>BTCW01000014.1:17375625-18616250 GCA_033239725.1 Echinochloa phyllopogon
CAAGATAGTATAGCGCCCCGAGCGCACTCTGCTGGACGTACGACCTCGCGGTCGGAACCAGGATAAACCCTTGTCTCACCGTGCTAGCCCTTGCATCAACCGTCAGGGGACGGGACACAGCGCATTCTATGTGGCGCTGAGGATTAGCCGCCCAATCCCAGCACCGACAGTGGCGCGCCAGGTAGGGGAGGCGCTGTGATCAACCCACTTCACCCGATCAGTTCCCTTGACGGCAAGCCATGGCCATGCCACCACGATCCGCCCCGGGGTCCCCCGGCCCGCTTCCGCGCGGGTACCGGATCATGTTCGGGAGCCTGGAGTTCAAAGCGACCGGTGAGGGCCTCCTCATGCGGCTCGCGTCCAGGGCACCCGGCATGATAGCTATCACCCCGGCACCGCCAATGCCACCCAACCTCAGGAGACGACGAAGATTGCGCGAGCTTCAGATTTGCGAGGAACGACGCGTTGCCCCGCGCGTCGTCCTCCCTGATTGGGACGCACACCTGTGGCTCCAGCCCGCCGCCGCATTACAGGGGGGCGCACCCCCGCCGGCGGCTCCCGCGGAGGGAGCGCGCCGGGAAAATGTGGCCGGGTTGGCACCACTCCCGCTCGGAATGAGGAACGCGGCCGCAAGTTACTCCGCGGCAATCAGCGCCAACCCGAACGCGCACGAGGATTCGCCGGGTCACCAGCTGGGTCCGATCCGCGACATCAACATTTCCTCGCCCGGCGGGCCCCGGTCCGAGTCGGATGATGGGGAAAGTGTGCGCGGGCAGGAGCACCCGGACCTGGACTACTCCGGGTTGCGCGACCGCGAAGGCCTTATCTCCTTCCAGGCCGTCGCGGACTTCTGTCTCACCTGCTCCGACGATTCCAGCGAAGGGGAATACGACCCCATGCGGGAATGCTTCGTCCTCGACGGTGAAGTAGAGTCCGTGGGAGAGGATGAAGAAACGCGCGACGGGGCCGGACACGACCAACGGCCACCAGCGCCCGCCGAGCCAACGGGCGAAGCCGCACTCACGCAGGCACAGCTCGCGCAGGTGCAAGAGCTGGAAGCCAGGCTCCAACAGGAGCGCCAGCAGGTACAGGAGCTGCGCGCAGCTCTGGAAGCCCGGCAGCCCAAGCACGGCGAACGCGCGCGAGCCGCCGGGCGCATCGCTCAAGCGCGCATCATGGGCGACGGCGACGACGCCAGCCCTGCCATGCCGCCACGAGCAAGCCAGAAGCTCGTCGTCGCAGCAACCCTGATTCGGGCCATGCTCGAACCATCGACACCAGAAGCGCGCAGCATACGGCGCCAGGTGCAGGCCCTTGTCGAAGAAGCGGCCGTTCAACAAGCGGAAAGTTCCGCCTCCCGCATGCGCCACCAGGCCAGTTCGAGAGCCGGAGGAAGCAAGTGGGATAAGGAACAATCCATCCATACCCCACCCAGGGACGCATGGACGCCTCACCGACCAACGAACGATGGGAGGGCGCTCATGACCGGCGACCGCGAAACGAGGAGGTCCGCGAAGGACCGACTCGTGGACACGTGGGGCGCCGTCGACGATGGTGATGCGCGCAACGTCCTGAACAGGAAGAGGCAGGACACGGCGCCTCCTCGCAGCAGGCACCCCCGACGAGGGGGTTGCTATGACAGCGAGGAGGACAAAAGCCCGACGCCGGAACCCTCGGGAACCCCTGTGTTCAGCCGGAATATCTGTTCGGCCGCCATCCCACCGCGCTTTCGTCAGCCGACCACCATCGCCAACTATTCGGGCGAGACGAAACCCAAGACGTGGCTCAACGACTATCGCCTGGCTTGCCAGTTGGGTGGGGCCACCGACGATGCCATGATCATCCGCAACCTTCCGCTTCATCTCGCGGACTCGGCGCGGACATGACTCGAACACCTACCCGCGAACCAAATCCATGACTGGGACGACCTGGTCAGGATATTCGTGGGTAACTTCCAGGGCACATACGTGCGCCCCGGAAACTCCTGGGACCTGCGCGGGTGCCGGCAGGCGGCCGACGAGCCGCTGAGGGACTTCATCCACCGCTTCTCCAAGCGCTGCACCAAGCTCCCGAGCGTGGGTGACTCCGAAATCATTCACGCCTTCCTCGAAGGCACGACCTGTCGAGAGATGGTGCGCGAGCTGGGGCGAAACCATCCCACCAGCATCAACGCTCTGTTCGACATCGCCACCAACTTCGCCTCTGGAGAGGAGGCTGCCGGGGCAATCTTCGACGGCAAGACCAAGGGGAAGTGCGCGGAGGAGCTGCCCGCGGAGGGCAGCAAACCCAAGGTAAAGGCAAAAAAGCAGAAACGAGGCGGTAAGGGCAAGAAGCCTCGGCAAGCCGCGCAGCAGCAGCAGCAGCAGGGCGTGGACTCTGACGACGCCCTCGTGGTCGAGCGAGGCCGCAAAGGCCCTCGAGGCCCCCCTCAGGGGGGAGGCCTATTCGACGAGATACTGAAGAAGCCATGCCCGTACCATAAGGGCCCTGTCACCCACACCCTCGAACAGTGTGGGATGATCAAGGGTTACTTCAGGCGCACCTCCGCGAAGGAGGATGGCCCGAAGAAGGATACGGGCGATGGCGGCAACGACGAGTTCCCCCATGTGGAGAATGTATTCTTCATCGTAGGGGGGCCCACAGTGAACGCGACGTCCCGGGAGCAAAGACGTGAACGCCGAGAGGTCTTCTCCGTTCACCCCGCGACGCCAACTTACCTCGCCTAGTCGGACGAGACCATCTCCTTCGGCCGCGAGGACCATCCAGACTATGTCCCGAATCCGGGGCGCTATCCGCTTGTCGTCGACCCCGTCATCGGCAACACGCGATTCTCCAAGGTGCTGATGGACGGGGGCAGCAGCCTCAACATCCTCTACGTCCACACCTTAGAGCTCATGGGCATCGGCACGAACCAGCTGAGGCTAAGCAAGGCGCCGTTCCACGGCGTCGCTCCGGGAAAACGGGTCCAACCCCTCGGGCAGATCGACCTGCCCGTTTGCTTCGGTACTCCCGATAACTTTCGGAGGGAGACCCTCACCTTCGAGGTGGTGGGATTGCCAGGAGCGTACCACGCTATTTTCGGGCGTTCGTGCTATACCAAGTTCATGGCGGTCCCCAACTACGCCTACCTCAAGATGAAGATGCCAGGGCCAAAGGGCGTCATCACTGTGGGATCGTCGTACGAGCACGCTTACGCGTGCGACGTCGAGTGCGTCGAGGGCGCAGAAGCGCTCGCCTACAGCGAGACCCTGGTGGCGGACATGGAGAAGATGGCGAACGAGGCCGTCGACTCCACCAAAAGGCACGCAGGCACCTTCGAGGCTGCCGAACACACCAAGGCGGTGCCCCTCGACCCCAATGCCCCCGGTGGCAAGGCGTTGAGGGTCAGCACCACCCTCGACCCCAAATAGGAAGCAGTGTTCGTCGACTTCCTCCGCGCCAACGCCGACATCTTCACGTGGAGACCCTCGGACATGCCGGGGATTCCGAGGGAGGTCGCCGAGCACAGCCTCGACATCCAGCCTCACTCCAAGCCGGTGTTACAGCGACTGCGGCGGTTCGACGAGGAAAATCACCGCGCCATCGGGGAGGAGGTGCACAAGCTCCTGCAAGCCGGATTCATCAAAGAGGTATTTCACTCGACCTGGCTTGCCAATCCTGTTCTAGTTAAGAAGAAAAACGGAAAATGGCGCATGTGCGTAGATTATACCAGTTTAAACAAAGCATGCCCTAAGGTTCCATTTCCTTTGCCTAGAATAGATCAGATAGTAGACTCCACCGCTGGGTGTGAATTGCTATGCTTTCTTGATGCTTTTTCCGGTTATCATCAGATCAAGATGAAAGAGTCCGACCAGCTCGCGACTTCTTTTATCACCCCATTTGGCATGTTTTGCTATGTCACTATGTCGTTCGGCCTCCGAAATGCTGGAGCTACATACCAGCGATCTATGCAACACATTTTCGGAGGCCACATCGGGCGGACCGTTGAGGCATATGTTGACGACATCGTTGTGAAAACCAGAAAGGCGGACGATCTGGTCAACGATTTGCAAATCGCATTCAGTTGCCTCCGGGCGAACGGGGTAAAATTGAATCCGGAAAAATGCGTGTTCGGGGTGCCGCGAGGCATGCTATTGGGTTTCATCGTCTCCCAACGAGGCATCGAACCCAACCCCGAAAAAGTCTCGGCCCTGGAACGAATGGGGCCAATTCGGGACCTCAAGGGGGTGCAAAGGGTACTGGGCTGCATCGCGGCTCTCAGCCGTTTCATCTCTCGACTTGGTGAAAAGGGCTTACCTTTGTACCGGCTCCTAAAAAAGCACGAACGCTTTTCATGGACCCCCGAAGCCCAAAGAGCCCTCGACGGGCTAAAAGCGTCGCTCGCGCGCGCACCCATCCTCACGCCGCCGCAGAACCGCGAGCCCCTCTACCTATATGTGGCTGCGACAACGCAAGTTGTCAGCGCCATCATCGTTGTGGAAAGAACAGAGGAGGGCCACACTCTGCCGGTCCAGAGGCCGGTGTACTACGTCAGTGAGGTGCTGACCGAAACCAAGACGCGGTTTCCACAGATCCAGAAGCTAATCTACGCTGTAGTGCTCGTGCGACGAAAGCTGCGACACTACTTCGAGGTCCATCCGGTCACCGTGGTCTCATCTTTCCCTCTTGGGGAGATAGTCCGCAACCTGGATGTCTCGGGTAGAATAGCGAAGTGGTCGATGGAGCTCGTAGGAGAAACTCTCTCCTACGTGCCGCGAAAGGCGATAAAGTCGCAAACCTTAGCGGATTTCGTCGCTGAGTGGACCGACGTCCAACTTCCACCACCACAGATCCAAGCCGAATGCTGGACCATGTACTTCGATGGGTCGGTGATGAAAACCGGGGCAGGCGTGGGCCTCCTCTTCGTCTCACCCCTCGGAGAACACATCTGGTACGTGGTTCGCTTGCACTTCCCGGCGTCAAACAACATGGCGGAGTATGAAGCCCTTCTCGCCGGGCTCCGCATCGCCATCGACCTCGGCGTCAAACGCCTCGACGCCAGGGGAGATTCTCAGTTGGTCATCGACCTAGTGATGAAGAACGCAAGCTGCCGCGATGAAAAGATGGAGGCGTATTGCAACGAGGTTCGCCGCCTCGAGGACAAATTCTATGGCCTCGAGCTGAACCACATCGCGCACAAGTACAACGACGAAGCGGATCAGCTGGCCAAGATCGCGTCGGAGCGAATCACCGTTCCTCCGAACGTCTTCACCCGCGACCTCGACCAACCCTCCGTCAACTTTGAACCAAAGGCCGGAGCCCTCAGGACGCCCTCGGGGGCTGCGGGGGTCGAGCCCATGGAAAAGGACCCCTCGAAAGAGGGGCTCGAAGCCCTCGACGCCGAAAATTCTTCGGCCGAGGCCATGGAGATCGACGTGGACACACGGCTGCAAGACTGGCGTGGTCCGTACCTCGCGTGGATCGACCGCAGGGAGCTGCCCTCGGACCGAACCGAGGGGCGCCGCATCGCCAGAAGGGCCAAGACCTTTGTCTCGGTCGGCGGCGAGCTGTACAAGCATAGCGCCTCGGGGATCCTGCAGCGATGCATCCCCATCCCCGAGGGAAGGCAGTTGATCCGCGACATCCACACCGGGGCATGCAGACACCACGCGGCGCCGCGTACCCTCGTGGGTAACGCATTCCGGCAAGGCTTTTACTGGCCCACCGCCGTATCCGACGCGAACGAGGTCATGCGCACCTGCGAAGGGTGCCAATTCTACGCACGAAAGACGCATCTCCCGGCGCACGCCCTCCAGACCATCCCTGTAACATGGCCTTTCGCGGGCTAGGGGTTGGATCTCGTGGGGCCCTTCCGCCCAGCGCCCGGGGGCTTCACCCACTTGTTGGTGGCCATCGACAAGTTCTCGAAGTGGATCGAGGTCCGGGCCATCACCAGCATCAGATCTGAGCAGGCTGTATTGTTTTTCACCGACATCATCCACCGATTCGGGGTACCCAACTCGATCATCACCAACAACGGCACCCAGTTCACCGGCAAGAAGTTCTTGGAGTTCTGCGACGACCATCACATTCGCGTTGATTGGTCGGCCGTGGCACATCCACAAACGAACGGCCAAGTAGAACGTGCCAACGGCATGATACTACAAGGCCTGAAGCCAAGAATCTTAAACAAGCTGAACAAGTTTGGCCGGAAATGGGTTGCTGAGCTGCCATCCGTGATCTGGAGTCTCAGGACAACCCCAAGCAGGGCCACAGGCTTCAGCCCGTTCTTCCTCGTCTATGGCGCCGAAGCCGTCCTCCCAACAGACTTGGAGTACGGGTCTCTGAGGCTCAAGGCCTACCAGGAAGACCAAAACCAGCGGGACCGCGAGAATTCGCTGGACCAGGTGGATGAGGCTCGCGACGTAGCATTGCTTCACTCAGCACGCTACCAACAATCGCTCCGGCGATACCAAGCTCAGAGGGTGCGGCGTCGAGACCTCCACGAAGGGGACCTGGTGCTGAGGTTGCGCCAGGACAATCGAGAGCGTCACAAGCTCACTCCGCCATGGGAAGGACCATTCATCGTCGCCAAAGTTGTCAAGCCTGGCACCTACAAGCTGGCGAACGAGAAGGGCGAGGTCTTCACCAACGCCTGGAACATCCAACAGCTACGTCGCTTCTATCCTTAAAACTCTCAGTATTTCTTGTAAATACTTCATGGTCTTAGTTAACAACAATGAAAAGTTTGTGAAAAACGAGGAAACATTGCTACTAACAACAAGAACTAGGGGGACTTGGTTCTATTCTCAATAGAGCCAAGCCCCCCTCGGGGGCTGCAGGGAGGTTTACCCCCCTAATCGTCCCAATTTTCAAAAATTGTGCTGAAACTCGAGGCGCTTAAAGAGATGCGGGGCGCGAGCTAACTAAAGCTGGAGCCGGTTGAGCCGTGAGACCGCCTATGCCCGCGAAGGGATACGGCACCTCCCTCTCCACTCCATGCCTTAATTACTCGCGGATTCAAAATACCTGGCCAAAATCTCTCCAAGCCAAGAGTGGCACAATAGAACAATCGAACAAGTTCGAAACGCACAATCGACTTTCGATCTTAGTTTATGTACAGAGCTAGTCTCCTAAAAACTAAGATACATCTAGATACTAAGCCTGAACCTTTCAGGCTCCACCTTCCTGCGGGGGCGCGATGGCCTCGGCGGCGACGGTCGAAGGAACCGACGCGAGGGCCCCAGGACCATCGTCATCACGGCGCACCGAGGCAATGGCCTCCTCAAGGGACGCCACGGCGTCGGCCTTAGGATCAACCTCGGCTTCGGTGGCAGCCGCGACCTCAGGCTCGATATCCGCGCACGCATCTTCATCCTCTCCAGGGAAAAGCTCGCACCCGAACTTGGCGGCAAGCGCCGTAGTGGCGTCCTCGGCGCCGTCATCGGCCTCGTCGAGACCAGTAAGGGCGGCATCGTCATCCAGGTCTATGTCGATGAAGTAGCCGCGCGCCACCGCCGCGAGGTCGATGTCATAATGCGTCGACACCACGCCGAGTGCCTTCTTCACATCAAGGTGAAGGGCGTTCTCGAGGCGCTCCGTCACGCAGCCTCTCAAAGACCGCAGGCGGCTGGGCAACGACGACCCCGACTGCAACCCCGACGGGATGTCGACGCACTGGATGTCCCGGCATGCGGCATCGGCGGCAGCCCTCAGCATCTCGAGCTCCCCCTGAGCCTCGGAGTAGGCGGCTTGAACAGCCACCACCTCGTCCGCCTTCTCGGCCTCAGCCCTCCGCAGCCCTGACAAGGCTCGAGCACGTCAAGACGAACTCCAATACAGAAACAGCCAAGAAAGCCAGAAAGCGTAAAGCCATACCGTCTACCAAGGCCCTGGCCTCGGTAAGCGCCGTGCGCTCTTGCTGGAGCAGGCCCTCCGCGGTGGCCAGCACACCCTCCTTCTCTCGAAGCGCGCGGCCCAGCTGTTCGGCCTCCTGGGCCTTTTGCTCTGCCCGGGCCGTCGCCTCCGCGAGCTGGGACTGCGCGGCCTCTCGCGCCTTGCGCTCCTGCTCAAGCTGCGTCCGCTCCGCCGCCAGCGCCTCGCGCTCCTGCTGGAGCTGGCCCTGTGCCTCCAGAAGCCTGGCCCCGACCTCCTCACGCGCCTTGCGCTCGAGCTCGAGCCGCTCCAACACCGCGGCCGAGGCTCGGGCCTCCCGCTCCGTCGTGCCTCTCTCGGCGTCGCGCTCCCGCTCCGCGCGAGCCTTGGCCTCTTCATGTGCGCGGGCGGCCGTCTCTGCCTCCCTCACCCGGACGGTGAGTTGGGTCACCTCCGTGCCCAGGTCTGCGTTCGCCTGACGGAACCGGCGAAGGTCGGCGTACAAGTCCGCGATGCACGTGGTCTTGTCTGCCGCCTCCTGCCGCAGAAGCTGCACGAAGAACCATCAAGGATAAGACACAGACTAAAAACAATCTCGAAGTGATAAGATGAGCGCGGGGATACCTCGAAGAGTTCCAGCGCCTACCTGGAATGGAGATCGGCGGCGGCAGAGATGGCCCGCTCCAGGTCCGTCCCGACCCGTTCGGCCCGAGCCCACAGCTCGTTCTCCTCCGCCATGCCCTGCCAGACCCGGGCAGAGACGCCAGGCTCCTCCGGCCATGCGCTCGGGCCGCGTCAACCCTGAAGCAGCGTCACCTCGGCCGCATCCCACTCCGCCGCTCCCCTGGCCACGGGCATCTGCGGCGGCCCCTGGGCCAAGAAGCGCGCCACCGACACCTCGGCCGCAGCCACCCCTGCGGGGGGAACGCGCCCGCCATCACCACCTTGGGCCACGCCTTGTGCGCGACCCAAAGCCGGCAGGATGACCGTGCCGCCGACCGGCACGACCGCCTCCTGCCTCCCTCCAGTGGGGGCCGCGGCGGTGGCGCGGCCCCCCTGCTCGCCCGCTTCCGGCACCAGGGCGCCGTGCCCCAGCTCCACTTCCACCACCGGGGCGTCCTTCCCCGGCTCCGCCACCTGGGGCGTCCCCTCCCGCTCTGCCTCCGCCGGCCGGGAACCTCGCGCCCCCGGCGCCGGCTCCACCGGCGTCACTGCGGACATCGCTGCGGGACGCGGAGTCCAGCGCGAACGCGATCCCCCGACGCGAGGGGAATCCAACGCCCCAACCTTCAACGCCTTCTTAGGCGCGAGGCTGGGGTTGGCCTTGGCGGCGCCACGAGCGCTGAATCAGAAGGGAAAAAGCGGAAATTACGAAACGAAAAACCAAACAAGGATGGAAAGTTGCGAAAAAATACGAGGCAGAACTTACCGGACACAATCCTGCAGCGCCTGCAGCTTCCGCTTCGAGCCGCCCGTTGAGGGAGCCCACCTCGAACTCGAGGACCCCCTCAACCCGCTCGGGGGCTGCGAACCCCCCGAGCCCACGGCATCCAATCCGCTGTGGCGCGGCGCGCCCGCAGCAGAGGAGGAAGTCGCTCGAGCCCGCAGCGCCGCGGGTCGGGTAGGCGCGACCGCCGTCCGCGCCGCCACCGGCGCAATATCGCCGGGGCTCACCGCGCCCACCCCGGACTGTAGCGCGGCCATCTCCTCCTCCTCACCGCGGGCGGAACCCCGCCGGCATCGATCTCCTCATCCTCCTCCTCGCTGGGAGGGTCCGGGGAGTCCTCGGGGGACGACGGCGGCGCCCCGCCGTCCCTCCTCCACCGGCGAAGCGCCGCCTGGTGCGCATCCCGCCGGGCCTGCCTCCTCCAGCTGCTAGCTCTTTTTGCCTCCTTCGCGTCCCTCTCGCGGTCACGGCGGGCGCGGTTCGAAGCACGCACCTCCGGAGTCGGCGCGAGGGAGCGGTAGAGGCCGCAGTTCACCTCCTGAAATCACGATGAATTGAGGAAGGGAATCCTAAGTTAATCAATCCGACAGTTCGGAGAGGGAGAATGGCGACTGACCGACAAAACGTGGCCCTCGTCGGGGCGCAGCCGGAACGACCAAAGGTCGCTCGGCATGGTGTCGGGATGCACCGCCGTTCGCACCCTCGTGACGACGTACTCTTCGAGGAGCGGCTCCGGCAACATGCGCGAAGCCCCCAGTGCCGCCGGGTCAGCGCCCTCTGTCATCCGGAACAGAGGAAGCTGCCTCTCCATGAGGGGAACCACCCGGCGGCGATGACAGTGTGCGAGCACATGCGCCACGGTCAGGCCCGACCCCTCCAGGGTACAAAGGGCATCGACGACAGGGCGGAGCCTCTTCCGCTGACCTTCGCCGGAAACACCGTAGCTCCAGGAGTCGGCCTTCTCCGTCAAGACCTTGCCGGTGTACTCCGGCAACCCCAGGCCGTCGTTGCGCAGGTAAAACCACCCCTTGGCCCAGCCGCTGTTGTTGGTAGTCATCTTGTAGGCCGGATACAGGTGCTTCCGGGACTCGAGCGGCGCGAGCGTAAGACCGCCGGCGCACGAAGAATGACGCACCCCCCTCCCCGCACCGGACGTACTGAGCTCGGCGCGGAAGAGGTGGACCCACAGGTCCCAGTGCGCCTCGATCCCCAGCACGCCCTCACAGACGCCGACGAAGGCCGCGCGCCTGAGAGACGACATTGGGGGAGAAGTTGTGGAGCTCCACGCCATAGTAGTGGCAGAGGCCCCACATAAATTGGCTGGCGGGTGCGTTGGAGCCCCGCTCGTGAAAGCGGATGAAGCTCACCACGTACCCCGCCGGCGGGTTCGGCACCCTGGCCGCCGGCGCCGGGACAATCCACGCCGGCCGCGCCGAATCGCCCCGGGGCGAGAGCTGCCCACCGTTCACCAGGCCCTCCAGGAGGTGCTCGGTAGCGGTGGACGGAGTCCACTCGGTGACACCTTCGATGATCACCATGGCGGACGGCAGAGCAAGAAGCGAAAGCGACGAAGACAGAAAGCGGCTAGTGGGCTCGGAAGCAAGAGAAAGGCAGAGGCGAGAGCTGGTACGAGGAATGGCGAAGGTAAGAAATTCCCTTACCCCCCCCCCCCCCGCTCTCCTTTTATAAGGGAACGGACTCGTCCCTGCCGCGACACGCCAACCCATTGGCAACGGGCCGGACGCGCGCGTGGCACATCGCTGACAACCAGGGGCCCCCTCCCCCTTTTCCCCGCGGGACGGCACGCGTGAGCGGCGGCATTTACTGCGGCACGGTAAAACGAAACGACGCGGCAGCGGCGCCTGACCGCCCGTCGCCTCGCCTCTCCCCGGCGCACGCCAACTCCGCCTAAAAAGGCGCGGCTGCTACGCCCATCTCGCCCACTCCGTGCTACGTCAGCCACGACCACGCACACCAGCGGTCGTGCGCGGGCCCGCAAACCGAAACGTCAGACCACCCAACCGTTGAGTTCCTTCCAAGGTAAGACAACGACCCCCCTCCGCCTCGAGGCGCAGGGTGCTACTAATCAGGGGCTCGAAACCCGGTCCTCGAAAAGGTTCGACGGGCGCCCCAGATTAAACGATGCGAAGGCTACCGGTCACGCTCAACCAACCCTCGAGCCCGCCACTCGAGGGTGAACCGCACCTTTCACAAGGCCCCACTGATCAGGAGTACGAAGCCTGGCCCGCGAAAGGGTTCGACAGGCGCTCCGGATCGACAGAGTCAGGGACAATTCGGGCGTGTTCAATGGACTTTACCCCGAACGCGAAGTTTGAGGACGCCCCTGTTGTGTTCAAGGCCGGACAAAGGCAGCTAGTAGGGGGGATCCCAACGAGGGAGAGCTTTCGCGCCCTCGGACCCTGTCGAAAGGGACCGAGCCCCACCTAGCAAACCTTTGCAAGCGCTACATGGACGCGTCTCCGGACCACGAGCCGACCCCTAGCGAACAGGGCACGGGCGTCCACTTGAACTACCCGCTAATAGTTCACCGAGGCATCCGTGTACGCTGCCCGATTCGAGGGTTGCACGAATGACCTCACCCCTCTCCCCCGCGAAGGGGAAGCGAGGGTTGTAACTCAAAGACAAGAAGCCCCTCCGACCGCCTCCGCTCGGGCCAGAAGCTCGGGGGCTCCTTGCAGCATATCCTCCTCCTCTTATGCGCGAAACGCGTCGAAACCGTGCAGGGTCCGCCCCCCGAATTCCGTATAACTCGATCTCATCCCCACCACGTCGAAAGGGGAGCGACTAACATAACCCTCGGAAGTCAAAGCCCTTGCACGAGTGAACTAACTCCTCCAAGGGCTCGGGGGCTACACCCGCGGGTGCGCTCGCGCGCCCCCACGGAAGAACGTGCATAATCAAGAAGGAGTAATCCCCGCAGAATGCCCGGGAATGATCCCGCGAACCATCAGCCTCTGCCCGACTAATCCTTAGTCCAGTAGAGGCTCGGGGGCTACTGTCGGGGACAGACCCAGGGGGTCCCCTAACCATTGGGGTAATCACCCTCCAAAAAAAATGATCAACCACGAAAGGACGAATCACCGGCAACCCGAAAGGGCCACCAAGGCAGCGCGGCCCGTCACAGCCTATCGCGGCCCAAGAACGGCCGTCCGAGCTCACCTGTCAAGGGGGCCCGAGCCGCGCGCCCCCGTCTCCACCCCGCTCGAGGGCCGCGCACCCCCTCGAGCAGGTGCAACGCAAACTCCGCCTCGCTCGAGGGCTGCGCACCCCCTCGAGCGGGCGAGCCAACTCCGCCTCGCTCGAGGCCACCCCTCTACATAACGCGGCACGCCCCGGCGCCCCGCCCGACAACGGCATTTAATGCCCGCCCCATCAGGTGGGCGCCGAAGTCGAAAGGCAATCTCTCCCCACGCCGCGCCGCTGACACCGCAGAGCTCGCTGTTTCAACTACTCCGGTCACTATGCGTCCTCACCACCACTGTGAGGACGCATGCGGCGCTGCGCGAGGCCCTGTGCGGACTTGCAGGCGTCAATCCGCACCACTATTCCACCCGCTCCCGTCCTTCCCCCCCCCCCCCCCCCCCGGCGCAGCCCTCGAATGGGCGTGAAGAACCCTCGAACGAATATACGAGCAGCAACCGAGTACGGACTCCGGTCAGGCGTGGTCCGGTGATGACGAACGCCGGGTCAAATCCACCAACTCTCGGCCATTCCCCGGCAAACCGGGCACGCCGCGCACTGTGGTCGACAGCAAGCGCCATGCCGGCCCCTGTGCCGCCAACTCTCGTCCTTCCCCACCTACCACGCCCTCGAATCGACCGGCGGCGGGCAGCTGGGTGCGGATTACGGTAGTGCCACCCCTCGAAATCACTCCAGGACAAGCACGGGGACGGCCATGATGCCCGCGGAAGCCGGAGCTCGCCATAAATCCCCCGCCAGGGTCAAGGACGACCGCACGCCCAGTGCCACGCTCTCCAGTACACACCTCTGTAGCACACACTGTACCTGTACTTGTAAGCCACTCCCCCCTTCTCTCCTTGGCCTATAAAAGGAGGGAGGACCGGGACACGACCGCGGCCTGGCACGATATTGGCACTCGCCTCAATCACTTTCATACTCATTTTCAGGGACTTGGAGACTCTTTCTCCTCTCCCACCTCGCTTGTAGCCCCCCACTGCAAGCACTCTGGTGCAAGATAGTATAGCGCCCCGAGCGCACTCTGCTGGACGTACGACCTCGCGGTCGGAACCAGGATAAACCTTTGTCTCACCGTGCTAGCCCTTGCATCAACCGTCAGGGGACGGGACACAGCGCATTCTGTGTGGCGCTGAGGATTAGCCGCCCAATCCCAGCACCGACAGATATGTTCTAAATTTACATCCACGATATAGGCCAGGCTTGGGCCGGAGCGAAGGGGAGGTCCATCGCGCTGTGGTTTCTCTTAGAAAGTGCACAGTTTAGTCCCACCTTGGTAACGCAACCAAGTACGGGTGTGTTAGCCGCCTATATATATGTAAGGCCTATGTAGACGGTAGGGTAAGACAAGACAAGGCAAGACAGATAAGCCATGTATCATCCCTACTTGTAAACTCTCCTCAATAGTGATTGTCTTCCGTGGTTTTTTCCCGCAAGGGTTTTTCCACGTTAAATCATGTCTCGTGTTCGATCTTGTTTTCCGCATTATTTGCTAACAAGTGGTATCAGAGCTTGGCACGAGATCGAGTGAAAAAAAATTAGGAGTCGCGTCGCCGCCGTTTTTTCTGCGTTCCCTCACCGAACGCATCTGCTATCAGCTACCGAGTACTGGCTGTTCTCCACAGAATCGATTTCCGTGCATCGGTGGAAGTCGCCGAGTTTGATTCGAACCTGCTGGTCGTGTCATCTACAAAGGTTCCCGCTCGCCTGTCTCGTTGTCGTCGGAAGAAAAAAAAAATTGCTGCTGCCGCTTACTGTTTGCGCACGCGGATCGACAGAAAGTCGGGTGCCTCCTCGAAAATCAATTTTGCGGATTTGTGCTACGTGCACACGAAGACGTACCAGGAGAGTTCTTAACTCTTTGCTAATCGTACACAGGAGGTGTACACAGGCTGCAGGTTTTCTGCTAGGGTTACACAGTACTATACCTAGTTTATTACTGCAGATTATTTTCTTCTGGTTATTTCTTTCATGTGGCTTCTATGATATATGATTTCTGCTGCTGAGATATATTGAGATTTTGAGGAGATATTAGGATTATTATTGGATCAATTTTGAGTTTATTCTTCTTGATGTTTTGACAACATCGCTCATGTCAGCCTAGTGGTTTCCTTTACTCCTATGAAGTTGGTTAATTAAAAGTGAAGGTTTTGCTCCGAATTGAGTTCGAGGTGGAGGATTCTAAGCGCAACAGAGGAAGTTTTGTTTGGCTAGATACTACAGTGTTTTGTATTGCGGGAGCAGTACGTTTATTGCTGTCTTTGCTCGTGTTGAGGGATCTAGTTCAGAGTTGCTGCATAGATACTATAATGTTTTGTACTGGCCAGCATTCAGTACATTTATTTTCAAGGTGGAGACGTCCACTCATGACTGCACTACTGTAGAGTCTATTGCAGAGGTTTATACTTCGTTGGTTTCACATTTATTTCTACATCTGAACCGTGTTTGAATGAAGCAGTAATTGAGTTCTTCACTGGATATTTATACCACGGTTGATATTACGACGTCGTTTGATGATTGAGCGTTATTACCATTTGCTTTCGAGGTCAGTTGCACAGACTCAGACTTTTGCTGGTATTATGAATTTCCCAGATTGTCCGTCTGCTTTGTTGATAGCTGTCTGTGTTTGGACCTATTGGTTATTTGCTCAATTGAATATTCAAGTGATCTTATTCGTCCGATGGACATTGGTATTCAAGATTTGAATAAGGTTTATTATTCATGTACATGAGGGAATTTGTCTCAAGGTGGAGTTTGTTGGATATGTTCCAAATTCACATCCACGATATAGGCCAGGCTTGGGCCGGAGCGAAGCGGAGGCCCATCGCGCTGTGGTTTCTCTTAGAAAGTGCACAGTTTAGTCCCACCTTGGTAACGCAACCAAGTACGGGTGCGTTAGCCGCCTATATATATGTAAGACCTATGTAGACGGTAGGGTAAGACAAGACAAGGCAAGACAGATAAGCCATGTATCATCCCTACTTGTAAACTCTCCTCAATAGTGATTGTCTTCCGTGGTTTTTTCCCGCAAGGGTTTTTCCACATTAAATTATGTCTCGTGTTCGATCTTGTTTTCCGCATTATTTGCTAACAGAGCCTCGCGGCGCTGCCACTGCTGCTTCTCTTCTCAATGGCTGGTCTGGCTCTGGCTACTACACCACTAGTCACTCTGCTTGGTTTGGTTGTCCAGGAACCAGCAGCTAAGCACACGCACGTTTATATAAGCAGAGATGAGGTGCCGATCCTGCTGAGCTAGTGGGGCACTGTGGATGTGTGAACTGTGAAGTACTGAAGCATTCATGGAGGGACAGGTGAACTGCACTGAGGCCGGGGAGGTATTGGCTGGATGTCTGCCTCTCTGTGAAGATGTTTCATTTCTTTGCAGCAAGATCCACGTCTACACTGGCTACAGAGGACACAGATGCATGGGCAAGCTGCAAGCGATCTATAAGCATGGAGCTCATCTGACCACTAAAGTTTTAGTTCCGTCACATCGAATAAAAAAATAAAAATGTTAATTAAAATATTAAATATAGATTAATTAAAAAATATATTACATAAGCGAGGACTAGTTTATAATACGAATCTATTAAGCCTAATTAGTCTATGATTAGACAACATAATGCTACAGTAATAATTTAATAATTATGTACTAATTATAGATTAATTAGGCTTGTTAAGTTCATCTCGCGGAGTAGATATGACTTGTGCAATTAGTTTTATAATTAGTTTATGTTTAATGCTTCTAATTGTCACTTGTTTGAGGGACTAAACTTTAGTCCGTATGATCCAAACATACCCTTACTCAGATACTGTAGTGCTGTACTACTCCCTTCGTCTCACAATGTTAGCATTTCAAGCATTCAAACTTAAGAAATAACATAACTGCTAAAAGACATCTATACTCCTCATTTTACACTACCTATCAACTCTTCACCCATCTTTATTTTGTCCTATATGTAGAAATGCTTACATTTTGGTACAAATTTTGAACCCTAGAAATGCTTACATACTGGGACAGAGGGAGTAAACCTTTCAACAACGGCTGTGTTTAGATCCATGAAAAGAGGGTGAAAAGAGTCACATCGAACACTGTAGCGCACCGTATCACTTTTTGTTTGTTTGTAGTAATTGTTATCCTACCATGACCTAACTAGGCTTAAAAGATTCGTCTCGTCGTGTACATCAAAACTATGCAATTAGTTTTTTTATTTACCTATATTTAATGTTTTATGCATGCGTCATTTGCTATATTTAATGTTTCGATCTCACGCCGATGCGATGAAAAGTTTGAAAAATTGGGAGAAACTAAACACAACCAACATCACAAAGCCGATGCTTGATGAGCTCACAAATGACAAGATGCAGTGGTACAACAATCTGGCTGTGGCCTTGTTTAGATGTTAGAATTGAGAGGTTAAATTTGGGAGTAAGATGTCACTTCGTAATCATTGCGTCACTGTAGCATTTCGTTTGTATTTGTGAAAAATTATCCAAAAATTGATTAATTAGGCTCAAAATGTTCGTCTCGCATAGTACAACAAAACTGTGCCATTAGTTTTTGATTTTATCTACATTTAGTACTCCATGCATGTTATGACATTTTGATGTTACGGGGAATCTTCTTTTTGTATAGTAAATTCGGGAGTTGCTTTTGGGATCAACAAGGCCAGTTGGGTGAAAAAGTCACATCAGACACTGTAGCGCACTGTATCATGACCTAACTAAGCTCAAAAGATTCGTCTCGTCGTGTACATCAAAACTATGTAATTAGTTTTTTTATTACCTACATTTAGTGTTCCATACATGTTCCATGCATGCGTCATTTGCTATATTTAATGTTTTGATGTGATGTCGATATGATATGGATGTGATGGAAAGTTTGGGGTTTTGTGGGATATAAAAGGGGCGAGGTGCAGATATCGACTATCGAGGGATGTGGGAGGGGAAGGAAATGGGTTTCATTGTGCAGTAAGAGTCTGTTTGGTTGGTTCCTTAATCGGCCGAGCTAAAGTGCGGCTCGCCGCATGTGTGGCGAACGATTTGTTAAGGCCGAGCTAAAGTGCGGCACGCCGCATGTGTGGCGAACGATTTGTTCGCCGCAGTTTAGGCGAGATGTGGCATCCATTTTCTACTGAAACTAGCTTAGCTGTGTTGCGGCAGCCGAACATTAGGCGTGAAGCAAACACTAGCCTAGCTGAGTGCGGCAACCGAAAGTTCGGCGTGGCTAGTTTGGGCTACGGACCAAACACAGCCTAAAAGCCAGCATTCATACCAGCAGGCCACAGATCAATCCCTATTTACATTCCAACCACCCACATTTATACCCACAGCAAGGATTCTATTCGCCCCGGGTCTGCTGCGAATGCAGAGTAAGGTCTGCTCCGTCCGTCCTTAAATATATAGATCGTTTTCGCTTTCTTTATAGGTCGTTTTCGCTTTTAAAGAAACATCTTGAACGAATATATAAAAATATATATTAATATTTATGGTACATAATAAATATCATTAGACAGATATTTAAATCTAGTTTTTTAATAATTTTTTAGATTAAAATGTTGCACATATTTTCTACAAATCGAAGCAAAGTCGTGGTACGGAAATCAACGGCGATAGTTATTTAGGAACAGAGGGAGTAGTTTCAAAAAGCAACCTAAAGTTCACTATAAAAAATTCTCGTCACGTTAAAATGTCGATACATGCATGGAGTACTAAATGTAGATGAAATAAAAAACTAATTGTACGGTTTTGTTGTAGTCGGCGAGACGAACATTTTGAGCCTAATTAATCAATTTTTTGATAATGTTTCACAAATACAAACGAAATGCAACATTGGCACATTTATGGCGAAATGACATCTTTCCTCCGATCCCCCGCCCCTAATTTGCATCTAAACTTAGCCCTTGTTTAGTTCCCAAATTTGGGAGCCAAACTTTGGTCTTTTGGGGTGCGCGCGCTACTGTAGCATTTCGTTTGTATGTGTGAAAAATTATCCAAAAATTGATTAATTAGGCTCAAAAGGTTCGTCTCGCAGAGTACAACAAAACTGTGTAATTAGTTTTTGATTTCTTCTATATTTAGTACTCCATGCATATGTCGACATTTTGATGTGATGGGAATCTTCTTTTTACATAGTGAACTTCGAGGGTAGAATTTGGGATCTAAACAAGGCCTTAGATCTCAAATTCCACCCCAAATTCCACTATGCAAAAAGAAGATCCCCATCACATCAAAATGTCATAACATGCATGGAGTACTAAATGTAGATGAAATCAAAAACTAATTGCACAGTTTTGTTGTACTTTGCGAGACGAACAATTTGAGCCTAATTAATCAATGTTTGGACAATTTTTCACAAATACAAACGAAATGTTATCGTGACGCAATAATTACGAAGTGACACAATACTCCCAAATTTGACCTCCCAAATTTGAAATCTAAACAAGGCCTAAGCTAGAATTCAAGTTCAAGGCGTCCCCACTCAGCTGGGTGGCAGAACAAGAAGCCAATGCGAAATCGACAGGCATCAACAACGTGGGAATAAGGCCAATCTCAGTGCACAGTTTCACTACACGGTTACCTAGACCAGAAACTAAGTAACCGTGTGAAACGAGTTTCATGGTGATGAAACTCCTCTCACGTATCATAAAACTCTACCTTCTCTTTTCTATGCCACATCAGTACATTTAATGCACAAAACTCTACGAAACCTCCACTGAGACCGGCCTACGGCCTAAGACGGGTTGGTAAGGGCTTACGAGTATCTTTTATCATTGTGAAAGCGATACTTACGAGGCCTTGTTTAGAGCTAAAATTAGCTGTAAAAGAAGATTTCTATCACATCGACTCATACATGGAGTACTAGATGTAGATGAAATAAAAACTAATTACATAGTTTTATAGATGAAATCAAAAACTAACTGCATAGTTTTGTGGTACTCTACGAGACGAACATTTTGAGCCTAATTAACCAATTTTTGAACAATTTTTCACACGTACAAACGGAAATACTATAGTGATGCATTTATAGCGAATGACCTCATCCCGAGTTTGCATCCCAAATTTACATGTAAACAAGGGCTTAGGCCAGTCTAAATGAAAGTTTTATGGACACGATTAACTAGAGTGACACATCGTCTAAAAGTGTTTGAAATTAGGATGAAACACCTCCCTCTCAATGCATAGTTTCATCAATTGTTGTTTCCTAGGTCACATGCAAAACACAAACTGTCTAGGTAACTATCATAAAACTCATTTCACCTCTCTCTAATACAGTGACACATTATTAAAAATATTAACATGACAGTAAATTTATTGTCCATAAAACTCTACGGACACCGTTCCCATAGCCATATGGACCGCCCGTAAGCGATAAAAAAAAGGAGACGACTACAGGGAGAGCCCTCTCCCGTTAGTCCTATCTGGAGAGCCTCAAATATGACAATCTCATCCCAGCCATTCTATTTTAGGAAAGCTCCAGGCAAACCAACGGGCGCGCGGGGTCCACCAATCCCACCGCCGCGAACGGGCGCGCGGGGGACTTTTACCGCGCCACTCTCCAGGAAGGTAGAAGCGCGGGAAAAAGGAGCGGGAAAAAAACAAGGCCCAAGCCCATCCAGCCCAAGCTCCAAAAAAGAGAGAGAAACAGAAAGGAAACCCTTGCACGGTTCCCAGATCGCCGCCGCCGCCTTTGGAAACGCCGCTGCCATAGGAGCAACGCAGCGGCTATGGCGCCCAGAAATCAGTAGGTATAGACCACAAAAATCAACAGAAAAGCCAATAGGAGAAGTAAAAAACATCATGGGTGAGCAAGGAGGTGCAGGTACTGTTACTTCTACCAGTCCTGATCTGTTTTCCTTGTAAAATTGACGACAGTGTTGCATATAATATAGTGGAGGCTATACAAATCCATTTCATGATGATATTGCTGTGAGCATGCTACTTCTCATAACTAAACAGTTTGGCAAGATAAAAAATCAAAAATAATAGTGTCGTGACCATAATTCTTTTGGATTTGTTTTCTGCACAGCCTTCACATACATGCAACTTCACCAGAAACTTGTATCCCTTCACATTCATGCAACATCACCAGAAACAAAAGAACATCTTCAGGAATTTGTCCTTCCTTGGATCCCTTCACATTCATGCAACATCACCAGAAAACAGAAAACTTGAGAAATTTTTAGTTACTAGTATGCCTTCACATTCATGCAACTTCACCAGAAACAGAAAACTTACATGGATTTGTACTATGTTGTATCAGTGTTGCCCTACAAAATGTCTGCAAAAACAAAACATAAGAAAGATGGTGAGGACAAAAAGCATATCTGAACATTCATTTTAACAGAACGCAGATATATGACTTGTATTGCTAAGAAGAAAGTAACAAAATGTTGAAAGTTACATTATATGAACAGTCTTTTCTGGATAATTACTTTTTGTATACTTTATTATTTGGGCCAAGTTACATTCTGTAGCTAATGGACTGTAAATAACTTTGCTGCTGTATAGGTTCATCGATTGGCTTCTTTGACCTCAACATAGCAGCAACAGAGTGTGAATTGGAACAGCAACAAAATGAAGACAATAGAAGCCAGTTGTTAAATGAACAAGAAAGCGAAACTTTGGTTGGTAGAACTACTTCACAAAACACAGCCAGTACAATGTTGTACACAAATGCTACTGGGGAGACACTGCCAAGTGAAAACTCAGATGATGATGATGATGAGATCCAGTCGCAGGAGGTGTCCTGCACACCCCAAGATCCGTTTGCATTGTCAACTACAGTCTACGATTCTTGGCAGCAAGCTAAAACTTGTTACAACAAGTACGCCAACAAAGTTGGTTTCTCCATCAAAATAGGAGGATCTAAAAAGAAAGAGAAAGAAGGTGAAAAGAACAAGGTCATGTTTGTTTGCAACAAAAATGGCTCTAACCCAGTGAACAATGAAGGACCTGTTGCAAAGCAAAGAAATAGAAACAAAACAGAAAAGACAGGCTGTACAGCACGCATGACAGTTAGTAAAAAAGGAGAAAAATGGCATGTTACCACCTTCCATGAGGACCATA
Organism: Echinochloa phyllopogon; assembly: GCA_033239725.1. Classification (NCBI taxonomy): domain Eukaryota; kingdom Viridiplantae; phylum Streptophyta; class Magnoliopsida; order Poales; family Poaceae; genus Echinochloa; species Echinochloa phyllopogon. The sequence goes on from BTCW01000014.1 coordinate 17,397,212, forward strand.
ACCATCCTGTGTGTATGAAGTTTCGGCTAAAAAAGTATCTTAGGTCACACAAAGGTATTTCAGATGAGGAAAAAAAGTTTATTGAGCTACTAGATGGTTCAAATGTGTCGGCAGGGAGAATGATGCAGATTTTTGCTGATATCAGTGGAGGGCACCAGTTCACCACATTCAACACAAAGGACGTAAGTAACTACAAAGCTAAGCTAGGGAGAGGCACAAAGTACAAGGACATGACAGAGACTTTTCAATACTTTGAAGGGTTAAAGAAACAGGACCCAAACTTTTACTACACATTTGAGTTGGATAGCAAAGATAGAGTCAGGAACCTCTTTTGGGTCGATGGTGCAGCCCGCGCTGCATATAAGCAGTTTGGAGACTGCATTTCTTTTGACACCACCTATATGACCAACCGCTACAGAATGCCCTTTGCCCCTTTTATAGGCATTAACAACCATGGTCAGTCTATTCAGTTTGGTTGTGGATTCATGAAGGATGAAACGATCGAAAGTTTTACTTGGCTCTTCACCAAGTTCCTATATGCTATGGGTGGTGTGGCGCCCGGCACAATCATAACAGACCAGGACCAAGCTATGACAGTGGCTATCGCTAATGTGTTCCCAAACACCGTGCACCGAAACTGTAGGTGGCATATTGTTAACAAGGTCCAAGGTCCTCTGGCACCGTACTTGAAGAAAAAGCCGGGAATGGATAAAGAACTAAATGAATGTATGGACTACAGCGTAAGCGAATCTGAGTACGAGTCAACGTGGACAGCTATCATAGAGAAACACTCAGCAGGTGATAACAAGCATCTACAGTACCTATTTGAACTAAGGAAGTTATATGTGCCAGCATACTACATGCACTCCTTTTTCCCTTTCCTTCAGAGTACAGCTCGCAGCGAAGGGTTTAATGCTGTTCTAAAAAGATATGTGAACCCACAGATGAGCATTCTAAACTTCGTGCAACAGTACTTGAAGATCCAGGAAAAAATAATGAGCAAAGAGCATGAAAATGAGTTTACATCAGAGGAAAAGATCCCTAGCGAGCTGTTCACTGGATATCCGTTCGAGGAGCAAGTGTCCAAGTTCTACACTAGAGCATTGTACTACAAGTTTCAGCAGCAACTTAAACAGTCAACCAGCTACAAAATCACTAATATTTCTGGATACAACTACACAATGACTCCAGTGAAAGGATTTGTCCTAGGATACGGAAGAAGAGACTACAGAGTGTTTGCTGATGTAGCGAGCAAGAGTTACATGTGTGAGTGTTCTAAAATGGAAAGAGACGGTCTGCTTTGCTGCCACATATTGAAGATTATGACACAGGTTTACATAGATGAGATACCATCAGCTTATCTGTTGTGCCGCTGGTCCAATCAGGAAGATGTCACTCCGCTGCCAGCAAGTGTGGATGAGGCAGAACAAGGAAATGATGGGCTGGCAATGGTTGAAGGGGCGAATCCCAAGCAGCAACAGTCGTTGAAGACTATACGGTATGCTACACTATGTAGTGAATTTGCAAAGGTTGCAAAGGATGCTTGCACAAATGAAAAAACTACTCAGATTCTGCGGGACCACATGAAAGAAATGAGAGCAGATGTAGCAGATTTCAGGGCAAAAAACTCCAAAAGACAAAAGACAACACAGAATGGAGAAGGTGCTGAAAATGCAGCTATGGATGTGAATGACCCTCCAGCTTCGAAACCAAAGGGAAGGCCAATTTCCACTAGAATAAAGCCAGGTTTTAATCTACAAACTAAGCCAAACAATGTAAGGTGTAAAATCTGTGGCTCAAATGAACACACAGCAAGCAAATGTCTCAGCAAGCTTGCTAAGAAATGAGAAAAAAGAGGAGGAAGGATGTAAGAGTTAGATCCTTTTTGGATTATCAAAAGTGGCAGAAAAACTGTCTGTAATAAAAATTAGAAAATTATGAGCTGTTGTAATATATTTGTTATTGGGTTTGTAATTTATTAACTATGGTATGCATGCTGCAGTGTAACACATGTATGCACTGCAGAAAAATTATCATATAATGCATCTAAAATATCAGTTTAATTTTTAAGTTATTGTGTTATGGATTTTGATTGAATAGTATGTGAACAAAAAAGTTGAATGAAAAGGGGTAACATGAATTGATATGTTTGTGAATTGCTTACATTGTCATCACTTGATCACTTGGCGCCATGGTACTACATTGGATACGTAGTTGAGCATGGTGGTCATGTACTTGACTCTAATGTTTGGCACATCATGTTCACTGATTTGTGGCATTGTTTTACCATCCCAGCACTCAATAAAGTTGAGCATGTAATAGCCACAGTCATATCTGAACAAACTCAGTGAAAAAAGAAACATAATCAGATTGGGTTAACGTTGAAAAAAATCATAGCTAGTTTGCGTTAAAAAATCATAGACAGACTGGGTTCAAACAACATGTGAAGTGCTTACGTTGTTGCCTGCTTGGGAGCATCAATGTATAGAAGCTCATAGTTGCTAATGTCTATACGTGACTCTGAATAATTCAATGCCCACATCTTCTTGATGCCTGTGATAATACTGGATGTTGATTGTAGTAGATCAGTATCATCTTCTTCCCTCAGCGAGTCAAGGACTTCAAACCGTTGAGCCCTCAGATCAAGACAAAGAAGGAACCAGTGCAAACCTTCAAGAACGGGGAACATGATCTTTCATATGATGGCAATCATCACATGAAAAATAAAAATATTAGAGAAATGAACAATAAAAAATAACAACTCAGGTGTGCAAGAGATGACGAATTAAAAACATGATAAGAAGAACACAAAAAAAGCTGGACCTCACCATATTTGAATGATCTAGACGTTTGGAGAAGCTAAAATTGCTCTTCATTTCAGTCCTATCGAACTGTCCACTCATGGCAAAAGTCTGTCATTGGAAAAAGAGAACGATGACAATTACTTTTTTGTGATGTGGAAAACAGGAAAGTTACTTTGTACACTATTGATGAATGAAGATAGTTACTTGAATATAATGAAACTTTTACTTCCTGATTGCTCATAAAAAATTCTGGCAAAAACAGTACATAGAAACCAATACAAAAAGAACTACTTTTTATTTATGATTGAAAACAATGCAAGTTACTTTCTGTGACATTAGAAAAAGGAGAGACAACACTGTTACTAAACTAACACCTTGTCCAATGAGCAACTAGTTTGTGCAACACATACTTCAGCTAGAAAAGAGCAAACTATTCAAAAAATGCAGATAGCATACTTTGTACAAAACAAAAGGAAAACTACAAAAGCCACTACTTACTGCGATTCGGTGTGATAAGATGAGTTTCATTTTGGTCTTTTGCTGTTCTTTCATTATATGAAGAATGCAATCTGCTGTTTCATTGGAGAGACGACCTCTTGGCTTCAATGAATCAGCAAAGTCGCCAAGAGTAGTATTGACAGCACCGTAATTAACAATCAGATCGCTGAACAATAACAACAACAAAAAGATGAAAAATCATGGTATGATTTATCAGATGCAACAACTATAGAAAACTATGAGTGAAACAAACATATTGGTAAACCAGCTGTACAGGAATTCATTCAGTAACTTGTGAATCGTTGGAATATAGAATATGGAATATAACAAATGTACTGAAAATATAAACTAAAAAAACTTGAACATACTTGTTTTTCTTGGTTTTCCTTGAACGGCCAAATTGGCTAACCTTCTGGTAAATCTCACAATCATGCTTGAGTATGTTGAATGAGAGCTTCACGGAATAGTTGATGTATGGTGATCTTTTAGATGGACCAGGTTTGGAAACCCTCTGGTGTCGAACATGGGGGACAGGTGTGATGCCTTCAGGTAGTGTTCCAATAGGTAGGCTTGTCTGTACAGAACCAGAATCCTTAGCTTGGGATAGCTCTGCTTGCCAAAGGTCAACTTTAAGGGCCAGCTGCATCATCGCTTCATCTGAAATGTCACAGTATTGACTTTGAGAATCAACACGGACTGGGTTGCTAGCCAGGCCATCTTCTTCTTGCGAATCAATAATGATAGGAGCTTTTCTGTCACCATCTTCTTGACTCTGAGAGTCAACAGATACTACTTCAGCGACATTATCACCATCATTTTGTTCTTTGCATGTGTTGCTGACAGCAGGAGTTAGAGATTGGAATTGAGTTGAAGGAGGCTTGCTAATATGATCACCAGAAATAGATGGTGGAGGGGGCAGCTGCAGCGTCTTTCTGAACCGCATACTTGGGACTAATCTGATCTCTTGATTCGCAATAGCATTTCCTTCTTGACTCTTTATGTCTTGAGACAGATTATCTATCCCTAGGTCAAAGCTCGGTGGCTCAAAAGAGATTGATGCAATTGTCTTGTGCTTATCAGCAAAGAGGGAGCTTGAGTGCAGTGGAGTCGACTCACGGTTGAGATTGCTGCCGGATGCAGTGCTGCTGAATGAGAGAATACGGCCCCATTTCTCTGTAGAAGTGAGCTTGTTGGCTTCATTTTCATCTTGTTGGGCATTCCATGTACTCTCTAAAATGTCCAACTCCGTCCTTGCTATTTTACTTCTAGGTTCTTCTCTGAGATCAAATTCCTTTCTCTTTTCCTGTTTGCTATTGGATGATCTTATCTTTAGTATTGTTGCTTCTAACTCAGTCCTAGTTTCTTCAGGTGTTCCATAATCTTGCGACACAAACTTGTCCACTGTGTCCAAGTCCATAGTTACTAGACTCTTTGTAACTGAAAAACAAATAGGAAAAACTAGTTACTTCATCAAACATATAATAACTAAAAAGTTACTTTCAAAGATTATATAATAACTAAAGAGTTACTTTCTAAGATTGTTAAACATTACTAAGTTACTTCTTGTACAATATGGAAAACAAATAAGTTACTTCCAAGCATGCTGTTACTGATTACTGAAAAATTAAGCAGCAACCACTAAAACATGCTGCAATATAACGCTATTACTAAACTAGCAGCTGACCAAACCAAGTATCATATACAAATATTAAAAAACAGGAACATATCAAATTGTTTGTGCAGCAGAAAAAAAAAGAAACTGGTAGATAATAAGTTGCCTGATAGCACACTACTTCTGTTTAAGAAACGAAAAATGTATCACCACAAAACACCAAAAATTGCTTTGCTACTTCAGATTAGGAGGCTAAGATCAGACTACGCAAAAAAAGCATCAACATCTTATTAGAAAAATTACCTGCATTAACATCTTCCTGAGTAGAAGAGTTTTGCATTTGGGTTGGAGCAACAAGGCTGATAAAACTGCTACAAATCGGCGAAGTGACTACAGCTAAATGCTCTTCAATGATATCTGCTTGGTTATGAACTGAAAAAGAAATCATGGATTTAAACTTGATTTTTTACATTATGACCAAACATTTAGATATTAATATCATAAAAGGGAAAAATAAATAACACAAAAAAGTAATTATGGAGCAAAAAAGTAAAAAATAAAAAGAAGACAAAACAAGATGTTGCATTCATCCGGGGATCCACCAAACCGGGAATTACAGGGTTCTGCAGGCTGAAATGATCAGGTGTGCAAAAGTGCAAATTGCAAACACTGAAAACTTCAACCCACAAACCACAAGCCACTCGCTGGATTTCCGTTGGATCGAACAATAGACTTCAGCAGCAAAAAAAATTTTAAAAAAATACTAATGGTGTTATATAAATTATGTATAAGTTACTTCCTAATGCACATATATACTGACAAGTTACTTCCTAATGCACATATATACTGACAAAAGTTACTTCCTAATCTGCGAATATTTGCTTGACTACACCCATTAGCATCCTTTTGACATTGTATAAATGCATGAGCAGAATTGATGATTCCAGATTGTGGAACATAATCTAACTTCACTCCTGCATTTGAATAAAACATATTGGTTATGGTAGAAACAGAATGCATTTTTTAGGACAGCACATAAAGTTCTGAATACTCTAGAAAGAAACTAATGTGAGCAAAAAAGAACTACAGAAAATAAGTTATTGAATTACTAACCTTTAGATGTTTGATCAATTACATCACAAGAAGCAGAGGGTTTTGGATGCACATTGCCAATACCATGTTGTTGTTCAGCTTCTACATATGAGATAACAAAAAATATTGACAAGTTACTTCTAGACATGACAACAGATTCGATCAGATTACTAATAGGATGAGCAAAAACAAAAATACAGAAAACAGGTTGTTCGAGTACTAACCTTCAAAAGTTTGAGCAATAACATGACTTGGATCAGCGGGTTTGGAGTGCACATTGTTAACAACATGCTGATGTTCGTCTTCTGCATGACCACATAACATAACAAATAGTTAAATAAAAAACCAGAAACCTAACAGTTTTGATAAGATATTTAATAAAAGAGTGATAAACTAACAATGGAAACAGTCAAAACAAAGAAAGATGAGATTAAAACAGGTACTAATGTTACTGAAACAAATTAGCAAATAAAGTCATGACTAAACTGTTTTAAACATGGAAGCAGTCAAAACATAAAATTAAAAGTACTACAACAATATGACAGCCCCCGCGACACTCCTATCTAAGATTTCTTCACTCCTTAGGTTTTCGGTCCATTGTCTTCATCATCAGTGGAAGACTCGCTATCCCAATACAAACCACTCGACCCCTTATGTTGATGAACACTGTCATGACCTTTTCCAGCCTCTTCTTCATCTTCAACATGTTCTGAATCACCATTACATTCTTCCTCATGGATTTCCTCCGATGTGTCATCATCATCAAATCCTATATCTTCGCCATCCTCTCCCATGTCAGTATCTTCTTGTGAAGCTACGTCTTCTTCATCATCAGTTTCCAGTAAATTACCACCACCTTGGTGATCACAATTGGGAGAGGCTGGATGATACATGTCTTCCAGAAACTTGGACACCAACTTTGAAAAACCAGAGCACAGTTGCTGCACAGCTCTTTTTGCTTTCAGTTGTTCCTGTAGCAAAAAAAAAATGACAAAAGCATAATTTTCAGCTATTACAGAACAACCGCTAGACCAAACCAAGTATCAGCTACAACTTACAGAGAATAAAAACATAATTTTCAGACTAAAAAATGAAGCATATAAAAAGGACATTCAAACTAACAGAGCATTCAGATACACAATTTTCAAAAAGGTGGGATAATGAGAGGATAAAATGTAGTAAAAAACAAGTACTGCATGAAAAATAAAATCCTAAAGCATAATTATAGCTCCATAACTCAACAAGCCAACTATCATCTACAACTAGATCCAGGAGCATAATAAGTCACAACCTGATAGAAAACTAGAAAGTTACTTTCCAAGTATTGTTGAATATTACTAATCTACTTTCTGTTTAATATGTATAGCTAATAAGTTACTTCATTAAATATATAAAACACTGATAAAGTTACTTTTAAAAACAATACTGTGAAACACAGATAAGTTACTATAAATAAAAAAAAGACATAACTAGAACATAAAAGAATATGAAATCATAGCACTAAACATACCTGATGACCAAGGTTGTCAGGAACATGGGAGTTAATGAAACTGTCCAGTGGAACATGGTGACCAAAAAACATGTTATCTTGCCCAACAAAATCTGGCTTCAACTAAGCAATGAAGGAAAAACAGAGTAAAACATCTATGTGCAACAAAAAAAATGGACATATGCAACATATAGACAAAAATACAGAAGTTCTGAAAATAACAGTACATCTGAAAAAAATAGACTTTATATGAATGAAAAGAATACCAACTGGAATTTGGATGCAGGATACTAACCTGTAAGGCGCCGAAGGTTCCGTCGGGTTTGGTATCTTTCTCAATTGCTTTCCTTACAAATCTTGTAGTCCAAACAGCGACACGACATCCTCTTTTTGAGATCCTCTTGAAGTTGGTGTTCAACGAGTCGACATATAGGATCTAACAAAGGCAAACAACAATAATATGAGGGAGCAATCAAAAAACAAGGAAAACTATGAAAAAAGCTGGGGGAAATGTACCATGAGAAATGTGAGACAGGGCTTGAAGAACATCTTCTTGGAACCAGGTTTGCAGCTTTCCTTGAGAATACGGATGACAAGATCACACCAATTTAGTTGCCCAATCTTGGAGGCATCTAGAACAGCAGGAAACAATCTTGGACTAACTTTTGTGCTGAAAGTTGGACAAATGACAGAACAAGCAGCTAAAAGAGTCCATGTCCTAAGATACTTGTCATCAGCATTTGCACTATTCTTCAGTAGGATAGAAAGATCACTTATCTTCAGCTGACTACACCTCTCAAAACCAAGCTCATTCTTCATAAATAATGTTGATCTTGCATCAATTTCACACTTGATTGTACTGCTGCCCCTTGGTATACCCATAACCCTATGCACAGTAGCTTCGGTTATTGGGATCCTTCCTCTTCCAGGGAAAATAAGCTCTGAAGAATCTGCATCAAAAGACTCCAACAACCACTGACAAAAATCAGGAAAAACTTGGGAGCAGCTGCAGTTAAGTAGACCCCCAAATCCTGCCCCATCAATAAGTTGACGCTGGTAGTCTGACATGTTAGCATAGAGCTTTACAATGGCCATTGGAGAGCCACGATTGTTATCTTGCTACAATATCAAAAAAAAATGTAAGATACTTTATGAAATGTGAAAAGAATCACAAACTACTTCCAGTTGAGTTACAAAATCAGGGGTAAGTTACTCTTATATGTTTGATGAATGAAACAAGTTGCTTCCTATCTCATGTAAATCACTAATAAATTACTTGGTAAAAGTGAGTTGGTTCGGCAGATTACCACCACCATACAAAATAAAGCCACATACTTTCCTATGATCTTGTTTAGTTCAATGCTTATTATATGTTAATTACCAGGCACATAATTTCACATAAATACTAAAGTATTGAGAAGTTAAAAAATAGGGTTAGGTAGATGAACACAGCACAATGTTGGTTGGGTACCTGGGATTTAAATTGTTCTAGTTAGAATTGGTACAACCATATGTTCACTGAAGTATTGAGAAGTTACTTTCTCTATGTTTCAAACTAGTAGCAAGTTACTTTGTATCTCATATAAATTATTGATAAGTTACTTTCTAAATAACAAAAATAGTAAAAGGTTACTCCCTAGTTCACATAAATACTAAAAAGGTTAATTCTTAATTAACATTAGAAAGGGAAAATGAGCTACACTATTTTTTAAATAAAAAATTGAGTGAAGGATAATTCAATATACATAAGCCTAAACCTAAAGTCACAAGAAAGCTACTGTCAACACTGTCTACCAGGTCAGCTGCAATTATAACACTGGCGAGAAATACAGTGCAATGTACAAAATATAGATGTAAACTTTGATAAAATCATTTCTTAAATAAAGAAAGATAGAAGTCATTCCAGACCAAGGGTGGACATCCTACTACAAATACAAGATTCAGAAAAATACACAATAAACATTTTTTATATAGTCAAATTCTAAGTAATGAAAATCATGATTCACCAAATGAAATGCATCAAGAAAAATAGACAATTGAGAAACGAATTTGGGGGCATTGAGGAACTACGATCATGAAAACAGATAGAAATTAGTTCAATGCTTATTATATGTTAACTACCAGGCACATAATTTCATGAAAAAGAGAGTTAAAAGTGAGATGTTGTGCTTTATGAAATTACTGCAAATTGTGATATCTAAAAAATTTTATGAAAAGAGATGGGGAAAATTCAGAAAAAATATTCTGACAAACAAACCTGAAGATTTTTCTTCTTAGCTGCTTTGCTATTCTGTCCACCTCCAGCAATTGAAGTACCTTCACTGACTTTCTTCTTTGTACCACCAACAGGTTTAAGCTTGTCCTTGAACTTTTGACATCTACTTTTGCTGCTTGAAGGATCTTCTCCAACAACAGACTTCATATTGCCCCTGAAAAAACAAGCAATGAACTAGTACAGAACAAAAAAAGGCAGATAATAGGGAGTCTGAACGTAATAGTGACAACATATAAATCTGGTACAGAACCAAAACACTGGCCAAACATGTAATAGACAGCAACAAACAAGAAGGACATATTTAGAAACATATCACCGTCAAAACATAGACTCCTCAATGACATAAACTGCAAACCCTAGAATAAACCAACAAATATACATCACCAAAGTAGCATGCTCACATGAGAACAAAAAAAATAACATGTTAGGTAGACTCTACAAGTGGATTGGTCATTTACTTGCTGCACAAAATTGAAACATTACTAAGTCACTTTGTAAGTGTAGTTAAACATTACTACAAGCAAAAAAAAAGAAGACAAAACAAGATGCTGCATTCATCCGGGGATCCACCAAACCGGGAATTACAGGGTTCTGCAGGCTGAAATGATCAGGTGTGCAAAAAGTGCAAATTGCAAACACTGAAAACTTCAACCCACAAACCACAAGCCACTCGCTGGATTTCCGTTGGATCGAACAATAGACTTCAGCAGCAAAAAAAAATTTAAAAAATACTCCTGGTGTTATATAAACTATGTATAAGTTACTTCCTAATGCACATATATACTGACAAGTTACTTCCTAATGTTGCATATATATATAGACAAGTTACATCCTAATGCACATATATACTGACAAAGTTACTTATTCAGGAGCAAATCAAAATAATAAAAGATCGATAAAAATGAACACACCTTAGGCACTAAAAATGTTAAGCCCAAAGTACATACTCTGAGAAAAACAAAATACAGAATGTTGCACCTGTGATCCCCTATGCAGTTCATCTAATTAGCACTCAATCATAATCAGCAAGTGCATAAGTCATTTTCTGCACCACCTAATTAAATTAGACCTTTAAGATAGAAACAAGACTCAATTTCATCCTGATAGAGAACAAAAAATTATGGTATAAGCATCGGAACCATGCTGGGCATCAAAAACATGTATAAACCCTAAACGTGGCACACAACCATCATGCAGTCACAGAAGGTACTCCAAAAAAATTACATGCAACCACTACTGTAAGGATAAAAGTTACTATACAGAACAACTTCATTCATCTAATTAGCAAACCATGGATAGCAGCATATGATAAATTAGCCCTAATTAAAATTACAGCAATAAATATTAGCCCTAATTAAATTAGCCCTTTTAAGCTACTTCGTTCATCTAATTAGCACTCAATCTTAATCAACAAGTGCAACAAAAAATACTTGCTGCATCACCTAATTAAATTAGTCCTTTTAAAATACAAACAATACTCAATTTCATCCGGATAGAATACCAAAAAAAATTATGGTATAAGTGTTGAAAACCATGCTGGAAACCAAAATGTGTGTATACCCTAAATGTAAATATGGCCAGCAACCATCATGCAGTGACGAAAAAAGCCAAACCAAAACACAATTTCATGCCACCAATACTGTAAAAGGACAAAGTTACTATCCAGAACAACTTTTATACAGAAGTCAACATCGTATAGGGACAACAATACATCAGGAACACATATTTAGGGTTCCCAGCATGCCAATGACATGTAGTTGGCAGGATACAGTATGCAAAACAATGAATCTACCCTAAGACAGGCATCAAACTCTCATAGATCTATGGCCTATAGCAATAAAAATCATGAATAACAACACTTCGATCCTAAAAAAATGATCTACAAACCGAACATACAGAATGAACAGACAAATAAGACTCACCTCGAAGAGATCCCCTTGAACGAAGACTAGATCTAGCCTGCACGACGCCTGCTGAAGGAGATTCCCCTTGAACGAAGAAGACGAGGCGTTGCTCCAAGCCGCTCCCCAGCTCGTCGTTCTTCGCCTCAATGCCGGGCGCTCGGCACCAACAACGGTAGGGTGAGACAGCGGGGTCTTCGAGCCACCTCAGCTCACCGGTGACCCTGGAGCTCCTCCACCCTTGGCCCGCCTCCGCTCGCCGATAGCCGTGATCCGCCTCCGCCCTCCTCCAACCTCCGTCCTCGCACCCGCCTCCGCTCGCCGCGCCCGCCTTCGCTTCACCAGGTGCTCGCTGCCGCCATCAGCCGCAGCGGGTCGAATCGCCCCCCGGCGAGATTTCGGAGGAGTGGAAAGAGAGGACGGGAGAGGGAAAGGAGGCGAGATAGGAAATGAAATGACAGGCGCGACTCCCCAAATTTCAAACACGGTTAAGATCCGGCGCCCTCGAGTCCGCTCCCTCTACGACCGTTCGAAATCTCTGGCTGACGTGTGGGCCCGCACAGAATATGAAGAGTTACACCGCGCGGGCGCGTCCGATGCAGAGCGAACGGCGATGGGAGGGGCTCTCGCGATACCTCTATATGGAGAGCCCTCACCGGTTAGATTTTAGGTAAAAAAAAATACTATTTTCTCTCCCACTCCTGCCATCCTCTCTCACACTCCTGCCATCTCTCTCCCGGCGGCGGCTCACCACTACGCTCCAGTCCTCCCTCGCCGGAAGCTGCCAGCGCTGTCCTAGCCCCGTCCACGCCGGCCACCACCCCTCCCTTCGCCGCCCGAATCGATGCCGGCGACGCATCTTCTCCCTTTCTCTATGTCGTTGATGCTCCCAAGGGAAACGAGGAACTTGGTGAGAGGTCCAAGCTGTTGGCTCCCCCATCCACACCTCCACCCCGTTCCCTCGCTCTCGAGCTCGACTCCGGCGACACCTTCCAGGTGCTCCTCTCCATGACGCTATGGAGAGCTTGGGGAAGAGGGGATCTGCCCTGTCGGAATTGTTTCCCCGCGCAGAGCTCGATTCACGCAAAGGAGAACTCGATCCGAGCACAGAGCTCGATTTGCTCAAAGGAGAACTCGATCTTGTGGTTGGGGCTTCATTCGATCAAGGAACGGAGGTGAGAGAGGGAAGGCGCAGTGCGCATGGCGGGCGGAGGCGAAGAGCGCGTGCAGAGAGGACCGAAGGAGAGGGGTTCATCCTGGTTTTTATTGCATCGTGGGGCCCGTGCCTGCCTCCTTTCCTCCGTAAACATTGTGGCAAAAGAAATAACTAATGACTAGATGCTGTGGGACCCACCTATAATGACACCTAGACAGTACACATCGGGTGTGTTTAGTTCCGTGAAAATTTGGTAGAAAAGTCACATCGGACATTGTAGCACTTTTCGTTCGTTTGTGGTAAATATTATTTATCATGACTTATCATGATCTAACTAGACTTAAAAGATTCGTCTCGTCGTATACATCAAAACTATGCAATTAGTTTTTTATTTACCCACTTTCGATGTGATGTCAATGTGACTTTTTTATTTGGAATTCGAGGGAAAAACACACCGATTGCCCTTGCCCTTTATGTGCAGAGAACAAGGATGGCACTGATGTGCCAGTAATTCTCGATGGACATAGAAAGTTCTAGTGGCTTTGATCAGATTCAGTCCGAGAGAAGCTTAAGTACTTAGTAAACAAAATTTTGTTAAGGGTGCGTCAGCATTAGCATCAGAACTTGTTTTCTAGCCATCTTGTAGCATCCACGAATTTTAGCCTGATTCGAGTAAACAAAAATTTTAATCAGATAAAATTGTAGCGCTAGGAACTGTTTGGTCAGTCTATACTTCCACTTCTATCGGACTTTCAGATGCAGTTTATATGACTACTCCCTTTTGAAAGTACACATATCAGAGCAATCAAGCAAATACTACGTATGGAGATATCAAGAACGAAGATCAAACAGAATTTGAAGTTTTTACTCAAAGATAAGTTTACACACAAGTATTTACTGTACAATATGAATATATACTCTACTGTGGCTCCTGGCAAAATGGAAAACAAACTAAGCGCAGGCACTGCTACAAAACTCTACTCAGAAGCGAGGGAGGTATAAACCACCAAAAATTTTGATTCGGCGTGATGGAGCGATGGTTACCGGTACTAGAAGCGCCTAGTGGCAGACTTTGAGGAATCCATCTTCAGTTCCAACCACGAACAATCTTGACAACGGAAGCACAACAATTGTTGAAAGAACAGAAATGTTTTTGTGCTTCATTCCTCTGTCAGCTGAATACAAGTTCTGAAGTGCGAGCTGCTGATGTCCAAGCTGCATAGAAGTATATGGAAATGCAATCACAATCACAAGAGCCAAACAATTTTCCAGCTCATACCATAAGCAGAATTCCTAAATGGAGGCATACTGCTGTTGAAAGTAGTAAGAGTTTTCAGGATTAAACAGCAGGTTATGAGAAGGACAGTCTTACATCACTTGTGGGCCTTGAAAGAGAAGTTAGCGCGATTTTGTTTCTTGAAATTGATACCACATCCTGACCCCAGACAGAAAAGTTGGAGATGCCATCTGAATGACTTCTAAAAATGTTTGACTGTGTTGCCAGATTCCTATCACATTTTCCAGTAAAAGACATTTTAGATTTTGTGCAAATTCAAAGTGAAAATACATGTAAGCCAGAAGATATACATGCAATCCATATCCGAACTTGAAGAGCATAGCGTTTCTCTGTGAATGTGTAAATTAAATGCAATGATCTTACCAGTAACCAACATGACTAAGGTACAAACTCGGCAGATGCTAACAAAAAACTCCAGAAAAGAAATAGAACAAGACAAATATTCCCATCTTTAATATAAAACAAAGATGATGTATCCAAATAAGTAGAAAGTGAGGTTATGCATTAACAGAATAATACCCTCTGAGGTCCCAAACTCGAAGAGTCTTGTCAAGGGAACTTGATACAATTGAGTGATCATCTGGTGCTGCCAGCTATAAGCATCAATGGAAAAAAGAAAACAGAAAATCAGATCAGAAAATATCAAAGAAAACAAGGATCTTGTAACATTCTGTGGTACAGGGCTAGGGGCACAGGGACCTTTGTGATGTGTCCATCATGCGCTCGCCAAACTGCAATGATGTTCCCACTACGCTTATCAAGCAATCGACAGTAACCGGAACTTAGACCTGCTGCTATCCAGGATGAAACCATCGGGGTTCCTTTGGTTAGCCTGTCTGAGCCACATGAGCAAATAGCTGACACAAGGGATGAGAAAGATATTTCAGCTGAATCACTCTTCCACAAATGCAGCTTCTGATCCCGCGATATGTCAATAAATCTGCAAGGACTCACCGATGTGCAACAAAATAATTAGCAGACATATTTAAGCTACTCTGATAGAAATAGAGTAGAATAACAAGATTTGGAGAGAACGAAACATGTTCTCAACTTCTAATCACTAATAATCATTCAAGAAAAAACAAGCATACAAGACTTCAAAACTCATTTTGTAAGTACGACATGGTTAACTGAAGTAAATTCTCAGCTCTTTGGCTACGGCTTTGGCATTATATTCATGAGTATGGCTGCATGTTGGGTGCTTCTGGCCACAAATGCATTCCCCAAACAAAGAGTAGGATTGAAGGAAAGATATTTTCCCTCAGAAAAAATAATCAAGCCATACAAACTGACGACGTGAAGATCAATACCTGATCGAACCATTTCCCATACCAGCAACAAGTATACCATCAGATTCCATATAATGCATAGTCGTATACAAACTGCCACGAAATGCATTTGACAATATTCCACCTGAGAGAGCATCCTGATTAAGCATGTTGGCCTGCTCAATAGATGCAGTTTGAAGTGGGAAGGTAGTAGATGACTCAGCATGAGCTGCAATGAGCTTCCCTGTCGGCCCATTCCATATATGAATAGTGCCATCACAAGAAGCCACTCTGCCAGTAATTGACAGAATGCAGATGGAATTGACAACCTATATAAACGAGTCGATAAGAAAAAAAAATTGAAGAGTGAACTATGTACACATAAAATAAATCATAAAAAGATTGCAAAGACTGCCGATTTCAAACATAAAACACATGAAAGGGAGCAAACAATCTAAATATAAAATATGTCAAGCGGCAGCACTAGTCGAAATCTCTTCAACAGAAAAGGAAAATGTAATACATTGCAATTTGAAATTTATTGAATACATATACAGAAGAGTTCATTTATGAACAGCAACAGTTGATCAAATCTTTTCTTAAAAGATAATGCAGATTGAGTTAAGAACAAGTAGAAACAATTCAAGTCAGTGCATTTCACATTTTCTTTAACTTCGTCTTTTTTGCTATTTGTCTCCATTTTGGAGATTACTAGTGTAAAACCAGATCATGTTCCAGAAAAAAGTATAAAATCATTGAATCTAACAAAGATAGTCTTTTGTTCTCGATCAAGCATTTAATACCCCCAGGGCCTACTTTTGTTTGTCTCTCTCTGACTCTCATATCTCCATGTCTCCCAGTACTGAAATTACTATTTGGTTCCCTTCTTGTAGCCATATGCTACCTTTAACACTTGCCAGTACCAAGATGGAGCTAAGGCTGCATGCAGTACAGAAACATAAGGTGGTACTGTTTCTTAGCTGATAATGGACAATGTGCTAACTCAAAATCAAGCAGTCATTAAATTCAAACTTTGCGCCCAGTTAGCAAAAGTTCTCTGCCAGTTACTACCATGAACCGGAATTTAATTTTTTCCTTGAGCAACCAGAATTTAAATTTAAAATCCATTAAACAAGGTTGATAGATGCCCATTCAACTAGAAATTCCAAGAATCATCAGTAGCCTCTCTCCTCTTTTTTTTTGTTGCCAAATTTCTAATCCTCGGTGGGAGTGAATACTAAACTCATAGGACACTTGGATGCCACATGACTAGTCAGGTCAGTTAGTGTGACAGGAATCAAACATTCAAACCTCTACGTTTTAGATTAGACAATAAAAATGCTAAGGAAATGGGGTTATCTTCTAAAAGTTAGAGTGAATGATATTTTCTGACAAATTCCATTAACTTTCCTATAAGCAACACAATCAACTTCCAATTTCACAATCAGATGTGATAGCCTATAAACATGAATTCTGATTCAGTTTACAAATTTTTGGAGCAAAATCTTTTTGAGAAAAATAGCTTGCCAAAAGTAGCCACTATGACATTCCCCCAAGCCTTTATCAATGCATCCACAGCTACATGCCACCACAGCTAAGAAATTCCCCTTCATCACCTGAAGGCTCCCCAATTATCACTGAACAGAATGGCAGCAGTTGCGTCTTTCACATTGAATAGATGGGAGAAGAGCCTATATTATGCATGTCAGGTAGATCCTGTGGCAGATCCTGATGAGTATTCCTCTCTATCTTGTCAGGTTTTTACTAGGGTTTTTAAACTACTACTATTCCAGTGCCCTTTTTTTTTGTTGTTTCCAAACACGAAGGAGAACTGCATCTCAGTGCATTGCATAGATGAAAAACAGTTGATTGTTACAACCACACACACAACACAGCCATGCACAACAGAATAGAGGCAAACAAAATAGTGACCTTTGGTTAGGAAACATATATACCATTATGAACCATAAGATCTTGCAACTTAAAGAAAAAAATAAAAAAAACTCGTAGTTACGTCATTCCATTATTTTGACCACTTTTAAATGTTTGGCTGCAGTGGTTGTCAACCAAGACCAGTTGGAGCCACTCGTATCTTTATCAGGTTCTACAACCATGCCAATAAAATGCATCCAGCTTGCTAGTAACTGGGAACCAGCTGGTTACTAACAAAATGCGTCGCAAAAACACTAGGAATTGGCTGGTTACTGGCTGAGGCCCAAAGCCAAACTGATTACAGCCATGCATTAGTTCGCTCCAATTGAAAGTTTCCATAATCGAATTTCATACTTAAATGGCTATAGTTCCTGAGTGAAAACCATAACCTGGTAGGTTCCCGTTTCTAGTCCAAAAACATATAAAAATTATAAATGCTGCTTGATGTCCTAGTTATTGAAATTTTGAAACTAGATTGGCGGTTTCACCAGGAAGTTCATCAGCATTCATCACAGATGACCAGTAACAAGTAATATCAGAAGGCCCAATCCCCCCCCCCCCCAACACACACACACAAACCAGCTGGATTTAATATGGATCCCACATTCAAATTAGGTCTTTAGAAAAATATCAGTCTTGAATACAGTTTTTTGTTGCTACTTGCCAAAGAAAAGCTGTAAATTCAAAATAAAATCATCCATCATAACAAGCAGAGAGAGAGAGAGAGAGAGAGAATGGCCTTATTAAATCTGCAGAGTAACAAACCGACCTCTTCATGCCCATAATAACCAGACGTGCAATTCATGTTTGGCAATTCCCACCTTTGGATACTTCCTTTAAAACCAGGACCAACTCCTCCAGTAAAAACAGTGCACTCGTCATCATGAACTGCTAATGAACGTAGAGCACCAGGGTGAGCACGGGCTGAGTAAAGGATAGAAGCTTTAATCTTCCAGGGAAGTTCATCCCTCACACCACCACCACGTCCAAGAAATTCTGGAGCACCCCAACTACTATCAGGGGTGGGAAACCAAAACCATGGCTGATTTCCAGAAGTTGAAGTATACGAATTATCACTGGAAGACTCATTCTCAAGCTTCGATCCTGGCTTAGAGGATGCAGTGTTCCGACCCATTTTAGTGGTTTCTGATTGTGGCATGGACCAACCTGCCCCGTTGAAAAGCTGTTTGGTTGGAACAAACTCTGATGACATATAGTTGTTAGGTTGAAGCATTTGACCTTTCAGATTATCAGCATTCTTAGAACAATCACTGGAAGGCTCCCACTAAACAAAAGCACAGATGGAAATAAGAAGGAAAACAAACATGATATCATCTCAACATTTGACAGTACAAGACAGAATGCAGCCTTATGTACCTTCCAATTATACAACTTTTGAAGAGCTTGCTCCAACAGAAACCATGTTGAGCAGCACTCCCGGAGCTTCTCTATCCCAACAAGTGATGCGAAGAAAGGATATAGCAGCAACCTACAATAGTTACCTTATAAGAAAATATAAGCATATAAAACTGTTTAAATCAAAACGTAGGAAAACTATTTTGACTTACACAAGATCAATTCGAGATTCCAATGTAATTGACTCGCTTTTGTTTCCTTCAAAAGTTTTTAATCCTTTTGTAAGAAGACTAAGACCAGATGACTCATGAGAAAAGGCTAGTTCAGCAAAAAACTCCTTTAGTTGTGGCAAAACATATATAGAAGTGTTCTCTGGTCCAATATGTCGACAAAGATCAACAAGTGCCATAGCAGCCACCTAATCAACAAAGCAGTTTTGATGGCAAAATGTTTCAGTTGTATAATAAATAATAATGGATTAGAATTAAGAGAAATACTAAAGGGAAAGTATGTTAAGAACAGTTATCACCTGAATCACGCGAAGATCCAAATGAATCTGCATAAGAACTTTTACATGAAGACAGACTTGGTCCTGTAGATGCCATTAGAAGTACAATAGATGATTGAATGCATGCATAAAGAATACATAAATAAAGGTGAAAGCGGATACGATTAAAAAACAACAAGTTATTTAAAAGAGGAATCTGGGCACCAGTGAATTTCACTTGATTAATATGCCGAAAATTGTAGTATGATTTTTAATAATTAACAGAATTTACAATTCAAGGCACACTCTAAGCATCTAAATTAGTGCTATAATTTGATAACACCATAGATTCAAGGCCCACTAGTTCAGATGTACATTAATGTTGGAATATCTCATCTAGGTCCATGAACTCTCAAAGTGTGCACCTGGACCCTTAACCTTTTTCAAATTTCATGTCTCAATCCATGTGAGAAAAAGTAAACTTAGAGTGCACCACTTAGAGTAAAAGTTTTAAGGACCTAGATTCCCAACTTGAGATTTTATGGACATAGGTAAGAATCTAGGAAAGGTTTATGGACCTAGGAATCTAGGTGAGAATCAAGGAAAAGTTTAAGGGCCTCCTGATGCATTTTACTGTTGATTTGAACTGTGACCTAATTTCATATTGATTTATATAACAAACAAAAGCAGCGATATTATCAATTGATCAAGGGTAACAAAAGTTTTATTGGAATCTGGCGGCCTTTGAATTTATTCTTAAAGTCAAGTGTTATCTACATTTGATCTCAACTTAGTATTAAAAATAAGGATTCCAGTTTGGTTTAGCTTTAACACAATATAAATTCTACAATTTTCACCGCTAGGTATGTTTGTTCGCTAAGCTTTGTGTTTGCCAATGAAGTACCTGAAGAAGCTCTTTAAGAACAGCTTTGATGGGAAGAATTGACACAAGGCCTTCCAAGGCAGATAAGCCATCAACCAGAGCAAAAGAGTTCCAACTATGCTGTGGCTCAGGCTTATTCATCTTTGACGAATCAATACATGAGAGTATAACATTCCTAAGCGATGGAAGAATTTGTTTGACAACAAAATTTTCTCCAAGAAGTCCACCTATATAATGAATAAGGTCAAGTGGTGATCACTGAGCAATCATTTTCAACATAACGTGAAAGCATTAGGTGGTTACCAATCCTGACCAAAGTGTCGATTCCATCAGCACATAATCCTTTGCCAAAACAGTGAATTAGTGGTAAAATTGTCTGGACAAGGTGGAGACACCAATCAGTGATTCATGGATTAGGATGGTAATAACAGCAAATGTTTCCACTTAGACTTGCCTGATGAATGGTAATCGGTATTCCTAGTTCCTCACTTGAGACAATCAGAACAGTGGATGCAGCAGAGGCAGTGATCTTGTTAGGTGAATTGTATAGGTTCGAGATCACGAAAGGATGTACCTTCTCAATATAAGTTTGTTTTCCCAACTTCTTCCACAAATCTCGAACAAAAGAGTCTTGAAGAAGGGCAACCTTCAGATGCGAATATTCTGGTGCCTGTAGCAACCACCAACAGACAGGACTTATCAGAAAGAAGAAACTATGTGCTCCATAAGGCCAAAACTTTGAGATGAAGAAAAAACACATGTGGATATCTTTCCTACTGATATATCTTAACTGGCCTGTAAGATCTTCTGAATGATGTGCAGAATGAGGTCCTTAGTTGCCTGGATACTCAAGCTCTTTATAAATTCTTTAAGCAGAGACAAGGCTGATTCAGTATCAACATCTGATATAGATGATGAAACAAGTGATAGGCAGTAAGGTGCACACATTTCAGCAGCAAATTCTCCCATAGCTTTAAGTGCCCCTTCATTTGCAAGCTTAGCAGCATACTTGATTCGCTCTCTAGATGTACACAAAACTTGAAGTGGAGCAAGAAACATATATGCGGATCGAATTGATGGTGGAAAGTATGATGACTCCAAAAGGTGCTTTGCTGATGGCCTCCTGTAAAAGATAAAAGAATCGGCATCTATTTAACAGCTGTCTTTATATTCAAGAAAATCATAACCAAAGCGATGGGATATAAACTATAAACATCAGTTCGTTGCTAAAGTTACCTTTTCCATTCCCTCTGTATGCATGACTCAACAAGAAGTGTGACATGAGAAGGCAATTCTTGAAGTGCTCCTGGCACTATGCCAATTTCTTTGTATGCAGCTAGCAAGGCAGTGTCAAAAAGTGGCCTTTGGAGATAGATTTCTGCCAGCATGCACCCAATAGAAAATACGTCATTTGCATGAAGCTCATTTTCTGAAAAAGACTTTTGATTCCACAGCAGCAGTTCTTGATAACCCATAGGTGAACCACCGTCAGACTCAAAGCATTCAAGAAAGGAACCAAAATCAAAATCAGCTGCAACTGGCAATGCGCAGTCATGTTGCAAGATCTGATCTGCGATCTGGATCTTGGGGTATTTAGCTGAATAGCAACAAGTTGAAGTGTCAATGTAATCATATATTGGATTCAAATGGTGCTCAAGCTCTGCAAACAGAGTTGCTTTCTCAAATTCCTCCAAACAGCCAATTTCTGGAAGCATATTTGGAGATTTGCCATTTGAGACTGCATAAGTTGTTCCACTACTTTGTTTGCCACAGCATCTAGCACAGGACTCCATTTTGCTGTGGTAGACTGCATGAGGTGTGCTAACAAGGCGCTTAGGATGAGGCCTTGTAAAAAGCTGATGTCGCCCAATTGATTTTGGCCTAGATGGATCACTAGGAGGCAACATTACATTTTTGGCTTCAACAGATGCCTCTCCTGAAAGTTTATAGCCAAAGGTTATGTCAATCCAGTGATGCAGTTGCTGTGATACTCTATCACTCTCTAATGCATCCCTGTGCAGACAAATGAAATCCTCTGCGGATGTTGCCCAGGAAGGCAAAGCCAAATCACTCATTTCAGAATGAAGAGAGGCGAAAATCCGAGGATCACTATAAAATTCTGGAATGCATTCATCAGGCGTCCATTGGTAAAGCCTTTGCATACTAGACGGGTATTCATTGGGCTCATAGACAGAACGCACAGCCGACCTCAAGATGGTCTTAGGTAACCTCCTTGCTTTGTAACTGCAGACAGCTAGCTCTGAGAGACACTCGTCAGAAACATGATGTGGTACCTCAGATGACGAATATGTAAAATCCAACTGTTCATCACCTTTTGCCAACCGCCATTTACTTTTGGTCAGGTCCCTCCAACCATTGTCAGAATTTTCATCTGGCATCACTGTGAAATCTATTACCCAAGGCATCACTGTGTGAAAAGCTGGATCACCCCACCTTCTACCAGCTAACTTGTTTAAGACAAGAAGGTATTCATAATTGCTCAACTCACCTTTCCACCATTGTTTAAAGTAAGTTTGCCAATTCAAGGATGATTGCAGTTTGAAACCAGTATAAATGGTTTTTGTGGAACAGTCCTCCATAGAACAGCATGACTTAGGTGAGCATTTAGGATCGGCAAAACCCCAACTGTGTTTTATAGGACAGGTATCACTTATGCTCAGGTAAGGCCATAAGGAATCTGACATCAAGATGTTTGATGGTCTTAGATTGCCATGATGAACTCCTGAATCATGAAGGTATGCCAAAGCAGATATTATTTGGTAGATGAGAAATCTAATATGCCAATCTGAGCGGAATGCCTCTGGACTGTAGTGCATGATATTTTCCAAAGTGTATGGAGCATTTGGATGCAACATGTAGCAACAATCCGATGTTTCTAGAACACCTAACACTGGTAAGATGTTGGGATGCCTCACACATCCAGAAGGATGCAAGTCATCAAATGCTGAAAATCCAACAAAATTGAGGAAATCTAAACCAGCAAAACCACTAATTTTGTTTTCAGATAGCATATTCAATGAATTAATCACAATCTCTTCAGTTGAGAAGTTCAGGTAGCTCGAGATAAGCTCCCTAACCTCTGAAGTGTGGCCTATGCTGAGATAGTGAGTAGGAGTTAATTTGGCAATTGTGCTTAAGACCTGTTGCGGCTTACAGAGACCAGAGGGACTTTTATGATCTCCAGTGCATTCTTTGCCAGAAGAGGAATCAGATTGCTCGGTATACTGGTCATCACCATTACATATTCTTTGCTCTGGCTGGGGATCTTTATGAATACCATTCTCCAATGAATTGTTGTCACTGTAGGTAATGAAAATGCGAAGAATTCCGTATGTCCATACATCAATTTTGGAGACTTTGAAGATAAATATAATCCTTGGGAAAGAGAATTACCATTTTTTACTACCAAAAGACACTTTGCCACCGCATAGGCCCACTAACACAAAACTGGTGTAGGTCTGCCTGCAACATATACAGCACCACTTCTGTGTAAGGGTTAGTGGAAAGGAGTGGAAACAAGAAACTTTATTAAGTTGGAAAATGTTCAGATTTCAATGAATCTGACTGCAACGAAATCTGATAAACAGAACTTTATGGGATTGTAATTTGTCATATTGAAACTAAGAAATTGTTCACGTGACTAATTTGGTTGTTTTCTATGGATCAGAATTTGTGACATACATTTTGTGGGTTTTCAAACAAAGTTGTTGACTACGCAGCTGTAACCCAAGGGTCCAACATAACATTTGGCACAATTTATGTAATGTTTAAACATTAAACAAGAATTTCAAGCATCACTGGTTTGAAACATAGAACTCAATCTTGTTGAAATTGCACAGCACATTTCGATGACTTTGCCTACCCCAAAGAAGAGATACGCTGCAAACTAGTAACGAGTAACATTATACACAGCTACAGTTGAATGAAACAATTTTGTCATAAAGATATCGACACATTGCAACAGTATCCAAATATCTTCACATGAGAAGCTGGAACCCAAGCAAGTTAGGAATGCATAGCCTTACCTCCCGTTACTTTCCTCGGCTCCATCAGACGCTATCTGCAGCGAGAAGGAAACAAGCACTAAGCCAAAGCTACAGCCAGTAGCTCTTCCAAACTAAGCAAGGGTTTATGCAAATACAGCAAGCTTAACAAATTCTTCCTACAGCACGCTTGTCGAACAAGTCTAGCAAAGAGTTTGGAAGCACGCGTCGTAGAAAGCGCCCCGAGAGCATACGGAAATAGACCAGACGAGGTGGACCTGCACGACCGCGGAGGCGGCGAAGGGGAGCGGGGAATCGGAGAGGCCGTGGACGAAGGAGAGGCCGGAGCCATCGAGGTCGGAGCGGAAGAGGCGCTCCAGGCAGTCTGGGCACGCCGCGGCGCCCGCCTCCGGCGAGCAGCCCATCGCCGGCGGCGAGGCGGAGGCCGGATCGGAGGAGCTGCGGCCAAAATTCGTGTGACGGATGGGCTCTGTGCTGTGGACCCCATCCAGAAATGCGAGGTGGACGGGTGGGCTGGGCTGGGGTGGGTGAGCCGGGTCGGAATCGGACCCGTCCGGCTTGGCTCTCTTTTGTGTTAAATAAAGCAGAAAACTTGAAATAATTGTACCGTACACTATACACGCCTCAAAGTACCCCCATTCTTTATTAATGAACAAAAATGCCCAAAAATGTTTTCCGTGCAGTGCACAAGATGAAAATGCCATTGAAGCACCTCCATCTGCAGGATGATTTGAAGCTTTCTTTTTTGGTGTTTAAGATAAGCATTAATTTAGTTTTTGCTACCTGTGGCTACGCATTTAGCTGGTACTTATAGATTTTTTTTTTCAAAAAACATGCTTCAAGAACTGGGGAAAAGCTTGAAGCAATTTTCTTAGTAATGAGGTGTAAGCTTCATCACGCATTGCTTAACTTGAGTTAGACAAATTAGGACTTTATTAATAAAGTTTACTTCGTTTGCTGGTTAAGAAAAAATCTCATGCAATCATCGGTCCTATCATTCTATCAAGACTCTGTATGCTATTATCTCTACCGTGCGTATCACATCAGCATGTGTGTATTGGTGGGGAGGAACAAGTTCATCTACACTGACGATAATAAGGACATCTTCAACAATAATACTCGGCTGATTGCTCATCATGGGGCACACTTATAAGATACTTTTTATTTTGAACCTTCTCTCTTTTTTCAGAGGAGGCTGTTCTTAGTAATTATTTTGTATCAGAATTACCTACTCTCTCTATCCCAACACAAAATACAATTCTTGCATTTTAAGGATTTAGAAATTTCAACTTTGATCAAATTTATACAAAATATATTAAATTTACTCTCTCCGCCCATAAAGAATGATGTTTTAGCATTCAAATTTTATCCTATAAAAAATAATATTTTTGGCATGCATGTATGAATAAATGGAAACAAATCTCATGCATGCATTAAATTTAAATGGTTTCTTTTCATTTTTTTACATAAAAACTCAACTAACTAAGCGCACATGCATTTTTTATCCACATCTAATCTATCTGAAAAACTCTAAAATATTATTCTTTTTAGGATGGAGGGATTACGTCGCTAATAGATTAAGTTTAAAAATATATTTCATAATTAATTTAATCATACTTATTTTGTATCATAAATGTTAGTACTATTTTGTATGAATTTAGTCAAACGTGAAATCTATTGACTTACCGAGAAGCGAGAATTGCATTCTTTTTAGAATAAAAGTAGAGCTTTGTGAAAGAAAGAAAAAAAAGATCTTTGCAAGCATACAAGACTAGTGACCAAGAACTCACTATAGTATTTTATTTTTTGTCATTCTATGGCCCCCATGTGATCACACCATCCGAAGTCTGATGTAGACTAGTAATGTCGACGCCTACAGAGGGTGCTGGTTATATTACCACGTCTGAAGGTCATGTACATCCGTAAACAGCAATCATCTGTATACTGCCACATAAGCAGATTCATCCAACGTGTACGTAATTAATGACAAAAGAGAAGCGACCGTCATCTCCCACGATAGCAAAACCTCCCGGCCAGAAAGCCCACGTTAGTACCAGCTTTCCCAGCCGGTAAAGGTAGCGTCAGTTAGTACCGGCTGGGCAACCAGTACTAAACTGACTAAACAACCTCACGTCTAAAAAAGAAAAAAACATTATGGACTGCTGGGAGGCTCTCACACCACGCATTGTCACAAGCCAGGTAATTTTTCACGCATAAATACGC
Source organism: Echinochloa phyllopogon (assembly GCA_033239725.1). Taxonomy (NCBI): domain Eukaryota; kingdom Viridiplantae; phylum Streptophyta; class Magnoliopsida; order Poales; family Poaceae; genus Echinochloa; species Echinochloa phyllopogon. Next base: position 17,423,510 of record BTCW01000014.1, read on the forward strand.
GTACCGCGTCCATGGGGATTCGAACATGTGACCACCAGACTCAAGTGTTGCTTACTTACCATTCCACCTATGCATCACTTGTGATTGAGTGTGAGATGCTTTCCTTTCAAAGTATCCCGTGGAGGACCACGAGCCGGTACTAAATGACACACTTTAGTACCGGCCCGTAACATTAGCTGGTACTAAAATGCAACTTTTAGTACCGGCTCGTGTTACCAGCCCACTAAATGACACACTTTAGTACCGGCTCGTGTTACTGGCCGGTACTAAAATGGCTCCGCGGGGCTCCGTGACACTTTAGTACCGGATCCTTTCATGCCCGGAACTAAATGACGTCGACGACGAATGTGCGTTTTTTCTAGTAGTGTCCCCAGTCCAAAACATCGAGTGGATCACACTCCTCCATATGGCTGCGGCATGCATGAAACTAGCGAAGACGGCATCATATCAAGGCCTTGTTTAGATCCAAAATACAGGGGTGGGGATTTGGGGGTTTGGGGTCACTTCGCAATCATTGCGCACTGTAGCATTTCGTTTGTATGTGTGAAAAATTATCCAAAAATTGATTAATTAGGCTCAAAATGTTCGTCTCACAGAGTACAACAAAACTGTGTACTTAGTTTTTAATTTCATCTACATTTAGTACTCCATGCAAGCTATGACATTTTGATGTGATGGGAATCTTCTTTTTTCATAGTGAACTTTGGGGTTGCTTTTTGGGAACTAAATAAGGGCCAAATCTTTAGTTTCTCGTAGCACTTTTCGTGCTACAGTCCTACAGTAGCAGGTCATCCATCCAGCCGTCAGCTTCGTGTATCCCACGCCCCTCGCGTGTCACTGTTTTACTGTCGATGCAATGGTAGCCACCGTGTCACTGTAGTGTTTCGTTTACCGTATGCTCGCTACCTGCCTCCAGAAGGCTCTTCCCTCCCTCCCTCCTCTCTCTCTCTCCCCTGTCTGCAGTATGCCCCGCGCGCCGCCCCCTCCGCCTCCCCTACGCGACACACGCTCCCCCGCGCCGCCCGACGCCTCCCGTCCCGTCCCGGCCCCGCGCCGCCCTGTCCGCCCCTACGCCTCAACGCCTCCCCCTGCTCCTCCCCGCCCCACCCCCTTCGTCCCCCTCCGCTCACGGGACGGCGGCAAACAGGCCGCCGCGCCAAAGGCGACGGCGGCAGCGTGGCGCGGCCTGCTCCCCGCGGCCATGGGCGGCGAGCGGGAGGCCGTGGGCGGCCAATGCGCTGGGACGAGGAGGAGGCCGCGAAAGAAGGACGAGGCCAGCGGCTGGGAGGAGGAGGAGACCAGCAGCAGCGGCGGAGAGCCGCGTGCCGGCCGCTGACGGCGGGTGGCCCAGGCCGGCGCCTCTAGCGCCGCAGAGGTGGAAAAATTGTTCTGCCACCTAGGATCGGCTTCGACGTTACCAACCCGCATCGGCTACGGTACGAATCAGCGCAATTCCTATCTCTACTCCTAATAAGAATGTGCTGGGAACCGCGACCACCCCCTTCCGTCCGCGCAAATGTTCTAGTACCCCCGCGGGGGGTACGTACCACCCTTATTAGGCTATGCGCACTGGCGTTTTGTAAACGAAACACTACAGTGTTTACCGAACGCATATGCGTACTACATGCCGAATGCAACGCCACGCGCTTCCTCCGGATACGCCATTCTTGGCAAAGATAGCGCGTGTACGGGAGCGGCCACCATGGCGTGGGGCCCACGTGCCCAACCGCTCCGCCCACCGCGCGCTGGAGAAGAGGAGGGAGAGGGATGGCCGCCAGAGCAGAGGAGGAACAGGGATGGCCCACCGCTCGCAGTCACGCTTGTCGCCGGCCGTCCACCGCCCCGCCATGGAGGCCGCTGCGCCACGTTGCCCGCCGCCCCGCCCACGCGCCGCCACCCCGCCCCGCCTACGCACAGCCGCTGCGAGGAGGGCCGGCCGCCGCCGTGAGAGCCACCGGGCGCCCTCGAAGGCCGCCGCGAGAGGCACCTGCCCACCGTCGCCCGCCCGCCCCTGCCGTCGAGGTCGCCGAGGAGGGGCCCGGCACCGCCACGCCGTCATTGAGTCACTGCCCCGAGCTCGAGCAGGGAGCTCCGCCACCGCCACTTGCCCCCGCGGCCGCTCGCCGACGCCGCGCGCCCTTGGTGGCTACCGCTCCTGCCCCCACCGCCCACGTGCCTCTGGCCCGCCGCCCACACGCCTTTGGCCTGCGCCGCACCGCGCTGGCCGCCGCCAGGCCGCCTACCGCGAGATCTCCGCCGCCCTTGACTGCGGCTACGAAGGGGACGTGGAGAGGAGGCGGCTGCGGGAGCTGCTTAGCCGGTGAAGATGAAGACCGGCGGGGGAGACGAAAACCGACGAACGAAGGGGAGCTTGGCCGCCGCATCCTCGCGACAGCCTTGCTGGCCATCCTGGCGGCGGACGCGCGGGCGGAGACTGCGGAGATGGGGCAGCGGCGGCGGAGGGGGCGGAGCTCGAGGTGGCGGAGGGAGAGGGAGAGGAGGCGGCGGGCCGAAGTGCGGATGGGAGGCGGCAGAGCGGCGTGAGGAGGAGGGGAGGGGAGCCGGTGGGAAAGGGCGGCGGCGGCGAAGCTCGAGGTAGCGGAGGGTGGGGGAGGGGAGGGAGCGGCGGCGGCGGTGGGGGATGGGAGGAGGCGCCGAGGGGCGGGGGAGGCAGAGGGGGCCGGGGCGGTTGGTGGGGAGATGATGGGGTTGGGTGTGGAGAGGGAGAGGAAGGAGAGAGGGGGTATGAGGTTAAAAAATATTAAGTATATGGGTCCCACGGCTGGTAGTTGGTATAGGGGATTGAAAATAGAGTATGACGAGTGCGGGAAACTTAAACTGTATTGTAAAATCTCGATGACTATGCGGGAATATTCCTTTTAGGGGGTGGAGATGGAGTATGACGAGTGCATATAGCCTTATGAGCCGTTAAAATCTGCGTGGAGATTTGCACGAGAGGGTTACGTCACTACGGGAAACCGGGTGTTTGCCGAGTGCCTGGGGCACTCGGCAAAAGCCCTTTTACACTCGGCAAAGACATTGCCGAGTGTAACACTCGGCAAAGCCCACTCGGCATAGCTAGAGTCGGCAAAGCCTGAAATACACTCGGCGAAGTACCCAACACTCGGCAAACACAGAGTTATTGCCGAGTGTCCGAAATCTGACACTCGGCAAACACATTTTGAGAAAATATAAAAAAATGCGGCTGACACTCGGCAAACAGATCTCAAAAAAATAAAAAAAAAAGCGACGGCCGCGGTCGCCGCCGCATGCCCGCGCCACCCGGCCGGCCGCCCTCGCCGGGGGCCCCGCCACCCCGGCCGCGCCGCGCCTCCGCCGGCCCGCGCCGCGCCCGCCCGGCCGCGTCGCCCGCAGTCGCCGCCGCCGCCGCACCGGCCGCCTCACCGCCGCCCGCCCGACTGCCTCGCCGGGCCGCCCGGCCGCCTCGCCTCGCCGGCCCGCGCCGCGCCCGCCCGGCCGCGTCGCCCGCGGTCGCTGCCGCCCGCCCGACTGCTTCGCCGGGCCGCCCGGTCCCTGCTGCCGCCGCGCGCGCGCCGTCCCGTCTCCCCGGTCGGCCGCCGCCGCGTGCGCGCCTGGGGCTCCCGTCGCTGCCCCACTCCGCCGCCGCGGGGAGCCCACCCGGTCGTCCGCCGCTCCCGCTTCGCCGTCGCTCCGGACCGCGCGGCCATGGCCGGGGCTGCCGCTCCCGCCGCCGCGCTATTGCTGGGGGCGCAGCTCCCGCCGCCGCGTCATGGCCGGGGCCGCCGCTCCCGCCGCGCCCGCCCGGCCGCCTGCTGCGAGGAGAGGAGAGGAGATGGAGGCGAGCGCGGCGCTGGAGGAGAGGAGGAAGAGAGGAGAGGAGAGGAGAGGAGAGAGAGGCGCTGAGCTGAGAGAGATGAGAGAGAGAGGGGGGAGCTTATCCTTTCGCGCGCGATGGGAGAGAGATGAGAGAGAGAGGGGGGATCCGGCTGAAGGGTTGGGAGCCAATAGGAAACGAGCATTCCAAAAGGTTGGATCGGTGACATGGCAGGTTTGCCGAGTGTCTATGAAAACACTCGGCAAAGAGTCCCTTTGCCGAGTGTTTTTCTATACCCTCGGCAAACAATTTTTTTCAGTATGTTAAAAAAAATTTAAAATTATAAAACAAATTATAAAAATAATGAAATTTTGGTATGACACAAATTATATAATCTATGACCTATATAAAATGAATTGTACTCAAATTCAAATTCAATCATCACTTTGATTTCAAATCTTAACGAGTACTTCTCTACTCTCTGAAACTTTTCCAGAGATTCTTCGATTTACAAGCGATGTGCACGACAACTTATCCGAAACATTCTCAATTTTTTACCACAGATTCTACGTATGATATAATGATGTCATGACAAATCTCATGATTTTTAGACTTTATTTGCTTTTTTTAGAATTTAAAAATCATTCGAACACATGTTAATCGTCATAATTCTTAAACAGGATATGTTAAATTTCTTTTTATTTCATGGGTAAGGTCTTAAATTGGGTTATATAGCATGAATATATTTTTTTAACTCATTTAATATTATTATTTAAATCACTTATAGTTTAAATTTAATTTCATTCAAAAAATTGTTTGAAATGCAACTAATTAGTTAAATATAGCAAACAAATACAAAAAATACCAAAATTTTGCATTGAATATTACATGTTGTATGTAGATAGTAGAAAAAGTTTTAGGACAAGAAGAGGGAAAAATATTTTTTGTACGCAAGTCTTTGCCGAGTGCCAAATAAAATACACTCGGCAAAGAGGTCCAAAAACAAAAAAACATAATTCTTTGCCGAGTGTCAGATTAAATACACTCGGCAAAGAGCTTCTTTGCCGAGTGTATTTTCATGACACTCGGCAAACAACTTGCGTACAATTTTTCCACAAATTATGTTTTATTATTTGAATAACTTGCGGTTTAAAAACAAAAATACTTAATTCTTTGCCGAGTGCCCTTTATAATACACTCGGCAAAGAGATTTTTTGCCGAGTGTTTTTTTTGACACTCGGCAAACAACTTGCGTACAATTTTTCCACAAATTATATTTTATTATTTGAATAACTTGCGGTTTAAAAACAAAAATACTTAATTCTTTGCCGAGTGCCCTTCATAATACACTCGGCAAAGAGCTTCTTTGCCGAGTGTGTTTTTTTGACACTCGGCAAACAAGCTCTTTGCCGAGTGTCTTATTTTGACACTCGGCAAACAAGCTCTTTGCCGAATGTTTTTTGTTTGCCGAGTGTCAAGAAAAATACACTCGGCAAAGAAGCTCTTTGCCGAGTGTCCGAAGAAATACACTCGGCAAAGGTTTAAACACTCGGCATACGTCGGGTTTCCCGTAGTGCGTGGCAAGGGTGCCTTTTGATAGCATCCACGTGTTCTAGATGATCAGGGATAATGAAACTTGGGGTCAAACGTGCATGGTAACCCGTCTCACACTTGTCTCTTTGTTGGTGGTGATTCAGAGCTTGGTGCGCATGCATTTACTATACTACACGCGGGTGAGATGTTACAGTAACGGTGGACCAATGGCTTATTGCAGAGGGCACATTGCTGCAGAGCTGTCTGGTAGGTGCGGGTGGGAATTTTAGGTGCAAGGGCATGCAACAGTTTAGACAGTTATCATTTATTTAACTTATAGAGTTTAATAATTAATATATATTATGGTTAGTATTATTTTGTATGGGAGCACGAGCCGCGGGAGTACACGAGATATTAGACAGTAACACTCTTTCCTTTAACGATGGCCACATCAGCTCAGCTTTGTGCCCTTAGGGATTAGTGTTTAGGTTAGGCTTTAGGGTTTAAGGTTAGGGTTTAGGTTTTAGGGTTTGTGGTTAGTGTTTAGCGTTTTAGGGTTTTAGGGTTTGGGGTTTTGTGGTTTAGACTTCCATATTTTATTAATAATCTATGTATTTTTCTTTATAATTTTGGTTTTAAGGTTAGGATTTAGGGTTGGATTTAGAGTTTTTAGGGTTTAAGTGTAGGCGTTCCTATTTTATCTATTTCGATGTAATAATTTATATATGTTTTTTATCCTTTAGGTCAAGCATTAAATAGCGCGCGAGCTCGGTTTTCATTCTGCTTCGTGTGAACGGAGTTCTTGTTTCGGTACTGTGTATTTGACCGGCGATGTGGTTCTTAATCTCCATGCTGGAAATGATCCAGATGAACTGCCGCCTATGAACCGTCCTTTCAGGGGTGGTACGTACCCGGGGTACGGAATCCGCGTTGCCTTCCGTCCGTCTGCCGATCTCTCTCCGCCTGCGATCGTCGCGCTCGTCAAAACTTATTTCAACTGCTGTGATCGCCCCCCCTCAAACCCCGCGCGCCCACTCTGCCCGTGCCGATCAATCCCCTACTCGTGCCGCGAGTTACGCGACCCCTACCACCGTCAAAAGGGGAACCGACGACTGCGACCCCCCGCTCCAAACCCTGCGCGACGGTCCTCCTCCCCCGTCCCCCACCTCCAATGCTATTCTGGTCCCGCGACGCGATCCCGCCCCTGCCCTCGTCCCGGCCGCCGCCGATGGCTCCACCTCCAACTCTTTCCCGTTTGATCAAATACCTCGTTATTCCATCCCACGCACACAACTCCTACCTCGTTGCTGGGGAACGAAGGCGTACCTGGAGGACTTCCTGTTCGTCGCCACCGAAACTGCTTCACCCCTTGAAGCAACGCCGTTTGTCGCCATCATGCACCAAGAAGCCCTAGCTCTCTCGCCAATCTCCGTCCAGAGTCTAGATCGTGCTTCCGATGCCCTCCAAAGTGCCCTCGGTGAGAAGGTTGTTTAATCGTTCCGTTATTTCACTTCCCATTTCTGTCATTTTGTGAACCGTATACCAATTCATTTTGATACTCGCGGTTTCACACCCTTTAATTTGATTGGTTGGTCTTCGGCACTTGGACGCAGGAATTTAGGGGTTCGATCTGGCGCTCTTCTAGCTGGATGCGTACGAGAGCGTGGTGTACCTGCACGCGGACTCCGCATTGCCCCTCGCCTGGGACATTATTGACCACTTGTTCCTCTGCGCCAGTAAGAAATCTAGCGATCTAATGAATTTTCTGCCTGAGTTTTTGTGTACTGACCATTTATATATGGCTATGGACTTTTCAAGGGAAGGGAAGACGGTGCCCAGCAACTTGCGGATCTTGAGAAAAGATTACTGCAGTGAGTTGGCGGGGAAGCCATCCTCTGCCCACTACCAGAATGATCGACATATGTACCGGGTGGGAAATGCCTTTAGCACCGGGTTTCCCACCCGGTGCAACTAATCCGAGGCTAAAGGGGTACCCCTTTAGCACCGGGTTGAATAACCGGTGCTAAAGGGGCCCTTTAGCACCGGGTGCAGCCACGACCCGGTGCTAAAGGGCCTGCCCCGCAGCGCCGTTAGCAGGGCCTTTAGCACTGGGTCGTGGCTGCACCCGGTGCTAAAGGGCCTGCCTTTAGCACCGGTTGCTGCCTGAAACCGGTGCTAAAGACCCCGGATTTCTTTTTTTTTTTGCTTTTTTCAGTAGCCATGCGTGCACGTCTATATACGTATATATATTCTAATACGTGTATTCTAATGCGTATTCGGCCGACTCTATATTCATACTAGCTGACATTTCATCAAAATAGAAGACATATATATTACAAAAGTAGATATTCATGCATCTCAACTCGAGTTATATATATTTAATTTGTATTTTCTACTTAATTAAGATTGACGACTATCTTGTTGGACTGTCCGGCACGTCCTCCAGTACTGGCGAGAAGTATTCTCCTCGGGGATTGACGACCTCGTCCCAGATCCATCCGACGAGCTGTTCTGCAATTGCGTCAATTCTTTCTAGCTCCAGGGACTCTTCCTTCAGCCTGAACATCTATAATTTACAAATAATTGAAAGATATTTAATCCGCCGAGTTGGAGACAATAATTGTGCACTTAATAATAATGGAAATGTTGTTTATTATTACGTACCATAATATCGTGTTGTGTAAGCTTTTATGTCCCCAATTCCACATGAAATCGCAAACATAGTATGCACATAAATTATTTCCCGGCCCCTGTTTGGCACACTGTCGACCAAAAGAAATTAAGTAAAATTCATATAATATATTAGCCGAGGCCTACATGTACAAATTACTTGCTTACCGGAAAGCCAATGTTCCATTTTAGTGTTTCATGTTGAATTCCCGGGTGTTCTTGACGAAATTGAATCCAGGCCCTGCGAACAAAAAAATTGAGTTAAGTCATTGCGAGTGTAAGGGGTGAATTAAGTAGGGGAAAATATATATCACCTTGTCATCATGTCCATGATGTTCTGTAGTTTTTCTTTTGGAGTGTGCAACGAATCAAAGACGTTCACGACACCCCGGTCAGGACACAATATTATTAGGAACCAGTGGAATCTGTGCACATGTATATATTATAATCAGAAATGAATTAGTACACAGACAGTATAAGAAGAAGAAGCCTGTGTATGTACTCACTCGATGTTGTACGGGATTAGTATGGAGTCGCAATAATTTTGTTTCTTAATATATTTGTATAGGTTTCCATATGTTTCCTCAGGATTCATCAATATACATTTAAATGAAGCATTTTCCAATATACATTTCAAACATATAACATTTCCAATATACATTTCAATGTAAATATCTCCAATACATTTAAATGAAGCATTTTCCAATATACATTTCAAACATATAACATTTCCAATATACATTTAAATGAAGCATTTTCCAATATACATTTCAATGTAAATATCTCCAATACATTTAAATGAAGCATTTTCCAATATACATTTCAAACATATAACATTTCCAATATACATTTCAATGTAAATATCTCCAATACATTTAAATGAAGCATTTTCCAATATACATTCCAAACATATAAATATTTGGGAATCTTATAAATATAGTTTCAAACATATAACATTTCCAATATACATTTAAATGAAGCATTTTCCAATATACATTTCAAACATATAACATTTCCAATATACATTTCAATGTAAATATCTCCAATACATTTAAATGAAGCATTTTCCCAATCCTACAGCCACTGTTTCCCTGTTCATTGCAAAACAACCATTCCCAACCCATGCACTCACTTCAACTAGCGTAGCGCGGGGACGACGGGCGCGGGGACGACGACGGCGGCGGGGACGACGGGCGGCGGCGGCGTGGGCGCGAGGACCACGGGCGGCGGCGGCGTGGGCGCGAGGACCACGGGTGGCGGCGGCGTAGGCGCGAGGACCACAGGCGGCGGCGGCGTGGGCGCGAGGACGACGACGGCGGCGGGGACCACGGGTGACCACGGCCGGGCGGCGGGGACGACGACGGCGGCGGGGACGACGGGCGGCAGCGGCTGAGGAGGCGAGGCGGCGGTTTCTGTGAGGAATGAGGGCGAAGTGAGGGAGGGGAGAGAAGTGCCCGGCCTATATAGGACCGGGGCCTTTCGCACCGGGTGCAGCCACGACCCGGTGCTAAAGGCCCTTTCGCACCGGGTGGTGGGAAGACCCGGTGCAAAATGCCCCCCTTTAGCACCGGGTCTTCCCACCACCCGGTGCGAAAGGCCCTTTAGCACCGGGTCTTCTACACCCGGTGCTAAAGGCCGTAACTGTGCGCCAGACGAAGGCCTTTAGCACCGGGTGCAGCCACGACCCGGTGCCAAAGGCCCCCCTTTCGCACCGGGTCTTCTACACCCGGTGCTAAAGGCCCCGTAACTGGCGCCAAACGAAAATTAGGGGCTTTTAGCACCGGATTTTAGATCAACCCGGTGCTAAAGGCCCCAACTTTTCGTTTGGCGCCCAGTTTCCAAACGGGCCTTTAGCACCGGGGGCTACTATTTGGGAATCTTATAAATATAGTTTTTAATGTATAGTTATTAATACTTGTTTTAATTCAGTTATTAATACCTGTTAAAAATATATATTAAATAAGAAAATCTTATAAATTACTAGAAAATCAATATAAAATGCTAGAAAATCTTATAAATTACTAGAAAATCTTATAAATTAATAGAAAATCTTATAAATTACTAGAAAATCTTATAATTTAATAGAAAATCTTATAAATTAATAGAAAATCTTATAAATTACTAGAAAATCTTATAACTTACTAGAAAATCTTATAAAATACTAGAAAATCTTATAAATTACTAGAAAATCTTATAAATTACAAAAATTGATAACTAAATGAAAGATTTTGGAACATTAAACGGTCTCAGTTGAAAAAGTCATGAATACCAAAATTTCATATCTCATCAAGATCTACAATCTTTATTTAAGTCATTTTTGCATTTGAGAAAGTGGTAGTATACATTGTTCATTAATCCTAGATTCACTCGCATAGTTTTCAAAACTTTGTTAGAGACTTGTCAAATTTCTACTACATGTTATTACCCATTTTGAAAATGACAAAATGACCTAAATAAAGATTGTAGATCATGATGAAATATGAAACTTTGGTATTCATCACTTTTTCATTTGACATCACCTAGTGTGAAAAAAACCTTGGTTGTAGTTGTCATTTTTAATTCAAAATTTGGATTGTTCAAACACGAGAAGATTGTTCAAAATAATAACATTAATAAGTTTCATAACTTGATAGAGTATGATTTTAGGAATTTTTAGGAAGAAAAATGATCTTTTTTGAAGTTTGTACGAGGGAGAACGACTAGTTACAACTTTTATACAGAGATTAAAAAGAAAAATTGTTCTTGTTCATCCAGTGACGTGGCCTGTGTGCGGCCGGTGACGTGGCCAGCTGCCGCACGGCCTCCGTGGCCAGGCCGGTCGGCCCGGTCGTGGCCTTTAGCACCGGGTGCAGCCACGACCCGGTGCTAAAGGCCACGACCGGGCCAGTGACGTGGCCTGTGTGCGGCCGGTGACGTGGTCAGCTGCCGCACGGCCTCCGTGGCCAGGCCGGTCGGCCCGGTCGTGGCCTTTAGCACCGGGTGCAGCCACGACCCGGTGCTAAAGGCCACGACGGGCCAGTGACGTGGCCTGTGTGCGGCCCGGTCGTGGCCTTTAGCACCGGGTGCAGCCACGACCCGGTGCTAAAGGCCACGACCGGGCCAGTGACGTGGCTCGTGTGCGTCCGGTGACGTGGCCAGCTGCCGCACGGGAAAATCAATATAAAATGCTAGAAAATCAATATAAAATGCTAGAAAATCTTATAAATTACTAGAAAATCTTATAAATTACTAGAAAATCAATATAAAATGCTAGAAAATCTTATAAATTACTAGAAAATCTTATAAATTACTAGAAAATCAATATAAATTACTAGAAAATCAATATAAAATGCTAGAAAATCTTATAAATTACTAGAAAATCAATATAAATTACTAGAAAATCAATATAAAATGCTAGAAAATCTTATAAATTACTAGAAAATCTTATAAATTAATTGAAAATCTTATAAATTACTAGAAAATCAATATAAAATGCTAGAATTAATAAAAACAATCTTATAAATCAATAGAAATTACATGGCATCATCGTTTACTCGAACACTAATAAACTTCCTCTTTACAAATGTTCCTTGATTGTGATCACGCCGTAGATACGGTGTCTCCTCCGCCGCTAACAGGATGCTTGGGTCATCAGCCACTGAGAATGGAGGCCGGCCATCGAGCATATCATAATCTTCATCCGTCTTGTCCTCAACTCCTACGATTTTTCTCTTTCCAGGAAGAACTATATGACGCTTTGGCTCGTCTTGTGATGGGTCCAATTGCTTACCCCCACCTTTCTTATCCGCCCCTTTCTTCGGTCTGCTAGCCATGTCCTTCACATAAAAAACTTGTGTGACAGCTTTGCCCAGGACGAACGGTTCGTCTAGAAAGCCAATCTTGTTTAGGTCCACTAACGTCATTCCATAGTCCGCTTCAACTTTAACACCTCCTCCAGTCAGCTTCACCCATTGGCACTTGAACAGTGGGATCTTCAAAGGTCCGTACTCTAGTTCCCATATCTCCTCTATGATTCCATAGTATGAGTTTGTATTGCCATTGGTGTCTGTCGCGTCGATCCGGACACCACTGTTTTGGTTGGTGCTTTTCTTGTCCTGGGATCTTGTGTAAAATGTATACCCATTGATGTCGTATCCTTGGAATGTCAAGATCGTGCTCGATGGACCTCTAGCTACAAAAGCTAGCTGCGCATCAATGCCCTCGACACCCATAAGACGTCTTCGCAACCAATCGGCGAAAGTACTATTGTGCAGACGCTGAATGAAGGCCGCAGACTTTGTTGAGTTTTCGTCCCTGAGAATCTGCATGTGCTCCTCGATGTACGGAGCAACTAATGTTGATTGTTGCAAAACTGTGAGGTGCGCTTTACGAAATGTCTCAACGTCCTTGATCACCATCGATCTTCTCCCTAGTGTGCCCTTTCCACCAAGTCTCCCCTCGTGATGGGATTCGGGGACACCAATCGGCATAAGATCGTCGACAAAGTCAACACAGAATTCAATGACCTCCTCCGTTTCGTATCCCTTAGCAATGCATCCTTCTGGACGAGAACGATTACGGACATACTTCTTTAGGACAGCGAAGAACCTCTCAAATGGGAACATGTTGTGTAGAAATACTGGGCCCAATATACGAATCTCTTTGACGAGGTGAACCAATAGATGTGTCATGATATTGAAGAAGGATGGTGGAAATATCATCTCAAAGCTGACAAGACATTGCACCACGTCGTTCTGTAGCTGATTAAGTGGTCTGGATTGATCACCTTCTGAGAAATTGCATTGAGGAATGCACATAGCTTCACAATGGCTTTCCGCACGTTAACTGGTAGCACACCCCTGAGTATGACGGGAAGCAGCTGTGTCATCAACACATGGCAGTCGTGAGACTTCAGGTTTGTGAACTTCTTCTCTTTCATATTTATTATTCCCTTAATATTGGAGGAGTAGCCAGACGGAACCTTGATACTGTTCAAGCATTCAAACATGCTTGCCTTCTCTTCTTTGCTGAGAGTGAAGCTGGCAGGACGCAAGTACTGGCGTCCTTTGTCTCTCTTTTCTGGATGTAGATCAGTCCGTTGCTTCAATCGTTTCAGATCCTGACGTGCTTCCAGTGTATCTTTTGGCTTCCCATAAGTACCCAGGAAGCTTATCAAGTTCACGCAAAGATTCTTCGTCAGATGCATCACATCAATCGCGTTACGGACCTCTAAACGTTGCCAATAAGGTAGCTCCCAAAAGATAGACTTCTTCTTCCACATCGCGGCACGACCATCCTCGCCCGTCGGAGCAGCCTGGCTTCCGTCTCCCTTGCCAAACACCACGTGTAGGTCCTTCACCATATCAAATAGCTCTTCTCCACTCCGGTGTCTCGGCTTTGTACGGCGGTCAGCATTCCCGCCAAAATGCGCACATTTCTTTCGTAGCTCATGCTTCGCCGGAAGGAATCGACGGTGACCCATGTACACAACTTTACGACAATGTTTCAAATACATGCTTTCGGTTTCCTCTAAACAGTGAGTGCATGCTTTATATCCTTTGTTTGATTGTCCTGATAGGTTACTTAGTGCAGGCCAGTCGTTGATGCTTATGAAAAGCAGTGCTCGAAGGTCAAACTGCTCCTGATTGTCCTCATCCCACATGCTAACACCTTCATTCTTCCACAGCTGCAAAAGTTCGTCAACCAATGGTCTTAGGTACACATCAATGTCGTTGCCAGGTTGCTTTGGGCCTTCGATGAGCACTGGCATCATAATGAACTTCCGCTTCATGCAGAACCAGGGGGGTAGGTTGTAGATACAAACAGTCACGGGCCAAGTGCTATGACTACTGCTCATTTCACCGAAAGGGTTCATGCCATCGGTACTTAAACCAAGCCTAACATTCCTCGCATCAGCATCAAACTCTGGGAATGCTCTGTCGATGTTCCTCCACTGGGATCCATCGGCGGGGTGTCTCAACATGCCATCCTGCTTACGTTCTTCTTTGTGCCAGCGCATCAGTTTGGCATGGTCTTTGTTCCTGAACAAACGCTTCAGACGGGGTATCAGAGGGAAATACCACATCACCTTCGCAGGGATTTTTTTCTTAGAACGCTCTCCCCCAACATCACCAGGGTCGTCCCGCCTGATCTTGTATCGCGCGCAGGTGCAAACCGGACAACGATCCAAGTGTTCGTACTGTCCGCGATAGAGGATACAGTCATTAGGACACGCATGTATCTTCTGCACCTCCAAACCGAGAGGGCAAACAACACGTTTTGCTTGATACGTCGTCGATGGCAATTTGTTACCCTCTGGAAGAATCTTCTTTACGAGTTTCAGTAGCTCCTCGAAACCCTTATCAGTAACACCATTTGCTGCCTTCCACTGCAGAAGTTTAAGTGTGCTACCCAACTTCTTTAGCCCCTCTTTGCAATCTGGGTACAGGTCAGTCTTGTGGTCCTGCAACATGCGCTGTATCTTTTTCAGTTCCTTATCATTGCCGCAGTCTTTCTCGGCATCACGCAACATTTGCCCGAGCCCATCAGTAGGTTCATTTTCCTGAGCAACATCTTCCTGAGCATCGCCTTCCCGAGCAACATCTTCCTCATCGGCATCACCCATTGCAGCATATGCAAAGGAACCGTAGTATTGAGCCAATAACGGAATGTCGTCATCGGCCTCGTCTTCTTCATCTTCATCCATTAGAATTCCTCTTTCACCGTGCTTCGTCCAAACAGAATAATTCCTCATGAAACCGTGCCTCATCAAATGCACTTGAAGACAACCTCTTTGTTTGTACGATTGTATATTTTTACAATGGGTGCATGGGCAGAACATGAAACCGGACGGCGTCCTGTTTGCCTCGGCGGCATCGAGAAACGTCCTAAGGCCATCACGGAACGCCTGAGCGTGGGGGTCCCCGTACATCCATTGTCTATTCATCTGCATTATTAACCAATAACAAATATACAATACAATTTAAAGATAAAAAAATTTAATATATAAATAAATACAAATTATAATATATATTCCATTATATAAATAAATTTCTAAAACTACATTACTATATTCATTAAATATAACATTACTATAAGCCTTATAAGATTTATAAGATTTATAAGATTTTCTATTAATTTATAAGATTTTCTAGCATTTTATATTGATTTTCTAGTAATTTATAAGATTTTCTAGTAATTTATAAGATTTTCTAGTAATTTATAAGATTTTCTAGCATTTTATATTGATTTTCTAGTAATTTCTAAAACTACATTACTATAAGCCTTATAACTATTCAGAAGTCATACAAAACAAAATACTAACTAGCTTGCCTTCTCTCTCCATTTAAAACACAACATGAACACTCTCTCCACCATGAACTCAAGCTCTCTCCTCTCTCTCCTCCAAGAACACAAGCTCTCTCTAGCTAGCTTTACTTTGATTCACAAATCCCTCTATTTCTAAATCATAGAAGGATTACAAGCTAAATAAAACATTAGAGAATAAAAGAGTGTACCTTGTAGTGCTCCTTAGATGAGTAGATTCTTCACAAATTTTGAAAAAAATTTGGGCAGCACCTCCCCTCCCACGGCCGAGCAGCATGAACACAGCGCCTAAGTGTTCAGCTGGCTCGGGCGGGGGAGGAGGAAGCCCCTATATTCAAACACATTAGCACCGGGTCGTGGCAAGACCCGGTGCTAATGTTCACCCTTTAGCACCGGGTGCAGCCACGACCCGGTGCTAAAGGCCTCGGGCACATTAGCACCGGGTCGTGGCTGCACCCGGTGCTAAAGGGTGAACATTAGCACCGGGTCGTGGCAAGACCCGGTGCTAATGTGTCCGCCCTGACACACCTCCGCGCCGCCCCCGCTCCTAGCCGTTGGACCAGGTGCTGAAGCCCCATCAGCACCGGGTCCAAAAATGGCCGAGGCGGAGGAGGCGGGCGGATGCGAAGGATTCTGGTAGTGGCCCTTTATTCGTCTCATCACACCTGATTTGAAAGCCAGCAAACGTCAGGCTGAGTATCAAATGCATATGGGGCACGGATTGCTCGCCGCGATAAATTCTCTTATCATACCTTGAGCTTCCCTGCCAGCACTTTCAGGACGTTGAGAGAGAGGTATGCTTTAATAAAGTAATGTAATCACACTTCCAGGACGTTTCGCATGGAGTCTGATTTTATCTATGGCATGTTATTTCTACGAATGCCATTAGATTATGGAAATAAAACTTGATTCCCTATCTAGATCATTGTGTTGGAGTTCTGTTCTCTAAATGATTTTTTTTGAATGAGGATAACCTGAAACAAAAAAAATGCATGGTGCTAACTGATGTCATATTGGCCTGCAAAAAATCTACTTCTGAACATATGCTGGCAGTATGTTTAAAAAGTCATATACTATCTCGATTCCTCCATTCATCATCCATTTTAATTGATGTGGGTATAAACCTCAGAAGGCACTGATTATTTTCATATGAATTCTACACAGGAGCAGGTTCCATGCATGAACTGGTTTCATTCGAGTATTCAGAGCCACCCAATTTCCAAACAATGTAGATCACCCTTGTATCTGCTATGCTCCTCTAGACTTATTGACAACTAGCACTGCAATGGAGGAGTTTTGTTCACAATGACAGGTTACATGCATGTCTATTTTCTTGCTGCTGTTATGGACAAGTTTTACCATTAGGGCATAATTTAGAACGTCTAGGCTCCGCTGCTGTTTGCTATGTGTATGTTAAAATGCTTAGCTAATAAACACAATTCACTTATGATGAATCGATTGTGCATGCTGATTGCAGATACCAATGTGATTTATTTGGCAGAAAATACTTCTTATTTCTAGGATTTTTGTTGCCAGTCCAGCCACCGTGAGTTTATGTAATGTCTGGATCATTGTTCACATTTTCTCTTTTGAACACAGGCAAGCATACAAAAAGTCAAGTTTACATAACTTCTATAATAGTTCAAAGTTCAGTTTTCTGAACTAATGCATTCCCTAAAGGGTTCTCTGAACAACACTTTTTCCTAATTCGATCTGGGAGCTGGTGTGAATATGGCACTTCAGATTAGGGATGATTTTGATCCTTTGTTTGTGCTGATTCTTCAGTTTATGAAGGACCTTTAGTTGTCATTTCTTTGTGCAGATTTAATCAATACCATGTACCAAGATTTAGAGGAATCCTGCTAGGTTTGGACCTAGAGGTATTTCAATTGAGCACATCTAATTGCAGGTTTCAGAGGGTGCAGTGACAGGAAGGTGGATATGGGCACGACGCAGCAGAAATTTGATCTCTGCACTATGTAATGCCGTGGAAGTCAATGTGTCTCTAGACCTGGTAGGCGACGGATTTTTGGAACATGACTGAGATCAAAATAGTATGAAGTCCATCATTGGATTGCTTCGTTGCAATCTACCAATTGTATGGGTTAAGTTTATCTTTCGTATCAAGAATTTTCAGAACCAAGTTCAGAGTTGCCTTCTTATTATTAGTTATGATGTTTGTCTGTTTCATTTACGAATGTAATTTCCTACAAACATGGATAAGTGCAGGAGCTGGTTCTGTTGGCCCATTGCTGGAACAACGTCGGCAGCAGCATCTATGGTAATGAGGATTTTTGTTCTTTGTATGGTTCAACAATTCTGCTGGAGAAGCAAACTATTCTGATATAGAGGTAACGAATACATGTGATTTGAGATATGTTAAAAATATCAAATGGATGGTTGTTGCTGTTTAAAATGTTCAATGGTTCAATGTTGAAGCATGTTTTCCTGATACTTTTAGTTCCCTTTTCATTAACAGATCTATATTGTTGTCATAGTTGTTGTGAAGACCAAATAAATGCAAATAGAACAGGAAGACCATGAAAAACAAGAATAGATAGTCAAATAATAGAAAGTTGCAACAACACTAACTTTCTTTGTTATATATATGAGAGCTTTGCCTATACCACTTTCATGCATAGCCTTCTTTTGGGCTATCGGTTTAAAGCTGCCAAAAAAAACTCGACAGAAGAGGACAGACCGCCCCTCCGCTTTTTATTAAGAGGATGCAGGACTCCAACCCGGGTCTCCGGCCCCAGAGCAAGTTCAAAGCTGCCATAAGAAGCCTAAATAGTTGGTTGCTTTCGGGAGTGTTTTTATTGTAGATGTAGAATATTTTAGGATTACATTGGAAAAATGATGGAAATTGGTAATGCTTGCATCACATAGATTCTTCTATATATCCAAATGATGGCTGTTGCTATCTGTACCTCCCTGTTTCCTTTATTTTTAATAATGCAGATTAGTCACCATTGGAGGACGGAATGCAATAGCTGCTAAATGCAAATATGTCCAAAATAATTCCCTTGTTAGAGATGTACTTTAGTTTTTTGTATAGTGACATTTGGAATGCAGTGCAATAGTAGACATATGACTGCACACTTAAGATATTTGGAATACTGTTTTAATGTGCAATACCAAGCCATTTTCTGAACGCTTTCAACACTTATGACCATGATGAAATATTCTGATCTTAGTTCCAATCGATGGTAGTCAGTATTACTGTTGGAGGGGTTGGCCCTTGCCATTAAGCTAATATCTCCCTCCCAAAACTCTTGAAATAAATTATTTCTCCTACCTGGCTGACTAAAAGGGAAAGCACCACTCAGTAAGATTTATCTTTTCTGTTACTCAATAAGATCCCAATTGTAAATAAAATCATGTAATTTTTTATAAATAAACATTACTATATAGTAGATGCAATTGTATTGGCCTGCAACTATATTTGTGCTTTTCCACCTTTTTGGGATGCACAAGTGGTTCAATACACCACTATGCCAAAACTTGGAGGCAAGAGACAAGTCCATCAGTGAACTTTTTGGGATACCACAACATCCGAATTGTTCATTTTGTATTATGGTGTGACTGATTCCTATTCATTGAGAGAACTTGATATCCATCTTTTTTTTAAATTTTTCCATATATTTCCTCTAGCGAATGTAAGGGTTCTAATGACCACCAAAAGATCCTTAACCTCATGTTGATAGAGGCTCCAATGTATGGAGGAACTGAATGTGTTAAGTTAGTGTAACTGAAAATTAAGTCGTGCATCTAGTTCAATCTAATTGTGTTGGTATTTGTTCAGTTCATTGTTTTATGATCAGAAATTACTTTTAGTTGCTTAACAACAGTGCATTATTATCGACACAATCCGAGTTATTTTCTCAAATTTAATTAGGGAATTGTTATAAGAATTATGACATTAAGTCTCACTTTCGAAATTATGAAATTATGGAAATTATTTGTTTAAAAAAATATGCCCTCATTCTAAGGTATAATCCCGTAGCAACGCACGGGCGTATCTCCTATACTCCCAAAAAGAACGCGGAGGCAACCGCGACTGTGCCCTCCGTCGCTCAGTCTCCAGTTTTTCTGCCGCCTACGATTATGTTTACCGTCAAAAGACGAAACAACGGATGTGATCGTCCGGTCACCCCACCGCCCAGTTCCACCGCCATATCGGCGCCTGAAACTGCCTTTGGACCATCGCCGCACCTGCAGCCGCCATCTCGCCGACGCCGCTAGTTCATACTGTTCCCCGGCCCCATGGAGGTCGATACGCAGACCCTAACCGCGCCCCAGCCCAGCCCCAATTGCCACCTGTCCCCGCCTCCTGGGGGGGGGGGGGGGGGGGGGGGGGACGACATGATGGTTGTGTCCGTGAACGCATTGTTGTATCCTAGGTTTGGATCGCGATCACTATCATGGCGAGCCACGGTCACCGTCGCCACTCTTGTGTTGGCGCCCACGGTCTCATGGATCTTCGACTCCTTCATTCGTCCTGCTGACGTGCAACCATATGGCTATCATCCCTCGCTTACAGCAAACTGATGTCGTCCTAATCAGTTACCACGTAAAGGATCAATCATCCATCGAATTGCATTGCTTTTCAATCATCGAATTGCACACGTTTTGTTGATCTAATTCCTATCCTGGAGGTGTATGTGAAAAAAAATATGTATTGTGACGGTAGAAAACTGCTTTCTTATGATAAAATTATTTCACTAACCAGAGATTTTTCATGAGCTTTTTAATATACTCTGTATATTAATATACACGTAGCAACGCACGGGCATTTACCTAGTATAATATATATTTGTGCTATATTCAGATCCGGTTCGTATATGTTGCTAATTTCATCCTGCAGTTTGCCCAATCAGCTTATGTGCGTGTTGGATGATTGGTTCTGTATTTGGACACAACGAATAATCAAACACCGAGTCCGCCAACTACTGATTCTGTGCCGCACAACAACGAATTGATTTGAGCTCGTTATGATAGCCCTGCTGGGTATTTGAAGATTCGTATACAATCTGAAGAGGATTGTATCGCTGCAGTCCATCCAGTGACACATGGCGTTCTATATTCATGCCCTCGGTTGAGTATTTTCTTCCCCCTCCATCTATCATCACAGCTCCTCTGTTTTGCCGGCACTCTGGATTGGTCCAGTTTGAATGTCTGATTGATTCAAATGGAACTAACACCATTGCCATTCGCTATCAGCAACCTGATCAGAGAGGCACATTTTCATTGTTAAGGTGAGACCTGACCATGCAATGCAAATATACAACAACTGTAAGATGCCTCTGCTAGAACACAGTATCATAGCATGTACCCTTCCCACTTTTTGTACGCAGCATTCACGCAGAGCCATTGATTCACTCAGACATTGTCATTCCCTATGTTTTTGCAGCTATACCAGTTCACAATTTGTGATTGTTTCAGTTTTTCTCTGCATCACTGAAGCAGAATTAGATATGGCATGCATTGTAAAGGTCAATATTCCAAACAAGGAAACGAATCAGCATTTTAACCATTACACAGGTTTTTTCCCACCTTCATAGGTTGCCAATGCTTACCTTTTGGTGTACTTATGGTCTGCTCCATGTTATGCCACAACTAGCTTGGGAGTTCTACAGTCATGATGTTAGTGGAGATCAGCTTGAATTTCCATCATTATTTGAAATTGCAGAACCACATAGCATACATCCTTTCAAATGTAAACCTTAAATGGTCTCAGCATGTAGCACATATCCTTTTAGAAATAAGCTTTCCATATTAATAATTGGTAACTCTTCCTGTGTTGAAGCTCAGAAGGGATGTATGGAAAAATCATAGTCCCTGATCCTGATGGTTTACATTTCAGCAATGTTTCACTCACAATTTTGGTAATAATCTCTTTCATCGTTAGTTTATAATTTCCAATTTGGTTGCATGAGCCAATAAATGTTACATTTATAATTTCCTGAGTTTCTTCCATCTTTTAGTTACCTGAAACTATGAATACACTTAAGGTTTTTCAGCTCAGTTCGGAGTTCCATACCGCTACATATTTTTGTCCAGTGCGATAGCAAAATAAAACTTACATGGATGTGTCGCTTGGTCGTCAAACGATATATGATGTAGAGCACATTTTCGTACACCACTGACTATATTTGTTTCTGGACACATAAGAGCAACCTGCAACTGTTTCTGATCAACTATTGACAGAAAAACTAATTACCTGATGCAGCCAAGTTTCATCTATCTACACGTTCTAAATCTCACATGCATTTGTTTGATGAATAGCTTACATGAACATACTATTTGGTCGGCAGATACCTGGAAGGGTAACCAACCATTCTTGCCTTCTCCATCCTTACACCAATGATTTAATATCTTATTACCCTATGTATTGCTCGAGCAGGTTTAGTGGCCATTTGCCATTTAACAGCATGCTGCTACTGTCAATGATTGTTAGGTTCAGTCGCGTTGTTTATGCTGAGCCGCAAAAGGAACGCAGGCTGCAGGCGAACTCTGGATGCTGTGCAAGAAAAAAATTCAAAAGCATTACTCCACACCGATTCTCTTTGTTTATGTTTAGATCCTCAGTGCTGACAAATTAGCCACGCAAAAGGCTCTATGAAGGCTTCACTAGCAAAAATTTGGACCATACTTTGTGTGAGTTCATTTTTAATTGTATTTGACTGTAATCGGAAAAATTGCAGGCATTTGAGTTATGATAAGCGACTTCATCTTCTCAGCATGTTTAATTTCCCCGCTGCTCATAAGTTTGAGATGTTTCTATTTATTGCATACACCCGCGGCAACTGCGGGGTTCCGACTAGTTAATATTGGCTTCTGTGTGTGCCAAATTCTATTCTATGCCACCATTCTCGCCCTCCCCGCTAGATGCAGGATGGACCCAGGGGTGGATATGGGAAGAACGCTGGCGGAGCCAAAAGACCTTCCTGCACCTGCGGTGCGGCTAGCCTCTCTAGCGTGCGCCGCCGTGAGGGAAGGGAAGCTGCGAGCAGCCGGAGCACTGCAACTGTCGTTCGTCATGCTAACACCAAGAACATATATACGGAGATGCTGCCACCGGTGCTACATGCTCACTACTTGAAAGGTTGTGCAGCAAAGCAACAAAATGGGATATTGGTCATGTACAAGCGTATACATTTTTGTCGTTCGTTGGACTCGGAGTGTTTTCTTGTGGGTTTCAATAACCTGTATGATCTGTTCAACTTTGATGGACTGGATGTGTCACTTCTATGCTGCTTCACTCCGTAAGCTGCATCTATACCATGTAGATATGTAGTTTATTAATTCAGTTCATCTGTACCATGTAGTTTCCTGCTTACCATTGGTTTTTTTCTTGATCTAAGATCCATGGTTGTGGAAACTAAGGCAAAGGCGTTGCCTGTAGGATTCCTTGACCCTATGTTGATGTCCTTGTCCATCATAACTGCTGACAAATCTTACGTTGTCACTTATGTGACAAAGACCTTCCAGATCTATTCTAAAAAATAAATGCATCATGTTTGCCCATAACACAAATGACCATTGGATTTTAGTGGTAGTCATTCCAAAGTGGAATAAGGTCTTGTACTTGGATTCTCAAAGGTCCTGAACACGTGATCATAAGAAGCTGAAAGAAGTGCTTAATGAGTGAGTTTTTCCTAACCTTCAACTTATTATTGCGATAGCATCTCGTTTGTTGTATGATTGTAGCATAGTTATTGATAATCACCTAAACAATGTTCCATGCTTTGTAGGGCTTTTCTTTCCCACTGCACATTGAAGAAGATGAGCAATAGCTCCTTGGTACATGTTACTAAGTTCTCGGTATGATACATACTTCTTGGGCTTATCTGCCGTCTCTTATACTATGGATGTGAATCAATCAAGAAGCTAATGTTTCTCTATTGGCCACTAATATTTTTTCTATATCTCTAATTTTTTCAGTGCCACAAGACAACTCTTGGCAACACCTGTGGATTTTATACAGCACAACACATGATGGAAGCAATGGGATTGCTAGATGTGGAAGATGATCCTGAGGTACATATCTCTCTTACAGAACCATATATGTGCTATCCTGTTAGCAATGCATGCTAAGCTATCGGTTAGAAATTCTGATACATAAATCAAATTAAGCTATCTGTACTTACTCCAGTACAGATAATGCAGGATAAACACTCAGGTAAACCTTGCAACATCAGATGTGAGATATATAGTGTTTTTCACGTAGTCAAATATATGTGAGACATATAGTGTGTTTTTCACATAGTCAGAGTTTTTTCATACTTATTTTCGAAGTCCTGTTACAGAGAGATGGCTAAACGTGCAACATCAGTAATGCACAGTAGAAAATTTTCATACTTATTTATGCTGAAAAGTTGTAATTTTGAGCCATCATATATGACTTGCTGACTTTGTTATGTTTCGCCAAACACACAGGGTTTCAAAGTGATGACCACACCCCTTGACATGGACACGCTGGACAGTATCCGAGAAAAGATGGCCTCCTTCATAATGTCCCAGGTGGTCAATGTGAAAGGGGAGTTCCACTGTAAGAATCGAGGGACCTCTGTGATTTGAAGAAGTAATGTTCCAGGTGGTTAATGTAATGTGAACAAGTAATGTCCCAGGTGCACCCCTGATATTTTGTGATCAATGTGGCTGGTGCAGACTTAATTGAACACCTGTATTCTGATGTGAACACCCATGAAATTCTGTGATCAATGTGGTGCAGTCATCTTGAACATGTTTGTGATGATATATTTGCTTGAACTAGCTTTATATGCCTGTAATATGTGCCCCCAACAATATATATTTGCCTGCTCTGATATGCCTGTAATGTGCCACCAGCAATATATATTTGCCTGCTGTGATATGCCTGTAATGTGCCCAGCAATTTTGCTGCCGGCAGTACAGTTCTTGAAGACGCGTATACAGTAGATCCCGTCTCTGAAAGTATCGACATTAGATATGCGGTCTATAAGTAAGAGTCTCAGATATGGAGTTTTAGGAGACGCGTTGGCACACTAAACCATGTCTCCAATGATGACTTACGTGACGCGGGTAATTAAATATGCATCTCCAATATATCAGTCATTGGAGACGCGGAAAATCCACGTCTCCTTTGAGATCACATCAGAAACGCATCTTAGAAGACGCGTAAAAAAGGAGTCTCCTTTGAATGTCTATAAGCGTCTCCAATAAGGGGTTATGACATAGTGACTGATGATGATGTTCTTCCTTACCGAGATTTCATGCATTCGGTACCAATTTGTTGCCGCGGTCAACATGTATATAGGAAGAAAGAGCAGCTTTTTTCTATTGATTTCTACGGACAACATGATTGGTTCAAGTACCGGCACTAATTCCACTAGTCAGGGCAGTACATGGCATCAAAATGTCATATATAGGTGGCACATATAATTAATTCACATGACACCATGTATTGATACTAATCTTACTTTTTCCAATGACATTTACTATCTTGGGAACCTACTCCCTTCAGGTTTAAATTATGACTTACCAAGAGATGATTAATTAAGGTACTTATTTTCAATTATGCACATATTGGATGCATTGAACTACCTGCAGACACTAAGGTAGTGTTTGTTTCTGAAGGTGGTATGGAATGGTTCCATCTTATTTTCTAAATGGTTACATTTCAGTCGGTTAGAGAGCCCCTTTCTAACTTGTTGGCCTAGGTTTTAATTCCTAGTTCTTACATATTAGCTTTTAGATGGAAAAATATTTCATAAAAAGAAAATATAGGAATACGATGAAGTATCTTATTTTTCACCAGAGTTGCCTTCTAATACTACCTAGCACAAGAAATAAGAAGAATAAAAAATAATTAAAAATTGGGGTGAAATAAATATAAATCAAAGGGAGTAGCAACTTGACCTAGCCCAACAGCATATGCTTCATCTTCTACCTCTCGATTTCGCCATTGTTAATCTATGGTGACTAATAAAGAGGAATTTGAGTTCACCCTTCACCCTAATCCGCCATTGTCCACATAAGTTTATACTTGTCATAATTAGTTTAATAGTGACTCTATTTGATAAAGGTGAGGACCAAAACATCAATGCTTATATAAGTCAAAGAATAAAAAATTCTACAAATATTATAAAATTCAAACTATGGATTGGCATATTCTTGACTTAACTGCGTGTGGCATGTAAGAACATAATTCTTTTAGGATCATATATACTCCCTCCGGTTTGGTAAAGAAAGTCGTTTTGGACAAGGTTTGATTCAAACATTGGGAATAAAGAGAAGTCAAAGTTGTGCTTTAGTGACCGTGTCGCTGTCCTAAATGACTTCCTTTACCAAACCGGAGGGAGTATGTCCTAATATTCGCTTCAGTCCAATCATGCGTGTGATCAACACATTAGGATGCAAGATAAAATGGAAGCAAAAGGAGAAGTTGCATGTTGCACCTAGTAGGGGTGCATGTTCCCCCTCCCAACCTAATTACTAGATCTATCATTGTCTACCTACTATGTGTTGGATGGAAATTGTTGCTTGCAATAGTTAATTCATCACCGGCTCTATTAGAGAAAGGTGGTGAACACTAAAACAAATGTGTTTATATAACTAAATAATATATGACATATGAAACATGATCAGATAGATTGCCATATTCTTTAATGAACCACGTACAATACATAACTTTAGATAAGTGTCACATTTTATGTCCTAATGTCCTATAAGCTCAAAGTGTATTTGATAGATAAGACCCCAATAAGCAATGAAAGATAAAAGATAAACAGAAACATGTGTGAACATGTCTAGGGATGGGGAGAGGACACCGGATGACCAACGAACTAGAACCACCACCCACCACCCTCTCTCGGCCTATCAGTTAGAAATATTACTTATAAAAAGGTCCAAATTACTATCCTCAAGTATAATCAAAGTCCAGATAACTCCATAAACTATATTTTTTTCATTTTATAACTACAAACATGTCAATTGGTCTAATCTACCCCTTCGTAAGATTTGTCTTTTTTATTTCTTCATGTATAAATTATATTTAAACTTGAAATTTTGTACCAGTCCCTTTATATCTATAGACTCACTATTAGTTAAATTTCTGAAGCAGTAAGCAGATGAGTAAGCTAGCAATACAATAATTCTCTCTTATGATAACAACAATACCCTATTATTGATACATGATCACTATAAAAATAGCTCTCAAAATCTTATTGCTTTATTTAGTTCCCACCATGTTTAAGGGCTGAGATTTGTATCTTGTCTTTTGATTTCAAAAGATTATGAATACAATAAATATTGTGTCTCAAAACATACAGAAATATTCATTTAGACAGATCGAGTATCAAAGATAATACACATTCATATATACTACCACATCTAACACTTATTTATTTATGTATCTCCTACACTGTAATAGCGTTATTGATTTAAAACCTTCTAATTTTCTTCTTTTTAAGTGACAGAAGTTGCATGTTGTATGTTGCACGGGGTGCATGTGCCCCCAACCTACTTCTTAGATCTATCATTGTCTACCTACTCTTTGTTAGATGGAAATTATTGCTTGCAATAGTTATTTCACCACCAGCTCTATCAGAGAAAGGTGGTGAAAGATCATGCACATTCATATATACAACCACATCCAACACTTATTTATTTATGTATATCCTACACTATAGTAGCGCTATTGATTTCTAATTTTCTTCTTTTTAAGTTATGGAAGCTCAAGTGATAGCTTGGTGTCCAAGCTTTCGTCACTATCAGTATCATCTTCTACGATGGGCTACCATGAGTGTCTTCACGTACTGGAAATAAGAACAAATGAAATACACAAAAATCAAAAGGAGTAGGATTACCTCAAGCCGAGAAGACGGTGTGCACGTTGATGTTACGACAAAGGACATTCTCAAACCTAGTCGTCCCCGGACTCCTAATATAATCATGACTTTTCTTTATTGCTGACACTTTTTCCTAGAAATAAAGCGACTCTCATTTATTGGCATCTTTCCAAGCTCAACCATTCTTTATTCAAGGTGACTAAAAAATAATTTAGTTCACCCTTAACCCCTTAATCTGCATTGTCCACATAAGTTTATACTTATCAATTACTTCCCTAGCGGCTCTATTTGATAAAGGTGAACATCAAAACAAGGTGTTTATATAAGCCAAAGGATGAACAATTCTACAAATATATAATATAAAATGCAAACTATATGGATTGGAATATTTTTGACTGAATTACGTATTGTATGTAAAATCATACTTTTTTGGATCACATATATGTCCTAATGTTTGGTTCACTACAATCATAAGTGTAACTGACATATTAGGATCAAGATAAAATGGAAGCAAATTGCAAGCAGTAGGGGTGCATGTGCCCCCCAACCTACTTCACCACCAGCTCTATCACAGAAAGCTGTTGAAAGATCATACACATTCATATATACTACCACATCCAACACTTATTTATTTATGTATCTCATACACTATAGTAGCATTACTGATTTAAAACCTAACTTGCTTCTTTTTAAGTGATGGAAGCTTAAGTGAGAGCTTAGTGTCCAAGCTTTCATCACTGTCAGTATCATCTTCTACAACGTGCTGCAATGAGCTATGTTGCATGTACCGGAAACAAGAAGAACAAATGAAATGCACCGAAATCAAAGAGAGTAGGATTACCTAAAGCTGAGGAGGCGGCGCCACGTTTCTATTCCGATAAAACACATCCTCAAACCTGATCGGCAGGTACTAGGACTCATATCGTATCATGACTTTTCCTTCTTGCTGACACCTCTTTCTACAACTGAACACGGCTCGCATCTTCCCAAGCCCAACCATTCTTCATTCATAGTGACTAGAGGCGGATTGAGTTCACCCTTGACCCCTTAATCCATCATTGTCCACATAAGTTTATACTTGTTATAATTGATTCACTAGCAGCACTATTTAATAAAGGAGAACACCAAAACACCAGTGTTTATATAAGCCAAAGTTTAAACAATTTACAAATAATACAAAATGCAAGTTATATGGATTAACATATTCTTGACTGAACTGCTTGCGGCATGGAAGGACACAATTTGTTTAGGATCATATATATGTCCTAATGTTCAGCTCACTCCAATTATAAGTGTGATAGACACACTAGGATCCAAGATAAAATGGAAGCAAAAAGAGAAATTGCATGTTGCATGTAGTGGGGGTGCATGTGCCCCCCAAACCTGTGCCCCCCAAACCTACTTCCTACATCTATCACTATCTAGAAATTATTGCTTGCAATAGTTAATTCACCACCGTCTCTATCAGATAATGTGGTGAACACCAAAACAAATATGTCTATATAAACTAAGGTATATGACCAGTGGTAGAGCACAAAGTGAAAATAAGGGAAAGCCAATTACCAAGTTAATCATTGTGCTACCATTAGGCATTACTCCATAAGGAAGAAAGACAAGAAAAATGCTAGTTTTAATGATAAACGAATGCATTCAGCCACACAGATTTTGTAGACATGCATAATAGCAGGTGATATTTCGTTATGTACTTAACAAACTTGTGCAGGGAAAGGGGGGCCGGAGCCCAGTATGGCCCCAACAATGCTCCGCCACTGTATATGACATATGAAACACATTCCGATAGATCACCATATTCTTTAATGAACCACGTGTAGTGAGTAAAAAATGCATAACTTTAGATAAGTATCACATTTTTATGTCCTAATGTCCTATAAGCTAAAAGTATGTTTGATAGATAAGATCCGAGACAAAATGAAAGCGAGAAGAGAAAAGAAACATGCATTTTTCTCAAGTGTGTACATGTATAGGGATAAGGAGAGGACATTGGGTGGCCAATGAGCTAGAACCACCACCCAACACCCTCTCGGCCTATCAGTTAGAAATATTACTTATAAAAAGGTTCAAATTACTATCGTCAAGTATGGACAAAGTCTGGTTAACTCCATAAACTATATTTTGTTTCATTTTACAACTAAAACATGTCAACCGGTCTAATCTACCCCTTCGTAAGATTTATCTTTTTTGTTTCTTCATGTATAAATTATATTTAAAGTTGAAACTTTGTACCAACCACTTTCTATCAATTGAGTCATCGATAGTTAAATTTCTAGAGTAGTAAGCATATGAGTAAGCTAGCAATACAACAATTCTCTCTCATGATAACAACAATACCATATTGCCAATACATGATGGCTATGAAAGTATCCCTTAACTTAGTGTTTTATTCAGTTCTCACCATGTTTAAGGCTAGCTTTTCTATCTTGTATTTTGATTTGAAAAGATTATGAAAACAATAAATATTGTGTCTCAAAATATATGGAAGTATTCATTTAGATAGATAGAGTATGAAGATTATCCGCCCTAATATATATACCACATCGAACACTTATTTATTTATGTATCTACTACACTGTAGTAGCATTATTGATTTAAAACCTTGTAGTTTTCTTCTTTTTCAATGACCGAAGCTTGAGTGATAGCTCAGTGACTAAGCTTTCATCACTATAAGTGTCATCTTATACAACGGGCTACCATGAGCTGCCTTCCATGTACTGGATACAAGAAAAAGAAATGGAATTCACCAAAATCAAAGGGAGTAGGATTATCTCAAGTTGAGAAGGTGGCGTTACGTTTCTATTGCGATAAAGGACTTCCTCAAACCTGATTGGCAGGTCCCAGGTCTCCTATCGTAATGATGGATTTTCCTTCTTGCCCACACCTCATCCCTGAATTGAATGTGGCTCCAATTTATTGGCATCTTCCCAAGCTAAACCATTCTTCATCCATGATGACTAGAGGGCGATTGAGTTCACCCTTGACCCCTTCTGCCATTGTACACATAAGTTTATACTTGTCATAATTAGCTCATTAGTGGCATTATTTGATAAAGGAGAGCACCAAAGCACCAGTGTTTATATAAGCCAAAGGATGAACAGTTCTACAAAGATACAAAATGCACAGTATCTGGATTTGCATGTTCTTGACTGAACTCCATGTGGCATGTAAGAACACAATTTTTTTAGGATCATACATATGTTCTAATGCTCATTCACTCTAATCATAAGTGTCATCGACACATTAGGATCCATGATAAAGTGGAAGCAAAAGGAGAAGTTGCAAATTGCATGCAGTAGGGGTGCATGTGCCCCCTCAACCTACTTCCTAGATCTATCACTGTCTATCCACTATTTGTTGGATGGAAATTGTTTCATGCAATAGTTAATTCACCACCGGCTCTATTACAAAAAGGTGGTGAACACCAAAACAAATGTGTTTATATAACCTAAGAGTATACGACCAGTGGCGGAGCATGAAGTGAAAATAAGGGGGAGCCAATTAACAAAGCTGATCATTGTGCTTCCATTAGGCATTACTTCTTGAGAAATGCTATTTTTAATGATCCTCGCATGCATGCAGCCACATAGATTTTGTAGGCATGCATGATAGCAGGTGATAGTGTGTTATGTACTTCACAAACTTGTGCAAGGAAAGCGGGGCCGGAGCGCAGCATGGCCCCAACAACGCTCCACCACTATATATGACATATGAAACACAAATCATATAGATCACCATATTCTTTAATGAACCATATGCAACGAGTAAGAATGCAAAATTTTAGATAAGTATCACATTTTATGTCCTAATGTCCTATAAGGTCAAAGTGTGTTTGACATATAAGACCCAATATAAAATGAAAACGAGAAGAGAAACAGAAGCATGCCTTTTTCTCAAGTGTGTACATGTATAGGGATAGTGAGAGTACATTGGGTGGCTAACGAGCTAGAACTACCATCCACCACCCTCGACCTATCAGTTAGAAATATTACTTATAAAAAGTCCGGATTACTCCATAAACTATATTTTGTTTCCTTTTACAACTACAAACATGTCAATCGGTCTAATCTACCCTTTCATAAGATTTATCTGTTTTGTTTCTTCATGTATAAATTATACTTTAAGTTGAAACTTTTTACCAACCTATCAATAGACTCACCATTACTTAAATTTTTGAGTAGTAAGCATATGAAAAATGTTTGTTAGTGCCATCCTGAGGGAACTCCAAATTTAATTCTCTCACAAGCCTCGTTTCAATAAAGATATGCCTTTTGCCATTGTCAATATTACCCCATGTTCTAGGATCATAGATAGATAAACCAGAAGAATCTCGTTCATCACCATTTGAATTTAATGATTAGATGAGGGGCACAAATTTTCCTCCCTCGTACCTGTTGACACTCCTTACGGCCAGCTATCAGGATTGGTGGTCCCCGTAACGGTGCAAGGAATGTTTTGGTGGGTTTTCTTATGACTTGGTAAATTAAATAAATATTCTGTAAGCGTGCAGAATTACCAATGTAGCATTTCACCTGGGAGTAATTCAAGATATCGTAATTTATATTTTCCACAAGGAAGCTTATGGCAAGAGTACTAGTAAATAGATATTCAAGGATATCACAGAAGGATATACTACTGTGAAGACAGAGGATAACGGTAATGATAGGAGTGAAACACTGCGACACACAGCTCAAGGATAACTCAGATAAGAAAGAGAAGGGACCATCTAGTTGGGAGAACAACAAATGGGATAAGATTCCTATGTACTTTATCTATTCGGGCCACTCGGGTAAAGAGATATAACAGCTGGGACACAATGCTTAAAGATCAAGTCTAACTCTATTGCCTTAGTGTCGAGATGAAGTACCATCAGTTCACAGAAAGGGATGAGAAGGAGAACTGCCAACCTCCTCAAAAGGGGTCCTACAATGCCGAGACTAACGTGGTGGATTTCAAAGGCTAATAGGGCTATCACCACCTAGCGGCTACCAAAGTACGTTGAATATGGTGCAATCTAAGATCACCTTCAAGTCTAGGCACCACGCCTATAGTAGTCAAGTGCCACTTCACTAAAAAGAGCAAGCAACCCTATCGATACTTCAGTGACAATTCACCGAAAGTATTGAGTAGGATTGAAGAGCCGGCTAATACAAAGACTTAAGCAAGAAATAAAAGCACTAGAGCCACAACCAACTATAGTCTAAACATAAAATATTTGCAACTAGAATAAAGTAGATGCAAGGTATAAATGACTCAAAGATAATGATAAATATGATATATTGATATCTAAAAGTCTTACAAAAGGGAATGTAAAAGATACAAGATTTTATACAAGAGCTTCTGAAGACCACTCCGGAACCTCCGAGGCAAAGCTCAACTTGACTCTAACTCCCAGACTAAACTATCCTAACTCGACTAAAGAAAGTGACAAATGGAGCTCATTGGCTTGGTATGTATTGAACCTGGGGGTGGACACCTCTATTTATAGTGGCTTGAAGGTGGTGGAGGTGGAGCACCGGCCAAGGCACCGAAAGGGGGTACCCGGCCAGTTTGGCCGAACAGGGTGGGTTTGGCCGAACTGCCCAGTTTGGCCAAACCATGGATTTGCACCGCCTCGGTGCCCATGATCTGGATTTGCTCCTGGAGGTGGTTCCCTTGGTCGGTTGCATTATTGCATGCAATGGATTGGCTAGGCTCAGAGCCCATCTGCCATCCGATGCACCGTCTCTGCACTTGGACGTCCTGGATCGCCTCCATATGGGGCGGGGTTGTGTTTGTTTGCCCCAAATTGGTGACGTCATTGATCTGTGTGGCTTGCATCATCATCGCTTGGTCATCGCTGACGTGGACTTCGTGCATGAGACCTCTTAGCAGTGCTTCGCTTCATGGAATGTGCCACATGTGTATGGGCTAAGGGCGCTGGGGTAACTTGGCTGAACCAAGTGGTTCGGCTGAATTGGCCAATTCTGCCTCCTTTTGTCCATGTTTGTCAATTATGTGCCCGCACATTAGAGATTCATCAAAACTCATGGAAATTTATTAGACTATAAACATAAGTGTATGGAATGATGCATATAACCTCATTTATTCCCGAGAATTGGTGGTCCAAATTGTGTTGTAATGACCACCAACAATACTACTATCAATGGCATTATTTCTGCAATGAAATCTTCCATTTGGAGCTTGATCTCAACTTTTGCATTTAAATTATCATCAATGTTCTTACTGCCCGTGATAAAATTCTTTCCCTGAGACTTCATTGACATCAAAATTACTTGAACTAGGAAAGAACATATGTAAATCCCCCTTTTAAGATTCAACCAATTGATCATCATGTTTTCTCTTTTTTCCTTTTCTGAGCCTATAACCTAATAACTTAAATTATACAAAAAAAGTAAATAGTTGTCACTGAAATCTAAAGTTTAGAACTAAATATCTAACATACTCAATAATTAAATACGGATTATGAGAAAGAATTACCAATCGACAAGCAATTGTTAGCGGCGGCATCATCCATAGTCCAAACTTCAGCGTCTCTGGTCTGGTCTTTACCTGATGCCTGAATGCCTCTTTTGACTTTAGATTGGGCATCAGTGATGCAATGACACTGCATATTGCAACACACAGTCATGCAGGATGGCACAACGCATGGTGGGGCAGGTGGCAATGGAGTTGCGGTCCTGGCGTCCTGAGGAAGTGTGGAGGGCAAGGGGCAAGGATATGTGGATAGGAAGTATAGGGCAACGGTTATGAGTTGCGGAGCAGAGGGCAAGGGCAGTGGGCAAGCAATCTTGGCCGATCGGCGCCTCGTCTCTACGTCTCTGCGACGCGTGGGTGGCATTCGAGCAGAATTAGTGACGGTTCAATCGCTTCCGGTTCCTTCATAGGCCCTTGCATGGCTAGGCATCCTGATGAGTCATGAAAACTATTCCTATTCGATATGGGACCCACCGCAACACCCTAAGAGGGGTTGAATTGGGTGTTCTAAAAAACTAAGGCTCCAAGCACACATAAAAACCTATTCTAATTGCTATCTAAATATGCGCTAGGTTTTTCTATGTGTTTCTATCTCTACTGCTCAAAAGTTTTGCACCCTAGGTTCCAATCCTATCAACTACACACGGCAATTCTAGAACAGGTAAATGTGGAAAGTAGTGCAAGAAATAATGCGGAATATAAATGGTAGAGAATGCAAAATCTGGCACAACAATTTATCCTGATGTATCAAAAAGCAACACTTTCCCCTAGTCCTCGTTGTTGGAGCCCCTTTAAAGGGAATGCCCGTGCAAGGGCCTTGCTCCCCGGTGAAGTAACTCCGTGGATAGCTGATGGGCTCTTCCCACACTCGAGCTGGTCACCACCTTGCCTCTCCCGGATGCTTCTTGCCGCATCCACTTGGTAGAGCTTTGGCAAAATACCGAGGGCCTCTTCTACCTCTCACAATCACCGACGGCCACTCCATAAACTTGGTTGGAGGGTCTCATAATACTTATAAGCCCCGAAATTACTACACAAAGTGCACACAAGCGCCAAGAGCAAAGAGGTGTGCAAACCTCACCCAACTCTAGGCTAATCCCTAAAGCAATGCACTAATAGGCCTAAACTAGCAGTAATCAAGATCTAATCCTTGTTGCTAATTGCCCTAATATTTTCTTAATCACTTTGGTGGTTAGAGCACTCGATTTAGTGTACAAGACACACCAACAACTTATCCAAGCTCTAGCGCCCATGAAATGTCCGAGCAATGGGGTATAAATAGCCCCAACTCAAGAAACTAGCTGTTCCCAACCGTTGCAACTTTTTTGCGTAACACCAACTAATTCAATGATGCACTGGAGGGGACAACGAATCAATCGGCCTATGCCACCTCAGCTAGCCATTGGACTTCCCACTCCCACAAATGCCTGGGCCCTGACACTGACTCATTCGGTGCTGCCCTCTTGTTGTACACCGAATGGATCGGTGTACGCTACTGAGCTGCTGTCTTCTTGCAACACCGACTGATTCGGTGTGCCACCTTGGACAAGACCGAATGAATAGGACTTTCCAGAACCATTTTTCAACTTGGGCATCAACATTGATGAGGACATGACACCCATGCATATGTCCATGAGTGGTGCATAGGGTGGAGAAGAAGGAGACCAACAAGATTTTCCAAGTCAAGAAGAAGGCCCGAGGCTAATCCGATTCGAGTCCCTAAGGTGGAGGCCCAAAGAAACTCAAGTTCGAGTCCACCTCGGAGTCCAGGAGCAGCCCGCGAAGTCATGAAGGCGTCGGGTCCGTTTGATGCTCCAAGAAAAATCTGGACGGTTTTACCCCTGAGGGGTATTTGAGTTGTATGCTTCATGAAAGGGCATTTAGGTCATTTACTGGATGCCTATATATATGTGGAGTGGCTCTTGGGGCAGCTATCTCTTGCGCTCTCTTTGGGGTAGTGGCTCTCATTTGTAGTTGTGGGAGTTTTTCTAGGGTTTGGAGAGAGGAAGAGAGGAGAGGATCTTTGAGTGATCTTTTTGTCATCTTAGCTTTGATTGTTGCTAGAATTGGCTTGTAACCAGATCTCATGTGGTAATCCAAAGATCAATTTTGTGCTCAAGTGTCTCCCCTTGTCAAGATCTAAAATTTACCATTTTCTCTATTTTTGGGCTCCTTTTTGCAGGAATTTTCAAGTTGGTTGAGTTTTTGGATGAATTTCTTTGGGGAACTTGGTGCTGGGATATGTGCAAGAACATATAGGATGGTCCCCTAGCAAATCCATGCATGAGCACTCTTGGATTTGAATTTTTCCTGACTCTTCCTTCTCTTGTGTTCTTGATCAATTTCGTGCAATTAGTGGTGATGCTTTGTTCTTTTTAGAGAGATATCTTTGGGATATACTCACCATGTCTCCAAGAAGCTACTGACCAAACTTCATGAATTTTGGAGTTCGTTTGCTCTAGTTTGGCTTTTCCTTGGATCTTCTCGCGGGCTGTTCTGGGAGGTGCGGAGTTTACGGACATTTGTGTGGAGTTTCCAGACTTGTGCGGAGTTTTCGGACTTTTGTGTGGAGTCTTGAGACTTGTGTGGAGTTTCTAGACTTGTGCAGAGTTTCCAGACTTTCATGCAGTTTCCGAACTCTTGTGCGGAGTTTCTGGACTCCCTTGTTGATTATTATAACTTTGCCTATGGCTTGTGTTTTGGATTGGTTGTTGCTTCTGCTGATCTTTGATTTACTTCCTGTAACACCCAAAACTAGCCTATTTAAAATTTTTAGTAATTTATTTTCTTTTATTTAAGTTGTTCATAATTAATATAGGTTAATTAAATTATTTTTTAATATTAAAATCAAATATAAGTTGTAGAAATATTTTTGTTGCATTCATGCTACTGCACTGTGTTTTGTCTGTTAGTAGGTTAGATTGGAATTTAAATTATGTTTAAATTCGAATTTAATTTGCATTTGTTTGAATCCTAGAAAAGTTATTCTAAGCCGAGTCCACTTTTGCTCCCTAGGCTTTCTCTTCGGCTCACTTTCTCCCCCTCCACTTCCTCCCCCGAGCCGGCCCAGCACCCTTCCCCTCGCCCCGGCCCACCCGCACGCTCGCCTCCAGCTCGGCCCAGCATTCCTCACGCCGGCCCAGCCCCGCAGCGCCCCCTTCTCCCTCCCTCTCCCACTGCCACGCGGGCCCTACCCATCAGGCCTCTCCCTTACCTCTTACCTGCGCAGAGCCAAGCCAAGCTCACCATTTGCCCACGTCTAGCCCACCTAGGCCTGCCTCCCCCGCGCTTGTGGACCTCCGCGCGGCTTCCCCGAACCTTCCCCCGCACAACACTTTTCTTCTTCGCGACGCTCCCCACTTGGAAATCCTCCCCCACTTGGAAGGTAGGATCGCCGGCGCCGATCCACGCTACGCAGCCCGCACGCCAAGGCAAGCCCTAGGGGCTATAAAAGCAGGGCCGCCACACCCCCTAGAGCCTCATCCGACCCTCGACGCAAGCTCCCCGAGCCCCAGCACTTCTCCTTGCTTCTCACCGCCGCTTCAGCCCGCCACCATCGATCTTCATCGTTGGCAGCAACCCCTCGACGAGAGCCCACCCCAAAGCTTCGCAGAGAGGTAATAAACCTGACGGAACCACCCACGACCTTCGATTCGCCTGTCTCTGCGTTTAATTCCTCACCGTAGTTACACACCGCCGCCATCCCCGCCTCGCCTCGATGTTTGCACTCCTCGCCGCACCATCATCGCCCTGGCCACCCTAGGTGAACTCGTCGTCTTCTCCCGAAGCCATAGGACCAAACCGCACGATGAATGGTAGCTCCTAGCTTGAGATATGCTCAATTCCGGCGAGGCCTCGCCGCCGGCCGAGCGGCGCCGCCGGACCCCCGTCCGCCGCCGGCGACCGGACCCCCCCCCCCCCCAACGAACCCTAGTCATCGGATCCTGATGTGACGGCCATCAGCACTCCAGCCGCAAGTCAAATACCCCCGATACCGGTCAACCCGGGCACTTTTGCAGAAGAGCCCCTCCATTTTTTAAATTAGAACCCGCAGTCCACCGCCTTTAGAAAATAATTACGGAAAGGTCCTGATTTTTTATGGTAAACCCCTTGAGCTTTTAAATTATAGAACCTGCCATCCTATTTAACCCTTTTTACGCATAGGCCCTTAGGTTTTTATACGAAATTATATTTTAGCCCCTAGTTTTTCACAAATAAGCCCCTGGAAACTTTTAAAACTTGCCAGCAGGTCCCTAGATCTTAGTTTCGCCATATCTTTTCCGTTTTAGCTCCGATTAGTGTGATTTTCGCGCTCATGTGTTCGTAGTAAAGTGTAGATCATTTCTAAAACCATTATTGGTACTGTTTATACTATTTGATGTACTGTTCTAATAGAATACTATTTGTTTGCATGTATTGGCTTGCGTGGATGCACTACTAGAAAACACCCCCTGTTGCTACGCCATATTTAGTAGTAGACATGTTTTATTTCATCTCTAATGCACAATAGGTACGATTTCATAAAGCGTGTCTGGAGCGTCTTCGTATGGACCGTGTCAGGCATTATTGACACGAATTATTTATGCGTTTCTATAGAAAGAAAAGACGTTCCATAGACACGTTAGATGCATGTCTATATATATCGATACATTTTTATAGACACATATATAAGACACGTCTAATTGTGTAGTTACGTAGTTAGTAACACTATATTGTGTTTCAAGAAATATAGTGACAACTTAATAGACACATATTGACTACGTGTTTAACATGGTGGACAACGTGTCAGTTGACATGGCTGGTGATGTGTCAGCTGACATGGCTGGTCACGTGCCAGCTGACATGGCAGGTGATGTGGTGGATGATGTGGCAAGTAACATGGCGGAT
This sequence comes from Echinochloa phyllopogon, assembly GCA_033239725.1. Lineage (NCBI taxonomy): Eukaryota > Viridiplantae > Streptophyta > Magnoliopsida > Poales > Poaceae > Echinochloa > Echinochloa phyllopogon. The sequence goes on from BTCW01000014.1 coordinate 17,462,024, forward strand.
GATGTGACGGGTGACACGCTATCTAGTAACATCTAAATGCGTGTTAATAATTGTAGAAACAATATTATATACATATTTTTATTATGTGTGTACAAATATAGTCACGTTTTATAGTAACATCTACATCGTGTTAATAATTGTAGAAACATTATCATAGATACATTTTTATTGCATGTGTACAAATATAGACACGATGTATAGTAACATGATGTATAGTAACACCATGTAATGTATTAAGAAATGTAGAGACGATATAATTATGATTCTTTTATTTATATTTTGAATTTCCTTTGAATCCATAGGATAAATGAGGAAAATTAAATCACCCAACACTATATTCACAATCAACTCTTTGGGTTCACAAAACAAGAACCTTCATAATACAAGAACCAACAGATCCATTGAGTACATCAAAAAAGACGATTGTGTTTATTAAGAAATATAGATAGTTGCAACACTAATATTTGTAACTAAATTCCTATCTTTCATCGCCAGTTCTTTCCCTCTTTCCACTCAGGCTTCAAGTTCTTTCTAAGTTTTTTCAAGTATGACTTGAACTTGTAGCCTCTTTCACCTGTAATGGAGCAACAAGTTAGATAAATAGCACATTATTAAGATAGTATGAAATTATCAAGTATTGAACCAAAATAGAAAACTTAAATATAAACGAGGACAAGCAATAACATAGCCAATAGCTCCGAGTAGTGTATGGACGCCAAAAATTGGTCTTGGTATTTCATAATCTCCCTTATTTCCACTAGCAACATTTTCAATACCATCAACATGAACCGGAACAAATTCATTTCCATGCATGGTTCCTCCAATAACTCGTCTACTATCGAAAGTCACCAAATGTCCTTTAGCAATAACTCTGCCTTCGTATCTCAGTGAAATAAGATACACTTCCATTTGGTTCTACATTTCGCAAAAGATGAAGATATGACATTTGAACCCGAACAGATTTTTTTTTAAATGAATCAAGGGAAACATAAGCATGTCGATGCATCCTGGTTCATACCAGGGGCTTTCACTCTTCGTGTTTTCTACAATGCACACAAATGAAAATTAGCAACATTACATCATTCAAGCAAGTGTAAAAATATAATGTACATATAACTATATTGCGATGATGACTTAGTCATACCATTTTGGTCAGTATTGGGTCTCCAACAACTAAATTCATGTATTTCATTGCTCCTTCTCCCCCCTTTTTCCACTCATGGCTTCAACTTCTTTCCAAGTCGGTTCTGGCATATGACTTCCGTAACCTCTTTTACCTATAGTGGTGTAACAGGTTAGATAAACAGCACATTTCAAGATATTGTGGTAAAGCCAACTTACAAGACTAGCAAGGACTGTTTTTCAATACAGCAGCCAAACCTATGCGAAAAAGGCCCTAAAATGAGCAGATTTGTTTATGAAACTTGTCCAAGCATGTCAGTCAGGCAGTGAATAGAAAGAAGCAGTACTAACATGATTTATTGTCACAAATTGCATGGGGGAAAAGCGAGAGAGAGAGAGAGAATGAGAGGGAGACAGAGATGTCCAATAGTTGCTTACTAGCTTCGCCATCCTGTAGGGCTGCTTCAATTTTATTTATGATGAATTTCTTCATTCTCATTCTCAGCCAAATTGGCATGCCCATCCTTAACAGGTTCTGGATCCTCTCCTTGTTCAAGGTTCAAGTTTCTTAATCTTCTGAGGTCTTGTTGCCATGGCGTAGTCTGCATATATATCAAGATCAAGAGAAACATAAGATCGGTGTAATCAGCAAATACATCAAGATCAACAGAAACATAATATCAGCAGGCATTTCAATGTAATTAGCAAGCACACAGAAATGCGAAAATAAGTCATTCAGATTTTAGAGCATAAACGAATATTTCGTTAACAGTGGCGGTACAAAACAGGTTAACTGTTCTAGTCACAACATCACAAGTTTAGATCATAAGAGCAATACAGGTTCAGGTAATCAGAGCATTACAGTTTCAGGCATTGAGATAATATATCGCAAGCCACTAGGAAACATGACACAAGTAGTAAGGAAAGATCCAGAAATCAGAATAAAATCCAACACATCAGGACGTGTATGGCCAAAACAGATCAACATGGATCTTTTATCAGTAAGGGCAAGTAGTTCATATGTAAGTATTACAGTTCAGTGAAAACCTATAACTGACAAATTCATATCATCCTACTCACAAGCAGTGACAAGATGATACAAAAATATTCAGAGTATGATAAGCAATGAAATTAACAGAATGCAGGTCAGAGGTTGCCTCGCTTTTCTAGTTGCAAAAGAGATCTAATATCTGAAAAAGAAATTGTAAAAACAGCCGACATATACTATCTTCCCTACTGTAGAAATCTCATGTCTCATGATTAATAGAGATGCAATGCTGGATCAGTAACAACAATGCCATGGGGGGGGGGGGGGGGGGGGGGGGGCTGATGGGTACATTTATATGATTTCTTAAACTCTAGTACTCTTTCCTGTTGTGAGTACTGAAACTCTAAATACCATATACAAATTTTGGTTCTGGATTAAAAAGAAAAAGGTCAACTATTCATATGTTCTTCATCACAAATCCATTGACTATTACTTCCATTTATATATGGTAATTCTCCACTTATTCAAACAAGGATGTAGCAGTTTAGTGGAAGGTACCCTCCGGGGGCAGTCGATGGTTCCAGGTTTGAATCACCGTTGTGGCAGTTTTGATCTGGTTTTTGTATTTTAACTCCCGCCACATGGTTCAATGGGATTGGCCGAAACGGTTGCAGTTGGATTGATTTTTGTATTTTATATTTTAACTCCCGCCACGTGGTCCAATGGGATTGGCCAAAACGGTTGCAGTTGGATTGAGCGAGGGCAATCCGTGGTGTCGCTGTTGAGCCAATCGCGCACTAGACGTGCTGACCCTTTGCTGAACATATATTAATATATATAAGAAAAGGTAGAAACAATGGAACAACCGGGTATAGAAATGGTGTAGTGGGAAAGTTTGTGGGTCTCGGTCACCGGGTCTTTGGTTCGATTCTCAAGGCCAAACATTTTTTTGTCGTTATGAATTTCTATGTAGTGATGAGCTGGCCTGCTAGACGCCACGCAAGCACGGACGGCCGGGTGACGTGACTCAGGCGGCCGGCGGGCGTGGAATGGGAGGCCGGGTGACGTGGCACGGATAGGTGGGGTCGGTATATACCAAGAAGATGTGCATCAATTTATTATATATATATATATATATATCTATATAAAACTTTCGCTTCGTCCATCAAACCATCGTAATTTTATGAAAATCACCTAATATTTATAAAAATTAACCCACGGTCCTTTAATACGTTGTAATTTTTTTATATAAAGGTCCGATTTGTAACACTACCCGTTGTAGCGGCCCTAGCTTTCAGGCTTTTTTCGTTAAACTTTCCGCCTCTCTCGTCCGTCTCTATAGTACGGAATCGTCGAGTTCATAACCACACTTCGGCCAACTATTTGTTATGTAATCTCATTTTCTATTTAATGTGCGACACGCACTTGCGTTCTTGCTAGTTATATGTAAAAATTTATCTTTGCACAACAAACACATCCAGTCTTGCTGCTCGGTGGTAAGGCTCAAACTTCCGATCCAGGCGTTGCGGGTTCGAATTATTGCTGGACCACGTTTTTCACACTTGTTTCTCTACACTTAAACACACTTGTTTCTGTACACTTATTTATTTAAGGACAAAGTTCGTACACGCATGTATACTTTTAAGGCCAGAGGTTAAAACAAACAGATTGGTGGTTCAATGGTAAGGCTCCTGCTACCTCTGACGAAAGTTGCGGGTTCGATTTTCGTATTCTGTGCAATATTTTTTAGCATTGCGAGTTTTGCGGATTGGAAAAGACTTGCCGCGTGAATAAGAAAATGACTCGGCCAAGCTATCATTATCGGATGCATCTAAATAATCCATTATTATAATTGCAGCTCATATTATTTAGAATTTACATTAATATTGCGGTGGTTTAGTAATAGTTTTTGAGCCCATAGGCCATGGTTCAATTCCGGTCACAAACACCTTTTTTCACTTTTCTGTCCCTTTTTTTTAATTTTTCAATTTTCTATCTTTTTTTCTCATTAATTTCGCATTTGTGCAAATTTTCTGTCCCTTTTTCATTAATTTCCCATTTGTACACGTGAGAGAAAAGTTTTTTTACATCATTTGCATCCTTTTTTCCCATTTTTGTAGTAAGAGAAAAATAAATCGTATGTCTAACTTCGCATCATATTTTGTTATGTTTTTACAAACAAGTCAAAAAGATCTTTATGTCCGTATATACAATTGACTGATATGTTTTACAACATGTGTAGATGATAATGACGCTTTAAAGCATTCCTACCTTCGTTTTATTTTGATTCGTTTTTACAATCGTATCAAACGAGCATCTTTATGTCACTATATACAATTGTTTGATACGCTTAATAACGTGTCTAGAAAATAATGATGCTTTAAAGCGTGCCTAACTTTGTATCAATTTGAGACAACCTTTATATCATGTTAAAAAATGTGTTTATAAGGCTATTGATGCCAAAAGCGTCTCTAATATTGTGACACTAACACATTTACAAAATCGTGTCAAAAAGTGTCCTTATGTCCCAACGTAGAGACGCTTTAAACCCGCGTTACTACCATAGTGTAGCTATAGGGGGGGGGTTTCTAGTAGTGATGTTTGTGTGGTGATTCGTGTCCAGTCGGTGAGCCTTTCGCGTTGGACTTCGAGTACGAGGAGGACTTCTAGGGACATGACTCACAGCAGCAGCAACCACCCTTTGAGGAAGGAAAGTTATAGCAGGGACAATCCTTGCTACCTACTCACCTTGTATTAAATTATTTCATAAATGCATGTGTCTAATTTGATGTACCATTAATGTTGTACCTGGTTTGAATATCCTATCCTTGTTTACCTTGGGTTTATGCATGTGGGTAGATTTTGCTATGCGCAGCTACTATCACCATTATTTAACTGTTAATATTGACTTAATGGTTCACCTCAACATTAATGATAAAACTTGTTTTTTAGCAACTTGGTTTAGGGAGCTAGAGCATGTGCTTCGTGCTTTTCTCTAGAGTGTCTCCATAAGGTCCGGTTCTTAAAGCGGCAACCAAGGAGCCTGTCGCCACTGCTAGAACTATTATGGCTCTGGTCTTGGTTAAGTAGCTTGTACGTCTCTAGCTTGCCAGTGGTTACCGGTGGGGCCGACGGCATTATGGGAAGCAAGGCAAGGGGTGTTTCTTGATTCCACCGAGGATGGTAGCCCCGTCAGCTAGGTCTCGTTAGACCCAGTCCCGTGTTGGGAGTCCCTACGATGGGGAACTCCGCACGTTGCGCATTGTTGGGTGTGATGCCCGCACTCTGGATGCCATTGACCCCCTTATGGTGTGACTCCGTAAGCGTAAGTCAATCTCGGTGCCTAGAGTCTCACCACCTTGTCGTACCTTAGCGGCTACTATCTTGTTAGGGTGTCTTGTGAAAAGCCTCGTAGCGTCCCTATGTAGTCACACCTCAGAAGTGTTGAAATGTGTGGTTGGGTGCAAAGTTCTTTTGAACTTTTACGCGACTGGTGGGTAAAGGGCGAAACCTCTGCAGAGTGTAAAGCTATCATGATAGCCTTGCTTAGGGTCACGAGTGGCCTGGATCCTTTTTTATTAGAATATGATGTTTATTTATGTTTAGTGTCACTTATACTTTATTAATTGGGTTGCAACTGGGTTTCATCCACTTGTAGTAACTTGGTTAATGATATAATGAACCAATTAAAAATGCTAATGCAGTTCAGCCGTGTCTAGCCTTATTTTGAGCCTTCATATAACCGTGCTATACTTGCTAAGTAAATGTTTACTTACACTTGTCATTTATTCAACAAAATTCTGGATGGGTAAAACGATTGGGCCGTGCATGAGTCTGCTGCTGAGTTTCCAGAAGATTTGTCGTACTACTGAGTTGTGATCTCCTAGTCAGAGTCCTTGTGGATTGCGGCTCCATTAGTTTGAGAGTTATTAGTCTTCCGCTCTATTTCGTTAGTTATTTATGATGCACTCTGATGTAAAACTTTATTAAATCAAGAATTTATTCAAGCATATGTTCTCTGTTTACCGTATTTGTTTGCTATATGTGTACTTTGACTTCCTGGGCACACATATGGCCACATTCGGGTTTTTTTTTGAAAATCTGGGTGTGACACTTCCTAACAACATTCCTAGGTCCATTAGTTCATCCATAGCTAAGTGGACTTGATCTTGCTAGAAGAGGTTCGTCGAGAGTAGGCTTCGAGGCTCACCCCAACACGGTGCCAAGCATTAGGTGGTGCACAACAACAACAACACAACCCAGTGCACTACGCATTCTATTCAGAGCAGGATCATTTTCAATGAAGTGTCTAGTGATTAGGCAATCAACTTTTGGTGCTTCATTTATTTAATCATTGCTCGAAGGAAAGGTTGCTTGTGTTGGCCGGTTAGGAGCTGAATTAGTGTGCAGCTTAAATGACAGTTGAGCTTAATATTTCTGTAAGTTAATTAGAGCTCTTGTTAATCGTTTTGCTTCCGTGATACTTTGAGAAATTCCGAATCGTTCCTAGGGTCAACACATCACTAGTTGACATGTGTGACCTTGACGATTAAAAGAAAATCATTTTGGGTGTTTTCAGGATATATGCCAAGTTTCCTTTGACGAGAATTTTTGTCGGCTCCCATTCACCCCCCTCTAGTCGCCATTTCGGTCATTCAAAGTGAAGCATTAACAAGGTGACGGCCAAGAATTGCTTACGAGGCACTCCATCACTCCTGGTGAAGGTGTGCCAGTTATGGCCCTTGGTGGCACGGTTCTCGCTACACCACTGGTGCCTGCGTACCGGTGTACACGTGGTGCCCTACCCAGTGATTGCAGGAGATCATATCCATCTAATTCTAATTTTTGTTTGCCTGATCTCTCTAGCGTCTCTTGCCTATCATCATTTAACATGCAGAGCCCAAGGTTGCACCTCCATACACGCATACGTGCAGCCAACCTAGAGAGGAAGGAGTTGCTAGATGAGACTATGGCTCCAGGCGAAAGCGTGCTGACCATGGTGCTGATTGGTGGCAGTGGTTGCTTTGTGCCATACACCATGGATGGCCACCCTATAAAGGTGCGACTATGACGGATGTACTTGTGTGGACACACGGCTGGGAGGGACTTTTGTTTTTCCATCAACGCAAGAGGCAACCGAGAGAGGAGAGACACCCCTGTCCTTCGCGTCCACCATCAACTCAAGTTTGCATCAAGGAAGCTACTCCCTCACGGCCACCTTCATCTCGAGTTCACCGTTGACCATCAACAATCGGAGTCGACAACTAAGTCGGACCCAGGATCAAGACACCATGAACTTCCCATGCATCATGGGTGATGTAGGTTGATCCTTCACTTTTTCTTGGTTTTACAGATTGCATCCATACATACACATATACAAGCATCATGGGGAGAAATGATCCAATTTATGATCGTCAATGTCACACCCGGATTTTCACAAAACCTGAATGCGGCCATATGTGTGCCCAGGATGTCCACAGAACACATACAACGAACAAATATGATAAACAGAGTACAAATGCTCAAAATGAAATAGTTTACATCATAGTATAACATAAATATTTATTACAGCGGAAGTCTATAGCTCTCAACTAGAGCGAGCCGCAGTCCACAGAGACTCTGACTGGGAGAGCGCAACTCAGAAGTACGGTAGGTCCTCAGGGAACTCAGCAGCAGTCTCATGCTCAGCCCAATCTGTTTACCCATTCGGGAGTTTGTTGAATAATGACAAGTGTAAGTAAACAATTACTTAGCAAGTATAACACGGGTATGAAGGCTCAAAATAGGCTAGACACGGCTTAACTGCATTGGCATTTTTAGTTGGTTTATTTTAGCATTTAGCAAATTACTACAAGTGAACGAAAACCCGGTTGTAACCCAATTAATAAATTATGAGTGAAATTACACATAAATAAACATCATCTTCTAATCAAAAAGGATCCAGGCCGCTTGTCACCCTAAGCAAGGCTATTATGATAGATTTTACACTCTGCAAAGGTTTCTCCCTTTACCCACCAGTCGCGTAAAAGTTCAAAGGAACCTTGCACCCAACCACGCACATCAACACTTCCGAGGTGTGACTGCATAGGGACGCTATGAGGTTTTTCACAAGACGCCCTAACAAAACAGTAGCCACTATGGTACAACACAGGCAGCATGATCCAAGGCACCGAGATTGACTGACTCTCAGGGCGCAGCGATAAGTGGGTCAATGGCGTCCAGAGCGCGGGCACGCATGCCAACAAGTAAAAGAGCGCGACGTGCGGAGTTCCCATACCACAGGGACTCCCGACACGGGACTGTGCCTGACAAGACATAGCCAATGGTACCCCCATCCTCGGTGGATCAAACCATACTCTCACGAGTGCTTCCCATAGCGCCGTCGGTCCCGTCGGTAACTACTGTCAAGCTAGAGCCGTACAAGTTACTTGACCAAGACCAGAGCCATAATAGTTCTAGCGGTTGTGACAAGCTCCTGGGTTGCCGCTTTAAGAACCGGACCTTAGGGAGAGACACTGGGTCAAAGCACACAGCACATGCCCAGTTCCCTAAACCATGTTGCTAAAAAGCAAGTTTTGTCATTAAGTTGAAGTGATCCATTAAGTCATGATTAACAATGTAACAATGATGAAAGTATCTGCGCATAGCAAAGATTCTACCCATATGCATAAGCCCCAGGTTATCATGGTATAGGATATACAAAACTAGGTACAACCTTAATGGGTCATCAATTTAGACACATGCATATGAAAGTAAATGAATATAAAAGGTGTGTTTAGGTAGCAAGGATTGTCCGTGCTATAACTTGCCTTCCTTGAAGTGCTGCTGCTCCAAAGCGGCAACCCAGGAGCTCGAACTCCAAAGCTAATGGCTCACCGACTGGACACGAAGCACCACACAAGCATACACGCATACTAACACATGCAAACAAATAATATTCTATTATAACAGTACACCAAACAGTAGAAACAATACAAATAAAGGTTTTAGAAATATTCTACGCTGCACTATGAACACATGAGCGCGAAAATCACACTAATCGGAGCTAAAACAAAAAAGATATTGGTTTTCTAAGTTCTAGGGACCTGCTGGCAAGTTTTAAAAGTTTCCAGGGGCTTATTTGAAGAAAACTGAGGACCTATGCGTAATTTCGTATAAAAACCGAAGGGTTAACACGCAAAAACACTTAAATAGGATGGCGGGTTCTAATACTTAAAAGCTCAGGGGGTTTTCTATTAAATTTAGGACCTAAGCGTAAATACTTTTGAACTACCGTGGACTGCGGGTTCTAATTCAAATACTGGAGAGGTTCTTTTGCAAAAGTGGCTCGCTGACCGTTATGTCTCGAGTTTGACTCGGGCTGGGGAGGAGCGTGGGCCGTTGGATTTAGATCCAACGCCCCATGTTGGATCGGGCGAGGGGAGGGGTCGACGGCGAGGCCCCTGGTTGGATCGGGCGAGGGGAGGACTCGCCGGAGTGGGTCGTTCTAGGGCTAGAGAGCTCGGTAGGCCACGGGATTTGGTCCTACGGACTCAGCGCGGCACGACGAGTTCACTGGGGTGGGTCAAGACGAGGGGGAGACCGCGTAGGGGGCTCTCGACGGCGGCCGGCGGTCGGCCATCGTCGGCGAGAATGGGGGAGGGGTGTCGCAGCGTGAGAATGGGCGGGGAGAAGCTTGGGACGAAGCTCACCACAGCGCGATACTTCTGCGAGGGCCAATTCAGTTGGAGCGGCGCTGGAGCTGGGCAGTCAACGGCGGTGGCGCTCGGAGAAGGATGGCGGCGCTCGGGGCGAGGTGGAGAGGCGCTGGTGGTGGCTGGTGCTCGCTGTGTGGCTCAGTGAAGGTGGGGTAGCGTCGGAGTGCGCTTAAATAGCCCCGGGACGGCTGCCCTAGGCGTGCCTGCTACGCCAATCAGGCGGCAGCCTGATGAGGACATAACTCCTATGGATACTCACAACAACCCTCCATTGATCGTTCAAGGTCCAATCACTATAGCTCGTGCGCGACAATTGAATTTAGAGGTAAGCTCGTTCCTAAGTACTTCTCTATGTGATTATGAGAATAGATTGCTACCTAATGATTATATTGTAATTAGGAACCATGGAGAGGACCAGAGGATAGTTGGAGAAGGGCTTCAAGGTGGAGAGGACCAGCAAGGGCATGCAAGTCAAGATAGAGGCCCAAATCAATTTGACTTCGAGTCCACCTCGGAGTCCAGGAGCAGTCAGCTCTAAATCAGACGCCCAGGTCGCATACGGGCTCGGATTTTGACGTTCTTTATATTCATGGAAAGCTAAGAAGATAATCTTTACAATGGCCCTAGTATCATATCAAAATTCGTCCGGAGTCATCAGGAATCGATGAAACAAGTTGTAGTCCAGAATCTGCTTCGGCGCTGCGTCGTCGTATTTTGGTCTTTGGGCCGTGTATCGTGTTGAGCCCAATAGGGGCACGTCCAGGGGGGTCGACCACGACCCTAGACTCTTTAAAACAGTAGCCGCTGCCCAAGTTAGGGTTTGGGTCTTGCTTAGATCAATTCTGTCAAGAACAGTGTCGCCGCTCGTCGGTTTGTGAGACCCCAACTTCGTGAGTTTAATCATACATCGACAATTGTTTTGCAATCTTTCTCATTCTTGCTTGTGTTCTTCGATTTGCAGGCAAGGATTAGCCTTCTGGGTGAGGTCAACCATGCAACGCCGGTTGATAACCTGAGGAGATGTGGTGCTGCGATTTCGGGGTTCAGAACGTGTGGTTCGGAAGCCGGATCGATTTGAGTCACGACTCCACCAAATCGAGAGTTATTAGAACCTTTCGGAAAATCGGGAAACCCTAGTTCCCATCACGGCCGGTGCTCGGGACTTGCCATGTGGGGAGGAGTGTTTCCAAGTGGGGAGCGTCGCGGGGAAGGAAAGGGGAGGCGGGAAGGAAGGTGGGGGTGCTAGGAAGCTTCGGCGAAGCTGCTGCAAGGTCCACCGGCGCAGAGATGGCGTGCGGCGCTCGGCCGACAGTCACGGGCGCGGGCGAGGGAGGAATGGAAGGAAGGAGAAGCTGCTGACCGGTGGGACCGGGGTGGCAGAGAGAGATAGAAGGGGAGAGTGGAGGCGCCAGCTTGGGCCGAGCGGGGAAAAAGAGGAGGGAGGAGGGAGCTGGGCCTCGGGGGTGGGAAAGGAAGGCCCAGGGGGAGAGAGGAGGTGGTTGGGCCGGGGAGGAAAACAGGAGGGTGTTGGGCCGCGCTCAGGAGAAATAGAGGGAGCAGATGTGGACCGAGGAGAGAGTTTAGGGAGCAAAAACAGACTCGGCTAAATTAACTTTTCTAGGACTCCAAACAAGGTGATTCAAATTTGAATTTAAATAAATTTAAATTCTCATTTGAATCACAAGGAATACAAAAATAAGTGCAGCAGCATGAATGCAACAAAAATATTTCTACCACTTATATTGGATTTTAATATTCATAAATATTTTATTTAGCCTATATTAATTATGAACAAATTAAATAAAAGCCAATTAATTACTAAAAATTTTAAATAGCCCATTTTTGGGTGTTACAAACCTACCCCCTTAAGATGAATCTCGTCCTCGAGATTCGGATGTGGAAGCAAAGAGTTGTGGATATTCAGTCTTGAGATCCTCTTCTCTTTCCCAAGTTGCTTCGTCCTCCGAGTGCCGGTTCCATTGCACCTTGCACATACGGATGACCTTGTTTTTGGTTACTCTCTCCGATCTTTCCAAAATCGTGACAGGGTACTCCTCGTAGGTGAGATCTTCCTGTACATTCAGCTCATCTATCGGGATCTGCTCCTCAGGTACCCGCAAGCGCTTCTTCAACTGAGATACGTGGAACACATCATGCACTCTGGCCAGCCTCTCAGGTAGCTCTAGCCGGTAAGCCACTTCACCCATTCGTTTCACTACTTTGAACGGCCCGATGTACTGAGGTGCTAGCTTGCCTTTGACATTGAACCTTTTAACGCCTCGCATTGGTGATACCTTGAGATACACAAAGTCGTCGACTTCGAAGGTGAGATCCCTCCTCCTGACATCAGCATAGCTTTTCTGTCTTGACTGTGCCACTTTCAAGTTCTGCCGAATCACCTGCACTTGTCGCTCTGCTTCTCTCAGTATCTCTGGACCGAAAACTTGACTTTCTCCAGTCTGGTTCCAAAATAGTGGAGTCCTACACTTCCTGCCATATAAAGCCTCGAATGGTGCCATCTGTAGACTCTTCTGGTAGCTATTGTTGTATGAGAATTCCGCATAGGGCAAACTCTTGTCCCAACTGACACCATACTGCAGAGCACATGCTCTCAACATGTCCTCCAGAATCTGGTTGGTTCGCTCTGTCTGTCCATCCGTCTGTGGGTGATAAGCTGAGCTGAAATGCAGCTTAGTGTCCATAGACTCGTGTAGCTTCTACCAGAAGTGTGACGTGAATTGAGTACCTCGGTCAGACACTATCCGTTTTGGCACCCCATGCAAGCACACAATCCTCTCCATATATAGCTCTGCTAGTCTGGCTCCCGTGTAGGTGGTCTTTACTGGAAGAAAGTGGGCCACTTTAGTTAAGCGATCCACAATCACCCAAATGGAGTCAAATCCTCGCTGTGTGTGGGGTAGACCTATTATGAAGTCCATACCAACTTCTTCCCATTTCCATTCAGGTATCTTCAAGGGCTGGAGTAATCCGGCTGGCCTCTGATGTTCAGCCTTAACTCTCTGACAAGTGTCACATAGTGCCACATAAGTCGCCACATCACGCTTCAATCCATACCACTAGAATCTTTCCTTGATGTCCTGGTACATCTTGGTGCTTCCTGGATGAATCGAGTATGCCGAATCATGTGCTTCTCTTAGTATCGTGTCCTTGATCTGCGCTATATTGGGCACACATATCCTCTTCCCGTGCCACAAGGTTCCATGTTCATCAACTCGGAATCCAGGGGCCTTTCCTAGGGCAACATTTTCCACAATTCCCTTGATCTTTTCATCACCAAGCTGTCCTTTCCGGATCTCCTGTTCAAGAGTCAGTTCTACCGTCATCTCTGTGATGCTGGTCACGAACCCCAGACTCATCTTTTTAAATTCCCTGCTGAGTTCTTCAGGCAGACAGTGGCCGGTGATCTTGTTCACATAGCTTCTCCTGCTCAGAGCATCTGCCACCAAGTTAGCTTTGCCAGGGTGGTAATGGATCTCCAATTCATAGTACTTGATCAACTCCAACCATCGGCGTTGCCTCATGTTCAGCTCTGACTGAGTGAAGACGTATTTCAGGCTCTTATGATCAGTGTAGATGTCACACTTGTGCCCAATCAGGTAATGCCTCCAAATCTTCAAAGCATGCACCACAGCTGCCAACTCTAGATCATGTGTCGGATGGTTCTGCTCATGTTTCCGCAACTGTCTTGATGCATATGCTACGACTCTCCCTTCCTGCATAAGTACACACCCCAGTCCTAGACGGGATGCATCGCAGTAGATGGAGAAGCTCTTGGCTATGTTGGGCAATACCAGTACAGGTGTTCTTGTCAGCCTCTTCTTCAACTCTTCGAAGCTGGTTTGGCAGTCCTCTGTCCAGATGAACTTGACATTTTTCTCCAATAACGCCGTCATGGGTTTAGGAATCTTGGAGAATCCTTTGATGAAATGCCGATAATATCCGGCCATTCCAAGGAAACTCCTGATCTCGCTGACATCCCGAGGCGGGTTCCAGCTCAACACATCATTAACCTTCTTCGGGTCAACTGCCACTCCTCCATTAGACAGCATGTGGCCCAAGAATGCTACTTCCTTCAACCAGAACTCACACTTGCTCAACTTGGCATATAGTTGATGTTCCCGGAGTCCCTGCATCACCATCCTCGAATGCTCTTCATGTTCCCCTTCATTCTTGGAGAAGACCAGTATGTCGTCAATGAACACCCCCACAAACTTGTCCAGGTAGTCCATGAAGACGCTATTCATCAGGTACATGAAGTATGGTGGAGCATTGGTTAGTCCAAAGGACATTACTGTGAACTCATATAGCCCATACCGAGTAGTGAAAGTCTTCTTTGGTATGTCGGATGGTCGGATCCTCATCTGGTGGTAGCCCGATCGAAGATCTATCTTGGAGAACACACAAGCTCCCTTCAATTGATCGAACAGATCATCAATCCTTGGCAATGGATACTTGTTCTTGACAGTCACTTCATTGAGGGCTCGATAGTCAACGCACATCCTCTGCGTGCCATCCTTCTTATCCACGAACAACACTGGTGCTCCTCATGGTGAAGAACTAGGACGAATATACCCTTTTTTCTAGCAAAGAGCTTAATTCTTCCTTAAGTTTCTCCAGTTCCTTCACTCCCATCCTATATGGCCTTTTAGCTATAGGTGCAGTGCCAGGTTTTAGTTCAATAACAAATTCAACTTCGCGTTCCGGGGGCATACCTGGCAGTTCATCTGGGAACACATCCGGAAACTCACACACCACTTGGATGTCCTCCGAGATTGCACCCTCAGCTTGGTTGGCTTGATTGTGCTCTGAAGGACTGGTTGCTTGATACTCCACCTTCTCACCAGACTACGCTGTCAGTTGCACGGCTCTCTTGGCACACTGGATCAGTGCATCGTATCTGGCTAACCAGCTCATTCCCAAAATCAGATCGAACCCGATGGATTCCAGGACTATTGGATATACCTCAAAGTCTACCCCCCTTATGGTGATAGTGACATGGGGACAACGTAAGGTGGCTCGTTGTTCCCCTCCTGGTGAGCTAACTAGCATGGTGTTTGACATGGGTCTTAGAGCCATTATGTTCTTTTTCACAAATGCAACAGATATAAAAGCATGTGAAGCTCCAGAATCAAACAAAACAGTCGCAGGAGTCGAGTTGACAGGGAACATACCCACGACCACGTCAGTGGCCCCTTCTGTGGTCTTGGCACCCATGTTGTTGACCTTACCCCTGACTGGGTTCTGTGGCCCTCGGCTTGCTTGGGCTTGCTGCTGGTTCCCATTCTGCCCTTGCTGCTGTCCAACCCTCTGGTTGTTGTTCTGGCCTGCAGCATTCTGGACTCTGCGGGGACAGGCATTGGCATAGTGCCCTGGCTCACCACATTGGAAGCACGCCCTCGGGCCCACCGGTACATTGTTGGCATTGTTGGGACGCTGGGCAGGCCCTTGCTGCACCTGGTTGCGCTGAGCTAGTGCATTCGGCAGCTGGTTCTGGAAGCGCTGTTGCTGCGGTGCTTGAGGGTACGAGGGGCGCTGCTGGTTTTGGCCACAATTGAACGAGCCAGACTGACCCTGGAAGCGTTGCTGGCTCGCCATCTGTTGGCCTTGGTGAGCAGTGAAGTGGGGGCGGTTATTGCTCCCAGACTGCTGGCCCTGGAACTTCCGCTTCTTCTCCTCCATTTCACGGCGCTTGTGCTCTAGCATCAGGGCGCCGTCCACCAGTTCCTGAAAGTTGGGGAACTTGGCGCACATCAACTGGTACTGCAAGGCATCCTGCAAGCCATCGCGGAACCGAGACTGCTTCTTCCTGTCTGTGTCCATGTCCTCTGGAGCACAGCGGGCAAGCTCAATGAACTTGTCACGGTAAGCTGTGACGCTCATCCCTTCCTGCTTTAGTGACAGGAACTCCTTCTTCAACGTCATCAGGGCTTCAGGCACATGGTGCGAGCGGAAGCTGTCATGGAACTCCTGCCATGTGATCTAAGTATGATCAGGGTGAGCGTACTAGTACGAGTCCCACCAGTCCAAGGCTGGTCCTTGAAGCTGTCCTCCTGCGTACAACACCTTCTCCCGGTCGTAGGAGTTGTCGCTCCACTGCCTGACAAGACATAGCCGACGGTACCCCCGTCCTCGGTGGATCAAACCATACTCTCACGAGTGCTTCCCATAGCGTCGTCGGCCTCGTCGGTAACTACTGTCAAGCTAGAGCCGTACAAATTACTTGACCAAGACCAGAGCCATAATAGTTCTAGCGGTGGTGACAGGCTCCTGGGTTGCCGCTTTAAGAACTGGACCTTAGGGAGAGACACTGGGGCAAAGCACACAGCACATGCCCAGTTCCCTAAACCATGTTGCTAAAAAGCAAGTTTTATCATTAAGTTGAAGTGATCCATTAAGTCATGATTAACAATGTAACAATGATGAAAGTAGCTGCGCATAGCAAAGATTCTACCCATATGCATAAGCCCCAGGTTATCAAGGTACAGGATATACATAACTAGGTACAACCTTAATGGGTCATCAATTTAGACACATGCATATGAAAGTAAATGAATATAAAAGGTGTGTTTAGGTAGCAAGGATTGTCCGTTCTATATCTTGCCTTCCTCGAAGTGTTGCTGCTGCTGCTGCAAGTCCTGCTCCGGAAAGTCCTCATCGAGCTCGAACTCAAAAGCTAACGGCTCACCGACTGGACACGAAGCACCACACAAGCATACACGCATACCAACACATGCAAACAAATAATATTCTATTAGAACAGTACACCAAACAGTAGAAACAATACAAATAAAGGTTTTAGAAATATTCTACACTTCACTACGAACACATGAGCGCGAAAATCACACTAATCGGAGCTAAAACAAAAAAGATATTGGTTTTCTAAGTTCTAGGGACGTGCTGGCAAGTTTTAAAAGTTTCCAGGGGCTTATTTGAAGAAAACCGAGGACCTATACGTAATTTCATATAAAAACTGAAGGGTTAACATGCAAAAACACTTAAATAGGACGGCGGGTTCTAATACTTAAAAGCTCAGGGGATTTTCTATTAAATTCAGGACCTAAGCGTAAATACTTTTGAACTACCGTGGACTGTGGGTTCTAATTCAAATATTGGAGGGGTTCTTTTGCAAAAGTGGCTCGCTGACCGTTATGTCTCGAGTTTGACTCGGGCTGGGGAGGAGCGTGGGCCGTTGGATTTAGATCCAACGCCCTTGGTTGGATCGGGCGAGAGGGGGGGGGGGGGGTCGACGGTGAGGCCCGGCGGCGGCGCCGCCGGCGCGCGCGGCGGAGGGCTCGCTGGAGTGGGTCGATCTTGGGCTAGAGAGCTCAGTAGGCCACGGGATTTGGTCTTACGGACTCAGCGCAGCACGACGAGTTTACTAGGGTGGGTCAAGACAAGGGGGAGACAGTGATGGGAACTAGGTCCTGATAACTCTCGATTTGGTGGAGTCGTGACTCAAATCTATCCATCTTCTGAACCACATGTTCCGAACCCCGCAATCGCAGCACCACCTCTCCTCAGGTTATCAACCGGTGTTGCACGGTTGACCTCGCCCACAAGGCTAATCCTTGCCTACGAATCGAAGAACACAAGCAAGAACGAGAAAGATTGCAACACAATTGCAGATGTATGATTAAACTCACGAAGTTGGGGTCTCACAAACCGACGAGCGGTGACACTGTTATTGACAGAATTGATCTAAGCAAAACCCAAACCCTAACTTGGGTGGCGGCTACTATTTTAAAGAGTCTAGGGTCGTGGTTGACTCCCTTGGATGTGCCCCTATTGGGCTCAACATGAGACACGGCCCAAAGACCAAAATACGATGACGCAGCGCCGAAACAGATTCTGGACGTCAACTTGTTTCGTCGATTCCTGATGACTCCGGATGAACTTTTACATGAGACTAGTGCCATTTCAAAGATTATTTTCTTAGCTTTCCAAGCATATAAAGAACATCCAAATCCGAGCCCGTATGCGACCTGGGCGTCCGATTTAGCTCTAACTGCTCCTGGACTCCGAGGTGGACTCGAAGTCGAATTGATTTGGGCCTCTATCTTGACTTGCACGCCCTTTCTGGTCCTCTCCACCTTGAAGCCCTTCTCCAACTATCCTCTGGTCCTCTCCATGGTTCCTAATTACAATATAATCATTAGGTAGCAATCTATTCTCATAATCATATAGAGAAGTACTTAGAAACGAGCTCACCTCTAAATTCAATTGTCGCGCACAAGCTCTAGTGATTGGACCTTGAACGATCAATGGAGGATTGTTGTGAGTATCCATAGGAGTGATGTCCTCATCAGACCGCGCAGGAGGCTCTCGACGGCGGCCAGCGGTCGGCCATCGTCGGTGAGCATGGGGGAGGGGTGTCGGAGCACGTAATCGGCGGGGAGAAGCTTGGGAGGAAGCTCACCACAGCGCGATGCTTCTGCGAGGGCCAATTCGGTCGGAGCAGCGCCAGAGCTGGGCAGTCGACGGCGGCGGCGCTCGGAGAAAGATGGCGGCGCTCAGGGCGAGGTGGAGAGGCACTGGTGGTGGCTGGTGCTCGCTGTGTGGCTCGGTGAAGGTGGGGGGGCGTCAGACCGCGCTTAAATAGCCCCGGGACGGCTGCCCTAGGCGTGCGTGCTACGCCAATCAGGCGGCGGTCGGCGCTCAGGACTTGCCATGTGGGGAGGAGTGTTTCCAAGCAGGGAGCGTCGCGGGGAAGGAAATGGGAGGCAGGGAAGGAAGGTGGGGGTGCTAGGAAGCTTCGGCGAAGCTGCTGCAAGGTCCACCGGCGCGGAGATGGCGGGCGGCGCTCGGCCGGCAGTCACGGGCGCGGGCGAGGGAGGAATGGAAGGAAGGAGAAGCTGCTGATCGGTGGGACCGGGGTGGCAGAGAGAGAGAAGGGGAGAGTGGAGGCGCCAGCTTGGGCCGAGCGGGGAAAAAGCGGAGGGAGCTGGGCCTCGAGGGTGGGAAAGGAAGACCCAAGGGGAGAGAGGAGGTGGTTGGGCTGGGGAGGAAAAGAGGAGGGTGTTGGGCCGCGCTCAGGAGAAATAGTGGGAGCAGATGTGGACCGAGGAGAGAGATTAGGGAGCAAAAACAGACTCGGCTAAATTAACTTTTCTAGGACTCCAAACAAGGTGATTCAAATTTGAATTTAAATAAATTGAAATTCTCGTTTGAATCACAAGCAATACAAAAATAAGTGCAGCAGCATGAATGCAACAAAAATATTTCTACCACATATATTTGATTTTAATATTCATAAATATTTTATTTAGCCTATATTAATTATGAACAAATTAAATAAAAGCCAATTAATTACTAAAAATTTTAAATAGGCCATTTTTGGGTGTTACAGTCAACGAGCTGGCGAAGGCTATGTCGCAAGGCCCCTAGACTGTTGGGGACCAATGCCCGTGAGGACGGCGCTGCCACTACTAGGCCATCAAAGATGACACTGAAGGCAATGAGTTTCACTCGGTTCCCATTCACCCCTCTCTGGTCGCCATTTTGGTCCTTCAATTGGTATCAGAGCTTGGTTAAGGATCACTCCACATTAATCGGCTTTGTGATCCACGGGGCGACAAAGTAAAGGGCAACTGTGATTGCGGATTGGGTTTTCAACATTTGAGCTTGTTTTCGGCTAACTCTAACCGGTGCTTTGAACTATGGTACCAAGCTATTCTTCTTGCGTGTCTTTGTCATCGGATGGAAGGAACTCGAAGTTTGTTTTGGAACGAGAACTTGAGTCAGTGATGGATCTGCTTGAGCACTACGAGGATGATGAGCTTATGATGATCGAATTCTTCTGCGGTCTAAAAGAGATGAACCCAGGTACGCTTGCCAATGCATTTTGACTCTATGCGAGCGTGCTGATGATAATGATATGGTGACTAAGAGAAACATAGAGCTTTGTGATACTTTGCATAGAAAGAATGAGAAGATGAAATGTTCTCTTGCTAGGTTGAAATCTAGAATTGCTTATTGAAAATCATGTGCTTCAAATACTTTCAATTCTTGTGATGACATGCTTAGTAAGATTGATGATTTGAATTCTTCTCTCGCATGCTTGAAATCTGAAAGTGACAAGTTCAAATCCAATGTCTCTAAGCCATGTGATTCATGTGTTGTCTTGCATAATGATCTTGATAAGGCAAGAGATGAGATTGCTTTATTACAAACAAATGCTTGTTTACCATGCGTTTCATGTGAGTCTTTGCTTGCTGAAATTAATGAACTAAAATTGACTCACTTCACATGTGTAGAACAACTTGAGCATGCTAGGGCCTGAAATTTGCAAAATGAAGTCTATGCCTTGTAGCATGTGCTCTTTGGTTCTCGATGATAATATTTGCCTTACTTCTTGTGATAATCATGATGACTTGCTTGATGTGAATGATGAAGTTTGTTCGTGTGGTCTCATTTGCACATCATGCATTGATTTGGAAAGTGAAGTGTTGGCTTTGAAACAAATGCGTGATGATATGAGCACCAAGTTGGTTGTGCATGATGAGATGAGTGCCAACCTTGAGAAGGAAAATGAACTCTTGCAAACCACATATGCTAAGCACATTGAGAATGAAATTGAACATTTGAGAAACACTACATGTGTTGCTTGTGAGTGCCTCAAATTTGAAAATGAGGTTTTGCGCACAAGATGCAAGAGTCTTTATGCTAAGTCTTTGGATTCTCACATTTTTTGTCACTCCAATGTTGATGTTTCCAAAATTGCTTCTTCTCAACCGAAGTTGGCTTCTTGTCTCGACCGTGAGTCTTTGGATGTTGGCACTTGTGCTAGTGCTTTGGATGGCTCTTCTATAGCTACTCCTAAGCTTATTGCTTCTTATGATGTTGCCCAAGTTGATTCGAATGGCAAGGGTGCTTCTCACTTCATTGGAACTCATACTCCCAAACCAAAGTACCATTGCACCTTCTGTGAGAAAGATGGACTTACCATTGAGTTTTGCTTTCACCGTGTCAAGCACGAGCAGCGTGTGCGTGCTAAAGCTTTTAGGAAGCCGCTTAGCCTTTCCCATGGCACGTGTGGTCCTATCGTGAGCATCAAGTTGAAAGTTGAAGCTTATTGTTCGAAGTCCTAAGGGACTTCTCACTTGAATGAGAATGGTCATTTATCCTCTCGATCTGAGTCTTCGGATAGGCCTTTGTAACATTGCTCTTATTGCGAGAAAGATGGGCATCAAGAGAGATTTTGCTATCAGCGTGCGAGATGCATGAGACGAGCGCGTGCTTCTAGGCCTTTGGTGGTTCATAGCCCTTCTCATGGCATGAACACTCGTGAGTTTATTAAAAAGCTGTGATTTATTGATGGGTTTTATGAGTCCTTTTCTAGTGAGTTAGGCCATGATCGTGGACATGCTTCTAGTGCTTCTTCTATTGGTTCCACGACATGGTTCTCATGGTGCTTGTGGTGGTTCATCTTGTAAACCCTCAGGAGATGTGTGTCCTTTAGTGGTAGCACTCGTTCTTCCTCTCAAGTTGCACCTTTGAGCCATGCTTCCAAGGGTGTTTCTAAAGCGTCTCACTTGTACCAGCATTTACATCATGCTAACCCACATGATAAGTTGAGTGCATCTTTTACCCATGTGATCAAGGTTTGGATTCCCAAGTATGTGCTTCCTAACCCTTCGGGATCCAAGACTCGATTTTCTTTGTCCCCTCATGTGTAGGTATGCGGATGTGGATGGAGAACATGAGCTTTATGAGACTTGATCTTTGGCTTAAGATGATCAAGACATGATCGTTCTCCACACCACTTTGGATGGCCCTCAAGAGGCCACTGTACACTATGTATACTGAGTTTTTCTTTTGTACACTATTCGCTCACTTGTAGACTATTTGCATGTTTTGGTCTTGTATCATGCTTGTATGTCTTGTCTGGCATCCTTTATCCATGCTTATATTGTGTCATACTAGTTGTGTATATGTCTTGGTGGACTAGCCACTTTTCATGTTAGTTTGTGTGTTTTTCATGTATATCTTGTCATGCTAGCTTTGTGATATATCTTGGTCGATTAGTCACCTTTTCATGTTAGTGTATGATCCTCATTAACATCTTGCCGTGCCTTACCATATGCTCGAAATTGAACAATTGGCATGTTGTTCATTCGATATCATTTTAGTTGGTATATTTATATAGATCCTTTGTATCTTGTTGACATGTTTGCTAGCCCAAACTTTTATTCATTTAATTGGAAGCATGTTACAATGTTTTAGTTCCTCTTAATTGATATCATCATTGATTTATTGCAATGTGTAGCATGAGTTAAGCTTTATCGTGCTTTTGGGCTTGCCTTGTCTTCGGGTTGTTTTTGCTCATTTTTTGATTTTTTCCTTCTTCCTTTTATTTGGTGTTGGAGCTTTTCTTTTCTTTTGATTTGAGTCCTTTTGTTTTCCAAGTTTTTCTTTGCTAGGTGCCTTTAGTTGAGGGGGAGTTTGGTTCATTTCAGGGGGAGTTTCGATCGAGGATATGCTTTCGGATTTGGTCTCCTATTTTGATCGTCTAATTGGTACCATATTTTGATCTTTCAATTTGATTTCATCTTCTTCAAGTGGTATCAGTTTTGATCCTTCAATTAGTATCTTTTCCATGGTACTCAATTGGGATCGTTCTTCTCGAGTTTTCTTGATTTTGAGCTAAGCCTCGTCTCTTATAGCATATTGCATTTGCATCATGTATCATATGAGCATCTTGCATTTAGTTGAGCTTCACTTGTATCTCCTTAGAATGTTGTTGTGCTAGGTGTGGAAATGTGCTTTGAGTAGTGAATGAGTAGCAAGATGTGCAAGCTTAGTCTCACTTTGATGCTTTGACATAATATCTGATGAGCTAGCTTGTTTTCTGAATGGTGAAAATGAAATTTGACTTACGAACTTAATTACCACTCACCCATGAGTAAATGCTTAATTGTTCATAGCTCTTGTATGAATGCTAGTTCCATGATCAACTTTTTCTTGGGATGCATGCTCTTTTCAATTGGATCTAAGATCTAGGTGTCATTGTGAATGTTTAGCCCATGATGGATCTTAGGGGGAGCATGGCACCTTTGTGCCGCAAAGTCACTTCAAAGTAACTTGGCTTTGTAAACACCTAATTTGATATAATATGTTGATGATCGTCAAGTCTTTTATGCTTTATTTTGATGCAAATGGATGCTTAGTTGTTACATGTTGCTAAAGAAGTAGGCACATGGTCTCAACAAGCTTAAATTGAATGTAAAGCTAAAACATGACTTTGGTGCATATGTGGGTGTTTGCAATGACCTTTTGCTAAGAACTTGTCTTCCATGTACGAGCTTTTCATAGTGCTAGTTTTCATTCATGCTTGATCTATTCATGACTAGGTGCTTGCTCATTGTTGGCACTTCTTACAATCCAATATCAGGATTGTGAATCCTAGTACTGGGGTAAGGAGTGTTTCAGTGGTTTTCTTATGGCTCAGTAAAATATATAAATATTCTGCAAGCACACAGAATTACCATTGTAGCACTTTACCTGGGAGTAATCCAATATATCATAATTTATATTTTCACAGGGAAGCTTTGGCAAGAATACTAGTAAACAGATATTCGAGACTAGCAGAGAAGGGTACACGACTAGACAAGACAGGGGAAACAATATTGGATAAGAGTGGTTATACCGTTACACATAGCTCAAGGATATCTCGGATAGGAAAGAGAAGGGATGGTTAGCTGGGAGGACAATGAGAAGAGATAGAGGACTCCTGGGTACTTTGTCTATCTAGGTTACTCGGGTTTAGAGATACATGAGTTGAGAGAGAAATTCTACAGGCTCTAGGATAACTCTATTGTCTTAACATCGGGAAGCGGAACCACCAACACATAGAAAGGGATGAGAAGGGGTGTTGCCAATAGCCGCTGGAGGCTCCTGCAGGTCGGAACTAATGTGATGGACTACGAAGACTGTATAGGACTGTCACCATCTAACGGTTACCACCTCTGGTGTGACAGAGACAATCCAAGGTTGAGTCTAGTCTGGGAACCACACCTACACTATCCAACAACTACTTACTCTGCTAGCAAGAGCAAGCAACCCCGTCAGTACTCTTGGTGACACTTCACCTCAAGCACTAAGCATGATCAAAGAACCAGTCAAGACAAAAGACTTAAACAAGAACTAGAAGAACTATAACTACAACTCACTATAGTCTAAACACGAAATACTTGCAACTAGAATAAAGTAGAAGCAGGGTATAGATAACTCAGAAAAGATGACAAAGATAACCATATTGATAACTCAAAGTCTTATAGAAAGAAAAGGAATAGATACAAGAGCTAATACCAGAGCTTCTGAAGACGACTCCGGAACCTCCGAGGCACAGCTCGACTCAACTCTAACTCCCAACTAAACTATCCCAACTCTACTAGAACAAGTGGAAAGAAAGCTCCTTGGCTTGAGTGTGTGTGTTACAAGTGAAATGCCACTGCATTTATAGGTGTTCCAAGGCGGTGGAGAGGAGTGGCGGGCAAGGGAGCCAGGGGGTACCCCTGGGGATTTGGGCGAATTGCCCGGGTTCGGCCGAACCAGGTCAGTTCGGCCGAACCCCTTGGATCCACTGTCACACCCGGATTTACACAGAACCCCGAAATGCGGCCATATGTATTCCCAGGAAGTCATTACACATATAGCGAACAAATATGATAACAAAATACAGTGCTCAAATAAAATAAATGGTTTTACCAGAGGTTGACTCAAATAAATGAATAAAATAGCGGAAGTCTCATTATTAATTCTCTCTAAACGAAAGCGAAGCCGATAACCCACGGGGACACCGACTGGTTGAGCACAGCTAGTAGAACGGCAGATCCTCAGGAAATTCAACAGCAGCAGTACCATCTAATCCATATGTTAACCATCTGGGATTTTGTTGAATAGCAAGTGTAAGTAAATGTCTTACTTAGCAAGTACAACACGGATAATGAAGGCTTAAAAGAAAGGCTTGACACGGCTGTACTGCATTAGCAATTTTAGTTGTTTCATTTTAACATCATCATATCACTACATCTACATGAATCCCAATTGTAACCCAATTAATATAGTAGAAGTGAACATTAAACGGTAATAAATAACAGCATCTTCTAATCATAAAGGATCCAGGCCGCTCGTGACCCTGAGCAAGGCTATCATGATAGATTATACACTCTGCAGAGGTTTCACCCTGTAACACCCTAAAAATGCCTATTTTTAAAATTTAGTAATTAAATTGTTTTTATTTAAATTTTATGCTCCTATTTATCCAAGGAAAATAAATTATTTATGAGAAATAAAATTAAATATAAGGTTAGAAACATTTTTGTTGCATTCATGCCGACTGCATTGAGTTTTGTTTGTGTGTGGTTCAATTGGAATTTAAATTCTGTTTAAATTCAAATTTGAATCGCTGCATTTGGAGCTCTAGAAAAGTTTCTGCGGCCCGAGTCCACTTTTCCTCCCTTAACTATTTTCCTCGTCCAATCTTGGCCCTTCTCCTTTTCTCTTTCGCAGCGGCCCAGCTTCCACTTTTGGCCCAGCAGCAGCCTGTGCAGCGCCCACTCCCGCTCGGCCCAACAGGCTGGCCAGCCCACCCCGCAGCGCCCCCTCTCTCTCCTCGCCGACTGACGCACGGGCCCCCCGTGTCAGCCCCATCCCCTACCTCTCGCCGACTCCGTCCCGAACACGGCGCCGGAATCCCGACCCGACACGGCACGGACGCCGAGGACTCTTTCTTTCCCCGGACTCTCCTCTCGTCTGCGCTACTTAAGGCCGAAGCCCCGCCGCCTTTTTCCCCCAACAAATCCGCGCCCAAGCCGCCTCCACCCGAGCTCGCAGCGCCGCCATAGCCGCCGCCGCGGTTTCCAAACCCGCCGCCGTTGATCCGTCAGTACAACGCCGCCCCGTCCAAATTGGTCGCCGGAACAGCTTCGCGTGGTGGTAAGCGTGCTCCCACGCCCCTCTTTGCCCTCCCTTCCCCTCTGTCGCGAGCCGCCGCCACTCGTTGCCGTCCGCCGCTCCTGCTCGTCGTCGCCGGCCGCCGCTGTCGCGTCCCCGCCGACGAGAGCCCCTCCAATCGACTCGCCGCATCGCCCCGGTCCTTTAGAGCCAGCCCGCGCCCTGCCCCGCGCCCCGTAGCTCGAGATTCCCTTTACGCCGGCGATGCTCCGCCGCCTCTTGCTAGCGCCGCCGCCGCCGACGACACCCCTCCCCTGGATCTGATCTCCAACGTCCAAACCGAATCCGACGGTCCGGATCAAGTCAAGCCTCGGGGTCAAAGTTGACCATACCGGTCAACTGAGTCAGCCTCGGCCGTTTTGCAAAAGAACCCCTATCCTTTTTCAAAATTAACCCGTAGTCCAAATCTATTCAAAAATAACTACAATTAAGTCCTGATTTTTACAGAAAACCCCCTGCCTTATTTGAAAATAGTTCCCGAGGTCCTATTTTGGTTAAATTGCAAATAAACCCTCCTGTTTTTATATAAAATTATGTTTTAGCCCCTGAGTTTTTGCAAATAAGCCCCTGGAACTTTTAAAACTTTGCCAGCAAGTCCCTGAACCTTAGAAAAGCCATAACTTCTTCGTTTTAGCTCCGATTTGAGTGATTTTCGCGCTCACGTGTTCGTAGCGAAGCGTAGATTAGTTTTTCAGCCTTCTTTTGTTCTGTTGCTACTGTTTGGTGTATTGTTCTAATAGATTAATATTGTTTGCATGTACTGGCTTGTATGGATGCTTGTGTGTTGATGTATGAGTCCAGTCGGTGAGCCGTACACGTTTGAGTTCGAGGGTTACGAGGAGCAAGACCAACAGCAGCAGCAAGAGCAACAGCAGCAGTTGGACGAAGGCAAGTACAACACGGACAATCCTTGCTACCTAAACACACCTTTACAATAATTACTGCATATGCATGTGTCTAAATTGTTGTCCTATCAAGGTTATTCCTAGCTTTGTTTATCCTATACCTTGGTTACCCTGGGTTATTGCATTTGGGTAGAATTTTGCTAAGCGCAGCTACTGTCACCGAAGTTTAACTGTTAATCTTGACTTAATGGTTCACTTCAATGTTAATGTTAAAACTTGCTTTTTAGCAACATGGAACAGGGAGCTAGGGCGTATGTTTCATGCTTGGCCCTAGTGTCTCTCCGTAAGGACTGGTTCTTAAAGCGGCAACCCAGGAACCTATCGCCACCGCCGGGACTATAATGGCTCTGGTCTTGGATGAGTAGCATGTACGGCTCTAGCTTGACAGTAGTTACCGACGGGCCGACGGCGTTATGGGAAGCATGGGTGAGAGTATGGTTTGATCCACCGAGGACGGAGTATCCGTTGGCTATGTCCCCGTGAGGCACAGTCCCGTGTTGGGAGCTTCCGTATGGCGGAGGTTCCACACGTTGCGCTATTTATTTTTGTTGTTCACGTTTATTACCGCGCTTGGACGCCATTGACCCCCTCGTGTTGCGACATGAGCGTCAGTCAATCTCGGTGCCTTGGGTCATGCTGCCTAGGTTGTACCATAACGGCTACTGTTTTGTTAGGGTGTCTTGTGAAAAGCCTCGTAGCGTCCCTATGCAGTCACACCTCGGAAGTGTTGATATGCGTGGTTGGGTGCAAAGTTCCTTTGAACTTTTACGCGACTGGTGGGTAAAGGGCGAAACCTCTGCAGAGTGTATAATCTATCATGATAGCCTTGCTCAGGGTCAAGAGCGGCCTGGATCCTTTTTGATTAGAAGTTGATGTTTATTATTGATTAATGTTCACCTCTACTTCATTAATTGGGAATTGAAACTGGGATTCACTTAATTGTAGTAATCTTGGTTTATGATAAAATGAAACAACTAAAATTGCGAATGCAGTACAGCCGTGTCAAGCCTTTCTTTTAAGCCTTCATTACTCGTGTTGTATTTGCTAAGTAAGACAATTACTTACACTTGCCATTCAACAAAATCCCGGATGGGTAACAGATGGATTAGATGGTACTGCTGCTATTGAATTTCCTGAAGATCTGCCATTCTACTAGCTGTGCTCAACCAGTCAGAGTCCCTGTGGATTATGGATTTCGGCTTCGTCTTCGTCTTCGTTTAGAGAGAGAGTTAATAAATAGTCTTCCGCTGTGTTATTTAGTTACTTTAGTCAAACTCTGATGTAAAACCATTTTATTCGAGCATATGTACTCTGTTTATCATATTTGTTATCTATATGTGTTCTGTGGACTTCCTGGGCACACATATAGAAGCATTCGGGTTTCTGTGTAAATCCGGGTGTGACAGATTGGTATCAGAGCCGTGCTGACTGTAGGAACGCAGCCTAGTTAGAACAGTTGATAAACCATTAGGAGACCACCATGATTTTTGTTTCAGATCATTTAGTTACGTTTTTCAAAACCAGTGCTGTCGAGTCTTGTGTGAATCATGTCTTTGGGTGCTTGATTTTGTTGTTATTATGCTTATGTTTGATTTGGATCTTTGTAATGATTGTGATGGTCATAGACGTAAGTCTGTCTCCATCTAGATATAGGACTAAGGTTTAAGGAATATTAGTGAATAAATAGTTGGGTTATCTATTCCCTTTGCACTTCCTCTGTCTTACTCTCTATACACCTGAATCTTATCCTTTCAAGTACTGCTATCTTCTTATGCACTATCTGCAAGCATGGGTTAACTATTACCGATTGACGGGAATACTGATGGGAGATCTCTTGCTATGGTAGATGGTTAACACCAGAGGCAACCCCGGAGGCAGTGGAAGCATCCAGAACCAGAACCCACCACCTCCACCACCGCCACTCACCATGGAGCAGATGATGCAGATGCAACTTCAGCTGACACAGCAGATGGCGCAAACCATAGCACTGATGCAGCAGAATCAGCAGAACCCGCCCCAACAGCACTACGTGCAACCCCGAGACAAAAGGGGCGAGTTTATGAAGGGACGCCCTCCTACCTTCAACAAGTCTAGCGACCCAATGCAAGCAGAGGACTGGCTCAAGGCAGTGGAACGACAGCTGGACATCGCACAGTGCAACGACCGGGAGAAGGTGTTGTATGGAAGCGGACAGCTCCAGGGAGCAGCTTTGGATTGGTGGGATGCGTACCAATATGCTCACCCCAATCCTGATCAGATCACTTGGCAGGAGTTCCGCGACAGCTTCCGTTCTCACCACGTGCCGGAAGCTCTGATGACCTTGAAGAAGAAGGAGTTCCTGGCATTGAAGCAAGAAGGTATGAGTGTCACCGCTTATCGTGACAAGTTCATTGAGTTGGCCCGTTATGCTCCAGAGGACGTGAATACGGATAAGAAGAAGCAGACCCGATTCCGTGATGGCCTACATGACACACTCCAGTACCAGCTCCTGTGCTCTAGGTTCGCCACTTTTCAAGAGCTGGTGGATAGCGCACTACTGCTGGAGCACAAGCGCCGTGAGATGGAAGAAAAGAAGAGAAAGCTTCAAGGCACACCGTCAGGAAGCAACGTTCGCCCTCGCTTCAATCCTCAGCAAGGAAACCAGCAGATGGTGACTCCACAGCGTTTCCAGGGACAGTCCGGTTTGATGAACCGCAACCAGTATCAGCAACGTCCCCAGTACCAGCCACGTCCCCAGTACCCCTCAGCACTACCTCAGCAGCGTCCTCAGAACCAACCATAGAGCGGTCCTGTCCAACGCCCCAATCCAACCAACAATGCACCTACGGCTCCGAGGTGTTTTGGTTGTGGTGAGCTGGGACACTACGCCAGCGCTTGTCCTCGCAAGGCTCAGAACACTGTGGGTCAGAACAACAATCCGAGGATTGGACAACCGCAGCACCAGAACGGGAATCAGCAGCAGAACCCAGCGAGAGGAAAGGTCAACCACATGGGTGCCGAAACCACAGAAGGAGCAACGGATGTCGTTGTGGGTACGTTCCCTGTCAACTCGTCTCTCGCAACTGTTTTATTCGATACTGGAGCTTCGCATGCTTTCATATCTGCTGCTTTCGTGAAAAAGAACATGATGATCTTGCAACCTATGGGGAACCCCATGGTAGTTAGTTCACCTGGGGGAGAACAGCGTGCCACTTTACGTTGCCCCTGTATCACCATCACAATAAGGGGGGTAGACTTTGTGGTGAACCCAATAGTCCTAGAAACTCTTGGGTTCGACTTGATTCTGGGTATGAGCTGGTTAGCCAGATACGATGGGGTGATTCAATGCTCCAAAAGAACAGTGCAGCTGACAGCAAAGACTGGTGAGAAAGTGGAGTACCAAGCAGCTAGTCCCGTGGGACACAATCAGATCTACCAAGCCGAAGGTGTAGCACTGGAAGACATCAGAGTGGTGTGCGAATTCCCAGACGTGTTTCCAGATGAGTTACCAGGTATGCCCCCAGACCGCGAAGTTGAATTTGTTATTGATCTTAAGCCTGGTACTGCACCTATAGCTAAGAGGCCATATAGAATGGGAGTAAAAGAACTAGAGAAACTTAAGGAGGAATTAAGGGCATTATTAGCAAAAGGGTATATTCGTCCTAGTTCATCCCCTTGGGGAGCACCAGTTTTGTTTGTGGATAAGAAAGATGGGACCCAGAGATTGTGTGTGGATTATCGAGCTTTGAATGAAGTGACCATCAAGAACAAGTACCCGCTGCCAAGGATTGATGATCTCTTCGACCAGTTGAAAGGAGCATGTGTGTTCTCTAAGATCGATCTCCGATCCGGTTACCATCAGATGAGGATACGAGTGACAGACATCCCCAAAACAGCCTTCACAACCCGATATGGTCTATATGAGTTCACAGTCATGTCTTTTGGTTTGACAAATGCACCGGCATACTTCATGTATTTGATGAACAGTGTGTTCATGGACTATCTTGACAAGTTCGTGGTAGTGTTCATTGATGACATTCTGGTTTTCTCCAAGAACGAGGAAGAGCACGAAGAACATCTGAGGTTGGTGATGCAGAGACTTCGTGAGCATCAGTTGTATGCCAAGTTGAGCAAGTGTGAGTTTTGGTTGAAGGAAGTAGCATTCTTGGGACACGTACTGTCCAACGGTGGAGTGGCAGTTGATCCGAAGAAGGTTAGTGATGTGTTGAGTTGGAGTCCGCCTAAGGATGTGAGTGAAATCAGAAGTTTCCTTGGAATGGCTGGATATTATCGGAGATTTATTGAAGGATTCTCCAAGATTGCTAAGCCCTTGACGGCGTTATTGGAGAAAAATGCCAAGTTTGTCTGGACTGAAGAGTGTCAAGTCAGCTTTGAGGAATTGAAGAAGAGGTTGACAACGGCACCTGTGCTAGTGTTGCCGGATATAACCAAGAGCTTCTCTATCTACTGCGATGCATCTCGTCTAGGATTGGGATGTGTACTCATGCAGGAAGGCAGAGTAGTAGCGTATGCATCAAGGCAGTTGAGGAAACATGAGCAGAACTACCCGACACATGATCTGGAGTTAGCAGCTGTAGTACATGCCTTGAAGATTTGGAGGCATTACTTGATTGGACATAAGTGTGACATTTACACTGACCACAAGAGTCTCAAGTATGTATTCACACAGTCAGATCTGAATATGAGACAACGTCGTTGGTTAGAGTTGATCAAGGACTACGATCTGGAGATTCATTATCATCCAGGGAAGGCCAATCTGGTGGCAGATGCTCTGAGTAGAAGGAGTTACGTGCATAAGATCACGGGACATTGCTTACCGGAGGAACTCAGTCTAGAGTTTGAAAGGATGAGTCTGGGATTTGTGACCAGCGTCACCGAGATGGTAGTAGAACCGACCTTGGAACAAGAGATCCGAAAAGGACAGCTCACAGATGAGAAGATCAAGGAGATCGTGGAACTGGTGGCATTAGGAAAAGCCCCTGGTTTTCGAGTGGATGACCAAGGAACATTGTGGTACGAGAAGAGGATCTGTGTACCAGATATAGTGCAGATCAGAGATGCAATTCTCAGAGAAGCCCATGAATCGGCATATTCAATACACCCAGGTAGTACCAAGATGTACCAAGATATCAAAGAGAGATTTTGGTGGTACGGATTGAAGAGAGATGTGGCCACATACGTAGCTCTATGTGACACGTGTCAGAGAGTCAAGGCTGAACATCAGAGGCCAACAGGTTTGCTCCAGCCCCTGAAGGTACCTGAATGGAAGTGGGAAGAAGTCGGTATGGATTTCATCACTGGCTTACCTCGCACTCAGAGGGGATTTGACTCAATTTGGGTAATCGTGGATCGTCTGACCAAGGTGGCGCATTTCCTACCAGTAAAGACCACCTACTCGGGAGCCAGACTAGCAGAGTTGTATATGGAGAGGATTGTGTGTTTGCATGGGGTACCAAAAAGAATAGTGTCAGACCGAGGTACCCAATTCACATCGCACTTTTGGCGACAATTGCATGAGTCTATGGACACTAAGCTACAGTTCAGTTCAGCTTACCATCCGCAGACAGATGGGCAGACAGAACGGACAAATCAGATATTGGAGGATATGTTGAGGGCATGTGCTCTACAATATGGTGCCAGTTGGGACAAGAGTTTACCGTACGCGGAATTCTCGTACAACAACAGCTATCAGAAGAGTTTGCAGATGGCACCATTCGAGGCTCTGTATGGCAGAAAGTGTAGGACACCACTATTCTGGAATCAAACGGGAGAAAGTCAGGTGTTTGGACCTGAGATACTAAGAGAGGCAGAGCGACAAGTGCAGATAATCAGACAGAATCTGAAAGTAGCACAATCCAGACAGAAGAGCTATGCAGATAACCGACGAAGGGATCTCAGCTTTGAAGTTGGAGACTTCGTGTATCTCAAGGTGTCACCCATGAGAGGCGTGAAGAGGTTCAACGTCAAGGGCAAGTTAGCACCTCGATACATTGGACCGTTCAAGGTACTTGGTCGGAAAGGTGAGGTGGCATATCAGTTAGAGCTACCAGAGAAGTTAGCGGGAGTACATGATGTGTTCCATGTGTCTCAGTTGAAAAAGTGTTTGCGAGTACCTGAGGAACAGATTCCGATTGATGAGCTGAATGTGGAGGAAGATCTTACCTATACTGAGCATCCTGTCAGAATTTTGGAAGAGTCAGAAAGAGTCACCAGAAATAAAGTGATCCGGATGTGCAAAGTTCAGTGGAGTCGACATTCAGTGGATGAAGCGACTTGGGAAAGAGAAGAAGATCTCAGAGCGGAATATCCACAGTTGTTCCCATCCACGTCCGAATCTCGAGGACGAGATTCATCTTAAGGGGGGTAGGTTTGTAACACCCTAAAAATGCCTATTTTTAAAATTTAGTAATTAAATTGTTTTTATTTAAATTTTATGCTCTTATTTATCCAAGGAAAATAAATTATTTATGAGAAATAAAATTAAATATAAGGTTAGAAACATTTTTGTTGCATTCATGCCGACTGCATTGAGTTTTGTTTGTGTGTGGTTCAATTGGAATTTAAATTCTGTTTAAATTCAAATTTGAATCGCTGCATTTGGAGCTCTAGAAAAGTTTCTGCGGCCCGAGTCCACTTTTCCTCCCTTAACTATTTTCCTCGTCCAATCTTGGCCCTTCTCCTTTTCTCTTTCGCAGCGGCCCAGCTTCCACTTTTGGCCCAGCAGCAGCCTGTGCAGCGCCCACTCCCGCTCGGCCCAACAGGCTGGCCAGCCCACCCCGCAGCGCCCCCTCTCTCTCCTCGCCGACTGACGCACGGGCCCCCCGTGTCAGCCCCATCCCCTACCTCTCGCCGACTCCGTCCCGAACACGGCGCCGGAATCCCGACCCGACACGGCACGGACGCCGAGGACTCTTTCTTTCCCCGGACTCTCCTCTCGTCTGCGCTACTTAAGGCCGAAGCCCCGCCGCCTTTTTCCCCCAACAAATCCGCGCCCAAGCCGCCTCCACCCGAGCTCGCAGCGCCGCCATAGCCGCCGCCGCGGTTTCCAAACCCGCCGCCGTTGATCCGTCAGTACAACGCCGCCCCGTCCAAATTGGTCGCCGGAACAGCTTCGCGTGGTGGTAAGCGTGCTCCCACGCCCCTCTTTGCCCTCCCTTCCCCTCTGTCGCGAGCCGCCGCCACTCGTTGCCGTCCGCCGCTCCTGCTCGTCGTCGCCGGCCGCCGCTGTCGCGTCCCCGCCGACGAGAGCCCCTCCAATCGACTCGCCGCATCGCCCCGGTCCTTTAGAGCCAGCCCGCGCCCTGCCCCGCGCCCCGTAGCTCGAGATTCCCTTTACGCCGGCGATGCTCCGCCGCCTCTTGCTAGCGCCGCCGCCGCCGACGACACCCCTCCCCTGGATCTGATCTCCAACGTCCAAACCGAATCCGACGGTCCGGATCAAGTCAAGCCTCGGGGTCAAAGTTGACCATACCGGTCAACTGAGTCAGCCTCGGCCGTTTTGCAAAAGAACCCCTATCCTTTTTCAAAATTAACCCGTAGTCCAAATCTATTCAAAAATAACTACAATTAAGTCCTGATTTTTACAGAAAACCCCCTGCCTTATTTGAAAATAGTTCCCGAGGTCCTATTTTGGTTAAATTGCAAATAAACCCTCCTGTTTTTATATAAAATTATGTTTTAGCCCCTGAGTTTTTGCAAATAAGCCCCTGGAACTTTTAAAACTTTGCCAGCAAGTCCCTGAACCTTAGAAAAGCCATAACTTCTTCGTTTTAGCTCCGATTTGAGTGATTTTCGCGCTCACGTGTTCGTAGCGAAGCGTAGATTAGTTTTTCAGCCTTCTTTTGTTCTGTTGCTACTGTTTGGTGTATTGTTCTAATAGATTAATATTGTTTGCATGTACTGGCTTGTATGGATGCTTGTGTGTTGATGTATGAGTCCAGTCGGTGAGCCGTACACGTTTGAGTTCGAGGGTTACGAGGAGCAAGACCAACAGCAGCAGCAAGAGCAACAGCAGCAGTTGGACGAAGGCAAGTACAACACGGACAATCCTTGCTACCTAAACACACCTTTACAATAATTACTGCATATGCATGTGTCTAAATTGTTGTCCTATCAAGGTTATTCCTAGCTTTGTTTATCCTATACCTTGGTTACCCTGGGTTATTGCATTTGGGTAGAATTTTGCTAAGCGCAGCTACTGTCACCGAAGTTTAACTGTTAATCTTGACTTAATGGTTCACTTCAATGTTAATGTTAAAACTTGCTTTTTAGCAACATGGAACAGGGAGCTAGGGCGTATGTTTCATGCTTGGCCCTAGTGTCTCTCCGTAAGGACTGGTTCTTAAAGCGGCAACCCAGGAACCTATCGCCACCGCCGGGACTATAATGGCTCTGGTCTTGGATGAGTAGCATGTACGGCTCTAGCTTGACAGTAGTTACCGACGGGCCGACGGCGTTATGGGAAGCATGGGTGAGAGTATGGTTTGATCCACCGAGGACGGAGTATCCGTTGGCTATGTCCCCGTGAGGCACAGTCCCGTGTTGGGAGCTTCCGTATGGCGGAGGTTCCACACGTTGCGCTATTTATTTTTGTTGTTCACGTTTATTACCGCGCTTGGACGCCATTGACCCCCTCGTGTTGCGACATGAGCGTCAGTCAATCTCGGTGCCTTGGGTCATGCTGCCTAGGTTGTACCATAACGGCTACTGTTTTGTTAGGGTGTCTTGTGAAAAGCCTCGTAGCGTCCCTATGCAGTCACACCTCGGAAGTGTTGATATGCGTGGTTGGGTGCAAAGTTCCTTTGAACTTTTACGCGACTGGTGGGTAAAGGGCGAAACCTCTGCAGAGTGTATAATCTATCATGATAGCCTTGCTCAGGGTCAAGAGCGGCCTGGATCCTTTTTGATTAGAAGTTGATGTTTATTATTGATTAATGTTCACCTCTACTTCATTAATTGGGAATTGAAACTGGGATTCACTTAATTGTAGTAATCTTGGTTTATGATAAAATGAAACAACTAAAATTGCGAATGCAGTACAGCCGTGTCAAGCCTTTCTTTTAAGCCTTCATTACTCGTGTTGTATTTGCTAAGTAAGACAATTACTTACACTTGCCATTCAACAAAATCCCGGATGGGTAACAGATGGATTAGATGGTACTGCTGCTATTGAATTTCCTGAAGATCTGCCATTCTACTAGCTGTGCTCAACCAGTCAGAGTCCCTGTGGATTATGGATTTCGGCTTCGTCTTCGTCTTCGTTTAGAGAGAGAGTTAATAAATAGTCTTCCGCTGTGTTATTTAGTTACTTTAGTCAAACTCTGATGTAAAACCATTTTATTCGAGCATATGTACTCTGTTTATCATATTTGTTATCTATATGTGTTCTGTGGACTTCCTGGGCACACATATAGAAGCATTCGGGTTTCTGTGTAAATCCGGGTGTGACACACCCTTTAACCACCGGTCGCGTAAAAGTTCATAGAACTTTAAACCCAGTCATGCCGAGGTGGCCAAACCTCTTAAACCACATTTCCGAGGTGTGATCGCATAGGGACGCTACGAGGCTTTTCACAAGACACCCTAAAATAACAGTAGCCGTTATGGTACAACCTAGGCAGCATGACCCAAGGCACCGAGATTGACTAACACTCATGTAGCGACACGAGGGGGTCAATGGCGTCCAAGCGCAGCAAAGAATATCAACAGCAAAATAAATAGCGCAACGTGTGGAGCCCCCGCCATACGGTGACTCCCAACACGGGACTGTGCCTCACGGGGACATAGCCTACGGATACCCCGTCCTCGGTGGATCAAACCAAACTCTCACCCATGCTTCCCATAACGCCGTCGGCCCGTCGGTAACTACTGTCAAGCTAGAGCCGTACATGTTACTTGTCCAAGACCAGAGCCATTATAGTTCCAGCGGTGGCGACTGGCTCCTGGGTGGCCGCTTTAAGAACCGGTCCTTACGGAGAGACACTAGGGCCAGGCACGAAGCTTACGCCCTAGCTCCCCGATCCATGGTGCTAAAAAGCAAGTTTTAATCATCAAGTTGGAGTGAACCATTATGTCAAAGTTAACATTTGCATAATAGTGACAGTAGCTGCACCTAGCAAGGATCTACCCAAATGCATAAACCCAGGATACTCAAGGTACGGGATAAACAGAGCTAGGTACAACCTTAATAGGAACAATTTAGACACATGCATATGCAGTAAATAATGTAAAGGTGTGTTTAGGTAGCAAGGATTGTCCGTGCTATACTTGCCTTCCTCAAACTGCTGCTGCTGCTGGTACTGCTCCTCGTAACCCTCGAACTCAAGCGCGTACGGCTCACCGACTGGACTCACGAAGCAACACACAAGCATCCACACAAGCCAGTACATGCAAACAATATTATTCTATTAGAACAGTACACCAAACAGAAAAAACAGAACAAAAGAAGGCTTAGAAACTAATCTACGCTTCGCTACGAACACGTGAGCGCGAAAATCACTCAAATCGGAGCTAAAACGGAGAAGTTATGGTGTTTCTACGGTTCGGGGGCTTGCTGGCAAAGTTTTAAAAGTTCCAGGGGCTTAGTTGCAAAAACTGTCACACCCGGTTTTAAAGGCAAAACCAGATGCATCTCATATGTGCGCCAGGATCAGTTTACACACATATGGTAGACGTCACAAGGGAATATCCATAACCATGCATATCGAAAGAGTATTAAAGTGTATTTATTACAATCTCAGAGTTGACACAAATGTCATAGCGGAAGACTTAAATAAACGTTCATCTAACGAAGCAAAAGTGACTCCAACTCCACAGGCGTTGACTGGGGCAGACTCGCCTAGAACTCCTCAAAATCAGCAGTGAAATCCTCAAAATTCTCCCAATCTGAGCAGCATTCCGGGTGTAGTTGATGCAATAAAAGAATGAAAACAAGCATGAGCACATGACGTACTCAGTAAATGTAATATGACATACAAGGCTGGGGCAAAAAGGCTGGCTGATAATACTGCAGTAAGCACTTTTAGTTGGTCAAGTTTTACTAAGCAACTATTTACTAGCAAATGAAAGTATATACCACCCACAAATTAATGAATGTCATAATCCCAACAAAATCAAGTAACCACAATTTAATCCATGTTCAAGTATGATTATCATGTAAGGGTCCAGGCCGCTCTTGACCGTGAGCACGACTGTTATAACAGTTTTACACTCTGTAGAGGTTGTACACTTTCACCATAAGCCGTGATTCCCATTGCCGAAGCATGCACCCATCCCACACCACGTGGACCGAATACTGAGTTTCACTATGAGACCTTTACAAAAGCACTCTAATAAATGATAGCCCGCTAAAGTTTCCGGTTCAGAAGCAAAGCATAACCCTCCCTAATGAGGTCTGTCTCTTACCAAAGCCCACAGCTCAAGAGGACCGAGCTATACCCCATCAACCGCCGCCCCCCATGCCCCTTTCGAGTAAAGCTACCATAAACTAGAGCACCTAATTAGTCAGTCAAAGCCAGAGCCACATGGCACTCATGGTTGTACTGTTTTCCTGGGTGGTTCTCCATGTTCCAATTAAAAAGATATGATCTTTCCATTTAATTAATTCAAAGAGTATTTGGAACATAGAGTAGGGGTTCATTTAACCAATCCCAGTTGAGCAAGCTAAGCATCATCTACCATCAAAGTTAATTAAATAACCCAGTTTCAGGGACAGGAAAATATAGTGGCTAGGCAAATCCTTAAATAGGAACCCATCAAATTAAGACACATGCATGGATGGTGAAATTAATAGTTATTAGGACATTTGCATGACATAATACATTTGCCTTCTTCCCAACTATGTTGCTGCTCAAATCCTTCTCCAACAGTTGGTTCTTCAGAGAAATCCTCGAACTGCTCGCTTCCTAATCGCATCACACAATCGCATGCAAAGAAACAATACACTAAATAAGAACAGTACACCAAACAATTCCAACAGAAGAAAACAACAGCACAAAACTAATCTACACGTTACAACGAACGCGTGAGCGCGAGAATCACTAAAATCGGAGTTAAAACGCAAAAGATATGGCTTTTCTAAGGTTCAGGGACTTGCTGGCAAAGTTTTAAAAGTTCCAGGGGCTTAACTGCGAAAAACCAGGGACTAAAACATAATTTTATATAAAAACTCAAGGGCTTACGGGTAAAAAGACCAACAGGACCTCGGGTGTAATTTTAAAACTTGCACAGGCTAAAATAGAAGAAACAAGACCTATCTATAATTATTTTTGAACTAGGATGGACTGCGGGTTGATTTTTAAAAACTTGAAGGGTTCTTTTGCAAAAACGCCATGGCTGACCGTTTTCCTCATGTCTGCCTCAGCGCTCGATCTAATGTGAGCTGTTGGATCACGATCGGACGGGCGGAAGAGATCCGGATCTCGGGTTGACGACGGCGACGGCCGAGACGGCGGCGCCGCTCTCCTCCGCGGCGGCGCTTCGCCGGAGCAAAGCCGATCTAAGGCTACAAGGCTTGGTTTGCGACGGGATCAAGTCCTATGGTCTCGTGAGGAAACGACAAATCCAACTAAGGTGATCTGGATGGCTGGGTCGGCGCACAGGCAGTGGACGACGGCGGCGGCGTCATGCGCGGCGGCGGAGCTCTCGGGTGAA
The DNA here is from genome assembly GCA_033239725.1 of Echinochloa phyllopogon. Taxonomy (NCBI): domain Eukaryota; kingdom Viridiplantae; phylum Streptophyta; class Magnoliopsida; order Poales; family Poaceae; genus Echinochloa; species Echinochloa phyllopogon. The sequence goes on from BTCW01000014.1 coordinate 17,501,362, forward strand.
CATGCGAACGCGGAACTAGAGCTGCAATTCGCGACTAGGAATAGACGGGAAGGATGAGAAGGCGACGGCGAACTCACCAGAGGCAAACTTGAAGCGAATTGGTTCGCGACGGCGGCAGACGACGACGAGTTCGGCCGGCGGCGCTGGAGATCGATGGCGGCGGCTAGGGTTTGCGGTTCGGTTGATTTGGAGGAGAGGGCAAAGGCGGCGGCCGCAGGTTTATAGGCGCGGGGACGGCTCGGGCACACGCCTTGGCGTGCGTGCCATGAAGACGGCGCGGAGGCGGCGGCGCTCGGACTCGGGTTCGAGTCCGGCTCGAACACGACGGGGAAGAAGGGCCTGACAGGTGGGTCCCACATGTCGGCGTCACGGGTAAGAGAGAGAAACGGCGACTCAAGCTGGGCCGCAGATGGGCTGAAAGCGGAGAGTAAACGGGCCAAGCGGGGAGGAAACGTGAACGGAGAAGAAAAGTCCAGGGGGCAAAAGCGAACCGCGCCAGGAGTTCAGGGGCCAAAACCGAATTCAGCCTATTTAACTTTCCTAGAACTCAAACAAAAGCAAATCAAATTCGAATTTAAACAGAATTTAAACTCCAATTCAATTTACTAGCAACCAAAAATATATGCAATAGAATGAATGCAACAAAAACTTATTTTGACTAAAATAATTATTTAATACGATGTTTAAATTGATAAAAGGCTAAAAATTCCAATTAAATCATAGAAAATTTATTTAGGCCTTAATAAATCCTAGAAAAATTCAGAGAGTTGCTACAATTTAATTGTGATGAATTTTAGGGTGTTACAAACCTACCCCCCTTAAAGAGAATCTCGTCCTCGAGATTCTGATGGATTAGAGAAAATCTGAGGAAACTCTGCCATCAACTCATATTCCCTTTCCCAAGTTGCCTCACTTTCCGCATGATGACTCCACTGAACTTTACACATCTTAATCACTTTACTCCTAGTAACTGTTTCAGCAGTTTCCAAAATCTTAGCTGGGTACTCCTTATAAGTCAAATCCTCCTGCACATCCAACTCATCCATAGACAATTCTTCCTCAGGAACTCGAAGACACTTTTTCAACTGAGAGATATGGAACACATCATGCACATCTGACAATCTGGCTGGCAATTCTAGTTGATAAGCAACCTCACCTTTTCTATCAACAATCATGAAAGGTCCAATGAAACGAGGGGATAATTTACCTTTCACCTTAAACCTTCTCAAGCCTCGAATAGGAGATACTTTCAGATACATATAATCACCCACCTCAAAGGTTAGCTCTCTCCTTCTTGTATCTGCATAGCTCTTCTGCCTGGACTGAGACGTTCTCAAATTCTCTCTGATAATCTGAACCTGTCTCTCAGCTTCCTGCAAAATCTCTGGCCCAAACAGCTGACTTTCACCTGTTTCACTCCAATACAAAGGTGTTCTGCACTTCCTACAATAAAGCGCTTCGAAGGGGTCCATCTTTAGACTTGCCTGATAACTGTTGTTATACGAGAACTCTGCATATGGAAGACTCTTGTCCCAACTGCCTCCATGCTTCAAAGCACAAGCTCTCAACATATCCTCCAAAATCTGGTTAGTCCTCTCTGTCTGACCATCTGTCTGAGGATGATATGCAGAACTGAAATTCAACTTTGTATACATGGACTCATGCAACTTCTGCCAGAATCTAGATGTAAACTGAGTACCTCTATCAGACACTATCTTTTTAGGTACACCATGGAGACAAACAATTCTGGACATGTATAACTCTGCTAACTTAGCGCTGGTATAAGTAGTGTGAAAGGGTATAAAGTGAGCTACCTTAGTTAATCTGTCCACAATAACCCATATGGAGTCATATCCTCCTCGAGTGCGGGGTAACCCAACAATGAAATCCATACTGATTTCTTCCCACTTCCGTTCAGGTACCTTGAGTGGCTGAAGCAAACCGGCTAGTCTCTGGTGTTCAGCCTTAACTTTCTGACAAACATCGCACAACGCCACATGGGCAGCCACATCCCTTTTTAGTCCATACCACCAATACCTTTGCTTCAGATCTTGGTACATCTTGGTACTTCCAGGATGAATAGAATATGCGGAATCATGAGCTTCCCTCAATATCTGCTCCCTGAGAGACTCGATATCCGGTACACATATCCTCTTTCTAAACCAAATTGTACCCTGATCATCTTCGGTGAAGTCGGGAGCTTTCCCTGCTAACATGGTTTCCTTGATTTCCTTTATCTTCTCATCAGTAAGCTGACCCTTCCGAATTTCCTGCTCTAGTGTAGACTCAACCTCCATTATCACGCCTTCGGTGTGACTCAGAAATCCCAGGTTCAGCTTCTCCATCTCTGCACACAACTCAGCTGGCAACTGGCGACCAAACATTGCATTTACTTGTGACTTCCTACTCAACGCATCAGCAACCAAATTAGCCTTGCCAGGATGATAGTTGATCCCCAGATCGTAATCCTTGATCAACTCCAACCATCTTCTCTGCCTCAAATTCAGATCCTTCTGAGTAAATATGTACTTCAGGCTTTTGTGATCAGTATACAGTTCGCATCTGTTACCTAGAATATAGTGCCTCCAGATCTTCAAGGCATGGACAACAGCTGCAAGTTCCAGATCATGAGTAGGATAGTTCAGCTCGTGCTTCCTCAACTGCCTGGATGCATAGGCTATAACTCTGCCTTCCTGCATGAGCACACACCCAAGACCTCTACGAGAAGCATCACAATATATATCAAAGTTCTTGTGAATATCTGGCATAGCAAGCACTGGGGCTGTAGTCAGCTTCCTTCTCAACTCTTCAAAGCTGGCCTGACACGCTTCTGACCAAACAAACTCCTTGCCCTTCTCTAATAGCGAAGTAAGAGGTTTCGCTATTTTAGAAAAGCCTTCAATGAATCTCCTGTAATATCCAGCCAATCCCAGAAAGCTTCTGATCTCAGAGACTGTGGTAGGAGGTTCCCAATCCAACACATCCTTGACTTTACTTGGATCCACTGCAATACCTCCATCAGTAACAACATGACCAAGAAAAGACACTTGATTCAACCAAAACTCACATTTACTAAACTTGGCATACAACTGGTTCTCTCTAAGAGTCTGCAACACCAACTTCAAATGCTCATGTTCCTCCTCATTCTTAGAGTAAACCAGAATATCATCAATAAACACTACCAAAAATTTATCCAAGTACTCCATGAACACCTTATTCATCAGGTACATAAAGTAGGTGGGTGCATTTGTCAATCCAAACGACATCACAGTATACTCATACAACCCATACCTGGTGGTGAATGCTGTTTTAGGAATGTCGGAGTGCCTGATCCTCAACTGATGGTAGCCAGATCTCAAGTCAATCTTGGAGAAAACCTTAGCTCCTCTCAACTGATCAAGTAAGTCTTCAATTCTGGGCAATGGATACTTATTCTTGATGGTTACCTCATTCAATGAACGATAATCCACACACATCCTCAGAGTACCATCCTTTTTACCCACAAAAATTACAGGTGCTCCCCAAGGTGAAGAACTAGGACGTATGTAACCTTTATCCAACAATTCCTTAAGTTGTTTCTTAAGTTCTTCTAGTTCATTAACAGCCATTCTATAGGGTCTTTTAGAAATAGGAGCAGTACCAGGTAAAAGCTCAATAATAAACTCAATGTCTCGGTCGGGTGGCATACCTGGCAACTCATCTGGGAAGACATCCAGAAACTCACAAACAACTCTGATATCCTCCAAAGGAACACCGCTGGCCTGATTCACTGAGTAAGTTGAAGCTGAGGGTTGAGTGGCTCCGAATTCAATCTTCTCTCCCTGAGGGCTAGTCAACAACACGGACCTCTTGGCACACTGAATTACCGCATCAAAAGCAGCCAACCATCCCATTCCAAGTATGACATCAATTCCCTCAGAGTTTAGAACTATCAGATCAGCAGGAAAGTCTACCCCAACTATTTTCAGGTTAACTCGGGGACAGATAAAATTGGCTTTCATGTTTCCACCGGGAGAGCTAACTAGCATGGAATTTTTCATAGGGAGCATGGGTATATTATACTTAGCTACATACTGAGCAGTAATAAAAGAATGGGATGCTCCAGAGTCGAATAAAACTGACGCAGGGGCTGAGTTGACGAGGAACATACCAAGTACCACATCCTGGGCCTCCTGTGCGGACTCTGCAGCAACATGGTTCACCTTGCCCCGCATCTGATTCTGCTGGCCCTTGTTGCTCTGGGGCGTCGGGTTCACATTCATGTTCTGCTGCTGAGGGGTATTCTGCCTAGGTGCACTGCCACTCTGGTGCTGTGGGGTCTGAGCATTCCTCTTAGGACAGTTGTGGGCAAAGTGGCTGGGATCTCCACAAATGTAGCAGGTACGAGGAGTAGGAGCACTGCCTGGTGCAGGGGTCTTCACTGGAGTCTGAGCCGGGGTGGTCTGGCGGTTCTGCTGAAATGCTGGCCGCTGAGGTGGAGGTGCCGACCACTGACCCTGACTCTGCACAAAGTTACTCCCTTGCCCAACAAAGCGAACGGGCATGTTCTGCTGAGGCAGCTGGAGACGAGGGCGGGTGTTACTGCTTGACTGTCCTGAGGCCATGAACTTCCTCTTCTGCTCTCCCAACTCACGGCGCTTGCTCTCCAAGCCAATAGCCTTGTCTAGCAGCTTCTGAAATGTTGGGAAGGTGTGAGACATGAGTTGATAATGGAGCGGCGGAATCAATCCTTCCAGAAATCGCTCCTGCTTCTGCTCATCATCCTTCACCTCATCTGGGGCGTAACGGGACAACTGAATGAACTTATCCCGGTACTCGCTGACAGTCATCCCACCTTGCTTGAGTGAGAGGAACTCCTTCTTCTTCAGCTTCATGACACCAGCAGGAATATGGTGGCTCCTAAAGTTGGTCCTGAACTCCTGCCAGGTGATAGCATCAGGGGTGGCATGAGCAGCATGGTAAGCATCCCACCAATCTGAAGCTGATCCCTCCAAGCGACCTGAGGCATACAGGACCTTCTCCCTGTCATTGCACTGAGCCATATCCAGCTTCTTCTCAACAGTCTTCAGCCAATCATCAGCATCAAGTGGATCTGCAGAGTGGGAGTAGGTAGGAGGTTTGTGAGTCATGAACTCCCGGTGCTTGTCTCTCGGCTGGTTGTTGTTGTTGTTGTTCTGGATCCCACCTGTCGGCGTCACGGGTAAGAGAGAGAAACGGTGACTCAAGCTGGGCCGCAGATGGGCCGAAAGTGGAGAGTAAACGAGCAAAGCAGGGAGGAAACGTGAACGGAGAAGAAAAGTCCAGGGGGCAAAAGCGAACCGCGCGAGGAGTTCAGGGGCCAAAACCGAACTCAGCCTATTTAACTTTCCTAGAACTCAAACAAAAGCAAATCAAATTCGAATTTAAACAGAATTTAAACTCCAATTCAATTTACTAGCAACCAAAAATATATGCAACAACATGAATGCAACAAAAACTTATTTTGACTAAAATAATTATTTAATATGATGTTTAAATTGATAAAAGGCTAGAAATTCCAATTAAATCATAGAAAATTTATTTAGGCCTTAATAAATCCTAGAAAAATTCAGAGAGTTGCTACAATTTAATTGTGATGAATTTTAGGGTGTTACAAAAACTCAGGGGCTAAAACAGAATTTTATATTAAACAGGAGGGTTTAATCGCAAATTAACCTAGACAGGACCTCAGGTGCTATTTTTAAAAAGGACATGGGGTTTTCTGTAAAAATCAGGACCTAACTGTAAATACTTTTGAATAGAACTGGACCGCGGGTTGATTTTGAAATAGTGGAGGGGCTCTTTTGCAAAAAGGCCATGGTTGACCGGTATGGTCAACTTTGACCGGGGCGAGTCTGATAGATCTGGCCGTAGGTTTCGGATCGGGCGGCTAGGATTAGATCCAGGGGAGGGGGTCGCCGGCGGCGGTCAGTGGCGGCGGCGGCGTTCGCGAGTCGCGGCGGAGCTTCGCCGGCGACGCTCGAAAACGAGCTAGGGTGCTCGGTTTGGGCTGCGGTTTGCTCCTACGGCTTCAGGAGAAGGAAGCGAACACATCTAGGGGGCCGTGGGGGAGCGACGAGCGGAGGAGCGTGCCGGCGATGAGCAATGGCGGCGGCGGCGCTCCGGCGAGGCTCGGCGACGGGGCTACGGTGCGCGAAAAAGGACGAGGAAGGGTCCGGGAGATTGCTCACCTCGTGGCGAAGCTTCCCCGACGGTCGGCTTGGATGGAGCGGCGGCGGCGCGGCGAATTGACGGCGGAGCAGAGAGCTCGGCGGCGCGGCGGCGAGATGGGAAACGGCGGCGCGCTGCGAGAGCTCGGCTAGGGTTTTTAGGTAGGGGGTTGGGAGGCGGCGGCGGCTGCTATTTATAGGGGCAGCTCGGGTGGCCCCGGTGGACCTCGGTGTGCGCGCCTGTGGGCCCCGGGTCGGACTCAAGCCAGAGTCCGGCTCGGTCAGGAGGTCGGGGACGGCCCTGACACGCGGGTCCCGCGCGTCAGCGGCTGGAGGCGGGGCGCTGCGGCGGGCCGGCTTCGCCGCTCGGCTGGGCCGCGGTTTGGGCCATGCGCTGGGCTGGCAGGGGGAGCGGGAGAGGAAACAGGCCGGCGTGGCTGGGCCGAGCGGAGCAGGCCGGACTGGGCCGCGGGGAAAAGGAGAAGGGAGCTGGGCCGGGCTGGAGAGAAAAGAAGAAGGGGCAGCCTCAGCCGAGGGAAAAGTTTAGGGAGGGAAAGTGGACTCAGGCCAAAACAACTTTTCTAGAGCTCCAAACAATGTGAATCAAATTCGAATTTAAAGGGGATTTAAATTCCAATCTAATTCACAAGCAACCAAAACACAATGCAGCAGCATGAATGCAACAAAAATGTTTCTAACCTTATATTTGATTTTATTTTGCCAAAAAATTATTTATTTACCCTATGTTGAGCATGGGAACTTTAATAAAAAGCACATTAATTACTAAAATTTTAAATAGTCCTAATTTAGGGTGTTACAAACCTACCCCCCTTAAGATGAATCTCGCCCTCGAGATTCAGAAGTGGATGGGAACAACTGTGGATATTCAGCCCTGAGGTCTTCTTCCTTTTCCCAAGTTGCTTCTTCCACTGAATGGCGGCTCCACTGAACCTTGCACATTCGGATCACTTTATTTCTGGTGACTCTTTCTGACTCCTCCAAAATCTTGACAGGATGCTCAGTATAGGTAAGATCTTCCTCCACATTCAGCTCATCAATCGGAATCTGTTCCTCAGGTACTCGCAAGCACTTTTTCAACTGAGACACATGGAACACATCATGCACTCCTGCCAACTGCTCAGGTAACTCTAGCTGATAAGCTACCTCACCCTTCCGTTCCAGTACCTTGAACGGTCCGATGTAGCGAGGCGCTAACTTACCTTTAACGTTGAATCTCCTTACTCCTCTCATAGGTGACACCTTGAGGTACACAAAGTCATCGACCTCAAAGTAAAGGTCTCTTCGTCTGACATCTGCATAGCTTTTCTGTCTAGACTGTGCCACTTTCAAATTTTGTCTGATCATCTGCACTTGTCGCTCTGCCTCTCTTAGTATCTCAAGTCCAAATACCTGACTTTCTCCCGTCTGATTCCAGAATAGTGGTGTCCTACACTTTCTGCCATACAGAGCCTCGAATGGTGCCATCTGCAAACTCTTCTGATAGCTGTTGTTGTACGAGAATTCCGCGTACGGTAAACTCCTGTCCCAATTGGCACCATATTGTAGAGCACATGCTCTCAACATATCCTCCAATATCTGATTTGTCCGTTCTGTCTGCCCATCTGTCTGCGGATGGTAAGCTGAACTGAACTGTAGCTTAGTGTCCATAGACTCATGCAGTTGTCGCCAAAAGTGTGATGTGAACTGAGTACCTCGATCTGACACTATTCTTTTCGGTACCCCATGCAAACACACAATCCTCTCTATATACAACTCCGCTAGTCTGGCTCCCGTGTAGGTGGTATTTACTAGAAGGAAATGCGCCACCTTGGTCAGACGATCCACGATTACCCAGATTGAGTCAAATCCCCTCTGAGTGCGAGGTAAGCCAGTGATGAAATCCATATCGACTTCTTCCCACTTCCATTCAGGTACCTTCAGGGGTTGGAGCAAACCTGCAGGTCTCTGGTGCTCAGCTTTGACTCTCTGGCACGTGTCACACAGGGCTACGTATGTGGCCACATCTCTCTTCAATCCGTACCACCAAAATCTCTCTTTGATATCTTGGTACATCTTGGTACTACCCGGGTGTATCGAATACGCCGATTCATGGGCTTCCCTGAGAATTGCATCCCTAATCTGCACTATATCTTGTACACAGATCCTCTTCTCATACCACAATGTCCCTTGGTCATCCACTCAAAAACCAGGGGCTTTTCCTAATGCCACCAGTTCCATGATCTCCTTGATCTTCTCATCTGCGAGCTGTCCTTTTCGGATCTCTTGTTCCAAGGTCGGTTCTACTGCCATCTCGGTGACGCTGGTCACAAATCTCAGACTCATCCTCTCAAACTCTGAACTAAGTTCCTCCGATAAGCAATGTCCCGTGATCTTATTCACGTAACTCCTTCTACTCAGAGCATCCGCCACCAGGTTGGCCTTCCCTGGATGATAATGAATCTCCAGGTCGTAGTCCTTGATCAACTCTAACCAACAACGTTGCCTCATATTCAGATCTGACTGTGTGAACACATACTTGAGACTCTTGTGGTCAGTGTAAATATCACACTTATGACCAATCGAGTAATGCCTCCAAATCTTCAAAGCATGCACCATAGCTGCTAACTCCAGATCGTGTGTCGGGTAGTTCTGCTCATGTTTCCTCAACTGGCTCGATGCATAAGCTACTACTCTGCCCTCCTGCATAAGCACACATCCCAAGCCTTGACGAGATGCATCACAGTAGATAGAGAAACTCTTGGTTATATCCAGCAACACTAGCACGGTTGCCGTTGTCAACCTCTTCTTCAATTCCTCAAAGCTAGCCTGACACTCACCTGTCCAGACAAACTTAGCATTTTTCTCCAATAGTGCCGTCATCGGTTTAGCAATCTTTGAAAATCCTTCAATGAACCTCCGATAATATCCAGCCATTCCAAGGAAGCTTCTGATTTCACTCATATCCTTAGGCGGATTCCAACTCAACACATCACTAACCTTCTTCGGATCAACTGCCACTCCACCATTGGACAACATGTGACCTAAGAATGCTACTTCCTTCAACCAGAACTCACACTTGCTTAGCTTGGCATACAACTGATGCTCACGAAGTCTCTGCATCACCAACCTTAGATGTTCTTCATGCTCTTCCTCATTCTTGGAGAAAACCAGATTATCGTCAATGAACACCACCACGAATTTGTCAAGATAGTCCATGAACACACTGTTCATCAAATACATGAAGTATGCCAGTGCATTTGTCAAACCAAAAGACATGACAGTGAACTCATATAGACCATATCGGGTTGTGAAGGCTGTTTTGGGGATGTCAGTCACTCGTATCCTCATCTGATGGTAACCGGATCGGAGATCGATCTTAGAGAACACACATGCTCCTTTCAACTGGTTGAAGAGATCATCAATCCTCGGCAGCGGATACTTGTTCTTGATGGTCACTTCATTCAAGGCTCGATAATCCACACACATTCTATGGGTCCCATCTTATCCACAAACAAAACCGGTGCCCCCCAAGGGGAAGAACTAGGACGAATATACCCTTTTGCTAACAACGCCCTCAATTCCTCCTTAAGTTTCTCTAGTTCTTTTACTCCCATTCTATATGGCCTCTTATCTATAGGTGCAGTACCAGGCTTAAGATCATATACAAATTCAACTTCGCGGTCTGGGGGCATACCTGGTAACTCATCTGGAAACACATCTTGGAAATCGCACACCACTCTGATGTCTTCCAGTGCTACACCCTCGGCTTGGTAGATCTGGTTGTGCTCCAAGGGACTAGCTGCTTGATACTCCACTTTCTCACCAGTCTTTGCTGTCAGCTGCACTGCTCTTTTGAAACATTGAATCACCCCATCATATCTGGCTAACCAGCTCATACCCAGAATCAAGTCAAACCCAAGGGTTTCTAGGACTATTGGGTTCACCACAAAGTCTACCCCCCTTATTGTGATGGTGATACAGGGGCAACGTAAAGTGGCACGCTGTTCTCCCCCGGGTGAACTAACTACCATGGGGCTCCCCATAGGTTGCAAGATCATCATGTTCTTTTTCACGAAAGCAGCAGATATTAAAGCATGCGAAGCTCCAGTATCAAACAAAACAGTTGCGAGAGTCGAGTTGACAGGGAATGTACCCACAATGACATTCGTTGCTCCTTCTGCGGTTTCCACACCCATGTGGTTGACCTTGCCTCTTGCTGGGTTCTGCTGCTGATTCCCATTCTGGTTCTGCGGTTGCCCAACCCTCTGATTGTTGTTCTGACCAACGGCGTTCTGAGCCTTGTGAGGACAAGCGCTGGCATAGTGTCCCAGCTCACCACAACCAAAACACCTTGGAGCCGTAGGTGCATTGATGGCCGGGTTGGGGCGTTGGACAGGACCAAACTGTGGCTGGTTCTGAAGACGCTGCTGAGGTGGTGCTGAGAGGTACTGGGGACGCTGCTGGTACTGGTTGCGGTTCATCGAACCGGACTGTCCCTGGAAGCGCTGTGGAGTCACCATCTGCTGATTTCCTTGCTGAGGATTAAAGCGGGGGGCGAACATTGCTTCCTGACGGTGGGCCTTGAAGCTTCCTCTTCTTTTCCTCCATCTCGCGGCGCTTGTGCTCCAGCAGTAGTGCGCTATCCACTAGTTCTTGAAAGGTGGCGAACTTGGAGCACAGGAGCTGGTACTGGAGTGCATCATGCAGGCCATCTCGGAATCGGGTCTGCTTCTTCCTATCAGTATTCACGTCCTCTGGAGCATAACGGGCCAACTCAATGAACTTGTCACGATAAGCGGTGACACTCATACCTTCCTGCTTCAATGCCTGGAACTCCTTCTTCTTCAAGGTCATTAGCGCTTCCGGCATGTGGTGAGAGCGGAAGTTGTCGCGGAACTCCTGCCAAGTGATCTGATCACGATTGGGGTGAGCATACTGGTACGCATCCCACCAATCCAAAGCTGCTCCCTGGAGCTGTCCACTTCCATATAACACCTTCTCCCTGTCATTGCACTGTGCAATGTCCAGCTGCCTTTCCACTGCCTTGAGCCAGTCCTCTGCCTGCATTGGGTCGCTAGACTTGTTGCAGGTAGGAGGGCGTCCCTTCATAAACTCACCCCTTTTATCTCTGGGCTGCACGTGGTGCTGTTGAGGCGGGTTCTGCTGATTCTGCTGCATCAGTGCTATGGTTTGCGCCATCTGCTGTGTCATCTGGAGTTGCATCTGCATCATCTGCTCCATGGTGAGAGGTGGCGGGTTCTGGTTCGGGGGCGGGTTGCTTCCACTGCCACCGGGGTTGCCTCTGGTGTTAACCATCTACCATAGCAAGATATCCCCCATCAGTATTCCTGTCAATCGGTAATAGATAACCCATGCTTGCAGATGGTGCATAAGAAGATAGCAGTACTTGGAGGGATATGATTCAGAGACATAGAGAGTAAGACAGAGGAAGTGCAAAGGAGATAGATAACCCAACTATTTATTCATTAATATTCCTTAAACCTTATTCCAATCTCTAGATGGTGGTAGATTTGCGTCTACGCCCATCACACTCATTACAAAAATCCAAATCACTCATAACCATAATAACAAACCAACCAAGCACCTAAAAGCAAAGTTTCACACTGGACTCGACACACTAAGCTTAGACTCAACCGAAAAAGGGTGGACTAATCGATTCCCTATTACAGACTCATGGTAGCTCCCTAAGGGTCGACGATGGTGGTGCTGGCGGCAGTGGAACCGAAGCGTGGCCTCTTGCGCGGCGGGGACTCTGCACGATAGTCTGGACTGCGCGGTGCTGGAGCTCCCAGCTGCTCCTCTAGTAGCAGCACTCTGGCCTGCAAGTCGTGCAACTGCTGCCTCAGCCTGTAGTTCTCATCAGAGGAAGCGTCCAGGTCGGTGTTGAGAGTAGCCACCATTCCAACAGCTGAAACGAACTGGGGGTCGCCGATGCCAGCTGTGGAGGCTATGGTGCAAGCTGTCTGTCCGCTCCTCCTGCGGGGGTGATACCTGTCTGGACCATTGTGCACCTGATGCCAGATCCTGTCACTGTAGGTGTAGTAAGCATGACGGGCCGCGTCCAGTATCCCTGCCTGCTGGGAGTCTCTGTCACTGAGAGCGAAGTGCGTCGTCTCAATCCTAGCAGCTCTCACTTGGTGATCCGGCCTACGGACGCGCAGCACCGTCCTCCAGAAGGTCGGGAAGCGGGGGTGCGTCCACATCTCACCGTGGTACTCTGTGGCTACGTTTTTTGAACCATAGCGGGCATGCAGCATCCCCATGAGGCGCCGGTGGTAGTAGTTGTCGCCTCCATCCCGGACGTAGTCGTACACGGTCCACCTAGGTGGCTCCAAAACATCTGGCGCTGGCCGTACTGCAGGCACTGGAGGCTCCCCCTCCTCATCTGGGTCTTCGTCTGACTCCTCCCCCTCGTCTGAAGGCTCAGAGTCGTCATCCCCACCATCATCATCATCAGGGTCTTCGGCAGCCTCTCCACCCTCTGCTGGTGAAGACTCCTCGTCGGGGTCGGAGAGCTCCCTCTCCTCGGGCTCTTCCTCTTCAGCGGGCTCTTCCTGCTGAAGCGCCTCCTTCTGAGGCTCCTCCAGCTGCTGCCTCTCGAGCTCCTGCTGCTGCAACAGGAATGCCTCCTCACGCCTGTCCCTCCACACACGGTAGGCGTCCTGGTATCCAGCGCCTAATGCCTCCTCAGGGACGCGTGGCGGAAGGTAGCCATAGGTTGTCTTGCGTGCGGTCAACTTCGTGCGAGCCATCTACTGCTGGAAAGAAGGAGGAAACAGAGAGGAAAGAATGCCTAAGATTCTTTGCAATAGACAGAGGGGAGAGAAAACACAACACCATTTTAAAGAAAAACCCAACACAAATCTAAGTAGAATAGAGAGAGCAAGGATAACGCAAAATCTAACCGACCATTCTAACTAGGCTGCGATCCTATAGTCAGCACGGCTCTGATACCAATCTGTCACACCCGGATTTACACAGAAACCCGAAATGCGGCCATATGTGTTCCCAGGAAGTCATTACACATATAGCGAACAAATATGATAACAGAATATAGTGCTCGAATAAAATAAATCGTTTTACCAGAGTTTGACTCAAATAAATGAATAAAACAGCGGAAGTCTCATTATTAATTCTCTCTAAACGAAAGCGAAGCCGATAACCCACGGGGACACCGACTGGTTGAGCACAGCTAGTAGAACGACAGATCCTCAGGAAATTCAACAACAACAGTACCATCTAATCCATCTATTACCCATCCGGGATTTTGTTGAATAGCAAGTGTAAGTAAATGTCTTACTTAGCAAGTACAACACGGATAATGAAGGCTTAAAAGAAAGGCTTGACATGGCTGTACTGCATTAGCAATTTTAGTTGTTTCATTTTAACATCATCATAATCACTACATCTACATGAATCCCAATTGTAACCCAATTAATATAGTAGAAGTGAACATTAAACGGTAATAAATAACAACATCTTCTAATCATAAAGGATCCAGGCCGCTCGTGACCCTGAGCAAGGCTATCATGATAGATTATACACTCTGCAGAGGTTTCGCCCTTTAACCACCGGTCGCGTAAAAGTTCATAGAACTTTAAACCCAGTCATGCCGAGGTGGCCAAACCTCTTAAACCACACTTCCAAGGTGTGATCGCATAGGGACGCTACGAGGCTTTTCACAAGACACCCTAAAATAACAGTAGCCGTTATGGTACAACCTAGGCAGCATGACCCAAGGCACCGATATTGACTAACGCTCATGTAGCGACACGAGGGGTTCAATGGCGTCCAAGCGCGGCAAAGAATATCAACAACAAAATAAATAGCGCAACGTGTGGAGCCCCCGCCATACGGTGACTCCCAACATGGGACTGTGCCTCACGGGGACATAGCCGACGGATACCCCGTCCTCGGTGGATCAAACCATACTCTCACCCATGCTTCCCATAACGCCGTTGGCCCGTCGGTAACTACTGTCAAGCTAGAGCCGTACATGTTACCTGTCCAAGACCAGAGCCATTATAGTTCCAGCGGTGGCGACTGGCTCCTGGGTGGCCGCTTTAAGAACCGGTCCTTACGGAGAGACACTAGGGCCAGGCACGAAGCTTACGCCCTAGCTCCCTGATCCATGTTGCTAAAAAGCAAGTTTTAATCATCAAGTTGAAGTGAACCATTATGTCAAAGTTAACATTTGCATAATAGTGACAGTAGCTGCGCCTAGCAAGGATCTACCCAAATGCATAAACCCAGGATACTCAAGGTACGGGATAAACAGAGCTAGGTACAACCTTAATAGGAACAATTTAGACACATGCATATGCAGTAAATAATGTAAAGGTGTGTTTAGGTAGCAAGGATTGTCCGTGCTATACTTGCCTTCCTCAAACTGCTGCTGCTGCTGCTGGTACTGCTCCTCGTAACCCTCGAACTCAAGCGCGTACGACTCACCGACTGGACTCACGAAGCAACACACAAGCATCCACACAAGCCAATACATGCAAACAATATTATTCTATTAGAACAGTACACCAAACAGAAAAAACAGAACAAAAGAAGGCTTAGAAACTAATCTACGCTTCGCTACGAACATGTGAGCGCGAAAATCACTCAAATCAGAGCTAAAACGGAGAAGTTATGGCGTTTCTACGGTTCTGGGGCTTGCTGGCAAAGTTTTAAAAGTTCCAGGGGCTTAGTTGCAAAAACTCAGGGGCTAAAACAGAATTTTATATTAAACAGGAGGGTTTAATCGCAAATTAACCAAGACAGGACCTCGGGTGCTATTTTTAAAAAGGACAGGGGGTTTTCTGTAAAAATCAGGACCTAACTGTAAATACTTTTGAATAGAACTGGACCGCGGGTTGATTTTGAAATAGTGGAGGGGCTCTTTTGCAAAAAGGCCATGGTTGACCGGTATGGTCAACTTTGACCGGGGTGAGTCTGATAGATCTGGCCGTAGGTTTCGGATCGGGCGGCTAGGATTAGATCTAGGGGATGGGGTCGCCGGCGACGGTCAGTGGCGGCGGCGGCGTCCGCGAGTCGCGGTGGAGCTTCGCCGGCGACGCTCGAAAATGAGCTAGGGTGCTCGGTTTGGGCTGCGGTTTGCTCCTACGGCTTCGGGAGAAGGAAGCGAACACATCTAGGGGGCCGTGGGGATCTAGGCGACGAGCGGCGGAGCGTGCCGGCGACGAGCAATGGCGGCGGCGGCGCTCCGGCGAGGCTCGGCGACGGGGCTACGGTGCGCGAAAAAGGACGAGGAAGGGTCCGGGAGATTGCTCATCTCGTGGCGAAGCTTCCCCGACGGTCAGCTTGGACGGAGCGGTGGAGGCGCGGCGAATTGACGGTGGCGTAGAGAGCTCGGCAGCGTGGCGGCGAGATGGGAAACGGCGGCACGCTGCGAGAGCTCGGCTAGGTTTTTTGGGTAGGGGGTTGGGAGGCGGCGGCGGCTGCTATTTATATGGGCAGCTCGGGTGGCCCCGGTGGACCTCGGCGTGCGCGCCTGTGGGCCCCGGGTCGGACTCGAGCCAGAGTCCGGCTCGGTCGGGAGGTCAGGGACGGCCCTGACACGCGGGTCCCGCGCGTCAGCGGCTGGAGGCGGGGCGCTGCGGCGGGCCGGCTTCGCCGCTGGGCTGGGCCACGGTTTGGGCCGTGCACTGGGCTGGCAGGGGGAGTAGGAGAGGAAACAGGCCGGCGCGGCTGGGCCGAGTGGAGCAGGCCAGACTGGGCCGTGGGGAAAAGGAGAAGGGAGCTGGGCCGGGCTGGAGAGAAAAGAAGAAGGGGCAGCCTCAGCCGAGGGAAAAGTTTAGGGAGGTTAAGTGGACTCGGGCCAAAACAACTTTTCTAGAGCTCCAAACAATGTGAATCAAATTCAAATTTAGAGGGGATTTAAATTCCAATCTAATTCACAAGCAACCAAAACACAATGCAGCAGCATGGATGCAACAAAAATGTTTCTAACCTTATATTTGATTTTATTTTGCCAAAAATTATTTATTTATCCTATGTTGAGCATGGGAACTTTAAGAAAAAGCACATTAATTACTAAAATTTTAAATAGGCCTAATTTAGGGTGTTACATCCACCGCCCTTGCTCTGGACGCCTATGATTGCTTCTGGGAGGCGGTTGGCAGCTGGGGGCGGTTCGGCTGAACAGCCACAGTTCGGCCGAACTGGGCTGGTGACCCAGGCTTGCCCCCCTGCACCGCCTTTGCTTCCCTGGGCCTCGTGGATGACTTTCTTGTGGTGGTCTTCATATTGGTTCAGCCCAGAAGTGACGTGGCGGTAGTCCAAGTGTCTCACAAGATCATCAGTGACGTGGACGGCCTCCGATTGTGCTATCCATCATTTACACCTAGGGGGAGTAACCGACTGAATCGTGTCGTTCGGCCGAATCGGTCAATTCTGACCCTTATAGTACGTATTTCTCGTTATTGTACCTGCACAAGTGAAACACACCAAAACTCATGGAACTTTATTAGAAATAAACCTAAGTACATAGAATGTCACACATAACATCTTTTATTCCCGAGTATTGGTGGTAAAAAACGTGCCGTAATGACCACTAACAAGCTCCCCCAAGCTTAGACCTTTGCTCATCCTCGAGTAAAGATAAAACTTAGGCTTGGTGGATCAAGAGTTGCTACAATGTCAGTATCTTGTAGGTAATCTTCAATAACAACCAGTACTAAAAAGTACTCAAATCATCGGCAAAGTATTAACTCACCATTTTACCTATGGGGCGTACAACAATCTCCTTGTCTTGGGCGGTTGAAAGGTTGAACAATTTGATTTAGTTTTATTCCACTCCTACTCTTTGCAGGATCCCACGTCGGAGTTTTCCCACAATTTTTGAAAATTTAAATTTGTTCCTCAATTGGCACACTTAATCACTCAAGTGGTGTTTGAATCCTCACCAAAGGCTTGTGCTTTCTTTCATCCTAAAATCTAATAAAGCTTTTTTGTGGCTCAAGGACAATGGATGAAGGCATGCATTCATCTTATATTTTCCTAAGTCAAAGACCAGACCTTAGGAGGATCAAATCATACCTTTAGATCGAGAAGTGCCAGTGTGTGGAATATGTGGAGTAGAATATAGTGGAACTCCTTGAGATCATGGGCTATCTTTTTGCTCATATTTTTTTGCCATGCCACTTGGCATGGTTTTCTTTTTTTCTTATTTCTTTTTGCCATGCTCCTAGGCATGCTTTTATTATTCTCTTTCTGTTTGCCATGCTCTTTGGCATGCTTTTCTTTTTGCATAGCCCATATCTATATTCAAGGATATTTGGAGAGGAAGTCATAAAACATGGAACCTTTATTTTGTGGATGGATGATGGCAAATTTTTGCAAACTCCTATTGTAGGAATTGCAAGTGAGAGGTGGTGTGTATGTGAATCCCGATCTTGAAAGCATGAAAGGTTCCTCACAATGGTCCCAATAATTTAACAAAACTCACTAAGATAACAAGCAGCATATGAGTAGAAGGTTTCAACTAAACTAAACATATGGCTTTGGTAGGAATTTCTGACCAATGAGGAACTTTATTTTATTTTTTTGAAAGCTCAAAGCATCTGAGATTTTCACCATACTAAGAGCAAAAGCAGAATTTAACCACAATCTCACTATATCATTCCTCACAACAACTTAGACTTGGAATAAAGCATGTGCTCCCACAAGGTTTTTGGGTTCATTTTTACTCATGCCAATTAACTCAAGTACTAAGAGCGACCAATTGAAACAAAGCACTTGTAAGATTAATGACAAAGCAACTATTCATCCTTTCCAAAGTGAGAGACATATGGTTCATTCCATGCATAGTTGGAAGTTAATTTTATTCAAAGTAAATATTTTTCGGTCTTTTTGTTTTTTAGATGGAAATAAAATTGGAAGGGGAATGGAAAAGGGAAATGGCAAATGCGAAATCAAAGTGCTGAAGGGGAACGTGAGACGTACCTAGTGGGGGTCCTCCCCCAAGCTTGGGTCTTTCCGTCATTGGTAGGGCTTGAACCTTGAGAAGTATTTAGTCATACGGTCCGTCTGCTGCTGGATGTCATACCTTGCAGCATCTAGCATGGTGCTATTCTCTTCATGGTACTGAGAATGGCGTGCCAGAGTGCTCTCCATGTTGCGGGTACGGTCGTCGAGGACGTCGACTCGGTCGGAGATGTAAGACAACTCCCGACCGATGTCGTACTCACTTGGCATGGTGAAGCGTGCGGACTGAGAGTACCCAGTGTAGTAAGGCTGGGATGTACCGTCGTACCCCCCCTCCGTACCATCCCTGGGAATACTTAGAATCCGTACTCTGAGCGTAATCCCAGCAGTCCGAGGCAAAGTAATCCAGATCCTGGAATGTCTAGAGCATCCTGCTGCGGACATCCCAGGACCGGTATACTCCTCGTATGCCACCTCGAAGGCAGACACATGTCGGTGCGGCTACGATGGTGAACTTGCTGGCTCCTGCGAGGTGGTGAGCCCAGCATCTCGCCGGGTTCGCCTTCGGGTAACTGGCCCTGTGCCTGCAACACTGTGCCGGGCTGGCTCTCTTCGAGGAGGAGAGTCACCCATACCAAAACTCAATTGAAGGGTAAGTTTCCGAGCAGTATACAACCTAAGCTCTGCACAAGGCAGGGGAACTTCAGTTGTATAACTGCGATAATCATGACCAAGTTCCCATCGAATGTCCGTCGTATCATATGACCTTGCACGAAGTGCTCGGCATCCACAATGGGGCGTGCTATCTCAATGTAATTCAGCTGGGCACCCTCAAGAACGCCCAACCGGGTAGCGAGGCGAGTGACTAGAGAAGTCACCATCACACTACCTACACGAGAGGGATAAGATAACCAATGGGCAACCATATCCTGAACAGGCGAAACAACAACTTACTTAACCATAGCATAAAGTAGATGCAACTCAACTACATTGACTGGACGCAAATCAGATCACGGGAACACTATCATAGCCACCCACCGATGCATAAAATGCAAGGTGGGGTTATGAATATTGTTGGTATTGGGAGCCAAACAACTAGTGTTCCTGGAAATATTTTTCCAAAAACTATCTCGGCTGAATTTTCTCAAAGCTTTAGTGGGCTCTAAAGAACATCGATGATCAAAACCAAGAGCCACACTCAAATCCCCCCAAGAGTAAGAATACTCTTGGTTGAAAAACCGAAAGCGAATACCCTCCCTTTCAGATGAAAGCGTTGTAAGAAACTCGAGGGTAAGGAGATACAGACCTGGTTCGTCGACATGCCAGAAGTTGCTCCAGCCAACGACTTCGAACACTTCTCGGAATTCTTCATCCATACTCGTCCATACGAGCAGGTCCTTCAAGTAGACACAGGTGTCCTCGAACTCCTTCAGGTGCAGCATGTTGAAGGCTTCCCGCTCCCGGTCCGTCTGGAGGATGATGTCGTCCTCGCTCAGGAGCTGCCGAACTGGGTGTGAGGCAGAATCTCTGCCCAAGCTGGCTGCTCCTGGCTCATCCACCTCCATCTGGCTCGAGCCACGGGATGGTGCTGGGAAGCTCCAAGTATCATCCTCGCCCGAGCACTTGCTCAGCCGGGCAGAGCGACGGAACGCGGAGAAGAGCTTCGACATGCTTCCTGCAAAAGGTTAGTGAAACGACTACCCAAAGGACTGAATATATGGGGTTAGCTCAAGTAAAACAAGTCAGTCATTCAAAGGTCAGTCGTTCTTACGGGGATGAAGAACCACCACAAAAGATTAGTCATTCTTGTTGGTGTCAGAAACCACCACAAATACGTTCAAGTGGCAGCACAAAAATCAAACAAAATAAAATATTTTTGTTGTTTTTTTATCAATGCAAGCGAACCAAACTTGAACAAGAGCTAGAGAAGAACTTGAACAAGAACTTGAGAAAGTGCTAGAGAGAGAGAGAGAGCTTCTGGGCGAAAATTTTCAGAATGGAATGGTGCAAGGAGAGAGCAAGCAAGTGCCAGCATTTATAGGCAAAGGGGTGGTTGCTCCTTGGTTCGGCCGAACTGGCCTGTTTCGGCCGAACCAGGCTGGTTCGCCCGAACCAGGCATGTGGGTGCCGCCCACTTTGCCTCCCACCAGCACAAAAATTTAGCCTAGGTCCAACACTAGGGCATGGGCACTTTGGTGGTTTTTGGTAGGTAAGATGCAAAATTGACATGACCAAAGTGGATTTTAGTGGAGTCACTCCCATGCTGCCATGTTTTTTGGTGATTGATGAGTGTGCAGCCATATGAAATGGGATGGACATGTTTTGTTCTGGTTGGTGATGACAAGAAATAAATGGAGCACTTTGGGAAAGGGTAAAAGTAATGGGAATTGCAAAATGTACCCAATTCAACTAAAATTCAGCACAATCTCCATTTATTTTTATCATGCTTGCAATTTTCTACTCTCTTTCAAATTAATTGCACAAGTGGTTCATTTATTTTGGAAAGGGAAACATGCAAATGTAATGATTGAAAATAAAATTTGGAAGGGAAACATGAGATACATACCGGTTTTCCTCATGGCGAGAGCTCGTGTTTAAAGTCCGTGAGCGGGACTCCTCCTGTTTTCAGTGAATTTTGTCATCGTCCGATCCCAAAGTGGGTGGTTCGGGCGCACACCTTCTTGGTCTTCTTCGGTGTTGGTGATGGTGGACGTTTCTTTTCATGATCCTAGTGTTGCTTCATGGTGGCGACAAGACTGTCCATATGTGGCTTGGGTGCAACCACTTTAACCTGCTCCAGGTTAGTTGAATTTTGTATTGCGAATGCACATACCTAAGAGCATTTTTCCACCCTAGGCTTGAACACAAATTTTTCCTCCTGGCCATTGATATTCAAGATGATTTCTCTGGCTCCAACGTTGATGTTTGCATTGGCGGTCCTCAGAAATGGCCTCCCAAGAATGAGAGGTGTCTTTGCATCAACCTCCATATTGAGCACCACGAAGTCCACGGGCACGAAGAAATCCCGGATTTTCAACGGAATATCTTCGGCTATTCCCACGGGGTAGTGAATTGATTGATCCGCTAGATGCAAATACATAGTAGTAGGGGACAAGAAAGGATGGTTCAGCTTATCAAATACTACCTTGGGCATGATGTTTACGCTGGCTCCCAGATCACAGAGTGCATCATCAATGCCACGATTCCAGATCACGTGTTGAATGATGGGTACTCTGGGATCTTCCTTTCTTTCCGGAGGGGTCCTGGTGATGGCTTTTCTGGCAGCTCTTGGCAGGTACATCACTCTTGGTGTTTGCACTTGGACGTGTGAGACTTCTCCTGTATGGTTAATGCGGAATGTACTACATGACGTCTTACCTCGTCTTGTAGTAACGACCTTAACTGATTCAATGGAAGATTCGGGTTGCCCCAGAATATTCCCAGATTCAGCTACAAGAATAACATCAGCTAACTGAGCAACTTGAGTTTCTATCATTTTATTAAAGCTCAGCTGACTTTTCATAGCAGAAGAGAATGAATCTAATCTAGAGTCTATACTTTCCATGATTTTATCATTAGAAGCAAGCTTTTTATTAATACTTTCATTGATTTTACGCTTGCCTAACACAAGATCTCTTATTGACGGCTGATTATTAAAATTGCTGGAATTGAAATGGTTACCTTGTTCAGGCCTCTCGAATGGGAGGTTTTGGCGTGAATTCCAACCTTGATTGCGATAGTTGTTCGGTCGGTACCCGTTGTTGTTGAAGTTGTTGATGTAGTGGGCATCTTCTCGTGTTTTGGGGTAGTCATTCCCTGAATGGCCAGCATTGCCACAGACCTCGCAAGTCATGCGAGCGTCCATGGCTTGCACCTTTTCTTGGACAGGGGCCTCCAACTTCTTCATCAGGAGGTCCATCTTGGTAGCGAGCATATCCAGGGCTTCAACCTGGTGAACTCCTCGGGTCCATGGTTGGGCATGATCGCCGGTCCAACCTTGGTTCTCGACCATCTTCTCGATGAGGGCATTTGCACGGTTCTCCTCAAGAGAAAAGAAGGAACCTCCAGCAGCAACATCCAAATACTCACGGGCATAACTTCTAAGGCCATGGTAAAAGGTTTGGATGATGAACCAATTCTGCAAACCATGGTGAGGACAAGCAGATATAGACCTGGAGGCGTTCCCTTGCCTCCAGGACTATTTCATCTTTTAACTTCTAGAAACTAGCAATTTTATTCCGGATGACATTGGTTTTTCCAACCAAAAAGAATTTAAGCAAAAATGCGCTGGTGCTCTTACCCCATGAATCTATGGCTTCGCGGTTAGCATAAAACCATTGTCTTGCCTTGCCTAATAATGAAAAAGGGAATAAACGAAGGCGAATGGCATCGATACTTTCCATGCGTATGGTGAAAGTGTTGCAGGTCTCCAGGAAATGCTGAAGATGTGTGTTAGCATCCTTGTGTGGCTTGTCGCAGAAGGGGCTAGCCTGCACCATGTTGATGAGGGCTGGCTGAAGCTCGAAGTTGCCATCTTCGACTGGAGGAGCTGGTCCGACTCGCACATTCTCGCTCGATGGAGCAGAGAACTCACAGATCGTCTTGCTTGGCATCCTCGGTGAAGTCGTGTCGACAACGGGAAAGACTGGGCTCATCAGAATGAGTTGCTTCTAAGGAGGTACGACACGAGTTTGAACTCTCCTCACAAGTGACTCAGGATTATCTTGATAGCTTGACGGTAGTTGGAAACCAATCATGCACCGCTCTGCTTCACAGAGACCAATGAAGAGAGTAAGGATAAACCTGCTTGAGTAGCGGTATACTCAACTAAGATAGCTCAAGATAAATGTCTAAGAGTAATCTAGCCAAATACTTCCCCGGCAACGGTGCTAGAAACGCTTGTTGGCACTTCTTACGATTCAATATCAGGATTGTGAATCCAGGTACTTGGGTAAGGAGTGTTTTAGAGATTTTTCTTATGGCTTAGTAAAATATATAAATATTCTGCAACCGCATAGAATTGCCGCTGTAGCACTTCATTAGGGAGTAATCTGAGGTATCATAATTTATATTTCTGCAGGGAAGTTTCGGCAAGAATACTAGTAAACAGATATTCGAGACTAGCAGAAAAGGGTACATGACTAGACAAGACAGGGGAAACGGTATTGGTTAGGAGTGGTTATACCGTGACACACAGCTCAAGGATAACTCGGATAGGAAAGAGAAGGAATAGTTAGCTGGGAGGACAACGAGAAGAGATAGAGGACTCGTGGGTACTTTGTCTATCTGGGTTACTCGGGTTTAGAGATACAGGAGTTGAGAGAGAAATTCTATAGGCTCATCTAGGATAACTCTATTGTCTTAACATCGGGAAGCGGAACCACCAACACAGAGAAAGGGATGAGAAGGGGTGTTGCCAATAACCGCTGGAGGCTCCTACAGGCCGGAACTAACATAATGGATGTTGTCACTCCTTACGGCCTACAGATAAAACCGCAAGCGGACGGATACCGATGTAGCTTTCACCCGGGAGTATTCCAAGGTGTCAATTTCCACGGGGAACGAGAAGTGAACTAATTCTAAACTAAATCATCCAGGGAAAATGGAATGGATTAGATGAAATGGATGACAACAACAAAGAGTGGAAGAAAAGCGATAAGAGGGTAGAAAGGGCACAAGCTTGGTAGAAGCACTCTACTGCTTAACTGAGCGGGTCAGAAGGTACAACTAGATACTTGCTTCGGGACAACAGAACCTACCACATACAGAAAGGGATGAGAAATGGGTGTGATCTATCCTGCACTGGCGAATCCTACAGGTCGAGATGAACGTGATGGGCTACAAAGGTCGTATAGGGCTGTCACCACCTAACGACTACTACCTCCACAGACTCAGGGGCAAATTAAGGTAGCCTCAAGTCTAGGCACCGCGCCTACACTAGTCAACTAATACTTATGTCCTATAGCAAGATAAGCACCCAAGCCAAGCAACTAGTATACAATTATACCAATCAACTAAGCATTGAACGAAAAACCAGCAATCATATCAAAGTAAGAACCGAATGCTCAATTAATCAAAAAGAGATACAAGTGTTACCAGACATGACCCGGATGTCACTCGAAGCTGAGCCGCATCCATAGAGGTACAGCGGGGAGAGGGGCCGACGCTCCGGCTCCTCTCTGGGATGCTCACCTCTCCTCTCTCTCTCTCTCTCTCCCTATCTTCTAAGTATGCAATTGGCAGAGCTTCGCTCAGGGACTCTCCTCTTGTGTTGTGTTGTGTTCAGGGGCCGAGGACCTCCATTTATAGCTGGGCAGGGTCAGTGGGAGGCTTAGTAGCATGCAACGAAGTGGGAGGCGGTGCCGGGTCATTCGGCCGAATCCTCTGGTTGGAGTTCGGCCGAAGTGCCACGTGCCCCATCCTTGCTCCCTATGGCCTGGATGTGCTCCCCTGAGGCGGTTTCGTGCTCGGTGCAGTTCGGCTGAATCCTAGGATTCGGGTGAATTGGGCTTTCAGCCCAGGATCTCTCTCCTACACTGCCTCTGCTTTTGGACCGCCTTGCGCTGCTCTGCGTGATATTCTTCATGTGTTTTCTGGCCCAGAGATGATGTGGCGGTGATCCACATGTCTTTCCTGGTCACTGCTTGGTCATCGCTTGCATGGATGGCCTCCGGTTGTGCTTCGCACCCATGTACGACTAAGGGGGGCAGCCGGCCGAGTCGTGTTGTTCGGCCGAATTGATCAACTCCGACCCTTGTAGCCTTTTGTTGAGGGCGATCATTAGGGGTACCCAAACCTATGGGATAATCACCCTTGTTAAACATTAAGCTCATGCGCATAACCAAAAAATAAGAAACAGAAGTTAAGGCCCACGGCCCAGCAACAAATGAAGGCCCAGTAAGGGCACCCCGTGGCGTGCCTCGACGCAAACCACAATCTCCGCTTCGCTCGAGGGAACCGACCCCTCGAGCGAATCGGAGAACTCCGCCTCGGTCGAGGCCTGTGGATCGAGCCTCGAGCAACCCACGAAATGGGGGGAGCTCCACCTCGGTCGAGACCCCCGCTCCGATAAACAATTAATGGCGCTCACCACCGCCGTGCATCCAAAGTCAAAAGGCAAATCTCTCGCCATGCCGCCCTGACAGCCACGACCCCCCCCATCGCGTCTGCCAACTCCCGTCACTATGCTGCCAACCGAGGCTCTGTGCGGGCAGGCTGGCGCTGTGTGAACAGAGCCCGTCACTCCGAGCTGCTGTGCTGCCAACTCCAACGACCCAGAGCCATCCATCGGGTGGGAGAGACCCTCGAGCACACAGCAGGAGAAGAAGAGAGGACGGCGGAGGCATGGCGGGCTATCCCGAGCACTATGCGACCATCCCTAGCGCTGTGCGTACATGTCACCACTGTACGAACAGGGCCGGGTCACTCCAACTCCCTGTGCAACCAACTCCCACAGTGGTTTCCCACAGAATGGGCTGTACACAGGTATGGGAGACCCTCGAAATAGTGTACGGGCGAGTCATTACCATGCAAAGGATAGCTCAGATCCTCGAAACCACTCCCTGGCATCATCACCAGTACAAGAATCAATCACAGGGACCGCAATATCGCGTAACAGCGGCCAACAACAAAGAAGCACGCCCGGCGCCACTCCTACTACTGTGCGGCAACTATGCCTTCACAGCGACACACACCTATAACCCCTTCTCCTTGGCCTATAAAAGGAGGGGGCGGACGATCAGAGAAGGCAATTTACACACACTCCAAAAAACCACGATATTAGCACTCCGCCTCAATCATCTGGGACTTGGAGGTCTAAGCCTCTTCTCTTAACCTGCTTGTATCCCCTACTACTTGCAGTCCGGTGCAGAATAACACATCGCACGTTCCACCTCGCTGGAAGTACGGTCTTGTGACCGGAACCAGGATAAACCCGTGTCTTGCATTATCTACTGCATCAACCATCAGGGGAGGGAACACAGCGCATTTCTGGTTGGTGTCGGGACCACGATTTCTAAACACCGACAGTGGCGCGCCAGATAGGGGCTCGCGCTGTGATTAACCATTTCATCCACCATCTCCCTTGATGGCAACCCGAGTCGTACGCGACAATCTCTTTCCGATGCCGACATCGGATCAACTCCCTGCCGGATTCAAAATCCGGTTCGGGAGTCTCGACTTCAGGGCGACTAGAGCAAAGAACACCGCCACAACATCGCACTCAGCCGGGAATAACACAGTCGACCCGTGGTAAATCCCCGGTGAGGCGCGCACCGCAACCGTGACCAATTCCTCGTCAGTCGACATGGACATGACGACGTATGAGGATCTGCCAGGGCACCACTTTCTCTTAATTCGCAACCTCATAGCAACATCGCCAGACGACGACTACCCCAACTCTGGCAACGAGGCACGCAAGAGCGGCCAGAGGCTCCCCGAATGGGACTACTCAGGGCTTCATGATCGTGAGGCCTTTTTATCATTCCAGGCTGCGGCGGATTATTGCCTAACCTGCTCCGATGACTCTAGCGAGAGGGACTACGATCCCACCAGGGAGTGCTTCGTCGTCCTCCTGGGAAGGGATGGCGGAGATGACGGGGCAGGAGAGCCAGCACACACCAGGGATCATGAGCAGGCGCCTGACAATGTTGCGCTTGCACAAGCACAACTAGCCCAAGTCCGCGAACTTGAAGCCAAGCTTCAGGAAGAACGCCGACAGGCCCGAGAGCTCCGGGCAACGCTTGAGGACAATCGTCCTATGCGCGGCACACGTGCCAGGAAAGCCGGGCGCATAGCACGAGCCCGCATCGAGGCTGATGACGATGTGGGCGACTCACTCACATTAGCCAGGGCAAGCCAAAAGCTTATTGCTGTGGCAACCTTAATCCGAGCTATACTAGAGCCCTCAACGCCCGAAGGCCGAAATATGCGCCGAGAGGCGCAGCTCTTAATCGAGCAAGTGGCTGTGCAGCAAGCCGAAAGCTCAGCCTCTCGCATACGCAGTCTGCCGGCCCAAAAACTATTGGAGCAATGCGGGAGCATGAGGCATCAGCACAGACCCCGCGAAGGGACAATCCAATGCCACCCCGCCCACGAATAAGGGAAAGGCACCCTCAGTGCACGAACGCATCGGAAGGAAGCCTCTCAAGGAGCGAATCCTTGACACACGCAGTGACGCCAGCGACGACGATGCTCGCAACACCCTCAACAGAAAGAGGCGGGATGGCACGTCTCGCGGTTTCCACCCCCGCCGTGGAGGCCCCTACGACAGCGACGAAGACAAGAGCCCAACGCCAGAGCCTCCGGGAACCTGGGTGTTTGGCCGGGAGATCCGTGTGGCCCCAATCCCTGCACGATTTAGGAAGCCGACAACCATCGTCAAGTACTCGGGGGAGACAGACCCAAAGGTGTGGCTCAACGACTATCGCCTTGCATGTCTATTGGGCGGCGCGACTGACGATGCCATGATCATCCGCAACTTGCCGCTCCACTTGGCGGATTCTGTACGGACATGGCTTGAGCACCTACCTGTGAACCAGATTCACGACTGGAACGACTCGTGAAGACGTTCGTGGGCAATTTTTAGGGCACCTACCTCCACCCTGGAAACTCATGGGACCTTCGAGGGTGTCGTCGGACATCCAATGAGTCCCTTCGTGATTTCATCCGCCTCTTCTCCAAGCGCTGCATCGAGCTCCCAAGCATGGGTGACTCCAAAGTTATCCATGCCTTACTCGAGGGCACAACCTTCCGGGACTTGGTGCTCGAGCTAGGATGAAGTCCTCCTACTAGTGTAAACGAGTTGTTCGATGTCGCCACCAACTTTGCCTCCGGCGAGGAGGCGGTTGGAGTGTCACACCCGGCCCAGTTTGTATGGCCCGGTAGTGGCCCATTAGTGCGGGATGCACATGTTTAGTGCCACATTGCTAGTTGAGCAAGGGTGGAGGCAACTTATAAGCCTTTGTCTTCCAGCCATAGCACCTTCGGGTTAACCCTTTTACACGAAGCGAGGACGAAAGTGTAAGCAGGGTGCTATGTGTACGCGTGCACGCCCCTCGGAAGGGCTGTGCGGTGCGGCTTTGGAGGGCGGGGTGTTACAGGTGGTATCAGAGCCGACCCTCGCGGTTGCGCGTACGGGCGCAGTGTGCGGGCATAGGGCGCATGGCGCGTATGGCCCGGGTAGGGCATACGGCATGGACTATGGCACCGGCACTGGACGTACGGTCGTGCGCCAAGGGGGAACGTTCCTGGACATTTGCCCGTGTGGGTGAGTTGCGCCGACGAGGACCCTCGCGGTTGCGCGTACGGGCGCAGTGTGCGGGCATAGGGCGCATGGCGCGTATGGCTCGGGTAGGGCATACGGCATGGACTATGGCGCCGGCACTGGACGTACGGTCGTGCGCCGACGAGGACGTCGGGTTCTTTGAGGGGGGGTGTATGTCACACCCGGCCCAGTTTGTATGGCCCGGTAGTGGCCCATTAGTGCGGGATGCACATGTTTAGTGCCACATTGCTAGTTGAGCAAGGGTGGAGGCAACTTATAAGCCTTTGTCTTCCAGCCATAGCACCTTCGGGTTAACCCTTTTACACGAAGCGAGGACGAAAGTGTAAGCAGGGTGCTATGTGTACGCGTGCACGCCCCTCGGAAGGGCTGTGCGGTGCGGCTTTGGAGGGCGGGGTGTTACATGGAGCCATCTTTGATGGTAGAAGAGGGAAGCGGACAGACGAAACGCCCGCGGAGGGCAGCAAGTCCAAAGGATCTGCAAAGAAACAAAGGCAAGGCAAGAAGGGGAAGAAGCCCCAAAAAGCCTCTCGCCGACAATAGCGGACCGAGGACCCCGACGAAATCCTCGCAGTCGACCCTACCCTTCCCAAAGCTCCTCGAGGCCCCCCTCGAGGAGGCGGCATCTTCGATGACATGCTCAAGAAACCTTGCTCTTATCACAAGGGCGTCGTAACCTATACCCTCGAGCAATGCGGAATGCTAAAGAAATACTTCAACCGCGCCACTTCGAAGGACGAAGGGGGAAAAAGGACACGGGCGACGGGGGTGGCCAAGGCTTCCCAGAGGAGGAGAACGTTTTCTTCATATTTGGGGGGCCAACCGCGAACATGACCCCTCGACAGTGCAAGCGCGAGCGCCGAGAGGTATTCTCCATACACAAGGCAGGGCCATCTTACCTCGACTAGTCAGAGGAGACCATCTCCTTCAGTCGAGAGGATCGCCCCAACTACATCCCAATCCGGGGCAGTACTCGCTTGTCGTTGATCCTATCATCGGCAACACCTGGTTCTCCAAGGTACTCATGGATGGAGGCAGCAGCCTCAACATCATGTACGTCTCATCCTTGGATCTCATGGGCATCGGGAGGGACATGTTGCGCCCCAGCAAAGCGCCGTTCCATGCCGTTGCGCCGGAAAAGCGAGTTCAGTCCCTTGGGTAGATCGATCTGCTAGTTTGCTTCGGTACCCCCGACAACTTCCACAGGGAGACCCTGACCTTCGAAGTGGTGTGATTTTTAGGTGCATACCACGCCATCCTTGGCCGCCCATGCTACGCCAAATTTATGGCCATCCCAAACGACGTCATCACCGTGGCCCCATCGTTCGCACATGCCTACATATGCGACGTGGAATGCGTCGAGAGCGCCGAGGCGTTTATCGAGGACGAGGCTCTCGTTGCAGACCTGGAGAAGATGGCAAACGAAACCATCCCCTCCACTTCGAAGCATTCAGGCAGTTTCAAGGCTGCGGAGCACACCAAGGCTGTACCCGTCGACCCAGCATCCCCAACGACAAGACAGTAAGGGTCAGTTCGATCCTTGACGGCAAATAGGAGGTGGTGCTCATCGACTTTCTCCACGCCAACGCCGACATCTTCGCGTGGAGCCCCTCGGATATGCCGGGCATACCGAGGGAGGTCGCCGAGCACTCCCTTGATATCCTGCCCCACTCCAAGCCGGTGGTTCAACGCCTACGACGTTTCGACGAGCAAAAGTGCCGGGCCATTGGTGAGGAGCCGCACAAGCTCCTCGAGGCTGGATTCATCAAGGAGGTATTTCACCCTAACTGGCTCGCTAATCCTGTTTTAGTTAAGCATGTCCAAAAGTCCCATTTCCTTTACCATGTATCGATCAAATTGTGCACTCAACCAGAATAAGCATCAAGGAAACATAACTTTCATCAAATTGTTTCCTTGATGCTTATTTTGGTTTCCACCAAATTAAGATGAAAGTTTCTGACCAACTGGCAACCTCTTTTATCACGCCTTTTGGTATCTTTTGTTATTTTATGATGCTGTTTGGCCTTCGAAATGCCGGAGCTACATACCAGCGGCGTGTGCTTCGGAGATCATATCGGGCGAGCCGTAGAGGCATACGTTGACAACATTGTTGTAAAATCCAGGAAGGCGAACGATCTGGTAAACAATTTGCGCATTGTGTTTGATTGTCTCCGGGCCAACGGGGTAAAACTAAATCGAGAAAAATGCATTTTTGGGGTGCCTCGAGGTATGCTCTTGGGTTTCATAGTCTCTCAGCGAGGCATTGAGCCCAACTCTAAAAAAGTCTCGGCCCTCAAATAGATGGGACCGATCCGAGACCTAAAGGGGGTACAAAGGGTATTGGGATGTTTAGCAGCCTAAGCCGGTTCATCTCGCGTCTCGGCGAGAAAGGCTTGCCCCTGTACCGACTCCTAAAAAAGAACGAGCATTTTTCTTGGACCCCCGAGGCTCAGAAAGCCCTAGATGGGCTAAAAGCATCACTCGCGTGAGCGCCAATTTTAACGCCACCTAAGGAGGGCGATCGCCTCTACCTCTACATAGCCGCAACGACTCAAGTAGTCAGCGGAGTCATCATCATAGAAAGAACTGAGGAAGGACACGCTCTGCCCGTCCAAAGGCCGGCATATTACATCAGCGAGGTAGTAACCGAAACCAAGACGCGATATCCACAAATCTAGAAGCTGCTTTACGCAGTAGTGCTAGCTCGTCGCAAATTGCGCCACTACTTTGAGGCTCATCCTGTCACCGTGGTCTCATCTTTCCCTTTGGGGGAGTGTTGACGTAAAATCCGCACCCCACGCCAAGCACACAGCAAGCCGAATTAGCTGGCTTCACACGCAGCACGAGCGTTTGAATCCGAAAGCGTGCCAGTCAATTTTCCTGAAACTGACAAAGGGAGAAAAGATGTTTAGATAACACCTGGAACGTACCGGGCAATACCAGTCAGTTCCATATTTGCGGCTACGGAGCCAGTTTCGAACGACACATAGCTACAGAGAAGCTATCTGTCGGCAGTTAAAGCCTCATTCGGCAATCGGCAAGGCACGCAGGGAGCGCACTGCCGAATGCGTGAAAAGATCGGCTTTCAGCCGAATGAACATTGTAACGCATACTCATAGCCGATTAACGAGAAACAAAGCATGATAGATAAATAAAAGGGCGAAAGCATGACCATAATTTCATAATAAACAAGAATGCATAGATTAAAAGCACTAGTCTACCGCATGTCTAGGTACTTTCCAACCCGTCAGGCATGAAAACAAACAAGTTAATCCACCGCATGATACGACTTGCTTGGAATCACACCACCAACCAAGAATAGGACAATCCACCGCATGATACGCCCTAAACATGGAAGGCTAAAAGCATTCTTTATTTAAAAACAAAACCGTGGACGTGTTTCACTCGTGACGATACTGCCGAATTCAGCTATATAGCCGAATCGGGTTCCGTGGAGAAGGAACATGCTTCATCGATGATGATAGATCTATCAGATCGAATCGAATTCTAATCCACCGGATGATTAGCTCTAAGACGACCCAAAAACCTGCATCTACCGCATGATACCCGGTTCTGTCAAGATCTACGCAAGACCAACGAGCCTGAACCCGCAACACGTGGCAATCTAGATTGACTTCGAATTCGGCTATGAAAAGCAGAGCATCGTGAGCTGGAGCCGATTCTAATCAACCTAGACTGGGCAAAGGAGTGTTGTAATGAATCGAACACGAAGGTAAAATCCAGAGCAACACATGGTAACTTAATGAATCTATCAGATCTTGCCAAAATCCAATAGAGCCGATAACTTGTTCCAAGCTAAAACTTAGCCCACCGCATGGCTCATGATCTAGCAATGGAACCTTCCTGAACCAAGGCCTAAATCCACCGCATGATACTAGGCATGATGCAGGGTTGCCGGTACTTACGGAGGTCGACGGATCGATGACTCCTCTCGAAGAACTCGACGACTCGACTAAAGGACTCGATGTTGGCACGGGGCCGGTTTGTTGTATGATTGATTGGATCCCTTTTACAATTACCATGGGTTTATATTTATACCCTGGTTTCGACACGACTCCTAATCAATTACGATTACATTTATTTATTTCCTAAAAAGATAAACGTCGGGGCACCGTATCCGTCTTGCATTCCAAGTCAAACCAGCCCTTTTCCTTATCCTTGATCCACGTCATCACGCGCTCCCGAATGCCTTTTGCGGAACAGCTCTCTTACCGAATGACGATGCGTTCCCGACCGCAGAACGTCTTTGCCAAATGCTTCTGGGGAAAAACTCCTTTGCCGAATGGTATCTCTTCAATGAATCCGGCCCACATGTCAGCCTCTTCCTGGTGCCAATTTTTGGTGTCAACACATGCCCCTTCAATTTCGGGATAAAAGATAAGTTTATCTCGGAATTGACCAGAAGCACTCAATATTCCCAAGTTAGTTCTGCTCGGCACCCGCTTCTCCTTTCTCCTTTTGAATCTTCAGAGCATCTCATCCGGATCCGAACCCTAAGTCATCGACTTCCAGGATTCAATCTTCAAATGGCGAATCAAGATTTTGCCCTCCGGGTAAGCTTCAATCCCCTCAAGCACATTCGGCATTCTTCTTTCGATTTGCATCTTAAATTTCTTCTCATCCCCTTCCATTCTTGATAGGCCCTGGCTGCCGAAATCCTTATCCCCGTTGAGGAAAAAGCTCCATCCTATTTCCTCGGCCCTGTAGGGGATTCAGACCCTTCCGAAATCATCGCGGCCGAATCTCAGAGGATTCCTTTCAAGATTTCACTGACAAAACCTCATGAGTGGCAAGACGCCTTCAAGAACTGGCCCTTGCCCCCAATTGCCGGCTGGAGAAATTGGTACAAAAGGATGTCTGATGATAAAAGCCCCCAAACACAGAACTGGGACCATCTGTGTATTTCTCATTGTCTGGAGCTGTCATTAGCCGAAACACCAAAGAATGAGAACCTCCTGATTGCAGCTTGCCACTTTTGGTCCAATGGCGCAAATGCCTTTCTCTTTGGTCATGGCCCAATGTCTCCTACTTTGGCCGATGTCTACATGATGACCGGCCTGAATGTTACAGGAACTGTATACCCATATGACCATAAAGGTTCCTCCAAGCAGACAGGAGTAAAAACAGGGGTTGGATATAAGAGATACATTCAGAACCATATGTCTGATGGCCCTCTGACTGATGTCGAATACAGGGCCTTCCTGAATATGTGGCTATGCAGATCAGTCTTTTGTGGCAAAGCCAATGAGCCAACCTTGAATCATATCGTGATGGCTGAAGAGTTGGCTGCTGGAAAAGTCATCCCACTTGGAAAATACCTCCTGGGAAGCGTCTATCATATGCTCAATCAAACCACCCACCTGATGCATACTAGTAAGAAAATCCCCTGTGTAAATGGTCCCTGGTGGTTTGTCCAAATGTGGCTGCAGTTATACATGCATCAAATCGTTGCTATTGACCTCAACAGCCGAGACTTCCCTTCAATCAATTACAAAGAAGGAGAAGCCCGGAGAACCAAAGGTTGTCAAACCTATGGAGAAGCTGCTTCCACTGTATCTATCAACAAGAACATCGGTGAACTGTTTGAGCTCTTCTTCAGAGGCTTTGCTCATCCTCTTTGGTTCCCATATTTGGATAATGAC
Organism: Echinochloa phyllopogon; assembly: GCA_033239725.1. NCBI lineage: Eukaryota > Viridiplantae > Streptophyta > Magnoliopsida > Poales > Poaceae > Echinochloa > Echinochloa phyllopogon. The sequence goes on from BTCW01000014.1 coordinate 17,535,450, forward strand.
AATCTTACTCTCCCTTGCGAATTCAGCTTTGAGACTGGATGCACTGATGTACAATCTGTAGCAATTTTCAATGCCTTCATCCAGCCCTGCATCCTGCCAGCCGAATTCTGTGGAGGGAGGCTGGTTCAAAGCACTTATGAATATTATCAGCCAAACATGATGGCTAGACAGTTGGGATGTGGCCAAGTGCCCCCTAGGCTATTTCTCCATGAATTCCTCAGGCCTAGGGAGATTGTCAAGGATTCCACAGAGACAAGAAGGATTTTTACTTATAAATGCTGTGGAACTATTTATGCACCTGATCCTTTTGTGCCAATAATATCTGCCCATCCTTCCTTCACTCTCTGGTGGCAAGAATTCCATGATCATATCTTCAATATGCCAATCCATCCCTTCTGCCTTGAGTTAATGCCTGATTATCAGCCAACTGCAGAGGTAATATGCTTATTCCTTCATCTGTCTTAATAACATTAACCCCAATCGATTCTGACTCTATTATTTTGCAGGACATAACACCTGCCCCTCTTGCCAGGGTAATTTTATACAAAACTGCAGGCCCAATATCTGCTTTGGGGCACCAATCTCCTACCTTGGCTCAGCTGATGGCTAGACAAGCTTCTTCAGATCCAATACTTACTAGACCATCATCTGTCAAGAGGAAAACCCTCCTTTTAGCTGCTCCCTCAGTTGTAAAGAAGAAAAGAACAAGTAGCAAAATCAAGGTCAGAGCCTTCTTTCTTTGACTATAACGCTTTTGGTGTTTTGCTCAGCTTTATCTCTTCTTGATTTCAGGCCAGAGAACAGCAGCTAGCAATCAGTACAGATCTTGCCGATACTTCATTGACTGGTAAAATTCCACCACTTCATCCTCTTAACTTCTTTTTCATCGGCATTCATTCTTTGTTAATTGCAGAACAACCCTCAATGGATCCAATCTTGGAGAGCTCTTCTTCTCATCATGACTTATCTTTAGCTTTGCAACTTCTTCCCCAATCAGAAGTACCATCCTCACCAAGAAGTCTTCCAGTTTCTCCTCGGCAAGATACACAGAATTCCCCAATTGAGCTTGAAAGGCTTCCTTCTCCTATTCAGGAAGTCAGGAACGAGGTAAACATAATCATTTAACTTTCTCTACTCTTTTATTCAGCAGATTATTACTAATTCGGCAAGAACCATCTTTCAGGAGAAAACCATTTCATCATCCAGCTATTCTTTTGCTGTGGACGACTTGGTTGCCGAACAAGGGGAAGAAACATCTTCTGGCCAAGCTCTGTCAGAAGAAAATCAAACAAAGCTGAAAGATATCCTTGCTTTGCTGCATAAGAGTATCCAAGATCAAGTCAAAGATGCTGATCTCTTAAGGGATGTATTGGAATCCATTGACCAAGAACTTCCTGATGATATCAAAATCTCTTTGGAACCAGTTTCTCATTTGGATCAACAATATGCTGCAGTAAAGCAGGCTCTGAAAAACCAGTCTTCTCGACCAGCCCTGGAACAGAGGAGGTCCACAGCCAAACAATCTGTGAAAGACCTGCATACTCAAGCTCAGAATAGCAAGGAATTACTGACCAAATTGGAATCTGAACTTGAAATGAAGGAGGTCAGAAAAGCTGCACTTGAAGCCGAATTGAGAGATCTATCGGCCGAAATTGAAGCTGATAAGAAGAAGATAGCCGAGCTTCCCAAGTTAACAGAGAAGAGGCGAAAGGAAGCTTTAGCAGCTCTAAACGAAGACAAACAACTCAAGGCAAAGCTTGCTGCTCTGGCCAGAACCCAAGAAGCTGACAAAAACTTATTAGAGAACATTAGCAACATGATATCAAATGCCAAAAATGCAATCTCAAAGTTCTTGGGTTTGTAATTGTAACAAACAATTAATAGCCGAATGTTTTATCAACCCTGTAATCTTGTCATTTCTTAACTCTGTTTTTTCTCCATTGTGGATAACTCATTCGGCAAAGCTGGCCATAATAGCGTCAGACCCGAAAATGCTTCAACTACGACATAGCCGAATCTCATCCAGTCAAAGCCGAATACGACTCGATAAGAATCCCAAACGACATGGGAACCGATCGGCTGAAAAATCCTTTCCACCTTCCGAACTCTTCGGAATATGCACTCTAATCCTCGGCCACGATCTCTTTGTTAGTTCCATAAATAAGAACCTTGAGCGCTCCTAATCTTCCATCAAATCCTCTCAACTCGAGTTCTCTGCTAGCCTGAGTCTCTTCCTCTTCCAGCACAGTAACCTCCAAGAAACCCTGATGTCCAACAACAGAAGACGCCCGGCCGTCGACGAAGCCGAAGGGAGCCGCGCCGGCGCTCGTCGGAGGTGATGACCGTCTGTCTCTCCTTATCTTTTCCTCCAGATTTTGCCTTATTCTCAACTTTTTCAGGCTCATCCAATGGAACCCTGTTACTGTTCCACCTGCGGTTTCGACTGCAGCAGGTGACTCTTCGGAGTCATCTAGCCGATCCTCCAGGTCCAACTGGGATCTGCGCTATTCAGATAGTGACGCTCGCCGATTCAAGCAGGAACGCGACGACACTCGGAGTGAGCTGGAGGTCATCTCCAAACAAGCCGGGATTGCAGATCTAGAGTGGCAACACCAACGCAAGCAGCTGCTCGAGACCATCGATGGTAATTTCTGCGGTTTGTTTAACTTCAATCTGACCTTGGACTAACCCGCCGTTGCTTCGTAATCTTACAGATCGCGATGCCGAACTCGATCGGCTGAAGACATTGGTCGAGTCTCTGGCAAACAAGGTGAATGCTCCTGGGGACACACCAGAAGCTCGCCTCGGTGCAGTGGCGGGCCGCATCGATGAGGTAGCCTCGCACGGCATCCGTCTGGGCACTGCCGCAGGCCTAGTCGCCATGTCGACGCACACCGGTACCGACTACTCCAGGCTACCGACCGGCTTCGCCAATGGCAACCCGGAGGAGATCGACGACATCGAGGCCTCCATAGATCGCCTTGATGCTCATGGCGCCGCCATTGCCGATTCCATTCATCCCCAGTCCGTTTTGAACAAGCTGTTCCATTAGTTTGTACTGGGGACCATGGAATTTCGGCAATAAAACTTATCTTTTGTAGTCCTTTTTGTGATAACTTGGTCAAATTCATGATGCAAAATATTTGTACTAAGGGCAATACACTCTGGTATTGGCCATTTCTTCTTCTGTCAACATTTGTTCTGAAGACGGCTCCTTCCCGAATGCCGGCTGTCTCAATTGTTCTGACATTGAATACTTCAATCAACGATCAATCTCAACACTAGGATAATATTTCTTCAAGTATCTCCCATTGATGGCAGCAGTAAACTCCTCTCCTAGCAAAGTTTTCAGGATATATGCATTTCCAGGCACGCATCTGATCACTCTGAAAGGGCCTTCCCAGTTTGGAGACCACTTACCGAATGCACTGTATTTAGTCCCAATCGGCAATATTGCTTTCCAAACCAAATCTCCTTCTGCAAATTGCTTGACTTTCACCTTCTTGTTGTAATATTTAGCAACTCGCATTTTATTTTTTTCAACATTTTCCAAGGCCCTGAGACGAATCATATGCAAATCTTCTAATTCGTCCATCATTAAATCATTATAATCTTTAGAACTTAAATCCCTTTGCAACTTTATTCTCCTTGAGTCTAATTGTATCTCCCATGGCAAGATAGCATGATGCCCATACACCAACTCATAAGGAGACGTCTGTGTAGCCCCATGTGGAGCCATTCGGTAAGCCCATAAAGCCTCATTGAGTACCGAATGCCATTTTCTCGGCTTCTGATCAATCTTCTTCTGTATAATTTTAATCATAATCTTGTTAGAAGCCTCTGCCTGACCATTAGCTTGGGCATAATAAGGAGAAGAATTCAACAATTTGATGCCCATACTTTCAGCAAAATCTCTGAACTCTGAAGATGTAAATTGAGTCCATTGATCTGTGATGATTGTTTGAGGAATTCCAAATCTGTAAATGATATGTTCTTTAACAAATTCAACCATATTCTCCGATGTCACCTTCTTTAATGGAATTGCCTCAACCCATTTGGTAAAATAATCGGTTGCCAAAAGCACAGACTTATGCCCCTTGCTAGATGGAGGATTTATTTGGCCAATCAAATCTATTCCCCATCCTCTGAATGGCCATGGCTTGATAATAGGATTCAGAACTGATGCTGGAACTCTCTGAATGTTTCCAAATCTCTGGCAATCTTGGCATCCCTTATAATATTCAAAGCAGTCTTCTAGCATTGTAGGCCAATAGTACCCAGATCTCCTAATAACCCATTTCATTCGGTAGGCCGATTGATGTGCTCCACACAACCCATCATGTACTTCACTCATCAGCCTTTTTGCTTCTTCATGATTTAAGCAATGTAACAGCACCCCATCCAAGGATTTATAATATAAATTATCATCAAGAAGAACAAACTTTAAAGCTTTATACCTGAGCTTTCTAGAAACCTTTCGGGATGGATTCTCCAGATAATCGGCAATCTCTTTTCTCCAATCATCTTCTGCCAGATTACTCCCGAAAGCATGTACATCATTAGCAAAAACTTCTCGAAGCTCTTTATAACCCGAAGCACCTTGAGCTAATCTGTTTGCCTCTTCATTGTCTCTCCTAGGAATATGCTGCAGAATTACTGACTGAAATTCCTTTAAGATTTGCTTGCATTCCTCATAGTAATTCCTCAAGACATCATTTCTGCACTCATACTCGCCATTTAGTTGCCTTATGACTAATTCTGAATCTCCAAAAATTTCAACTGCAATGGCCTTTGCTTCTCTCAAGTATTGAAGTCCTCTGAGCAACGCTTCATACTCAGCTTGATTATTAGTGACAGTAGGTTGAATAGGAATAGCAAATTCAAATACCTCTCCTCTTGGTGAAATTAACAAAATACCTACTCCACCACCTTTGTCACATGAAGAGCCATCGAAGAATAATACCCAAGGAGCAATTTCAAGCGAATTAACTGATAAATCGCGATGCTCAGTAATGAAATCAGCAATAATCTGTCCTTTAACAGCCTTTGCCGATTCAAACCTTAACTCAAATTCAGACAAAGCTAAAATCCATTTGCCAATCCTTCCGTTCAAAATCGGCATAGACAACATGTGTTTTATCACATCAAACTTTGAATACACAATGCATTCGGCATGTAGTAAGTAGTGCCGAAATTTTGTACAGGAGTAGTAAACACATAAACAAAGCTTCTCAGTAGCCGAATACCTCGTTTCGGGATCAAGCAACTTTCGGCTAAGGTATGCAACTACCCTTTCCTTTCCCTCGAATTCTTGTATGAGGGCCGATCCAATAGTTTGGGCATCGGCCGCCACGTACAACTTAAAAGGCTTGTTTAGCTGTGGAGGTACCAATACTGGTGGTTCTTTCATGTATTCCTTGATCTCATCGAAAGCCTTCTGTTGTTCGTCGCCCCATACAAACTTCTGATCCTTCTTGACCTTTAACAGTGAAGAGAAAGGCAACATCTTTTGTGATAAGTTTGATATGAATCTTCTTACGAAATTGATCTTACCAAGCAGTGACTGCAATTCCTTAAGATTAGTTGGAGGAACAACTTCATCAATGGCTTTCATACTTTTCCTACCAACTCCTATTCCTCCTTCATGCACCAGAAATCCCAGAAATTCTCCTGCCGAAACTCCAAAAGCACATTTATTTGGGTTCATTTTGAGCCCATGTTTCCTAGTGCATTCTAGAGTTTTCCTTATGTCGGCCAAATGTGCTTCATGATCCAATGACTTAATCACGATATCATCGATATATATCTCCACAATCTTGCCGATCAACTCATGAAAAATATAATTCATAGCTCTCTGATAAGTTGCACCAGCATTCTTCAAACCAAACGTCATGACAACCCATTCAAACAACCCTATATGTCCTGGACATCTGAAAGCCGTTTTCGCTATATCTTCCAATGCCATAAAAATTTGATTGTACCCTGCATTACCATCCATGAAACTAATCACTTTATATCCAGCAGCAGCATCAACCAACGAGTCAGCAACAGGCATTGGATATCCATCCATGGGTGTAGCTCTGTTCAGATCTCTAAAATCTATGCAAACTCTCATCCTCCCATTTTTCTTGTACACAGGAACAATATTAGAGATCCATTCTGCATATCTGCATGGCCGAATAAAATTTGCTGCTATTAATCTTTCCACTTCCTTCTTCACATCGGCCAACACTTCATCTTTGTAGATTTTCCGGGGTGGTTGCTTGTAAGGTTTATAACCAGGCTTAATCGGCACTCGATGCTCAACAATGGAACGATCTAAACCAGGCATCTCCGAATAACCCCAAGCAAGGCAATCTTTGTATTCTTTTAACAACTCAATCAACTTTTCTCTGAAAACTGAATCTAAGCTAGCACTGATGAATATCGGCCTTGGTTTGTCATCGTCTCCAATGTCTACTTCTTCTAATTTATCAGCCGACACAAATCCTCGTCCTAGCTTCCCATCAGTCCCATCGATTGGATTATCCATTAAAAATTACTAAAAGAGCCGACTGCTTTGATCGGCTGTTGATCACTGCTGACTGGCTCAACAGGACCTTCTCCCCAGTCCTTACCTGAGAAGCAATCTATGCCTTGATATTCCCAGAAGGCCGGTTCCACATTAGCCACACTAATTGAATCATCTGCTGGGACAATTTCCACTTCATCATCTATCCACTGAATAAGTTGTTGATGCATAGTAGATGGAATACAGCAATTCGCATGAATCCAATCCCTTCCAAGTAGCAAGCTGTATGCCCCTTTGCCTTCAATAACAAAGAAGGTTGTAAGCAGAATCTTGGATCCAATCATCAGATCTACATGTACACATCCTTTGGTGTCCGAAGGATTTCCAGCAAAATCATTCAACACTATGCTTGTTGGCGTTAAATCTCCAGGGCTCATGCCAAGTTTCCTGAATGTATTGTATGGCATCACATTAACAGCAGCTCCACCATCAACAAACATCTTCGTTAGTGGCTTCCCGTTGACATATCCTCTTAAGTACAGTGGCTTCATGTGCCGATTCTGGACTGGCTTCTCGAAAATAGCTTGTTTATTCAATACCAATTGTGCCATTAACCTATATTGTTCGGCTTCATCCACTTCTGACAATATCTCTTCCTGTACAATTTGATTAGCTGGAGCCATGAATTCATTCGGCAAGAAACATACCATGCATGTAGGAGCCGAATGACCCGATTCGTCAGGCCTGTCTTTTGGACGCCATATCGATTTCATCCTGGTTCCTGCTTGCTTCAATTCTTGATTCCTCAGGCGTTGGACTCTTCTCTTCTGGCTCCTTCTTAAACCAGGTGGACACCACTGTCCTTTCTGCCAAACGTACTCACGATCTTCTTCCTCATGATCAATCCATCTATAATCAGCACGTCTTTTCATTGGTTGATCATCATTCTTATATATTTTTAGACGCCGATCATCACTAGGATGTACCCTTCCAATTCTTTCGTGGACGGATCGGCGAGTGGCAACATTTTGCCTATGTTCGACATATCCATTATTGCATTCAGGACAGTTATTCCACGTAGGCAGCTTTAAACCCTCGTTCCAACAGTGTCTGAAGAAAACACAATCCCAATGTGCACGTTCTTGTTCTCGGACATATTCTTCTTGTTCTTCCTCAAACCTTTCTTCTTCGCGCCTTCTTTTCTCCTCCTCGTATTCACGTCTCTGGTAGTGCTCTTTTTCTTGCTGACGTTGCCACTTATTGAGGAGAATACGCGATGTGACTCTAGGTTTAGAAGAATTCCCAATTTCAAATTGGCTATTCGGGAAGCGAGGTCTCTCCTCGCGAATCTGTTCGATCGTGATTTGCCGATTAGGATCTACTGAGCCACTCTGCTTCGCTTTCTTTGACGTCAGGACTCTCATTTTTTCCTTTTCTCCAGACTCGGCAGTACTTACCATATTGATTGAGAACCCAACCATGTTCTGAGGAAACGGGTTACTGTCCAACTTCATCTTATTGTCGAATTTCAAATGCCCTTCTTGGATAGCTTTCTGAATCCTCACTCTAAAAACCCTGCATTCATTGATGGAATGAGAATTTCTATCATGGAATCCACAGTACCTCTTATCTTTCACTCCATCAGGCCGAAGCATAGAATGCCCCTCTGGTAGCTTGATTCGGCCTTCCTTTACAAGATAATCAAATAATTTATCTGCCTTAGTTACATCAAAATCATAGGTGCCCTTATTCTGTTTAATCCACCTTTGATTCACCATGATTGGTTCTTTACTCCACACTATCTCTGCTGCGGCTATCTCCTCGCTATCTTCATACTCATCTTCTTGATCTGCTCTTTCAAGGAATTGGTTATAGATGTCAGCTACATCATTATTTTTATCAAATCTGGCATCTTTCTTGAAACCATATGCCTGGTTACTCATCAAGGCCAATCTGTGTGACAACTGGCCCAGATCATCAAACTCCATCCCGAATAGCTTCTCCCGAATGGCAGGCAGCATGCCAGCTACAGCCATACCAGCCAGCTGGTCATCAGGTATGTTCAGAGAAAAGCACATGCTCTTTGTTTCCCTAAATCTCCTGAGGAACTCCGTAGGTGTTTCATTATTCCTCTGCCTTAAGCTGGTCAAATCAACCAACTTTTTCTCGGTACTGCCAATGTAGTAATGAGCATGGAGTTTCTGCTCCAGGTCTTTCCAAGTACAAATCGACTGAGCAGGCAAGGAAGCAAACCATGTAAAAGCTGGACCCGTCAGTGACAAAGGAAAGTATCTGATTCTGAAAGCCTCATCTGCCGAAGCTTCTCCAAGCTGCATCAGATATCGAGCTATATGCTCCACAGTGCTAGTATCATCTTGTCCTGAGAATTTAGTAAACTCTGTAGGCACCTTGACTCTATTCGGCAATGAAACCCTTTGGTACCATTCTGGGAAAGGAGACGAGTACATGTACCCCTGATTTTTAGGCTTCAGACCGAATTGATTTTGCAATACATCGGTCATTTTTTGCACCATGAGGTCAATACTGGTATCTTGATTCCCTGGTCTTCCAGCAAGCATGCCTGCAGTACCAACATACCCAGGATTCGGGAGAGCGTCGATAGCATTGTAATCCATAAACTCTGAATATCCGTTTCCATACATGTCCCTTTGCAGCCTGTTGTTCAGAGGGGATATCTTATAAGCAGAAGCAGGTGGATTTCCCGTGGTGCCGAATGCCATATCACCATATGTACGAGGTTTCGGCAATGCATGCTGAAGCTCTTGCTGAATCGGCTGTCCATTCGCGTCTTTGGTTCCAGAAGCTTCAGTTTCTTCAGTACCTTTACCATGACGTTTCGGAACCGATGCTTGAACATTGAAATATGTTGGTCCACCAAGTTGCCCATGCACTTGCTCAAAAGGCTTATCCACGTGCTGACCAAAGATGTTGACCAGTATGAGCCGAAAACTGTTCAGGAATGCAGCATTATGATTGGTCATTGTTTCTCCCAAAGCCTTGTACAACAAGCTAGAAAGCTTCTCCCTTTCTTCATCTTCAGTAAGATCAGATTGTCCCGGCAAAAGAACTCTTGGCAGATCTGACTTGAGAAACGGCGCACCACTCCTGTTCTTAGCAAAAGACAGCAAGCACTTCTTGATGAACTGATCTGCAGCAATCTTCACCATCTGTTGATGTTCATCAGATAATTCTTCGAAAGTGACATCCAGAATGTCTTTTAATTCAGGCATCTTCGAAACTTGTCGGGTCCCACCGAGCGTGCCAAAAAGTGTGTTGACGTAAAATCCGCACCCCACGCCAAGCACACAGCAAGCCGAATTAGCTGGCTTCACACGCAGCACGAGCGTTTGAATCTGAAAGCGTGCCAGTCAATTTTCCTGAAACTGACAAAGGGAGAAAAGATGTTTAGATAACACCTGGAACGTACCGGGCAATACCAGTCAGTTCCATATTTGCGGCTACGGAGCCAGTTTTGAACGACACATAGCTACAGAGAAGCTATCTGTCTGCAGTTAAAGCCTCATTCGGCAATCGGCAAGGCACGCAGGGAGCGCACTGCCGAATGCGTGAAAAGATCGGCTTTCAGCCGAATGAACATTGTAACGCATACTCATAGCCGATTAACGAGAAACAAAGCATGATAGATAAATAAAAGGGCGAAAGCATGACCATAATTTCATAATAAACAAGAATGCATAGATTAAAAGCACTAGTCTACCGCATGTCTAGGTACTTTCCAACCCGTCAGGCATGAAAACAAACAAGTTAATCCACCGCATGATACGACTTGCTTGGAATCACACCACCAACCAAGAATAGGACAATCCACCGCATGATACGCCCTAAACATGGAAGGCTAAAAGCATTCTTTATTTAAAAACAAAACCGTGGACGTGTTTCACTCGTGACGATACTGCCGAATTCAGCTATATAGCCGAATCGGGTTCCGTGGAGAAGGAACATGCTTCGTCGATGATGATAGATCTATCAGATCGAATCGAATTCTAATCCACCGGATGATTAGCTCTAAGACGACCCAAAAACCTGCATCTACCGCATGATACCCAGTTCTGTCAAGATCTACGCAAGACCAACGAGCCTGAACCCGCAACACGTGGCAATCTAGATTGACTTCGAATTCGGCTATGAAAAGCAGAGCATTGTGAGCTGGAGCCGATTCTAATCAACCTAGACTGGGCAAAGGAGTGTTGTAATGAATCGAACACGAAGGTAAAATCCAGAGCAACACATGGTAACTTAATGAATCTATCAGATCTTGCCAAAATCCAATAGAGCCGATAACTTGTTCCAAGCTAAAACTTAGCCCACCGCATGGCTCATGATCTAGCAATGGAACCTTCCTGAACCAAGGCCTAAATCCACCGCATGATACTAGGCATGATGCAGGGTTGCCGGTACTTACGGAGGTCGACGGATCGATGACTCCTCTCGAAGAACTCGACGACTCGACTAAAGGACTCGATGTTGGCACGGGGCCGGTTTGTTGTATGATTGATTGGATCCCTTTTACAATTACCATGGGTTTATATTTATACCCTGGTTTCGACACGACTCCTAATCAATTACGATTACATTTATTTATTTCCTAAAAAGATAAACGTCGGGGCACCGTATCCGTCTTGCATTCCAAGTCAAACCAGCCCTTTTCCTTATCCTTGATCCACGTCATCACGCGCTCCCGAATGCCTTTTGCGGAACAGCTCTCTTACCGAATGACGATGCGTTCCCGACCGCTGAACGTCTTTGCCGAATGCTTCTGGGGAAAAACTCCTTTGCCGAATGGTATATCTTCAATGAATCCGGCCCACATGTCAGCCTCTTCCTGGTGCCAATTTTTGGTGTCAACAGGGAGATATTCCGCAACCAGTATGTCTCGGGTAGAATAGCCAAATGGTCCGTGGAGTTGATGGGCGAAGCTCTCACTTATGCCCCTCGCAAGGCAATTAAATAAATCTTGACCGATTTCGTGGCAGAGTGGTCCGACACACAGCTGCCCCACCCTAGATCCAAGCCGAATGTTGGATCATGTACTTCGACGGGTCGGTGATGAAAACCGGTGCGGGCGCAGGCCTGCTCTTTGTCTCACCCCTCGGAGAACATATAAGGCACGTGGTACGCTTGCACTTCTCGGCGTCCAATAACATGGCCGAATACGAGGCCTTGCTAGCCGGCCTTCGTATAGCTATAGAATTGGGTGTCAAACGCCTTGACATCCGGGGAGATTCACAACTGGTCATCGATCAGGTTATGAAGGAGGCAAGCTGTCATGAGGACAAGATGCAAGTGTACTGCAACGCGGTACGCCGACTTGAGGACAAATTCCATGGCCTCGAGCTCAACCACATCGCGCGAAAATACAACGAGGAGGTCGATGAATTGGCCAAAATTGTGTCCGGACATATCACCGTTCCACCAAACGTATTCGCCTGTGACCTAGCAGAGCCGAGCATCGACCTCAAGCCAATTCCCAGAGCTCCTGATGCTCCCTCGAGGACCGAACCCTCGGGGGCTGCGTGCATCGAGCCCATGGATGAGGATCCTTCGAAAGAGGAACCTGAAGCCTCAAGTCAGGAGATATCCTCGGCAGACGAGGGTGAAATCATGGAGATCGACGAGGCCCCATCGTCTCGCGATTGGCGCAACCAATATATTGCCTGGATCAACCGAGGGGAACTACCCTCGGATCGAACCGAGGACCGGAACATTGCAACAAAGGCCAAGTCGTTCCTCATTATCGATAGGAAATTGTATAAGCGTAGCCTCTCCGGAATTTTGCAGCGATGCATTCCAATTCCGGAGGGAAGGAAGCTCATTCGAGACATCCACGCTGGCGTATGCGGCCACCACGCGGCTCCCCGTACCCTCGTGGGCAACGTGTTTCGCCAAGGCTTCTACTGGCCCACGGCTGTTGCCGACGCCAACAAAATTGTGCGCACTTGCGAAGGGTGTCAATTCTACACACGCAAAACTCACCTCCCAGCCCCATGTCTTGCAAACCGTTCATATCACATGGCCATTCATTGTATGGGGCTCGACCTTGTCGGTCCAATGCGAGCAGCGCCAGGGGGCTTTACGCATCTGCTGGTGGCCATCGACAAGTTCTCAAAATGGATCGAGGCTCGACCCATCAGCAGCATCAGATCCGAACAAGCTGTGCAATTCTTCACCGATATAATTCACAGGTTCGGGGTCCCTAATTCGATAATTACTGACAATGGCACCCCGTTTACAGGCAAGAAATTCTTGGAATTCTATGACAATCACCATATCCGCGTGGATTGATCGGCCGTAGCGCATCCACAGACAAACGGCCAAGTAGAACGTGCCAACGGCATGATTCTACAAGGCCTCAAGCCAAGAATATTCAACAAGCTGAATAGATTCGGCAGAGAATGGGTGTCAGAGCTACCCTCGGTAATTGGCAGCCTTAGAACGACCCCAAGCAGAGCCACGGGTTTCACCCCATTTTTCCTCGTCTATGGCGCCGAGGCTATCCTCCCCACGGACTTGGAATATGGGTCCCCGAGGCTCAGGGCCTACCAAGAAGAAAGGAACAAGCAAGCTCGTGAAGACTCACTCGATCAAGCGGATGAGGCTCGAGACGTGGCGATCTTACATTCAGCACGGTACCAGCAGTCGCTCCAAAAATATCAAGCCCAAAAGGTTCGACGATGAGACCTCAACAAGGGGGACCTGGTGCTAAGGCTGCGACAAGACAGACGAGGACGCCACAAGCTCACACCACCGTGGGAAGGGCCCTACATCATCGCCGAGGTTCTCAAACCAGGCACATACAAGCTCGCGAATGAGAAAGGCGAAGTGTTCGCCAATGCCTCAAACATCCAACAGCTATGTCGTGTCACACCCGGATTTACACAGAAACCCGAATGCTACTGTATGTGTGCCCAGGATGTCCACAGAACACATACAGCTTACAAATATGGTAAAACAGAGTACATATGCTCGAATAAAAATAGTTTTACATCAGAGTTTACCTAAAACACAGCGGAAGTCTAACTCTCTCGACAGGTAGAGCCTCAAGTCCACAGGGACACCGACTGGTTGACCACAACTCAGTACTACGGAAGATCCTCAAGAAACTTCATCTATTACCCATCCGGGATTTTGTTGAATAATAGCAAGCGTAAGTAAATGTCTTACTTAGCAAGTATAGCACGGGTTATGAAGGCTCAAAAAGGCTAGACACGGCTTAACTGCATTAGCACTTTTAGTTGGTTCGTTTTATCATTATGCAAGTTACTACAAGTGAATGAAACCCGGTTGAAACCCAATTAATAAGGTATAAGTGACATTAAGCATAAATAAACATCATCTTCTAATAAAAAAGGATCCAGGCCGCTCGTGACCCTGAGCAAGGCTATCATGATAGATTTACACTATGCAGAGGTTTCGCCCTTTACCCACCAGTCGCGTAAAAGTTCAAAGGAACTTTGCACCCAACCACGCACATCGACACTTCCGAGGTGTGACTGCATAGGGACGCTACGAGGCTTTTCACAAGACACCCTAACAAGACAGTAGCCGCTGGGGTACTACAAGGTGGTGAGTCCTTAGGCACCGAGATCGACGTACGCCCACGGAGTCACACCATGAGGGGGTCGATGGCGTCCAGAGCGCGGGTATCCACCCAACAATGCGCAACGCGCGGAGTTCTCAATCGCTGAGACTCCCAACACGGGACTGGGTCTAACGAGACCTAGCCGACGGGGCTAACGTCCTCGGTGGAATCGGGAAAACACCCCGTGCCTTGCCTCCCACAACGCCGTTGGCCCCTCGATAACCACTGTCAAGCTAGAGCCATACAAGCTACTTGTCCAAGACCAGAGCCATTATAGTTCTAGCGGTGGCGACAGGCTCCTGGGTTGCCGCTTTAAGAACCGGTCCTTAGAGGGAGACACTAGAACAAAGCACACAGCACATGCTCTAGCTCCCTAATCCATTTTGCTAAAAAGCAAGTTTTAACGTTAAGGTTGAAGTGGACCATTAATACTAGTTTAACAGTTAAATAAAGGTGACAGTAGCTGCGCCTAGCAAAGTTCTACCCATATGCAATAAACCCGAGGTAAACAAGGACAGGGAAAACAAGACTAGGTACAACCTTAATAGGTACATCAAATTAGACACATGCATGTATGAAATAATTTAATACATGTGAGTAGGTAGCAAGGATTGTCCGTGCTATAACTTGCCTCAATTCCAGTATATACACTTATAGTCTTCAGGTCTTGATCTTCAATTCTTCTCCTTGAATTCTCTTGATGGCGTTCCTCTACTCGCAACAACCATCGGCACAAACATACAACCAAACAAACAAGAATGACTAAGAAAAATACACCAAGCAGTAGAAAGATAACAAAAGGAGCTTATGAAACTATTCTATGCTTCACTACGAACACGTGAGCGCAAGAATCACTCTAATCGGAGCTAAAACGAAGAAGTTACGGCTTTTCTAAGGTTCGGGGACTCGTTGGCAAAGTTTTAAAACTTCCAGGGGTTTATTTGCAGAAACTCAGGGGCTAAAACATAATTACGCATTAAAACCCAAGGGCTAACGTGCAAAAAGTCCAGGGCTAGGCTTCAGGGCGCAAAAACAGGGGAGCTTAGTGTCTTTTTTTGAAAACCAGGGGCACCTTTGTAATTATTTTTGAACTGTGGTGGATGGAGGGTTGATTAAGGAAAAACGAAGGGGCTCTTTAGAAAATGCGGCGGGCGCTGACCATTATCGTGGGTTTGACTCAGGGGCGGGGTGGATCTCAGCCGTTGGATTGGGATCTAGCGGTCAGGATTGGATCGGGCGTTGGGGACTCGCCGGCGAGAACCAGGGCGGCGGCGCGGCTTGCTCCCGCGGCGGAGCTTCGCTGGAGTAGGCTCGAACTCGAGCTACAGACTACCAAATGCTATGAGGTTTGGACCTACAGAACCAGGAGAAGACGGTGAGCATGATGGTGGGGTCGTAGTCGTCTAAAGCGAGGTGGAGATAGCTGACGACGGCGAGTGGCGGAGGTGCCCGACGGTGAGGGTCACGTGGGTGCTACCGAGCGTAAAAGTGAGCGAGGAGGGGCTTAGAACAGTCCTCACCATGCGGCGAACGTCCTAGAGTAGTCGGACTGGGCGGAGCGGCGTCAGGATGGTGGATCGACAGCGGCGGGGCTTCAATGGCGGCGGCGGCGCTGAGCTAGGGAGGGGGAGGCGCCTGGGTGCTCGGCACGGACTCGGTGGTGCTCTAGGGGTCACGAAGGTGCGGCTTTTATAGCCCATGGGGAAGCCTTGGCGTGCAGGCCACGCGGATCGGGGCGGCGTCCGGCGGCGGCTTCTTTCCTTGAGCGGGGAAAACATTCCTAACCGGGAGCGCTGTGGGGAAGGAAGGAGGGGCGGGGGGAAACTTCGGGGAAGGTTCGTGTGGGCCACGGGGTCGCGTGGAGGGAAGGAAATCCCGGCGTGTGCACTGGCTCAATCGGGCATCGAGCTTGGGCTCGCGTTGGGTGCTGGCGAGAGGTAGGGGACGGCTCTGACGAGCGGGCCCCGTGTGTCGGCGACAGCGGGCGGCAGGAGAGCGAAGCGGGCCGGCGCTGAGGTAGTGGGTCGAGCGAGCTGAGGCGGCCCAAGCGCGGCGGGAGAAAGATGGCTGGGCCTGCGGAGAGGAGCTGGGCCGGGAAGAGAGTTGGGCTGCGGGGATAAAAGAAGAAAGGAGCTGGAGTGGACTGAAGAACGAGTTCAGGGGGAAATCAAACCCGGGCCTAAACAACTTTTCTAGAGCTCAAAACGAAGTGATTCAAACTCGAATTTAAACTAGATTTAAATTCTTGTTTGAACTACGCACCACCAAAACTTGAGGCAGCCAGCATGAATGCAACATACAAAGCAATTTATATACATTTTATAAATATTTTCTTTTTCTTTCATTATAAATTCCCTGTAAATTAAATAATGCTTGGAAAATTTTAGAAAATTGAAAAAAATATTGTATTAATTACGTTAAAAATTCACATCCCAAAATTCGAAAATTTTGGGGTGTGACATGTCGCTTCTACCCTTAAGCTTCCAAGCATTCATGTACATTTTGCTTATTTCAATAAATAAATAAAGAAGGACCTTAAAATGAGTAAGACTAGGCTTACCTTCGGAAAAAGCCAAGTCTCACTCGGAGGCTAATTCGGGGGGACACCCGAGGGTACCCCCTCCTAAAAATTGTCCCAATTTTAAGGTTTTTTCTTCAAAATCCTTTTATCACAATCATCTCCAGTAAATTGCCAAAAGGAAGTTCGAGGCATAGATTGACCAAGGCCAAGGGCCGGCCGAGTCAAGGGACCGTCCACGCCTTCGAAAGGATACGACATCCCCCTCGCCACCCTACGCTAAAGTTAATCTATGAACGATATTTTCCTCGACTAATCCCTTGCAAATTCAATGAGAAAAACATGATAAAGAAAACCATAACTCAAATAAAAACTCGAATGTGCACTTGAAAACATGAAATTGTTTAACCACTAAAGTTGTCACACCCGGATTTTCACAAAAACCTGAATGCGGCCATATGTGTGCCCAGGAAGTCATAGTGCACATATAGCGAACAAATATGATAAACAGAGAACATATGCTAGAATAAATTCTTCATTAAATAAAGTGTTTACATTAGAGTGCGTCATATATGATGTAAACAATAACAGCGGAAGACTAATGGAGCCACAATCCACAGGGACTCTGACTGGGAGATCACAACTCAGTAGTACGGTATATCTTCGGGAAACTCAGCAGCAGACTCATACCCAGCCCAATCTGTTTACCCATCCGGGATTTTGTTGAATAAAATAGCAAGTGTAAGTAAACAATTACTTAGCAAGTATGGCACGGGTAGGAAGGCTCAAAATAGGCTAGACACGGCTTAACTGCATTAGCATTTTTAGTTGGTTCATTTTAACAATTAACCAATTTACTACAAGTGAATGAAACTCGGTTGTAACCCAATTAATGAAGTATAAGTGACATTATACATAAATAAACATCATCTTCTAATCAAAAAGGATCCAGGCCGCTCGTGACCCTGAGCAAGGCTATCATGATAGATTTACACTCTGCAGAGGTTTCGCCCTTTACCCACCAGTCGTGTAAAAGTTCAAAAGAACTTTGCACCCAACCACACACACCAACACTTCCGAGGTGTGATTGCATAGGGACGCTACGAGGTTTTTCACAAGACACCCTAACAAGACAGTGGCCGCTAAGGTACAATAAGGTGGTGAGACTCTAGGCACCGAGATCGACGTACGCCTACGGAGTCACACCATAGGGGGTCGATGGCATCTAGAGCGCGGGCATCGCACCCAACAATGCTCAACGTGCGGAGTTCCCCGTCGCAGGGACCCCTAACATAGGACTGGGTCTAACGAGACCTAGCCGATGGGGCTACCGTCCTTAGTGGAATCAAGAAACACCCCGTGCCTTACTTCCCATAACATCGTCGGCCCCACCGGTAACCACTGGCAAGCTAGAGACGTACAAGTTACTTGACCAAGACCAGAGGCATAATAGTTCTAGCGGTGGCGACAGGCTCCTGGGTTGCCGCTGTAAGAACCGGACCTTACGGAGAGACACTGGAGCAAAGCACACAGCACATGCCCCAGCTCCCTAAACCATGTTGCTAAAAAGCAAGTTTTATCATTAATGTTGAAGTGAACCATTAAGTCAAAATTAATAGTTAAATAAAGGTGACAGTAGCTGCGCATAGCAAAATCTACCCATACAGGAGTAAACAAACTAGGTACAACCTTAATAGGACATCAATTTAGACACATACATATGAAAGTAAATGTATGTATAAAGTTTGTTTAGGTAGCAAGGATTGTCCGTGCTATAACTTGCCTTCCTCAAAGGGCGGCTGCTGCTGCTGCGAGTCCTGCTCCGGAAAGTCCTCCACGTACTCGAACTCCAAGGCGTACGGCTCACCGACTGGACATGAATCACCATACAAGCGAGCACGCAAACCAATACATGCAAACAAATAATAATCTATTAGAACAGTACGCCAAACAATAAAAACAATACAAATAAAGGTTCTAGAAATATTCTACGCTTCACTACGAACACATGAGCAGGAAAATCACACTAATCGGAGCTAAAACGGAAAAGGTATGGCAAAACTAAGATCTAGGGACCTACTGGCAAGTTTTTAAAAGTTCCAGGGGCTTATTTGAAGAAAATCGAGGGCCAAAGCATAAATACGCGTTAAAACCCGAGGGCTAACACTCAAATAAGGACGACCTGGACCGCGGGTTCTATAATTAAAAAGATTAGGGGGTTATTCAAAGAAAACAGGACCTAATCGTAAATATTTTGAACTGGGGGTGGACTGCGGGTTAATTCGGGGAAACTTGGAGGGCTCTTTAGCAAATGTGGCTCGGCTGACCGTTTTTTCTCGGGTTTGACTTGGGGCGGAGCGATCCGTGGGCCGTCGGATCTTGATCCGATGGCGCGGATCAATCCCGACGCTGGGGCTCGTCGGCAGAGGAAAGGGGGCGCGGCGGCGCTGCTCGGCCGCGGCGGAAGCTCGCCAGAGCAGAGCCGATTTGGCGCTCCGGGGCTGCAATTGGCACGGGGATGGCACCTATGGCACCAGGGCGGGACGACGAGTCCATCCAGGTGGGTCTCGTCGGGGCTCGGGCGGTCTAGGGTGGTCG
Organism: Echinochloa phyllopogon; assembly: GCA_033239725.1. Classification (NCBI taxonomy): domain Eukaryota; kingdom Viridiplantae; phylum Streptophyta; class Magnoliopsida; order Poales; family Poaceae; genus Echinochloa; species Echinochloa phyllopogon. Next base: position 17,554,698 of record BTCW01000014.1, read on the forward strand.
GCGATGGCGCTCGGCGGAAACCATCGACGACGAGCGGAGGCAGAGGGCTACGGTGCACGAGGAAGTCAAGATGAGGCTCGGGGGTAAGCTCACCTTAGCGCGAAGCCACTGGTGGGGTCGATTCGGGGATTGCGGCGCCAGAGAGGGGAGTTCGCCGGCGCTCCAAGCTCGGTGCGGCGGTGCAAGGTGGGCATGTGCGCGGGGGTGCTCCGAAGGGTCGAGAGCGGCTTGGTGGGGGCATTGGGGTATGGGGGGCCTGCTTTTACAGGCCGGGGAGGGTTGCTCGGGGGCTGGGGTGGCACGAACGCCAAGAAGGAAGGCGCGGCGGTGGCGTGATCGCCTTCCAAGTGGGGAGGCTGCTTGCCATGTGCGGCGCGGCCGGGAAAGGAAGGGGAGGAGCGGGAAGCTTCAGGGCAGCGTCGTGGAGGGCCCACGGGCGCGGGGAAGGGCAAGTCAGCCGGGCTGATTGGCGAGAATCACGCCGGGGGAAGGGGGAGGAGCGTCGGGCGCGAGGAGGAAGAAGGGGGGGCCTGACGCGCGGGTCCGGGTTGCAAGGGAGAGAGGAGGGAGGGGTAGCGCTGGTTGTTGGGCCAAGGAAGGGCGGGGAAGAGTGGGCTCGCTCGGGAAAAGGCCCAGGAGGAGGGGAGGTGCCGGGCTGGGCCATCTGGCTGCACCCGCGGGCGAGGAGGCGGCTGTGCTGTGCTGGGAGAAAAAGAGGAGGGAGGGGAAGCAGACTGAGAAAAAATGTGGAGGGACAAAAATGAACTCCGGGCCAAACAACTTTTCTAGGACTCCAAACAAGGTGATTCAAATTTGAATTTAAATAAATTTAAATTCTCGATTGAATCACAAGCAATACAAAAATTAAATGTAGAAGCATGAATGCAACAAAAATATTTCTACAACTTATATTTGATTTTAATTTGAGGAATAATTCATTTAACCTATATTAATTATGGACAAATTAAATAAATGCCAATTAATTACTAAAAATTTTATATAGACTATGTTTGGGTGTTACAAAAGTGCTTATTACATAAATATCCCTAAACTACTTAGGGAGCAGGGTCCTCGGGGCCTTCGGGGGTGGCGCCCTCTTCGTCTTCAGCGTCGGGGAGGATGTCGATCTCGAAGATCTGCGCCAAAGTAGCAGCAGGAGCAGAGGTATTGGCATCGGCGCTCTCCACGACGGCCAGCGCAGCGTCGTCATCGAGGTCATCCGCCACCACGTAGCCACCGCTCACCACCTCGAGGACCACGACAAAGTGCGTCGAAATCACCCCGAGGGTCATCTGCACGCCAAGGCGGAGGGCCCCCTTCAAGCGCTCGGCAACGCAGCCACCCAAGGCCCTTAGGCGGCTGGCCACCGAGCTGCCTGACTGGGACTCGGGGTTTCTGGCCCCTCGATTTCCTTACAGACGGCGAGGGCTACTTCCCGTAGCTCCTCGAGGTCCTCCTGGGCCTTCGAATAGGCCACCTGGAGTGACTCCGCCTGTGAGGAAGTCTCCTCCGCCGCCTTCCGCAGCTCTGAAAGCCCAAAAGCAAAACCAGATAAGTTTTCGAAAACTGAAATTCAAATTTAGGATAAGTTCATACCAAACTTACCTTCTATCAGCTTTTCCTTCTCGGCGAGGGACTCCCGGGCAGTGCTGGCCTCCTGCTGGAGCGTTGCCATCTCGCCTTGCTGGGCCTTGACTGAGGCCCACAGCTCCGTGATGGCAATAGCTCCCTCCATCACTGTCACAGTGAGCATGTCGATAGCCACGCCCTGGGTCTTTAATTGGGCCTCAGCCGCGGCAAGAGGCGAGCCCCATTGCTGCAGCTGCCCCCGGGCTTCGGCAAGGGTGGCGCGCTCTAGCTGAAGCTCACCCTTGAGTGCCGCCAGCGCCTACGTCCACTGGTGGAGCTCGTCCCCCTGCCGAAGGACCTCCTCTGTCGTCTCCACGGCGAGGGCCCTCTCGCGCAGGCGCTTCCTCTCAGCATGGCTCAGAGCCTGCCTTAGTTGATGCACCTCGACGTGCGCATCAGCGAGCTCGGTGACCTTTCGCCCGGCCATCTCCCTCAGGTTCTGTTATCAACACGATAGACAAAGGTGAAAAAAGGGGGAGAGACACAAAACACGCAATGAATTTAGTGGTCAGACCACTTTCCTGGTGGACGTCCAAGCCCCGACCAAGGCGGAGTTCGAGGACTTACTTCAGGGCCTCCTGGACCATGGTCCCCAAGGCCTGCTGCTCCTCCCATAGGAGATGCTCGGCCTCAGCAGACCCGCCCAGGCTAGGAGGGACGCCACGCCGACCGAGCCCCATGTTGTGCCAGGCCTCGATGGCCGGGACGCCAGGCAGGGCGCACGTGGTCCTCTCCTCCCAAGGGCTCCAGGTCCCGTCCCGGAAGCCCGGAGCATCCTCCTCCTCATCCTCCTGACCATCCTTGAGGGTGGCTGGGAGGGTCACCATTGCGGTGCCCGCCCCGGGCACCTCCTCCGCCTCCGCCGTACCGCTGCCCCCGTCCGCGGTCTCACCCGCGTCTTCAGCACGGCTGCACCTTCTGGTACCCCCGTGCCCTCGGCCGGCATGGAGGTCTCGGTCACCCCCGCAATAGTAGGGGCCGCATCCTCCACGGGGAGAGCCGGGGTCGTCTCCCTGGCCTAGTCGTCGCCCGCTGCCACCGATGCTTCCACGGTCACCGCCCGCCCCCTTGATCAGGCGACCCCTCGCGCGAGGGCCGCCTTATACCGGGCGGCGATCTCCGTCGCCTGGGGCGCTGCGGACAAGGGTGGCACTGCCAAACGACGTGTGGCGTGCGTCGACACCTTCAGCGCCTTCGTTGGCGCCAACGGGAGCGGTGCCGGCAGTCCAGTTTGGCTAATAGAAACAAATTCAATAAAATTAAACCAAAAACATCCCATGAATTATGTCCAAGAAAAGAGGCTGCTCAGCCTGCGCTTCTTGCCGCTCGAGGGCTGCCGGGTCCCCGAACGACCGCGGCCCCTCGGCGTTAGGGTCTCGCTTGCGGGCTTCGAGCCCGCGGGTGCAGGGCTTTGCGCCCTAGTGGCCCCAGGGGCTGTGGCCCCTTGTCCGCCCCAGGCGCCGGCGGGCTCCGAGCTCGATCCCATGCAGCAGTCACCACGGTACTTGGGGGACGACACCCACCGTCGAAGGCGCCGGGCCGCTCGAGGCCCCCCCGCGATGACGTCGGGGTCTCCTGGCTTCGCCCCCTCGGGGGCACAATCGCTTCAGCCACCACCGGTGTGGGTGGCGGAATCTCCACAAGCTCATCCAAGGAGGACGCCTCTGGGCTGCCCTCGCGGGTAGTATGCGGGGAGCTCCCCTCCCTGGCCCGACGGCGGCATTCCTTCTCATGCGCCACCTTTCGTTGGCGCTTCCTCCCCTTCTGCTTGGCCGCATCCTTCCGTGCCTTTTGCCTTTCGGCAGAAAGGCGATTGGTCGCACGAACCTCGCGAAGAGGAGGGGTGGAGCGATATCCCTTTTGAGACCAGCCCTGAAGAGAAAAATCCAGGATTGGCAATCAGAAACCTACGAGGGTAAGAAGTAAGATTGAATCTAAATCAAACTTAAAAGAGAACTTACAAATTGTAAATACCCCTCCTTGGGGCGCATCTTGACGGCGAATAGGGCCGCCTCCTTGCAATCGAGCTTGGAGACCTCCACGGCTCGTCGTGCTCGGTGCATGCAGTACTCGAGGATGAGGGTCCCCTCCTTCATCTTCCAGCCTTGCCAGGGCGAATCCGCCATAAGCTGGTCAAGACGCATGGTCCTCTCCATAAGCGGTAGGACGTACCGCTGGTTGAAGTTTGCGATAACCCCCGCCGTGGTCAACACTGCCCTTGACAGCGCGGTGAAGGCGTCGGTGAAGACCTTGAGTCGCTCCTGACGGTTGGCGGGGGAGACGTCGTAGCTCCTCGACTCGGGCCACTCGCGCAGCACCTTGGCGGTGTACGCCGGCAGCTTGTTGTCGACGTTGCGGAGGTAGAACCACCCCTTGTCCCAGTCGGCGTTGTTGGAGGTCATGGTCGCCGGGATGTACAGCCCGCTCCACTGCCCCCGGACTTGAAGGGTGAGGCCCCCAGCGCGGACCGCCTGGCGGAACCCCCGAGACTCACCCACGGCCGTATGCAGCTCACCCCAAAAAAGGTGAACCCATGGGTCCCCAAGTACCCCTCACAAACATCGACGAAGACCGCCGCTTGCGAGATGGCATTGGGGGCAAAATTGTGGAGCTCCACACCGTAGTGGAGGCACAATCCACGGAAGAACGGCGAGGCGGGGACTCCAAACCCCCGCTCGTGTAGCCTCGCCAGGCTCACCACGAAGCCCTCCGGCGGAGAAGGCTCATGGTGGTTGGACGGCGGCGCAATCCACATAGGCTCATCGGGGTTGCTGTTCGCCGGCAGCACCCCGGCCTCCACCAGCCCGGCGAGGTAGTCGTCGGTGGCGATGGAGGGGCTGCACGGAGTAGGGTCAACGATGGTCACTATGACGGACGGTGGCGGGGAAAAGCGAAGTTTATGCGAGGAAGACGAAAGGCAAGAGCGGCGGCACTTGGAAATAGTAGATGCAATCGGAAGGCAAAGGCTGGGTAAGCCGAACCTTTCCCCCTGTCTCTTTATTTATAGTGTAAGACGAAGTGCAACCGGCATCCCAGCCGCGTGAAATATGCATTCAATGCGGTTGGCACCGCTGTCATTGACGGACGGACCCCACCTGTTGGGATAACCACTACGCGCGAGAATCCAGGCGTCGTAGACGCCACGTCCCATCGTAACTACCCACGCCTCTGCCGCTCCGCCTGAAAAGGCGCGCCCGCTTCGCATGCTTCACTCCACGTCGACCACGATTATAAAAATAAACGCTCGAGGCTAGCCGAAAAGCTTCTAAGGTAAGTTACCTCTCCTCGAGGCCCTACTGATCAGGGGTTCGAAGCCCTGGCCCCTCGAGGGTTCGATAGGCGCCCTAGATCAAACAGAGTCAGGGGTAGCCAGGGGCGCGCGCGATCGAACCTATCCTCGAGTGCGAAACTCAAGGGCACCCCCCATGTTATATTCAAGGCCAGATGTAGGCAGCTAGTCAAGGGATCCCACCGAGGGAGAGAAATAAGCCCTCGACCCCTGAAGAACGGGGTCAAGCCCTGCCTAGCAAACCTACACGAGTGCTCTTATGAGACGTGTCTCCGGACCACAAGCCGACCTCCATTGAACGAGGCACGGACGTCCACTTGAATTACCCGCTAATAGCTCACAGAGGCATCCATGACTCGCGGTCCGCTCGAGGGAAGCATGGATTGCGTCACCCCTCCTCCCCACGAATGGGGCGACGAGGGTCATAACTCAAAGTCGAGGACCGCCCCTGATTGACCTTTCTAGGGCCAGGGCTCGGGGGCTCCTCGCGCCACAAGATTGAGTTCCTTGAAGATGAAATATGTTGTAGCTCAAGAAAGCGTGAAACACTGATAGCCCTTGTAGGAGTATATCCACTCCTCCAAGGCCTCGGGGGCTACACCAGCGGGTGCGCTAGCGCGCACCCAACGGAATTCTTCAAGGAAACCTTGTCAGAAGCACCCACGACGAAAAGCCTTTGCCGGATTAAAACCTACTCCAACAAAGGCTCGGGGGCTACTGTTGGGGGCGATCATTAGGGGTACCCAAACCTATGGATTAATCACCCTTGTTAAACATTAAGCTCATGCGCATAACCAGAAAATGAGAAACGGAAGTTAAGGCCTACAGACAAGCAACAAACGAAGGCCCAGTCAAGGCACCCCGTGGCGTGCCTCGACGCAAACCACAATCTCCGGTTCGCTCGAGGGAACCGACCCCTCGAGCGAATCGGAGAACTCTGCCTCGGTCGAGGCCTGAGGATCGAGCCTCGAGCAACCCACGAAATGGGGGGAGCTCCGCCTCGGTCGAGACCCCCGCTCCGACAAACAATTAATGGCGCTCACCACCACCATGCATCCAAAGTCAAAAGGCAAATCTCTCACCATGCCGCCCTGACAGCCATGACCGCCCCCCCCCCCCCCCCCCCCGTCGCGTCCGCCAACTCCCGTCACTATGCTGCCAACCGAGGCTCTGTGCGGGCAGGCCGGCGGTGTGCGAATAGAGCCCATCACTCCGAGCTGCTGTGCTGCCAACTCCGACGACCCGAAGCCCTCCATCGGGCGGGAGAGACCCTCTAGCACATAGCAGGAGAAGAAGACAGGACGGCGGAGGCATGGCGGGCTATCCCGAGCACTATGCAACCATCCCTAGCGTTGTGCGCACATGTCACCACTATACGAACAGGGCCGGGTCACTCCAACTCCCTGTGCAACCAACTCCCATAGTGGTTTCCCACAGAATGGGCTGTACACAGGCATGGGAGACCCTCGAAATAGTGTACGGGCGAGTCATTACCACGCAAAGGACAGCTCGGATCCTTGAAACCACTCCCTAGCATCATGACCAATACAAGAATCGATCATAGGGACCGCAATATCGCGTAACAGCGGCCAAGGACAAAGAAGCACGCCCGGCGCCACTCCTACTACTGTGCGGCAACTATGCCTGCACAGTGACACACACCTGTAACCCCTTCTCCTTGACCTATAAAAGGAGGGGGCGGACGATCAGAGAAGGCAATTCGCACACACTCCGAAAAACCACGATATGGCACTCCGCATCAAACATCTCGGACTTGGAGGTCTAAGCCTCTTCTCCCAACCTTCTTGTATCCCCTACTACTTGCAGTCCGGTGTAGAATAACACATCGCACGTTCCACCTCGCTGGAAGTACGGTCTTGCGACCGGAACCAGGATAAATCCGTGTCTTGCATTATCTTCTGCATCAACCATCAGGGGAGGGAACACAGTGCATTTCTGGTTGGTGTTGGGACCACGATTTCTAAACACCGACACCTTTATTTCTCCGTTTTATACCTGCACAATGGATAATCACCAAAACTCGTGGAAATTGTTAGAAATAAGTCCTATAGCTATGGTGTGTGAATCCATTGTGTTCATTTTATACTCGGTTGAAGGACGGAAATCAGGCCGTAACGACCGCCAACAAGCTCCCCCAAACTTAAATATTTGCTCATCCCGAGTAAACAATTAAAACAAGAGCAAGACTAAGATAAGGGTTCTTTCATGATATGAACAAATGTGTATTGTATATTTCAAACCTTTCTCCATACCTGTGGATTTGAAGTGGCTACGGCTCTTACAACAAGATCCATCTTGGTCATCCTGCATTCAGGGTTTTCTAATTTTTGCAAATAAATGACCCTTGTCCTTTCTTCCTTAGTAGTCTCACACTCTCTAGAGTCACTCCTTTTCACTCACTCTCTCTTTATGTGTTTTCTCTTTGTCTCTCAGGTGGTGATCTTATCAAGACATATATTTCTATCGAGTCAAAGACTGGTTCCTGGAGGTGTGTCAATTGCCTTCGATCAATTTGCAAGTTTGAGATGAAGAGTTCACTGTTGATCCTCAGCCTCGTGACCCCTTCTTTCTTCTTCTTTCCCTTTTTGGACTTTCATGAGTCCTTTTATATATTTTTTTTTAGGTTATCACCAAGGCATGAGGGCTTCTAATGCAACTCTGATGATAGATATATGCTTGCAAATGATCTAGGCAACAAGACTGTCTCCAGGGACTCAAAATTTGACAAGACTTTATACTGGTCAAGACAAGCTTTTTCAGGGGATGATCTCTCAAGCAAATGTGTGAAGTGGAAGGTGGATTGTATGCATAGGATGAAAGGATAGGGTGCAGTTTTAAGTTTTCAAAATAAATTCTCCCGAATGATGGAATGAATAGGTGGTTTGTCTTATCAAGACATATCACAAACATTAAAAACTTAGACCAGGAGATCCTAACATGAAAGATTTCACAGGCATGTGGATACTTAAATTGAAATGAACAATAAACAGAGTTCATGGCATGAAAGAAAAACTGAGAACGTTTCATTTAAATGATGTGATCATGTTTAAAATTCAAAACGTGACAATACAGAAAAGATAGACAAGGGAAAGTAGTGCAAACCAGCTTGCAGGTGCGCGAAGGGGTGAGAGAGGCCGGTTCGGCCGAACTTGATGATTCGGCTGAACTGTCCAGTTTGCCCGAACCACCTGGTTCGGCCGAACTAGCCACCGCACACATCCTGTCTCTTTATGTTCCTGTGTCATTCCTTTACCCATGCATCTCTTTGTTAAACAAGGCATACTCCGGATGGCTCAAATGCACCAGCTGGAGCGTCACTTTTATTCATTTTCATTCTACTTCAAACTTTATTTTATTCATCGAGCTAAAAATTGGAAACAAATTGATTGGAAGGGAAAACAAATCAGAACACCCTAAACATTATTCTAAGGAAATAAATGAAGGAAACTAAATCAAACCAACAAACTAATCTACAGGTGGATCGTAAAGGTCCAAGTGTCCTGTGGCCTTGGCGAGCCGCTTGATTTTAGCGGACAGGCCTTTGTGGAGGACCTCCATCTTGTCCTCTGTCTCCATCCGTCCCAACTCGCACTCTTCAACCTTCTCTTCCAGGTTGTTTATTTTCTAGTGTGCTTGCGCCGGTTCTTCCTTCAGGCCCTCCAGAGTGAGCGGCTTCTCTTCTTCTTCATCCTCCTCGTCCTCCTCCTCGGAGAACTCCATCTGTCCCGGTAGACCCTTGATGGGCGGAGGCTGCCTATGGCGCCTCAACTTTGGGTGCCACCGAGGAGGACTAGACTGGGAGGACTTCTCCAGTCCCAGCCCGGCCCGGTTCAGCGGCGAGATCAACACCTTCCCGTACCCAGTGGGGGTACATTCGCCTTTGATGCTGAACCGTGGTGGGCTCTCAGGCGTGTAATCCAGCGTCTTTGCCCCTTCTTCCTTTTGTGCCAGCAGCAGCACGTCGAGTTTCAGCCTCCTCGTGGATGTCGACCTCAGCTGTAGTTGTCTGGTGGTGGGACGCACTGGCAAGGCCAAACGAGGGGGCTTCACCTTGACTATCGCACCGGTGGGCGCGAATGGGTCGAACATCGATCGGTTTGCAGACGACCGGCGTGGCAAGTCAGCTTGACCCATCGGGCTATGCGCAGGCATCCAGTGGCGAGGCACATGGCCTGCTCAGCTTGCGGGGATCCACCGATCCGGCTTGCTAGGCTTGAGCCCTTGGCTGAGGACTGATCTTTGGAGGATGATGAGGAGGCCATGGTGGCTAGGGGGCAGGAGTTTTCTGTCGAGGGGATGACGAGAGATGACGAGGGTCTCTCTGTTTTTATCGTGGAATTCCTGATCGAAAAACGACTTCCCCAACGTTTTCCTCGCGCGACTCGAGATAGGCTTGGTTGTAGATGAGATTGGAAGTGAATATCCGCACCTGGGGCGATGGGGGCTGGTTCGGCCGAATCCTAGGGTTCGAGCGAATTGGCCAGTTCGCCTGAACCAGCCAGGTTTGGCCGAACTAGCCCCTAGGCCTCCTGTTGTGCGGGCCATGTTGGAGGTTGAGCTTTGGGTCACGAAGATGAGGTGGTTCTTGGCCCGAAGGGATTTGGAAGTGGATGTCTTGGGCCGAAGGGTTGGACGTGTTTTAGAGTTCCACAAACTCAACAACGTCTAAGTCGCCGAGAGGTAGAGGTTCTGCTTCTAGGAAGATTTTCAGTCATTGTCCATTGACCTTGAAAGTATTTCCATCCTCGCTTTGTAGGGTGATGGCCCCATGAGATGCAGCATTTATTACTGTAAATGGGCAATCCCATTTACTTCTATGTTTCCCATGACCGAAGAGCTTGACCCGAGAATTGAAGACGAGGACCTTGTCTCCCGGCTTGAACATTTTGACATTGATCCTTTTATCATGCCATCTTTTTGTCCGTTCCTTGTATAACTGGGAGTTGTGGTATGCTCGTTCTCTCATGTCATCTAACTCTGCCAGCTGAATCCGCCGTTTAAGATCTGTAGCTGGAAGGTCCATACCCTACTTCCTAATAGCCCAGTGAGCTTTGAACTCCATTTATACTGGTAGGTGGCATGTCTTGCTATAGACTAACTGGTATGGAGTCATTCCTATGCGTGTTTTATAGGCAGTGCGGTAGGCCCAGAGTGCATCTGGTAATTTATCTTTCCAGTGCTTGCCCATCTCATTCAAGGTCTTTTGCAGGATATTTTTTATTTGTTTATTTGAGGTTTCTGCTTGACCACTAGTCTGGGGGTGATAAGGTGTAGCTACATTATGCTACACCCCCAAACTTGAGAGATACCTACGGAAAGCTGAGCCGATAAAGTGGGAGCCGCCGTCACTGATGACTAACCTAGGAACGCTGAAACGAGGAAAGATAACTTCGTGAAACATTTGTCTTGTGTTCTTGGAGTCAGCGGCCACACATGGCAAGGCTTCCACCCACTTAGAGACGTAGTCTACCACCACTAGAATGAATTTGCAGCCCTCTGAGTGCGAGAAGGGACCCATGAAGTCTACTCCCCAAACATCAAAGATTTCTACTTGGAGATTGCTGTTGAGCGGCATTGCGTCTCTAGTGTTTATGTTTCCATGTTTCTGACAGAGTGGGCACCGCATGATAAATGCTTTAGCATCTTCATAAATGCTGGGCTAGTAAAATCCACACTGCCAGACTTTATCATTGGTCTGGAATGTGCCATAGTGGCCTCCGTATGGGGCTGCATGACACCTGTCCAGGATCTTATATGCCTCATGTGCAGGTACGCATCTTCTGAGGAGTCCATCACTACATATCCTGAATAGGTATGGGTCGTCCCAGAGATGGAGTCAGCTCTCATATGCCAGTCTCTTCTTATTTTCTCCTGGTGGGACGTACCCTATCACCATGTAATTCACTATGTTGGCATACCACGTATCAATAGTGGTGACCTTAAGGAGTGTGTCATCCCGTAAATAATCATCAATTAGAAGATCGGACGGGACTTGCATTCGAGACAAGTGGTCAGCCACTGAGTTCTCTACTCCTTTCTTATCCCTTATTTCAATGCCAAACTCCTAGAGTAGAAGGATCCAGCGGATGAGTCTCACTTTCGCATCCTTTTTGGTCAGAAGGTACTTCAGAGCGGCGTGGTCTGAATAGACTATGACCTTGGCCCCAACTAGGTAGGACCGGAATTTTTCTATAGCAAACATGACCGCTAAGAGTTCCTTCTCCGTGGTTGCGTAATTGAGCTGGGGGCCAGTAAGCGTTTCTCTAGCATATGAGATAGCAGAGTGCTTCTTGTCCTTAGTTTGGCCCAACACAGCTCCTACGGCAAAATCGCTCGCATCACACATGATTTCAATTGGAATGCTCCAGTCAGGAGGCTGGATGATGGGAGAGGTAATGAGTGCTTTCTTGAGAGTGTGAAAGGCTGCATAGCACTCTTCATCAAAAACGAAAGGGACGTCCTTGGCTAAGAGATTGGTCAACAGCCTGGAGATCTGGGAGAAATTTTTGATGAAACGCCTCTAGAATCCGGCATGGCCAAGGAAACTACGGATCCCTTTAACGTTGGTGGGATGTGGTAGTTGTTCAATGACCTCTATGTTTGCTCTATCTACTTCGATTCCATGTTCCGACACCCTATGTACTAAGAAAATCCCTTCTCTCACCATGAAGTGGCACTTTTCCCAGTTTAGGACTATGTGCTTTTCTTGGCATCTCTGGAGGACCTTGTCCAGATTTTTCAGACACTCGGTAAAGGTCTTCCCATAAACTGAGAAATCATCCATGAACAATTCCATAATCTCTTCGATCATATCAGAGGAGATGGACATCATGCAACGTTGAAAAGAGGCGGGTGCGTTACATAGCCTGAAGGACATCCGCCGATAAGCATACGTCCCACAGGGGTATGTGAACGTGGTTTACTCTGGTCATCTAGGTGGATTGGAATTTGGTGATATCCAGAGTAACCATCAAGGAAGCAGAAGAAGGAGTGTTTTGCTAACCGTTCAAGCATCTCATCTATCAATGGAAGGGGGAAATGGTCTTTCTTGGTGGCCTTGTTGAGTCGATGATAGTCGATACACATATTCCAACCAGTGATGGTGCGCTGCGGGATGAGCTCATTTTTATCATTGCGCACAACCGTCATTCCTCCCTTCTTAGTAACAACTTGAATAGAACTAACCCATTCACTATTAGGGACAGGATAAATGATCCCTGCATGAAGGAGTTTGAGAACTTCCTTTTTCATGACCTCCCTCATGGCATTGTTCAACCATCTTTGAGGTTCCCGAGATGGTGTCACTTTATAATCGATTGGGATAGGATGGGTACAGAGGTTAGGACTGATCTCTTTCAGATCTTGGAGTGAATATCCTAAGACCGCTCGATTCTTCTCTAGGATAGTGAGTAGTTGTTGGGTTTCCAGGTCGGATGGCTTTTCACTAACGATCACTGGAGTTTGCTTGTCCCCGGGGAGGAAAGCGTACTTTAATCTAGGAGGAAGAGGTTTCAACTCGATTGGAGATGGTTTTGGAGTTTCAGTTGGATTGAGCTTGATTGGAGGTTGAGTTTCCTCTTCCTCCGTAAAGAATTGGATGTCTTTCTTTGGGATGGTATGCTCTAAGTCCGTCAAGGCTGTTGACATGACCTCCTCCATAGGATCAGGATCAGGATCTATCTCTACTGGGGTGTTCAAAGAATGAGAGTAAGAGACAGGGACAAGTTCTTTGCCGATCCTAAGCTCTACTAGCTGATTCATTGGGGCCTTTTCCAGTATTTTCAAAATTGGCCTCCCGATAAAGATAGAATGAGTGGAATTTTCCGGTAGGTCAAAGACATGGAAATCCAGGAATAGTTTAGGGCCGCTAATCTGTCACACCCGATTTTCACGAAAACCTGAATGCGTCCATATGTGTGCGCATGAAGTCATAGTACACATATAACAAACAAATATGACAAACGGAGAACATATGCTTGAATAAATTCTTGATTAAATAAAGTTTTACATCAGAGTGCATCATAAATAAATGAACCAAATACAGCGAAAGACTATAACTCTCAAACTAAATGGAGCTACAATCCACAGGGACTCTGACTGGGAGATCACAACTCAGTAGTACGGCAAATCTTCTGGAAACTCAGCAGCAGACTCATGCACAACCCAATCTGTTTACCCATTCGGGATTTTGTTGAATAAATGACAAGTGTAAGTAAACATTTACTTAGCAAGTATAGCGCGGGTATATGATGGCTCAAAATAAGGCTAGACACGACTGAACTGTATTAGTGTCACACCCGGATTTTCACAAAACCCGAATGCGGCCATATGTGTGCCCAGGAAGTCCACAGAACACATACATCAAACAAATATGATAAACAGAGTGCAAATGCTCGAAATAAAATAGTTTACATCAGAGTATAACATAAATGATTCTTACAGCGGAAGTCAATAACTCTCAACTAGAGCGGAGCCGCAGTCCACAGGGACTTTGACTGGGAGAGCGCAACTCAAATGTACGGCAGGTCCTCAGGGAACTCAGCAGTAGTATCATGCACATCCCAATCTATTACCCATCCAGGATTTTGTTGAATAATGGCATGTGTAAGTAAAACATTTAGTTAGCAAGTATAGCACGGGTATATGAAGGCTCAAAATAAGGCTAGACACGGCTTAACCGCATTGGCATTTTTAGTTGGTTCATTTTAATATTATCCAACTTACTACAATGAATGAAACCCAGTTGCAACCCAATTAATAAAGTATAAGTGACATTAAACATAAATAAACATCATCTTCTAATAAAAAAGGATCCAGGTCGCTCGTGACCCTGAGCAAGGCTATCATGATAGATTTACACTCTGCAGAGGTTTCGCCCTTTACCCACCAGTCGCGTAAAAGTTCAAAAGAACTTTGCACCCAACCACGCACATCAACACTTCCGAGGTGTGACTGCAGAGGGACGCTATGAGGTTTTTCACAAGACACCCTAACAAGACAGTGGCCGCTGAGGTACAATAAGGTGGTGAGACTCTAGGCACCGAGATTGACTGACCCTCAGGGCACAATGTGAGGGGGTCAATGGCGTCCAAGCGCGGGCAACTCATGCCAACAACAAAAATAAAGAGCGCAACATGTGGAGCTCCCGTACCATAGGGGCTCCCAACACAGGACTGGATCTAACGAGACCTAGCCGACGGGGCTACCGTACTCGGTGGAATCAAGAAACACCCCGTGCCTTACTTCCCATAACGTCGTCGCCCACTCCGGTAACCACTGGCAAGCTAGAGACGTACAAGTTACTTGACCAAGACTAGAGCCATAATAGTTCTAGCGGTAGCGACAGGCTCCTGGGTTGCCGCTTTAAGAACCGAGCCTTAAGGAGAGACACTAGAGCAAAGCACACAACACATGCTCTAGCTCCCTAAACCATGTTGCTAAAAAGCAAGTTTTATCATTAATATTGAAGAGAACCATTATGTCGTAATTAACAATTAAATAACGGTGATAGTAGCTACGCATAGCAAAGATTCTACCCATATGCAATAACCCCAAGGTAACAAGGACATGAGTATAGAAACTAGGTACAACCTTAATAGTACATCAATTTAGACACATGCATATGAAAGTAAATGTATGTAAAAAGTGTGTTTAGGTAACAAGGATTGTCCATGCTATGACTTACCTTCCTCAAAGTGTTGCTGTTGCTGCGAGTCCTGCTCCGGAAAGTCCTCCGCGAACTCGAAATCCAAAGCTAACGGCTCACCGACTGGACACGAAGCACCACACAAGCATACACGCATACAAAGACATGCAAACAAATATAATTCTATTAGAACAATACACCAACAGAAGAAACAACACATAAAAAGGTTTTAGAAATATTCAACGCTTCACTACGAACACATGAGCGCGAAAATCACGCTAATCGGAGCTAAAATGAAAAAGAAATGAGTTTTCTAAGTTCCAGGGACCTGCTGGTAAGTTTTAAAAGTTTCCATGGCTTATTTGAAATAAAACAGGGACCTAAACATAATTATGCATTAAAACTCAAGGGCCTACATGCAAATTGGTTAACTAAGGACGGCGGGTTCTATTTTCTTAAATCTTAGGGGGTTTTCCATAAAATTCAGGACCTAACTGTAATTATTTTTTAATAGGAATGGACCACGGGTTGATTTGCAACACTTGTAGGGGCTCTTTAACAAAAGAGCCATCACGGACTGGAGTTGACCGGTACGCGGCCCTTGGATCGGATTTGGACGGCTCAGATTTAAATCTCAAAGGGGTATCGGGGGTTCTAATTTGGACGGTTGAGGGCAGATCGGACGGCTCGGGTCGGTTGGCGTGCTTGAGTCACCGGCGGGGAGGAGGAAACAGTGGCGTCACCCATGGTCGCGGCGGGGCTTCACCGGAGCGAGCTCGGATTCGAGCTAGCGGCCATCATTTTCCACGTGACCTAGCCCTACAGCACCGGGGAAGCATGGCGAGTATGGCTGAGGAGTTCAAGTCGACAAACGGAGCTCCAACGCGGCGGCCGACGCAGACCAGCGGCTGAAGAACTCCGACGAGCGGGTTGGGGTGCTAAGGGGGGAGAGGGTGAGCGAGAAGTAGCTCTGGGGGGGGGTCCTTAGCTTTGCGCAAAGCACCTAGGAGGCCCAATTGGAGCAGAGCTGCGCCAGACAGGGAGCTTCGATGGCGGCGCGCGGGGAGCTCGGTTGGGGAGGAACTGGGGGCTCGAGCGGGGTTGGTGAGGTGCCAGGGCGCGAGGGCCAGCTTTTATAGGGTGTAGGGGGTCCTAGGCGTGCGGGCCACGGGGAATCGGCGGTGGCCTGCGGCAGATCGGGGAGCTTCCAAGTGAGGGGCGACTTGCCTTGCGGGGGAGTGCTGGAGAAGGAAAGAGAGCGCGGGAATGGGGCAGGGGATCTCCAGGTGTGGCCCACGGGCGCGGAGCGGGGCCAAGGCGGCCGGGCGGTTCGACGCTGATCGCGCTGGGGAGAGAGGGCGCGCGGGTGAGGGAAAGGGGGAGGATCTGACGAGTGGGGTCGGGCGTGAGCCAGAGGGAGAGAGGGGAGGGGCGAGTGGGCGCGAGCTGGGCCGACTGGGCAAGCGCGGGGAGGAGGGAAGTGCTGGGCCGGCTTGGGAGACGGGGCCCAGGTGGGGGAAAGGCGACTTGGGCCGGGGTAAAGGGAGAGAGGGAGCAGGCCGGGCTGGTCTGGGAGAAGAGTATAGGGAGGGAATGCAGACTAGGGAAAAAGATGGAGGGGCAAAAGTGAACTCGACTTGAATTTACGTCCCTAGGGCTCAAACAAATGCAAATTAAATTCGAATTTAAACAGAATTTAAATTCCAACTTACCTTGCCAACAAACAAAACACAATGCAGCAACATTAATGCAACAAAAATATTTCTACAACTTATATTTGATTTTAATATTCAAAAATAATTTATTTAACCTATATTAAATATGAGAAATTCAATAAAAGCAAATTAATAACAAAAGAATTTAAATGGGCTATTTTTTGGTGTTACAAACCTACCCCCCTTAGGATGAATCTCGTCCTCGAGATTCGGATGAGGAAGCGAAGAGTTGTGGATATTCGGTCTTGAGATCCTCTTCTCTTTCCCAAGTTGCTTCGTCCTCCGAGTGTTGGTTCCATTGCACCTTGCACGTTCGGATGACCTTGCTTCTGGTTACTCTCTCCGACCTTTCCAAAATCTTGATGGGGTACTCATCGTAGGTGAGATATTCTTGCACATTCAGCTCATCTATCGGCATCTGCTCCTTAGGTACCCGCAAACACTTCTTCAACTGAGACACGTCGAACACATCGTGCACTCCGGCTAGTTTCTCAGGTAGCTCTAGCTGGTAAGCCACTTCACCTATTCGTTCCACTACTTTGAATGGCCCGATGTACCGAGGTGCTAGCTTCCCCTTGACATTGAACCTTTTCACGCCTCGCATCGGTGACACCTTGAGATACACAAAGTCATCGACTTCGAAGGTGAGATCCCTTCTTCTGACGTCGGCATAGCTTTTCTGCCGCGACTGTGCCACTTTCAAGTTCTGTTGGATCACTTGCACTTGTCGCTCTACCTCTCTTAGTATCTCAGGCCCGAAAACATGACTTTCCCCAGTCTGGTTCCAGAATAGTGGAGTCCTACACTTCCTGCCTTACAAAGCCTCGAACGGTGCCATCTGCAGACTCTTCTGGTAGCTGTTGTTGTACTAGAATTCCGCATAGGGAAACTTTCATCCCAACTGACACCATACTGCAGAGCACATGCTCTCAACATGTCTTCCAGAATCTGGTTCGTTCGCTCTGTCTGTCGATCCGTCTGTGGGTGATAAGCTGAGCTGAAATGCAGCTTAGTATCCATAGACTGATGTAGCTTCTGCCAGAACTGTGACGTGAACTGAGTACCTCGGTCAGACACTATACGTTTTGGCACTCCATGCAAGTACACAATCCTTTCCATATATAGCTCTGCTAGTCTGGCTCCTGTGTAAGTGGTCTTTACGGGGAGAAAGTGTGCCACTTTCGTCAAGCGATCCACAATCACCCAAATGGAGTCAAATCCTCGCAGGGTGCGGGGTAGACCCGTTATGAAGTCCATACCAACTTCTTCCCATTTCCATTCCGGTATCTTCAAGGGCTGGAGTAATTCGGCTGGCCTCTGATGTTCAGCCTTAACTCTTTGACAAGTGTCACATAGTGCCACATATGTCGCCACATCACGCTTCAATCCGTACCACTAGAATCTTTCCTTGATGTCTTGGTACATCTTGGCGCTTCCTGGGTGTATCGAGTATGCCGAATCATGCGCTTCTCTTAGGATCGTGTCCTTGATCTGTGCTATATCGGGCACACATATCCTCTTCCCGTGCCATAAGGTTCCTTGTTCGTCCACTTGGAAACTAGGGGCCTTTCCTAGGGTAACATTCTCCACAATCTCCTTGATCTTTTAATCACCAAGCTGACCCCTCCGGATCTCCTGTTCAAGAGTCAGTTCTACTGTAATCTCTGTGATGCTAGTCACGAATCCCAGACTCATCTTCTCAAATTCCCGGTTGAGTTCTTCCGGCAGACAGTGTCCGGTGACCTTGTTCACATAGCTTCTCCGGCTCAGAGCATCTGCCACCAAGTTAGCCTTCCCGGGGTGGTAGTGGATCTCCAGATCATAGTCCTTGATCAACTCCAACCATCGGCGTTGCCTCATATTCAGATCTGACTGAGTGAAGACATACTTGAGACTCTTGTGATCAGTGTAGATGTCACACTTGTGCCCGATCAGGTAGTGTCTCCAGATCTTTAGGGCATGAACCACCGTTGTCAACTCTAGGTCATGTGTCGGGTAGTTCTGCTCATGTTTCCTCAATTTCCTTCATGCATAAGCCACTACTCTGCCCTCTTGCAAGAGCACACATCCCAATCCTAGACGAGATGCATCGCAGTAGATCGAGAAGCTCTTGGCTATGTCAGGAAACACTAGCACAGGTGCTGTAGTCAACCTCTTCTTCAACTCCTCAAAGCTGACTTGACATTCTGTTGTCCAGACGAACTTGGCATTCTTCTCCAGTAGGGATGTCATTGGCTTAGCAATCATGGAGAAACCTTCGATGAACCGTCTGTAGTATCCAGCCATACCAAGGAAACTCCTGATCTCACTCACATCCTTGGGTGGATTCCAGCTGAGCACATCCTGAACCTTCTTCGGATCCACGGCTACTCCTCCATTGGACAACACATGACCCAAGAATGCCACTTCCTTCAGCCAGAACTCGCACTTTCTCAACTTAGCATATAGCTGATGCTCTCTGAGTCGCTGCATTGCCATCCGCAAGTGCTTCTCGTGTTCTTCCTCCTTCTTGGAGAAGACCAAAATGTCATCAATGAACACCACCACAAACTTGTCCAGGTAGTCCATGAAGACGCTATTCATCATGTACATAAAGTATGCTGGAGCGTTGGTTAGTCCAAAGGACATGACTGTGAACTCATATAGCCCATACCGAGTGGTGAAGGCCGTCTTGGGTACGTCGGAAGGTCGGATCCTCATCTGGTGGTAGCCCGATCGAAGATCTATCTTGGAGAACACATAAGCTCCCTTCAATTGATGGAACAGATCATCAATCCTTGGCAACGGATACTTGTTCTTGACAGTCACTTCATTGAGGGCTCGATAGTCCACGCACATCCTCTGCGTGCCATCCTTCTTGTCCACGAACAACACTGGTGCTCCCCATGGTGAAGAACTAGGACGAATATACCCTTTTTCTAGCAAAGAGCTTAATTCTTCCTTAAGTTTCTCCAGCTCATTCACTCCCATCCTATATGGCCTTTTAGCTATAGGTGCAGTGCCAGGTTTTAGTTCAATAACGAATTCAACTTCGCGTTCCAGGGGCATACCTGGCAATTCCTCGGGAAACACATCCGGGAACTCGCTCACCACCCTGATGTCTCCCGGAGCTGCACCATCAGCTTGATTGACTTGATTATGCTCCAATGGACTAGCTGCCTGGTACTCCACCTTATCTCTGGTTTCTACCGTCAGTTGCACAGTCCTCTGGATCACTGCATCATATCTGGCTAGCCAACTCATACCCAGAATCAGGTCGAAACCAATAGACTCTAGGACTATCGAGCGTGCCTCGAAATCTACCCCCCTTATGGTGACAGTAACATGGGGACAGCGTAAAGTGGCGCACTATTCCCCTCTTGGTGAGCTAACTAGCATAGCATTCTTCATGGGCAGTAATGCCACTAAGTTCTTTTTCACCAAAGCACCAGATATGAAAGCATGCGAAGCTCCGGAATCGAACAAAATAGTCGTAGGTGTGGAGTTGATAGGGAACGTACCCACGACCACATCAGTGGCTCCCTCAATGGTCTCCGCCCCAGTGTGGTTGAGCATTCCTCTGGCGGGGTTCTGCGGAGCACGGTTGGCCTGGCCCTGCTGCTGATTGTGCGGTAGGCCAGCCCTCTGATTGGTGTTCTGGCTGGCGGCGTTCTGGACTCTGCGGGGACAGGCGTTGGCATAGTGTCCTGGCTCGCCACAATGGAAGCACTTCTGCCCCCCTGGTGCATTGCTGGCTGGGGCGGGGCGCTGAACTGGCTACACCTGGTTGCGCTGAGCTGGGGCATTCTGCAGCTGGTTCTGGAAACGCTGCTGCTGTGGCGCCTGGGGGTACTGGGGGCGCTGCTGGTACTGGCCACGGTTGAGCTGGTCGGGCTGACTCTGGAAGCGCTGCTGGCTCCCCATCTGCTGGCTTTGGGGAGTAGTGAAGCGGGGGAGGTTGTTGCTCCCAGTCTGCTGGCCCTGGAACTTCCGCTTCTTTTCCTCCATCTCACGACGCTTGTGTTCTAGCATCAGGGCGCCGTCCACCAGTTCCTGAAAGTTGGGGAACTTGCTGCATATCAGCTGGTACTGCAGGGCATCCTACAAGCCATCGCGGAACCATGACTACTTCTTCCTATCCGTGTTCACGTCCTCTGGAGCATAGCGGGCGAGCTCAATAAACTTGTCATGATAAGCTGTGACGCTCATCCCTTCCTACTTCAGTGCCAGGAACTCCTTGTTCTTCAAAGTCAGCAGGGCTTCAGGCACATGGTGTGAGCGAAAGCTGTCATGGAACTCCTGCCATGTGATCTGAGTACGATCAAGGTGAGCATACTGATAGGAATCCCACCAGTCCAAGGCTGGTCCTTGAAGCTGTCCTCCTGCGTACAACACCTTCTCCTGGTCGTTGCACTGTGCGATGTCGAGTTGTCGCACCACTGCCTTGAGCCAATGCACTGCATGCAGGGTATCGGTTGCTTTGTTGAAGGTGGGCAGACGTCCCTTCAGAAATTCGCCCCTCTTGTCTCTGGGCGGCATGTGGGGCTGTTGAGGTGGGTTTTGCTGGTTCTGCTGCATCATTGCCATCGTCTGAGCCATCTGCTGCATCAGCTGGGTCTGCGTGAGCATCATCTGCTCAATGGTGGGAGGTGGTGGCGGCAGTCCACTGGAACCACCGTTGCTCCTCGTGTTCACCATCTATCATCAGCAAGAGATTCCCATAAATTTTATTGGACAAAACCAAGTAACTTAGGTTTGGAACAGAAGTACTTGAGATTATCGATTGAACTGGTTAAGGTAGAGCATAAGATAGATAAAGAGCAAGTGAAACAAATAACCCCTTCTATGTATTCAATAATATCCTTATGCCTTAATCTAAAATCGAGATGGTGGTAGACTTGCGTCTACGCCCAACACAATCATTACAAAAATCCAACTCATACATAAGCATAATGATAATCAAACCAAACATCGAAAGACAAGGTTCACACTGACTTGACTCACTAGTTTTTGACTCGACTAGAAAGGAGAATGATGACTACCCGATCTTATTAAAGACTCATGGTAAACTCCTAAGGATCCTGCTAGATGGTAGTGCGGGTGGCAGCAGATCCGAAGCAGTGCCTCTTGCGAGGCGGTGAGTCTGCACGGTAGTCTGGGCTGCGTGGCGGCGGAGCTCCCATCATCTGGTCAAGCTGCTCCAACTCTTGCTGGGTCCCTCTCAGCAGCTCCCTCAGAGCGGTGATCTCATCAGTAGCTGCCTCCAGGTTAGTGTTGACGGTAGCCACAAGTGTCACAGTAGCAGCGAGCTGGTGGTCAGCGATGTCTCCGATGGGGGCGATGGTGCAAGCTGTCTCTCCACTCCTCCTGCGGGGGTACCACCTCTCTGGCCCATCCTGGATCTCTGCCCAGAACCGGTCTCTGTAGTAGTAGTAGGCATGGTGAGCAACATCTGCTATCCCTGCCTCCTAGGTGGATCTCTCACTGGAGGCGTAGTGGATCGACCTCGTCCTGGCAGCTCTCCGTGGTCAGCTGTACGGATCCGCAGTGTAGTACTCCAGAAGGTGGGGAAGCGGGGGTGCGTCCACCTCTCGCTGTGGTACTCCATGCCCACGTTGCCTGTGTCGTAGTGGGAGCAGAGTATCTGCTTCAGGCGCCAGTGGTAGAAGTTGTCTCCTGCGTCTCTAACGAAGTCCTCCACGGTCCACCTTGGTGCTGCCAGTGCTGGTGTAGGCTGCTGGGGTGCTGAGGGCTCCTTAGGATCATCACCCTCACCATCTGACGGATCATCACCACCGTCTTCATCATCATCATCACTGTCATCACCATCTAGGTCTCCGGGAGGATTCCCACCACCTGGCTGAACTGGCTCGGGCTGCTCCTCTGGCTCATCAGCGGGCTCCATCTCCTCGTCCTCGGGCTCTCCCTGCTGCTCCTCCTCTTGCATCTCTTCCCACTCCTGTAAGCATCCTAGTAGGAGACACCAAAGTCCACCTCTGAAACGCGGGGCAGAAGGTAGCCACAGGTGGACTTGCGGGCGGTCAGCTTCGTGCAAGCCATCTACTGCAGAGAGAAGACAAGGAAAAATTTTAGAAAAACTTTGCAAAGAGATGGGGTAGAGGAGACACCGAACACTATTTTGCAAAACTCAACACTTTTATATGTAAAATAGAGAAGACTGGACTTGACTATGACCGACCATTCTATCTAGGCTGCGATCCTACAGTCAGCACGGCTCTGATACCAATCTGTCACACCCGGATTTTCACAAAACCCGAATGCAGCCATATATGTGCCCAGGAAGTCCACAGAACACATACAACGAACAAATATGATAAACAGAGTACAAATGCTCAAAATAAAATAGTTTACATCAGAGTATAACATAAATGATTATTACAGCGGATGTCTATAACTCTCAACTAGAGCGGAGCCGCAGTCCACAGGGACTCTGACTGGAAGAGCGCAACTCAGAAGTACGACAGGTCCTTAGGGAACTCAGCAGCAGTCTCATGCACAGCCCAATCTGTTACCCATCCGGGATTTTGTTGAATAATGGCAAGTGTAAGTAAAACATTTACTTAGCAAGTATAACACGGGTATATGAAGGCTCAAAATAAGGCTTGACACGGGTTAACTGCATTTGCATTTTTAGTTTGTTCATTTTAACATTATCCAAGTTACTACAATGAATGAAACCCTGTTGCAACCCAATTTATAAAGTATAAGTGACATTAAACATAAATAGACATCATCTTCTAATAAAAAATGATCCAGGCCGCTCGTGACCCTGAGCAAGGCTATCATGATAGATTTACACTCTGCAGAGGTTTTCGCCCTTTACCCACCAGTCGTGCAAAAGTTCAAAAGAACTTTGCACGCAACCACGCACATCAACACTTCCGAGGTGTGACTGCATAGTGACGCTACGAGGTTTTTCACAAGACACCCTAACAAGACAGTGGCCGCTGAGGAACAATAAGGTGGTCAGACTCTAGGCACCGAGATTGACTAACCCTCAGGGCGCAATGTGAGGGGGTCAATGGCGTCCAAGCGCGGGCAACTCATGCCAACAACAAAAATAAAGAGCGCAACGTGCGGAGCTCCAGTACCACAAGGGCTCCCAACACGGGACTAGGTCCAACGAGACCTAGCCGACGGTGCTACCGTCCTCGGTGGAATCAAGAAACACCCCGTGCCTTACTTCCCATAACGACGTCGGCCACTCCGGTAACCACTGGCAAGCTAGAGATGTACAAGTTACTTGACCAAGACTAGAGCCATAATAGTTCTAGCGGTGGCGACAGGCTCCTGGATTGCTGCTTTAAGAACCGGGCCTTAAGGAGAGACACTAGAGCAAAGCACACAGCACATGCTCTAGCCCCCTAAACCATGTTGCTAAAACGCAAGTTTTATCATTAATATTGAAGAGAACCTTTATGTCGTAATTGACAATTAAATAATAGTGACAGTAGTTGCGCATAGAAAAGATTCTACCCATATGCAATAATCCCAAGGTAACAAGGACAGGAGTATACAAACTAGGTAGAACCTTAATAGGACATCAATTTAGACACATGCATATGAAAGTAAATGTATGTAAAAAGTGTGTTTAGGTAGCAAGGATTGTCCGTGTTATAACTTGCCTTCCTCGATGTGCTGCTGCTGCGAGTCCTGCTCCGGAAAGTCCTCCGCGAACTCGAAATCCAAAGCTAACGGCTCACCGACTGGACACGAAGCACCACACAAGCATACACACATACCAATACATGCAAACAAATATAATTCTATTAGAACAATAGACCAAACAGTAGAAACAGCACATAAAAAGGTTTTATTAATATTCTACGCTTCACTACGAACACGTGAGCGCGAAAATCACGCTAATCGGAGCTAAAACGAAAAAGATATGGGTTTTCTAAGTTCCACGGACCTGCTGCTATGTTTTAAAAGTTTCAAGGGGCTTATTTGAAATTAAAAAGGGACCTAAACATAATTATGTGTTAAAACTCAGGGGGCTACGCTCAAATTGGTTAACTAAGGACGACGGGTTCTATTTTCTAAAAGCTTAGGGGGGTTTTCCATAAACTTCAGGACCTAACTGTAATTATTTTTGAATAGGAATGGACCGCGGGTTGATTTGCAAAACTTCCAGGGGCTCTTTAACAAAAGAGCCATCGCGGACCGGAGCTGACCGGTACGCGGCCCTTGGATCAGATCTGGACGGCTCAGATTTAAATCGCGAAGGGGTATCGGGGGTCCTAATTTGGGCGGTTGAGGGCAGATCGGACGGCTCGGGTCGGTTGGTGTGCTTGAGTCACCGGTGGGAAGGAGCAAATAGTGGCGCCGCCCATGGTCGCGGCGGAGCTTCGATGGAGCGAGCTCGGATTCGAGCTAGGGGCCATCATTTGCCACATGACCTGGCCCTACAGCACCAGGGAAGCATGGCGAGTACAGCTGAGGGGTTCAAGTCGACGAATGGAGCGGCGGCCGACGCGGACCAACGGCCGAGGAACTCCGGCGAGCGGGTTGGAGGTGCTAAGGGGAGAGAGGGTGAGCGAGAAGTAGGTCTGGGGGGTCCTTACCTTTGCGCAAAGCACCTAGGAGGCCCAATTGGAGCAGAGCTGCGCTAGAGAGGGAGCTTCGACGACGGCGCGCGGGGAGCTCGGGTGGGGAGGAACTGGGGGCTCGAGCGGGTTTGGTGAGGTGCCAGGGCGCGAGGGCCGGCTTTTGTAGGGCGCAGGGGGTCCTAGGTGTGCAGGCCACGGGGAATCGGTGGTGGATCGGGGAGTTTCCATGTGAGGGGTGACTTGCCTTGCGGGGGAGTGCTGGAGAAGGAAAGAGAGCGCGGGAATGGGGTAGGGGATCTTCAGGTGTGTCCCATGGCGCGCGGAGTGGGGCCAAGGCGCCCGGGCGGTTCGGCGCTGATCGCGCCGGGTAGAGAGGGTGCGCGGGCGAGGGAAAGGGGGAGGATCTGACGAGTGGGGTCGAGGCGTCAGCCGGAGGGATAGAGGGGAGGGGTGAGCGGGCGCGAACTGGGCCGCCTGGGCCAGCGTGGGGAGGAGGGAAGTGTGGGGCCGGCTCGAGAGACGGGGCCCAGGTGGGGGAAAGGTGACTTGGGCCGGGTTAAAGGGAGAGAGGGAGCAGGCCGGGCTGGTCTGGGAGAAGAGTAGAGGGAGGGAATGTGGACCAGGGAAATAGATGGAGGGCAAAAGTGAAGTCAACTTGAATTTACTTCCCTAGGGCTCAAACAAATGCAAATTAAATTCGAATTTAAATAGAATTTAAATTCCAACTTAACTTGCCAACAAACAAAACACAGTGCAGCAGCATGAATGTAACAAAAATATTTCTACAACTTATATTTGATTTTAATATTCAAAAATAATTTATTTAACCTATATTAAATATGAGAAATTCGATAAAAGCAAATTAATTACTAAATATTTTAAATGGGCTATTTTTGGGTGTTACAATTAGCATTTTTAGTTGGTTCATTTTATCATTAACCAAGTTACTACAAGTGAATGAAACCCAGTTGCAACCCAATTAATAAAGTATAAGTGACATTAAACATAAATAAACATCACCTTATAATAAAAAAGGATCCAGACCGCTTGTGACCCTGAGCAAGGCTATCATTATAGATTTACACTCTGCAGAGGTTTCGCCCTTTACCCACCAGTCGCGTAAAAGTTCAAAAGAACATTGCACCCAACCACGCACATCAATACTCCCGAGGTGTGATGGCATAGGGACGCTACGAGATCTTTCACAAGACACCCTAACAAGACAGTAGCCGCTAAGGTACAACAATGTGGTGAGACTCTAGGCACCGAGATGGACTGACTGTCAGGGCGCAACGTGAGGGGGGTCAATGGCGTCCGAAGCGCGGGCAACCCATGCCAACAACAAAAATAAAGAGCGCAACATGTGGAGTTCCTATACCACAGGGACTGTGCCTAACGTGACATAGCCGACAGGGCTACCGTCCTCGATGGAATCAAGAAACACCCCGCACCTTGCTTCCCATAACGTCGTCGGCCCCACCAGTAACCAATGGCAAGCTAGAGACGTATAAGCTACTTAACCAAGACCAGATCCATAATAGTTCTAGCGGTGGCGACAGGCTCCTGGGTTGCCGCTTTAAGAACCGAACCTTATGGAGAGACACCAAAGCAAAGCAGTAAGTAAAAACCAAGTTGCTAAAAAGCCAGTTTTATCATTAATGTTGAAGTGAACCAGTAAGTCAAAATTAACAGTTAAATAATGGTGATAGTAGCTGCGCATAGTAAAGATCTACCCAAATGCATAAACCCAAGGTAATCAAAGGACTGGATAATCAAACTAGGTACAACCTTAATGGTACATCAAATTAGACACATGCATTTGTGAACTAATCTAATACAAGGTGAGTAGGTGTAACACCCTAAAAATGCCTATTTTAAAATTTAGTAATTAAATTGCTTTTATTTAAGTAATGTTCATATTTATTTAGGAAGAAATAAATAATTTTTGGCAAAATAAAATCAAATATAAGGTTAGAAACATTTTTGTTGCATTCATGCTGTTTGCATTGTGTTTTGTTTGCGTGCGGTTCAATTGGAATTTAAATTCTGTTTAAATTCGAATTTGAATCGTTGTGTTTGGAGCTCTAGAAAAGTTGTAGCAGCCCGAGTTCAGTTTCCCTCCCTGAATTCTATTCCCCGGCCGAGCTTGCCCCTTTTTCTTTTCTCACCCGCAGCGGCCCAGTTCTTCTTTCCCCGCTTTCGGCCCAGCCGCGGCCTGCTCCGCCCCCCCCCCCCCCCCGCCGGCCTGTTCCCTTCCGCTCCCGCAGCAGCCCACGCTTCCCCACTTGCGGCCCAACTTGGCCCAGCAAGCCCGCCGCAGCACACCGCCTCCCCCCCCAACGCGGCCCACCAGGCCGGCCCGCCTCACGCCGCCCCGCCGTCGTTGTCACGCGGGTCCCACGCGTCAGACCCCTCTCCTACCTCCCGACCGAGTTCGCCTCGGCCCCGGCCACGGAGTCCGGCACGGCCACGGCACGCACGCCGAGACCCACCCGAGCCGCCCTCAACCGCCCTATTTAAGCCGCCGCCCTGCGCCACGACCCCCACCGAACCTTAGCCGCCTCCGCTCAAGCTCTCCGCGCAGCCGCCGCCATAGCCGCCACCGCCGAGCTCTGCGCCGCCGTCAATCTCACCGCCCGTCGTCGTTCCGCCCCGGCGGGCTGCTCCAGCACCTTCGCGTGGCGGTAAGGGACCTCCCAAGCCCCTCCTTGCTCCCTCTCTCCCTCTGCTGCATACTCGCCGCTCTCGCCGAAGACCGCCGCCGCCATTGCTCGTCAACCGCCGCCTCCGCTGCTTCGCCGCCGACGAGATCCACCTCGCTCGACTCGCCGTCGTCCCGCACACCCGTAGCACCAGACCGCGCCCCGAACCGTGCCCCGTAGCGCTTTTGCGCGTTACGCCGGCGAAGCGCCGCCGCCGCCACCCAGCGCCGCCGTCGACACCCCCCTCCCCTAGATCTAATCTGGATCGTCGGATCCAAATCTGACGGCCCAGATTGAACCCAGCCGAATCAAACCCGAGTCAATACCGGTCAATCCCCAGTCAACCATGGCCGTTTTGCAAAAGAGCCCCTGACCTTTTTCAAAATTAACCCACGGTCCAGATCTATTAAAAAATAATTAGATTTAAGTCCTGATTTTTATAGAAAACCCCCTGCCTTATTTAAAAATAGCACCGGAGGTCCTATTTAAGTTATTTTATGCTTTAGCCCTCCTGTTTTAATATAAAATTATGTTTTAGCCCCTGAGTTTTTGCAAATAAGCCCCTGGAACTTTTAAAACTTTGCCAGCAAGCCCCTGAACCTTAGAAAAGCCATATCTTTCTCGTTTTAGCTCCGATTTGAGCGATTTTCGCGCTCACGTGTTTGTAGCGAAGCCTAGATTAGTTTTTCAACCTTCTTTTGTTCTGTTTTTATTGTTTGGTGTACTGTTCTAATAGAATAATATTGTTTGCATGTACTGGCTTGTGTGAATGCTTGTGTGTTGCTTCGTGAGTCCAGTCGGTGAGCCGTACGCGCTTGAGTTCGAGGGTTACAAGGAGCAGGACTAGTAGGAGCAGCAGCAGCAGCAGCAGTTTGAGGAAGGCACGTACAGCACGGACAATCCTTGCTACCTAAACACACCTTTACACTATTTACCGCATATGCATGTGTCTAAATTGTTACCCTTTTAAGGTTGTACCTAGTTTGTTTATCCCATACCTTGATTACCTTGGGTTATTGCATTTGGGTAGCACTTTGCTAGGCGCAGCTACTGTCACCATTGTTTAACTATTAATCTTGACTTAATGGTTCACTTCAATGTTAATGGTAAAACTTGCTTTTTAGCAACATGGATCAGGGAGCTAGGGCGTATGCTTCGTGCTTGGCCCTAGTGTCTCTCCTTAAGGACTGGTTCTTAAAGTGGCAACCCAGGAACCTGTCGCCACCGCTGGAACTATAATGGCTCTAGTCTTGGACAAGTAACATGTACGGCTCTAGCCTGACAGTAGTTACCGACGGGCCGACGGCGTTATGGGAAGCATGGGTGAGAGTATGGTTTGATCCACCGAGGACGGAGTATCCGTCGGCTATGTCCCCGTGAGGCACAGTTCCGTATTGGGAGCCACCGTATGGCGGGGGTTCCACACATTGTGCTATTTATTTTGTTGTTGATATTCATTACCGCGCATGGACGCCATTGACCCCCTCGTGTTGCTACATGAACGTCAGTCAATCTCGGTGCCTTGGGTCATGCTGCCTAGGTTGTACCATAATGGCTACTGTTTTGTTAGGGTGTCTTGTGAAAAGCCTCGTAGCGTCCCTATGCAGTCACACCTCGGAAGTGTTGATGTGCGTGGTTGGGTGCAAAGTTCCTTTGAATTTTTACGCGACTGGTGGGTAAAGGGCGAAACCTCTGTAGAGTGTGTAATCTATCATGATAGCCTTGCTCAGGGTCACGAGCGGCCTGGATCCTTTTTGATTAGAAGTTAATATTTAATATTGTTTAATGCTCACTTCTACTATATTGGGTTTGCAACTGGGATTCACTTAATTGCAGTAGCTCAGGCGATGTTAAAATGAATCAACTAAAATTGCTAATGCAGTTCAGCCGTGTCAAGCCTTTCTTTTAAGCCTTCATTATCCGTGTTATATTTGCTAAGTAAGACATTTACTTACTCTTGTTATTCAACAAAATCCCGGATGGGTAACAGATGGATTAGATGGTACTGCTACTGTTGAATTTCCTGAGGATCTGCCATTCTACTAGCTGTGCTCAACCAGTCGGTGTCCCCGTGGGTTATGGTGATCGGCTTCGTTTTCATTTAGAGAGAGCTAATAATGAGACTTCCGCTGTGTTATTCAATTATTTGAGACAAACTCTGATGTAAAACCATTTTATTCGAGCATATGTACTCTGTTTATCATATTTGTTAACTATATGTGTTCTGTGGACTTCCTAGGCACACATATAGTAGCATTCGGGTTTCTGTGTAAATCCGGGTGTGACAGTAGGTAGCAAGGATTGTCCGTGCTATAACTTGCCTTACTCAAAAGGCGGCTGTTGCTGCTGCTATGAGTCTTGTCCCTGGAAGTTCTCCTCGTACTCGAAGTCCAACGCGAAAGGCTCACCGACTGGACACGACTCACCACACAAACATCCACGCAAGCCAATACATGCAAACAAATAATATTATATTAGATCAGTACACAAAACCGTAGAAATAGTACAAATAAAGGTTTTAGAATTATTCTACGCTTCACTACGAACACATGAGCACGAAAATCACACTAATCGTATCTAAAACGGAAAAGATACGGCAAAACTAAGATCTAGGGATCTGCTGGCAAGTTTCTAAAAGTCTCTAGGGGCTTATTTGTGAAAAACTAGGGACCTATGCGTAATTATGTATTAAAACAGAAGGGCTAACGAGTAGAAACACCAAAACAGGACCTCGTGCACTATTTCTAAAAAGATTAGGGGGGTTTTCAAAAACCAGGGGCATGGATGTAAACAAGTTTGTACGCGGGTGGACGGCGGGTTGGTTTTGAAACACTTGGGGGCTCTTTTTGCAAAACGACCGACGCTGACCGTTTTCTCTCGTTTGACTTGGGGCTATGGGCGCGTGGCGGCCGTCGGATCGGATCTGGACGGCTCAGGTGCGCTGGAGGGAATATGGTCGTCGGTGTTAGTTGGCTTGCGGTGGCGCCACTCGCAGCCGTGGCGGGGACTCGCCGGAGTAAACGCGATCTAGCGCTGCCGGCCACCATTTGCAATGAAATTTGGCCAGGGAGGGAGCTCGGGTCATGCCGAGTCCACCCAGGGGTTCTTTGAGGGGAAAAGGGACGACGCGGGGGTTGGTCGACGGCGCACCGTGGCCAGAGGACTCTGGCGAGGTGGTGTGGCGCGCTAGGGGTGAGAGAGGGGGCGGGAGGTGGCCCGGAGTAGAGCCTACTACCGTGTGAAGCTCTCCGAGGGCTTGAACGGGGCGGAGGGGCAGCGGGACGGGAGTTTAACGGCGGCGGCGATGCGAAGCTCGGCGACGGCGGTAAAAGCGGGCTTGGGCGGCGAGGAAGAGGTTAGGAGGCTCGGGAGGGGCTTGGTGAGGGTCGAGGGCTGCGGGGCGGCTTTTATAGGGCCCGGGGAGTCCATGTCGTGCGGATCACGAGGATCAACGGCGGCCGGTGCAGGAATCTCTCCTTCCATGTGGAGGGGAGCCTTCCAAGTGGGAAGCACGCCAGGATAGGAAGGGGAGTGGAGCAGGAAGCTTCGGAGAAGCTCAGGGGCGGTGCACTGGGCGCGGGGTGGGGCCCAGACGGCCGGCCAAGGCGGTGAGATGTGCGCCAGGGGAAGACGGGGCGTGGGCGAGAGGAAGAAGGAAGACCCGACAGGTGGGGTCCGCCTGTCAGCGAGGGAAGAGAGAGGAGAAGGGGCGAGCGGGGAGCTGGGCCGAGCAGGAGGAGGGAGCATGGGCCGGCTCGGGAAAGAGAAGCGGGAGGATGCTGGGCCGAGCTGGGAGAAGAGTAGTGGTGTAGAAGTAGACCGGAGGAAGAACCTAGGGAGCAAAAACGAACCCACGCTAGAATAACTTTTCTAGGATTCAAACAAATGTAAATTAAATTTAAATTTAAGCAGAATTTAAATTCTGATTTAACTAGCTACCAAACAAAACTCAATGCAGCAGCATGAATGCAACAAAAATATTTCTACAACTTATATTTGATTTTAATATTCAAAAATAATTTAATTAACCTATATTAATTATGAACAATCTAAATAAAAGCAAATAAATTACTGAAAAATTTAAATAGGCTATTTTTTGGTGTTACAAACCTACCCCCCTTAAGATGAATCTCGTCCTCGAGATTCGGATGTAGATGCGAAGAACTGTGGGTACTCGGTCTTGAAATCTTCTTCCCTTTCCCAAGTTGCTGCATCCTCCGAGTGACGGCTCTACTGTACCTTGCACATCCGGATGACATTGTTTCTTGTCAGCCTCTCAGATACCTAAAGAATCCTGACTGGATACTCCTCATAAGTGAGATCCTCTTGCACGTTCAGCTCATCTATCGGGATCTATTCTTCGGGCACCCGCAAACATTTCTTCAGCTGAGACACATGGAACACATCGTGCACTTCGGCCAATTTCTTGGGTAGTCCCAACTGATATGCCACTTCGTCTTTCCTTTCAAGTATCTGGAAAGGTCCAATGTAACGAGGTGCTAGTTTGCCCTTGACATTAAACCTCTTTACGCCTCTCATCGGTGACACCTAGAGGTACACAAAGTCTCCAACTTCAAAACTGAGATCCCTCCGTCTGACATCGGCATAACTTTCCTGCCTAGACTGTGCCACCTTCAAGTTCCGCCTGATCACTTGCACTTGACGCTCTACCTCTCTAAGTATCTTAGGCCCAAAGACTTGACTCTCTCCAGTCTGAGTCCAGAACAGTGGTGTTCTGCACTTTCTGCCATACAGAGCCTCGAACGGTGCCATTTGCAGACTCTTCTGGTAGCTATTGTTGTATGAGAATTCCGCATAGGGTAAACTCTTGTCCCAGCTAACACCATACCGCAGAGCACATGCCCTCAACATGTCCTCCAAAATCTGATTAGTCCGATCTCTCTGTCCATCCGTCTGGGGTGGTAAGCTGAGCTAAACTGCAACTTAGTGTCCATAGACTCATGCAACTTCTACCAGAAGTGTGAAGTGAACTGAGTACCACGGTTAGACACTATCCCTTTTGGCCCTCCATGCAAGCACACAATTCTCTCCATGTATAGCTCTGCCAGTCTGGCTCCGGTGCAAGTGGTCTTCACTGGAAGAAAGTGTGCCACTTTGGTCAAGCGATCCACAATCACCCAAATGGAGTCAAATCCTCACTGAGTGCGGGGTAGACCCGCTATGAAGTCCATACCAACTTCTTCCCATTTCCATTCCAGTATCTTCAAGGGCTGGAGTAATCTGGATGGCCTCAAATGTTCAGCCTTGACTCTCTGACATGTGTCACATAGAGCCACATATGTTGCCACATCACGCTTCAATCCGTACCACCAGAATCTCTCTTTGATGTCTTGGTACATCTTCGTACTTCCTAGGTGGATCGAGTATGCCGAATCATGCACTTCTCTTAGGATCGTGTCCTTGATCTGCACCATGTCAGGTACACATATCCTCTTCCCGCGCCACAAGGTTCCCTGTTCATCCACTCGTAAGACGGGGCGCGGGCGAGAGGAAGAAGGAAGACCCGACAGGTGGGGTCCGCCTGTCAGCGAGGGAAGAGAGAGGAGAAGGGGCAAGCGAGGAGCTGGGCTGAGCGGGAGGAGGGAGCATGGGCCGGCTCGGGAAAGAGAAGCGGGAGGATGCTGGGCCGAGCTGGGAGAAGAGTATTGGTGTAGAAGTAGACCGGAGGAAGAACCTAGGGAGCAAAAACGAACTCACGCTAGAATAACTTTTCTAGGATTCAAACAAATGTAAATTAAATTTGAATTTAAGCAGAATTTAAATTCTGATTTAACTAGCTACCAAACAAAACTCAATGCAGCAGCATGAATGCAACAAAAATATTTCTACAACTTATATTTGATTTTAATATTCAAAAATAATTTAATTAACCTATATTAATTATGAACAATCTAAATAAAAGCAAATAAATTACTGAAAATTTAAATAGGCTATTTTTTGGTGTTACAAACCTACCCCCCCTTAAGATGAATCTCGTCCTCGAGATTCGGATGTAGATGCGAAGAACTGTGGGTACTCGGTCTTGAAATCTTCTTCCCTTTCCCAAGTTGCTTCATCCTCCGAGTGACGGCTCCACTGTACCTTGCACATCCAGATGACCTTGTTTCTTGTCAGCCTCTCAGATACCTCCAGAATCCTGACTGGATACTCCTCATAAGTGAGATCCTCTTGCACGTTCAGCTCATCTATCGGGATCTATTCTTCGGGCACCCGTAAACATTTCTTCAGCTGAGACACATGGAACACATCGTGCACTTCAGCCAATTTCTTGGGCAGTCCCAACTGATATGCCACTTCGTCTTTCCTTTCAAGTATCTGGAAAGGTCCAATGTAACGAGGTGCTAGTTTGCCCTTGACATTAAACCTCTTTACGCCTCTCATCGGTGACACCTAGAGGTACACAAAGTCTCCAACTTCAAAACTGAGATCCCTCCGTCTCACATCGGCATAACTTTTCTGCCTAGACTGTGCCACCTTCAAGTTCTGCCTGATCACTTGCACTTGGCGCTCTGCCTCTCTAAGTATCTTAGGCCCAAAGACTTGACTCTCTCCAGTCTGAGTCCAAAATAGTGGTGTTGTGCACTTTCTGCCATACAGAGCCTCGAACGGTGCCATTTGCAGACTCTTCTGGTAGCTATTGTTGTACGAGAATTCCGCATAGGGTAAACTCTTGTCCCAGCTAACACCATACCACAGAGCACATGCCCTCAACATGTCCTCCAAAATCTGATTAGTCCGATCTGTCTGTCCATCCGTCTGGGGTGGAAAGCTGAGCTAAACTGCAACTTAGTGTCCATAGACTCATGCAACTTCTACCAGAAGTGTGAAGTGAACTGAGTACCACGGTTAGACACTATCCCTTTTGGCCCTCCATGCAAGCACACAATTCTCTCCATGTATAGCTCTGCCAGTCTGGCTCCGGTGTAAGTGGTCTTCACTGGAAGAAAGTGTGCCACTTTGGTCAAGCGATCCACAATCACCCAAATGGAGTCAAATCCTCACTGAGTGCGGGGTAGACCCGCTATGAAGTCCATACCAACTTCTTCCCATTTCCATTCCAGTATCTTCAAGGGCTGGAGTAATCTGGATGGCCTCAAATGTTCAGCTTTGACTCTCTGACATGTGTCACATAGAGCCACATATGTTGCCACATCACGCTTCAATCCGTACCACCAGAATCTCTCTTTGATGTCTTGGTACATCTTCGTACTTCCTGGGTGGATCGAGTATGCCGAATCATGCACTTCTCTTAGGATCGTGTCCTTGATCTGCACCATGTCAGGTACACATATCCTCTTCCCGCGCCACAAGGTTCCCTGTTCATCCACTCGTAAGACGGGGCGCGGGCGAGAGGAAGAAGGAAGACCCGACAGGTGGGGTCCGCCTGTCAGCGAGGGAAGAGAGAGGAGAAGGGGCAAGCGGGGAGCTGGGCTGAGCGGGAGGAGGGAGCATGGGCCGGCTCGGGAAAGAGAAGCGGGAGGATGCTGGGCCGAGCTGGGAGAAGAGTAGTGGTGTAGAAG
This sequence comes from Echinochloa phyllopogon, assembly GCA_033239725.1. Taxonomy (NCBI): domain Eukaryota; kingdom Viridiplantae; phylum Streptophyta; class Magnoliopsida; order Poales; family Poaceae; genus Echinochloa; species Echinochloa phyllopogon. The sequence continues at coordinate 17,589,790 of BTCW01000014.1, forward strand.
TAGACCGGAGGAAGAACCTAGGGAGCAAAAACGAACCCACGCTAGAATAACTTTTCTAGGATTCAAACAAATGTAAATTAAATTTGAATTTAAGCAGAATTTAAATTCTGATTTAACTAGCTACCAAACAAAACTCAATGCAGCAGCATGAATGCAACAAAAATATTTCTACAACTTATATTTGATTTTAATATTCAAAAATAATTTAATTAACCTATATTAATTATGAACAATCTAAATAAAAGCAAATAAATTACTTTAAATTTAAATAGGCTATTTTTTGGTGTTACAAACCTACCCCCCCTTAAGATGAATCTCGTCCTCGAGATTCGGATGTAGATGCGAAGAACTGTGGGTACTCGGTCTTGAAATCTTCTTCCCTTTCCCAAGTTGCTTCATCCTCCGAGTGACGGCTCTACTGTACCTTGCACATCCGGATGACCTTGTTTCTTGTCAGCCTCTCAGATACCTCCAGAATCCTGACTGGATACTCCTCATAAGTGAGATCCTCTTGCACGTTCAGCTCATCTATCGGGATCTATACTTCGGGCACCCGCAAACATTTCTTCAGCTGAGACACATGGAACACATCGTGCACTTCAGCCAATTTCTTGGGCAGTCCCAACTGATATGCCACTTCGTCTTTCCTTTCAAGTATCTGGAAAGGTCCAATGTAACGAGGTGCTAGTTTGCCCTTGACATTAAACCTCTTTACGCCTCTCATCGGTGACACCTAGAGGTACACAAAGTCTCCAACTTCAAAACTGAGATCCCTCCGTCTCACATCGGCATAACTTTTCTGCCTAGACTGTGCCACCTTCAAGTTCTGCCTGATCACTTGCACTTGGCGCTCTGCCTCTCTAAGTATCTTAGGCCCAAAGACTTGACTCTCTCCAGTCTGAGTCCAGAACAGTGGTGTTTTGCACTTTCTGCCATACAGAGCCTCGAACGGTGCCATTTGCAGACTCTTCTGGTAGCTATTGTTGTACGAGAATTCCGCATAGGGTAAACTCTTGTCCCAGCTAACACCATACCGCAGAGCACATGCCCTCAACATGTCCTCCAAAATCTGATTAGTCTGATCTGTCTGTCCATCCGTCTGGGGTGGTAAGCAGAGCTAAACTGCAACTTAGTGTCCATAGACTCATGCAACTTCTACCAGAAATGTGAAGTGAACTGAGTACCACGGTTAGACACTATCCCTTTTGGCCCTCCATGCAAGCACACAATTCTCTCCATGTATAGCTCTGCCAGTCTGGCTCCGGTGTATGTGGTCTTCACTGGAAGAAAGTGTGCCACTTTGGTCAAGCGATCCACAATCACCCAAATGGAGTCAAATCCTCACTGAGTGCGGGGTAGACCCGCTATGAAGTCTATACCAACTTCTTCCCATTTCCATTCCAGTATCTTCAAGGGCTGGAGTAATCTGGATGGCCTCAAATGTTCAGCCTTGACTCTCTGACATGTGTCACATAGAGCCACATATGTTGCCACATCACGCTTCAATCCGTACCACCAGAATCTCTCTTTGATGTCTTGGTACATCTTCGTACTTCCTGGGTGGATCGAGTATGCCGAATCATGCACTTCTCTTAGGATCGTGTCCTTGATCTGCACCATGTCAGGTACACATATCCTCTTCCCGCGCCACAAGGTTCCCTGTTCATCCACTCGTAAGACGGGGCGCGGGCGAGAGGAAGAAGGAAGACCCGACAGGTGGGGTCCGCCTGTCAGCGAGGGAAGAGAGAGGAGAAGGGGCTAGCGGGGAGCTGGGCTGAGCGGGAGGAGGGAGCATGGGCCGGCTCGGGAAAGAGAAGCGGGAGGATGCTGGGCCGAGCTGGGAGAAGAGTAGTGGTGTAGAAGTAGACCGGAGGAAGAACCTAGGGAGCAAAAATGAACCCACGCTAGAATAACTTTTCTAGGATTCAAACAAATGTAAATTAAATTTGAATTTAAGCAGAATTTAAATTCTGATTTAACTAGCTACCAAACAAAACTCAATGCAGCAGCATGAATGCAACAAAAATATTTTTACAACTTATATTTGATTTTAATATTCAAAAATAATTTAATTAACCTATATTAATTATGAACAATCTAAATAAAAGCAAATAAATTACTGAAAATTTAAATAGGCTATTTTTTGGTGTTACAAACCTACCCCCCCTTAAGATGAATCTCGTCCTCGAGATTCGGATGTAGATGCGAAGAACTGTGGGTACTCGGTCTTGAAATCTTCTTCCCTTTCCCAAGTTGCTTCATCCTCCGAGTGACGGCTCTACTGTACCTTGCACATCCGGATGACCTTGTTTCTTGTCAGCCTCTCAGATACCTCCAGAATCCTGACTGGATACTCCTCATAAGTGAGATCCTCTTGCACGTTCAGCTCATCTATCGGGATCTATTCTTCGGGCACCCGCAAACATTTCTTCAGCTGAGACACATGGAACACATCGTGCACTTCAGCCAATTTCTTGGGCAGTCCCAACTGATATGCCACTTCGTCTTTCCTTTCAAGTATCTGGAAAGGTCCAATGTAACGAGGTGCTAGTTTGCCCTTGACATTAAACCTCTTTACGCCTCTCATCGGTGACACCTAGAGGTACACAATGTCTCCAACTTCAAAACTGAGATCCCTCCGTCTCACATCGGCATAACTTTTCTGCCTAGACTGTGCCACCTTCAAGTTCTGCCTGATCACTTGCACTTGGCGCTCTGCCTCTCTAAGTATCTTAGGCCCAAAGACTTGACTCTCTCCAGTCTGAGTCCAGAATAGTGGTGTTTTGCACTTTCTGCCATACAGAGCCTCGAACGGTGCCATTTGCAGACTCTTCTGGTAGCTATTGTTGTACGAGAATTCCGCATAGGGTAAACTCTTGTCCCAGCTAACACCATACCGCAGAGCACATGCCCTCAACATGTCCTCCAAAATCTGATTAGTCCGATCTGTCTGTCCATCCGTCTGGGGTGGAAAGCTGAGCTAAACTGCAACTTAGTGTCCATAGACTCATGCAACTTCTACCAGAAGTGTGAAGTGAACTGAGTACCACGGTTAGACACTATCCCTTTTGGCCCTCCATGCAAGCACACAATTCTCTCCATGTATAGCTCTGCCAGTCTGGCTCCGGTGTAAGTGGTCTTCACTGGAAGAAAGTGTGCCACTTTGGTCAAGCGATCCACAATCACCCAAATGGAGTCAAATCCTCACTGAGTGCGGGGTAGACCCGCTATGAAGTCCATACCAACTTCTTCCCATTTCCATTCCAGTATCTTCAAGGGCTGGAGTAATCTGGATGGCCTCAAATGTTCAGCCTTGACTCTCTGACATGTGTCACATAGAGCCACATATGTTGCCACATCACGCTTCAATCCGTACCACCAGAATCTCTCTTTGATGTCTTGGTACATCTTCGTACTTCCTGGGTGGATCGAGTATGCCGAATCATGCACTTCTCTTAGGATCGTGTCCTTGATCTGCACCATGTCAGGTACACATATCCTCTTCCCGCGCCACAAGGTTCCCTGTTCATCCACTCGTAAGACGGGGCGCGGGCGAGAGGAAGAAGGAAGACCCGACAGGTGGGGTCCGCCTGTCAGCGAGGGAAGAGAGAGGAGAAGGGGCAAGCGGGGAGCTGGGCTGAGCGGGAGGAGGGAGCATGGGCCGGCTCGGGAAAGAGAAGCGGGAGGATGCTGGGCCGAGCTGGGAGAAGAGTAGTGGTGTAGAAGTAGACCGGAGGAAGAACCTAGGGAGCAAAAACGAACCCACGCTAGAATAACTTTTCTAGGATTCAAACAAATGTAAATTAAATTTGAATTTAAGCAGAATTTAAATTCTGATTTAACTAGCTACCAAACAAAACTCAATGCAGCAGCATGAATGCAACAAAAATATTTCTACAACTTATATTTGATTTTAATATTCAAAAATAATTTAATTAACCTATATTAATTATGAACAATCTAAATAAAAGCAAATAAATTACTGAAAATTTAAATAGGCTATTTTTTGGTGTTACAAACCTACCCCCCCTTAAGATGAATCTCGTCCTCGAGATTCGGATGTAGATGCGAAGAACTGTGGGTACTCGGTCTTGAAATCTTCTTCCCTTTCCCAAGTTGCTTCATCCTCCGAGTGACGGCTCTACTGTACCTTGCACATCCGGATGACCTTGTTTCTTGTCAGCCTCTCAGATACCTCCAGAATCCTGACTGGATACTCCTCATAAGTGAGATCCTCTTGCACGTTCAGCTCATCTATCGGGATCTATTCTTCGGGCACCCGCAAACATTTCTTCAGCTGAGACACATGGAACACATCGTGCACTTCAGCCAATTTCTTGGGCAGTCCCAACTGATATGCCACTTCGTCTTTCCTTTCAAGTATCTGGAAAGGTCCAATGTAACGAGGTGCTAGTTTGCCCTTGACATTAAACCTCTTTACGCCTCTCATCGGTGACACCTAGAGGTACACAAAGTCTCCAACTTCAAAACTGAGATCCCTCCGTCTCACATCGGCATAACTTTTCTGCCTAGACTGTGCCACCTTCAAGTTCTGCCTGATCACTTGCACTTGGCGCTCTGCCTCTCTAAGTATCTTAGACCCAAAGACTTGACTCTCTCCAGTCTGAGTCCAGAACAGTGGTGTTTTGCACTTTCTGCCAAACAGAGCCTCGAACGGTGCCATTTGCAGACTCTTCTGGTAGCTATTGTTGTACGAGAATTCCGCATAGGGTAAACTCTTGTCCCAGCTAACACCATACCGCAGAGCACATGCCCTCAACATGTCCTCCAAAATCTGATTAGTCTGATCTATCTGTCCATCCGTCTGGGGTGGTAAGCAGAGCTAAACTGCAACTTAGTGTCCATAGACTCATGCAACTTCTACCAGAAGTGTGAAGTGAACTGAGTACCACGGCTAGACACTATCCCTTTTGGCCCTCCATGCAAGCACACAATTCTCTCCATGTATAGCTCTGCCAGTCTGGCTCCGGTGTAAGTGGTCTTCACTGGAAGAAAGTGTGCCACTTTGGTCAAGCGATCCACAATCATCCAAATGGAGTCAAATCCTCACTGAGTGCGGGGTAGACCCGCTATGAAGTCCATACCAACTTCTTCCCATTTCCATTCCAGTATCTTCAAGGGCTGGAGTAATCTGGCTGGCCTCAAATGTTCAGCCTTGACTCTCTGACATGTGTCACATAGAGCCACATATGTTGCCACATCACGCTTCAATCCGTACCACCAGAATCTCTCTTTGATGTCTTGGTACATCTTCGTACTTCCTGGGTGGATCGAGTATGCCGAATCATGCACTTCTCTTAGGATCGTGTCCTTGATCTGCATCATGTCAGGTACACATATCCTCTTCCCGCGCCACAAGGTTCCCTGTTCATCCACTCGTAAGACGGGGCGCGGGCGAGAGGAAGAAGGAAGACCCGACAGGTGGGGTGCGCCTGTCAGCGAGGGAAGAGAGAGGAGAAGGGGCGAGCGGGGAGCTGGGCTGAGCGGGAGGAGGGAGCATGGGCCGGCTCGGGAAAGAGAAGCGGGAGGATGCTGGGCCGAGCTGGGAGAAGAGTAGTGGTGTAGAAGTAGACCGGAGGAAGAACCTAGGGAGCAAAAACGAACTCACGCTAGAATAACTTTTCTAGGATTCAAACAAATGTAAATTAAATTTGAATTTAAGCAGAATTTAAATTCTGATTTAACTAGCTACCAAACAAAACTCAATGGAGCAGCTTGAATGCAACAAAAATATTTCTACAACTTATATTTGATTTTAATATTCGAAAATAATTTAATTAACCTATATTAATTATGAACAATCTAAATAAAAGCAAATAAATTACTGAAACAATTAAATAGGCTATTTTTTGGTGTTACAAACCTACCCCCCCTTAAGATGAATCTCGTCCTCGAGATTCGGATGTAGATGCGAAGAACTGTGGGTACTCGGTCTTGAGATCTTCTTCCCTTTCCCAAGTTGCTTCATCCTCCGAGTGACGGCTCCACTGTACCTTGCACATCCAAATGACCTTGTTTCTTGTCAGCCTCTCAGATACCTCCAGAATCCTGACTGGATACTCCTCATAAGTGAGATCCTCTTGCACGTTCAGCTCATCTATCGGGATCTATTCTTCGAGCACCCGCAAACATTTCTTCAGCTGAGACACATGGAACACATCGTGCACTTCGGCCAATTTCTTGGGCAGTCCCAACTAATATGCCACTTCGTCTTTCCTTTCAAGTAACTGGAAAGGTCCAATGTAACGAGGTGCTAGTTTGCCCTTGACATTAAACCTCTTTACGCCTCTCATCGGTGACACCTAGAGGTACACAAAGTCTCCAACTTCAAAACTGAGATCCCTCCATCTGACATCGGCATAACTTTTCTGCCTAGACTGTGCCACCTTCAATTTCTGCCTGATCACTTGCACTTGGCGCTCTGCCTCTCTAAGTATCTTAGGCCCAAAGACTTGACTCTCTCCAGTCTGAGTCCAGAACAGTGGTGTTCTGCACTTTCTGCCATACAGAGCCTCGAACGGTGCCATTTGCAGACTCTTCTGGTAGCTATTGTTGTACAAGAATTCCGCATAGGGTAAACTCTTGTCCCAGCTAACACCATACCGCAGAGCACATGCCCTCAACATGTCCTCCAAAATCTGATTAGTCCGATCTATCTGTCCATCCGTCTGGGGGTGGTAAGCTGAGCTAAACTGCAACTTAGTGTCCATAGACTCATGCAACTTCTGCCAGAAGTGTGAAGTGAACTGAGTACCACGGTTAGACACTATCCCTTTTGGCCCTCCATGCAAGCACACAATTCTCTCCATGTATAGCTCTGCCAGTCTGGCTCCGGTGTAAGTGGTCTTCACTGGAAGAAAGTGTGCCACTTTGGTCAAGCGATCCACAATCACCCAAATGGAGTCAAATCCTCGCTGAGTGCGGGGTAGACCCGCTATGAAGTCCATACCAACTTCTTCCCATTTCCATTCCAGTATCTTCAAGGGCTGGAGTAATCTGGCTGGCCTCAAATGTTCAGCCTTGACTCTCTGACATGTGTCACATAGAGCCACATATGTTGCCACATCACGCTTCAATCCGTACCACCAGAATCTCTCTTTGATGTCTTGGTACATCTTCGTACTTCCTGGGTGGATCGAGTATGCCGAATCATGCACTTCTCTTAGGATCGTGTCCTTGATCTGCACCATGTCAGGTACACATATCCTCTTCCCGTGCCACAAGGTTCCCTGTTCATCCACTCGGAATTCAGGGCCGTCCCTAGGGCAACATTCTCCACAATCTCCTCGATCTTTTCATCCTCAAGCTGTCCCCTCTGGATTTCCTATTCTAGATTCGGTTCTACTACCATCTTTGTGATACTAGTCATGAATCCTAGGCTCATTCTCTCAAACTCCAGACTGAGCTCTTCTGACAGACAATGTCCGGTGACTTTGTTCACATAGCTCATCCCGCTCAGAGCATCTGCCACCAAGTTAGCCTTCCCTGGGTGGTAGTGAATCTCCATATCATAGTCCTTGATCAACTCCAACCATCGGCGCTGCCTCATATTCAGATCTGACTGAGTGAAGACGTACTTGAGGCTCTTGTGATCGGTGTAGATGTCACACTTGTGTTTGATCAAGTAGTGCCTCCAAATTTTCAGAGCATGTACTACAGTTGCCAACTCTAGGTCGTGCGTCGGGTAGTTCTGCTCATGCTTCCTCAACTGTCTTGATGCATATGCCATGACTCTCCCATCCTGCATGAGTACACACCCCAGTCCTAAACGGGATGCATCGCAGTAGATAGAGAAGCTCTTGGCTATGTCGGGCAAAATTAGCACATGTGCTGTTGTCATCCTCTTCTTCAACTCTTCGAAGCTGGTTTGGCACTCATTCATCGAGACAAACTTGGTATTTTTCTCCAATAATGCCGTCAGGGGTTTAGCAATCTTGGAGAATCCCTCAATGAACCGTCGATAATATCCGGCCATCCCAAGGAAACTCCTGATCTCGCTGACATCCCGAGGCGGGTTCCAGCTCAATACATCGTTAACCTTCTTCGGGTCGACTGTCACTCCTCCATTGGACATCACGTGTCCCAAGAATGCCACTTCCTTCAACCAGAACTCACACTTTCTCAACTTGGCATATAGCTGATGTTCCCGGAGTCTCTGCATCACCAACCTCAGATGATCTCCATGTTCCTCTTCATTCTTGGAGAAGACCAGAATGTCATCAATGAACACCACCATGAACTTGTCGAGGTAGTCGATGAACACGCTATTCATTAGGTACATGAAGTATGTAGGAGCATTGGTCAGTCCAAAGGACATAACCGTGAACTCGTACAACCCATACCGAGTGGTGAAAGTCGTCTTAGGTATGTCCGATGACCGGATTCTCCTCTGATGATAACCCGATCGAAGATCTATCTTGGAGAACACACAAGCTCCCTTCAGCTGATCAAACAGATCATCAATCCTTGGTAGTGGATACTTGTTCTTGACGGTCACTTCATTGAGGGCTCAATAGTCCACACACAACCTCTGTGTCCCATCTTTCTTGTCCACGAATAACACTGGTACTCCCCATGGTGAAGCACTAGGACGAATGTACCCCTTGGCTAGCAATGAGCTTAATTCCTCCTTAAGTTTTTCCAGCTCCTTCACTCCCATTCTATATGGCCTTTTAGCTATAGGTGCAGGGGCAGGTTTAAGTTCAATAACGAATTCAACTTCGCGTTCCGGGGGCATAGTTGGCAATTCATCTGGGAACACATACGAGAACTCGTTCACCACCGTGATGTCTTCAGGAGCTGCACCATCAGCTTGATTGACTTGATTATGCTCCATTGGACTGGCTGCTTGGTACTCCACCTTATCTTTGGACTTTGCCGTCAGTTTAGAGTCGCTTTTATGCTTGTGTGTTTAACTTTGGTTGAGTGTGCTTGTAATGCCTGTTCTTATGCTTTTGCTGGATTTGCTTCTTTGAAATGATTGTGTAGTTGGGCTCTCTCTATTTTCCCCGCACATCCTTGTTCTTCTTGCTATCTATTCACGTAAATCAAGTGAAGAACATCAAGAAGGAAACCAGAAGCCAATCCCCGCAATGAGGAAATGAAGCTAAAGAAGATTTGAAGTAGAGACTTCGCAACTGCATCAGCAAAGAATACGAAGAAGATGGAACCAGCTACCTCAAGTGACACATTTTGATATCATGTTTTCTCCCTTCTAGAATCTTGTTGTCCCATTCTCCTCCTTGTCCCTAGTCCTTGCGAATCTCGGGGCAAGATTTTGTTTAAGGGGGGTAGTTTGTCACACCCCAAAATTTTGGGATGTGATTTGTCAGCATAATTAATATAATGATTTTCTTAATTTTCTAAAATTTTCCATGCTTTATATAATTAACAGGGAATTTAGTACAAAAAAATAATTCAAAATAAAATAACTTAGGTTATAATATTGAGTGCTTTGCATTCATGTCGGTTGCATTTAGTGGTTTTGTGTGTGCAAAGTTTTCAAAAATACGTTTAGGAGCCTAATGGGAATTTTCTAGATTTTTTCTGGAAATTAATCCTATTTTCCCTAGAGAAAATTCCAATTTTTGAAACATGCTATCACACCCGGATTTTCACAAAACCCGAATGCAGCCATATGTGTGCCCAGGAGGTCCACAGAACACATACAGCGAACAAATATGATAAACAGAGTACAAATGCTCGAAATAAAATAGTTTACCTCAGAGTATAACAATAATATTTATTACAGCGGAAGTCTATAACTCTCAACTAGCGGAGCCGCAGTCCACAGGAACTCTGACTGGGAGAGCGCAACTCAGAAGTACGGCAGGTCCTCAGGGAACTCAGCAGCAGTCTCCTGATCAGCCCAATCTGTTTACCCATCCGGGATTTTGTTGAATATTGACAAGTGTAAGTAAACAAATACTTAGCAAGTATAGCATGGGTATGAAGGCTAGACACGGCTCAAAATAGGCTAGACACGGCTTAACTGCTTTAGCACTTTTAGTTGTTTCATTTTAGCATGAACCAAGTTACTACAAGTGAATGAAACCCGGTTATAACCCAATTAATAAGTAGAAGTGACCTTGAGCAAGGCTATCATGACATCATCTTCTAATAAAAAAGGATCGAGGCCACTCGTGACCTTGAGCAAGGCTATCATGATAGATTTTACACTCTACAGAGGTTTCGCCCTTTAACCACCAGTCGCGTAAAAGTTCAAGGAACTTTGCACCCAACCATGCACATCAACACTTTCGAGGTGTGACGGCATAGGGACGCTACGAGGTTTTTCACAAGACACCCTAACAAGACAGTAGCCGCTAGTTTAATAAGGCGGTGAAACCATAGGCACCAAGATCGACATACGCTTACGGAGTCACACCATAGGGGGGTCGATGGCGACCAGAGCACGGGCATTGCACCCATCCATGCGCAACGTGTGGAGTTCCCCATCGCAGGGACTCCCAACACGGGACTGGGTCTAACTTGACCTAGCCGACGGATCGCCCGTCCTCGGTGGAATCCGGAAACACCCTTTCACCTTGTGTCCACTAACGCCGTTGGCCCCAATGGTAGCCACTGGCAAGCTAGAGACGTGCAAGATACTTGACCAAGACCAGAGCCATAATAGTTCTAGCAGTGGCGATAGGCTCCTGGGTTGCCGCTTTAAGAACCGGACCTTACAGAGAGACACTAGAGCAAAGCACGAAGCACATGCTCTAGTTACCTAAACCAAGTTGCTAAAAAGCATGTTTTATCATAAATGTTAAAGTGAACCATTAAGTCAAGATTAACAATTAAATAGTAATGACAGTAGCTGCGTGTTGGCGGTCGTTACAACCCAAATTCGACCACCAATACGCGGGAATAAATGAGAGACTATGCAACATTCCATGTACTTAGGTTTTAGTTCTAATAAAGTTCCACGAGTTTTGGTGAGTGTTGCTTATGCAGGTACAATATCTACAAATACGTGCTATAGGGGTCGGAAATAACCAATTCGGCCGAACGACACGTTCGGCTACCCCCCTTAGCCGTACAGGCCAGCGGGAGCCGTCCACGTCAACCAAATGACAACACACGACACGTGGATGACCGCCAACACATCCCGGAGCACCGACACATCATCCTGGGCCGAATCAACTCAAACCCAAGCACCAAAGGCCAGTCCAAGGGGTCCAGGAGCAAGAGGCGGTGCACGGGGGGCGTTCTGGGCTGAAAGCCCAGTTCGGCCGAACTGCCCCCAATGCACCAACCGCCTCCAGGAGTGCATCCATGCCGTCCAGAGCCAAGGCGGTGGATCCAGGGGTTCGGCCGAACCAACCTGTTCGGCCGAACCCGGTCTCTTCGCCCGAATCAACAGGGAATATCCCCTGGATCCCTTGGCGGTTACTCCACTCCAAACCGCCTTAGGACACCTATATAAGCAGTGGCATACACCTTGTATCAAACACAACACAAGAGTAGAGTGCAGGCGAAGCACTGTTAGTTCTCCACTTGTATCAGTAGAGATAGGGAGAGAGGAGAGGTGAGCGTCCCGGAGAGGAGCTAAAGTGTCGGCCCCTCTTCCCGTTGTACCTCTACGGATGCGGCTCTGCTTCGAGTGACATCCGGGTCATGTCTGGTAACTCTTGTATCTCTCTCTGATTAATTGAGCATTCAGTTCTTACATTTATATACTTGTCTCGTTCTTCGTTCAATGCTTAGTTGATTGGTATAACTGTATACTGGTTGCTTAGCTTGGGTGCTTATCTTGCTATAGGAGATAAGTAGTTATTGACTAGTGTAGGAGTGGTTCCTAGACTTGCTAGTAACCTTAGTTTCTGCCCGTCGCAACGGAGGTGGTAGCCGTAAGGTGGTGACAGCCCTTTCGGTCTTCGTAGGCCATCACGTTAGTTCCGGTGTCCTAGGACCCAAGGTTCAGGGTAATCGGCACCCCTTCTCATCCCTTTCTATGTGTCGGAGGCTCTGTAGTCCCGAAGCAAGTATCTATCTATATCTTCTGCTCTGCTCAGTCAATCGTTAGAATACCCTTACCAGACTTGTACCCTCTCTACCCTCCTACCTCTTCTCTTCTCTCCTTGTTGTCATCACCCACCTCATCCATTTCATTCATCCACTCCATCTACCTAGGACAACTTAGTTTAGAATCAGTCCACTTCTCGTTCTCCATGGAAATCGATACCTTGGAATACTCCCGGGTGAAAGCTACATCGGTATCCGTCCGCTTGCGGATTTATCTGTAGGCCGTAAGGAGTGCCAACAAGCTTTCTGGCGCCGTTGCCGGGGAACGGTAGCTGTTCTGATTCCGAACCCAAGTTGTCCGTGTATCCCACCACCATCCACCATCCATATGGATCCCACTCTTACCTTACGCCAACACTCGGCTCCAAAGGGCGCTTGTTTGGAGCCACCACCATCATCACATCCCATATCCACACCCGGTTATGAGCTACGTCCCGGCTTCATAGTCATGGTTCGTGAGCAATCGTTCTCAGGAACGAAGGCCGAGAGTCCATACGCGCATTTGCGCGAGTTTGAGCAACTCTGCTCGTGCCTGACCATTGCGGGCATGACACAAGAGACACTCAAATGGAAGCTATTCCCGTTCTCATTAATGGGAGGAGCGAAGAAATGGTACTCTCTGGCTGTCGGTACTATGGAAGGGAGTTGGGAAACTCTCAGAGAGAAATTCTGCCTAAATTTCTTCCCAATCTCCAAGGTAGCCAGTCTCTGAGCGAAAATTATTAACTTTAAGCAATTGAAGGGAGAATCGTTAGGAGCTGCCTGGGCTCGTTTCAAGCAAATACTGGCCTCAGGACCGGACCTAAGCCTACCAGAACCTGTTGTTTTACAACACTTCAGCCTTGGCCTCTGTCCCGTAGCCGCAACTTTCTTGGACTCTGCTTCAAAAGGGTCGTTTTTTCATTTGACTCCTAGTGAAGCGAGGATAGTCCTGGAGCGCATCCTGGACGACACTCCCTACACTGGAGTCTATGACGAACTCCCTGATGAAGAAGAGAAGCAGCCTAAACCTGAAGAGTCTGTACACCAATGATCCAAATCTATCAGCCCTTCCATTCCATCAGAACCCGATGCTCAATTCGAACCACAACCTTACTCTAGCCTGGACTACTATCCTCCACTCTACACCACTCCCTACGATTTTGACGATGGTCTATTCGATGACATCGACTGTGCCATACGTTTCCCACGGGGACAATGTGTAGAGCAAAAGGATCCACCACCCGACAAGGAAGCACTAGAATATCAAAGAGAGTACTTAGGCCGTCTCTCTGCCATCAAGAGTCGGGAATGGCTAGACGAGGCGGAAGCCTCGACCGAGGTAGTTAAAATGCCCAAGAGAATCCGAACAATCTTTTGTGAAGTTATGGGCATGGACAAAGAAATCGGGTATGACCCGAGCCTCGGAGTCAACATAATCTCTAGCTCCTTGGTGCGAGCCCAACTTCCCGATGAACCATGGTCATTATCTCAGAAACGTTTAAGGTTCACATCGGGAAGGATCCTCAACTGTTTAGGGATCTTGTGGGTCACACCCGTTAAGATTAACGACCCTGAACTTTTCTTGGATTTCCATATCTTTGACCTACCTGAAAATTCCACTTACTCCATCTTTATTGGTAGGCCAATCATGAAAATCCTAGAAAATTCACCAATAATCCAGCTAGAGCTTAGGATCGGAGAAGAACTCGTCCCAGTCTCTTATTCTTATTCCTTGAATACCCCAATAGAGATAGATCCCGATCCTGAGCCAATAGAGGAGGTCATGTCAACATCCTTGATAGACTTAGAGCAACATTTCCTAGAAGAAGATGCCCAATTCCTTATGGAGGAAAAAGAGATTCATCCTCCAGTCGAACCTAAGCCTCTTCCCTCTGGATTGAAGTGTGCTTCCCTCTTTAAGGATGGACAAACTCCAGTGACCATCAGTGACAAACCCCCTGGAACCCAACCGACTTTCACTGTCCTGGAGGAGGATCGATCAGTCTTAGGACACTCGATCCAAGATTTCAAAGGGATTACTCCTAACCTTCATACACATCATATCCCTATCTTATCTTACCTTGGGGTCGTAAGACAATTGTCACGAAGATTCATCTTTGATCGGGGAAAGACTAGATTCAAAGCCTAAAGCCATCATCTTCTCCTGTCATACTCCCAAATACGACCCTATGCGTACACCTCCCACGAGTAAAGGGGATTCGTAGTTCCTTGGCCACACCGGGCTTTATATGTGTCTCATCAAAAATTTCTCTCAAATAGCCCGGTCGTTGACCAATCTCTTGGCCAAGGAAACCCCTCTCGTCTCTAATCAAGAGTGCTATGCTTCCTTTCACACCCTAAGAAAGCACTCAATTCTGCTCCCATCATCTGATCTCGCGACTACAGCATCCCATTAGAAATCATGTGTGATGCGAGCAATTATGCTGTTGGAGCTGTTGTGGGCCAAACCAAGGACAAGAAGCATTATGCTCACTGGCCCCAGCTCAACTACGCAACCACGGAAAAGGAACTCTTAGCAACTATGTTTGTTATAGACAAATTCCGGTCCTACCAAGTTAGGGCAAAGGTCATTGTCTATTCTGACCATACTGCTCTGAAGTATTTCTTGGCCAAAAAGGATGCGAACCCAAAACTCATTCGTTGGGTCTGTCTCGGGTATAAGTCCCGTTTGATCTTTCCATCAGCGATATTCTTACGGGGTGATACGCTCCTCAAAGCCACAACACTAGAGCCGTGGTACGCCACCATAGTTGACTTCATGGTGTTAGGGTACGTCCCATCAGGTGAAAATAGGAAAAGATTGGTTTATGAGAGCAGACATCACCTATGGGACAACCCGTATCTCTTCTGGATACAAAATGGACTCAGACGATGCATGCCTGCACCTGAGGCACATAAAACCTGGGAGAGATATCATGGAGCACCTTCTGAAGGACATTATGGAGTGTTCAGAATAAAGGTCTGGCAATATGGAGAAGCTAAGAAACTTAGCAAGAGATGCCCACACTGCCAGAAACACGGGAAAGAGACGCGAAGCCACTCACCAGTAATATTTAGTAGAAATCTTTGATGTAAGGGGAATAGACCCCATGGGTCCTTTCCCTAACTCAGAGAACTACGAGTTTATTCTGCTAGGCATAGATAGCGTCTCTAACTGGGCAGAAGCCAAGCCCTATCGATCCGCAACCACTAGGCACGCTGAGCAAATGACCCATGAAAACATCTTTCCTCGCTTTGGCGTCCCTGGGCTAGTCATAGGGGCTCCCATCTCATTGACTCCCGAAAATATCTAAGCTTGGGGGAGCCGCATTTTATAGCCACACCTTAACACCCTCAAGCTAGTGGTCAAGCTGAACATCCAGCATGAAGATCAAGAACACTCTGTAAAGACCGTCAATGAGATGGGTAGGAACTAGAGAGATAGACTCACTGAAGCACTTTGGGCAAACTAGACCACTCTAGTTTGGGCAAATTAGGACAATTTGGCCAAACCATGTTGGTTCGACCGAAGGATCCCTCCTTTGCCCCTTGAGCGTCCTTTTGGACCCTTGATCCTATCTCTATCCCATCTTGTCTCAAAGTCGCTAGGAAAATGTTGGGAAAGTTGCTTGTCGATCTCAAGTCAGAAACCATCCTCCATCACTATCCCGAACACGACCAAGTGTTCACATTTCCCAGCCGCCATGACCACCCAATCCTTGTCCAAAGACCTTTCCTCACCCAAGGGCTCCCTCTCCATGAGTATGACAAGTTCACTAACGAAGAAAGCCATGGAGGAGGGAGAAGAGAAACCCATGGTTGAAGAGCCTGAAAAAGAACTGGCACAAACCAGCCAGAAGTTGAGCAACCGGGATGAGAAGGTCACTGAAGGCGAGCCTTGGCAGATGGACAAGAACAATGTCCTCTTCCAAGCATTCACAACCAAATTCAAGAGGCTCGCCAAAGCCACATGACATCTAGACCTTTACAATCCATCTATAGAGTAGATGTCGTGTAGTTGTATCTTTTAGAGCACCATTAGTTTCAGTTTATTTTCCAATTCAATTTCCCTTTACTTAAATCATTGTTTGGGAGGTGCTCTAATTATTTCCCTTCCAACACATTTTGTTTCCAACCTTAGCTTGATGAATAAATAAAATCAGAGTTGAATGCAGAAAGAATAAAATTGTCGCTCCGGTTGGTGCATTTGAGCCAATCGGAGATTGCCCTGTTTAATGAAAAGATACATGAGTACAGGCATGGCACAGTGGAGGAGCAGGACGAGAACGAGCAGGCCGACCAGCTGACTCAGTACCTTTCAAGGATTGAATCCCTACCAGTGAAGAGTCCAAGCTTGGGGGAGTACCCCCATCAGGTATGTTCCGAATTACTCAGCACTTTGGTCATTCAATTGAAAATACCAATTAACTCCCAACCATGTATGGATTCAAACATATGCCTCTCACTTTGGAAATGATGAATAGTTGCTCTGTCACTAATTTTGCTAATACTTTGTTGCAACTAGTTGCTTGACTATGCTTGAGTTATTTGGCATGAGTAGAAATGAACCTGAAAACCTTGTGGGAGCATATGCCTTATTCCAAGTCTCGGTTGTTGTGGGGATTGATATAGTGAGACTTCGGTTGAATTCTATTTCGGCTCTTAGTATGGTGCAAATCTCGGATGTTTATGTTTTCAAAACAAAGTTCCTCATTGGTCAAACATTCCTACCAGAGCCATATGATAGGATTAGTTTCAAACTTTCTACTCATATGCTGCTTGTTATCTTAGTGAGCTTTGTCAAATTGTTGTGACCTTTGAGTGAAGCTTTCATATTCTTAGAGATCGAGATCCACGTACACACACCACCTCTCACTTGCAATTCCTACACTGGGAGTTAGCAAACATTTTCCATCATCCATCCACAAAAATAAAATGCTTCATGTTCTATGATTTCCCTCTCCAAATATTCTTGATAGAGACATGGGCTATGCAAAAAGAAAAGCATGCCAAAGAAGCATGGCAAAAATAAAAAGAAAAAGAAAAGCATAGCAAAAAGAAAGAGAAAAAAAAAGAGAAAAGCATGTCAAGTGGCATGGCAAAAATATGAGAATAGAAGATAGCCCATGTTCTCAAAAATAAATCAAGGAGAGGGAGATTCATCCCAAGGAGCTCCACCATATTCCATTCCACCATATTCCATCCCACCATATTCCACTCCATATATCCCACACACTTGCACTTCTCGATCTTAAGGTATGATTTGTTTCCTCAGAGATCCGGTCTTTGACTTAGCAAAATATAAGATGCTTGTATGCCTTCATTCTTTGTCACTGGGCCACACAAAAAGCCAAATTAGATGTTAGGATGAAAAGAAGGCAAAGCCTTTGGTGAGGATTCAAATACACTTGAGCGATTGAGTGAGCCAATGAGGAACAATTTATCTTTTCACAAAAGGGTGAAAACTCCGAGATAGGATCCTGAAAAGAGTAGGGTGGAACAAAACTAAGTTAAACTGTTCATTCTTTCAACCACCCAAGATAAGGAGATTGCTATAAGCCCCATAGGTAAAATGGTGAATTAATACCTTGCTAGTGATTCAAGTATTTGTTTGAGTACTAGTTGTTTATGAAGTTACCTGCAAGAAAAATGACATTGTAGCAACTCCTGATCCACCGAGCCTAAGTTTTATCTTTGCTCGAGGACGAGCAAAGAGCCAAGCTTGGGGGAGCTTGTTGGCGGTCGTTACAACCCAAATTCGACCACCAATACGCGGGAATAAATGAGAGACTATGCAACATTCCATGTATTTAGGTTTTAGTTCTAATAAAGTTCCACGAGTTTTGGTGAGTGTTGTTTATGCAGGTACAATATCTACAAATACGTGCTATAGGGGTCGGAAATGACCAATTCGGCCGAACGACATGTTCGGCCGGTTACCCCCCTTAGCCGTACAGGCCAGCAGGAGCCGTCCAAGTCAACCAAACGACAACACACGACACGTGGACGACTGCCAACACATCCTGGAGCACCGACACATCATCCTGGGCCGAATCAACTCAAACCCAAGCACCAGAGGCCAGCCCAAGGGGTCCAGGAGCAAGAGGCGGTGCACGGGGGCGTTCTGGGCTGAAAGCCCAGTTCGGCCGAACCGCCCCCAATGCACCAACCGCCTCCAGGAGTGCATCCATGCCGTCCAGAGCCAAGGCGGTGGATCCAGGGGTTCGGCCGAACCAACCTGTTCGGCCGAACCCGGTCTCTTCGCCCGAATCAACAGGGAATATCCCCTGGATCCCTTGGCGGTTACTCCACTCCAAACCGCCTTAGGACACCTATATAAGCAGTGGCATACACCTTGTATCAAACACAACACAAGAGTAGAGTGCAGGCGAAGCACTGTTAGTTCTCCACTTGTATCAGTAGAGATAGGGAGAGAGGAGAGGTGAGCGTCCCGGAGAGGAGCTAAAGTGTCGGCCCCTCTTCCCGTTGTACCTCTACGGATGCGGCTCTGCTTCGAGTGACATCCGGGTCATGTCTGGTAACTCTTGTATCTCTCTCTGATTAATTGAGCATTCAGTTCTTACATTTATATACTTGTCTCGTTCTTCGTTCAATGCTTAGTTGATTGGTATAACTGTATACTGGTTGCTTAGCTTGGGTGCTTATCTTGCTATAGGAGATAAGTAGTTATTGACTAGTGTAGGAGTGGTTCCTAGACTTGCCAGTAACCTTAGTTTCTGCCCATCGCAACGGAGGTGGTAGCCGTAAGGTGGTGACAACCCTTTCGGTCTTCGTAGTCCATCACGTTAGTTCCGGTGTCCTAGGACCCAAGGTTCAGGGTTACCGGCACCCCTTCTCATCCCTTTCTTTGTGTCGGAGGCTCTGTAGTCCCGAAGCAAGTATCTATCTGTATCTTCTGCTCTGCTCAGTCAATCGGTAGAATACCCTTACCAGACCTGTACCCTCTCTACCCTCCTACCTCTTCTCTTCTCTGCTTGTTGTCGTCATCCACCTCATCCATTTCATTCATCCACTCCATCTACCTAGGACAACTTAGTTTAGAATCAGTCCACTTCTCGTTCTCCGTGGAAATCGATACCTTGGAATACTCCCGGGTGAAAGCTACATCGGTATCCGTCCACTTGCGGATTTATCTGTAGGCCATAAGGAGTGCCAACACTGCGCATAGCAAAGATTCTACCCATATGCAATAACCCAAGTAATCAAAGGATAGGAGTAAACAAACTAGGTACAACCTTAATAGGACAACAGTTTAGACACATGCATATCAAAGTAGATGTATGTAAACAGGTGTGTGTAGGTAGCAAGGATTGTCCATGCTATAACTTGCCTTCCTCGAAGTGCTGTTGCTGCTGCTGCGAGTCCTGCTCCGAGAAGTCCTCACCGAGCTCGAACTCCAAAGCTAACGGCTCACCGACTGGACACGAAGCACCATACAAGCATACACGCATTCCAATACATGCAAACAAATAATATTCTATTAGAACAGTACACCTAACAGTAGAAACAGTACATAAAAAGGTTTTAGAAATATTCTACACATCACTACGAACACAAGAGCGCAAAAATCACACTAATCGGAGCTAAAACGAAAAAGATATGGCTTTTCTAAGATCTAGGGACCTGCTGGCAATTTTTAAAAGCTTCCAGGGGCTTATTTTAAAGAAACCAGGGACCTAAACATAATTTTGTATAAAAACTCAGGGGCCTACGTGCGAAAAAGATAAAACAGGACGGCGGGTTCCATTTTCTAAAAACTCAGGGGGTTTTCCGAAAAGAAAAGGACCTACTTGCAATTAATTTTGAACAGAGGTGGATCCTGGATTCTAATTCAAATCTTGGAGGGGCCTTTTTACAAAAAGCTCGGGCTGACCGGTACACGGCTAGTTTGACTCGGGGGCTCGGGCGCTGAGCGCAGTTGGATCACGATCCAGCGGCTGGGATTGGCTAGGGGGTTTGGGGTCGCCGGCGGGCATCAGGGGCGTGGCGGCGCCGCGACTGCGGGCGGTGGAGCTCGCAGGAGCAGAGGCTTCCCGGAGCTAGGGAGCTCCATTTGCTACGGCGCTTGGCCCTACGGGCTCAGGAGTGCATGGCAAGTCTATCTGGGATGCTCAAGTCGACAGATGCGCGGCGGAGGCGGCCAATCGACGGCGAGCGGCGGGCGAGTGCAACGGTGAGCGGCGGGGGTGGGGTTTCGGGACGCGAGAAGGTTCGGGAAGATGCTCGGGATGGTCCTTACCTTCATGCGAAGCGAATGGGAGTGACAGGAGGGGCGGAGCAGCACCGGCGAGAGGCAATCGACGGCGGCGGCGCTCCGTGCGGCGGTCGCTTGCGGGGAAGCTATGAGGAGGAGCTCTGGGGCTTGTGGTGCTCGATGGGCAGCTTGGTGAGAGTTGAGGACCCTTGGGCCTCGCATAAATAGCCCAGGGGGGTGCTTGGCTTGGCAATCCGCCGGAAATCCGCGGCGGCCGGCGATCGGGGGGGGGGGGGGGTGATTCGCCCCCTTTCCTTGCGGGGAGGGGGTTTCCTTGCGGGGAGGACGCCGGGGAAGGAAAGGTGCGGGGGAAGGGGCTTCGGGGAAGCTTCGTGCGGGCCCAGGGCGCGGAGATGGCGGGCGGTGAGGCTGGGCGAGGCAGCGCTGATCGCGGGAGGGAGCGTCGGGCGCCATCGGGAGGAAGAGGAAGGTGCCGACAGGTGGGGCCCGCCTGTCGGTGGAGGTAGGAGGGGGGGCGAGAGCTGGGCCGGCTC
Source organism: Echinochloa phyllopogon (assembly GCA_033239725.1). Lineage (NCBI taxonomy): Eukaryota > Viridiplantae > Streptophyta > Magnoliopsida > Poales > Poaceae > Echinochloa > Echinochloa phyllopogon. The sequence goes on from BTCW01000014.1 coordinate 17,610,592, forward strand.
GGCCGAAGGCCCAGCGGGGAAAAGAAAGGGGTTTGGCGGGCTGGGGCGAGGGAGGGGAAAGGGAGGGGGTGCTGGGCTCGGAAGAAAAGTTGGGGGAGGGAAAGTGAACCGAGGGAAAAGTCCAGGGAGGAAAAGTGAACTCGACTTGAATTAACTTTTCTAGGGTTCAAACAAATGCAGATTAAATTCGAATTTAAACAGAATTTAAATTCCAATTTAATTTGCCAACAACCAAAACACAATGCAGCAGCATGAATGCAACAAAAATAAATAATTACTAAAAATATTCATAAATAATTCATTTAACCTATATTAAATAATTACTAAAAATATTCATAAATAATTCATTTCTACAACCTATATTTGATTTTAATATTCATAAATAATTCATTTAACCTATATTAAATATGAAAAATCAAAATAAAAGCCAATTAATTACTAAAAATTTTAAATGGGCCATTTTTGGGTGTGACAAACCTACCCCCTTAAGATGAATCTCGTCATCGAGATTCGGAAGTAGATGCGAAGAGTTGTGGGTACTCGGTCTTGAGATCTTCTTCTCGTTCCCAAGTGGCCTCATCTTCCGAGTGTCGGCTCCACTGTACCTTGCACATCCGGATGACTTTATTTCTTGTCAACCTCTCAGACACCTCCAGAATCTTGACCGGATACTCCTCATAAGTGAGGTCCTCTTGCACATTCAACTCATCTATCGGGATTTGCTCTTCAGGCACCCGCAAACATTTCTTCAGCTGTGACACGTGGAACACATCGTGCACTCCGGCCAATCTCTCGGGTAGTCCCAACTGATGTGCCACTTCACCTTTCCTTTCAAGTATCTAGAAGGGTCCGATGTATCGAGGTGCTAGCTTGCCCTTGACATTGAACCTCTTCACGCCCCTCATTGGTGACACCTTGAGGTACACAAAATCTTCAACTGCAAAGCTGAGATCCCTCCGTCTGACATCAGCATAACTCTTCTGCCTGGACTGTGCCACCTTCAAGTTCTACCCGATCACTTGCACTTGGCGTTCTGCTTCCCTGAGTATCTCAGGCCCAAAGACTTGACTCTCTCCAGTCTGATTCCAGAACAGTGGTGTTCTACACTTCCTGCCATACAGAGCCTCGAATGGTGCCATCTGCAGACTTTTCTGGTAGCTATTGTTGTACGAAAATTCCGGATAGGGTAGACTCTTGTCCCAGCTAACACCATACTGCAGAGCACATGCTCTCAACATGTCCTCCAGGATCTGGTTGGTCCGTTCCGTCTGTCCATCTGTCTGTGGGTGATAACCATGGATTCATGCAGTTTAGTATCCATGGATTCATGCAGCTTCTGCCAGAAGTGTGACGTGAACTGAGTACCTCAGTCAGATACTATCCGTTTTGGCACTCGATGCAGGCACACAATCCTTTCCATATATAGCTCTGCTAATCTGGCTCCCGTGTAGGTGGTCTTTACTGGAAGAAAGTGTGCCACTTTGGTCAAGCGGTCCACAATCACCCAAATGGAGTCAAATCCTCGCTGTGTGCGGGGTAGACCCGTTATGAAGTCCATACCAATTTCCTCCCATTTCCATTCAGGTATCTTCAAGGGTTGGAGTAATCCGGCTGGCCTCAAATGTTCAGCCTTAACTCTCTGACAAGTGTCACATAGTGCCACGTGTGTCGCCATATCACGCTTCAATCCGTACCACCAGAATCTTTCCCTGATATCTTGGTACATCTTGGTGCTCCCTGGGTGAATCGAGTATGCCGAATCATGCGCTTCTCTCAGGATCGTGTCCTTGATCTGCGCTATATCGGGCACACATATCCTCTTTCCGTGCCACAAGGTTCCTTGTTCATCCATTTGGAAACCAGGGGCCTTGCCTAGGGCAACATTCTCCACAATTTCCTTGATCTTTTCATCACCAAGCTGTCCATTCCGAATCTCCTGTTCAAGATTCGGTTCTACCGTCATTTCTGTGATGCTGGTCACGAACCCCAGACTCATCTTCTCAAATTCTCGGCTGAGTTTTTCAGGCAAACGATGGCCGGTGATCTTGTTCACATAGCTTCTCCTACTCAGAGCATCTACCACCAAGTTAGCCTTGCCAGGGTGGTAATGGATCTCCAGATCATACTCCTTGATCAACTCCAACCATCGGCGTTGCCTCATATTCAGCTCTGACTGAGTGAAGAAATACTTCAGGCTCTTGTGATCGGTGTAGATGTCACACTTGTGCCCAATCAGGTAATGCCTCCAAATCTTCAAAGCATGCACCACAGCTGCCAGCTCCAAATCATGTGTCGGATAGTTCTGCTCATGCTTCCGCAACTGTCTTGATGCATATGCCACTACTCTCCCTTCTTGCATAAGTACACACCCCAGTCCTAGACGGGATGCATCACAGTAGATGGAGAAGCTCTTGGCTATGTCAGGCAATATCAGTACAGGTGCTGTTGTTAGCCTCTTCTTCAACTCTTCGAAGCTGGTTTGACACTCCTCTGTCCAGATGAACTTGACATTCTTCTCCCATAACGCCGTCATGGGTTTAGCAATCTTGGAGAATCCTTCGATGAACCATCGATAATATCCGGCCATCCCGAGGAAACTCCTGATCTCGCTGACATCCCGAGGCGGGTTCCAGCTCAACACATCATTAACCTTCTTCGGGTCAACTGCTACTCCTCCATTGGACAGCACATGTCCCAAGAATGCCACTTTCTTCAGCCAGAATTCACACTTGCTCAACTTGGCATATAGCTGATGTTCCCGGAGTCTCTGCATCACCAGCCTCAAATGATCTTCATGTTCCTATTCATTTTTGGAGAAGACCAGTATGTCATCAATGAACACCACCACGAACTTGTCCAGGTAGTCCATGAAGACGCTATTCATCAGGTACATGAAGTATGCTAGAGCGTTGGTTAGTCCAAAGGACATGACTGTGAACTCATATAGCCCATACCGAGTAGTGAAGGCCGTCTTGGGTATGTCGGATGGTCGGATCCTCATCTGGTGGTAGACCGATCGAAGGTCTATCTTGGAGAACACACAAGCTCCCTTCAATTGATCGAACAGATCATCAATCCTTGGCAGGGGGTACTTGTTCTTGACCGTCACTTCATTGAGTGCTCGATAGTCCACGCACATCCTTTGCAAACCGTCCTTCTTGTCCATGAACAACACTGGTGCTCCCCATGGTGAAGAACTAGGACGAATATACCCTTTTTCTAGCAAAGAGCTTAATTCTTCCTTAAGTTTCTCCAGTTCTTTCACTCCCATCCTATATGGCCTTTTAGCTATAGGTGTAGTGCCAGGTTTTAGTTCAATAACGAATTCAACTTCACGTTCCGAGGGCATACTTGGCACTTCATCTGGGAACACATCTGGAAACTCGCACACCACTCGGATGTCCTCGGGGGCTGCTCCATCAGCTTGATTGACTTGACATTGCTCAGTGGGCTTGGCTGTCTGGTACTCCACTTTTTCTCTAGTCGTGGTTGTCAGCTGTATCATCCTTTCAGCGCACTTGATCACTCCACCGTAGTAGGCTAACCAGCTCATTCCCAGGATCAAGTCAAACCCAACAGAGTTCAGGACTATGGGGTATACTTCGAAGTCTACCCCCCTTATTGTGATGAGGGTCTGGGTGCAACGTAGAGTGGCACGTTGCTCCCCCCTGGTGAGCTAACTACCATAGTATTCCCCATAGGTCGTAAGGCCAGCATATGCTTTTGAACAAATGTAGCAGAGATGAAAGCATGCGAAGCTCCAGAATCAAATAAAACAGTTGCAGGGGTCGAGTTGACGAGAAACGTACCCACAACCACGTCGGTAGCTCCCTCTGCGGTCTCAGCACCCATGTGGTTGACTTTGCCCCTGACGGGGTTCTGAGGACTTCTGTCTGCTTGTGCCTGTGGCTGGTTCCCATTCTACCCAACTCTCTGAGGGTTGTTCTGACCGGCAGCGTTCTGAGCTTTCTTGGGGCAGACATTGGCGTAGTGACCCTGCTCACCATAGTGGTAGCACGCACTTGGGCCCACTGGCACATTGTTGGCGTTGTTGGGGCGCTGGGCAGGCCCTTGTTGCGCCTGGTTGCGCTGAGCTGGGGTATTCTGCAGCTGGTTCTGGAAGCGCTGTTGCTGCGGTGCTTGAGGGTACTGGGGGCGCTGCTGGGTCTGGCCACGGTTGAATGAGCCGGATTGGCTTTGGAAGCGCTGCTGGCTCACCATCTGTTGGCCTTGGGGAGCATTGAAGCGAGGGCGGTTGTTGCTCCCAGACTGCTGACCCTGGAACTTTCGCTTCTTCTCCTCCATTTCACGGTTCTTGTGCTCTAGCATCAGGGCGTCGTCCACCAGTTCCTGAAAGTTGGGGAACTTGGCGCACATCAACTGGTACTGCAGAGCATCCTGCAAGCCATCGCGGAACCCAGACTCCTTCTTCCTGTCTGTGTCCACGTCCTCCGGAGCATAGCGGGCAAGCTCAATGAACTTGTCACGGTAAGCTGTGACGCTCATCCCCTCCTACTTTAGTGACAGGAACTCCTTCTTCTTCAACGTCATCAGGGCTTCAGGCACATGGTGCGAGCGGAAGCTATCATGGAACTCCTGCCATGTGATCAGAGTACGATCAGGGTGAGCATACTGGTACGAGTCCCACCAGTCCATGGCTGGTCCTTGGAGCTGTCCTTCTGTGTACAGCACCTTCTCCTGATCGTTGCACTGAGCGATGTCGAGTTGTCGCTCCACTGCCTTGAGCCAATCCAATGCATGCAGGGGATCAGTTGCTTTGTTGAAGGTGGGCGGGCGTCCCTTCAGAAATTCGCCCCTCCTGTCACGGGGCGGCATGTTGTGCTGCGGCGGATTCTGCTGGTTCTGCTGCATCATGGCCATGGTCTGAGCCATCTGTTGCATCAACTGGGTCTGTGTGAGCATCATCTGCTCAATGGTGGGAGGTGGTGGTGGCAGTCCACTGGCACCGGCGTTGCTCCTTGTGTTCACCATCTATTATCAACAAGAGATCCCCATGAATTTTAAGATCAAGTAACTTAGGAACAGAAGTACTTGAGAACATTGAACTGGTTATGATAGAGCATAAGATAGATAAAGAGCAAGTGAAGTAAATAACCCCTTCTATGTATTCAATAATATCCTTATGCCTTAATCCAAAATCTAGATGGTAGTAGATTTACGTCCACGCCCATCACAATCATTACAAAAATCCAACTCAATCATAAGCATAATGATAATCAAACCGAACATCAAAAGACAAGGTTCACACTGACTCGACTCACTGGTTTTTGACTCAACTGGAAAGAAAAACGATGACTAATCGATCTTATTACAGACTCATGGTAAACTCCTAAGGACCCTGCTGGATGGTGGTGCTGGCGGCGGCAGATCCGAAGCGGTGCCTCTTGCGAGGCGGTGACTCTGCACAGTAGTCTGGGCTGAGTGCCGGTGGTGCTCCCAACATCTGGTCCAGCTGCTCCATCTCCTGCCGAGTCCCTCTCAGATCCTCCCTCAGAGCGGCAATCTCATCAGTAGCTGCCTCCAGGTCAGTGTTGAGGGTGGCCACCAGTGCCACGGTAGCAGCAAGCCGGGGGTCGTCGATGTCTCCGATGGGGGCGATGGTGCAAGCTGTCTCCCCACTCCTCCTGCGGGGGTACCACCTATCTGGCCCATCCTGGATCTCTGCCCAGAACCTGTCCCTGTAGTAGTAAAGGGCACGGTGAGCAACATCTGCTATCCCTGCCTCCTGGGTGGATCTCTCACTGGAGGCGTAGTGGATCGACCTTGTCTTGGCAGCTCTGGCTTCGTGGTTAGCTGTACGGATCCTCAGGGAGGTGTTCCAGAAGGTGGGGAAGCGGGGGTGCGTCCACCTCTCACTGTGGTACTCCATGCCCACGTTGCCTGTGCCGTAGTGGTAGCGGAGTATCTGCCTCAGGCGCCAGTGGTAGAAGTTGTCTCCAGCATCCCTGACGAAGTCCTCCACAGTCCACCTGTCGGCTGGTGCAGGTGGCTGGGGTGCTGGGGGCTCCTCAGGATCATCACCCTCGCCATCTGACGGATCATCACCACCATCTTCATCATCATCACCACCATCGCTGTCATCACCATCTGGTTCTTCGGCAGCATTCCCGCCACCTAGCTGAACTGGCTCGGGCTGCTCCTCTAGCTCTTCAGTGGGCTCCATCTCCTCATCCTCGGGCTCTCCCTGCTGCTGCTCCGCCTCTTCTTCTTCTTGCCTCAGGCGCTCCTCCTCTTGCATCTCTTCCCACTCCTGGAAAGCATCCTGGTAGGGGGCGCCAACGTCCATCTCCGGAACACGGGGCACAAGGTAGCCACAGGTGGACTTGCGGGCGGTCAGCTTCGTGCGAGCCATCTACTGCAGAGAGAAGACAAAGAAAATGTTTAGGAAAAACTTTGCAAAGGACTAGGGTAGAGGAGACACTGAACACTATTTTGCAAAAACTCAACACTTTTATAGGTAAAATAGTGAAGACTGAACTTGGCTAAGACCGACCGTTCTATCTAGGCTGTGATCCTACACTCAGCACGGCTCTGATACCAGTCTGTCACACCCGGATTTTCACAAAACTTGAATGTGGACATATGCGTGCCCAGGAGGTCCACAGAACACATACAGCGAACAAATATGATAAACAGAGTACAAATGCTCAAAATAAAATAGTTTACATCAGAGTATAACAATAATATTTATTACAACAGAAGTCTATAACTCTCAACTAGCGGAGCCGCAGTCCACAGGGACTCTGACTGGGAGAGCGCAACTCAGAAGTACGGCAGGTCCTCAGGGAACTCAGCAGTAGTCTCCTAATCAGCCCAATTTGTTTACCCATTCGGGATTTTGTTGAATATTGACAAGTGTAAGTAAATAAATACTTAGCAAGTATAGCACGGGTATGAGGGCTCAAAATAGGCTAGACACGGCTTAACTGCTTTAGCACTTTTAGTTGTTTCATTTTAGCATTAACCAAGTTACTACAAGTGAATGAAACCCGGTTATAACCCAATTAATAAGTAGAAGTGACAATAATCATAACTAAACATCATCTTCTAATAAAAAAGGATCCAGGCCGCTCGTGACCTTGAGCAAGGCTATCATGATAGATTTTACACTCTGCAGAGGTTTCGCCCTTTACCCACCAGTCGCGTAAAAGTTCAAAGGAACTTTGCACCCAACCACGCACATCAACACTTCCGAGATGTGACGGCATAGGGACGCTACGAGGTTTTTCACAAGACACCCTAACAAGACAGTAGCCGCTAGTTTAACAAGGCGGTGAGACCATAGGCACCGAGATCGACGTACGCCTACGGAGTCACACCATAGGGGGGTCAATGGCGTCCAGAGCGCGGGCATCGCACCCATCCATGCGCAACGTGTGGAGTTCCCCATCGCAGGGACTCCCAACACGGGACTGGGTCTAACGTGACCTAGCCAACGGATCGCCCGTCCTCGGTGGAATCCGGAAACACCCTTTCACCTTGTGTCCACTAACGCTGTTGGCCCCAATGGTAGCCACTGGCAAGCTAGAGCTGTGCAAGTTACTTGACCAAGACCAGAGCCATAATAGTTATAGGGGTGGCGATAGGCTCCTGGGTTGCCGCTTTAAGAACCGGACCTTACGGAGAGACACTAGAGCAAAGCACGAACCACATGCTCTAGTTCCCTAAACCAAGTTGCTAAAAAGCATGTTTTATCATAAATGTTAAAGTGAACCATTAAGTCAAGATTAACAATTAAATAGTAATGACAGTAGTTGTGCGTAGCAAAGATTCTACCCATATGCAATAACCCAAGTAATCAAAGGATAGGAGTAAACAAACTAGGTACAACCTTAATAGGACAACAGTTTAGACACATGCATATGAAAGTAGATGTATGTAAACAGGTGTGTGTAGGTAGCAAGGATTGTCCATGATATAACTTGCCTTCCTCGAAGTGCTGCTGCTGCTGCGAGTCCTGCTCTGGGAAGTCCTCACCGAGCTCGAACTCCGAAGCTAACGGCTCACCGACTGGACACGAAGCACCATACAAGCATACACGCATTCCAATACATGCAAACAAATAATATTCTACTAGAACAGTACACCAAACAGTAGCAACAGTACATAAAAAGGATTTAGAAATATTCTACGTGTCACTACGAACACAAGAGCGCGAAAATCACACTAATCGGAGCTAAAACGAAAAAGATATGGCTTTTCTAAGCTCGGGCTGACCGGTACGCGGCTAGTTTGACTCGTTGGCTCGGGCGCTAAGCGTCGTTGGATCACGATTCAGCGGCTGGGATTGGCTAGGGGGTTTGGGGTCGCCGGTGGGGATCAGGGGCGCAGCGGCGCCGCCACTGCGGGGGGTGGAGCTCGCCGGAGCAGAGGTTTCCCGGAGCTAGGGAGCTCCATTTGCTACGGCGCTTGGCCCTACGGGCTCAGGAGTGCATGGCGAGTCTATCTGGGATGCTCAATTCGACAGATGCGCGGCGGAGGCGGCCAATCGACGGCGAGCGGCGGGCGAGTGCCACGATGAGCGGTGGGGGTGGGGTTTCGGGACGCGAGAAGGTTCGGGAAGATGCTCGGGATGGTCCTTACCTTCGTGCTAAGCGAATGGGAGTGACAGAAGGGGCGGAGCAGCACCGGCGAGAGGCAAACGATGGCGGTGGCGCTCCGTGCGGCGGGCGCTTGCGGGGAAGCTGCGAGGAGGAGCTCTGGGGCTTGTGGTGCTCGATGGGCGGCTTGGTGAGAGTTGAGGACCCTCGGGCCTCGCTTAAATAGCCCAGGGGGGTGCTTGGCTTGGCAATGCGCCGGAAATCCGCGGCGGCCGGGGAAGGAAATGTGCGGGGGAAGGGGCTTCGGGGAAGCTTCGTGCGGGCCCAGGGCGCGGAGATGGCGGGCGGTGAGGCTGGGCGAGGCGGCGCTGAACGCGGGAGGGAGCGTCGGGCGCCGTCGGGATGAAGAGGAAGGTGCCGACAGGTGGGGCCCGCTTGTTGGTGGAGGTAGGAGGGGGGCGAGCGCTGGGCCGGCTCCGCCGAAGGCCCAGCGATGAAAAGAAAGGGGTTTGGCGGGCTGGGCCGATGGAGGGGAAAAGCGAGGGGGGTGCTGGGCTCGGGAGAAAAGATGGGGGGGGAAGTGAACCGAGGGAAAAGTCCAGGGAGGAAAAGTGAACTCGACTTGAATTAACTTTTCTAGGGCTCAAACAAATGCAGATTAAATTCGAATTTAAACAGAATTATATTCCAATTTAATTTGCCAACAACCAAAACACAATGCAGCAGCATGAATGCAACAAAAATGTTTCTACAACCTATATTTGATTTTAATATTCATAAATAATTCATTTAACCTATATTAAATATGAACAATCAAAATAAAAGCCAAATAATTACTAAAAAATTTAAATGGGCCATTTTTGGGTGTTACACATGCTAAGATCCTTTTCGTGAGCTCCAAATGCAATATTTGGGTTCCTCATGTCCAACTCTATCTCTGGAATTTTTCCTAGGATTTTTAGAATTTTTAGAATATTTTTCATAGTTTTAATATCAATTCTGGAATTATTTTATAACCAGAAAAATAATTAATCCAAAAATTAAAATCACCCTAAATCTTAGTAGACCAGCCTTGGCCCAAAGTTGACCCAATATTAGGCCAAATCCATCCCATTACTTTATTGGGCCAAATTTTAAAGCCCATTCGCATTGAAATGGGGCAAACCACCTTTAGTCCCATATTGCTAATGAACCTGGACGTGAGAGGTTTTCTCTCTATATATACAAGCCACCTCTCCTCTAGAAAAGGCACACCATCGACTCCTTTACAGGGAGGCCCCTTTGTTTGGGATTCCCTAAGGTAGTCTTCTTCCACCATATCTTCTACTACTGCCCATTCTTTGAGAAAAAGAAATTTGGAAAGAAGAATCAATTCTCAAAGAAGAATCCATTTGAAGAAAAAAAAATTCTTCACTTGTGGAGAAATTGGACATATATCAATAAATTGTCCAAACAAGAAAGAAGGCAAATTTGGCAAGAACAAGAAAAAGAAGTACTACAAGAGGGAGAAGAATGGACAAGCCTACTTTGTTGAATGGGATTCTGATGCAAGTTCTGATGAGGACGAAGATGAAGTCAAGCTCTCAAAGAGTCTTGCCGGAGTTGCAATCAAGGAAGCTCCATCGCTCTTCTCCAAGCCATATTGCCCCATGGCAAAGGTTACTTCGAAGGTAGTAGAAGAAGAAGAAAGTGATGATGATGATGATGATGATTGTGATGATAATGCACTTTCTTATATGGATCTTGCACATTTTCTTATAAAATCCGATGACAAATTGTGCAAGGAAAAGGCAAAGTTGAAGGATTTGGAGTTGAAAAACATTTCAATCCAAAAATCCTATGAGGAGCTAAAGACTTATCATGCCAACCTAAAGGAATCACATGACACTCTCAACACGTTGTGGGGGATCCTCAAAGGAAAGCATGAGGAGCTTGAGGAAGCTGACAACTTACTCCTTGCGCAAGAGGCCAAAGGAAAAGCTATTGTTGGCAATGATAAATGCAAAACTTGTATGTCTTGTTCAACTAACCTCTCTTGTAGCACAAGCACAAGCTCTTGCATTAGTGAAAAAGATTCTAGTGATGTGTCTCTTTTATTATTGGAAAATGAATCTTTGAAGAAAGAAGTGGATTGCTTTTCCAAGGATCTTGCCAAGTGGTTTGGAAGTCATGTCAAGTTCAATCATTGTTGGACAAGTCAAAAATTCACATTGAACAAGAATGACATTGATTATGTGCCCAAGCAAGGGAAAACAGCTTTCATTCCAAAGAAGACATTGGAAGAATAAGCCAAAGTCAACATGTGTCACATTTGCAAGACAAAAGTACATGTGAATCACACATGCAAGAGCAAGAAGACCATATCCTTTGATCCATCTTACATTCTTAAGAAAGATTCAAAGAGTGTTGTGTGTGCTAAATTCATTGGTCGTTCTATGGCTAACACTAGATTAAAATCTATTTGGGTGCCTAAGGTTTTGATCACTAACATTGAAGGACCCAAGAAAAGTTGGGTACCTAAGAGGAAGTGATTTTCTTGTGTAGGAGAATTACAAAGCCGAAGGAAGACATTGGGTATTGATAGTCGTTGCACAAACCACATGACCGGTGAAAAGAAGATATTCTCATGTCTTGATGAAGATATCTCCGACTTTGATAATATCACTTTTGGAGATGATAGCAAGGGAGGTGTTAAAGGCATTGGTGATGTATGTATCTCTCATGATTATAAGCTATCTAATGTCTTACTAGTTAATTCATTGAATTTCAATCTATTATCTATTGCTCAGCTTTATGATAATGGATATAGATGCTCTTTTACTAGCAATGAATTTGTAGTAACCTCTCTTGATGAAAAGGAAACAATTTTCAAGGGATTTTGACATGATAGCTTATATCTAGTGGATTTCTCATCTAAAGAGGCAAATCTTTCTACTTGCTTATGCTCTAAAGCCTCTATGGGTTGGTTATGGCATAGAAGGCTAGGTCATGTTGGAACGAGACAACTCAATCGATTGATTAAGCATGATCTAGTTCTTGGCTTGAAAGATGTAAAAATTTGAAAAGGACAAATTGTGTAGTGCTTGTCAAGCCGGCAAACAAGTAGCCAATTCTCATCCAACCAAGAGTGTCATGTACACCACAAGACCTTTTGAATTATTGCATATGGACTTATTTGGGCCCACAACATATAGAAGTATTGGTGGCAATAGTTATTTTCTTGTGATTGTGGATGATTTCTCAAGATTCACATGGGTATTCTTTCTTCATGATAAAGCTTATGCATGCGATATATTTAAGAACTTTATCACTAGAGGTGAAAATGAGTTTGAGCAAAAGTTGAGGAAAGTTAGAAGTGACAATGGTAGTGAATTCAAGAACACTCGTGTGGAAGAGTTTTGCAATGAGAAAGGGATCAAGCATGAATTCTCAACCACATATACACTAGAACAAAATGGGTTGGTTGAGAGAAAGAATAGGACTTTGATTGAAATGGCAAGATCAATGCTATCCTTATATAATGTGTCGGACTCCTTTTGGGCTGAGGCCATTAACACCGCTTGCCATTCTTCAAATAGATTATATTTTCATGGGTTTTTCAACAAGACCCCTTATGAGTTGCTTGTTGGAAGAAAGCCAAATATCTCTTATTTTCAGGTTTTTGGATGCAAGTGCTATATCTTAAGAAAAGGCTCTCGGTTATCCAAGTTCCAAAGCAAGTGTGATGAAGGGTTTTTCCTTGGGTATTCATCTTGTAGCAAGGCTTATAGAGTTTACAACAAATCCAAGGGATTTGTTGAGGAGGCCTATGATGTTCAATATGATGAAGCAAATGGGTCACAAGATGAGAAAGATAACTTGGATGAGAGGTGATAGCCTAAGAGAGGCTATGAAGAATATGGATATTGATGATATTCGACCAAGAGAAGAAGATGTTGATGAAGAACCAACTACATCTATCCAAGTAAATGCATCCTCTCCTTCAAATGATCAAGAGAATGGTGATTCAAATACTAGTGACTTTTCTCAAAATAATGAGCAATTGGTCTCCACTACACCACCATCCACATCTTCTCAAGGGCAAATAGTTCAACCAAGAGTTCACGGTCAAGTCGCCAAAGATCAACCCATTGATCCAATTGTGGGTGATATTAGTAAGGGTGTTCAAACTCGATCTCGTGTTGCTCCATTTTGTCAACATTACTCTTTTGTATCTTCTCTTGAGCCTAAACGTGTAGATGAAGCACTTGATGATCCGAATTGGGTGATGGCCATGCAAGAAGAGTTGAATAATTTCACTCGGAACAAAGTTTGGGAATTGGTTGAGAGGCCCAAGAACTACAATGTTATTGGTACTAAATGGGTCTTTCGCAACAAGGAAAATGAAGACGGCGTTGTGGTAAGAAATAAGGCAAGATTGGTTGCTCAAGGCTACACTCAAGTCGAAGGTTTGGATTTCGATGAAACTTTTGCTCCCGTAGCTAGACTTGAAGCTATTAGAATTTTACTTGCTTATGCATGTTCTCACAATATAAAACTATATCAAATAGATGTTAAAAGTGCTTTCTTAAATGGTGAAATTAGCGAACTAGTATATGTCGAGCAACCTCCCGGTTTTGAAGATTCTAAATTGCCCAATCATGTTTATAAGCTCTCTAAAGCTCTTTATGGATTAAAGCAAGCACCACGTTCTTGGTATGAGATGCTTAGTAATTTTCTTATATCAAAAGGCTTTAAAATAGGAAAAGTTGATACTACACTATTCACTAAGAAAATTGGCAAAGATATCTTTATTTGTCAAATATATGTTGATGATATAATCTTTGGTTCCACTAATGAATCTTTTTGTATAGAATTTGGAGAAATGATGTCTAGGGAATTTGAGATGTCTATGATTGGTGAATTGAGTTTCTTTCTTGGTCTTCAAATCAAGCAAATTAAGGAAGGCACATTCGTTTGCCAATCTAAATATGTCAAAGACATTTTGAAGAAATTTGGTATGGAAGACTCAAAGCCAATCAAGACTCCTATGGCTACAAATAGACATCTTGATCTTGATGAGGAAGGTAAACCGGTTGATGTTAAACTCTATAGATCCATGATAGATAGTTTACTTTATCTCACCGCATCTAGGCCCGATATCATGTTTAGTGTATGCATGTGCGCTAGATTTCAAGCTGCACCTAAAGAATGTCATTTGATCGCCATGAAGAGAAGCATGAGATACTTGAAATATACTCCAAATATTGGAGCAAGGGACACATCAAGATTGCTGGAGTAAGCACGGATGATCAATTGGCTAACATCTTCACAAAACCTTTGGATGAATCTCGGTTTTGCAAATTGAGAAATGAATTGAATGTCATTGACTTCTCAAATGTGGGTTGAGCTCTAGCATATGCATACATGTTTATCTAGTCTTGTGTTTAATGATGTTGTTAACATACTTGTTTGCATCACATATTATGCTCTTTCATATCTTGAAATTCATGCATCATTTTTTTCTGAGCAATGATCCCAAAGAAATCATCAAAGTGGCTGTCAAAAGGAAATATCTCGGGCTGAAAAAGAAGTGAAGGGCGGATTGTCCGCCATTGGATCACGGACAGTCCGAGTCGGCCTCACGGACTGTCCGCCAGTGGACCACAGACTATCCGAAATTAGCTCGATTTCTACCAGAAGGTTTGGGGGTCAATTTTCTAGAGGGTCAGACTGTCCGAGCTAGGACCTCGGACAGTCCGAGGTGCACAAGTGCAGGTGGGACCATGCCCAATGGATCTAAAAGAGTTGGCCTTTCTTCTTTCTCCTCATACCCGAGTCAAACCAATCTCTTTCATCTCTCTCTTGCTCTTGGTGAAGAAAAGGGCCCCTTTGGATCTCTTAATTGGAGCGCTCTCCAGACGGTCCGAGGACTTCAACGGACTCTCCGCAATTTTCTCCACCATGTCATCCGGGTATTTCATTGAATCACTTCTTATTTTGGTTGAATCTGAGGGATGAAGGTGGTTAGGGTTTGGGTTCCTGATCTGAAATCTGGCCATGGATATGGAAAAGTGATTGGTAGGAAATGTTTGCCATGCTCTAGTGTTGATGTGGCTAAATTTTGCTTGGAATTTATTGATTATTTCATGTGTTATGGGAATCAAAAATTCGTGGACCCCTATTCTTCATTGCCGCTACAGTACCACATAGACCGTTCGCGGACGCACGTCGGACAGTCCGACCATACTTGTCGGACTGTCCGGGGTGGTCAGTCGGACAGTCCGCCAAGCACTGTCAGGAATGATCTTGAGCAGGGTATCTTTGGTTGGTTCTTTCATCATTTATTTACATATTTGTACTATGATATTGATTTATACAATGGCTTAATGGCAGTGGTCGCAAGGTTTTCAAAACTCTAGCTGGAAGAGTCAAGAAGGGGTTAACTAAGAAAGGAGATGGGGAGTCCTCCAAGAGACGCCGTAGAGTCTCAAATTCTGACGATGATGATTCTCATGACAGTGACTCGGTCGGAACGCCGCTCCCGCGACCTCCCACCGCGGTGATCTCACTCGTCATCCGGTCCCTTGATTGGTGCAGCTCCAGCGCAGCCTTAGCAGACTGGATCGAATGGCACGCACCCGTTACCCACTCCGTCGTCACCTACTCTGCCACCTCTTCAGCGAGAGGAAGCATCTGGACCCTGAGCTCCAGAAGTTCCTCGTCTCCCCAGCCTTCGGCATACTCTCTAGAGATCATCTTGAGATCCATCTCAGGGTAGTGCGACCCTGAAGGCATCTAGGCCCCGAATTGAGTTTTGGTAATTCATGACAACCTTTGTGGACTAACAATTTCATTTGAGAATATGAGAATAGGATAGTCCTGAGAGTTGAAATGAGCTTCAAAAGATGGTGTATGGATGTCATGTGTGCTATGGATCATGGGAAGCTCAAGGCAAAGGTATATAATAGGGTTTTTTGCTTTGACCAGTCATAAGGTGATTAGAGGATGAATAATGACCGGGTTGATAGGCTAAATAGTCGTACTATCAAGAGGGATCAACGTCATTGGCTTGACGTATCAATAGTGCCACTTTGATCATTGACTTGCATGTTGTGCATTTAGATGAGTGGTAACCAACATTAAAAAAAGCTTTGTTGAAGATCCCATGCAAATCCAGTTCTGTCGAGACTGGTCGGACTGTCCGCGGCACTGGCTCGGACGGTCCGAGAAATCAGAATCAAATTAATATGTAAAATCTTTGAAAAATTCCGTTCGGACTAGTCTGAACGTCTGTCGGGCAGTCCGAGGGTATTGGTCGGACAATCCGAGGGTATTGGTCGGACTGTCCAAAGACTTGTGTTAACTGTGGGCCCATGTGCGCTGATTTGGCGAGCTGTGCGCTGATTGTCGGACGGTCTGAGATAGGGATCAGATGGTCCGTAAAATAGCTCGGATTTAGACAGACGGTTTTTGAGGTTCCAGGGGGTCAGACCATCCGCCCGCGTCTGGCGGACCGTCCATGATGCGTCTCAGACAGTCCGCGGGTGGCGGCCGGATAGTCCGTCCGGCCCAACGGGCATCTCTGACACATGTTCTGACTACGCATATTCGAGTGTTAGATTCAAGCTCGGACTGTCCGAGGGTGCAGGTCGGACAGTCCGCGAATGTCGTTTTTCATGTGTTTTGAACGTAACGGCTAGTTCCGGGAGAGGGCTTATATATACTCCACCCCCACGGGTGTGGGAGCTCTGTTGGCACTTTGGGAAGGTTTCTTGACATACTAGAGCCCTTGTTCTCCTCTCTCTCACTCACTTGCTTTGAGATTGCATTTCTTTGTGAGATTGAGAGCATCTAGTGCATTGTATCAAGGATTTGATCATTGTGGCACTAGGGATTCATCAAGCGAGTGAGTTGATTTGTTACTCTTGGAGATTACCGCCTCCTAGACGGCTTGGAGCTCGTGATTCCATTGAGCACTTCAAGAAGATTGTAGGATCTAGGATTACCGATTAGAGGGGGGGTGAATAGGCGGTTTAAACTTCAATCACAACACTAGAGAAATTTAATTAGAATCACAAGAAAGATTAAATCTCTAGCTATTATAAGCCTATGTTGAGGGTTTTGCAACCTAGGATGATAAGATACAATTCAACTTCTAGATAGATAACATGCTCAAATTAAATTGCTCAAAGTAACCAACAATGGAGAACTTACAAACAAGAGACAAGAAATTATCCTGTGGTGTCGATGACTTACCGGTTACCCCTAATCCACGTTGAGATGGATTCAATGTTCAACCGCTTCTCTATCAAGACTCCTCTTGATCTCTATGCCGGTTAGAACCAAAGAACCGCTCCAAATCTCGATTTCACTAGAGTTGCTCTTCACCACTCCGCGAGGTGAGCACAAGAACCTCTCACACCAATATTGTTGAGTTTGTCCCCCGCCCAGTCTTCCCTTTCCCAGGTCGTCTCGGTTATTCTTGATCGTAGTTCTGATTGTTTCATCTTGATAGAGCTTGGGGACAGAAATAGGAAGCTCAGGGAGGACCTGGAGGAAGCAGAGCAGGCGCGTCGTTGCCTCATCGCCGACCTCGAGGATGTACGGCGGGCCAAGGGCAAATTTAATGAGTTCACAATGAAGAAGGATGAAGACATTTCAACCATGTTCAACCGGTTTAATGATATTGTGAATGAGCTCAAGTGTCTTGATTTTGATGTGCCGGATCAAGACTTCTCTCGCAAATTCCTTAGATGTCTCCCAGAGAAATATGAGACAATTGTCACATTGCTTGTGATAGAAGACTTGAAGAGCTTTACTCCCATGGAGGTGCTTGGTGAAGTGCTCACATATGACATATTCAAGCAATCTCAAAAAGAAGCTCATGGTCGATCAACAAGTGAAGAGAAGAAGAACATCGCTCTCAAGGCCAAAGCCACTCAAGAAGAGGATAATCATGAAGAAATTGATGAAGACTCGGATGAGGAGATGGCTCTTATTGTTAGAGGGCTCAAGAAGGTCCTTGAGAAAAAGAAATTTGGAAAGAAGAATCAATTCTCAAAGAAGAATCCATTTGAAGAAAAAAGAATGCTTCACTTGTGGAGAAATTGGACATATATCAATAAATTGTCCAAACAAGAAAGAAGGCAAATTTGGCAAGAACGAGAAAAAGTACTACAAGAGGGAGAAGAATGGGCAGGCCTACTTTGTTGAATGCGATTCTGATGCAAGTTCTAATGAGGACGAACATGAAGTCAAGCGCTCAAAGAGTCTTGCCGGAGTTGCAATCAATGAAGCTCCATCGCTCTTCTCCAAGCCATATTGCCCCATGGCAAAGGTTACTTCAAGAAGATTGTGAAGTTGCCTTGGAAGATTGGTGTGAGAGGTTCTTGTGCTCACCTCGCCGGAGTGGTGAAGAGCAACTCTAGTGAAATGAGATTTGGAGTGGTTCTTTGGTTCTAACCGGCATAGAGATCAAGAGGAGTCTTGATAGAGAAGCGGTTGAACATTAATCCATCTCAACGTGGAATAGGGGTGATCGGCAAGTCATCGACAACGTGGGATAGTTTCTTGTCTCTTGTTTGTGAGTTCTCCATTGTTGGTTACTTTGAGCAATTTAATTTGAGCAAGTTATCTATCTAGAACTTGAATTGTATCTTGTCATCCTAGGTTGCAAACCCCTTAACGTAGGCTTAGAATAGCTAGAGATTTAATTTTCCTTGTGATTCTAATTAAATTTCTCTAGTGTTGTGATTGAAGTTTAAACCACCTATTCACCCCCCTCTAGTCGGTGATCCTAGATCCTACAGACCCCACGGAGATCAGCACATCATTGGCCCCGAATAGCACGCCATGGCGAATCAAGCTTTCTGGGCTAGTCAAGCTGTCTGGGCTGGGCGAATCAAGCTGTCCTCAGGGATATCGGCCAGCCGCGTCGCGTGCAGGCTTGAGCTCGGGGTGGCGCCAAACACCTCCCCGACAACCATCTGGGCCACGTTCTGTAGCTGGTCGAGCTCCCCACGAAGGGACTCGCGCTCAGCCACTGCCTTAACCATTGTCTCGGTGCTGCTGCTGAGACTGCCCCAAGTAGTCTCGAGCTCCCTATCCCCCTCTACACAAGAAGTGACAAGTCAACTTTACTGATCAGTCGGAAACAAGCACTACGGGGAGAACTAAGGTTATACACACCGAGCTTGGCCCGCCGTACATCCTCAAGGTCGGCGATTGTAACACCCTAAAAATGCCTATTTTAAAATTTAGTAATTAAATTTGCTTTTATTTAATTTAATGCTCATATTTATCTAAGGAAAATAAATTATTTCTGAGAAAATAAAATTAAATATAAGGTTAGAAACATTTTTGTTGCATTCATGTTGTCTGCATTGTGTTTTGTTTGTGTGCGGTTCAATTGGAATTTAAATTCTGTTTAAATTCGAATTTGAATCGTTTTGTTTGGAGCTCTAGAAAAGTTGTAGCAGCCCGAGTCCGTTTTCCCTCCCTAAACTCTTTTTCCCGGCCGAGCTTGCCCCTCCTTCTTTTCTTTCCGCAGCGGCCCAGTTCTCCCTTCCCCGCTTTCGGCCCAGCCGCGGCCTGCTCCGCTCCCCCGCCGGCCTGCCCCCTCTCCCGCTCCCGCGCCAGCCAGCTTCACCCGTCAGCGGTCCAACTTGGCCCAGCAGGCCCGCCGCAGCACACCGCCTTCCCCCCCCCCCCCCCCGACGCGGCCCACCAGGCCGGCCCGCCTCACGCCACCCCCTTCCTCTGACACGCGGGACCCGCGTGTCAGGGTCGTCCCCTACCCCCGACCGAGTTCGACTCGGCCACGAGCCCGAGTCCGGCCGAGGCCCGGCACGCACGCCGAGGTCCACCGGGACCCTCCCTCGGCCGCTCTGTAAAATCCGCAGCCGCGACGCCCCTCTGCTCCTCTCTCGCACGCTCGCGACGCACAAACCCTAGCCGCCGCCTTCTCCGAACGCCGCCGCCGCCCGAGCACGCGCGCCGCCGTCGATCTCGCCGCCCGCCGTCGTTCTTCCTCGGCCGGCAGCCCCAGGACCGTCGCATGGAGGTGAGGAACCTCCCGAGCCCCTTCTCGCCCTTCCCCATGCTCTATAGCGCCGCCCCCGCGTTGAGCCGCCCTCGCCGGAGTCCGCCGCCGCCGTTGCTCGTCGACCGCCGCCGCTGCTGCTTCGCCGCCGACGAGATCCACACCGGTCGACTCGCCGTCCTCCCGCGCACCCGTAGCGCCAAGTCCCGCCCCGAACCGTGCCCCGTAGCGCGTTTTCGCCTCTTCGCCGGCGATGCGCCACCGCCGCCGCCCAGCGCCGCCGCCGACACCCCCTCCCCTACATCTATTTTGGATCGTCGGATCCAAATCCGACGGCCCGCATCCGCCGGAGCCCGAGTCAAACCCGGGTCAATACCGGTCAACCCGAGTTAGCCGTGCCAGTTTTGCAAAAGAACCCCTGACCTTTTTCAAAATCAACCCGCGGTCCAGATCTATTCAAAAATAATTAGATTTAAGTCCCGATTTTTATAGAAAACCCCCTGTCCTTTTTAAAAATAGCACCCGAGGTACTGTTTAAGCAATTTTACGCTTTAGCCCTGCTGTTTTTATATAAAATTATGTTTTAGCCCCTGAGTTTTTGCAAATAAGCCCTTGGAACTTTTAAAACTTTTCCAGCAAGCCCCCGAACCTTAGAAAAGCCATATATTTCTCGTTTTAGCTCCGATTTGAGTGATTTTCGCGCTCACGTGTTCGTAGCGAAGTGTAGATTAGTTTTTCAACCTTCTTTGCTTCTGTTGCTACTGTTTGGTGTACTGTTCTAATAGATTAATATTGTTTCCATGTACTGGCTTGTGTGGATGCTTGTGTGTTGATGTATGAGTCCAGTCGGTGAGCCATACGCGTTTGAGTTCGAGGGTTACGAGGAGCAGGACCACCACCACCACCAGCAGCTGCAGTTTGAGGAAGGCAAGTATATCACGGACAATCCTTGCTACCTAAACACACCTTTACATTATTTACTGCATATGCATGTGTCTAAATTGTTCCTATTAAGGTTGTACCTAGCTTTGTTTATCCTATACCTTGATTACCTTGGGTTATTGCATTTGGGTAGAGCTTTGCTAGGCGCAGCTACTGTCACCTTTGTTTAACTGTTAATCTTGACTTAATGGTTCACTTCAATGTTAATGGTAAAACTTGTTTTTTTAGTAACATGGATCAGGGAGCTAGGGCGTACGCTTCGTGCTTGGCCCTAGTGTCTCTCCGTAAGGACTGGTTCTTAAAGCAGCAACCCAGGAACCTGTCGCCACCGCTGGAACTATAATGGCTCTGGTCTTGGACAAGTAACATGTACGGCTCTAGCTTGACAGTAGTTACCGACGGGCCGACGGCGTTATGAGAAGCATGGGTGAGAGTATGGTTTGATCCACCGAGGACGGAGTATCCGTCGGCTATGTCCCCGTGAGGCACAGTCCCGTGTTGGGAGCCACCGTATGGCGGGGGTTCCACACGTTGTGCTATTTATTTTGTTGTTGATATTCTTTGCCGCGCTTGGACGCCATTGACCCCCTCGTGTTGCTACATGAGCGTCAGTCAATCTCGGTGCATTGGTCATGCTGCCTAGGTTGTACCATAACGGCTACTATTTTGTTAGGGTGTCTTGTGAAAAGCCTCGTAGCGTCCCTATGCAGTCACACCTCGGAAGTGTTGATGTGCGTGGTTGGGTGCAAAGTTCCTTTGAACTTTTACGCGACTGGTGGGTAAAGGGCGAAACCTCTGCAGAGTGTATAATCTATCATGATAGCCTTGCTCAGGGTCACGAGCGGCCTGGATCCTTTTTGATTAGAAGATGATGCTTATTACTGTTTAATGTTCACCTCTACTTTATTAATTGGGTTACAACTGGGATTCATGTAAATGTAGTGATTATGATGATGTTAAAATGAAACAACTAAAATTGCTAATGCAGTACAGCCGTGTCAAGCCTCTTCATTATCCGTGTTGTATTTGCTAAGTAAGACATTTACTTACACTTGCTATTCAACAAAATCCCGGATGGGTAACAGATGGATTAGATGGTACTGCTGCTGTTGAATTTCCTGAGGATCTGCCATTCTACTAGTTGTGCTCAACCAGTCGGTGTCCCCGTGGGTTATGGTTATCGGCTTCGTCTTCGTATTCGATTAGAGAGATTTAATAAAGAGACTCCCGCTGTTTTATTTAGTTATTTGAGTCAAACTCTGATGTAAAACCATTTTATTCGAGCATATGTACTTTGTTTATCATATTTGTTAACTATATGTGTTCTTTGGACTTCCTGGGCACACATATAGTAGCATTCGGGTTTCTGTGTAAATCCGGGTGTGACAGATTGGTATCAGAGCCGTGCCGACTGTAGGATCGCAGCCTAGTTAGAACGATTGATAAATCATTAGGAGACCACCATGATTTTGTTTCCGATCATTTAGTTACGTTTCTTTCAAAACCCGTGCTGTCGAGTCTTGTGTGAATCATGTTTCTGGGTGCTTGATTTTGTTGTTATTATGCATATGTTTGATTTGGATTTTTGTAATGAGTGTGATGGGCGTAGACGCAAATCTACCACCATCTAGACATAGGACTAAGGTTTAAGGAATATTAGTGAATAAATAGTTGGGATTATCTATCTCCTTTGCACTTCCTCTGTCTTACCCTCTATGTCTCTGAATCATATTCCTCCAAGTACTGCTATCTTCTTGTGCACCATCTGCAAGCATGGGTTATCTATTACCGATTGACGGGAATACTGATAGGAGATATCTTGCTATGGTAGATGGTTAACACCAGAGGCAACCCCGGTGGCAGTGGAAGCAACCAGAATCAGAACCCACCACCTCCACCACCGCCACTCACCATGGAGCAGATGATGCAGATGCAACTCCAGCTGACACAGCAGATGGCGCAAACCATAGCACTGATGCAGCAGAATCAGCAGAACCCGCCTCAACAGCACCACGTGCAGCCCAGAGATAAAAGGGGCGAGTTTATGAAGGGACGCCCTCCTACCTTCAACAAGTCTAGTGACCCAATGCAAGCAGAGGACTGGCTCAAGGCAGTGGAGAGGCAGCTGGACATCGCACAGTGCAATGACAGGGAGAAGGTGTTATATGGAAGTGGACAGCTCCAGGGAGCAGCTTTGGATTGGTGGGATGCGTACCAATATGCTCACCCCAATCGTGATCAGATCACCTGGCAGGAGTTCCGCGACAGCTTCCGCTCTCACCATGTGCCGGAAGCGCTGATGACCTTGAAGAAGAAGGAGTTCCTGGCATTGAAGCGGGAAGGTATGAGTGTCACCGCTTATCGTGACAAGTTCATTGAGTTGGCCCGTTATGCTCCAGAGGACGTGAATACTGATAGGAAGAAGCAGACCCGATTCCGAGATGGCCTGCATGATGCACTCCAGTACCAGCTCCTGTGCTCCAAGTTCGCCACCTTTCAAGAACTGGTGGATAGCGCACTACTACTGGAGCACAAGCACCGCGAGATGGAGGAAAAGAAGAGGAAGCTTCAAGGCTCACCGTCAGGAAGCAATGTTCGCCCTCGCTTCAATCCTCAGCAAGGAAACCAGCAGATGGTGACTCCACAGCATTTCCAGGGGCAGTCCGGTACGATGAACCGTAACCAGTATCAGCAACGTCCCCAGTACCAGCAACGTCCCCAGTACCTCCCAGCACCACCTCAGCAGCGTCTTTAGAACCAGCCACAGAATGGTCCTGTCCAATGCCCCAACCCGGCCAACAATGCACCTACGGCTCCAAGATGTTTTGGTTGTGGTGAGCTGGGACACTATGCCAGCACTTGTCCTCGCAAGGCTCAGAACGCCGTTGGTCAGAACAACAATCAGAGAGTTGGACAACCGCAGAACCAGAATGGGAATCAGCTGCAGAACCCAGCGAGAGGCAAGGTCAACCACATGGGTGCGGAAACCGCAGAAGGAGCAACGGATGTCGTTGTGGGTACGTTCCCTGTCAACTCGACTCTCGCAACTGTTTTGTTTGATACTGGAGCTTCGCATGCTTTCATATTTGCTGCTTTCGTGAAAAAGAACATGATGATCTTGCAACCTATGGGGAACCCCATGGTAGTTAGTTCACCCGGGGGAGAACAGCGTGCCACTTTACGTTGCCCCTGTATCACCATCACAATAAGGGGGGTAGACTTCGTGGTGAACCCGATAGTCCTAGAAACCCTTGGGTTTGACTTGATTCTAGGTATGAGCTGGTTAGCCAGATATGATGGGGTGATTCAATGTTCCAAAAGAGCAGTGCAGCTGACAGCAAAGACTGGTGAGAAAGTGGAGTATCAAGCAGCTAGTCCCTTGGGGCACAACCAGATCTACCAAGCCGAGGGTGTGGCACTGGAAGACATCAGAGTGGTGTGCAATTTCCCAGATGTGTTCCCCGATGAGTTACCAGGTATGCCCCCAGATCGCGAAGTTGAATTTGTTATTGATCTTAAGCCTGGTACTGCACTTATAGCTAAGAGGCCATATAGAATGGGAGTAAAAGAACTAGAGAAACTTAAGGAGGAAGTAAGGGCGTTGCTAGCAAAAGGGTATATTCGTCCTAGTTCATCCCCTTAGGGAGCACCGGTTTTGTTTGTGGATAAGAAAGATGGGTCCCAGAGAATGTGTGTGGATTATCGAGCTTTGAATGAAGTGACCATCAAGAACAAGTATCCACTGCCGAGGATTGATGACCTCTTCGACCAGTTGAAAGGAGCATGTGTGTTCTCTAAGATCGATCTCCGATCCGGTTACCATCAGATGAGGATACGAGTGACTGACATCCCCAAAACAGCCTTCACAACCCGATATGGTCTATATGAGTTCATAGTCATGTCTTTTGGTTTGACAAATGCACCGGCATACTTCATGTATTTGATGAACAGTGTGTTCATGGACTATCTTGACAAATTCGTAGTGGTGTTCATTGACGATATTCTGGTTTTCTCCAAGAATGAGGAAGAGCATGAGGAACATCTGAGGTTGGTGATGCAGAGACTTCGTGAGCATCAGTTGTATGCCAAGCTGAGCAAGTGTGAGTTCTGGTTGAAGGAAGTAGCATTCTTGGGTCACGTGTTGTCCAATGGTGGAGTGGCAGTCGATCCGAAGAAGGTTAGTGATGTGTTGAGTTGGAATCCGCCTAAGGATGTGAGTGAAATCAGGAGTTTCCTTGGGATGGCCGGATACTATCGACGGTTCATTGAAGGATTCTCCAAGATGGCTAAACCCCTGACGGCGTTATTGGAGAAAAATGCCAAGTTTGTCTGGACTGAGGAGTGTCAAGTCAGCTTTGAGGAGTTGAAGAAGAGACTAACAACAGCCCCAGTGCTGGTTCTGCCCGACATAACCAAGAGTTTCTCTATCTAATGCGATGCATCCCGTCTAGGACTGGGGTGTGTACTCATGCAGGAAGGCAGAGTAGTAGCTTATGCATCGAGGCAGTTGAGGAAGCATGAGCAGAACTACCCGACACACGATCTGGAGTTAGCAGCTGTGGTGCATGCTTTGAAGATTTGGAGGCATTACTTGATTGGTCATAAGTGTGAAATTTACACTGACCACAAGAGTCTCAAGTATGTGTTCACACAGTCAAATCTGAATATGAGGCAACGTCGTTGGTTAGAGTTGATCAAGGACTATGACCTGGAGATTCATTATCATCCAGGGAAGGCCAACCTGGTGGCAGATGCTCTGAGTAGAAGGAGCTACGTGAATAAGATCACGGGACATTGCTTACCGGAGGAACTTAGTTCAGAGTTTGAGAGGATGAGTCTGGGATTTGTGACCAGCGTCACCGAGATGGCAGTAGAACCGACCTTGGAACAAGAGATCCGAAAAGGACAGCTCGCAGATGAGAAGATCAAGGAGATCATGGAACTAGTGGCATTAGGAAAAGCCACTAGTTTTCGAGTGGATGACCAAGGGACATTGTGGTATGAGAAGAGGATCTGTGTACCAGATATAGTGCAGATCAGGGATGCAATTCTCAGGGAAGCCCATGAATCGGCGTATTCGATACACCCGGGTAGTACCAAGATGTACCAAGATATCAAAGAGAGATTTTGGTGGTACGGATTGAAGAGAGATGTGGCCACATACGTAGCCCTGTGTGACACGTGTCAGAGAGTCAAGGCTGAACATCAGAGGCTAGCAGGTTTGCTCCAACCCCTGAAGGTACCTGAATGGAAGTGGGAAGAAGTCGGTATGGATTTCATCACTGGCTTACCTCGCACTCAGAGGGGATTTGACTCAATCTGGGTAATCGTGGATCATCTGACCAAGGTGGCGCATTTCCTTCCAGTAAAGACCACCTGCACGGGAGCCAGACTAGCGGAGTTGTATATGGAGAGGATTGTGTGTTTGCATGGGTTACCGAAAAGAATAGTATCAGATCGAGGTACCCAGTTCACATCACACTTTTGGCGACAACTGCATGAGTCTATGGACACTAAGCTACAGTTCAGTTCAGCTTACCATCCGCAGACAGATGGGCAGACAGAACGGATGAATCAGATATTGGAGGATATGTTGAGAGCATGTGCTCTACAATATGGTGCCAGTTGGGACAAGAGTTTACCATACGCGGAATTCTCGTACAACAACAGCTATCAGAAGAGTTTGCAGATGGCACCATTCGAGGTTCTGTATGGCAGAAAGTGTAGGACACCACTATTCTGGAATCAGACGGGAGGAAGTCAGGTATTTGGACCTGAGATACTAAGAGAGGCAGAGCGACAAGTGCAGATAATCAGACAGAATCTGAAAGTGGCACAATCTAGACAGAAGAGCTATGCAGATATCAGACGGAGGGATCTCAGCTTTGAAGTTGGAGACTTTGTGTATCTCAAGGTGTCACCAATGAGAGGCGTGAAGAGGTTCAACGTCAAGGGCAAGCTAGCACCTCGATGCATTGGACCGTTCAAGGTACTTGGTCGGAAAGGTGAGGTGGCATATCAGTTAGAGCTACCTGAGAAGTTAGCAGGAGTACATGATGTGTTTCATGTGTCTTAGTTGAAAAAGTGCTTGCGAGTACCTGAGGAACGGATTCCGATTGATGAGCTGAATGTGGAGGAAGATCTCACCTACGCTGAGCACCCTGTCAAGATTTTGGAGGAGTCGGAAAGAGTCACCAGAAATAAAGTGAACCGGATGTGCAAGGTTCAGTGGAGCCGCCATTCAGTGGATGAAGCGACTTGGGAAAGAGAAGAAGATCTCAGAGCAGAGTATCCACAGTTATTCCCATCCACATCTGAATCTCGAGGGCGAGATTCATCTTAAGGGGGGTAGGTTTGTAACACCCTAAAAATGCCTATTTTAAAATTTAGTAATTAAATTTGCTTTTATTTAATTTAATTCTCATATTTATCTAAGGAAAATAAATTATTTCTGAGAAAATAAAATTAAATATAAGGTTAGAAATATTTTTGTTGCATTCATGCTGTCTGCATTGTGTTTTGTTTGTGTGCGGTTCAATTGGAATTTAAATTCTGTTTAAATTTGAATTTGAATCGTTTTGTTTGGAGCTCTAGAAAAGTTGTAGCAGCTCGAGTCCGTTTTCCCTCCCTGAACTCTTTTTCCCGGCCGAGCTTGCCCCTCCTTCTTTTCTTTCCGCAGCGGCCCAGTTCTCCCTTCCCCGCTTTCGGCCCAGCCGCGGCCTGCTCCGCTCCCCCGCCGGCCTGCCCCCTCTCCCGCTCCCGCGCCAGCCCGCTTCACCCGTCAGCGGTCCAACTTGGCCCAGCAGGCCCGCCGCAGCACACCGCCTTTTCACCCCGACGCGGCCCACCAGGCCGGCCCGCCTCAGGCCACCCCCTGCCACTGACACGCGGGACCCGCGTGTCAGGGTCGTCCCCTACCCCCGACCGAGTTCGACTCGGCCACGAGCCCGAGTCCAGCCGAGGCCCGGCACGCACGCCGAGGTCCACCGGGACCCTCCCTCGGCCGCTCTGTAAAATCCGTAGCCGCGACGCCCCTCTGTTCCTCTCTTGCACGCTCGCGACGCACAAACCCTAGCCGCCGCCTTCTCCGAACGCCGCCGCCGCCCGAGATCGCGCGCCACCGTCGATCTCGCCGCCCGCCGTCGTTCTTCCTCGGCCGGCAGCCCCAGGACCGTCGCGTGGAGGTGAGGAACCTCCCGAGACCCTTCTCGCCCTTCCCCGTGCTCTGTAGCGCCGCCCCCGTGTTGAGCCGCCCTCGCCGGAGTCCGCCGCCGCCGTTGCTCGTCGACCGCCGCCGCTGCTGCTTCGCCGCCGACGAGATCCACCCCGGTCGACTCGCCGTCGTCCCGCGCACCCGTAGCGCCAAGTCCCGCCCCGAACCGTGCCCCGTAGCGCGTTTTCGCCTCTTCGCCGGCGATGCACCACCGCCGCCGCCCAGCGCCGCCGCCAGCCAGCGCCGCCGCCGACACCCCCTCCCCTAGATCTATTTTGGATCGTCGGATCCAAATCCGACGGCCCGCATCCGCCGGAGCCCGAGTCAAACCCGGGTCAATACCGGTCAACCCGAGTCAGCCGTGCCAGTTTTGCAAAAGAACCCCTGACCTTTTTCAAAATCAACCCGCGGTCCAGATCTATTCAAAAATAATTAGATTTAAGTCCCGATTTTTACAGAAAACCCCCTGTCCTTTTTAAAAATAGCACCCGAGGTCCTGTTTAAGCTATTTTACGCTTTAGCCCTGCTTTTTTTATATAAAATTATGTTTTAGCCCCTGAGTTTTTGCAAATAAGCCCCTAGAACTTTTAAAACTTTGCCAGCAAGCCCCCGAACCTTAGAAAAGCCATATACTGTTTGGTGTACTGTTCTAATAGATTAATATTGTTTCCATGTACTGGCTTATGTGGATGCTTGTGTGTTGATGTATGAGTCCAGTCGGTGAGCCATACGCGTTTGAGTTCGAGGGTTACGAGGAGCAGGACCACCACCACCAGCAGCAGCAGTTTGAGGATGGCAAGTATAGCACGGACAATCCTTGCTACCTAAACACACCTTTACATTATTTACTGCATATGCATGTGTCTAAATTGTTCCTATTAAGGTTGTACCTAACTTTGTTTATCCTATACCTTGATTACCTTGGGTTATCGCATTTGGGTAGAGCTTTGCTAGGCGCAACTACTGTCACCTTTGTTTAACTGTTAATCTTGACTTAATGGTTCACTTCAATGTTAATGGTAAAACTTGTTTTTTTAGTAACATGGATCAGGGAGCTAGGGCGTACGCTTCGTGCTTGGCCCTAGTGTCTCTCCGTAAGGACTGGTTCTTAAAGCGGCAACCCAGGAACCTGTCACCACCACTGGAACTATAATGGCTCTGGTCTTGGACAAGTAACATGTACGGCTCTAGCTTGACAGTAGTTACCGACGGGCCGACGGCGTTATGAGAAGCATGGGTGAGAGTATGGTTTGATCCACCGAGGACGGAGTATCCGTCGGCTATGTCCCCGTGAGGCACAGTCCCGTGTTGGGAGCCACCGTATGGTGGGGGTTCCACACGTTGCGCTATTTATTTTGTTGTTGATATTCTTTGCCGCGCTTGGACGCCATTGACCCCCTCGTGTTGCTACATGAGCGTCAGTCAATCTCGGTGCATTGGGTCATGCTGCCTAGGTTGTACCATAACGGCTACTGTTTTGTTAGGGTGTCTTGTGAAAAGCCTCGTAGCGTCCCTATGCAGTCACACCTCAGAAGTGTTGATGTGCGTGGTTGGGTGCAAAGTTCCTTTGAACTTTTACGCGACTGGTGGGTAAAGGGCGAAACCTCTACAGAGTGTATAATCTATCATGATAGCCTTGCTCAGGGTCACGAGCGGCCTGGATCCTTTTTGATTAGAAGATGATGCTTATTACTGTTTAATGTTCACCTCTACTTTATTAATTGGGTTACAACTGGGATTCATGTAAATGTAGTGATTATGATGATGTTAAAATGAAACAACTAAAATTGCTAATGCAGTACAGCCGTGTCAAGCCTTTCTTTTAAGCCTTCATTATCCGTGTTGTATTTGCTAAGTAAGACATTTACTTACACTTGCTATTCAACAAAATCCCGGATGGGTAACAGATGGATTAGATGGTACTGCTGCTGTTGAATTTCTTGAGGATCTGCCATTCTACTAGTTGTGGTCAACCAGTCGGTGTCCCCGTGGGTTATGGTTATCGGCTTCGTCTTTGTATTCGTTTAGAGAGATTTAATAAAGAGACTTCCGCTGTTTTATTTAGTTATTTGAGTCAAACTCTGATGTAAAACCATTTTATTCGAGCATATGTACTCTGTTTATCATATTTGTTAACTATATGTGTTCTGTGGACTTCCTGGGCACACATATAGTAGCATTCGGGTTTCTGTGTAAATCCGGATGTGACAGCGATGAGGCAATGGCGCGCCTGCCCTGCTTCCTCCAGGTCCTCCCTGAGCTTTCTATTTCTCTCCCCAAGCTCTATCAACATGAAACAATCAGAACTACGATCAAGAATAACCGAGACGACCTAGGAAAGGGTAGACTGGGCGGGGGACAAACTCAACAAGATTGGCATCCAGCTGAATCTGACACTCCTCTGCTTGGTCATAGGTAGCCTTCTGCGCGGATTCCCTATCTCTCACCGCGATGGCCGCTTGGTTACGAGTCTCTTCCAGAGTCTTCTCTAGAGCGGCCAGATAGGACTTGGCGACGTCCTGGGCCTTCTCGGCGACCTCCTGGGCCTTCTCGGTGACCTCCTGAGCCTTCTTCTCATTGCTAGGCGATCGATAGCTCAGAGCGCAATGTCTCAGCGTCCGCTGCCATCGTGCACAGGCTTGCCAGCTCAGCAGCTCATTGGAGCGAGCAGCCACCAGCTCAATCTTTGCATGCGTGCGTGCTGTGGCAATGTCACTCGTCGCGGCAGCATGGGTGGTCACCACTTCGGCCTCAACGTCGGCCCGAACCTTGTCGATATGGGCCGCAGCTTCCTCACGCACCGTATGCTCCACCTCCTCGACTCATCGCCGGAGCTCCTCCTCTTGATGCCACCCCCTAGCCTCGCGCTGCAGGTGGTCATGCTCCTCGTGAAGGAAGTCTAACTTCCTATGGGAAATCAGACCGACTTCCTATCAAAGGAGAAAGAACGGTAACAAGAAACAGAAGAGCATAGAAGAAAGGACAAGATTTAGAACTCCAGTATACCTTGATGATTGCAGGGATCTCTACCTGCGTGGCTTCCTTAACGCTCTGCGCCGCGCCCAAGGCCTCTGTCAGCCTCACCACCAGATCCTCCATGCTCGACCCAAGTCTCCCCCCCCCCCACATCAAGGGACCGCCACAGCGCAAACTCCCTCTGATCCTGGAGGATGAAGTGGGCCTTGCCAGGCTCTCTAGGAAACATCTAGGCCAGGTCCTGGGTGACCCTGCTGGGCCTAAGCAGACTCCAGCCAAGCCCCAACGGACATGACGTCAAGGCCCATCCCCGGTCTCTCAGATCTGACCAAGGACTGAGCGACTTCTTCACCCCTTCCCTTCTCCATCATGGCGTGCTTCGTCGTCGTTACTACACTAGCCGAAGCCACTGAGCCCCCGACCGGCTCCTCGACCGTGGCGAGAGCAGGCGCGGCTACGGTCGCCCCCTCCTCGGTGCAGGAGGCCTCAAGGGTCGCAACTACCCCAGCCGATGCCATCTCTTCCGACCCCTCAATGGGCGCGACGGTTTCCCTTGGAGCGGAGGCGGTCGTAGTTGACACGGTTGGGGCGAACCCGACCCTCGGTCCCACCTCAGAGTTTTCCACCACCTTCCCTCCAGGAGGAACAACGTCGGGGAAGCGGTGCACCTAGTCTAGAGCCCGCTCAAGCTCGGGAGACGTTATGGCCTCTACGTCAGAAGCTCTCGCCTCCACATCAGGACCCTCGAGGCTGCCCAACCAGCCTCCCCTAGGAGAGGGACGAAGGCATGTGTCCTCCACATTTAGGTCCAGTGGTGAGGAGGTGCATGGCAAGGAGACGCGGCAACAACCGTGACTACTCCCGAGCTGGGAGTAGGGCTCGGAGGCGGGCCAGCAACCGCAGCAAGGGCTGAGCTGGGCGTAGAGCTCAAGGGCAGAGCGGCAACTGTCACCACTGCAGGGCTAGGTGCAGAACTCTACAACTCCTCAGCGGAAGGCATAGACTCTACCTCTGCAGCTGTCCTGGGCTTGGGAGCTTGCAGAGCCTGGAGCCCGCTGCTTGGGACCCCGGGAAAGTACATCGATGGTCGGTAGGGCACATGGGTCTCCTCGCTCCCAAGGAGTGTGCTACCCGGCCGTCTCGGTGGATCCCTGCTGCATCACAATCCCCAAATGAAAGCATTACAAAATAAAGACACGCAACAAACAATATCAAAAGCAACATTTCGAGAAATTGCTAACCTCTTTCGAGCCATAGGGGAATGGGCAGTGTGGTGCTAGGCAGATCGCCCATGGTGGCGCTTCCCAATCGCATATCTCGTCTCGAGGGTACTGTCCCCTGATCACCGCCACGACCTCCTGGGGCGAGCGGCCTTGATCACCACCGCCCCCACTCAAAGGGATTCCACCTTGACTGGCCCTGGCTTGGGGCCCACCATGCCCCAGCTGTGTATGCGCTTGGGCACACTGCTGGCAACCTCAACCTAGGACAAGGAACGTTTCCTAGCCCCTTAACTCTTGGGGACTTCCTCCCCTGCTTTGCCTTCATCGACACCGACATCAACCATCATGACGTCCTCTTCACTATTGTTGCCTCCCTCGTCTTCTTCTTCTTCCTTCTCCTCTGGGAGGCGAGTTCTTCCTCGACCTCAAGCGCATCTTCTCCATTGCGAACCCGGCGTGCAATTTCTTGGTCCTGCGGTTGCTTGCGCCGGGCCTTGTTAGTCGTGTGCTTCTTCTTCCTCTTCAATTCCGCCTATTGTGCGGATTGCAGAGCTGCGTTGGCGGCCTTCTCAGCTGCAGTCTTCGGCAAGCTAGGCACCACGGCGTATTGATCGAAGCCCTAAGGCCCGAAACAAGCACATCAGAAAGAAGAAAGTGATATGCGCGAAAAGAGGAATCCAAGCCAGAAGACTTATGCTCATTGGGGGATTTGCGGCGTCATAAGGCCTCGGCGTAGCGCTCGGGGGCTCATTCTTGGCCTGCATCAGGAACTTGTCCAGCAGATCATTCACCTCCGCCTCGCTGATCTCAACCCGCATCAGCCGCTCAGGGTCAATGGCGCCCTGGTACTCCCAAAGTCGTTGGGTGCGAAGCCCGACCGGCTGGATCCGGTGACGAATCATCATCTCAAAGATGGTGGCCCCATTAAGGCCAGCATCTATCAAGCGGCGAAACTCCTAAGACACAAGCTCGACCTTCTTCTTTAGCTTCGAGCGCCTCTCCCTGTTCCAATCATCCTCCTTGTGCACCAGACTGCCACCGATAAAAATAGGGAAGGGAAACACCGTCGTGTTGCGGATGTAGAACCACTTCATGTCCCAATCCTTGATTCAATCAACGGGAACGTCCCAGGGATAATTTACCTTCACCTTGGCCTTCCCCTTCCGCTGGACTGCGCACCCGCCGACAGGAGCAAGACCATCAGTGCGGTCCCCTATCACCAGTTAGGGACACGCGTAGAAGATTACTCTGAAGTAGTCCACGAACGGGCCCATCCCCACAAAGGCCTCGCTGGGCACGATGAAGCCAGCAATGTGGATAATGCCGGTGGGGTTGAGGTGCTGAACCTCCATACCCCACTTGTTCATCAACCCGCACAAGAAGGGGTGCACTGGGTACCCTAGCCCACGCTCATGGAAGCCCACGAAGGTGACGACCTCATCAGGCTCGGGCTTGGGGAAAGCTTGACCTGCGGGCAAAAGTCTCCAGCCACACACTGCCTGTGCGGGGAGAAATCCCTGTGCCACGAGCGACAGGATCTCGCTCTCCTTGGTGATCGAAGCCCTCTAGTTTGGCATCCTCACAGAGGAAGGAAAGCTTGGAGGAGCTCAAGGGAAGCAAGTGCAAGCGGTGACAATGGAGGCTTAGGAGCTAACAGATTGAAACAGCGGTGGCAATGGCGATAACGAGGGAGGAAGCCTGAAAGAGGTAAGGACCTCCTGAGACCTTCCCTTTTATTTGTCATAACTGGGCAGCACCTGGGCCCGCCACGAACACCTCAGGGGCAATAAAATTGGGCCACGACCCCGAGGACACCACCCACGTCCCTTCGGTTACGCGACACTATAACAGCTTCGGGCAACGTGACGGGACAGGACAGGACAGGATGATGGCCTAGGAGAAGGCACCGAAGCGACGCAGGAAGCCGACCGTTGGACCAAGGCCAAGTCCGACTGACCAACTCAGGTACGTCCATGGTTCCACCAGCCAGCACTACCGACTACGGAGGTCAAGCTTCCACAACAACGCAACTCTCCAACCGCGGAGGTCAGGGTCCACCCGCTAGGGTGAGTAGGATGCAAGCCGTAGGAAGCCGACCGTCCAACTTCATGATGGCCTAGGAGAAGGCACCGAAGCGACGCAGGAAGCCGACCGTTGGACCAAGGCCCAGTCCGACTGACCAACTCAGGTATGTCCATGGTTCCACCTTCATGATGACCGTAGGATGCAGGCCCACGCAGTCCGACTTCATGATGGCCTAGGAGAAGGCACCGAAGCGACGCAGGAAGCCGACCGCTGGACCAAGGCCCAGTCCGATTGGCCAATTCAGGTACGTCCATGGTTCCACCAGCCAGCACTACCGACTGCGGAGGTCAGGCTTCCACAACAACGCAACTCTCCAACCGCGGAGGTCGGGGTCCACCCGCTAGGGTGAGTAGGATGCAAGCCGCATCTACCCGACCGCGGAGATTGGAAAACTAGTGCCTAGTTGGTCGCCCAAGTGAACCTGGCACGCGACTAATGGGCCGGCAGGGGCCCACGCTGCCCGACTTCATGCAAGGGGGAAAAGCAGAGACAAGACACAAGAGACTATGATGCCAAAGTCTGCACATTTGCGGGCATGGTGTCTCAGCTCTCCGACAAGACCCAAACGACGGCCTCGTTTGCTAGCCTCACCAAGATGAGGCAACAAGGACCAGGAAAGAGGGGACGGCCACGATAGCGCCTCCGACCAACCCATCTCGGCTGATGGGCATGGTATCCCAATGGCCAAACCCGCAATAAAGGCACACGAGGTGCTGCTCATCGATCGCACGGCATGAACGGGTGCTCTAGCCTCCCGGGTGCGAAGCCTGGCGAGAGGTCTGAAACGAACAAGAGAAAGATGCCCCGAGTCAGCCAACCTGCTACTCTACCGTAAGAAGACTCGGGGGCTCTGGACGTAGGAACCAGGCACGATGTTTCTCAAAACATGTGTGCGCAACATAAGATGACAAACCAAAAATGTGATAAGACTTTATTCCTCAAAGGTTACAAGGGATCAATTCCTTGAAAAAGGAAAAGTTACAAGGGTTCAGGACTTGAAAGAGTACAAACTCATAAACCATGCCCCCCTCAAAGGGGCATGGGGCACAAGGGGATGAATAGCCCGAAGAGGTAGGTGCTCTGATGGAGCCCACCTCATAGGACTACTTGTAGCATCCCCGCTAGCGTTCCCCTTTCCCAGAGGGAAATGCCAAAATAGCATCATCCAGCTGCTTCCGCACCTGTTGGTGCGGTGACTCCAGCTGGATGGCAGCCACCGTAGGTCACCCCTGACGACGATGGCGAGATGAGGGGCAGACGGCCTAGACCTGTCCAAAAGGCAGACGAGGTACCTCTCCGGTACCTCTCGACCTCCCAGACCTCCTTTGTAGGGGAGCTCATCGGGACGAAGGACTCGGCACACAAGCAGAGTGTCCCGAGTTCCCCGCACTGCGGCGCGGGCTCACCCGAGGAGAAGGCGAACTACGCCGAGAATGGCACCTGCCATTCCGGCCTGTCCGCCCCCAGATCCTGTGCAGGTCGAGGCGGATGGCTCTGCCAAAGGAAGCAGACCGTCCTCGGCTTTGTACAGGATCTGGCTCCCAACACTACAACCTGGGGCTGTCGACGAAGCAGGAAGACGAACTTCCTCCTTCTTGAGCCTCCCCAGCAATGCCGGTCGGGGCGAAAAGTTCTCCCAAGAACGATTCGCACAGTCGAGCCTAGCATGCCGCGAGCGGGATGTCCTCCATCTCCCCCTTCGTGGGAGTACTTCTAGCACCAAGACTACAAGCGTCGTCGGGCACAAGCCCGGCGGTGAAAGCAGACATGAGGAAGCCAAGCTACTTTCCTTTGCATTGCAGGGAAATGGCAGGGAACTTGGCAAAAAAGGAAAACGCGGAAGCCCCATTTAAAGGGAACCCATGATGTCCTTTCCGGACTCCCAGCTGAGCCCACGATACGGTCCAGCTTGCCCAGGCAACAAGCAATCGTAGGCCTGCCCTGTCAAGGCATCGGCGCAGGCCCGAAAAGACAGCAGCAGGCAGGGGCGTAGACCCATGCCTGTCACAGAGTTGACCCCCGACCTCCCGAACAAGGTCGGGGATGGGTCGAGTGATGACAAATCGGGCGAGGACCGTACTCCGCCAACAACTCCCCTGTCATATGGTTTTACCGCACGACCAACCACTCCCTGAACAAAGGGGCACTGTGGCAGGCATGTGCACTCAAGTACCAGTGCAGACGGCACTGTGAGGGTCAACAAGGCTGGGGCAGCAAGAACCTGCCCTGGGCTAACCACTACGTCAGCGGCAACGTCGAGAAGCGTATGGCAACAAGGCAGGGCCTCCAACATGCTGAAACAAGATCAGAGGGCGGATGCAAGAGCAGATTAAGACTAGAGGGGCCGACAAGACCTTTTCCGACCTTTTTATTTTCTCCTTTTCCCACATGTAACCGACCTCCAGTCATATATAAGGGGGAAGGAGCCCTCGGGAACGGGGGATCAGACTGCAACTCAAATTCAATTCCTTAGCAACTCACTTGCACATTCACACGCTTTCACCCACTTATGAGCACCCCCGTTGTAAGCCCGAGGCATCCAGTACAAGGAACACGACTCGCTCTCACTAGGTGTAGGGACAATCCGCCAGAAACAAATATAATTCCCCTGTGTTTGCAGTGCCTACCATCGGTGGTAGCGCGGCGTAAGTAAACCGTCAGTGGTCCGAAACACTGACAAGTTCCATTTCTTGTTTTTCTGTTCCACAAAATAAACGTGCGACAAAAAGAAGATTATCATCTAACAAGATTTTTTTCAATTTTCCTTCATCCCATGAATCCCATCATAACCTCAAGCAGCCTACGCATGCTGGTTGTAGACGTAGGTGAGGCCACACTTACCGCAGTAGTGGCAGTCGAACTGGTTGGCCATGAAGGTCCCCACGCCGCATAGGGCGTTGGGGCACTCCTTGCGGTGGCGGTGACCTTGCCGGTAGCGTCGTCGACCTTGTAGAACTGGAGCACGGTGAGCTTCACCTTCTTGTGCTTGTGCTTGATATTCTGATGATAAACGAGCTGTCTCGCGAGCTAGTCGAACCAGCTCGAGCCTGTGCTTCTCTAGTGTCACACCCCAAAATTTTTGGATTTTGGGATGTGATTTGTTAGCTTAATTAATACAATTATTTTCTCAATTTTATAAAAAATTTCAAGCTTTATATAATTAACAAGGAATTTAGTACATGAAAATTTTATTTCTAAATTAAATTAAAACAATGTAGGTTTAAGATTGTGTGCTTTGCATTCATGTTGGCTTGCATTTAACGGCTTTACGTGTGTTAAGTTTTCAAAAATGCGTCTAGAAGCCTAATGGGAATTTTTTTTCATATTTTTCTGGAATTTATTCCTATTTTCCTAGAGCATATTCCAATTTTTGGGATGAGCTAAAACCTTTTCCATGAGCTCCAAATAATTTATTTGGATTCCTCGTATCCAAATCTATCTCTGGCATTTTTGGAATTTTTGGAGTATTTTTCATGGCTTAATTGATTTATCTAGACTTTTCTAGATTTATCTTTGCATACGAAATTAATATTCCGAAAATAAAAAGGAGAAACCCTCAACTCCTACTAGGCCGGATCTCGCCCAATCCCAAACCCAACCTAACCCAAATCCCCCCTCCCATCCTCTCTCTCCACTGTTGGGCCACCTCTCCCTCTCGGGCCAAGCCTGCGAGGCCCGGTACGGGCCGGCCCAACTTCCCCCGTGACCCAACGCCAGCTCCCCTGGCCCAGCGCCACAGCCGATCGAGCCGGCCAAGCTAGCCCCACTCCTCGCCGCGGCCCAGCTTGGTCGTGCGGCCCACGGAGCCAGCGCCCGCTGCCCCCCTCCCCCCGCTCGGCCCAGCTCCCTCTCCCCGGCCCAACTTCCCCCCTTTCAGCCTGTCACGGCCCGCGAGCCCAGCCTCCCGACGCACAGCAGCGCCGCCGCCTCCTCGGTGTGCGTGCCGCACCCAACCTGGGCGTTTGCGCCACCTCGCCCCATTTAAAGTTGCCGCCGCCGCCATCTCTCGACACCAAGCCAGCCACCGCCTCCGTATCGCCCCCTCCTCGCACAAGCGCCACCGCCGGAGAGCCGAAAGCCGCCGCCGCCATTGACGTCGTTCTGCGGCCTCCGCTGGTCGCCAGGTCGGTCTGAGGCCACCACGAGCACCTCCTCGTCGGGACAGAGCTCCCCAGCCAGTCCTCGTCGCCGGGCATCCACCTGAGCACCTCCCCCACGCAAGGACCCGAGCCGTCGGCTGCCGCCTCCGACTCCGGCACTCGCCGTCCACCCTGCGCCACTGGTGAGCCCATCTCCAAGCTCCCCATGACCTCCTCTCTCTCTTGCGCAACTTCGCCGGAGCTCTAGCCCACGGAATCGTCGGCGAGCCGAGGACCCACGAACGCTAGCGAGCTCCCCTGCTGTGTAGACGAAGAAGAAGAGGATTTTACGGAAAAACCCCCTGCAAATGTTAGATTCCTGCTCATAAACCCATCCCGAGCCCTTTTTACAGATCTAACCTTGCTCTTAACCTTATTCGCGAGCACTATTGAATGTGTCTCGGTAGACTTCCAAGCTACACCCTAGAGTCTACGGTTATTTGCGTATAGGTCCCTGCAGCCGTGTTTTAAGCATGGAATCCGTGTTTCAACTCCGATTCAATCCATTCTTGTTGCGTTAGATTGATATTGACACGAACTACACGTTAGCACTGACATCTACCATGTTATTTATTCCTGAATTTCATTTATTATTAATTTGACTAAAGATTATTTAAATGCCTTTTCCAAATTAAAACCCAATTAAGGTCTACACTCAGATTTCTTGTTAATATTAATTTGATTAATATTTATCCAATTAGTTTTATAAATAAAACATAAGTAGGTTATATCTCGGTTTTGATAATCTAATGTTAACTTGCTTAATAATTTATTAAATCAATTTATTAAATTAGAGTTTCACTCTGAGTTTTCATAATTAAATATTAATTTGAATAATATCCACATTAATATGTTCTAAATATAATATTGTCTAGTTAAAAACGAAATGTCTTATTATATGCTCTCAAATATTTTTATTACTAAAAGTTAAATGTTTAATTGTATAAATTCTACATGAACGATTATAAATAAATATGATTAGTTCTGCCCCGGATTTTACAAAATTCACATAAGATTGAATTAATTCCAACACAAGATGTTTCTCTAAAATATATTTTATATTATTTATTTAATTAAAATTTATCAAGCATATAGTCTTTTATTTTATTTTATAATCCTAATTTTTCGATGGTTGTATCTTCTCAACCGTAGCTCCGTTTTCAGCGATTCTTGCGCTCTCGTGACCATAGAATCGAGCCCTTCCACTTAGCACGCTCTTTTAAAGCTTGTATTTTAATTGGTGTATTGTTCTTATTTGTATATTGTTTGCTTGCTTGTTTAGCTGCATGTTGTGCTCGTGTCATTGATTGCTGCGAGTAGAGGAGTGCCATCAAGAGATTTCAAGGAGAAGAGTTTGAAGATCAAGAGCTGAAGACTATAAGTGATTCTACTGGATTTGAGGCAAGTTATAGCACGGACGGTCCTTGCTACCTACCCACTTCTAATAATTTGTTTCATAAATGCATGTGTCTAATTTGATGTACCATTAAGGTTGTACCTAGTTTTGATTATCATGTCCTTGATTACCTTGGGTTTTTGCATATGGGTAGAATATTTGCTATGAGCAGCTACTATCACCACTGTTTAAATGTTAATCTTGACTTAATGGTTCACTTTAACATTAATGATAAAACTTGTTTTTTAGCAACTTGGTTTAGGGAACTAGAGCATGTGCTCTGTGCTTTGTTCTAGTGTCCCTCCATAAGGTCCGGTTCTTAAAGCGGCAACCCAGGAGCCTGTCGCCACCACTAGAACTATTATGGCTCTGGTCTTGGTCAAGTAGCATGTACGTCTCTAGCTTGTCAGTGGTTACCGGAGTGGCCGACGACGCTATGAGAACCACTCGTGAGTGTATGGTTTGATCCACTAAGGACGGGCGATCCGTCGGCTATGTCCCCGTGAGGCACAGTCCCGTGTTGGGAGTCCCTGCGATGGGGAACTCCACACGTTGCGCATTGTTGGGCGTGATGCCCACGCTTTAGACGCCATCGACCCCTTATGGTGTGACTCCGTAGCCGTAAGTCGATCTCGGTGTCTTGGGCCGTACTACCTGTGGTGTACTATAGCGGCCACTCTCTTGTTAGGGTGTCTTGTGAAAAGCCTCGTAGCGTCCCTATGCGATCACACCTCGGAAGTGTGATTTGTGAGGTCTGATCCACCTCCGCGTGGTTGGGTTTAAAGTTCGTTTGAGCTTTTACGCGACTGGTGGGTAAAGGGCGAAACCTCTGCAGAGTGTAAATCTATCATGATAGCATTGCTCAGGGTCACGCTCAGGGTCACGAGCGGCCTGGATCCTTTTTTATTAGAAGATGATGTTTATTTATGTTTAATACCACTTATACTTTAGTAATTGGGTTGCAACTGGGTTTCATTCACTTGTAGTAACTTGGATAATGTTAAAACGAATCAACTAAAAGTGCTAATGCAGTTAAGCCGTGTCTAGCCTTACTTTTGAGCCTTCATACACCCGTGCTATACTTGCTAAGTAAATGTTTACTTACACTTGTCATTTATTCAACAAAATTCCGGATGGGTAAACAGATTGGGCTGTGCATAAGTCTGCTGCTGAGTTTCCAGAAGATCTGCCGTACTACTGAGTTGTGATCCCCAGTCAGAGTCCCTGTGGATTGCGGCTCCGCTTAGTTTGAGAGTTAATAGTCTTCCGCAGTATTTGGTTAGTTTATTTATGATGCACTCTAATGTAAAACCCTTTTTATTCAAGAATTTATACAAGCATATGTTCTCTGTTTATCATATTTGTTCGCTACATGTGTACTATAACTTTCTGGGCACACATATGGCCGCATTCGGGTTTCTGTATAAATCTGGGTGTGCCATCTAGCTCGCTTCGTTAACGAGCTGAGCCGAGCTGACTCCTTATGTTAACAAGCCAGCTCGATCTGAACTGAGCCAAGCCGAGTTAGCTCGATATCCAGCCCTAGTCGCAACCTAGGCACACATGAGCTTGAGGCCCCGCCGCAGCCTTGCTCGCCCGTCGCCTCCCGCACCCGCGGGCCAACGTGCTCTCACAGAGGACCTGGCCATAAGCTGCATGCCGCCGGCGCATGGTCCTTCTCGGCACTAGCAGCGAGCTACTGCAAGAGCAGAGCATCTAAAAGGTGGTGTGTTTTGGATAAGATGGAACTTCTTTTGCTCCAGTCGAAGCACCTAGCCTTCATAGAAGGCTGGTTGGATTTCTTATTGAGAGAGATCTCAGGCCTTCTCTAATAGCTAATGACCGGTTCTTAGGTTGGCTCATAAATTTTTTAATCCGTAAATAGTATAAAAAGTTATGAGCTATCTCTTATTTAAGAGAGTCTCATACACGTATTTCAAAATTATGTGAGGATGACGTGTGGAGTCATTCATGTTATCAGCTATGTGCTAAGAGCTAGATCAGGAGCTAGAGTGCTTAGAGCTAGGTGTGACTCTTGCCATTAGAGGAGGCCTCAGTGATGCTCGCTAGTAGAACAGAGGAGCGATCGATCGGAAAATGGGAGAGAGAGTGGTTTCATGATAGGAATAACAAGAAAATTTAATATGGACACATTCAAAGAAATAGGTTGAACATATAGATTCTAAAGAGAGTGTCTTTGCCCATTCGCATCATCGACCCGCGCCAAACTCTCCCTTACATGGTGACTTTCCATAAATGCCAAAGTGCTACTGCTACAGTGATTAAAGACTTCGAATCGAGCCGGCGAAATGTAAACACACGTACTAAGTACACACGAAACAAACAATAATGCAGGAGCTCGAGAAGAACATAAGGAACGATATGGTCGAACGAAATTTTACAACCGCGGCATCTCCGGGAAGAATCATCAATTGAAAAGCATAGCATCGCAAATGGCGATCGCAATCTAGACTAGTAACATTTTATCCACTCCGGAGATCGGTGCATGAATATGCCCAACACAGATTTTACAGGGTGGGAATTCCACATCTCAACATTTTCAACCAATGTAAATTCCAAAACCAGCTAGGGAACAAAACAATTA
The DNA here is from genome assembly GCA_033239725.1 of Echinochloa phyllopogon. Classification (NCBI taxonomy): domain Eukaryota; kingdom Viridiplantae; phylum Streptophyta; class Magnoliopsida; order Poales; family Poaceae; genus Echinochloa; species Echinochloa phyllopogon. The sequence goes on from BTCW01000014.1 coordinate 17,652,755, forward strand.
AGTACTCCATTAGCAGACTAGAGTAAATTTGGAGCTGGCGCCTGCAACCCTAAATGGAAATCATCAAACCAACCATTAAGAGAAAATGGCGCATATCTAAAATGAAGCGCCTTTTCCCACATTAACCCTCGTCAACCATGCTACAAAATTAATCAGAAATCACTCACAACATTACATGGTTACTGCTTGTAGGCTAGCGTGAGAAATGCAGTCAACAATCAGTAATCCAAAACTACTAAACTTTTCAGTGTTGCAATATATTATAAGACGAAAGTTAAATTGTAGAAAGTCTACTACACCCCCCCAATCTATGAGGGGTGGAACACATCCCTCCCCAAACTATAAAAATGAATTTTTACCCCCGGACTTTCTAAAACCGGACAAATTATCCTCTAAAGCAGTTTTGAAAAATCATAATAAATCACAGAAAAATCATAAAATGAAAAATCAAATTGTGTTGGACTTAAAATTAGTAGTCCTACGCAGTGAACATATAATACGGAATGCTTTAGTACCTTTTTTCCTGTAATTTTAGATATATGTTTTTCTTCATAGCTGTAAAAAACCATATTATATGTTCACTACGTAGATCTACTCATTTGGAGTCCAACACAATTTGATTTTCCATTTTATGATTTTTTTGTGATTTATTATGATTTTTCAAAACTGCTTCAGGGGGTGATTTGTCCGGTTTTAGAAAGTTCAGGAGGTAAAAAATCCACTTTCATAGGTTAGGAGGTGATGTGTTCCACCCCTCATAGGTTAGGGGGTGAAGTAGACTTTTTCCTTAAATTGTAAGGGAACACTAAAACAGGCCGTGGTTCTTTGCTTCCCAGAAATAAATTTCTAAAAAGAATCTTGCATGCATAAAGTATTAAATGAAGTCTATTTGCAAAACCACCGCAGTCTCCTGAATTAACTCGGAGTTGTGAAGATAGTTTTGTAAACTTACTTTATTTAATACCCTTAGTTATTAGTCAAACGAGGTATGAAAAAATTTTCCACCCCAAAGAAACACAGCCACAGTTGAATTACAACACTAACCCAATTGAAAAACACTATTGGAACCAAGACTACATTGTACTTCACAAGCTTGAGATCAAGGATTGATAAACAGATTACCACTTCATTTCAGGTACAAATGTACATAGACAGCAACTAACCAAGTTAAATTTCATAGATTCTAGCAAAGATTACTTCATACTGTGATTTCCATTCATTTCATATCATAATATCTTTGGCTTGGTATAATCAGAACAGCAGGATCAAGGAATTTGTACCAACCCATCATTTCGTATGAGAAAATTTAACACAGGCTTCAAAATTCATCCAACAACAAGCATTTGGTACAACAACTTAATTAGCACAGAACTAATTTTCAACGACCTGATAATAAGCAGCAGAAGCATGCTATTTTGCACCAGAGCGCACGATGACCTCGAGAAATTTCGTATTCCAACATTCCTAACTTCTTGTAATATATCAGCTGAGTATAGCGCCACAGATGAAGATTGACAACTACAGTGACAGGATAAATTACTCAACTCAATACGCAATCACTACATCAGAGACCGACATCACATCAACATTGAACAAACATAGTATAACATTTAACACAAGCAAAACTCGAATTAAACATAGGATCCATAACGACATGATATCATCAAAACCAAAAGTACGCATCACCATAAGAGATGCAGGTGTTCTGTTCCAAGAAAAACTACTTATAACATGCGACAAAAAGAAGATTATCATCTAACAAGACTTTTTTCCATTTGCCTTCTTCCCATCATAACATCGGACCAGCCTACGCCTGCTGGTTGTAGACGTAGGTGAGGCCGCACTTACCGCAGTAGTGGCGGTCGAAGTGGTTGGCCATGAAGGTCCCCGCGCCGCACTCGGCGTTGGGGCACTCCTTGCGGAGGCGGGTGACCTTGCCGGTGGCGTCGTCGACCTTGTAGAACTGGAGCACGGCGAGCTTCACCTTCTTGTGCTTGTGCTTGATCTTCTTGGGCTTGGTGTACGTCTTCTTCTTGCGCTTCTTGGCCCCACCCCTGAGGCGGAGCACCAGGTGCAGCGTCGACTCCTTCTGGATGTTGTAGTCGGCGAGGGTGCGGCCATCCTCGAGCTGCTTGCCGGCGAAGATGAGGCGCTGCTGGTCCGGCGGGATGCCCTCCTTGTCCTGGATCTTGGCCTTCACGTTGTCGATGGTGTCCGAGGACTCCACCTCCAGCGTGATGGTCTTCCCCGTCAGGGTCTTCACGAAAATCTGCATCTTGGCAGGCGCGCCCTTTCCCGGTGGCGGCCGCCCTTACTTGAGGTGGAAGAGGAGGCTGCTTCTCGCCTGCGGCGGCGGGGTGGAGTGGTGTGGTCGACTAGGGTTTTGGTGGAGAGAGAGAGAAGAGATGGTTTTATAGCTGGAGTGAGTTTTCCTGCGGCGTTGGATTCAGGAGGGTTTGGATCGGACGGCGAATATGGGCCCACAAGGAGCGAGAGTTGGGCCGCATGGGCTTTTACTTTTTACTAGTGTCGTGCCTCTTCGCGGTTGGGCTGGGCCTTGTACTTTTCTTCTCCAGCTCGCTTTGTTTCTGTCTCTCTCTCTCCCTCCTCTCTCTCTCTCTCTCTCGCTGCGGCGACGCCTCTGCTTCCGCCGCCCGAGCCGGAGCCGAAGCCAACAACCGCCGGGGGCGCGAAGGATTGATTCGGAGATGGCGTCGACTAGCTCCGCCGGAGGCGTGGGCGGCTCAGGTACCAAGCCCCAAACGAATCCTTCGCACACGAATGCTTACCTCGGTTACATGGGATTGGATTTCCTCGTAAGGGGAAAAACGAAGGGGGATTACTTTTAGATGCTGCGCTCTTTGTTGGTTTTGCGCTTCCAATTCCGGCGTTAGTGCTGGGATCTTCATCTTTCTAGTTCGCTAGATGCATCTGTCCGCCGGGTGTCGTGGTCATGTGTACGGCTCTTGATAAGATTACTGTTCATACATATTTTTCTTGGTGCAGTGGGCGCATTAGGATTTGTTAATCCATATATGCGCAAGCCTTTCCATTAGATTCTTACCAGTCTATGGAAGCAACAGTTTGCCCAACTTCTACCATGCATGTGGAAATTTTCAATACCTGAACTGGGACACAAACAGATGACTGTTGATAGGCTTCACTTGCAGTTTAACTTTTTTCAGATGTGTGGACTAATTTTGATGCATGGCTCATAAGTAGGATGAGATAACATCTTGAAATGCCTTTTTTCGCAAATGGTCTAAACAGTATTGTAGACATTAGAAACCACACACTTCACTCACAGACACAACTCGCTACTTAGAGTAAGAACAATGTTTAAAAGATTTTATTGTAAGTTTCAGTAGAGTTTCAACTTCCAAGCCACTTGAATGTGGTCATCTTTGTATCCGCTTTTGTTACCCATAAAAATGAGATCAGGGTGTGAGTAGCGCATGTATGTGTTGGATATAGGTTTTTGTTTTGCCATTGCATAATATTCAAAGTGTAAGTTTGAAGAAAAGATTCAATAAAAAGGTCCTGTTTTTAAAATGGACAACAACTATACGCAGCCAATGCCTAGTAGCTTAGCCAGACCCCCAAACCATTTTTCTGGCTCTGAATGTAAATTTTCTGTTGTGTGTTTTGGTTCAGGGGCAAAAGGTGTGGTTCCAGATGAAACGCTTACCAGTTCAGCAAATGCCGGTAGCTCACATCAAGATGATGTTGGTATGTATACTGTTTGTTCCCCATGCTTGAGTTGCTGCACTGTTTTTCAGAATATTTTTGTGTTTTTGCACACATTAATTATAATCTGTCCATTTAGATATTTGTGTCAGAAGATTTAAATTGCGATATGTATATGGGCTGTGGACCATTCACCATTGTTATACTGCAATTGTAATTTTCATGCATGATTGATGGTAATTTAGGAGATTGGGGTCTTGGTGATATCTGTTTGTTTTCACAAGATATTATAAACTAGTAACCAGCTGATGTTATATTGTTTCCCCCAGTGCTGGATCTTTGTTTTGCTACTGAGAAGTGGCCATGGGTATGTAAACACTTCTCTTATGCATAAGTGGAAGCCATACAGGACGGTGGGGCAGCTGCCCAGCTACTTGCCGAGCAAACCTTCCACACCCCGTCCTTCCCCATGGCAATCTAGCTGGTCAGAGCAACGATTGGACCCTGGGCTGAGCGGCATTAGAAGCGGAGGGCACTATATGATGCTCTTTATGTCTTGAGTTTGCCTTCAAACACCCCCTCTTTATATCTTGAGTAAGTTCTGCCCCAGCTAGAAATCTGGGCGAGCTACGCCACTAAGTGGAAGGACTTTGAAAGCTACATTATATCTGAATTAACATACATGAGCTGGCATGGGACACATGTTAACTCATAAGCTGGTATTATGTGATGTATCAATGAACTTGTGGCATGCATGCTTCATAGTTTTTGTTTTAGACAGTAGTGTAACATATCATTCATATTTGAGTCTTATCCACATGCTGTCATTATTAAAAGAAAAAAAAACTCGACCATGGTAGGACATGCCGTCATTATTATTATAACAATTAAGCACATAGCTCCTAAACAATGCTTTTTTTCTCTTACAGGCACAAAATCACGTGTGGATGATATTTGGAAGAAAATGAACAGTGGATTACCTAATAAAATGCCCACACCTGCAATGACCAAGCTCAGTACAACAGCAAAAGAAAAGAAAAATAAGCCAACAAATGTGAGTGATTTTTGTTGTATCAAACTATCAACCTAAGTGGCAATGACTTATCTGATATTTGGATTTTCAATAGTTATGTTTACCTTTTGGAATTTTCTTTTTCTTGTAGAATTGGATGACTGTTCTAGGCCTTTCGCCTAATAAGGCTTCTACTGCCATTCAAAGCCCCCAAAATGGGCAACAACAGGCACAACAAGAAATGGGTGAGGACGCCAAAAAACTTGCAGCAGCTGCCCTTGCAGCTGCAAAAAATGCTGCCGTTGTGGCATCTGGAAGAGGGAAAGTGGAGGTAAATTTGAATCATCGACACCACACATCTTTTCTATTTGTTGTTGGGTTTTAAAATATAATTCTTCATAAACAAAAATATAATGATACATGGCTTTTCTGGAGGTTGTAGCCAATTATCTTCTTCACAAGTCATGTGCTATTTCTTGTCCATTATATTTGAATCTTAACTTTGTCCAACTTGCTTAAAAGCTAAGATTACACATTCTTGGATAAAGCATTGGCTCCACAATTGGGGACATACATGACTAACTTCTGACAGTTGGCACAATTGATCTGTCTTCTAATCTTCTGCTTTTGAATGATCCAACAGATCACTGAGGTGAGGGACTTCGCTGGCAAGGACATTGAGATCAAGAAATTGGTGGATGCTAATTCAAAGGAGGCAATTGAGAAGGCCAAGGCAACTGGTTCTTCTCCATCTGCTGTCGACAACATCCTTGAGCAGATACGGAAGAAGCAGAAGCTGAGTGTCCTGGACAAGACGAAGAAAGACTGGGGAGAGTACAAGGGGGAGAACCGGGGTGTGGAGGAGGAGCTGGGCGCGTACAAGAAGAGCTCGAACCAGTACCTTGACAGGCAATCATTCCTGCAGCGAACAGATTACCGTGAGTTTGAGCGCGAGCGGGATGCCCGGCTGTCCATGATGGCTAAACGCAGAACTGATATGCGTGAGGATGATGTCTAGGCTTGGAATGTACCAATCTTTGGAGATCTTTCTCCACAGCCTCTGTTGTAGACATTCTTTTGAGATAATGGTAGACACCAATTTGTCAATGCCTTCCAGCCGCATTCAGTCAGTTGTTTCTTTTCTTGAGTTTCAATGCTTTGATTGTGAATGAAGATACATGTGCGTATGCCAGTCTGTCCGCTCGTGATTGCAGAAAAGCCGGGTTTGACAGCATTTCTGAAACTGGGAATCTCTGACAAAACTGCTGCAAGGAGCTCAGAAACATTAGAGCCTTGTTTAGTTCTTAATTTTGAGGTGCAAACTTGACATTTTGTCATAAATGCGGCACTATAATATTTCGTTTTTATTTGTAAATAATGGTCCAAACATTGATTAATTAGACTTAAAATATTCGTCTCGCAAAGTAAAAAAATTGTGCAATTAGTTTTTGATTTTATCTATATTTAGTACTCCATACATGTGTCGACATTTTGATATTTTGATGTGATGAGAAATTTCTTTTTGCATAGTGGAATTTTGGGGTAAAATTTGGAAACTAATCAAGCCCTAGGCAAAAATGGTTATTGCTCAATCATTTTCGCATCGGGAAGGAGATGAACGCCCGTGCTTCCAACCTGTTGATTAGTTTGTTTATTCAACCTGTTGAGCAATCATCATCCATCAGTGTGCATCTGCCGGCCTGCCCTTTGGCATGAATGCCGTGCTTTCGCTACTACGACGAAGCTGCTGGCGTCAGTTTACTGAAACGTGAAAGCTCTGCCTGAGCTACCCAAGGACGCCAAGTGCTGTGCTACCAGGCCATTGAATATTCTTGTGGTCGCCGCGATACAGTGGCTGCGCAGCCATTCAACCACACCCACGCCCACGCGCACGGGAGATAGAGAAAGGGAGCAGCCATGGCCGCCTTGTACTACCACCCGGCCGGCGGGAAGGCGAGCCGCGTGGCGGTGGCCCCGTCCTTGCGGTCGCTGGCCCTGCGGCCATCGCAGAGCAAGGTGCTGTGCATCAGCAGCAGCCGGTGGTGGCTGCGGAGGAGGAGATGGGAGGGGAAGGCGAGCGGCATCAGCATCAGCAGCAGGCCTGTGGCGAGGCCCGCCTTATTCTCTCCCGTCGCCATGGAGTGGCAGGAGTGCACGTACGTGTCTTTCCTCCAGATTCCTCGCATCCCATGTCAATTCTTGGGAGTTGGGACACGCTTCACCAATCTCAATCTGTTCCTGCGCTTGTGGGGGTTGAAAATTGATGCAACATTCTGCTTCCCAAAGGAGGGAAAGCAGGATTCTGTTGTGGTATTCTTAAATCTTGATTCACCGTGGGTATTCATACTATAGTTACAACTTACTGCTTTTTTTTTGTCTACTTTCCTGTTGAGCTTACTCTGCTTGCTGACTTTGTATCATGGAAATTCAGTGTTTACTTGAACAGGAGAAGACTTTCTATTGTCAAATGCAGTTTTATGTTGTGCATAGATTGGTGATTACGGTGAAATTTAGCATTAGCAGCTATGCGCGGTGGTCCCTGGAAGTTGCAATGAATTGATCTTGAGATGGATAAGGCCCAGTAGAAGCTGCCTGCATTTGGATAGGGCTAGATTTTGCTGGCCCCAGGTTGTGTGGATGCTATTTATCACATACTCCATATCCTAACACTATATGTGTGTGAGTGACTGAGAAAGCTATCTCTCATCATGAGGAACAAATTGTTTGTTTTGGGGCAAAATTTTGCACTTTAGCTATGGTTGAATGAATTGTTCAAGCGTACTCCTATATAGGCAAATAAATTGCCTTGTACTTATGTACTTCTGAGTCTAATTCATGGATGAAGAATCTTAGATAATTTTTTCATCTGTATTAGCATTTTGAAGTCATCACATTGTTTTTCTGTGAACTTGAAAACTGTTACAATTGCCAACTAGAAAGTTCACTGCAACAACCAGCTTGCTCAACTTACCTGCTTAACTGATGTAGTTTTAGTAGAAATTTGTTCATCAATTTTTGCTACATAATTTTGACTGAATATTTTCTTGGCAACAGCACTGAACTTGAAGTTGACGTTCCATGTTCGGTTGCCTATCAGTGTTACTCAGAACGTGAGAGCATTCCTCAGTGGATGCCATTCATCTCATCCGTCAAGGTTAACATTAGTTCATTATATCTGAAACAATACTGATATATGTTAATAGTGTTCTTGTGTAGATATCCTATTCACTAGCTTTGTTTTGCATGCATTTGCTGCTTTTCTTTCAGTTTCAACACACATGGTTATGCAAATGATTATTTACAGATCCTTGAAGATAAACCAGATCTTTCACGCTGGAGTCTGAAGTACGAGGTATTAGGTCGGAATGTAGAATTCTCTTGGCTTGCTCGAAATATGACGGTAAGTATCAGATATGCCGAAGCTGCTACAAGTTCAGCTGTTAATGTTCAGTCTCCATGATATTTGCTTCTTCATATCAGCCTATTAAAAACCAAAAGATCCATTGGCGATCTCTTGAAGGCCTTCCTAACAGGTAAAGTTTCCAAATAAAAAATCCAGTTGTTGCATATATTACTCCTTTTAATGCTTATTTTCTCTACAATGTACTTCCTGCTTGGTTTGGTTACTACTTATTACTACAATAATTTTCAAATCATCCATTGTAAACTTCAAAGCTAACATAACCAAATTTACTTGTTGCAGAGGCGCTGTTCGATTCTTCCCTAAAGGTCCATCCTCTTGTAGAGTACAAGTGAGCACTCAGTCCTGTGATTTCTTTTGTAACAAAATATTGTGAACTTACGACAAAACATTATGTTCCTTTTATTATCGATTGCAGTTGACTGTGGCGTATGAGCTTCCTGAAATTTTGGCTCCGGTTGGATCAGTAAGTGCCATATCCACACATTGTGTGCTTGTTGTTGTAGTCCGGCAGCTGATGCAAATCGTTAAACTGATCAATCTAACTGTCTTCAACAGGCACTGAAACCATTCTTGGAAGGCTTACTCCTCAAAGGTCTAGAAAGCTTCGCGGCGTATGCAAAGGAGCGTAACAGCAAGATCCCCCAGCCTTGATCGTTCCCCATCAGCCTTCAAAGCTCAATTCCAAGAATTTGATCGGTCCCATTCTAGGGAAGCATGATCGCCGCAATAGATGAAAAGATTAAGGCTGCATATTGTCACTGCAAATGTGATGAAAATAATGTACCCGGCAGAAGAATAAAGAGTGAATATTGTGGCTAATAGAAAGCTAAAGTTCGATTCTTATTATGGCTAATAGAAAGCTTAAGTTCAGCTCTTATTGTCACGTTATTGATCACTTTTTTCTTACCGTTATAATCATGCTTCTTGGGTCACATGCCATCACAACCGAATGTACCAACTGGCAGCAAGGAGAATGCACCTTCAAAACAACTATGTTTTAAGTCCGATAACTTGAAAACAACCATGTTTAGTCTGATTTAGTTGGCAGCTACACTGCTACACGTGTCTAATAGATCGTCTCATACAGTGTCACGTAGGATTTTTGCTGATGTGGAGGAAAGAGAGCGAGGTGAGAGACAACTACCTCATAAGCTAAAATTAAGGACTACGAGACAACTTCCCCACCATTGTATGAGTTTTGTTGACATACAACCAATAATATTTCTCTATTTTCCATAAATTAAGGGATTTTGTATTGCTACGAGATATAGGTTGTCTAATAAGTCATCTCAAGATTACGTCACTGTATGAGACCGTCTATTAGACGACACCAGTGACACGTAATCTTGAGTCAACTTATCAGTCAGCGATCTCATAGGTCGTCCCATGCAGTGCCACGTACGATTTTTGCTGATGTGGAGGAGAGAGAGCGAGGTGAGAGAAAGAGGTCGTTGCTTCGCGAAACAACTGCCTCATGAGCTAAATTTTAGGACTATGAGACAACTCATCACCATTGTATGAGTTTTATTGCCATGCAACCAATAGTATTTCTTTATTTTTTTATAAATTAAGGGATATTATATTACTACGAGACAAGCAAAACAACAATGTGCATACCCTTGATAGATTGTTGTTTTAGTTGTCTCATAGTAATACACTATCCCTTAATTTATGAAAAAAATAAAGAAATATTATTAGTTGCATGGCAACAAAACTCATACAATGATAGAGGAGTCGTCTCATGATTCTAAAATTTAGGTTGTCTGATAAGTCGTCTTAAGATTACGTGTCACTGCATGAGACCGACTATTAGACGACACCAATGTGCATACCCTTAATAGATTGTTGTTTTAGTTGTCTCACAGTAATACACTATCCCTTAATTTATGAAAAAAAATAAAGAAATATTATTAGTTGCATGGCAACAAAACTCATACAATGATAGAGGAGTCGTCTCATGATTCTAAAATTTAGCTCACGAGGCAGTTGTTTCTCCTTCTCTCACCTCGCTCTTTCTCATCAGCACTACATGAGATGACCTATGAGACCACTTACGTATAGCAATGTACCACCACGTGTAACGGTCTCAACCACAGCCAAGCGCCACTAGTCTACAGAATTCTGACAAAGCAGCGGCCATGTCGGTTCAACCGTACCAATTGGAGTTCCAAATGTTGAAGCAGATTTCACTCGACGATGAAAAAAATTGAAACAGATAAGAGATGCACGTCTACAGCCCGATATGCTTGGCAGTAAACAGAACAGATGAAGCAATGGTACCATTGTACTGATCTGCACTGCATCACAGGTACCAGACGTAAGAAAAATTGAGCATCGTTTCACGGAGATACACAGAAGCATCAGGATATTATTGGAAGTATATAGCAGATATAAGTATAATGAAACAGACTGCTATAAGAGGGCAACTGGCAAGGGTCAAATTCACAGTACTGCCAACAAAATGAAATGACAATCAGAGGCCTTTTGGTCCCAAAGAACCAGAATTAACTTCCTGAGCCAACAGTTTGCTTGGTAAAGAAACAGAAAACCAGAAATCATATGTGGATGGCCTTTGAGAAGGTTTGTAAGCAGGCCTCCTTGAGGGCCTCGCTCATAGTGGGATGCGCGTGGCAAGTGCGGGCAACATCCTCGCTCGATGCCCCATACTGCAAAGCGAGCACAGCTTCATGGATAATTTCACCAGCATTGGGAGCCATTATGTGCACACCGAGAATCTTGTCGGTTTCCTTCTCAGCCACCACCTTGACTATCCCCTCAGCATCATCAATGGCCTTCGCACGGCTGTTGGCCAGCAGTGGGAATTTGCCAACACGGTAGGCGATTCCCAGAGCCTTCACCTGCTCTTCGGTCTTGCCAACAGATGCAACCTCTGGGTGTGTATAAACCACACCAGGAACCGTGTCATAGTCAACATGGCCTTCCTTTCCAGCAATAAACTCAACACATGCAACACCATCCTCTTCAGCTTTATGTGCAAGCATGGGACCAGGGATGGCATCCCCAATTGCATAGACTCCCTTCACATTGGTCATGAAGCGCTTATCAACAAGGATCCTGCCAGCCTTGTCTGTCTCAACACCAAGAGTTTCCAGCCCGATCCCAGAAGTAAATGGGGTTCTGCCAGCAGAGACAAGGACAACATCTGCTTCAAGGATGGTCTGTTCACCACCAGCTGCAGGCTCAAGTGTCAGCTTTACACCATCTCCACTGGTATCACACCCGACTACCTTTGTCTTGAGCATGAACTTGAACTTCTGCTTCTCCAACATGCGCTGGAACTGCTTCCTGACCTCGCCATCCATTGATGGTACTATCTCTGGCGCAAATTCAACAACAGTGACCTCTGAACCAAGGCGGTTCCAGACTGAACCCATTTCAAGGCCAATATAACCTGCTCCAATTACCACCAGTTTCTTTGGGATCTCCGACAAGCACAAAGCACCAGTAGATGAAACAACTTTTTTCTCATCAATAGTGATTCCAGGAAGTGATTTTACATCAGACCCAGTTGCAATGATTATGTTTTTTCCTTTGACAACAGTGCTACCGCCATCAATCAAATCAACTGACACTTCTGAGGGGGAAGCCAATTTCCCAAAGCCTTTAATGTAAGTCACCTTGTTCTTTTTAAAGAGCCCTTCAATCCCTTTTGTTAGTCCTGCCACAGCCTTGTCTTTCTGAGACATCATGGCTGGGAGGTCCACTTCCAGATTTGAGAACTTAACTCCATGGTGTGCAAAAGAACTCTTTGCTTCATGGTACATATGTGATGAGTGCAGAAGAGCCTGAAATATGAAGTCAGAATCATGGATAAAATTAGAAGTGTTCCTAGTGAGATAAATCACCAAAGTAGAAGACAATTCCCCAGAGGCAAATGATACACATAGAAGAACCACAGCAAGATGTTTGGATCCAAAATAAAAAATGAAAAAGGATACACAATTCATTAGGCTGATGATCCAAATGAACACTACAGTATAAATCTTGCATTGTACTTGTATGAAGTATAAGCAAGAGGTTAGTGAGGTTTAGCTGGTATCCATACTAACAAAAAATACATGGTTCAATATATCAGATCAATATTGAGTTGATCCTGAATCATATTGTGTAGCAACAGATTTACATGCTAGGTGCTTATCTACCACACAAAGGGAACATTCAACATCTCTTAGCACAAGAACTACAGTACTCTGGTTAACAGAATAACAGAGGACCAAAACTAAGACCTTTTATCATTTATGCTATATTACATAGTTTGAGGTTGAAGTATCCGACTCATTTAATTTTGTCATAAATGATAACCTCCACTGGTGACAAATACTTTAATGCAGCACACATAACAAATAGATGGTAAAGGAGGGTTCAAGGCATCAAACTGAAAGTAGTGCAACTTATAACTATCAGAAGTAGTGCAACTTGTTAGGGTCATCTGGCGTATTGTCACAAACACAAATGGTAGCTAACAAACAAATCATAAGAAAAGGACAACTAAACTAGAAATACTATGACTAAAGCACAAAATGTGAGTCCTTGGTTCAACCCAACTGTACAGTCCAATAGTATATGGACAGAACACAAACCTAAATGCTGCCAACAAGGTCAACTACAGCAGACTAGCAGAAGCAAACTGATGCTAAGACATTAAATCAAAATAACTATTGTTGAATAAGTATTGATTTATCAAAGCATATCAGTCGTTATGTTGATCTGATAGGGAAGCGTGTGTATATCAAATTGAAATAGGTACTCTACTTGGTTCATAATATTTGTCTGCAACAACCATGTACATAAAGGAAAAGCATTAAGTCATGAAAAAATAACAAGAAATGACCATGTAAACCTGCGGAGGGGCATGCTACAGTCATTTAATCTCTTCATTAAAGTATGTGCAAAGTGTAAGGTTGCAATAAATACACCTTGTTGTTTGTAAGTTGGGGTAGGTTAGAGATAGGACCCACAATAGCCACCAAAAAAAAAGATGGGAGGACAAATGTTGCAACATGGAGAATATTAACATGATACATGTAAAGATACATTTCCATCTTTTTAGGTTGAAGCAGATAACCATCCAGATTTCAATGTGGCAGAGTTGCAAATAGACAGCAGAAATAAAGCAGAGGACCTCTAATCATGAGGGTGACAATACATGGTTGTGTATTTGGAACACTGATTTCTGTACAAAAATATGCATGTATTATTGTGATACTGACAGTATTAAGACGATACTTCGAATTTCTTAGAGAAGCAGATGCTGGTTTAAAATCTTGGAAGGCTCACGAATTGGGTGTCAACTATTAAAATCTCTCGATGCTAACCAGTTAGGTTTTTAAAAGAAAAATTCCAAATGAACAACACAAACAAAGCAGATGCTAACCAGTCAGGTTTTTAAGAAACAAATTCCAAATGAACAGCAGAAACAAAGCAGAACACTTCTCGCCCAAGAATTGTACTAGACAGTGGATTTAGAATCCCAATATGTACACCAAACACGCATATACTATTGCACCGCAACTCAAACCCATCTACACATGGCAGAAGTAGTCGCTAAATCAGCACTACATCCCCGGCAGAACCAAAGTGCAGATACTTCAACAGGAAAGCACCCACATCGAAACGCGCAACCAACATCATCTACGAATTACAACAGCAAGAGCCGCACAGCAGCCGCAAGTGACCTGGTTTACCCTAGACCCCTACAGTAACAGATCTATTGCCACAAAACATGCCGCATCACAATGCATCGCCAAAGTATAATGATATAATAAATCTAGAGGGCACTGCAGTTGGGAAGAACCGGGGAAGGAGGGGGAAGGGAGAGCCTGGCCGAGGGCATCACCTTTGACGGGATGCATCCGACGTTGAGGCAGGTCCCGCCGAGGGTGCCCCTCTTCTCGATGCAGGTGGTCTTGAGCCCCAGCTGCGCGGCCTTGATCGCCGCGACGTACCCGCCGGGCCCGCCGCCGACCACGACGACGTCGCTCTCCTCCCCCGCCGCCGCGTACGCCCTCCACGCCGACACGACCGCCGCCGCCTGCGGCCGCCGCAGCACGACCTCCGCCGCCCGCCGCCTCGCCAGGATCGCCAGCGACATCTCGCTCCTTCCCCCCTCTCCCTCCCCGGTTAGGGCTTCTCCGTGCTCCGCTCTGGCAGAATCCTTGCGCTGGCGAAGGAGAGGAGACAGGGGGTGGTAGACGGTGGCCAGGAAGGGGAGGAAGCAAAATGGGAGGCAGGCGCCTATCGCTGCCGCTGGTGGGGCCCTCGGACCCATTACATAGGGCATCTCTCGCTCCGGGCCGTACGATGCTGAGGGCTCCGATGAAAAAAATAATATATACCCCTCGTTTTTCTTTCAACACAAGTAATAAAAAAAGATATTCTTCCTATTCTTTCGCCGATTTTCTGCAAAATCAAATAAAAATGGGATTACGTGAGTCCCTAGCTGAACAGATAGCTTACCTTTGCTACTTCCAATATCACGTTTGACTTGGCGGCTATCACGTTTTCTTGCTTTCAAAAATGCTTCCATTTTTTTTAGGTTGAAGAGTTGAAGACTGGACGCATGATGTAGATAGTTGCATTACGGGACCATTGTGATGGTTTAAAGTCGGTACGGCTAGCGTCCGGACGTCCGATGAAAATTTTTATCGGACAGTCCGTTGTAACATACGAAATTAAAAGTTACGACATCAAAAATTATCTTTTATAACATTAAATATATATTAAAAAATAACAACATCTGATCTCATAAAATTCTTATAGAAAACAAATCTTGCTGTAATAACGGACTTGAATCCCTTTTTTCTCTACAAAGAAGTAGAACATTGAAATTCAGCTATTAAAACATCCGAGAACACCTCACGCAACATCATGAAAACATAATTGCAACATCACCAAAAATTACAATAGCAACATCATATATCATGAAACATATGCAACATCTGCAATGCAATAATAAAAAAATTAAATTACAACATCATAAATTACTTGTTGTAACAGCCAAAATTCAAGCTTCTACTTTATCAGTAGGCATGTGGAGAAACGGCAATAGCGCGCAGAGGAAGATGACGGCGGCGTCACGGGAAGAAGCCGGGGAGGAGGAGGTGACGGAGACGACGACGCGGAGAAGCGACCAGGGGGCGGCGAAGACACACGCGGAGGAGCGCCGGAGGGGGGGCGGTGGCCACGACACGCGCAGAAGAGCGGGGTTGTGGCGGTGGCGCGGAGAGAAGCTAGAGGAGGAGGAGGAGGCGGCGGCGCAGAGGAGCGGCCAGGCGGGGCACGCGCGGGGCGGCGGCGATGTCGCGTGAAGAAAAAAATAGAGGAAGGGAGTGGAACGGTAGGAGAGGCGTCTGCATCAGACGTCTGATAAGTAGTATTACCCTTTAAAGTTTTATCTTGGTTCGTTTGTGTGGATAGATTGAACTTTCAGCGGCTTTGAGAGACCAGAGTGAAGTTGCTGGCTCACAGCCTCACACCCCATCCAAGAGGTGAAGAGGATATGCCGCTGCCCTCTCCACACCACTCAGAACTAGTATGTCAATCACACTAGGATTCTAAAACTTTTCCCGGATTCTTGACTAAATCCATAAACTCTCAAATAACTATGTGGGACTTGAAAATTTTCAGGTGGTTCACTTTAATTCACTTTACTCGGAATGAAAATAACTAAAAAGTTTTAAGTATCTAGATACTCACTTTGAGAGTCCACATGGAGATGAATTCAAGAAAAAGTGTCAAATGTACTTACTCAAATTGTGATAGTTTACAAAATAAGTTGGTGCCACATGTTATACATTAATTATGTATATTCCTTCATGAGGCTCAATTGAACCCTAAAATTCAATAAATTTTCATTAAAAATCATGATTTGAAGTTTAGCCGACTATAAAATATTATATGGCTTATTTCTTAGGATTTGTTCCATGGGGTTCCGCTTCTTTGGGCCTACTTTCATCCACCACATAATTAACTAGATAATTTTATCTGGCATTGATTAAAATAGGGCCAGCTAAAGCATTCTTAACTAGCCTCATAGTACTATCCAATTAGCTGTCCAATCCAGCTAATGGATTAACTGGTTGAATCTAAACAATACCTCAATAAATTCAGTTAAAGAATTTAAAGTCAAATTGTTTGAGGTTGGTTTAACTTCTAGCACAACCGAAACCCAACTTCCAACCTCGGTGAGATGTTTACTATGACCAAATGGTCGTGGCTGAGCTTTATAGATAAAGCAAGTCAGATACTGGGGTTATCAGTTTATAATAAAGCACAAGTCCGCTGACTCAACCCGACTATTTACAGATCCATAAACAGGACCCCTAGAAGACACCTCCGGGACAACACGGGGTTTCTCAAGGACGCACACCTAAAAGGTTGAGAATCCATCAAAGACTAATAAGATCAGGCCGTCCGTGGGGTCCATAGCTTCGACGCGGTAGCAGCAGAGGAAACTCCAAACAACGCCTTCAGGAAGGTAAAAGCGCCGAGCCAACGCTAACGTTCGGTTTTCACCAAGGAGCCCCATGCAACCGCCAAAGAAGGAGCCTACAAGCAACGCCCCCAGCAGGGAAACCCGTTGCCCGATCCAGCCCGCCAGATCGCAGCTTTCGCTAGCATACCCCCCCCCCCAACACCGAAGGAACCAGCCACCAACACAAACACCACCGGACACCACCTACATGTTGCGACCGCCGAAACTTTCCTGCAAGGTCCCATAAGAAACTAAAGCCACCACCAATTCTCGAGTAACTGGGGGCTACGAGCTTGTCATCGACCGAGGTTCGTCCACCTCAATTGCGGGCAAACCCTAGTGATCTACAAGTGCATGGACCCGAAATCGCCCTTCTCTTGTAGGGCCGAACCCAGCGGATTCGGCTGAAGCATGGCGCATGAACCTTACCGTATGGGAGCAGCAGCGCAACGGAAGTGGGCCGAGAGGACATCACCGGGGGGACAGCACGCCGGGGAGCCGAAGCAGGACAGGCTCCCCCTCCCCTCTCCGAACGGCCGGTGGGCCACAACCCGAGACGAGCAGGAAGAGGGAGAGCACGGCCGGCGGCACGAAGGCCGCCACAGAGCGGCGCCCCGAGGGTACCACCACTGCATACTGGGAGCCTGGCCGGCGTCGAAGACCGAGGGGGGAGAGGCCGCCTGCTCGTCAAGGAAGTAGGTGCCGCAGATGAATCGCCGTCGCACCGACGCCACGGCAGCGCCGCACCCCGCGGGGATCGCCGAGCACCCCTCCCCCGCCCCAGAACAGGGAACCCCCATCCCCCACCGGCCTCCCATGCCGGCGTTGGAGGGGACCGCGCGGACCTTGATCTTCGTGGCCACACGAGCGGCCGGAGCGGAGTGGAGGCGACGAGGGGCGGCGCTAAGGTTCGGCCCCGTCGCCTCTGCGAGAGAGGCGTGGGGCATCCCCTTCTCAACACGATTCCTCTTTCGTGTGCTTTGCACTATGAAAAACTCGCACATGCCATAGGATGTCATAGAGCAGGTTAGACACATCATGACTTCCTTTACATGAGCATTGCACTGAAACAATAACAACTCGATGTCCATGTACTGTTCATGAAACGAAGAAATGGTTATAATTGAAAATTTAGAGATGTCATAGGCTAGATATCTTTGGGTCCATGGCTTTGCTAATAAAACTCAACTATAAAAATATAGCTTGACATACCCAAAAACTATATTGATATATATTTACTAAACGGACACTTAAGCATTGACAGAATTTGCAAGAGACCAAATGGTACGGCACAATTAGATTTGAAACTATACATGTGCTTAATTTTAATAAATGAATAAGAAGACTAATAGCACACCATAAAGGGCCACACTGCGCGGCAACACCACGCAATTTTTTAGTCCAACACCAAAAGCCTATCAGGTCTAACCAGCATTTTGTTTGTGCCCGGATTCACTCACAGCTTCGCGGTGCTCAAAACTTCAGCAAAGACAATGCTTGTCATGGCACTCTTATAGCACTGAAGCACTCCATACTGACACGACAGTGCAAATGAGAACGACAATTGCCTATGAAATTAGTCTTCAGCATGGCAGGATCAACAGCTGACGGAGACTTTCTCAAGTAAACGTTTTACAGCTCGCTTTTAACATTAAAAAAAAAGGTCGGCATTACTGTTGCCTTCTCGCCACTAAAAACAGAAACACAGACCAAGAAGTTCAGAGTTTCCCAATGGTAGTTGCGCGCGTCGCCCCCAACAACTTTCCACCCAGCGCCAAAATCTCAGCAACATGTTGTACAACACGACTAATCCTACAGTCCCTGTCCATTCCTCTATCGCTCTCTACATGCACACGTCGATTCGGATGCTATTCACAGCAAACAGGTTGATATTCTGTCTTCAGCTTCTCCCACAGGCACATCATAAGCCTCGGGGTCTGGTAGTGGGCAAGGACATAGTCAGCATCGCATCCTTCACTGTAGAACCGGTCATCGGTCACAATGTTTACTTGCTGCCCGCTGCCCTTGTACTGTTGTATCCAAATCCCCATTGCCACATCTTCGAGTTTGAATAGCTGAGACAGCAACAAGATCAACCAATCAAGACCATCGTCAATGTGCAACAAAATAAAACAGTAGAAAATCTGTGGATGTGTTGACAGTTCATTTCCTACCTGAAGAGTCAGTTGCTCATGACCTCGGACTACAAACTTAGCAATGTCACGTGAGATTATGTATCCAGGACCGTGAGCCCACGGTGGATACATGTCAAAAGGCCATTCCTGCATTTCTCATGTGTGTGAAAAAGCAACCAACCAAATGCAATCTTTGTGTGTAATAAATGGAGCAGGCAATACCTTCCGGCTGATGAACCATTTGCTATCTTTATCTCTGTGTGGTGAAGATTGGTAAGAAATAAGACCATACAGAAGGCCATGGGAGTTGCTCTTCTTCAGGCTAGAGATCACTTCATCAATCCTAACAAAAGCATCATCATCTGTTTTCATGATGTACTTTGCAGGAACAATTTTGGTCTGCAAAGTTGCAATAGAAAATAAACTTATTTAAGTTTATGCTAATCGGAGGCTCATGCGTTTATTTTAACTCTGCTTATATGCGGAATTCGAAAAGTTGCTAGATCAATTAAACACCATGTCACCATACATAAAACACCAGGCAAACAAAAAATCATGACAAACTAAATTCCAGTTCTTCCCCTCTATCAAATAGAAGGCAACAATGTTTTGTGCCTCAACTTTCTCATTTCATTTTTTTTTGCCAAAATGTGTAACCTACACAACAAATGGTGAAACATTCCATTTGATTAGTAAATAAATTACATGGTTAGGCTGCAGGTATAGTAGCTAGTAAAAACAACATAATATGCAAAGATATAAATATCTTTTTTTGTCTGAACTGTAGTTTTACTATTTCAGTATATCACAACTTTGTGCAATCAGACTTAGCAGTCTGTTAAAACTAGGGTTGGATTGTTTTCTGTTTCCCAGTACTTATGTGTCTCATAGATTTCTTCTCATTCATATCATATGGTACCCTTAAAATTTACCAACAAGGTGCACTGGCTACTTAATGGAATTTTCCAGCCCCCTGAATCCCTGACTGCTTCTTTTATTGCTGGCAGACAGGGTCCTCTACAAACTGTTAATATTTTGACTCCAAGATGTTTTTCATGAAGTTAGGCTCTAAGTCTCAACATCTGAATGAAAATTTCACCATCTAAAAAATCATCCTCAAATCAGACTATCAAAATAAAAAAGATACTGAAAAAGTCACAATTAAAGGTCAATTGTTATTTTAAAATCATCCAAACAAAATACTGGAATCCAATACATTCTTCAAAGATGGTGAGATGGTCCACAGTCCAAACAAAAAAGTTCTAGCAAGATGAAAGGCAGAAAGCCTGAAAAGGAGAACATACCCCAAACATGCAAATTGATATGGTCTTGAAAGTGATCAAAGTATAGTAGTCAACAAAGGGCATCAATTGGATATCACCATACAATTGAGCTTCTTTCCATAATTCCATATTGACTTGCTCACCCTTATGCTGCATTTTGGGCATAAAGAAAGATGATGTAAGAATGGAACTAGAGTTGATTACCATTGAGAATAACTGAATATGGAAGGTAGCTTAGACAACAAGTCAGTTGTTTGCCAAAAGAGAAGGTTCACATTTAAAGAAATCAAGTGGACACGATTCACGTTGTCAGGAGCATTTGTAATGCAAGCAGTTGTTTTTGCATACTCCGGAGCTGGATTAGAGGTGAAAGTGTGAAACAATATGCTGACGATGCAAAATGGAGCCTATAATATGTGTCCTTTCAGTTTATCCTTTATAGGTAATTTTTTTGTAGAAGTTTCATCTGGCTTGTCTGTCTTACAAATTCAACTAGAGAAGAATGAAGCGATCTAATATTGGGATACAGATGAGGTATTCAAGTATCTTCAGGAGTTTTGAATTTGTGATGTAAAGGAAACATAAGACTTCAAAGACATCCATGTCCTCCTAGACCTTTGCTAAAGCAGTAACGAGTTGTGAAGAAAGAAGAGGTTATGACCCAGAGTTGAAAAGTTGAAACGCACAAATGAAGTATTCCGTAGTCAAGAAATAAAATACAGTAAAAAACTCAACCAGTTGTGACATGGTGTTCTCTACTACTTTTATTCTGAGTAACATTGCCTTGTTCAGTAGAGTTGAAAATTTCAAGTTCTTATATGCTGAAGCTAGTGGGAAAGTAATGAAATAGTTAGGGTTGAGAAGATAAGAAAATATCTCAACTGAACATAGGCACTGGTTTAAAACAAAGAGCTAGAAATATTGTAACAACACTCAAGGCAAATATAGTGAACTTACAAGACCAGCGAAAAATCGGACTACTACATCGCCTGAGCGGACAGCTTCATATTGCATCCACGTTCGCCTCAGAGCCATCCGTCGCTTGAAGTTGTTTCCAGTAGAGAAAACACCAACTAGAAGAAAAGCTCGCTTCTTTGGCAGAGGTGGGGCCTTCAGAACCACGACACTAGCCATGTCTATTTCTTCTGAAACTGGCAATCCATTGGCCAAGAATGACAAGAGCTCCAAATCCCCAGAAACCTTGACTTCTGCTATCAACCATGGCTCTGACCTCTATCCAAAAACCTAAAGGCTTTCACAATTATGTAGTACTCACAAAAATCAAAGCATGAAGTCTTATTGCTTTGAAAAATCTCACCTCTCTATAGGTAAATGATGTTTCATGCCGTCCATTTACTGTCATATGGAACCCCTCTACACCGGCCCAAAGTGTTGCTGTAAAAGGCTCTCCTTCAACAATTGAGAAGCTGCCACTTAACTGACTGCGCTCTTTTTGCCGCTGCCCATCTTCAGGTTGGTTCCCAGTAACATTTATCATGGTAGTGTTATTCTCCTGGATGATGCTGGCACCCACTTTCTCATTGCAACGAATAAGGCCATCGACTAGACTGCTAAAGAATTATCAAATAAAAATTGTCTTTTATGTACCAGCAGGGACTATAAATAACAAGATAAATGTTTAGTTACTAAAATCCTAATTATTAAAAAAATTAGTTTTCAACAGTAAGATACTAAGATGCATGATAAATGATGCTAATGGAAGCATACAATTAAGTGATCAAATGGGCAACCTATTGTAACTAGACTTTCCAGTCAGTAGTCGGCATTACTGGAACTACTAAATTAACTTGTACTAAGTATGGCATGCTTGTAGTGGATCTGGTATATGAAGAATCTAATAATACCTTGCTCTTGGCCACAGATACAGTGGTCTACATAAATAAAATTACTTACAAGCATTGCATCATTACTCATCAAGGGTTTTTAAACTGTAGTCTGCAGCTAATCATATCAACAGAAGGCATGTGCAATGCAGGATGATATCACTGAAAAGGTCCACATTATCAGCTTGTGTACCCAAACTTGAATCACTAGCAAATGCAACCTAAGTAACCTTTTTTCATTTATTAAAAAAACGCAATACAAGTATCTCAACCATGACACCAGGAACATTACTAATTCAAGAACAAGGTCATGGCAATGTATTCACTGGCACCTCAAACAAAACACCCACCCATGCTGGCATACTCTCTGCATCTATTTGACGACAGTGTGATTATAGGCAAGGAAGGATCTTATGGGCTGCAGTTTGCATGTTTATAAATTTTTCCTCGATTATAGCATTAGACTGTGATTTACAAGCTGTAATTCCTGTTACTTTCTTATTGTTTGGATCTGTTGATATAAATCTCTGAAGCACAAATCATTTCTCAGGTACACTCCAATATTCATGTGTTTACGGTCCATAGCACATTTAAGATATGTAGACACTTAACCTTGAAGCAGACTAGCCAAGTCCAGAACTAAGTACTAACCATAACACAGTGATAGGAATCAAAGCCTCAATCAGGACGCGAGGAAACTACTGCTTATTGGACTATCATGGTGCTACTTTTCTTCTGATGCAAATCAGTACTTTCCTTTACTAAGTAAGTAGAGAGCAGCACAGGCATAAGCAAGTTTCCAAGACTTGAAATTAAGACAAAACTAAATAGTGGAGTAGATCTTGGAAATTCTGCATCCACCAGAAATGCTGATCAAAGCAAAATTAAGACAGTCAACCTTTGTTGCAAGCTGCTGTTGCTGCTGCGGACATCAGCAACAAGTGGGCACCGCTCCCACTCCCCCCACCCCTCCTCGCGCGTCCAGGAATTCTGCTCCACCACCATCCCCGCAGCTCCCAGGCTGACATTGACGTGCAGCAGCACCTGGCCGCCCGCACCCACCATCTCCATCTGGAACCGGGCCGCCCCCTCCCGGGGCACCCCGATCACCGTCACCGCTGCGCCCTCCGCGAGCCCGCACGGGATCCTGGCACGCCCCGCGCGCAGGTCCCCTTCCACGGACGCCGGGCAGCTGGGCCCTCCGGCGCGGGCGCTGCCCTCCTCTCCCACCGCGGTGGCGGCGGCAGCCAGGGTGAAGTTCCGCCAGGCATCGGCGGCCTCGAGGACGCCTGCGGTGGTGCCCGGGAGCGCGTCGGAGCGGAGGAGGAGCGGGCGGAGGAGGGCCCAGGAGAGCTGCGGGGTAGAGTTGGCGGCGGGAGGGTAGAGGTCGGAGAGGCCCGGGAGGGAGGGGAGGAGGTGGGCGACCGGGCCGGCGGCGGCGGCGGTGGGAGGTGGGACTGGGGAGGGCGAGGGGGGGAGGAGGAGGAGCCCGACGGCTAGGGCGAGGATGAGGAGCACGCCGGAGCATTTCCTCATTGCAGCGAGCGGAATGGCGGAAGGCGGGTGCCGGTCGTCTCTAGTCTAGGACTCCCGTGGCTGACACTCGGTGGTTGAGGGAGCGGAGGGCTGCAGCCTGCAGCAGAGGAGCCGGCTCAGCTTCAACGAGTTCGGCTCGGCTTATTAAAAGCTAAAAATTGAGTCTCGGTTCATTTCAAAAGTTTAAATTGGTTCGTTTGGCTTAGCTAAACATTATTTAATATTAGTGTATATAACATTAAAAGTAATATTAACCAATATATAAAATATGATACTGTTGACACGAAACCGCGCCAACAACAAGCACGCGGAGTAGCTCCTTGCTGCCCTTCCGCGCAAAGCGGTCAGACCGGTTTTGATAACCGGTCAGACCGGTTTCGCCGACGGTGCCCGGCGAGAGACCAACGAACGCCCGTCCGGGAGGGACCCCGTCAGGACAGGCGCGCCTTGGGTTGTTCTAGGATCGGCAGGCCACCTAGAACGCCTTCAATCGACATAGAGACGAAGGAAGAACAGCATGATAATAGATTGGAAAAGTTGGGTAAAGAGATAAAAGTAATGCGGAACATAAAAAGATAAAAGTAAAGACAAAACGATAAAAGATAGATTTGATAGATTCGATTGGTGATATCTCTCAATCGGCCATGACCCTTTATATTTATAGGGTGGGGAAGTCGTACCCCTTTAGGTCGGTTTACAATATGGGACAAAACTCAGAATCCTAAACCTACTCGAATTACAGATCCAAACCGGTCTGTGCCATTTTTGGTCGTCAACAGATACATTAATGTTATTGAAATAAATAATATAAGTCAATAAATTATAATAATATAAATGTTTAGATACTAAAAATAGAATCAATTACTACAAATTTTTTTTGTAAGTTGAATAACAAATTTATCTTATTCAAATAATAATAATAATAATATGTTAATAAAAAGTAAGTTAATAATTCATATTTATCGAGTCTAATGAGTCAGCTCAAAACTGGTTCACAAGCTGGCTCATTAATAAAACAAACTAAAATCAAGATTTAGCTCGATCTGTTTACAAATCCAAGCCAAGCTGTCGGCTCATGAGTTTGGAGCTTTTCTACTAGCTCTATCTCTACTGCTGCTGACAGAATAGCCTGTGCCCTCCAAGTCCAAGAGTCCAAATGACTATTGACCATTTGAGCTCTTTGGTTGGAAGAAGCTGGCCAAAATTGCCTAGTTTGTCTTTTTTGACGGGCCAACGGAGGGACCAGGCACCAGGTACGGTCAATATCATTCTCATCCAGCAATTTTTCTTAATCAATAAAATCCACCAAACCGTTTAATCTTCTTCCAGACATTAGAGATTAAAAAATCAGTAGATGAAAACTAGTGCAAAACTACAAAACTATTGGAAGAACTCAGGAAATCTTACCCAACATCCCATAGAACAAAACCACATCCGTACTCAAACATCTCCGTATCTGACTGATAAGTATATACCAAATTATTTACATATGGAAAATTCATTTTCCTAATATTGTGGAAAGTGAAAATCTCAGAAGATAATTTTATATCTGTATCCCAAAGCAAAAAAATACGTGGGTATGCCAAAGTAAAAAATACATCCAACAGCCAATTTCTGTTAGATGTGTGGTTATTAATATTAGCATCTTGAAAATTACAAAAAAAACTAATAAATCGATTGAAACATTAAGTTATATACTTTTTTCATCCATCTAGTCCATTATTGCATTAAAATATTAGGTAGTCACTTAGTGACAGCATTATTTTTTTCTTATTAATAATGTGATTATGTTTCAAACAAACATAAAGCAAACTAAAATATTAATAATATATACTTAATAAATAAATAAAATTTATTAAAATATGAACTCACAGTATTTGATCAAAATATTTTTAAATAAAAATAGATATTTTTTGTTCATAAATAAAAATATTCTTTAGTTTTTGAAACAGAAAGAGGAATTTATTATTGAAGGTGTTTGGTGTATGAAATGAAATCCAAATTCAAACCATCTGATTTGTATTCATATTCCAGTATGAAATAAAAATATTCTGAAGTCACTTTAAAACATCAACAGAATTGTGGAAAGTGTAATATCCGATCACCCATGTCAATATCAATATTTGACACACCCAAGCTCGAGCGCTGTACGCGTCCAATGGATACTTGTAACCTAAGTGATAAATATGGTCCAGCAGGGCGGATCCAGGCCATTCTGGTGCGTGGTATCCTGTGACACCAAATTTTTTTGATAATCTCCATTGAAACAGATATTTTTCTAGTGCTCAAATGATGATCGGATGATATCATGGCATAACGGAGATGACATCAATAATTATTTTGTCTAACCACCTTCCAGTGAAACAGAGATCACAGCTTCAATCTTGGCGAGGCAGCACGGGCTCCATCTCCTCCTACTAATCCGTGCAAGCGCACAGCACGTGAGGATACAAGTTCAACGTGTCCTGTGACTGCACAGCTCCGGTCGTCAACGAGATTCATACCATGGTTTCGAAAGCGGTAAGGTGTCCCAAAAATTACGATGATAAGGTGTTCCTGTTTCCCAAGACGAGCTAGGTGTGCCAGGACGCCTAGGCGTCACCCAGACGACGCGTTTAAAACTACGATTCATCCTCCGTAAGTCAACACCCCGAGCACGAGGATATCTCGGCAATGGATCACCACAAGCAAGACACGGCGGTCCACACGCCGCTGCTCCTGGCGGCGTATGACAGGTGCCGGCAGGGCCTCACCACGGCTCGCGGCAGAGGTGAAGCTTCTGGTGCATGGTGCGCCTCGCCGGGCCGATGGGCGCCAGCTGCTTGCTGCAGAACGTCGTCAACATATTCATAATATTGTCCCTCATGTTGGTCGGCCACCTTGGCGAGCTCCCCCTCACCGGTGCTGGTAAAGTATCACCGTACATTCGTATGCCGACCAGATGGTCTAGTGCCGATGAATTTGTCTAGCCTCGTCTACTGTTCTACACGCTCTTCGAAGAGCTCGGGATCCCATGTACGCGTGGTGCGAAAATACTCGGAACAGATCACACGTCAGGAAAACAATAGGGGAGAAAACACTTTTAATCCCGGTTGGATAGGGGCTTGAGTCCCGATAAAACCGGGACCAAAGGGTCACCCCTTGATCCAGGCGCACAGCCAGTAATACGGACAGGGACTAAAACGTCCAAAAAAATAAAAAAAAAGTCAAACCTAGGGGAGGCCACCACAAGTCACAAGTCACGCAAATTTTCACGTGAAATACGTGCGTGCGGTGCCGTACATTCGTATGCCCATGAATTTGTCTAGCCTCATCTACTCTTCTACTGCTCTTCGAAGAGCTCGGGATCCCCATGTACGTGTGGTGCGAGAATACTCGGAACAGACACATCCGGGAAACAATAGTGGAGAAAACACTTTTAATCCCGGTTGGATAGAGGCTTTAGTCCCGATAAAATCGGAACTAGGCGTCCGGACTAAAGGGGTC
Source organism: Echinochloa phyllopogon (assembly GCA_033239725.1). Classification (NCBI taxonomy): domain Eukaryota; kingdom Viridiplantae; phylum Streptophyta; class Magnoliopsida; order Poales; family Poaceae; genus Echinochloa; species Echinochloa phyllopogon. The sequence goes on from BTCW01000014.1 coordinate 17,679,656, forward strand.
ACCCCTTAGTCCAGGCACACAGCCGGTAATACGGATAGGGACTAAAACGTCCAAAAAAAATTAAAAAAAGAGAGTCAAACCTAGGGGAGGCCACCACAAGTCACAAGTCGTGTCTAGGATTCAAACCCAGGACCTCTACCTCATGTGTAGCCTTCCCTACCATCTCACCAATAAAGCACATGTGATACATAAGAGGTTGCTTTTCTTTTAAATTATCCCGCGGAGCACCTTTAGTCCCGGGTGGTAACACAGACCGGGACTAAAGGGTGGCCTTCAGTCCCGGTCCGTGTTACCACCTGGGACTGAAAGGTCCTTCCGGACCCATAAAAATACGAACCAGAACTAAAAGTTTATATATTTTTGGCCAAAACTTAACCGAGACTAAAAGAGCGGATGAAAAGTCAATTCTGTGCAGGTGAAGGTATCAACTGGGCAGGTAAGATGATTCCGACCAACTCCTGGCCTGTGGGTGACCTCTCTCGTATAGGGAGTCTATGGAGCAAACCTATGTGTAATCTACAGCCACAATTAGAATAGCTATACGCACACTAAGTCCAAGAAACAGTTAAAAAAGATATTTAAAGTCAAGTGATATATATGGAAGAAGTAAGAAGCTAAGAGAACGTAAGAAAGATTGAACTGGATAAGTTTCAGCTAAAAATATATACTAGATAATTAATTAATCCTCTATGGTGCAAAAACATATACTCTACGGATGAATAGTCCAAAAGAAGCGTAGAGAATGCATCGGACATTACTTGGAGCGGGTGTATTTTGGACTAAGTTTTTCTAGCTGCATCGGATTATCTAATGGTGCATCGGATGATCCTACGGCCATGAAGTTAGCCGCTTTCAACTTTGAAACGGTTACGTGGCGTTAGTGACTGATCATCTAACAGTATACATGGAGTTCCAGATTTAGGTCATTCAGTGGTACTACTTTCTGGGGGTTCTTTTCAACGGCTACCTCACGTGATCTAGCCTATATATAACCCCGTATAAACTCTTGCATCTATTCTTGGTGCTAGAAAATAACAACAACCTATTAGGATGATCCAAGAGACAAAGAATATAAGATCAAAGTCAAAACGTCAACATCTTCAAGTTTATCATTTCAAGCCTGTGCCCATCTTGCTTACGGCCTAGTGCTGGTCAAGTGAGAGCTCATAAGCTAATTACTCTTGGTTGTGGACGACACCTAGCCAGTCTTAGTGGTAGCTGTGATCTTGATGAGCTCACAGAGATTGTTGGAGCTCAAAGGCCTTAGTGAAATTCATACATGATTCAAGTTTGTCTTTCTAGAGATGGAGACAGAATATCCTTAGTAGACCACTTGGATTATTAGTGATTCAAAGAGGCATATCTCTTCATGAGAGCCTCAACATGGACTAGAAAAGAGCATAAACTCCTCTATACCACGATAGAAAAATCATGTTGTCTCGTGTCCCCTCTATTTACATTTCTCACTTTATACTTGCTTTTGTTTGCTTGTTTACATTCTTACGAGTAACGATCTAGGGTGTTTTATGTCTTAGTGCGCTTCTTATGATCGCTAGGATTATTCCATCCTAGTGTGCTTTAGTTGATCCTTGTAGTATTTACTTTGGCATGGACAACTATATATAGGTTTGGGCAACACTAAAATAGGCTAAAGTTTTCATCTTTACAATCAGTTTTTATTTTTACAGAAAAGTCCCAAATTCAAACACGCCTTCTTTGGGCCATCTATCGTCTCATGCCCCATTGCTATAAAGGTCAGCATGCACCCCCTCAAAAACAACCCAAGCTATAGACAAGATATATGTTGTGCACAATACAAATCCCACGCACAGAACTTTTGGTATTATACCAATCTGGTAGCCCGACCTTGGTTAATCCCCTATGTCTTTGTATTCACCATCTAGCTCTAGGTGAGATGATCCCCTCCTACAAATCGACTGTCATGGGCACACACGTGGTGGACTGCCAACATGAAATGACACTGACACTTAGGTATCACGATGCACTACCATAAACTCCGTAATACGGATTGGAGTATAATCAAGGAAAGATTTAAGTGTAAACTAAGTATCTGGAAAGCCAAATATTTACCTTATGGGGGACAATTGATCTTATAAATTCAGTTTTAACTAGCACTTCCATGTTCATGATGTCCTTTTTTGAAATACCTAAATGTGTCTTGGGCTATTTGGTATACGTGTAACGACTTATTTCAAGAGAAAATGGTTTACCTCTTTTATGCGGGCTGTTTCTACGGAGGGTATTGGCTACGCTTTTGGTCTCTATTGCAGCGTGGGTAATCAAGGGTGATTGTCTATTCAGCAAGTAAAGTGTTGGAGGTCATCGCTTTGGATATATATGCTAATAATGGATGGAACGGCAATAATGTACTTTGCTTTTGATTTCTTCCTTCGCTTAGATAGATCTTTATTTGTGATCAGCTTTGAAGCTGAATATCGTGTAAAAACTTGGCTACGTGCAGTCGCAGAGGCTGAAAATAATTTCTGTATCTAAAAAGTAACTTTGTTAACTATCAACCTCTAATGATGATGGTTTTAATTTGTTCAGATGGTTTTGTATTTGTTAAGAGAGACATATGTTTCACCATCTTTATTATGAGTCGAAATCACTGACCATATATTGCAGATGGATTGTAGACCCCCTGATATCCTCCTTTCAACCGTGCATATTGAATATCTTTTTGACATTTTTCATGATAATGACCATCAGCAATTGACTCAATGTAAATATCAAATTCGCCATCTCCAACACATGGCGACATTATCAATTCTCTAGTATTAGACTCCACTATACCATCTAATAACTTCATTTTTACTGCTTGTAGCGATCCTTTCTGACTTTCTGTCGTGGCATTTCTTGCAGTACAGTGTGTGCCGCAAAAGAAAAGGAAAATGTATAAAATTACAGCCATCATGACTTGGTCATTCATTCATGCATGGTGGGGTTTGGAACATTCCCTGGGTATCATATTACATATATATACAGCTAAACCAATCGAGGTAGCTAAGTGGGCCACTTGGCCGCAATTATTTCCAATGATTTTGGCCGAAGCAAGAATTTGACTTTTTTTCTGGTACAGAAAAGGAAAAATGAAAACCGTCAACTTGTCATTTTTTTATTTTACAATACAAATGAATGCGAAAATTACAGAAATAATTAATCCTCATTTTGACGAAATAAATATATAAATATATATACACATCTTATATCAATCAAGGTAGCTAAGTATTTAGGCCGACGCAAGAATTTGACCCTTTCTGGTAATGAAAATGAAAAAAATATATAAAGCCATCAAGTGATCGGGCAGTTGACTTGACTATTTCGTTAATTAGTCTACCGGCTGCTAGTTAAGCATTTCCTTAGTTATTATTTTGCGTTGCTGTGTCATCGGAATAATATACGTGCCACGATGATATACGTTTTTGGCCTATATAAGGCCATACTAAGCGCACCCTTTACTCACTCATATCCTACGAAACATCCTGTTTCATAGTCTCGTTGTCCTTGCGTGCAGTGTATAAATCTCGCTGCTGAACTACAAGAAGTTAGGAATTGCTCTATATGGCTAGCAGTGAAGCATCACCGTTGCCGGCCCCGGCCATGGGGAAAAGAAGGGTCACCGTGCTGTCTATTGATGGAGGTGGCATTAGGGGTCTCATCCCCAGCACCATCCTAACCTTCCTCGAAGCAAAGCTCCAAGTAAATTCGTATACAGTTCACGATTCATCACAATTATAGTGTAATATTGGGCCAAGAGCACACAAACATGCATGAATTGCCAACTGGGGTTTTGCATATAGAACAAAACAAAGGGTTTTACTATCTTTTTCTTAATTTCATTTGTTTACTTGCACGTATATATGTGCGACCAGCTGACCATATAATACTGTATACGTGCGCGTGATGTTTAATTTGGCCCATTTGCTACTCTGCAGGAACTTGACGGACCGCAAGCACGGCTGGCCGACTACTTCGACTACGTTGCTGGTACCAGCACTGGCGGCCTTATCACCGCGATGCTCACTGCCCCAAACAAGGAGAAACGCCCACTCTTCGCCGCCAAGGACATCAGCAATTTCTACTTGGAGAATGGGCCGCATATATTTCCTCACAGGTCGGTATAGAGATGTTATACATAAGTATATATTGCATAAAAGGGCAAGAACATCGCATGAAATAAATATTCATATTTTCCGCATCATATATATTAGTAATTAAGATTATGTTGATAGTAGTGATATTTATGTGTTGCTACCGATCGAGCTATGGCAGGTGGTTCACTACAAACATGGTGATCGAGTCCGTGGGGCCAAAGTACAACGGCAAGTTCCTGCACTCCAAGATCGAGAGCCTCCTCGGTGCCACCAGGCTTGGCGAGACTCTCACCAACGTCGTCATCCCCACCTTCGACATCAAGAACCTCCAGCCCACCATCTTCTCCACCTTCGATGTATGCACTATTATCTCCACGTCTGCACAAAAGCGTTTGGGCATGCATGTTGACTTATAACAAACCACTCTATTTTCATGTACGTGTACGCTCAGGCTCAGAACATGCCGCTGAAGAACGCGCTCCTCTCGGACGTGTGCATTGGCACATCGGCGGCGCCAATATATTTCCCCGGCCGCCCACTTCTTCCAGACCAAGCACGACAACAAGACCCGTGACTTCAACCTCATCGATGGCGGCGTCTCTGCGAACAATCCAGTAATATAAGCTAGTCGAATCCACACAAATCATGGTCCATGCATGCATGCATACGATATATAATCTCATATAATGCACCAATATATAATGCACTATGCGTTTATTTGTGCATGCATGATATGTGTACCCACGTAGACAATGGTGGCGATAACCCAAATCTCGAGGAAGAAGATCGTTGACAAGGAGTTCCTCTTCCCCGCTGGCCCAGCGGACTACGACAAGTTCCTGGTCCTCTCCCTCGGCACCGGCTCGGCAAAGAACGCAGAGATGTACACCGCCGAGCAGGTCGCCGGGTGGGGCGCCCTGTCGTGGCTCTACAATGGCGGGCACGTTCCCATCATCGATATGCTCAGCTACTCCAGCGCGGCGCTGGTGGATTACAACGTCTCCATCCTGTTCCAGGCCCTCCATTGCGAGAAGAACTACCTGCGCATACAGGTATATATACAAATTATTCCATTGTGAACTTTTTTTCGGTATTTATATTATATGTGTCTGTGCTGTGCCAATTGATCGATGATCACGTACGTACATCAATCAATCAAGGACTATGCTCTGAGTGCTGAGGCGTCGATTATGGACTGCGCGACGACGGAGAACATGGAGGAGCTAATCAAGGTCGGCAAGAAGCTGCTGATGAACCCCGTGTCTAGGGTGGACATGGAGACGGGCAAGCCTGTGCCACTGCCTGAAGAAGGAACCAACGCTGAGGCGCTCTCCCGATTCGCGGTGCAGCTCTCCCAGGAAAGGAAGGCGAGGATGATGAGCCAAGGCTGGCCACCGCGCAGCGCACTGTGATGCAATGGCTTGGATCACCGCCCATGCATGTGTGATCGTGTGTTGTATTTCCTTGCACTAAAATAAGATCGCCCTACTACTGCTTGGCGGGCGATGTGAGTGTGTCTCCATTGGTCATTCGGACTTGAAGGTGTTTTTTTTTCCTATTTGGTTTTTCTCGTTCTCATTATCGAATCGGCCTTCCAAACCTGGAAGGTTCTATTGTGCACTGATATGCTTCATCAAAATGCCTCATGTCTCCTATCGTTGCTCACAATCTGTGCTGGTCCAAAATTATTAAGCATGACATAGAACACACATAGTACATACAATATACATCATATTTAGTATCTCTAAAAACTTTGAGCTTATTAAATAGGCCCCCGCGTCCGGAAGCCCGCGCAGCTGCGAGGAAGGTAGCGGCGGGGCCTTTTTTTCTCCTTCCACGCTCCTTCGTGGCCACGGCCATGCCTCTCCGGCAGCCAGCGACTTCCCTCCGGCGAGCTCCGCCTGGATCCACGGCCCCCATGGCCGGATCCGCGTGTTCCCTCGCCGGATCCGGCCAACCCAAGCCGGCTGGTGGCCAGGAGCCCGGGGCAGCGCGTGGCGGCGGCGGTGGAGGGCGACAGCCGGGCGTGCTGTGCCCGACGGTCGGCCGGGCGACGGTCAGACTTGCGAGGCCTGCGGTGGGCGTGCGGAGGTCGCGGGCGAGGCCGCCGGCAGCCGGATGCGGGGAGCACGTGGGGGTGACGTGGCAGTGGTGGCCAGCCAGCGCACGGAGCCGTTGTCAGTGGCGTCCCCTGGTGCGGAGCGAAGGCGGCGGCAACCGGGGCCGGAGGAGGACAGGGCGGCTTCAGGCGGCGCGTGCACGGCGGCAGCGGCGGCCGGCTTGCGGGAGCGGCGGCGGCCAGGGCCGGCGGCGGCCGGGGCGACTGCGGCCAGATGGCCTACGGCCAGCCCAGGAGTGCGACGGTGACTGGCCGGGCTGATCGTGCGCGCGCGGTGCGGATGCCGCGCGACGGGAGGCGATTGCGGGTAGCAGCAGAGGAGATGCAGCGGGTCATGCGGGATTGTGGTGGAGGCGTCGCGCGGGTGGGGTGACCGTGGCGGTTGTGCAAAATTGCTGCGTCGTGCACGTGCAGCGAAGGTTGGATGCTCGGGCGAAAGCCCTTGCTAGTATGTTGGCGGAATGGCGGCGGCGTACTCGACGTTGCTTTCCCTCTTGGGGGCGTCCTTGGGGAGCTACAACATCGCTGCATGAAGTCTCTGGGTGAAAACCCTGTCCAGCTCTTGGACGAGCGACGGCGGCGCCATTGGCGTCGTGCCCTCCTTGGAGGCGTCGTCTCTAGAGATCCCGCTCGGTCATAGCACGACGGCCCACTGTCTATGACGGCCTCGACTGGTGTTGGCAATCCCGCCGTGGGGCATGCAGAAGGGTGTTGCCCCACATCAAGACGTCTGCTTTCCTGTTGGTGGCCGGGGGTCATCACTCGGCGGTTGTTTCGGCTGCTTGCAGCATTCCGCGGCGCCTGGTGTTGCATGGCAATCTCCAGTGCGGTGCGGGGCAGCGTTGTTGGACAGCGCTTGCGGCAATGACAAGCAATAATGACTTGGCCTGCAGCGGATCGTGGCGGGTTGTTCAACATGGCTGAACCCACCCGGTGCGGTACAACGTCATAAGATGGCGCGGGCGACATCTTCGGTCTTCAGGCTCGATGGCGACATCTTCGTGCGAGGGGAAAGTAACGTGCTGATTTCGAACCACGGTGGTGGTCTGGTGGCTTGATACAGTTCCCGGGGGAGCGGGGCACCTCTTCTTGCTACTTTGGCGGCAATTCTTGAAACAAGTCCAGAGCGTGGAGCCGTATGGCGGGGTTGGAGGTCCCCGTGCACAAGAGAGAGGCGTGCTGAGTGGCGGGTTGGAGGTCCCCGCGCACGAGAGAGAGGCGTTCAACGGCGGAAGCGGCGAGGCCCCCGCGCGTTGGGTTATTTCAGGCTTGGTGCTTTTCACGCCGTCGAGTGGTCGGTTCGGGTGCAGCAGCACTGCGGCGCTAGGTCCTGCACGGCGGTGGCCTCTTGGTGCAGTGGTGTATGCCCCTTCTGATCCTATATTAGCGTCGAATCACTTTAGAGGTTTCGGTACCCGCAAGAGTGCGGTTGATGGTGGAAGCTGCGGTTGCGATTTGTCTCCTCTGTCGTCGTTATGAGTAGTGTTGGGCAGTGTTGATGTCCCAATCCAACCGGCCAGTAAGTACAGTTGAGCGGTAACCCGTGTTGATGTCCCAATCCAGGTGAGTTCGTTGTTTTTCTTTTTCTTTTTTGTTTCCTGCCTGTGACCTCCCAGGGTCCTTGTCTTGTATTTTTTCCTGCTATATTAATAAAAACGCACTCATCGAGTGTAGTTCGTTCAGAAAAAACTTTGAGCTTCAGAACTCTTTCTACCGTGTGTGCCATTGCGCAGCTAACCTGAAGAGACAAATCAATCAGGACATAATAACAAACATACAACATGACTCAAGAGCACGCTAGTATGTCACGGGTCCTTAAAAGAGCACACTATCAAGCAGGGCCTTAGCAATCGTTCTGTCGGTAAAGGGCTTGGATGAAACCTATTATAACTCGACAACTCGAACTACCGAGGGCATGTGTTGGTGAAGCTCTCTTGACGAAAGTTCTTCTAACATTAAGTTTTTCAATTCATGACGGCTTGTTGCATAGATTTTTCTCAAGCATCTTTTCTTCATCTTGACTACCAAGTTGGTTAACGACTAGAATTTTCACCGAGAGAAATATAAGAAATTCATTTTCCTTCAAAGAAAAGAATAGATGAGTTCAAAGTTGTCGGTATTGCGGACACCAATGAGTTTACTTAGGCCGTGGTTTTTCGAACTTGATGGTAAACATTGGAACACGAGAAAGTATACTGGGTTGGGCAATGGCCCTACATCCAGTGGGGTCGATTGTGTTCCTCTTGTGGAGTGTTACAAACAACAGGGGTGCTCATAAGCAAAGACTGGATGAGAGACTGAGTACGGTGCGTATGTGTGTGTGGTGCGTGGATGGCTTCAAACCCTCTCAAAGTGAGGCCATACTCCCTTTATATAGTCCAAGGAGGTTTAGGTCCCTGGCTACCCAGTGACACGGTTTCTTACTGAACTCTTGGATACGCAGACCCTAATACAGCCTAGACAGTTTAATCCCAACTATTGGTTACTCAGCCAAGACTAGCACCCATGACTAGCACCCATCTAGTTCTCATGATTGTACAATGAAAGGTGGCCTCTAAGGTGACCAAACGCCCATCCCGAGGCTAATCAAGAATTCTACCCAGTGACCTCTAAGGCCTAAAGCAATAATCATGAAATTTTAGTAAACAACCTATCATAGCATTCCCAACAAATTTGACATAAAACTAAAAATGTGCAAAAGAAATGGTCAAGACCACTTGTCTCAAAAACAAATCCAAGGTTCCCGCTTGCTTAAAATGTTACTCAGCGTAAATAGATCAACTAGAAACAAGCATACAATTTGCGCTAAGAACAATACACCAAAAAATAAAATATTTTTGAAAAAAAATACTATAAGCTAACACTTGCTACTGCCAACATGAGATCTCAAGAACCAACAAAAATGGGTCTATGATTGAAAAAAAGGCGACTATTGAGCGATTTATATTATTTACAAGAAAAGGAAAAACTATAGCCTGCATTTGTTTTATTTGTGTAAAGCACATGTAGTGATTATTTCAAAGAAATAACCATGTTCTAATTAATCAAGATTATATTTAATTTGAAACACATTTTACAGCCTAATTATATTTTAGTTATAATCATTTCATGTCAATTATAGCATTTAAAATTTATTATTGAAAGGATACGTGAGAGTAACTAATCAAATTGTATTAGTGGACTTTGGAGACCTCGTTTGAGTTCGAGAACCCCTAGTTAGCTCCCATGGACGAAACTAAAAGAAGGTTCTTTCTCATGAGCGACTCCAGTAGACCATCTAACAGGCCCCTCACCAAAATTTAGAGGGTCAGAAAAAAATATATACTTCAACGGGCTCTCTATTTGACCCCTATTTTGGACAGGCCTCCTAATTTATCCCTCCAACCTTCATCCTGGGGACTCTAGGGCCTTCATTCTTAGAGGCTACTCCTATTGCTGAAGCTAAAGCAAATTTTGAGACCATCGAAAAATAAAGGCAGCGTCCAATGAGTATTTGGAGGGTCTGATTTGTGGGTTATTGCTGCACTTATTCAACAAAGTGGGAAGCTTCTTGGGGGTGGTAGTTACTCCTTAATTAAGTATCATCGTTCCTTGAATTTGGGGTAAGGTATCAATCTGGCAACCGAAACTGTTCTTCTTATATACTCCCTCCGTACTCGTAAAGAAAGTCGTTTAGGACAAGGCTTGAGTCAAACTTTAGGAATATAAATCATGAATAACTTTTAAATTATTGAATTTGAAATTGTAAAAGTTATATGAATAGATTTATTTTGAAAAATACTTTTATAAAAGTATACATGTATCATTTTTGACAAATATTTTTATAGAAATAAGAAGTCAAAGTTGTGTTTTAAAGACCGTGTCGCTGTCCTAAACGACTTCCTTTATGAGTACGGAGGGAGTACCGGTTAGGAGTGGTTTGATTAAAAGAATGTCTTAGCCCTCTCAATTGCAAACTATATTGACCCTCTGTAGCTCCTCTATTGATCTGCATCTTCAACGGTGACATACTTTGGCGTTTCTCTCCGCTGTAGGTCCTCTGTTGACCTGCAGCTTCAACGATGTTAATAACTGGTACGTATCTTTGATCTTTGTTGGAATTGGGATTATTAAGTTACCGCATCTAGAATTTGCTTGCTTTTCTCTCTAAATATTTGTCTGCTTTTGCAAGAGAGAGCTCTGCAAGTCCATGATTCCTTTGTTTTGAGTGCCAATATTTTACACTCTGTAGCCAAAACAACCCTCGTTGTCATTCATTTCCGTTCCATTACCCCTGTAATCTGAACTCTCAACCCATTATTAACCGAATACTACCTAAGATGTTCGCACCTAAGAAATCTGAGTTAGTCTGCTACTATGGGATCTATCCAACTGGAAATCTATTCTTAGCTTAGAGCAAGAAAGGAATCGGTGGTATGCAACGTACATGGAAAGCATCGTTCCAAACCTCGTCGAAAAGAAGAGCACGATCATTGACAAAATGATGATCGAGAGCGTGAAGTGATTCTTTCTACGTGGGTTGTGCCTCGTATTTTCATAGCGAACCAATTTATAGTAGAATACAAAATATCATATATATAAATCTGGCATATCTATTTTCCCATATCCTTCTATAGTTCTTACTCCATTGCCTTCCTCTAGATCCTGAATGCCATGTCAGTATCATGGGAGAACCATGTCCAAGCTGTGTATGCCCACGTATCGTAAACACCAAAATCAATCGCAAGATTTAAGATATACAATAAAATACTTAGAAGGACATAAACATGCATTTACTGGAGTAACTTCAGCAATGCTCCAATTTTAAAGGCCAGTCAGTCGGACCTTAGGACCGGCAATCCACTGGGGGTACCCGAGTGGTTGATTTGTAGACGAGGTATCGTCAAGCGAGTAGCTTGATGGTACACAGGAGGCATTGATTTAGATAGGTTCGGGCTACCCGGAGGTATAATACCCTACGTCCTGTGTCGATGTTTATGTTTGTATTGCTGGAACTCGGCCAAGCTTCAGGAAGCAAGAACGAGCGAAGGGTTACAGGATGGCGTGGGATGGATTCTGGGATGTCCCCCGTGGGGTTGCCCTAGGTCGTTTTATATAGGGTGACGAGTTAGAGTTTACAAGTCGGTTTCAATCTAAACCTTATAGATTACAACCAGGATTCTTATCCGAGTCGGTTACAACAAGATATCCCGAGATATCCGGCCGGCAGCGCCGCCGGCCGCGTCTTCACCAAGCTTGACCGTCAAGTCAGGGATCCCTCGTGGGCCGCCTAGGGATCGGCCCACAACCTTGTCAGACGTGGGGCCAGATCGGCGTAGTCTCCTCTGGCTATGGGCCCAGTAGTACCCATATCCCACACAGTCACTGCAAAAGAGACTAAAGTCCGAGGTTTTATTTTAGTCCCAGACTCGTAGTCCTGGTTGTGAATCCAGAACTAAAGTCTCTTTGGAGCCTAGACTAATGCCCGGTTCTCTACTTGTGACATGTGTAAAGATCCTTGTATCTTGTGTTACCATCTAGATCCCGATCTTACATTATTCCTTCCTCCTCGAACAAATCTACTATTGTGAGTACCCCTGGTGGACTGCAGGACCCTAAATTCCACGTATATGAAGACCTCAGGCACCATGGAAGGGACCTCTATCCCGGTGGCCTAGGTAGAGCCTAGCTAGCTCTGCTGCTCGGGCGGCATCAACCTGTCCAATCCAAGAGCTCCGAAGGTGTCGAATCAAAGTTGGGGCCATCAATCTGCCAAATTCAAGTGCCTTAATGATGATGAATTGGTATACAAGCAGCATGCAGGCTCCGTCGTGGCGGATTGGACCAATATATGTGTGGAAGCCGGGAGCAGTTCGCCACGGCCGCGTATGGCATGATGGGAAGGTGATGGTGCCGGCGGCGTGAGTGCAGAAAGAGAAAGCGTGAGAGGAGAAAACTGTTGCAACTATATATGATACGGGAGATTTGGGGAGAGCCCTGGGACTAGGATCTTAAGGCCAGACTTAGTGCACAATTTAATTATAGAGTTACCTAAATTATGAACTAAGTAAGCACGGCAGATGTGTTTCATGGGGATGAACTAGTGCACAGTTTTATTGTAGAGTTACATAGGCCTTGTTTAGCATAGCTCCGAGAGCTGATTCTCGGGTGAATTCAGGAGGAGCTCTGTCAAACAGTTTTCTAGAGAGAAGTGATTTTCTGCTGATTCTGTGAAGTGATTCTCTGAAATGAACTAAAGGGCCGGGAGCTGAAAAAAGTAGCTTCTCCTGATTCTGTGGAGTGATTCTCCATCCTGATCTTAGAATTTATGATAGAGAATCAAAGAGAATCATTTTCAGCCACATAATCACTTCTCTCAGAGAATTAGCTCCCATAGAGAATCAGAATCGGGTGGAGCTCTACCAAACAGGCCCATAGATTATGAACTAGGTAAGCGTGATAGATGAGTTTTATAGAGATGAAACTTCTCTAACATCTCATGAAATTCTCCCTTCTCTTTCCTCGTAACAAAACAATCCCTGCCATGTAAACAAATTTAATGTGATGATAGATGGTGGATCCAAGCAAAGAGGGGTAAGAGGAGATGGGGACCATGGTAGGTAGGGGTGTGTGTGGAGAGGTTCGAGAGGAGTGGACTGCTAGACCCCTCAGCTATGGGCTGTCGAGGAGACGTCGTGCGCAAGGGACTATGACGTTCCCAAATTTCACCCCCAAATTCCACTATGTAAAAAGAAGCTTCTCATCACATCAAAATGTCGGCACATGCATGGAGTACTAAATATAGATAAAATCAAAAACTAATTGCATAGTTTTATTGTACTTTACGAGACGAACATTTTGAGATTAATTAAATCAATGTTTGGACAATTATTCACAAATACAAATGAAATGCTACAGTGCACATTTATTACCAAACTCCAAGGGCTATGTTTATGGGGCTGGCTAAGGAGAGTGTGCGAGAGAGAGTGGGATGGCTGGGGCGCTAGTCACCTTATATGTTTCTGTTGGCGCTTCCATGGCACTTTGCAACACCGGCATATTTTATGCCCCTGTCCTGTCCGTGCTGGTATTTCTTAGCATCGGCTTGCATTGGTCAGGCATTTCAAAGAAAAAAAGAAGAATAACCAAAGCAATACAATACATACAATTAAAATGTATAGCAACCAAACATCATACCTGAACCTATTTACACCATATATAGTGTCACTGAATTAACTTAAGCACTAGAAAATTTAGTATAACTCATTCCTCCCATGAGTACTCAGAGTGGTGAATTTCATCCCACCAACTCCAGACGTGTCCATGCAGCTTATTGACGTCTTCAAAAGAAGAAAGAAGAGAAACAAGATTCGTGTTTTCTATTATCATCTTTCAACAACGCAAGAGATCGAAAGTGTTTGATCTTCTTAGAGATGTAGAAGCTTATGGTGACAAATGGATCAAAGTTGTCCTTTGTACACGTATGAGGCCATCACGTGGTCCTGCTGACCATTCCACATTCCAAGCTGGAGGAGGACATAACGAGATACAACCATTTCGTCAATAGATATATAGATGGAGCATGTCGCCATCGTCGATGCCTCGATGTGAGCCATGCTTGTCACTAGAGAAAACATTTTGAACGAACAGGCATGAGACTGAGCCAATTTCATTGATATAGAAGAATAGGTACAAGGCCGGCTAACCGGCTACAACAATGGGTCTATTCTTGCGAAGTTAGTAACGCTAAATCCTTTGCTCCCGCCCAGGCACTTGCTTTTTTCCATTAGTGTCGTCGCACACGTCTCCATGTGTTGGAAAACTCTCCTGTTGTGCTCTTTCCATATTTCCCACGTGACCAGCATGGCGATGCTTGCTTTAGCTTTCCTGGGCACAGCTGAAGAGGGCCATGAGGTTTGTCCACCACTGGGCATTATTATCACTCGCCCTCCACACTAATGGGCGAAGGTCAGGTTGTGCCGTCCAGTCCACTATGAGCCTCCAAATTCTCTTTTTGAACCTGCATTATGCGTGGAGGTGATGGGCCAATTCACTAGTTTGATGGCATAGAGGGCATGACGGGGAGTGTTCCCATCCTCTTCTTGCCAGCCTATCCGAGGTCCATACCCGATTCTGTGTGATGAGCCATGTGAAGAATTTGCATTTTGGTGGTGCCCAGACTTTCCATTTGTTGGTGGATCTTTGCGCTTTCGTGCAACCAATAAATTGCGCTCTATAGGCTGCAGCCGCAGAGTATTCGCCTGATGTTGTTAGCTTCCACCGAATTTGGTCCTCTTGGTCATTTTGTAGCTGGACGTTTTGCAGTAGGCTCCATAGTTGTACATATTCTTGGAGGTGCCCTGCTGTGAAGCCAGGCCAGATTTGTAAGTCCCTTATCATTGCACAGGAGCTTAGTTCCCACCCAGGCTTTTTGCGGTGATGCCCATTCCTTCCAGAGGCATCTTAGGTGCAGGGCCCTTGCAAATCTCTCAAAATGTAGCACCCCGAGTCCTCTATTTTCCTTCGTCAGGCATGTCCTGATCCAATTTTCCTTGCATTTTCCCCCTGTTAGCGCCTCATCTCCCGCCCCAAAGGAAGCTCTTCTCCGTCTTCTTGTCAAGTTCCTTGAGGACCTCCTTCGTCGTCTTGAGCACCGTATGTAGATAAATATGTGGCGATGATAATACGGATTTGACCAAACATGCGCGGCCGGCCTGCTTAAGGTGTCGTCCATACCAGCCTGAAACCCTTACTGCTGACTTGTCCATGAGCGCCTGAAAGTCCATTTTCTTCAGCCGCCTGACCGTGAGAGGGAGTCCTAGGTATTTGATGGGGAAATTTGCCCTTGCCGCCGCTAGCTCTTCTAGGGTGTTGTCAACGCCAATATTGGCACAATTGATGGGGGTAACACTTGATTTTTTTATGTTTGTGCTCAACCCGGTTGTGTCACCAAAAGCCTGCATGATCCCCTTTAAGTTATGTATGTCTTTTGCAGTTGGCTTTACGAAGATTGTTGTGTCATCAGCGTACATGGAGGCCCAGAAACACACCATTTGTCCTCCTAGTTTGCTGACAAGGCCAAGATCTGTGGCCTTGGACAAGACGTGCTGCAACGGGTCAATTGCAAGGACAAGACGTGCCTGCTAAGCGAATGCAACCTATATGGGTGGATGCAAAAATACGCACTCATCGTGGTGCGGTGGACACGATCAAAATGAGCTTCACTGGCTAGGCTGGCTGGGTGGATGCAATGCATCCCATGCTGGCCCACACGTCAGCCTCACAAAAAAATCTTTGCATCCGCTCATACAACCAACCAAACATCTTCATAGGGTTATTGCATCCGTAGATGCAGGACTACGACATCCATCCATGCAACCAACCAAACATTCTTCTTTATAAGTTTTTGCATCCATTCAGCTTGCTTCCACTCATCCAGGATATACGATGTAGCTCTATGAAACCTCGTCCGAGCAACCAAACATGCCCTAGAAGTTTGAAAAAGCCAACATCATGGATAATTGCCAAGCAAATCAAAAACTAAACAGTTCGATTAAGTCATGTGCAATGGAGTAGGCACAATAAAGCCGAAGCCATTTGGGAGCGAGAAGATGTTGTAAGAAAAGAGTTTACGTATCTATTTAGGAACCAGCAAAATCTCGAGCACAAGATTCATTTTAAGTAGGTTAGGTTTATAACAGCATGCAAATTCAAAAATTAGAAATCACTCAAATTCAAAAACTTCAAAACGTATCTTCAAAAACTATTTTTGATCTCAACTCCTTTCTGCATTTTAAATAATCTTAGGCCTAATACCCATCCATATCTTTTCTGTCCATTAGTACAACTAAGGTGTGTTCGGTTCAAGGGGCGGAACGGACAGGGTCACCCCATTTTTACATGCGTTTGGTTGGAAGAATAGGTGGGACAGGTGTCGAAGATTTATCTCTGGCGTATCTGTCTAGGGGGTATCTCAGAGAGTAGTATTGTGGGTCTCACCGAGTTCTAGGAACAATGGTGCACACACAAGACAGATTTAGACAGGTTCGGGCCGCAAATTGCGTAATGTGCTACGTCCTGTATGGGGGTTTGTATATTGTATTCCTTTAGACGTTCTACCGAGGTAGGGATCTCTACCCTCCTTTATATATGCCAGGTGGCAAGGTTACATGGCTAGTCTCCTAGTCGAAGGTGTAGCATGTATGGGAGCCGATAAAAATTCTCTCTCGAGAGTGAACTCGGTCTATATCCGAAAATCACTTCCGACGGCGACCAACTCACTTCCTTGCCAAATCCATGAAGTCACTGAAGTACTTTTGGACCTAGGAGCAAGTTTACAAGCGACTCAACTAGCAACGCACAGCGGAAAACACAACTCAGAATTTCTGGTTTCTCAAACCCGAAACTTCCGATTTCTCAAACCCGGAACTTCCGGTTTCACCAGCCCGAGCATGATCTAGAAAAAGTGAAAACCAAATCAAATGACCTCCAAAATTTGTGAAATTTCACTAGTAGCTTTCTACAACCATAATGAGTCTTTGCCCAAAAGATCTTTCCAAAAATATTAAGACATCACCACACATTTCACGAATTCGGTCAACAACACAAGAGAAGGGAGAGATAGGAAAAACTCAAATTCAAGAGTGCTCTTGCATGGATTTGCTAGGGGATGACCCTAGATGTTCTTGCAAATGTCCCAGCACCACGTTCCTCAAAGAATCGCGCCCAAAAACTCAGCCAATCAAGAGATCAAAAATTCCACCAAAAAGAGCTCCAAAAATCATGAAAAAGAAAAACGAAGAGCACACGAGATTTGAAGAACTTCTTCCATTGATTCACGAGGACAACATCTATACAAGGGTAGGAAGCCACCCATATCCTCCCTCTCTTGTGGGAAAATTGAAACAAAGAGTAATCACCCTCTCCTATCTCTCTTCTCCTCTCACATGAAGCTCATAGCTAGCCTAGGAAAAAAGAGCAAATAAACTAGGGTTCCAAGAGATGGCTGCCATCTCCCACCAAGGTGAGTATATATGGCCGCCGCCGAAAGACTAAACTACCCCTACAACTTAACTCTACAGTACACGTCCTCAAGGGCAAAATGGTAATGTTGCAGATATTTCTCCTCCGGCTGGGCACGCATCTATCTGGAGTTGCTTTCCTCAGACGCAACCTCCACGATCACATCGCGTGTCCTCCGCTTCGAAGCTTCCCGACGCCCAGACTAAAACGGTCAGACCGGTTCTGGCACACTAGGTCTTCGGACTTGGTTTTGTGGCCCAAACCAAGAAACCCTCCTCCCCTAGTTTTGTGGCTAAACCAAAAAAACCCGCGCACTTGGTCCGGACTCCACGCAAAGCCTCGAGCACGCCAAGCCTTTTACCTTTGGCTCCCGGACGGTCTACTCGGTCTTGCCTTGTTCCTTGACTCGGTCGCGCCCAATGTACCGGCACGATCACCTTCATCCACATTGCCTTGCCCGTTCTTGCACCATGTGAACCGCACTTGGTCCCAGTGGCCACCGGGTCCCTCGAACCAAGCCTACTTGTCTCTCCACTCCTGGGAGGCCGCTGCAGCTAAGATCTTTCACGGTTGTTCTTCACCTACACCAATGCAAACCAAGCCACATTCTACATCTGCAATACTTGAGCCAAGGTGAACGTTAGTCCACACCACGTTGTCAATCACTCATCACAAAGGAAGTGACCATCCCTCGGTCCCTCGGACACCAATGCAAATCAAGTGCATGGCATTGACCCAGTTCGTATCAGATAAAGCATGTCGAATATCCTTGGGCTCAAAGGAAGCAACAAAAGTAGAATGAGCAAATTGAGAGTTGTTACTTGACCTTGACCTTGTAATTCGCTCATTCATGTCTCCTATGATCCGTGAGGGTGGATGCCTATCTTGAATGTGTCTTGGAGCCTCACGTCCTGAATTCGCCACCCCCTCAGCACATGCTTCCACTTGATCTCCATGTACATGTGTTGACGTCGAAGTGGGGGATGGACCATCATCAACCGCAGTCGTCGTAGTGGAAGTAGTAGGTACAAGCGTCGTAGGAGGAGCATCATCTCCATCATCATCTTCACCATCCGCCTGCTCGTCTTCAAATATCGTTTGTCCCATCTCCTCATCACCTGCACACTCAAAGACAACAGAGCTACACGGAATCGTCTCGTCAAATGTGACTTTGCAAGTCTCCAAGATTTGGTTAGTAGCAGGGTTGAGCATACGATATGCTCTAGAATGATTAGCATAACCAAGGAAGATACCATATTGAGACCGAGACTCAAACTTATCAAGATTACCCTTCTTGAGAATGAAGCACTTGCAACCAAAAACTCGAAAGTTACTATCCTTGGGGGGTCTCCCATGAAAGAGCTCATAGCAAGTCTTCTTCTTGAACGCACGAAGGAAAATCCGATTAGCAACATAACAAGCGGTGCTCACCGCCTCGGCCCAATACCTCCTAGGAGTCCTATGCTCATCAAGCATCGTCATAGCCATCTCACAAAGAGTTCGATTCTTTCTTTCCACAACACTATTCTGACAAGGGACATAAGGCGAAGAAGACTGATGTTCAAGACCAAGATCACTGCAAAAGGCCTCAAAACGAGCGTTCTTAAACTCCATGCCATTGTCACTACGTATAGCTCATATGGCATCTCCATTACGCTCATTTTTCAACATCAAGATCACATCTCGAACAACACCAACAGTCTCATCCTTAGTCGCCAAGAAATACACTCAAGCGTAGCGAGAATAGTCGTCCACAACAACAAGGACATACCACTTCCCACAGACTGAGCGAACGCGAGCTGGACCAACCAAGTCCATATGCAAAAGCTCCCCTGGACGCTCATTCATCACCTTAGTCAAAGGTGGGTGGGAAGTAGCGACCATCTTCCCATGCCTACAAGGTGCACACACCAATTCCTTCTCATACCGAAGCTTGGGCAATCCTCAGATAAGGTCAAGACTGCTCAAACGAGAGAGCAGATCAAAGCTCAAATGACCCAACCTCCTATGTCACCTCCAAAGCTCGGAAGAGGAACCAGCCACAAGACAACGCACGAGACCAAAAGACTTCGAGAAATCAGCACGGAAGACCTGACCCTCAGGAATGATCATACAAACAATGTCACCTCGAGAATCAAGAATCTGAGAAGCACCACTCACAAAGCGAACCTCAAAACCCTCATCAAGCAACAGAGAAACCGAAAGCAAATTAAAACCAAGCGACTTGACGAGAGCAACACGCTTCAACTCAAACTTCTCGCTCACCTGACTATCACCTTCTGAAAGCACTCTTCCCTTACCATTATCCCCAAAAGTGATGTACTCCCTTGTCATCACCATGGTGAGGCTTGAGAACCACCTTTGATCTCCGGTCATGTGTCAAGAACAACCGGAGTCAATCAACCACACACTCCTCAAGCCTCCCACCTGCAAAATCAAAAACAAGAACGAGAGTGAGCAAACGACTCAACACTGGGGTTAGAACAAAAGGAGTCAAACCAGTGCTGAGCCATCTGCTCAAAAGAAGGGTTAGCAAAATCCACTCTATCACTACAAGCAAACTGTGGAAATCTCTCACGTCTCGCAAGCGGAACTCTATCACGTCTAACCGGAGGGACACCACGCAGGGGAAAACGCGGCCTGTACTCCCTTCGAAACCCAAAGCTACGGTCATTCCTCCCAAACTCATACTGACCACGAGGAGGAGGACGCCTAGCAAACTCACCACGCCCAAACCCAAAGTGCCTATCACCACCTCTCTGAGGAGCACCTGCACGACTAGCAAAACCACGAACACCCTCTCTAGGAATCGAACACCCAACTCCCTCACCCCAAGGCAAGGATGCACGAGGCTCAGGCACGCTATGAGACGAGCGGTACCTGTCCCGATTACCCGTCTCTCTCTTGCCTCACTTCTCTCTTCTTCCTACAGTAGAACTCCTCCTGGTGACCATCCCTACTACAAAACTCACAATGGGATCGGACTGGCTTTGGCTTTGGAGCTTCTCTCGATTGAGGCTTCTCACTAGATTTGAGACCACTCGATGCTCCCACAAAGATCACTCTCTTTTGGAAATTGTTGGTTTGTGGTGGAAACACTGGAGGATCGGGAGTGGTGTCAAGTTTGTTTTTCAAGTGGTTGGGCTTAGAATCAAAGGTGTTCTTGGCTGGGGTAACTTGTGGTGGAGTAGGTATATCCTCAAATATCATCTTCTCACTCTCACACACCTTCTCCAAACCAAGACCACGACTATCAGCTCGCCTAAACTGAGCTATCATCATACCAAGATGTGGCTCACGACCTGTCACACCCGGTTTTAGAAAACAAACCAAGTGTACCCTGTATGTGTGCCAGAATCAAGTTTCACACATACAGTAATCCAGTAGTGAATAACATATACAATATCACGTAAAATAAACTATATAAATGACTTACAATTCTATAAGAGTTACAGCGTATCCTGGAAACGAAGGCTCCAAACTTCACATGCAATCGGCTGGGGGTTGCGTACGCCTAGAACTCAGCACCATCTTCATCAGCTTCACACACCTTCTTCTTCTGAGCAGCGGTTAGCAAGGATGAGTACACTTATGGTTGGTACTCAGCAAGGCCACAAGAAATAACCAGAAAAAATTTAATATCAACTTTAAGTAAATTAATCATGCGAGGGTCCAGGCCACTCTTAACCGTGAGTACGGCTGATATATCAGTTTTACACTCTGCAGAGGTTGTACACTTTCACCATAAGCCGCGTAAAAGTTCAAAAGAACTTTAAACCCAACCATGTTGTGCGGATCAAGCACGCATCACACTACCGAGGTGTGACTGCATAGGGACGCTACGAGGCCTTTACAAAGAATCACTCGATGTATGTGTTGGTCCCCTTCCATGCTAGTATATTGGAGAGCAATCCAGCTTCCTCATCCGTGCCTCTTACACAAACCAGACCGGTAGCCACCGGTACATCCCAACATACAGTACCAACACAACAAAGAGATCATCTAATTAATCAGCCAAGACCAGAGCCCATTAGTTCTCATGGTTGTACTATTTTCCTGGGTGGTCACTCCATGTTCCAATTAAATCATCATGATAGTGTAATTAAAGCATAGGTAGAAAGATGGTTAGGGTCACTCGCCTTTCTCCAAAGTATAGCTGCTCAGATTATCTTCAACTCTTGCTCTTTGAATAATGTTCCATCTACTCGTAGCAATCATCGAGCACAAGCATTCAAGCACACAACTATACAAGCAAACAAACA
Organism: Echinochloa phyllopogon; assembly: GCA_033239725.1. Taxonomy (NCBI): domain Eukaryota; kingdom Viridiplantae; phylum Streptophyta; class Magnoliopsida; order Poales; family Poaceae; genus Echinochloa; species Echinochloa phyllopogon. Next base: position 17,701,153 of record BTCW01000014.1, read on the forward strand.
AGTACAACTAAGAACAATTCATCAATCAAAAGAAAAGCTTTAAAAGAGCGTACTGAGGGCAGGGCTCGATACTATGGTCACGCAACCGCAAGAAACGTTAAAAACGAAGCTATGGTTGAAAGGATAACACTATCGGAAAGATTTGGATGATTAAACAAATAGAATATATGCTTGATATATTTTCATTCGGTAAAAACAACTCATTTAGAGTTAACACAAATGATATTTGGATTTGAATATTTGGAAAAGACGGAGTATACTTAATCATATTTTAATTATTCATTCAAGTATAAATTATTCCAATTAAAGCATGAACTTTGAAATATAATATATGAGAGCATCTAATCGAATAACTTTATGAACCGAGTTGAACTAATCATATTATTAGTAAAAACACGTTTATGTTAGTATTATTCAATATAACATTTATTTATGAAAACTCGAATTGTAACTCTAATTTGTTTTTAGATTAGAAAAGCTAGTTATCATAAACATTAATCATATCCATGTTGGTTTATGAAAACCGAGATATAACCAATCAAATTTATTTAGAAAACTAATTGAATAGATATTAATCAAATTAACATCAATATGAAAAACATGAGTATAAACCTTAATTTGCTTTTAATTAAGAAAACATGATTGAGTAATTTAATCCATTCAATACAAATAAAATTCAGAAATAATTTATATGTCAATTAATAGTGCTAAGGTGTAGTTTAAGTTGATATGAAGCTAAAGCAACAAGAACGAATTAAATCGGAGTTAAAACGTGAAAACTATGGACTAAACAAGATTTCCGTTATTTAAAACTAGCGGGGGGTTTTATGTAAAATAGTAGTAAAAGGATATGGTAGAAAATTACAAGATTCGTTGAGGGTCTTATTGAAAAAGCTTGAGGTGAAAAACGATGAAAGGCTTGGTGCGATGACGAGACGAAGAATGAGCACTAGCAGAAGATATGAGGGAAAAGACTACCTTAGGGAATCCCAAACGAAGGGGCCTCCCTGTAAAGGAGTCTATGGTGTGCCTTTTCTAGAGAAGAGGTAGTTCATATATATAGGGAGAAAAACTCCTCATCTCCATATCCATTAGCAATATGGGACTAATCGATAGATTACCCCTTTTAATGCTAATGGGCTTTAGAGATATCCCACAACACTAATGGGCTTTGAAATTTGGTCCAGTAAAGTGGTGGAATGGACTTAGGCTAAAATTTGGTTGAATTTGGGCCAAGGATGGTCTACTAAAGGTTTAGAATAATTTTTATTCTCGGAATAATTAATTTCCTCGTTATAAAATAATTCAAGATAAGTCCAGAATTCATATTTAAACCATGAAAAATACTCAAAAAATTCCAAAAATCCTAGAAAAAATCCTAGAGATAGATTTATACATGAGGATTCCAAATAATGCATTTGGACCTCATGAAAAGGATTTTAGCCTACTCCAAAAATTGAAATTTGCTCTAAAGAAAATAGGAATAAATGCCAGAAAACTCTGAAAAATTCCCATTAGGCTTCTAAACGCATTTTAAAAAACTTTGCACACACAAAGGCACTAATTGCAAGAACCACATGTTATTACCACCTATCTTATTTTAATTAAGAAAACAAATTTTTCCTATAGTAAATTCCCTATTAATTATATAAAGCTTGAGAAAATTTTAGAAATTTGAGAAAATTATTGTATTAATTAGGCTAACTGTTCACATCCTAAAATTTGAAATTTTAGGGTGTGACACGACCTGACAACCAACCCAAACACTAACGCAACTCATGAGTCTCATCCTGCAAACGATTATCTGCATGCTCAAGTTCAACATTCTTCAAAGCAGTTACATCACAACTCGAACAAGCATGTTTAACTAATGATTCCAAAGAACTTTCAAGGCATTTAATCGTAGCATAAGCATCATCTAGTTTAGCATGCAAAACAGGGCAAGAAGTACAAGCTCCTAACAAAGCAGAACTAGATTTCAACTCATCAAGCTCAGCCTTAAGCAAATCAAATTCCTCAACTCTAGTCATGTGCTTTTTCTTGAACTCAACCAATTCATTCATCATAGCATCACAATCAGTGCAAACAGGCTCATCAGAGACAACAGGAGGAACTTTCAAAGCATCAACCTTAGATCTAGTGTTAGCAAGCAACAATTCTAGTTCAGCAACTTTCTCTTTTGACTCACCAAGCAAAGACCTAAACTCCCTCTTCTCCTTGTTGGTCTTTCTAAGCACATTATCATGATTGTCAAGCAAAGCATTCAGCCTATCAATCTCCTCTAGCAAGAAGTCGGGATCACGATTTACCTCATCTACGGAGTCCGACTTCGGATCTTCTCTTGCGCTCTTCTTGCTGTCGGAGCTATGTGCCATGGTACAGAAGCCACCAGAAGCCATGCACGCCAGCCCGTTGAAGTCCTTGTCCTTCTTCCTCCGACGTCGACATGTATCTTCCTCCTCGCTGCTTGAACTTGACGAGGTGTAGCTTGAAATCATGTCGACGTCGCTCGCACCAGCCACCATGGCTCGTGCCTTGTACTTGTGCTTGTGGCCACCGTGCTTCTTCTTGTACTCGTCCTTGCTCTTGTGCTTGCCGCGGTAGTCATTCCTGGATCGGTTCTTGTGGTCATCCCTCGAGCAGTGCTTGTGCTCGTGCTCGTGCTTGGGCTCCGCTGGCTCGAGACACTCGGCGATGAAGTGCCCCATCTTGCTGCACCTGTAACACGTACTCCCGACGTGCCTTGTACTCTTGCGGTTCTCGTACATGCACCCAAACCTCCTGATCAGCAATGCAAGATCGTCCTCTCTCAGCCCCTCGAACTCCCCATCTGGTAAAGACACAAGCATAGACAATGCAAACGGTCGTGAAGAGTTAGCAAGCGACTTAGAATCAGAACCACTCATGAGAGCCAAACTATGGGGATCAGTCGGGTTCCCAAGCTTGGCCCTAACCATCCTATCGACCTCTGATGACTTGAGCTTGGAGAACAACCCATTAACTGTGAGTGTCTCATAGCCATCTGACTCCATAATCGCCTCAACCTTGGCACCCCACACAGATCTATCCAAATAGTGCAAGAGCTTCAAAGCTCTATCATGATCCGTGTATGGGAGGTTGGTAATGTTAGCTTGCATATTGTTCACAATCACCGTAAACCTCTGAAACATGGCATCAATTGATTCACTGGGCAGATGAGTGAAATTCTCGTACTCCATCCGGTAAGTAAAAAAGAGTCTAGCCTTCACCAAACTATCACCTCCGTGAGCAGCCTCCAACTTTTGCCAAATCCGACAGGCAAGATGTTCACCAAGGACACGGTTGAACTCATGCTCGGCAAGCGATCGAAACAAGTAATCCACGGCTTTTGCATTAGCCTCAAACTTGTCCTTATCCTCCTGAAGCACTCTAGTAGCAGGGATGGTATAGGTAGTGTCAATGGTGACATCCCATAGCAATTGTCTCTTGCCTTGGAGGAAAGCACCCATGCGAACAGCCCACATCTGGTATTTCTTCCCATCAAAGTGAGGAGCACCCAAACCCCTTTCACCGTACGCCATCTTTGGATCTTAAGACTGGTTAGAATCACGAAGATCCGTAACTAGCTCTGATACCAATTGAAGGATCGAATCGGCGAACAGAGGGGGGAGTGAATGGGAGCCGATAAAAATTCTCTCTCGAGAGTGAACTCAACCTATATCCCAAAATCACTTCCGACGGTGACCAACTCACTTCCTAGCCAAATCCACGAAGTCACTAAAGTACTTCTAGACCTAGGAGCAAGTTTACAAGCGACTCAACTAGCAACACACAGCGGAAAAACACGACTCAGAATTTCTGGTTTCTCAAACCCAGAACTTCCGGTTTCTCAAACCCTAAACTTTCGGTTTCTCAAACCCGGAACGTCCAGTTTCATCAACCCGAGCAAGATCTAGAAAAAGTGAAAACCCAATCAAATGACCTCCAAAATTTGTGAGATTTCACCGATAGCTTTCTATAACCATGGTCATTCTTTGCCCAAAAGATCTTACCAAAAAGATGAAGACATCACCACGAATTTCATGAATTCGGTCAAGAACACTAGAGAAGGGAGAGATGGAAAAAACTCAAATTCAAGAGTGCTCGTGCATGGATTTGATAGGGGATGACCCTAGATGTTCTTGCACATGTCCCAGCGCCAAGTTCCTCAAAGAATCGCGCCCAAAACTCAGCCAATCAAGAGATCGAAAATTCCACCAAAAAGAGCTCCAAAAATCATGAAAAGAAAAAAAAGAGCACACGAGATTTGAAGAACTTCCTCCATTGATTCATGAGGACAATATCTATACAAGGCTACGAAGCCACCTACATCCTCCCTCTCTTGTGGGAAAATCAAAACAAACAGTAATCACCCTCTCCTATCTCTCTTCTCCTCTCACATGAAGCTCATAGCTAGCCTAGGAAAATAAAGGGCAAATAAACTAGGGTTCCAAGAGATGGCTGCCATCTCCCACCAAAGTGAGTATATATGGCCGCCGATGAAAGACTAAAATACCCCTACAACTTAACTCTACGATACACGCCCTCAAGGGCAAAACAGTAAAGTTGCTTCCCTCCGACGCAACCTCCACGATCACGCCGCGTGTTCTCCGCTTTGAAGCTTCCCGATGCCCAGACTGAAATCGGTCAAACCGGTTCTGGCACACCAGGTCTTCGGACTTGGTTTTGTGGCCCAAACCAAGAAACCCTCCTCCCCTGGTTTTGTGGCAAAACCAGAAACCCCGCGCACTTGGTTTGGCCTCCACGCCAAGCCTCGAGCACGCCAAGCCTTTCACCTCCGCCTCCCAGACGGTCTACTTGGTCTTGCCTCGTTCCTTGACTCGGCCGCGCCCAATGTACCGGCAAGATCACCTTCATCCATGTTGCCTTGCCCGTTCTTGCACCATGTGAACCGCACTTGGTCCTAGTGGCCACCGGGTCCCTCGAACCTAGCCTACTTGTCTCTCCACTCCTGGGAGGCCGCTCTGGCTAAGACCTTTCGCGCTTGTTCTTCACCTGCACCAATGCAAACCAAGCCGCATTCTACATCTGGGAGTCCTAGTAGGATTACACGAGTAGTTCTCTAAATGGTTCTACTAGGACTCGATCTTCTTTCGTGAGGGTACCCGGGGATGTATATCCCACAACAGGACAGCATCAAACATGCATATATTCCTCTAGTATGCGGGATGGAATGATTTACTGGTGGACTGCGGCCCTTTGCGAAAGCCGCTGGCCTCCATCTATTCCTCTGGTATGCGGGATGGAATGTCTTATTGGCGGACCAAGCCATGCCTTTGCGAAAGTCGTTGGCCTCCATCCCTGTCGAAGATTTATCTCGAGCGCATCTATCTAGGGGTATCCTAGAGATTAGATTTGTGGGTCTCACCGAGTTCTAGGAACGATGGTGCACACACAACATAAAGATTTAGACAGGTTCAGACCGTAAATTGCGTAATACCCTACGTCATGTATGCTTGATTTTATTGCACGTGAGGTTGTTTTGTTTTGGAGGGGTACCTACTCCACCTTATATATCTAGGGAGCAGAGTTATAAGTCGGTTACATGATCTAGTCGTATACAACAAGGAGCACTACAACAGGGTACTTTGGGGAGTCTCCTAACAGTATACGACTAGTTCTCTCAATCAATTACGTCGTCTTGCACCATAGTCGACTGGTTTGGAGTAGTTGAGTTAAACTTCCCGCAGCCGAGTAGTTTATTCCCGTAAATGAGTGGCTCTAGGGATCCTGGTCCCACAAGCTCCCGAGCATCTTGCACCTCCGCTTCAATTATTGAATCTCCTTTGACATGTTCAAGGCTTCATCTCTTGATGATTCGAGTAGTTGGAGTTAAGCCCAAGACGCTCAAATCTCCTCTAACGAGTAGTTTCCATTGGTGTGCATCTTTGATGCACCCAATGGGTGTAGCCCCCGAGCCTTCGACTACTTTTTAAGTAGTCCAAGGTTCAAAAGCAGTATTCTATCTTCTTCTTGAGTGGTTCAATGGCGTGCACCGAGTAGGTGCACCCATTGGGTATAGCCCCCGAGCTTCGAGTAGTTTTGTTAAAACTAGTCGAAGGTCTTCACGTGACTTAAGCAAAAAATTTCAGAAAAATAAAATCCCAGATAATCCGTGTCAAAGATTTATCTCGATTATGTCTATCTAGGGGTATCCCAGAGAGTAGATTTGTGGAGATCGCCGGACCTGGACTTGATGGTTAACGCGAAGACACAACACACAAGGATTTACCAAACACATGGGCTAACATGGCGTGCTCCACAGCCGGCGATAGTATAGCCCTCGAGAACTTTTGTTGTCGAAGGAAGTACTCTTTTAGAGTAGTCGGCTCATGGCGAATCATGTTTTTAAATAAGCTAATAAAATTATTATAAAGAAAATAATTATTAAATAAGACTTAGCTTAATTCACGGACGACTCGTCAACAAAGCCGTGTCAGTCGGTGGAGTTGTGACGGTTGTTGTTAAAGTCAACTAGTCGGAGTCGAATCCGACTAGTTGTAGATGGCGCGGCAAATGATCTCGACTAGTTTTCTAGTCGAGATGAGTAGTCGTACAGCGAGTCGATGCAGCCCGATGTAGGCGTAGTAGTGCTCGCGTACGTCTTTCCGTGTGCAGCAAGCGAAGATCTTGAAACCTTTTTGGTAGCCTTCGGTGTGCGCATAGGATAATTCCATCAAATTGCTTTGGACGAAGTGCATGCAAGTCTTCGCGGAGTTGTTTTCTGATGCATGGAATGATTGAAGAAATCCTCTCGGCCTCCATGTCTGAGGTCTTTTTAATTCGGCTGGTGCATGCTGCTCTTTAATTGTGCGCAGGCTGGTGCAACTCGGATGCGGACAACACGACCAAGTGCAGTACGATAACGAATTTGTTTCGATCTCGTACAGCTTGACAGCTTTTTTCGGAATAGCTGCCGACCAGGATTTTTCTCGCACGGTAAATCCGCCGAGTCTAGAACCATCTTCTACTCTGCCTCGGAACCACCATGCAAACACACCGAGTCACCTATCAGCACCGAGTAGATTGATCTTTGTTGATAATTGGTCCATCAAGCTCACCCAATAATCCTGCGACCTGCCCTACGATGGGCGTCAAGTGTTGAAGATTTATCTCGAGTACGTCTGTCTAGGGGTATCCCAGAGAGTAGATTTGTGGGGATCGCCGGACTTGGAACTTGATGGTTAACGTGAAGACACAACACACAAGGATTAAGACAGGTTTGGGCCGCCAGTGTAGCGTAATACCCTACGTCCTGTATGGGGGTTTGTGTATTGTATTCTTCTCGTTGGGTGGTTTTAGGCCCTACCGAACTAGGGACCCCTACCCTCCTTTACATATCTCATGGGGCAATGTTACATAGATAGTCTACTAGTCAGTTATAATATGAGAGTCCTAGTAGGAGTACACGAGTAGTTCGAGTACTTCTACTAGGACTCGGTCTTCTTTCTTGAGGGTACCCGGGGATGTATATCTCACAATCTGCTAGCAACCCCCGATCTTTGAAGCAAATATCTTTGGTTTAAAGAGAAAGGAAATCTTTAAAAACCTTCACAAATCTTGAATCACCCGAGTATCCCATCACTGGTGGTTAGTTGGGAAGGTTATCCCTAAAAAACCAGCCCTAATGACGGAATACGATGCGCCACGGGCACTGTTCCGCACAGTAACCCTAGCTGTTGGTTATAAATCCCATTCGTCGAGCTTGCTCATTTCCATCTGCTAAGTGCGCCGTCATCATCCTCCTTCCCGAGCTTAAAGCTGATAGCCCCCGAGCCTGCGCAGCCCCCAAGCTTGTAGCACCCGAGCTTGCGCAACCCTAGTGCGTCGCACCACCACCTTTCGATCCATTAACGCAAGAGAAATCCAAGGTAGTGAGACGCTCAGCTACCATGGATGAGAAAAAGGGTGTCGTGAAGAAGAACGACGAAGCTGGATCCGCCAAGCCCCTAGAGAGGAAGCCTGCCAGGAAGAGGGTATCGTTGGTAGATCCCAACACGAAGCCCAATTCCAAGACGCCTCCTTCACCTGTATATGCATGGAAGGATTGTACCGCCTCAGAGGACGATCGAAATGGCCTAGTGGCCCACGGTTTGCTCATGTCAAAACAAACTCTTGAATGGAGATCTTGCTTAAAGTTACAATTTCCCACTGAAAACACTAAAGAAATCCCCTTGTTTCTTTCTTTTTGTGAACGCGGGGTGGGGTTGCTTATCTCTTCTTTCTTCCGAGAGCTTCTTGAGTTCTATCAGCTACAACTCCATCTTAATCAAAATGGGATTTTGAATCTTGTTGTCTTCGTTCACGCATGTGAAGCCTTTCTTGGCATTAAGTAGTCGGTGATGCTGGAATTCAGTTTTGTCAAAAGATGAAAGACCAGTGGTTTGATATGCCAATCAAGGATTCATGCGGAGACTGGAAGTCTGACTAGTTCATCATCGGTAAGTTGTTTAAAACTTCATCTAATCTTGTTAAGAGTACTCGTAAAACACTAATCCTTTCATGTGTATTTTTAATACAGCAAGAAACCACGCCAAGAGTTGCCCAGAAAAGTACGGGTGGTACCCAAAAGACTTGTCCGAGTGGAATACTAAGCCAAACGCCGAGGAAGCCAAGGATGTACCCGCTTTGTTAAAGCGGGTACACGCATTGAAGGAGAAATGTCTTACTAGAGTCGGGGTTCCATTCAGCTTTTTAAAGCGGAGAATGCAACCACTCCAGGAGTGCATGAACCTTGGATTCGACTACGAGGGAAGCTCGGATCCCTCAAGGATGGCGCCAGAGGACATAGCGGACAAGACCGTGATCATGCGACTGGATCGCATGTTCACTAGTGTAACAAAGAAGCCTCTCATTGTAGGAGAATACTCGAAGGAAAGACCTCCAAGCTCAGTAAGTAGTCGTACACCCTGCCTTGTCAATAAGTCTTGTAATAACAGTTCTCATCCGAATGGTTTTTATTGTGTAGCCTTCCAACAACAACAAACCAGTTGGTGGAATCACCAATAAGGAGTGGGAAGAGTTCGGGCGGAGTTCCTCAGAGAGGACAGAAGATGCCGAAACAAATACTGATACAGTCGTCGGATTCGGAGAAGAAGTCGTCATAGAGACGGATCAAGAAACACCTGTCGAGGACCCTAAGGGTAAGTCCCTTGTGCCTGGTCCAGTATTTATTGAAGATTATCACACCATAGGAGTAGAAAATTCTGACAAGTGCAATCCGCCACCCAAAATTCCGTGGGAAAATTTTAAACCAGAGTGCTCTAGAGAACCCACAGTAATTCATCCTATCTTGAAGAGAAAACGATCCGCCCGCAGTAACATCCTCGAGTGGTTTGAACCATGAGGTAGATCCCTCTGAGTGGCTGAAGATTTCTAAGTTGATCACTACTCCTCAAAGCTCATCCACATCTAGTGCCATAGGTAGTGGTGCAACTGGAAGCACCACCAGCTCAAAGTTGAGCGTTCCAAGGCTGCCAAAGTTCAGTTTCAAACCAAAAGCAGCGCCTCTTGTAGAGTAAGTAAATCCAGTGCTTATGTCTTGTATGTATACATGTTCAAATAGTCGATCGATAATCCTACCACTTGTTTCATGACAGGTCACCAACCCAAGCATTCTTGACAGCGATGCAAACTGACGAAGTGGATCAACAACTGCCTGCTACCACAGAAACAGAAAAAAGTGCTGAACAACCACCCACCGCAGTAGAACAGGAGCAAGTCACTGAAGAACCACTCGTCGAGGCTGAACTAGATAAAGCCGCCAATGCAGCCACTGTAGCGGACCTGGAGAAGGAAAAAGAGAAGTCCCTTGCTGCCATGGACGTCGATTCGGGTGTTGCTGCTGAGGACAACGATACGTTTGATTTGAACAAGTCCACAGAAGAGGACTCAACAGCTACTCTACTAGTACCCGAGGCAAGCTCTACTCCAACAGTCGCTCCAGAGGAAGTAGAGATCATCCAGGCCAATGTAGAGGTATGCACAATTGCTCATTATGTACAATCTGGTCCACCAATTCATATACCGTGGCCACTATTTGTGACCACCATGATGTGTGACCAACAAAAGCCGCAGACTGGCGGAACAGACGAAACAGAGATGCCCAGCATGGATGTTGGCAAAAGCACTCTGCAAACAAGGGAAGAGACTCCAAAAAATGTAAGTAACTTTGTGAAAAGCGCATTAATATATTTGCACAACCAGCATTATCATGCTAATGACCAACTATCCATCTTGTAGATTGCTGTCATGGAGCGCAACATTGAGAGCGAGTCTGTTCAACTCAAGAAACACATGGAAGCTGCCTTGGTAAGAACTTCTTACTTGTAGTAAGTTATACTTCCAGAAATTAGTAAATAACAAATATATCGTCAATCATAGGCCTTAGTGGCAAAACTGCAATAACCCAGCAATGCCGGATTAGAAGCCCGCGTCAAGGAGCTGGAGGAGGACCTGGCTGCGCATTTGGAAGCCCGGGAAACAACTCGAGTTGAACATCAAGAGATGATTAACAACCTCCACAAGCAAATTGGAGCTCTTGGAGATGAAAGGGAAAAGCTTGAAACTCGCAATCGCAAGCTGCAAGCTCAAAACATGAATAAGTACTCTATCTTTTAGATAAAGAAGGTACCTTTATAATCTTGTTTTTTTAAAATTATTATTCCTCTGTGTCTTATCCATAGAATTGAAGAAAGAGCTTGACGATGAGAATGGTACTTCCATATCGCGGCACAACACCTTACAACGCCAAATCGAAGAGTGCGACCGCCTGGAGAAGTTGGTGACCCAAAAAGATGAAGAGTTCTCCAAGGAGCATCAAGCCCGAGTGGATTGGGAAAAACAAATTGGGAGAGCCTTGGCGACTCAACAAGCCAAATAGAAAGAAGTTGAAGATCTGCAGGCAAAAAAGAAAGCCCTGGAAGAAGCCGTGCTGCCAATTCTAGAGATGGTAACCTCAGAAGGCGCAGGAACCCGTAACCTATTTTTCTTAGAGCGCGTCAGCATGGTGCCTGGTCAGATTACTTACTTTTGTAAGAACACCATGAGGGACTGCATCAATCAATTGCTAGCCATGGTGAAGACGCATAATCCAGAGGCCAAGCTTGAAGTGGTTGAACTACCCGCGGGAGGCACGTTGTAATTGGGTCCCAGCATTCAGTTAACCAAATTAAGGTCGGTGGTTAATTCAGTCTTCACCTTCGGTTAACCGAATAACCGAATAAACTAAATCAACAAAGAAGCCCCATAGAAAATATAGCCCAGGCCGGTGACCCTGCAGCAGCGGCCGGTGCTGCCTCCTACCTGCAGGCTGCAACAGGGACCGACGGTGCCTCCTCCCTTCCACCCCTTCGTGACGACGAGGATGGCATCACGAGCGGACCATGGGTGACGAACTGATGACCACGAGTCCGAGCTTGGTGAGATCTGTGAGACCATGACCACGATGTTGTGGTATTGACGTGCTGCAGATAGGCTCGATGTTATACTTCATCCTTCTTGATTTGTCTCGATTCTGTGTTTCATCTTCTCGACTAGTAGAGTGCGCGCGTGTCTCGCGCATGTATTAGAAAACATAGTAAACAAGCATTGACAAAAATACCACATTAGTCAGAACCGAGGCTAACATCCTTGGTGATGCCTCTAACAGCAGAAAAAATAATAAGATAGACAAAGCGTGGTGTAAAGCGTAAACATTAAAATTACTAATACATACTCTCTCCATCCATAAGGCGCGGTCAAACTTGGCACAGTCTCCTATACTAACGTTGACTCTTAATATCTTCAATACTATAATGTTTGTAGCAACAAAATTATAGATATATAAAAGTACATTTAAATATAAATCTAATGGTATTATTTTTGTTAGATAAAGTTTTTATTATGAAATATTAACTATAAGTCAAAACTTTTAAAGTTTGAACCTTGAATTACGTGCGCGCCTTATATTGTGGGACGGAGGGAGTATAATATAATCTACTTTCACAGTTTCACTGGCCAAGAAAACCACACTGCACTAATTTTCTAATGATTCCATACATCTACAAGTCCTAGGTATGTAAATAAAGTAATTTCGATAAAACTAATCGATCTACCGTAGTTTCATGGCGGGGATCTACAAGCTCAGTTTGCCTCGTAAACTAATAAAAAATATAATCAAGAACTAAGAACACAACAATCATCCAATCCAAAAAACAGTGGTGACAAAACGTCGGGCTGCAACTTAAACATTCATCTCCTCAGCTGCTGCACTCTGTGCCATCGTCATCACCTCCGCCCGGGCATTCAAGAACATGTACTGCATAGCCCTGCTGCATTGCTGCTTCCCATCGCTGCTGGTGCCGCCCCCGTCTTGACTAGTGGCAGCATCCGTGTAGGTGGCTTTTGAAGCGCGGTGAGCAAAGCTTGTGGAAGTGTTATTTGGTTGGCAATCTGGCAGTGTCGAGTCGAGTGCGCAGAAGCATAATGTCATCTGCAGCAATGTCCGGACCTCTGAGCACTCGGGTGAGGCGGTTGAGGTTGAATGTCGGCGTCGGGATGTTGTTGTTCGCCGCCGCTTGGCTTGCCGTGCGCGCGTCGTAAACTTGCGGCGACCCAGCGGCACGTCGTACGACGGGCCTCCCAACTGCATGCATGCAAAGGATTAATGACTTATGCATGCGCGGCTAATTATATTACTAGCTGCATTTAATGGAGCTAGGAGGGGAGAGAACGTGCCGCGACGGCGACGATGTCGGTGCAGGAGACGATGTTGCCCCTGTAGTAGGCGGCGTTGACGGCGGCCAATGACGTCGAAGCCGTGGACGGAGTTGGCGTTGGTCGAGGCCGTCTTCTCACCGGTGAAGAAGGCTGTGTCGTCCAGCAGGATCGACCCATCGCACGCGGAGATCAGAGACACACGTACGCGAGTTGGATATGTGGAGATCTTTCCTAGCCAGAACACACGTGCGACACACACGTTTAATAGAAAATAAGATTGCATCACGGATAGTTGGTGGAAGACCGTGTTGGCTACGAACTCGACGAAGTTCATAATAATTGGCTAATTAGATTAATATAATTCTTTTTTACTCTGACTAATAGAATGAGATTATACAAAAGCACAAGGCATGAGAAGGTAAAAATACCTGCAGCCATTGAGGCGTCCAGAAGGCCACTTAAACCCTCGTGGCTGCTGCCCTCGTGGTCTTCTGTATTTTGTATATAGAAAAGATTGGTCACCACAAGCACCATTCTCTACAAAAGTATATAGGATGTGATAGAAAAATTACCATGGTCACCACAAGCACCATTATTGTGTCAGACACTCAGTCCAGATATACAGGTAAGACTCATTCAAAGAACAAGCATTATGGAATAGCAGATATAATGGTGGCTTTAGCACAACAATTTCATGCCTATGCTCATATTGCACTTATATTTAAATGCTTCAGAAAGCATATGGAAAACCTGATTTGAAACTGAACTGCTGTTGAAATATAATTTGTGAAACCTATATATACCAAGAGAAACTACCAAAATATCCATCGGTTTCCCAAATTTCATTAAGAAAACAATAATTTCTGTCATAATCTTTCATGGTTCTAAGAAACAATAATTTCTGCCACATAATAACAAGTCAAGACAAACTCTCTCTCTCTCTCTCTGTCTTAAACTGCCTGTTTTGACAAGGTGAATAGTGCTCGGAGACAGTAAGACAATGGCAATGATAGAGTATGAGATCAGGACAATGCAAGATTCAACCACAGAGCCAACAGACCAAACTTTATTTGCAGTATGACGAGGACCGGATTATCTCATATGATCAATTACAAAAGTAGCAACGATAGAGTGGAGGATCGGCGCCCCATACAAAACATCAATCCAAACCTCAGCAGATGCTCATTGTTGTGCTCTCCTCATCACACATTGTTGGCTTGTTGATGCCTGTTTGCATTGATGTTGATGCCGGATATATATGATGCACATCGGGCGGGCACGCAGTATGCGGGCACTCCCTGCAGAGCACATGCACCGCTATCGCAAGCGGCACAGGTGTACAGCCTCGCAAGTCGCACCAGCACCCCGGCGCTCGGTGCATACTATGTACCGAGATTAGGGATACACCAACCACTCAGGCACCCAGCTAGCAGTGCACCACAGCACATTGTACGCTCGAGCACGCGCGTGTATATATGTATCGAGGAGACCTCAGCCACAGCATGCATCGTCCAAAACATCTAGCTCATCTAGCCATTTTGGCACGTCGATTTCCATCCGCGCGTCGCCGCCGTCGCAAACACCACCGATCAGATCAGCCGCAGCTGTCACTGAGCGACATGGCGCTCTTGTCGCTCGTGTCCACGGCACTGCTGCGCTTCGTCGGGGAGAGTACCTCCGGGCGTCGGACCTGGCCGTGGCCGCGGCGGTGCTCTTCGCCTGCAGCGCCACCCGGAGCCGCATCTCCACGAAACCCGGCGTGCCCGTTCTCTGGCCGGTGTTCGGCATCATCTCGTCCCTCTAGGAAAGATCGAAGCAAACCTGCCTCATATGATTTTATTATCACGGTTTGAAGAGTCCATACCCATGTGGATGCACCTACACGTCTTTCCTACGTTACCTTCGCTCTGATCCGACGTTCCAAACGTAGAGAGGGTACTTTTTATTTGTGTTCATATATCGATCCAAAATATACATGTGGTTGTGTTATTTAATTGGTAGGTATACGAAGTGAGCAAAGAAATTTCATGGTGAGAAAAATAATGTCCAAAACGATAAAAACTCTCTAGAAATATTGTTTTTGAGAAACTTTCTACGTCATTTCCACCGTTAGACCCGACATGTGAGGGGTGGGTAGGAATTATTTGAGTAAGAAGTGTTTTCAATTCTACTAGATCCTTATAGTATATAGATTTGTCTCCGTTTGTCCTTATCCTTCTTGACGATTATTTTGCAACTGGGTTGGTTCGGTCATAGCCTAGTAGTACTGAAATTTTTATCCAACTCGTATTATTCTTTATTGTATGCATAAATTCAGGACTCTACGATACATGACAGCAGAAGACTCTTTTCCGTTTCAGGGTCGGGCTGCTCCGTAGGGATGAAATCGGTCGGAAACATCGAAAATTTTCATTATCATTTCCTAACCATATTTTTTTACTCAGAAGTGAAATCGGAAACGATAATTTTGGAAACGATAACGATAACGGAAAAGTCGGTATATCGAAAACGAAAACATCAAAAACTTCAAATCAAAAACTTTGTAGGACAATTTCAACAACCAACATTATTACATATTTATATCATTTATGCATGTACATTTTTGATAAAAATCAATGAAGCTATATAGGGTGAGGATTCATTTTCATTTGCGACAAAGAAAATTTTAAGCGAAATAGAAGCGTAGGTGTGAATTTTGGGCCTCAATGATTTAACTGGGCCGAATTCGAAATTCCAACGGAAAATTTCTGACTAAATTCAATCAATAGAGCTATTCGACAGTATAAATCCATTATCGTTTCTGTATCGTTTTCCGACACGTACCGTTTCCGTTTCATCGGAACGGAAAAATCTCGGAAACGAAACTCGGTTCATCGGAAATTTCCATAATCGTTTTCGTCCCCATGCTCCGTTCCAGGCTTCCAGGCGGTTGGGCTGAGGACTCGGTTCCATTTGAGATAAACCATACCGTTCCCCTATCCGATACACGTCCCGCCACGCCGGGCTCGAACCATCCGCCGCCGGAGTTGGGACTTTGGAGATGCTCTCCTTGCGGTCACCCCACACCACGTTCCCGCGGACCTCGCCGTGGCTGAGGCGGGGCTGCCTTGGCAGCGCCGCGGCACCAGCGTCCGCACTGGAGACAGCCGCGGGGCCGGGGAGCGTCTCCTTTCCGATTCTGGTACGCATTCCGCTGCTCGTCCCCAGTGTGCCCCTAACCTGTTCTATGGAATGACGCGCTGGAGGTACTGCCTCTGTTATTATACATGATGGTTTCCACCTAGCACCCACATGTTCGACGTAATGCCACAGCGCAGTACGCCGTCTTAGGCCTGGCCGGTGCATTGGGCTGCCTTTTGAGGGACTCAGATGTTCAAACCATTCTATGTTTGGATTCGGATGTGCCTTTTGGCTTTTGCGCTCTAGGATCTTAGGAAGATAATTTTTGCATAGAACTCAAGGCTTGGCCAAATGTGCTCACGACTCGCAATGTGTACATCTTCTAGGACAGCAATGTTAATGATGTATATCTTTCTGGAGAAACAATATCTCATTGCTAATGTCTAAATGTTTTTATTTTGGGTGGATGATGATTAGCTTCACTTTCTAATTTTCTGTCACTCTTTCTCAAGAGATTTTAACTGAGGAAGTGCACCACTATTTACATAACCCGGCTCACACAATGCGCGTACATGTGCCATTCTCTAACACAAGCTAGGTTTCTGGCTAGCTGATACATATTGAGGTAAACGACTTGGTCATATGAAGCTGGGTTTACTGCGAAGGGGGCTTATTGGCCTATCGCATTTGCTTATGTAATTCACATAAAGCAAGTGCAAAGATTCTATTGCCCGTGAATGTTCTTTCCATGAAGCGAAAATCCTGATCAACAATACCTTGTGCTGCCAGCGACTTGTCTGGGCCATCAGAAATATTAGAACTATATAGGAATTTGATGATATCATAAAGAAAAGGATTTGGAAAGAGAAAGGCATAAGCATAGCTGATCAACTATGCCCATGTGTAATTATTTAAGCGTCAAGAGGTGTGCAACTTGGTTAATAATTTATATCAGTAGTTTGCATCCGATGTTCTTTAATGAAAAAACTTCATACTTTACAAGGGAAATACAGATATTTTAGCTCATATTGTAACAGTCCTATTATCCAAACTTTTCAGCGCTTCTCAATCCTCACATTAAATAGTGCTACGCTCAATGTTAAATGATTTATTTGTGCAGCTGGATGCATTTTTGTACTGGAATAGCTGTTCAGTTTTCTTCTGTCTATCTTGCTGGTATGAAGGGACCTGATCTTTTTAGTACTTAATCTTTCCATTTCTTCCATTATGTAGGTGAATGGCTGCACTGGTAACATGGGGTTATGTGTTGCTGAGGCCGCTGCTCTTAGGGGTCTTCACCTAGTCCCCATTTCATTCAGTAGTAGAGAGAAGGTTAAAAAGCCAGTACAAGTTGGACAAACAGACATTAGTATATATGGTCCTTCTGCAAGAGAAGATGTTCTTTCATCTGTTGCTGATGAATTCCCGGATCTCATCGTTGTGGACTACACGGCACCTGATTCTGTGAACTGTAAACTGTTTAAAATTGTTATTTTCTCAGTATGCTATACAAAGTTCTTAGTATAAGTTATCGTCTCTTTACCTTATCTGATGATGATATTACGGTTTGACAAATTCCTTAAGCCTTCTTGCTAGTTCATGCTAAACATGCTGGTGTTCATATAGTCTCTCTTTGCTGCCATGCGCCCATGCTCAAATCAAAATGTATATTTAGGATTTTTTTTTGCTGATTTTTGTTAGGTCTATGTTAATGATTACATTTCAGCTCTTACATGTTAGGATAGCAACAATTATAAGAATAATATTTTTATATATTGGGTTTGTTCTAGCTGAAAGCTTTGAACTCTTGCTTTCATCTTTGTTGCCTGGGGGAGGGAATCTGAAAGCAAATTGCAGAGACTGTATTTGATTAAGCATTATTCTTTTGATGTGAAACACACAAATACTCTTGCGTTATGCAGCTAATGCGGAACTCTATTGCAAGCTTGGCTTGCCATTTGTGATGGGCACAACCGGTGGGAACAAGCAGTTACTCTACAAGGCAGTGCAAGATTCAAAAAACTATGCACTAATGTCTCCCCAGATGGGAAAACAGGTATAAAAACAATATTCTATTTTAATAGAGTTTAAGACTGTCAGTTTGTCATTGTTATACTTCATAATGTTGAAAGCTTGGATGATTTGTATAATTTTTTCCCATTCTTGATGAGGTTGTTGCATTTGTTGCTGCGATGAGAATCATGGCCGAGCAGTTTCCAGGGGCCTTTTCAGGTTATCATTTGGAGGTACAGTTCTACCTTGATTGTTTCTGTAGTAGGAATTAAAAGGTTCACAATGGTGGTTCATTGTGTTTAAGGATTTATAAAGTGCTTAAGCTTCTCTGTAGTTTTTTCAACTAGTTGTCTAGAACTTATTTTAGATCATTAGGCTAAAGATGTTTTTAGTGACCGAATTCAGATCTTTGATCATACCATCTACCAGATCTGCAGCTCAGTGTCAGGATTTCCTTTTCCAGGTTTTAGAATCCCATCAAGCTGGTAAGAAGGACACATCTGGTACAGCTAAAGATGTGATTGCTTGTTTTCAGAAATTAGGTGTCTCATATGACATGAACCGGGTATGGTTTATATTTTACGCTTGAAATTTTATATAAATTATTCATGTTATGAGAAAATAGCTGTTTTTTCTCTGGAAAACACATCGATGCAATTAAACTACCACACTTTCATGTATCAAGATATTTTTCCTGTCAATTTTCGTTGCTGTTCTCATGAACTGTCTTGACTATTCAGTTGCAAATTTCATATATTTAAATACATATAACTGATAAGTAAATTCGTGGTAGGATTTTGTTGGCATGGTGTTATAGTTGTGTAAGTAATTCTAAGAAAAGCACTGCATGACCCAATAAAAGTTGGTCCCTTACAGTTGAAAGATGGCACCTAAGTAGGATATCTCTCTACCAGTATATGTTATGTGGATTACTGATTGAACAGTTATGTGGATTGCCATGAAAAATAGTTCCATCATTTAACAATATATTCAGATCCATGTTTTCATTTTCAGTTTATGTAATTCTAAGAAAAACAATGTATAATTTGACCCAATAAAAGCTGGCCCCTTATAGTCGAAAGACGGTGCTTAAGTAGGATATCTCTCTACCAGTATATGTTATGTGGATTGCCATGAAAAATATTTCCATCATTTTACACCATATGGATCCATTTTTTCATTTCCGGAGTTGTCCTATGAGCACACTGTTTGATTTGGTTTGCTGATGTTTTCCCCGTCTTGTTATGTTACATGTTATCCTCAAAGAAAACAGAAATTTACTATATTTCTTTTATTGAGTAAAGTCTTTTATCGAGTAATTTATCCGGTTTTAAAAAATTAGGGGTGTATGATGTACGGATTTCGAGATCAGGGGGGTCTTTTAGATTTTGTGACAATATCAGGGGGTAAAATGGATTTCACTCTTTTTTATTACCTTCTTTGCTTGCAGATGGTTAAGATTAGAGATCCTGAGCAGCAGCTTGAGATGGTGGGTGTCCCCGAGGAGCACATTGAAGGGCATGCATTCCATTTGTACCATCTCACTTCTCCTGATGATAGGTAATAACCATTCTCTTGAAAATTGGTAGTACTGACAATAAAGTAATTCTACCCGATTGTGGATGCCTTTATAGGTTTGTTAATACACAAGACCAATTTCAAGCATGTTATTTTTTTATCTATGCCGACTTTGCTGTGTTCTCCTTTCAGTGTTTCATTTGAGTTCCAGCACAATGTTTGTGGTCGTTCAATCTACGCTGAAGGAACTATTGATGCTGCAATATTTCTGCATAGGAAGGTTGTTTGATATGTTAATTTGACTATTTTCATATGGTACTGAGTTACAGATATTACTGGTATCTTACTCATACATTTTTTTTAATGTAGGTACAATCAAAGGATTCTAAGAGAATATATAATATGGACGATGTCTTGAGAGAAGGATACATCCAATAAAGTTTAATGATTAGTTAATTAATGTATGCACCAGCGTAGTGTTTTTTGTTAGTCTATCGGGAAGTATAGATGCATATTAATAGAAGTTCTGTGTGAGAATTAAGTAAACAGACAGTCTGTTCTAAGTTCAAGTTTCTTTTGGGGGGCCAAAGAACAATCAACACATTGTTCTAATAGCTAACTGAGAAAATTCATAATCTAACAGTGTAATTTAAACTTTCTGCCGTGCAGCATTTTGTATGTCTCATATCATCAAACTGCGTTTTGTGTGCTTGAAATTGATCATGTTGGCAATCTTACAAAGACGTAATTTAGTGAAAATTTGGACTTTTAAGGAGTACATGCACCGGAATGACTTCAGCAACTAGGAATTTTGTCCTTGTTGGTGTGTTTCTAGTCTGCGAACGGAAAGTTATTCATGAAGCATGGCCATAGGTGAGGTATGATTTCTTTATTCAGATTTGTTTGACCACCTGGTGTGCCTCTTATGTAATATGTTCTACATAAATGCACATACGGAGTATATAACAGGGACTATGGTATGTACAGATTGCAGTGACAACTGCACTGCAGCAAATTACACCTCCTGACTCTCTTGTTGACGAAGCACCTACGTACTATAGTGCTTCTCTACGCTCTGGTCGCCTTTGCCGCTCTCACTCCACAGAATGTGGCATACCCGACCTCAGTCGCTCACGCCCCGTTGAAGCAGAACTTAGAGCATCGGCGCGCTCGTTGTTAGCCTCTAGGTGACCCGCTCAATGGTCTGAGCGCCGCGCCTTGTTTCTAGTGTTCAACTAACCGTGCGCTGTCGATTTCAAGCAGAAGAATATAATGTGGAGCGTTGGACCGGAGTACAAAGTTGCAGGGCAATCAGAAAAGGAATGTGATAAATCCCGATGTCTTCCTCGTGGGACTAGCATCTTCCCTAGCTACACTGACAATCCAACAAACCATCGCCATTGATCCCGAAAGGATCGGAGAAGCTTTGCTTCAGAAATCACTATCTTTATTTCTCAAACCAGATCACAAACAAGCAACGGCACAACACTGAAACACCAATCGCACGCACCGCAACCTACGGCGCGAACCGAACGAGACAATCACTGACAACACAACCACATCACCGAAACAAAACGAACATCACTGACACGCCAACATCTCGCTGCTGTCCTGCACACGCGCTCTAGTTCGGGGACCTTCTCCTGCCCGGCTGCCGCCGCAGGGCGGGTGTTGTCGTCGTCAACGAGCGGCGGGCACGGCTTCTTCTTGTGCATGAACTTCATCTTGGGCTTCTTCTTGAAGAACGGCTCGGGCTCCTCCGGCGCCGGGGGACTGGGCTCCGGCACCACCGGCGTGGGCGTCGGTGTCGGTGGACCGTACGTCGGCGTCGGCGGGGCCGGGTTCGGGGTTGGCCTGGGCGGCGGCGGCGGGCCGAACATGAAGTGCTTCTTCTTCTTGCCGCAGGCGCACGCGACGGGGGAGAACACCGTGTCGTCCGCGGCCGCGAGGTACGTGGCGGTGTCGTCGGTGGCCGTGCCGGCGTCTTGGGTGGTGGGCGCGATCCTGGGCGGCGCCTGGCCGACGCACGGCGTGTCGGGCGCGCTGTGGAGCTGGGCGAAGCAGTCACCGTCCAGGCCGCCGTCGTCGCGCAGAAGCTCGGCGGCGAGCGGGATGCGGAATACGCCGGTGCTGTCGAGAGGGCCAACCGCCTTCGTCTCGTAGGTCTCGTCGGCGGCGGACTTGCTGATCGCTACCTGCAGGTCTGCAGCTCGGCCAGGGGATAGAATTTTAGTGTTCGCGGTCATGACATGGGCCGCAAGCGTAGACCAACCTAATTGGGCCTGATTCAGACAGACATGTGGCCCAGTCCACTATATGGTAAGGACCGAAAATCAGTAAATATTCTATTATTGGGACTTGTTGCTTTTATTGAGGCTTTCAACCGTGTTTCTTAGGACATAGGACAGGTAGATGTCAACAGTTTGATAGGTCGTCTCATGCAGTGTTATCTTATGATTTTTGTTGATGTGGAGGAGAGCGAGGTGAGACTCATGACTTAATTTTTAGGACTATGAGACAACTCCACACTATTATACGAGTTTTGTTGTCATGCAACCAATAATAAAGATATTATATTACTATAAGACAACCAAAACAATGTCTCAAAAAAAGACAACCAAAACAACAATCTATTGTATAGGTTGTCTGATAATGCATCTCAATATTACGTGTCACTGCACGAGACCGTCTATTAGACAACACCAATCTACCTTCCAGCTTATCGAATTCACTTATATTGGTTCCTTGTGCGCCCCCGAGGCCGAGCAACCAATCACGTTATAGCGGTATGTGTATTTGGAGCTTATTGAATTCACTTATATTGCAAGCTTTCAATATATACATCTTACAATTAAGGAAAAAGTCCTACAATAAAAAAGTCCAAGTTACTATCCTCAAGTATGGATAAAGTCTGGATAACCCCCTAAAGTATGTTTTGATTTATTTTACACTCACAACTATCTCAATCGGTTCAATCTTCCTCTTCGCAAGATTTGTCTTTTTTGTTTATCCACACACAAGTGACGTTTTAAGTTGAAATTTTGTGAGATTATAGAGTGCCATATAAAGTATTTTAAAAAATATAATATAATTTTTTATCATTATTTCTCATAAAATTTTATACCAATATGGTTAATTAATGATTACATATCATAATCTTTCAAAATAATAAAAAATCATATTATATTTTCTAAAAATAATTTATATGGTCCTCTGCCACCCCACAAAATTTTAACTTAAAACATCACATGTGCATGTAGAAACAAAAAAGACAAATCTTACGAAGGGTAGATTGGACCGATTGAGATAGTTGTGGGTGTAAAATGAACCAAAACATACTTTAGGGGTTATCTAGACTTTATCTATATTTGAGGGTAGTAATTTAGACTTTTCCACAATTAACATATTGAATCAATTATTTTTATACTTCAAGGGTCATTATGGTCCTGTGAGATATGGATACCCTAGGCCTGATAGAGGTGGCAGACGGCCTGAGCCCACTTTTGATAGGAGTGTGGACCGACTCCGAGGTGGGCACAAAAAATCATCGACTTATTGGACAGGCTTGATGATGATGTGATCCACGAGACACGCAAACCAGCATGTTGATTGCGCCTAGATATCTAGGAGTATCTATCTTAATATTATTGGATAAGTTTTCTTGATATAATCTGATAGGTTTAGATCTTAACCGACTTATAAACCCTAAATTGTCGACTTATATAAGATGGTCTAGGGCCAGGCCATCCTAGCGTCCGATGCATGCGTTGAAGTCCGGACTCTGTGTAATGTTATAAGTAGCTAGGTACATGCCTGCTTCCAGCAAAAAGAAGGAACAAAACTAGAATGAGACCCTGGCGCGTTGTCAGTCGGAGTGCACTTGATTTTGGTTTCGAATAGATTTTCTTCGGAGACAAGCAATCTACTCCAATCAGCAACACAATGCTGATCAGCTGGAAACTTAAAAAATGCACAAACCATTTTGGGGAGAAGCCACAAGATCACATATAATTTCGAGTCAGTAAGTGCCGACTTTGCAGAACTTTAAATTAGTATGGAGACTGACGAGATTTATCTGAAGAAGTACGAAACCGCATACACCAAGTCCCTGAAACTGCCCGTGACGCTCAACAACAAAAGCATTCAGAGACATACAGAGCCGACTAGCTCTGAGCGTTGCTGGCAGTACATAGGAGTATATCACTTGTAACTTGAGATGACAAAACCGTTTCTATCCACAGCACGCAGGATTGCTCATGGACCGGCTGTTTTCAGTTTCCTTGCTTGCTGAACTAGAACAATTTCTCTTTTTTCTCCATTATCATTCCACAGGGGCTACAGATATTGTAGCTCAGACAGCTGTTCGTGCGCACGCGCCCAGCGTAGTGCCGCAGCAGCTGCACCTTGGTGTGAGAATACCAGCATGTTCAATTCCTGACCGGGAACAATGAAAACTGAAGTTACTGCCTGGGCATTCTGCAGCCAGACAACCGTAGTTGTCGCACCAATTCATTGGTGATCCATCTTCTCCTTGTAAATTAATATAAGCTTGCCGCACCCATCCCTTTAATTTGTATAGCACGGACAGGCTGATCGATCGATCGATCGAAAAAGCAATTGGGGTTCACGGGTGACCTCGCTCTCGCACTCATCATCTCAGTTCACATCATGATGATTATAGTACTCTTAAACAAGTGAAGTTAATTAAATAGTTAAATGGGCATGTCTGGTCCGTCTGCTTGTCTAATGTTACAGCAGGGATGGCCGGGAGGTACGCCGTCGGCGTGTGTCAGTGACTTATTCTCTAGCCTGCTTGCTTTCCGGCGAGCGTACTGTCCCGTGTCGCATGCGCAAGGCCGCAAGGGAGGCAGATGGATGGCCATGGCCGGCAAGGGCATGTAGCTAGTATCGCTAGATCCTCACATGCATGCACATAGGCTGCACCGGCCCTATCCTTTTCCTTGGCGTTTTAGTTGCAGGTTTCCTCTGCATAAAAGGAGGACAGCAGCAACATGTTTATTATTCTCAACAAAAGAGGGAACTGCAGCACTACTATCTAGCTAGAATATACGGAGTACCTACCAACCTACAGGTATTCCAGTATTTGCAAACCCAAAAAGAAGCACCACAAAAACATAGAGAAATAATTAGATGTGACATGATTGCACATTGGAACCAACATGAAATTTGCAATTCTTCTGCATCCATCCAACACATCTAATTTCTTCAGGGAATTCAAAGCGCATATTTGCACCCCCAGAGGCCCCACCATATGACCATCTCGTGAAGAACTAGAAGCTTCCTTTGGCACATACATACGTGCACTGAATTTCTTGGCTGCAGTAAACTAGTCGCTGCGCCAGATACATACATACAGAATCCAGTGATGCTTGAGATCTTAGACTCATGTGAAGTTGCATAATCCAAGATAACAATCATATGGTATTCATGTATAGACGGTTAATCATACGTTATTCATATACAGACGAAATTAACCGTTCATCGAGGCCTTAATTAAACAGTAGGCTGGCACTAGAGATATATAGGTACGGAGTAGTAACTAATAAGATCCAAGATGTAGTTTGTAGCAGGTCCTTCATTTGGTGCACCGTGCACAAATGGTCGTCTAGCAATCCACTTGCACTTGCACCTGTGCTAAAGCAGCAAATGGTCGAGAGCGATGAGGCCACTTTTTCAGCGAACCCTAAACCTTCCTCTAACTCCTACCGCAAGTTCCATCTATGGCTACCACCTAACGCAATCTTTTCACGTCATGCCCATGGGAGAGAGGTTATTCCCATCCATGAAACAGAAAAGGTATAGCATCAGCCACAGCTGGAGGCGGAGGCGCTGCCATCTCACATGATGGTTGATCGGCTG
Organism: Echinochloa phyllopogon; assembly: GCA_033239725.1. Classification (NCBI taxonomy): domain Eukaryota; kingdom Viridiplantae; phylum Streptophyta; class Magnoliopsida; order Poales; family Poaceae; genus Echinochloa; species Echinochloa phyllopogon. Next base: position 17,726,422 of record BTCW01000014.1, read on the forward strand.
CATCATTGCAAGCTCTCACATCCAACTGCATCAGCTCATGTGCGTATATATATATATAGCGTCTTCATTTCCCTCCAACCAAGCACTACTATAGCTTAACCATCAGAGCTTATTAGAGCCCTAGCTAGAGACTGATATACGCAGCCATCATTTGCAATGGCGCCGCCGCCGTCGACGACGTTGATGAGAGTGAGACCGCCGGTGACGAGCACGCGACCGCGGTTGCGGCGTCGTCCGATGCCATTGCTGACGGTGGTTGCTTCCGTGGCGCTCCTCTGGCTGTTATGCCTCCCTGTCGCCGCGGACGCGAGCACGTCAGCGCTGCACTGCCACCGGAAGCACCGGAGGCACCACCGGCGCCACCGCGCGGATGAAAACAGCAGCCACATCTCCCTGACCCCGGCCGCTCTCCCTCCCGGCGTCGACGGCGATTCCCCGGCCGAGCCTCCGGGTCTGCCTCCGGAGGCTGGCGGCGCGCCGCCGCCGCGCTCTCGCCACGACAAGCCGTGCCCACTTTCTTCGCATTGTCTCCCTTCGAAGGCACCGGCGGGCGCGCCAAGGTCGGCGCCCAGTTCGGCCAAGCCACCGGTGGCTTTCTCTTTGGCCAAGCCGCCGTCACCGTCTCCAGCCGAGCCGCCCACTATTCCTCGCGCCAGGCAACCGCCATTGCCACCAGCCAAGCCGCCGTCGGCCGCGCCGGCCACGGTACCGCCCCATTCTCGCGTGTATCCACCGTCGCTCCAGCCGGTCCAACCGCACACACTTCCTCACGCCAAGGCACCGCCGTTGTCTCCGGCCAAGCTGCCGGCGCCGCCGGCTCTTCCAGACGCGAAGCCACCATCGTCATCATCGGCCAGGCCACCATCACTGCCTCCTAAAATGGCGCCAGCGCCGTCGCCGTTCTCCCCTTCCAAGCCACCTTCGTCATCAGCCTATCATGCCCAACCGCCACCGTGCACTCTGGCCAAGCCACCACTGGCCCAAACACCGAGACTCGCCCCTGCCAAGCCGCCAACGTCAACGCCATCGCCGTCGTCGTCGGCTCAGCCACCGCGACTCGACCCAGCCCGGCCGCCAACGCCATCGCCGTCGCCAGCTCATCCACCACGGCTCCCCCCGGAAAACCGGCCAGAAGCTCCCACGGTTCCAGAAAAGCCACCGGCGCTCCCTCCAGCCATGTCGTCAAAGCCAATCCCGCCGCCGCCGGCGGCTGTCAAGAACAGCTCATCGGCCGTCGGCAACGTGTTCGACGTGAGGGCGTTCGGGGCGTCGGGCAACGGCTCGGGCGACGACACGCGCGCGTTCCGCGCGGCATGGAAGGCAGCGTGCTCCTCCGACACCTCCGCGACGACCACCCTGCTGGTGCCGCCGGACGGCGTGTTCACCATCAACTCCACCGTCTTCGCCGGTCCGTGCAAGTCCGGGCTGACCTTCCAGATCGACGGCGTGCTGATGCCGCCGGACGGGCCGGCGAGCTGGCCGGCGACCGACAGCCGGAAGCAGTGAATCGTCTTCTACAAGGCCGACGGCATGACGCTGGCGGGGAGCGGCACCATCGAGGGCAACGGCGAGGAGTGGTGGAATCTCCCGTGCAAGCCTCACAGGGTACGTACATACGGAGTACGTGTCTTGCTTCCATTGTGCTGTCAGCTTGTCACGACGATCACTTTCAAAAAAAAAGAACATTTGTGTATGTGTGTCCTGCGTGTGACGTTCGTATCTGTGTTCCTGCGTGTTCACTGTTTCAGGGCCCGAACGGATCGACGCTGTCCGGACCATGTGACAGCCCAGCAGTAAGCCCGCCGTCGCCGGCCGACCACTTGGATTTAATTTGAATTATTTTCACTCTGTTTTTTGTCGAAGCCCTTGGCCTGACTCTGTTGTTCGTGTGGGCATCTGCTGCAGCTGATACGATTCTTCTCGAGCAACGACGTGGCGGTGCTCGGCCTGCGCATCGAGAACAGCCCGCAGTTCCACCTCAAGTTCGACGGCTGCGCGCGGGTGCGCGTCGACGGGCTCTCCGTCAGCTCGCCGGCGTTCAGCCCCAACACCGACGGCGTCCACGTCGAGAACACCACGGCCGTCCAGATCACCAACTCCAGGATCTACAACGGCGACGACTGCGTCTCCATCGGCGCCGGCTGCTCCGGCGTCCGCATCGAGAACATCACCTGCGGCCACGGCCACGGCATCAGCATCGGCAGCCTGGGCGCGCGTGGCGCGCGCGCCTGCGTGTCCAACGTCACGGTCCGGGGCGCGCGGATCGTGGACTCGGACAACGGCGTGCGGATCAAGACGTGGCAGGGCGGCGCCGGCACGGTGTCGGGCGTCGAGTTCGCCGGTGTCCGGGTGCAGAACGTCAAGAACTGCATCGTCATAGACCAGTACTACTGCCTCAGCGGCGGCGGCGGCGGGTGCGCCAACCAGACCTCGGCGGTGCGCGTCGCCGGCGTCGCGTACCGGGACATCCGCGGCACGTACAACCCGCGCGCCGGCGCGCCCATCCGCCTCGCGTGCAGCGACGCCGTCGCGTGCACCGGCATCACTATGTCCGGCGTCGAGCTGATGCCGGCAGGCGGCGGCGGCGGTGGCGACGGCGCGGGGGCGGTGCTCGCGGACCCATACTGCTGGAACGCGTACGGGGTCATGGAGACTCTCACGATGCCGCCGGTGTACTGCTTGCAGGAAGGCCGCCCGGACTCTCTGCAAGATGAACTCACCAGTTGCTGAAATGACGTTGTTTTCTTTTCTTTACCTCTAACAAAACGACATACTCCGTAGAAACTAATTGAATAGCCGACTTCATCTCTTTCGCTCACTGAGGGTAGGTAGCAAGGGAAATGGGCAATAATGAATTGTTGAAGCTGAGAGCTATTTGCATTTGTGGTAGCTAGAAGTCAACTGATCGTGTGTAACTGTACACTTTGTGTTGCGCCTGGATCCGAAATCCGAATCCAAATTATTTCTCCGCTAGGAAAGCGAAAGCCATCTGATCCTACTTCCCATCTTCTCCATTCTCGACACACCAGGATCATGGCTAGCACCGGCACGAGCAGTCTCTGCGGCCCCGTCGCGTTCAAGGACGCCGACGACGGCGCCATCCCGGCGCGCCCTCCCCGTGGGAACGCCGCCGCCATCGCCGCCCTGCCGACGAACGACGTCGGAAGGCTGAGGCTGCGGCGCTACCATGGCGTCTGGGTGCTCGACGACTGGCTTCCGGGCGTCGTCTCCGTGCACCGCGGCGAGGGCCTCGCCGCGCGCCCCGGCGACGTCGTGCTCGCGAGCCTGCCCATGTCCGGGACCACCTGGCTCAAGGCCCTCGCCACCATGGCGCGCGCCGCGTGGCCGCCGGCCGGCCCCGGCCACCACCCGCTCTGAAGCCTCAGCCCGCACGACTGCGTGGTCCTCGTGGAGAAGCTCTTCGCCCTCTGCCGCGGCGCGCTGCTGGACGCAATGCCGTCGCCGAGGCTCATGTGCACACACATGCCGCTGTCGGTGCTGCCGCCGTCGATCGCCGGCGGTAACTCCTGCTGCAAAAATGTCTACATTTGCAGGTAGGAAGGGCAGTCACGTTGCACTTGCACCGGCGCCGCGCTAGAATTTTTCTCGCCGCGTAACGATCAGAGGTTGAACTCCGGGGGTCCATAAAACCCATGTTACCGGTTCGGATTCCAATCTTGGTACCAACTTCTTAACACAAAATCGAAGGGATCTGTGTCCCTCTAGTCGAGTTTTTTTAGTTTTTGTTTGGATTTGTTAATTCTACTCTGTTTTTTTCCGGATGGTTTTCAATTTCAATTTCGCCACCTGAGAGTGTCAATGGTGCACATAAAATTTTGTTCCAAATCCACACCATGATGTGCAAGCTATGGTTTGATAAATCCTGCATGACACATTTTTCTCCCAAGAAAATTGGAATCTTTGAAAGCAAGCCAATGCTTTGGTAATGAGTTTGTTTACCCATACCCACCATCGTACTTTTTGTATTTTAGCCTTTTTTCAAAAGAATTTTACGTTTAAACCTCTAGAGAAACGAATTGAGTTTTTGGACCCAATGGGTCAGCGCCGAGGTAACACGTCTTGGCGCCACGAATCATGGCGCTGAGGTAACACATATTAATCATCTAATAACTCATCTTCCCATGTTGGCACCTCGGCGCCGAGACGTGTTACCGTAGTGCCGTGAATCGTGGCGTCGACCCCTGGAGTCAAAAACGTAATTCGTTCCTCCAGAGGTCTAAACGTGAGATTATTTCAAAAAAGGGCTAAAATGCAAAAAGTGTGCTACCCACCCACATAGCTAGGATTATTAAATTCCCTAATTACGATTGATATTTGGGTGCACACGCCTTCTTGTTCACACCAGAAAATTTGTAATGTTTCAAGAAACCTAAACGTCAGAGAAATTAAATTCAATACAACTCATTATTACAAAATACTGTAAGAAACAAGCATTCAAAACCGAAATCCACCAAAACCATGATGCTGCCTACAAATGTTTCTATTCTTAGAAAAAAAGGACCGTTTTCATGTTAACATGCAGGGATCAGAAGGATGCAGTGGTCTCCATGTGGCACTTCCTCCAGGCAGACGTTTCCCTGTCCGAGGTGTACGAGTCCTGCAACGGCACCTGCATCTCCGGGCCTGTCTGGGACCACATCCTCAGCTATTGGAGAGCAAGCAAGGCGGAGCCAGACAGGGTCCTCTTCCTCACCTACGAGGACGTGCTCCAGGACCCGGCGAACGCCGTCAGGAAGCTCGCACGGTTCGTCGGGCAGCCATTCTCCGCCGCAGAGAAAGAAGCCGGCGTCGTCGCCGGCATCGTCGAGCTGTGCAGCCTTGAGAGCCTGAGGAGCCAGAAGGCGAACAGGGAAGGGTCTCAGGGCGTGTCGATGAAGTTCTCGCATGACTCCTGCTTCAGGAAAGGGGTAGCGGGGGACTGGACGAACTACATGACACCTGAAATGGGAGGACGTTTGGATGCGATTCTGGGGCCGTTTGGATCCATGGTCAAATAACAACTGACATCCATTTTATCATTTTTTTACCATTTGACTTCAAACACTCTCATGGCAAAAGGTCAAATAAAAAATAAAATGGCAAAAATCTTTTGGCTCAACATGATGGTAAAATTGGGTAAAAAAGTAAAACTTTTATTATTTACCTCCAAACACATATGGCAAAAGGAGGGAGAATGGAGTTTAAATAGGTTTTTGCCAAAAGTTTTACCATTTGATCCAAACACCCATAATTGTAAAACTTTTGCTATCTTTTCTTGAGGGTAAAAGTTTTGCTATTTTTTACTCTTGTCATATGGATCTAAACAGCCCCTTAGACATCACGACTGTATGAGGCCAGACCCAACGCGGTGGCTTCACACGCCCGGTAGGCTCGGACTCCACGGTGGAGCTCCTGCGGTAGCCCCGCGGGGTGTAACACCCTGCAGAAGCCGCGCTTGTCTTAGGAGAGAGAAAGACATCAACGGTAGGTAAAAGAGAATAAAAGTGATTCAATGTGGTCCACTTAATGCTACTGTTGCATTACGTGATCAGTGTCTTTGTTGACGGCTTATTAACTTTTTATTGATGTGGACAATGAAGCCACTACTTTTAGATGTTTGCATTGGGCCTGCCCTGTGGTCGCCCGCTCTTAACGTGGGTCCCACGGTCAGATAAAAGGCAAGTCCCTTCCGTATGAGGCTGAGGTCTGGCTTTAAGGGTGGCTCCCGCTTCAGAATAAAAAAACTGTTACTCAAGACACTACGCGATGTCGTCCACTCGTCCGGTAGCACAGGCGTCGGCAGCGGTGCATGCTGGCCCTCCACCGTCCTTTGCCTAATATTTTATCGGATATGGTCGGGTTTAAGCTAGAGGCTTGGTCTTTATCTTTTTGGTTTAGGACCCCCTTCTATAACCGGCTGTGCTATGTATAAGGCCAGCTTTTTAAGCTCCTACGACCCCCTCTTCTGCAACGCTCCGCAACGCTCCGGATGCCCTTACGGAGAAGTTTCAAGGGCCGGGGCTCAATCTTGTGTGATGCCTTTCTCTGCAATAGGACATGCTAATTCCCATGATATTGCATATGATAAATTGCAAAATACGTAAACAATGTGTCAATTTCTCGACTGTACATACTCTGAATCCTCAAAATGGATGCAGATGAGAACTAAAATTTTAACAGCTTTGAAGGGTGAGATTTGTGAAACTACCGTGCAACATTGGCAGGACCCTCTGGGACGTCCTTGCGACCATGCCTCTTCCCCGATAGAACGCTTCTCGCGGTTCTCACGCCTGGTGAATACCTGACATTTCAGTTGCAATGCGCGATACACAAAATCGAGCCAGAATCCCAAAACCCTCAAAAACTCTGAACTATAAAGAAATCAGCTGAATTGAACTGTGCGTCATCAAAGTACAGAAATACAAGAATCAGAACGAACAATCTCGGAAGATTCCAAAAGCAGGACGACACAACGACTGAAAAAATCAGTTATCTGTGTGACGATCTAAGCAGGGTGCCAACAACTGGAGAACCTGGAATTGGACAACAAGCATGCTAAATTCGTTGCCAAAATTTTGCTGAACCACGAACAGGTACAGCTGTAAGGTGCCCCATCAGCCAGAACAAACCTCTGGGCCTGCGTTTGATTACATCCTAAAGAGGCTGGCTACAACATCCTCAAAGGAGGGCCTTTAGCCTTTAGCATAGATATATACATCACGTGTCTCATACAGAAGCATGTTATGCATCTAAGCAGTAAATCTGCATCCTACTTGATCATAATACTCACCGATACTTTTCGTGCAGCAAACTCACTAGATTGCTAGTATAGATAAAGACGGTCTTGAACTTTAAACCACCTCAGTTGGGATAGAAGCCCCAAAACAAGGAGCATCATTCGGACTTCACCGAGAGCCTCTCTGCAGGTTTTTGGAATAGGAAATAAAAGAGTTAATAAACCTTCAACCTCAACATTTATCCAAGAATGATTTTTCCTTAAAAAAATCATAAAACAATGGCTAATGATTTTTCCTTTAAAAAAATCATAAACAATGGCTTACTTATCAGCTCGTATGTCACGATCATTGATGTGCCCCAGAGAGACATGTTAAGAAACCTTGGTCCAAAACCTCTATAAAACCCCCTCCAGCCATCTTCATCTAGCAGCAGCCTGGTAGTTTTCATGACAGATGGCCTACCACTACCGTAGTTATCCATAACCTGAAAATGCATGCAGGTACACCTGATGATGCAATTCTCACACGTAACATACATAATAACAGATCCTTCTATGGCAGTAATTAGCTGTGACAACATTAAGTATCAGGTACATATCCTATCATAGCAAAGGCGGTACTTTAAAAATCTAACTCAAAGACAATCTGCATACCTAAGGTATGATATGATCATCTCAGTATCGTAGACATCATCCACTAGCACAGACAACGACTAAATGTTGCAGTGCCAGACTTGAAATGTCATATTGATGTATAGGAGTGTGGTTGCAAAACTGAGGCTCTGGCTTGGTGTTACAGGCTCAGCCTGGACAGAGGAACAATAAGCTAAAAACACAATCAAATTCACCCAAGTAAAGAGCTAAATACACCATCTCACAAGCTACCTAGAATAACAGACATGTTTTCCTTCTCCACCCAAAATTAAGATTGAAGGTAGTTGTGAAACCGTACATTAAAGCTACCCATATTTCACAGGGCATGAAATACAGCACTGTATCATACTAACACTTTACATCCACATCACTAGGTCACATCCCTTCCAAATTCTATCCTGCACCTGCTGGCAACAATCCACAAGTCCATCCTCTGTTTTTTTCCTCGAATAAAGTCTATCCTTTGTTGCACAATATGTCTATCTACTAAAAAGGGGTTGCAAGCATAATTTTGCTACATCTTGTGATGTGTGAACAGAGAAATTATCAGGAGGAACCACTGCTAACAAACACTGTGATCTTCTGGCACTCAGAAGATGAATCAACTTCCTATTCCAAATATCTTGTCTAATAAAGAAGATTACAAACAGTTGGGGTGCTAGGTTTGAAATATCAGAAAATAACATACTGTCACAAAGAAAACATGATAAATGCCACAGAAAAGTACACACTGCAAAGATACATAATCACTTGTTCAGAAGAACAAATTAGGTTACCTGAAGCCTTGTCTTGATGGTGTCTATTGGCGTGGTGATAATTGACGAGCAAGCACCGGCAATTGTTCCTGCTGTTGCTTGGACAGCAACAAGTTCTGACTGAGATGGTTTTGTTTGCGAGTCATTTCCATAGCCCAAGCTCCTATTTAGGATTCCAATAATATCAATCAAGCATGGAACCAATACATTTATGGACACCAGGAAAAATAAATGTTAGATAAAACAAACACACCTCCAGATAGCATGTTGAGCACCACCGTATGCACTCCACCAAAGGGCAGAAGCTGGCGATTGAGTCAACATCGTGATTCCAAAACCCCGGTAAAGCCCCCGGATCCCTTCTGTTCTGACAACCTTATTTATCACGTCAAATGGGCCTCTATATGTTGCCATCCCTGGCAATCCTTGAACCATAAGCCTTTGGCAAATCTGTAAGCTCAGAGATATGAAAGAGCATTGTGTGAATTACATAGCAAAATAAGGATACCATGCAGAAGAATGCTGTTGCATATGCTTGTTGAGAGAAATGTCGAATAGAATGGATCTAATTGGAGAAACTTGTCCTGAAGTAGTCAGTGCTTGCTCTGTACAGAAAAAGAGATATAGCATCTAGGAACTCCATGATGCAGCATAATGGTCACGATGTGACATGTAACTACATGCTGTGGTTCTTAAACCTTAAAGCTATCTGAAGAGAAAATATTAACAGTTCATAAGGGTTCAAGAAATTGCACATGAGCGGCTTCACTAGAAAGTTATCGCACGCTGAAACACAAAGTCTCCATCAACTGAGTTTCATAATTTTATTGTTGATCATATTTATGTTGTTATGGTTCCTCCTTTGGAAGAAAATACATTAGCATACAAAGAACAAGTTGACAGTGATGTTAGCTATTTTATTTAAAGGCACTAAGCATATAGAGATAGTAAGAAAGAATGCTCACCACATCTAGAGGCACAAAATACGAGCTTGAACAGATACTCGAAACCAGGCCTGCCACGCCGTTTGCTAAAGCAATTCTTGATGCCTCTGACATATCAAAGCGTTCTGAGTATTTAAATGTCATTTCTTTGGAGATCTCCAGTGATGTAAGAGCTAGTACTCGCCCAGGTAGAGCTCCAACTGCAGTGGTGCCAAAGCCTCTGAAAGCACCAGGGATGCCATCACTTCTCAATATCCTCCGAAAAACAGCAAATCCAGACATGTGTGCAAGCCCTCCTTCGGCAACCTGCATCCTAGTCTTAACAACAGCTGTTGGGTGCAGAGCACCTTGCTGGGCTGTGAACAGGATTGCTCCAATCACATGAAACCTTGTCTTGTCCAACCTTCAGTGTGATAAAAAAAGATGGCTATATGAGTTCCAAGAGAATGTGAACTAGTCTCTTTGTAGATCTTGACGTGTATAATTTACACAAATTGCCACAGGAAAGGCATGGTCTTTTTTATATATAAAATCACTGATGCTTACATCACAGATGAAAGAAAAGAAAGACGCAAGAAACAATCACAGTGCTAAATTGTGATCTATTTGATGGCTCATGAAATTTATGAATCTACAACCATACACCACCATTAGGGTATATGAACTTCTACATACAATATTTTCTACAAAAATATGTACATGTGCATCACCATCATAAACGGATGCAAAATTTGTGCAAAAAATATGTTTATTCGCATGCTATACACAAAACAAGTGATCCAGATTATCTTTTGTTCAATTGTGCCTCATCTCTTTCTTTCACAATGGGCAAATGAATGTATTTTTGCTTGAACTTTGCAAGTTCGCATACAAATTTTTTTAGGAATGCGGGTGTAGATGAACCAAGGTTTATGAACGAATTTTTATAAGTGCCAAGCTTAGTACTATGCGGTGACTCAGTGAGAACAGAAATAATGTAGCTTTCTGCAAATCCCTATATTTTGAAAATTAAGGACACGAGTATAGTTGGTCCTAACAATATGTGTATATTACAAACCAATAATTTGGTTTTCTTTTTGGTGGTTGAGTACATATGCATGGATTCTGCTAGTGAAAAACTTCCACACCAGCTGATCGAACTGCCATTTCAAGATTGTTGTTCACACTAATGCTCCACGCCGATAACTAGAATCACTATCCTGATTCCTGAACTAGCAGCCGCCATTGGCCCGTTACGCGGAAGGGAAGCAGACCACAAATCTGGCTCTACTTGTTAATTAAGTGTATCTAAACAAAGCTTGTTCCCGGAACAAATCCACCGCAGGTATCTCGTGACCCCTCTACCGCATGCCCCTTAGTAGCCAAAAACACACCAAAAGGGTAGGGGAAAAAAAGATCCAATGCGCCCTTGAATCAGGTTCCTTGAAACGACCCGCACCCCTAGAAGTTCCCCATTCCTCGATCAACCCTACCCCACGCCGCGCACTCGAAGATGAGAGCATCTGAACAGCCACCCCCGCACGCCACGAAGAAAAAGATTCCTCGGAGACTTTTAACCCTCCTTACTGAACAAGGGTGCCGTGGGGCGCGTACCTCTCCCAGTTGATGTTGGCCTCCGCGAGCGCGATCCCAGCCGCGGACGCCTCCGAGGTATCCGCCGCCGCCGCCGCCATGGACTCGGCCCACGCCTACCCACGGACGAGCCGGCTCCGCGCGAGGAATAAATAGAGGAGACGACGCGCCCGCGGGCGTTCGGTGCTGCCGTGCGCGTCTCCGGTGAGTGGTGTCGGCCGCCGATGCGAGTCGGGCGAGCGAATATGCGCACGGGGAAAAGAAGGCAAGGCACCGGCCGCGGCGGAGGGAGGAGGAAGGGGGGAGCCACCGAGCCAAGTTTGTTGGGGTGCGCCGCGCCACCTCGGGTCATTTTTAGGGGTTTGGACGGAAGTTTCCAGCACGGTCGGGTCGGCGCCCGGCGGAGCGCGCTGCCCAACTCGCCATTCTCCCGGCCGCAGCTCGCTGACATGCGGGACCGGGGCGGGGCGCGGTGGGGCCGGGCAGTCGGTTGCGTAGGTGGGGCCGGGTGGAGCGTGTGGTGTGTGTTTCTCGCTTTCCTGCTTCCAAGGGAGGAGGAGTCGTGCCTCGTGCGTGGGCCGGGAGGTGCTGAGGTGGGGTTCCGCCAGGCGCCAGCGAGGCGCGCGGGGGCACGTTTCCGGCGTCGATTGAGCCTTGCTGTCAGCCTCGCCGCGTGGGTCAAAAAACTTTTGTTTTCTGTTGTGGGCTTGTGGCCAGCAGGGTGGGCTTGAAAGGTCGTCCCTCTCCACCTGTCCCGCGCCCGCGTATCACTCACAACACGAAAAGAATATTTTCATCACATCAAAATATTGACACGTATATGGAGTATTAAATATAGATGAAATCAAAAACTAATTACACAACTTGTTGTAGACGAACATTTTGAGTCTAATTAATTAATTTTTGGATAATTTTTTACATATGCAAATGAAATGCTATAGTGACGCACGCACATCAAAAGACCAAAATTTGCCTCCCAAATTTGAAAACTAAACAAGGGCACAGTTCTACAACTTCCCATTTGTTCCATAATCTCCATAGTACTGTAGAAGATCATTTCCGGGTACTGGCCTTCCCTCTCCCTAGCGTCTTCCTGGACGCTCTCTCCGTGCTGCTGCTGCCCTGGTTGGTTCCTGCACCGACCTCCATTGCCATGATAAGCCACCGGTGTGCCTACCGTAGGATTTATCTACTTATGCCCAAATCAAACACATCTTCTCTCTATTCGAGTTTGTGGTTGCTTAAATTGAACCTTTTCCTACTGAATCTTGCTTCTCTACTACCCAATCGATCTTCTCCCTACCCAATTCGATCCATTGTTGCTCAAATCAATCTTGTCATCCGTTTCTACCTTACTGCCGCTGGATTGTTCCATGGATGCGCAGCTTGGAAGATGAAGGAACGATGAAGCCTATCGAAGAAGAAGCAATAAGAGAAGATTTGCCAGACGAGGTGAGCGCATCCACAGGGCACGACAGAGGCGAACGATGTGGTCACGAGGGGAACTGCCAATCAGGAGAAGCGGCGTCTAGGCGGTAACATGATCTTTTTCCGGTTGTGGCTTGGCGTTATCGCCTTTCAACTAGCTGAGATCTGATTCTACGACCATGGTTTACTGCTTGCTCAGACCAAACGCAAAATAACGTAATTGAGTTGCGCTGCAATCATATCCCTAGCAAAAAGGACGAACCAAACAGCGCCTAGTACTAGTGGAATATTTACACTTAGTTATTCTTTTTCTACGGGTAACTGAAATAGAAGCTTTTAGTAATTTCATTAATTAATAAACATATACCTCATCAATCTCTCTTACTCCATCTGTTTCAAACTATAGCTCGTTTGACTTTTTTTGACTTTAAGTTTGACCGCACGTCTTATTCAAAATTTTATGCAAATTATCATTTTTATGGTGGCTTACTTTATTAATAAAAATTCTTCAAAAATACTTAAATTTGACTATATTTATATTTTTTTTAATAAGATGAGTGGTTGGTAAAAAAGTCAACCGAACTAAATTTAGAACGGAGATAGTACTAGTAAAAAGGGAAACAGTGTGATGTGTGCATAACTGCATCCATAGACAGGAAGTGTACACACGTGTGTGAGTGCTGTATCCGTATTGTGCTTTTAGTAACAAATACGAAGCTTAAGATTTCAAATTTCCTGAAAATATTTAGTTTAGAATACCAAATCTCCCAAAAAAAAAGAGAGCACCAAATCGAACTACACGGAAGCTGCTCACGGGCTCAATGGCAATAAAAGAATGAAGCCCACAATGTGAAAGTGGCCCAGGAACTCTAGTACTTACGGAGTATTGACCAAAAGCAAAAGGTATACAAAATCGATCCAGGAGCCCAGAACAGCACACGGCAGAAAGAGAGGAGGAAAGTCGCCAATGCACATTCCTTATGTGAAATTGCCTTGCTCAGTTGCTCATTAGTTGGCTAGGCTTGAAACCCTGAATGATGAGGACCTTTTTGTCAGTTGTGACCTTAAGATACGAAATATAAAAGGAAAAGAAAAAAAGGAATTGCTAACGACTTAACGAGTGCCTGAGAAAATTTTGCTCGTCAGTCGATTTTTTTTACACCGTGCTTGTTGGTTTTGGTTTCTCATTTATGCCCTCTCCGGAACAAAGGGAAAGTAAAGAAATTTTGGAAGATTTAGATTTCATAATATTTTTTCTATGAAACCCTTTTGCAACAAAGCATTATAACAATCTTATGAAATTTCTATAAAACGGCTTGTTCTGTAAAAATTTTAGAGGAATTCTACCAAGAGGTTGGACCTCATAATTTTTTTATGTCCATCTCTCTCCTAATCCCTTTATTGTTCTTGTGCTGTATCTAAACAAACATTTGTAATTTCTGTGTTTATTTTATTTCATAACATTCGAGATACAATCAATTCTTAGGGCATGTACAACAGTTAGACGACAACAGTTGTCCTTTTTGCCGCATAGGCAAAATGAGATGACCATATTTAATGAGAAAAGAGTGCTGCTGCCTACTATTTTATTTACTACTTTGGCCCATGCTTCTATGCAAAACAACAGTATCCAAAGTACATACTTCATTCGTTTCAAAATGTAGGTCGTTTTGGCTTTTCTAGATATATAACTTTTGCTACAAATCTAGACATGATATATACTTAGATACATACCAAAAACTAAGAATCTAAAAAAGCAAAAACTGACATATATTTTAAAACAGATGTGATATTAATTATCACATAAAGTTATTTATTTAGCTATCAGTATATATCAAATAAATAACCGTTGTCTAAGCTGTTGTACTCCGTACATGGGCCTGTTCGCTGCAGATTTTTCCAGCGCTTATGCTGCAGCTGCAGTGAAGCTGTACAAGCAGCCGTTCGGCTGCAGGCCCAACAAGCTGTAGCTGCAGCCTAGCCGTTCGGCTGCAGGCCCAAACAGTTTCCATCTATCTTCTCCCGTTTAGGGTTTGTTTAGTTCCAAAAAACAACTCCCAAATACACTATATATAAAGAAGATTCTCCATCACATCAAAATGTCATAACATACATGGAGTACTAAATATAGATAAAATCAAAAACTAATTGCACAGTTTTGTTGTACTCTGCAAGACAGAACATTTTGAGCCTAATTAATCAATTTTTGGATAATTTTTCACAAATACAAACGAAATGCTACAGTAGCGCAATGATTACGAATGGACATCCTACTTCCAAATTCAATCTCCCGATTCTAGCGTATAAACAAGGCCAGGACTTCAGGCACTCCGTCAGGTCGAGGGCGAAGCACCGAAGAAGATACGAAGGCTCTCCTCTAGGGTTAGGAGACCGGCCACCCTCTGGAGCGTCCATCCATCTTCTGCGAAGGTCGCCGAGTCCGTAGAGGAGTGCGGAAAATCGAGCGAGCGACACCTCACTCACCCGGTTCCCCCACCGGGGGCGGGCGCTCCTGTGCGGCGGCGGCGACACCATCGACAACGCCTCCTGCCTCCGACCTCCGCTCACCTGCCGGCATCCTCGGCTCCCAACCTCTCAACTACACCTGCTCTTCACTTCTCTGTACAAATTGATCAGCTCCACCAAGGGTAGCATCCTCTCCAATCTTTTGTCCGTTGTGCTTTGGTACTGTTATTGCAACGGATGTCCTGTGCAATTTCAATTTTACATTAGTGAGATTACATGAGTTTATCAGCTCTTAAGCACTACTCATTTGTGTGGCCAATTAGCAGATTCTTGATGTGACATTGACTTGCAATATTTAGGATTGCGATTACATTTCAGTAATTCATGCATTGCTCTTTTGCAGCTTATTTTCACCATACAGTGTATGCAGCATTAAAAGACTTCAATTCGCGTAACACAATCTGTTTTAACTCCTGTGATTTGTATATTTCTTCATCCAGTAAGCAACAAAATTTAAAGTCTAGCACTGAAATATCAAACTGGATACATCCTTTGAAATAAACAGATCTTATTCAGTATCTCAATGTGTCATCTCTCAGTGTTGTCAGAACCGGCGTACTCGTCAACATCGTCATGGTCTTCACCTAAACACTGTCGCTACTAACTGCTTCTAGCTTGAACACTACAACCACATCAAGGCAAAATTTTGGTTCCTTCACATCTGCTCAAATTATGATAAATGTTTGCTTCCTACCTTACGGCATCTTGTTGTTTGTACTGCATGTGTCATCTAAAAGCTCATAAGTAAGAGCTTATACACTGCATAGTTGCACACAGATGGATGGAGGTCGTGCCAATTGGGATGATGAAACCACAAAGATTTTCCTGGACCTCTGCATTGTTGAGAAGGAGAATCTAAACTACAACAAGAAGGGGTTGACCAAGCAAGGATGGCAGAACTTGTATGCCAATTTTCGACGGAAATCAAGAAGGGCTTATGGTTGCAAACAGCTTCAGAACAAATTTAATAGCCTAAAGAGGCAATACAGTGTATGGAAGAAGCTAAAGAACAGGAGCGGTAGTGGGTGGGACAAAAGAACTGGCACATTGAACTGCACTTCTGAATGGTGGGATGACCGGATTGCGGTAATAAATTTTGTTCACATTATTACTCTTGCTGTCATTTCTCAAAGGCTGAAACTGAGAACTTTGTTTTGTTGGTGAAGCTTACATTTATCCATTCTAACTTGTAGGAGAATGAGGAAAACAAACAGTTCCGTAAGAAGCCACTCAATTTCGACGATGAGCTCAGCATTTTGTTTGACTCCATGGATAACGAAGATGATACAATGTTGTGGGTAGGGGGTATAGGAGATAGGACACCAAGCGGTAGAAGCGAAGACAACAATGATCAACTGTTGGACGATAATATTGACGGGTCGGAGGACAATGTTGGACGGTCTAGTGTGGGTCGGGCGGCCCATAGGTCAGGGAAGGAGCACCTGGTTGATAGCCCCCCACCCAAGAAGACAAAGAGAATGGAGGACTACGTTGCAAGCATATCTGATTGCATGATGGAAAGGATTTGGAATGAAAGAAGTGTGATCAGCCGTAAGCAAGAGGAGGTGACAGAATTGCTGCAACCTGCAGAACAGGATGGTGTCTCTAATGGTTCTGAGTTGTATTTTATAGCAGCTGAGTTATTTCGGTCACCAGCACGACGTGCAACTTATAGGTCCATTACCGCTGCCGACCGCAGAATCGCATGGATTCGATGGACTTGGGATAATGTCAAGAAGAGGTGACACCGGTCCATGTTTAGAATTTCATTTGCCAATGCAAGGCACGTGAGTGAAATATATCAGTGGCCACATAGTGTGCCATAACATCTGTAAAGGGTAGTTCCTTGGTAGTTAATTAAACATGCTTTTGCATCATTTGCATATATCAAATTGAGTTTTGGTAATTAATGACAACCGTTGTGGACTAACAATTTCATTTGAGATAATGAGAATAGGTTAGTTTTGAGAGTTGGAATGAGCTTCAAGAAATGATACATGAATTACATGAATGCTTTGGATCATGGGAAGCTCAAGGCAAAGGTATAAGATAGGGCTTTTAAATTTGACTCAGGCGGACAATCCCAGAAAAGGAAGTATAACCTTATATATAAAATCTGTGAAAATCCGATCGTCTCACGGACAGTTCGCGAGTAGTGCTGACTTGTGGGCCACGTGTGATAACTTCGAGCTTGTGCTAGGTGTCCGTCGGACAGTCCGAGGTGGAGCTCGGACGGCCCGTAAAATAGCTCTGTTTTAGACAGAGACGGTTTTTGATGTTCCGGGGGGTCAGACCGTCCGACCACGCCTGGCGGACCGTTCGAGGTGGTCTCGGACAGTCCACGGGTGAGGGTCGGATAGTCCGGCCTGCCCAACGGTCATCTCTGACACACGTTTGACTGCGCGTTGTGACCGTTGAGTTTTGAACGCGGACAGTTCGAGGGTGCAGGTCGGACAGTCCGAGGTGGCCGTTTTCGATGCGTTTTTGAACGTAACGGCTAGTTTTGAGGAGAGGGCTATATATACTTCAACCCCACGGGCATGTAGGGTCTCTTGGCACTTTGGGAAGCTTTCTTGACATACTAGAGCCCTTGTTCTCCTCTATCTCACTCACTTGCTTTGAGATTGCATTTCTTTGTGAGATTGAGAGCCACTAGTGCATTGCATCAAGGATTTGATCATTGTGGCACTTGGGATTCATCAAGCGAGCGAGTTGATTTGTTACTCTTGGAGGTTGCTTCCTCCTAGACGGCTTGGAGCTCATGATTCCATTAAGCACTTCAAGAAGATTGTGAAGTTGCCTTGGAAGATTGGTGTGAGAGGTTCTTGTGCTCACCTCGCCGGAGTGGTGAAGAGCAACTCTAGTGAAATTGAGATTTGGAGCGGTTCTTTGGTTCTAACCGGCTTAGAGATCAAGACGAGTCTTGATAGAAAAACGGTTGAACATCGAATCCATCTCAACGTGGATTAGGGGTGACCGGCAAGTCATTGACACCACGGATAATTTCTTGTCTCTTGTTTGTGAGTTCTCCATTGTTGGTTACTTTGAGCAATTTAATTTGAGCAAGTAATCTATCTAGAACTTGAATTGTATCTTGTCATCCTAGTATACAAACCCCTCAACATAGGCTTAGAATAGCTAGAGATTTAATTTCCCTTGTGATTCTAATTAAATTTCTCTAGTGTTGTGATTGAAGTTTAAACTGCCTATTCACCCCCCTCTAGTCGGTAATCCTAGATAAAGCACCAATGGAACATGAAAACACCTTTTTTGCTTCGCCCATCTCTATATGCCACGGCGAATCGATCGGTTGAATCCGCTGCAAGCCCATCTTCCAAATCCCCACATAGTAGGAAACTAAATGAGCTACTAAGCGAGGAAGCCCGATTTCTAGAGGACTAGAGAGGAAGGACTAACTCGGAGATAAATCATTCAATAGCAGATAAGAATCGGGTTCATAGAATGGATCAGCTGCCCCAGAAAGAGGTAGATGAGAACCTGCTGGGGTTTGCGCCCGATCTTTTGATGAGAGGCATGGGGGATAACTCGATTGGAGGAGACGACGTTCACGGCCCGACTACAACCTTTCAAAGACTGCGCCTTAGCGACCGATACACCACCTCCTTTAGCTGCCGCAATCTTGTGGAGCGCGACACTCGTTCCTGCAATCAATCGAAGAACTAGCAAGAACAAGTATGATACAAGTACTGAATTTACTAGATGGGAATTGAAGTATCTCAATCTCAAACTCAATCACCAACGAAGTGGGGTTCCGTAGACTCGAAGACGGGTGGCTGGACCAGCACGCGCGCTTACAAGCAAGTAGCAATGGCTAAACTTGATCTAAACAAAACCCAAGTGTTCTTGGCGGCGGCTAAGGGGTATAAAACAAAGGGAGGACGACCAGAGGGGTGTTGGGGTCGTGCTCCAACCCTAGGACGCGTCCATAATGGACTCTACATGATACACGGCCCATTGGGCCAAAATACGATGACGCAGCATCATGGGCAGAAAACGTATCGGCACAAAATAGACGATTTTTGCCGACTCCGACCAGATATGGACGCGAGGTCGGATCCGTTGGAAAGTAGACTTGATAAGCTTTCCGTGAAGTACTTGAACGCCCCAATCCGAGTCCGTATGCGACCGTGACGTCCATCACAAGTTGACACTTTTCTGCAGTCCGAATCCAGCCCGCGCGAATTCGATTCCTTCTCGGTCCTCTCCATGATTCCTGATCAAAACAAGAGTGCACGGGTCTCCACATTCTAAATATGATGAACATGAACTCAAGAGTGAACTCACATGAGGATTATGTTGTTTAGCACGAGCACGAGTTATAGGACCAGCAACGATAGGAGGAGATGGCGTGGATGTATCGTCGGCATGGATGTCCTCATCATCCTCCCCTTCTTGCATTTGAGCCGTCCTCGACTCAAGCTCATCTTCCTCTCCCAAATATGGCTTCAAATCTGCAATGTTAAATGTGGGACTATGCATTATCATTAATCTTCTCTAACACTTTGAATGGACCATCTGCTCGAGGCAACAACTTTGATTTTCTCAATTCAGGAAACCGGTCCTTTCTCAAATGCAACCAAACTAAATCTCCAGGTTCAAACTTTAATTCCTTTCTACCTTTATCACCAGCAAGCTTGTATTTAGCATTCATGCGCTCTATGTTTTCTTTAGTTGTTTCATGCAGTTTTAACATAAATTCAGCACGCGTAATAGCATCAAAATTCAACTTGTCAGACGATGGCAAAGGCATTAAATCAATAGGAGCACGAGGCAAGAAACCATACACAATCTGAAATGGGCACATCTTTGTAGTAGAATGCATCGAACGATTATAAGCAAACTCAATATGAGGCAAACAATCTTCCCACATCTTAATGTTTTTCTTTAAAACAACCCTTAACATAGTAGACAAAGTTCTATCCACAACTTCAGTTTGACCATCAGTTTGGGGATGACATGTAGTAGAAAATAAAAGCTTAGTCCCCAATTTAGCCCACAATGTCTTCCAAAAATAACTAAGAAATTTAGCATCACGATCAGACACAATAGTATTGGGCACACCATGCAAACGAACAATTTCCCGAAAGAACAAATCAGCAACATGAGAAGCATCATCAGTCTTATGACATGGTATAAAGTGTGCCATCTTAGAAAATCGATCAACAACCACAAACACACTATCACGACCCTTCCTAGTTCTTGGCAAACCCATCACAAAATCCATAGAAATATCTTCCCAAGGAGCACTAGGAACGGGTAAAGGCAAATATAAACCGTGTGGATTTAACCTTGACTTTGCCTTTTGACATGTAGTGCAACGAGCAACAAATCTCTCCACATCTCTTCTCATCCTTGGCCAAAAGAAATGACCAGCAAGTATATCCTCCGTCTTTTTTACTCCAAAATGCCCCATCAAGCCACCTCCATGCGCTTCCTGCAACAACAACAAACGAACGGAGCTAGCTGGAATGCATAGCTTGTTAGCTCTAAACACAAACCCATCACTAACGATGAATTTGTTCCATCCTTTTCCATCTTTACAATGCAGCAACACCTCTTTAAAATCAGCATCATTAGCATATAGGTCTTTAATTGTTTCTAATCCAAAGATTTTGTAATCAAGTTGGTTCTCCTAGACAACGCATCAGCAATGACATTTTCTTTCCCTTTCTTGTGCTTAATAACATAAGGAAAAGATTCAATAAATTCAACCCACTTAGCATGTCTACGGTTTAGTTTTCCTTGACTACGAATATGTTTCAATGATTCATGATCAGAATGAATAACAAACTCTTTGGGCCACAAATAATGCTGCCAAGTTTCCAATGTTCGAACAAGAGCATACAATTCTTTGTCATAAGTGGAATAATTCAAAACAGGCCCGCTCAATTTTTCACTAAAATATGCAACTGGTTTGCCCTCTTGCAACAAAACACCACCCAATCCAATTCCACTAGCATCACATTCAAGCTCAAAAGTTTTATTAAAATCAGGAAGTTGGAGTAGAGGTGCATGTGTCAACTTATCTTTCAGCATGTTGAAAGCATTCTCTTGCTCTTTGTCCCAACGAAAAGGCACTCCCTTCTTCGTAAGCTCGTTCAATGGTGCAGCAATGGTGCTGAAATTCTTCACAAAGCGACGGTAGAAACCAGCAAGTCCTAGAAAACTCCGCACATGTGTAATAGTCTTTGGTATAGGCCATCCCTGTATAGCTTCAACCTTGGCTTGATCAACCTCAATTCCCTGTGGAGTCACAACATAGCCAAGAAAAGACACTCGATCGGTGCAAAAGGTGCACTTCTCAAGGTTACCAAACAAACGTGCATCTCGTAACGCATTAAAAACAGCACGCAAGTGATCAACATGTTCATCCATGGATTTGCTGTAGATCAAAATATCATCAAAGTATACTACAACAAATTTCCCAATGAAAGCACGCAAAACCTCGTTCATTAATCTCATGAAAGTGCTAGGTGCATTAGTTAACCCAAAAGGCATGACTAACCACTCATATAGACCGAACTTAGTTTTGAAAGCAGTTTTCCATTCATCTCCCAATTTCATACGAATCTGGTGGTACCCACTACGCAAATCAACTTTAGAAAACACAACAGCACCACTCAACTCATCAAGCATATCATCTAAACGTGGAATAGGGTGTCGATATCGGATGGTGATATTATTAATAGCTCTACAATCAACACACATACGCCATGTTCCATCTTTCTTAGGCACCAAAATAACTGGAACAGCACAAGGACTAAGAGACTCACGCACATACCCTTTGTCGAGTAGCTCTTGCACTTGCCGCTGAATTTCTTTTGTTTCCTCTGGATTTGTTCTGTATGGTGCACAGTTTGGCAAAGATGCACCATGAATTAGATCAATCTGGTGCTCAATCCCTCGCATTGGTGGCAGCCCCGCTGGTATCTCACTTGGAAACACATCCGAATATTCCTGCAAAATGTTAGCAACTACAAGGGGCAAAGATTGCTGCATATCGTGAAGTGAAATCAAAGCATCCTTGCACACCAAAGCATAGGCAACAGAAGTAGAAGCAACCAATTCATTTATATCAGATTTAGTAGGAAGCAAGCAATGCCCTTTTAATCTTATCTCATCTTTCTTACATTCAGCAGGTTTGACAATTTTAGTGTTCTCATTTTTATCTTTTGCAGCTTTAGCAATATCATCACGCACAATATCCTCAGGAGACATGGGAAGCAAAACAAGTTTCTTATCATGGTGTATGAGAGAATATTGATTTGATCTACCATGATGTCTACAATCTGTATCAAATTGCCATGGCCTACCTAGCAGAATATGACAAGCTTCCATAGGCACAACATCACATTCAACAACATCATGATATGAACCAATAGCAAAACTAATTCGAACCATCTTGGTTACCTTTACCTTACCGCTGTTGTTCAGCCATCGAATGTGATATGGATGTGGATTTTGTTTTGTTGATAGTGAAAGTTTCTCCACCATGTCGCTGCTAGCCAAGTTGTTGCAGCTGCCTCCGTCAATGATCAAGCGGCAAGATCGCTCTTTAATTACACACTTGGTTTGGAACAATGTATGCCGCTGATTTTGCTCCGCCTTCTCCATTTGTGCACTAAGCACACGTTGCACAATGAGGCTCTCATAATGCTCTGCATCCTCTGCACCAATCTGTTCATCAAGTGGCTCCTCACTACCTGCATCGTCAGCTGCAAGCAAAGCAAGTGTTTGTTCATCGAAATCAGAAGCAGAGGAATACCCAGCATCATTGTTAACCACCAAAACTCGCTTGTTTGGGCAATCACGCTGCACGTGCCCATATCCTTTGCACCGGTGACACTGTATATCTCTTGTTCTACCTGTGGAGGCAACTGAGGAAGTACTACCAGCCGGTTTTGGAGCAGATTTTGTTGCTGAATTTGCTGGAGTTGCACGTGTCTTGTCGCTAGAGGGAGGTGGCGGTGCTGAACGACTCGGCGACGGAGTTGGAGGGGGTGCATGCCCAGTCAAGGAGGTAGTCGTACGCTGCTGCCATGGTGCTGATTTTCCTGCAGAAACATTAGACCTCGCACCTGCACGTCGTCCCTGCACTTCTCTTTCAGCTTTACAAGCAATATGAAAACATTTCGTTATGCTATTATAATCTTTATATTCAATGATATCCCGAATTTCTCTATTCAGCCCTCCCACAAATCTAGCAATCGCAGGTTCCTCACCCTCCTCTATTTGACATCGCAGCATACCCATTTGTAATTCTTGATAATATTCTTCTACACTTTTAGCACCCTGTCTCAATTGCTGCAACTTATGTAACAGATCACGTGCATAATAAGAAGGAACAAATCTAGCCCGCATGACCCGTTTCAAAGCATCCCAAGTTTGTGGCATGTTATTAGGATGTTTCTTGCCATGTTCTATCCACCAAACAGAAGCAAATTCAGTAAATTCACTAGTAGCAGCCCTAACACGTGTAGCTTCAGGAAATTCATGGCATGCAAATTTTTGATCAACAGCAATCTCCCAAGTAATGTAAGCATCAGGATCATATTTACCATCAAAAGGAGGTATCTTAAATTTAATCTTACTAAAAGCATCATCATTACCATGTACCTCACGTCGACGATGACCACCCATACCTCGGCGATTAAAACGTTGCCGACGGCGAGCAGGATCTTGGTCTTCGACTTCAGTGTCTGCACTATATGCATTGTCTTCAAAACTTTCTTCCTTCTTGTCATCCTTCTTGTCATCTCCATCTTTTGCACTGGTTGTTTTAGCATGCATCTCATCAAATCGCCTCAAAAGTGTAGCAAGACTCTTGTCCACACGAGCCACTGATGTCTCCATCTTTGTAAGCTTGCTATTGGTTGCGATCTGTGCGGCCTCCAATTTCCCAATCTTGTCATTCGTCACCAGCAAGTTGTTATCAATCCCCTCGTTGTGCTTCTTCACTAATCTTTCAAAATGTTGTACGATGCCCTTGGTGCGAGGAGACTGCGGAGTCTTGTCACTTTGAGACCCGTCACCATCATCTTGAGGGCCTGCCATGGTCCAACAAACAAAGGCAACAAGAGAAACAAGTGAAGGAATAAAAGCCCTACAGCTAATAGGATGTAGTACTATAAGGCGCTCACTCTCAACTTGTTATACAAGCTCTTACCAATTCTTACCTTGCTCGACGGGAGGGCACAACTACCACAAGTCGGCAAAACTGGAATGAAGTGTATCGGTGCCGCAGCAACAAGACCTGTCAAGCTGTAGTCGGATATGTGGAGCTATAGGTGGGCTGACAAACAAGGAATAGCTAGCACCACGTTAGTTAAACAAAGCAAGCTGAATAATCGTTCAACGGCGGTACTGTACTGGTCCTAGCCTAGACCGTGCTAGAGACGCGAGCCTCGACACAAGGGAAGTTACAATGCACCACCGAAAACAATAGATACTCACGATGAACAGATCAGCCCCCTTTCTTTCTTTCTTTCTTTTTTTTCTTTTCTTTTCTTTTTCTTTTTTTTCTGTTCCTCTTCTTTTTGGGGACTAAAATCTTTTGATTGATGCTATGACAACCAAAACAAATGGCAGCATACAACCCCTAACAAAACAGATTTACAATTCTTATTTCAGCTAACCAGACACGCAAATCTCAAAGGCGATTGCGGCGTGCTCAGACGGAATTTTTGAGCATGGTCAGATCCGTTGGAAAGAGCACGAGTTAAGCTTTCCAGATTGTACTCAAACACCTGATTTGGATATCGGACGTGGAAACTGCGGCAGTTTTCTTCTCGTGCTGGACAGGGACTCCGAATCAGAAAGTGACAAGAACTCGAAACTCTAAAGGATTAAACTAAGACCAGCAACTCGACGCGACCGATGCAACCAAAAACTCAACAAGCCCTAACTAAGCAGTACTAGCAAAGGCTCAAAGGGTTTATAGGATTGCGGTAAAACTAATCTACTATTTTTTGGCTTTTCTGGGGTTTGCGCCCGATCTTTCGATGAGAGGCGTGGGGGATAACTCGATTGGACGAGACGACGTTCACGGCCCGACTACAACCTTTCAAAGACTGCGCCTTAGCGACCGATACACCACCTCCTTTAGCTGCCGCAATCTTGTGGAGCGCGACACTCGTTCCTGCAAGCAATCGAAGAACTAGCAAGAACAAGTATGATACAAGTACTGAATTTACTAGATGAGAATTGAAGTATCTCAATCTCAAACTCAATCACCAACGAAGTGGGGTTCCGTAGACTCGAAGACGGGCGGCTGGACCAGCACGCGCGCTTACAAGCAAGTAGCAATGGCTAAACTTGATCTAAACAAAACCCAAGTGTTCTTGGCGGCGGCTAAGGGGTCTAAAACAAAGGGAGGATGACCAGAGGGGTGTTGGGGTCGTGCTCCAACCCTAGGACGTGTCCATAATGGACTCTACATGATACACAGCCCATTGGGCCAAAATACGATGACGCAGCATCATGGGCAGAAAACGTCTCGGCACAAAATAGACGATTTTGGCCGACTCCGACCAGATATGGACGCGAGGTTGGATCCGTTGGAAAGTAGACTTGCTAAGCTTTCCGTGAAGTACTTGAACGCCCCAATCCGAGTCCGTATGCGACCGTGGCGTCCATCACAAATTGACGCTTTTCTGCAGTCCGAATCCAGCCCGCGCGAATCCGATTCCTTCTCGGTCCTCTCCATGATTCCTGATCAAAACAAGAGTGCACGGGTCTCCACATTCTAAATATGATGAACATGAACTCAAGAGTGAACTCACATGAGGATTATGTTGTTTAGCACGAGCACGAGTTATAGGACCAGCAACGATAGGAGGAGATGGCGTGGATGTATCGTC
Organism: Echinochloa phyllopogon; assembly: GCA_033239725.1. NCBI lineage: Eukaryota > Viridiplantae > Streptophyta > Magnoliopsida > Poales > Poaceae > Echinochloa > Echinochloa phyllopogon. The sequence goes on from BTCW01000014.1 coordinate 17,751,917, forward strand.
GGCATGGATGTCCTCATCATCCTACAAGTGGTATCAGAGCTAAGTACTCCTTAATTGAGGGATTTAACCATCTTGGAGTGGGATTAAATGGTAGAGAGAACAAAATGAAGCAAAGGAAGACACATTACTTTGATGGAAAAAATTATGATTATTGGAAAACTAGAATGACAGCCTATTTAAAAACAGTCGGGAGAAAGATTTGGAATATTGTGGAACATGGGTTTGTCATTCTAGACAAGAATAGCAAAACACCAACCGATCTAGAGAATGAAGATCTCAATGAGGAAGCTTTGTGCATCTTGTATGAGGGCTTATCACTTGATCAATTCAACCGTGTCAAGGGTCTCACTATTGCCAAGGATGTTTGGTACAAGCTTGTGGAAATATATGAAGGAACATCCCCAGTCAAGGAAGCCAATCTCTATGTGTTCAAGGGAAAATTTAATGAGTTCACGATGAAGAAGGATGAAGACATTTCAACCAAGTTTAACTGGTTGAATGATATTGTGAATGAGCTCAAGTGTCTTGATTTTGATGTGCCGGATCAAGACTTCTCTCACAAATTCCTTAGATGTCTCTCTGAGAAATATGAGACAATTGTCACATTGCTTGTGAGAGAAGACTTGAAGAGCTTGACTCCCACGGAGGTGCTTGGTGAAGTGCTCACACATGACATATTCAAGCAATATCAAAAAGAAGCTCATGGTCAATCAACAAGTGAAGAGAAGAAGAACGTCGCTCTCAAGGCCAAAGCCACTCAAGAAGAGGATAATCATGAATAAATTGATGAAGACTCGGATGAGGAAATGACTCTTATTGTTAGAGGGCTCAAGAAGGTCCTTGAGAAAAAGAAATTTGGGAAGAAGAATCAATTCTCAAAGAAGAATCCATTTGAAGGGAAAGAATGCGTCACTTGTGGAGAAAGAAGGCAAATTGGCATGAACAAAAACAAGAAAAATGATTCCAAGAAAAAGAAATACTACAAGAGGGAGAAGAATGGGCAAGCCTACTTTGTTGAATGGGATTCTGATGCAAGTTCCTATGAGGACGAAGATGAAGTCAGGCCCTCAAAGAGTTTTGCTAGAGTTGCAATCAAGGAAGCTCCATCGCTCTTCTCCAAGCCATATTGCCTCATGGCAAAGGGTACTTTGAAGGTAATAATAGAAGAAGAAAGTGATGATGATGATGATGATGATGATGTTTGTGATGATAATGAACTTTCTTATATGGATCTTGCAAATTTGCTTATAAAATCCGATGACAAATTGTGCAAGGAAAAGACAAAGTTGAAGGATTTTGAGTTGAAAAACATTTCAATCCAAAAATCCTATGAGGAGCTAAAGGCTTCTCATGCCAACCTAAAGAAATCACATGACACTCTCAACACGTCGTGGAGGATCCTCAAAGGAAAGCATGAGGAGCTTAAGGAAGCTCACAACTTACTCCTTGCGCAAGAGCCCAAAGGAAAAGCTATTGTTGACAATGATAAATGCAAAATCTGTATGTCTTGTTCAACTAACCTCTCTTGTAGCACAAGCACAAGCTCTTGCATTAGTGAAAAAGATTCTAGTGATGTATCTCTTTTATTATTAGAAAATGAATCTTTGAAGAAAGAAGTGGATTGCTTGTCCAAGGATCTTGCCAAGTGGTTTGGAAGTCATGTCAAGTTCAATCATTGTTGGACAAGTCAAAAATTCACATTGAACAAGAATGACATTGATTATGTGCCCAAGCAAGGAAAAACGGCTTTCATTCCCAAGAAGACCACGTTTGTCAAATCAAATGTGACATTGGAAGAAGAAGCCAAAGTAAAGATGTGTCACATTTGGAAGACAAAAGTACATGTGAATCACAAATGCAAGAGCAAGAAGACCATATCCTTTGATCCATCTTACATTCTTAAGAAAGATTCAAAGGGTATTGTGTGTGCTAAATTCGTTGGTCGTTCTATGGCTAACACTAGATTAAAATCTATTTGGGTGCCTAAGGTTTTTATCACTAACATTGAATGACCCAAGAAAAGTTGGGTACCTAAGAGAAAGTGATTTTCTTGTGTAGGTGAATTACAAAGCCGGAGGAAAACATTGGGTAATTGATAGTGGTTGCACAAACCACATGATCGGTGAAAAGAAGATATTCTCATGTCTTGATGAAGATATCTCCGACTTTGATAATATTACTTTTGGATATGATAGTAAGGGAAGTGTTAAAGGCATTGGTGATGTATCTATCCTCTCATGATTATAAGCTATCCAATGTCTTGCTAGATGATTCATTGAATTTCAATCTATTATCTATTGCTCAACTTTGTGATAATGGATATAGATGCTCTTTTACTAGCGATGAATTTGTAGTAACCTCTATTGATGAAAAGGAAACAATTTTCAAGAGATTTCAATATGATAGCTTATATCTAGGGGATTTCTCATCTAAAGAGGTAAATCTTTCTACTTGCTTATTCTCTAAAGCCTCTATGGGTTGGTTATGGCATAAAAGGCTAGGTCATGTTGGAATGAGACAACTCAATCGATTGATTAAGCATGATCTAGTTCTTGGCTTGAAAGATGTAAAATTTGAAAAGGACAATTTGTGTAGTGCTTGTCAAGCCGGCAAACAAGTAGCCAATTCTCATCCAACCAAGAGTGTCATGTCCACTACAAGACCTTTTGAATTATTGCATATGGACTTATGTGGGCCCACAACATATAGAAGTATTGGTGGTAATAGTCATTGTCTTGTGATTGTGGATGATTTCTCAAGATTCACATGGGTATTCTTTCTTCATGATATATTTAAGAACTTTGTCACTCGAGGTGAAAATGAGTTTGAGCAAAAATTGAATAAAGTTAGAAGTGACAATGGTAGTGAATTCAAGAACACTCGTGTGGAAGAGTTTTGCAATGAGAAAGGGATCAAGAATGAATTCTCAACCACATATACACCGGAACAAAATGGGTTGGTTGAGAGAAAGAATATGACTTTGATTGAAATGGCAAGATCAATGCTAGTCGAATATAATGTGTCGGATTCTTTTTGGGGCTGAGGCTACAACATCTCTTGCCATTCTTCAAATAGGTTATATTGTCATGGGTTATTCAACACCCCTTATGAATTGCTTGTTGGAAGAAAGCCCAATATCTCATATTTTCGGGTGTTTGGGTGTAAATGTTATATCTTGAGGAAAGGTTCTTGGTTATCCAAGTTCCAAAGCAAGTGTGATGAAGGGTTCTTCCTTAGGTATTCATCTTGTAGCAAGGCCTATAGAGTTTACAATAAATCCAAGGGATTTATTGAAGAAGCTTGTGATATTCAATTTGATGAAACTAATAGCTCTCAAGATGAAAAGGATAACTTGGATGATTTGAGATGTGATGGTCTAAGGGAAGCCATGAAGAATATGGATATTGGTGATATTCGACCAAGAGAAGAAGAAGAAGAAGATGTTGATGAAGAACCAATTATCTCAACTCAAGTGAATGCATCATCATCTCAAGATCAAGAAACTGGTGATTCAAACATAAATGATTCTTCTAAAGACAATGAGCAATTGGTCTCTACTATATCGCCGTCTACATCTTCTCAAGACCAAGTTGTTCAACCAAGAATTCATGGTCAAGTTGCCAAATATCACCCCCATTGATCAATTTATGGGTGACATGACTAAGGGTGTTCAAACTCACTCTCGTGTTGCTTCATTTTGTCAACATTATTCTTTTGTATCCTCTCTTGAACCTAAACGTGTAGACGAAGCTCTTGATGATCCAGATTGGGTGATGGCCATGCAAGAAGAATTAAATAGCTTCACCCAGAACAAAGTTTGGGAATTAGTTGAGAGGCCCAAGAACTATAATGTCATTGGTACTAAATGGGTCTTTTGCAACAAAGAAAATGAAGATGGTATTGTGGTAAGAAACAAGGCAAGATTGGTTGCTCAAGGCTACATTCAAGTCGAAGGTTTGGATTTTGATGAAACCTTTGCTCCCGTAGCTAGACTTGAAGCAATTAGAATTTTAATTACTTATGCCTGTTCTCACAATATAAAACTCTATAAAATGGATGTCAAAAGTGCCTTCTTAAATGGTAAAATTAGTGAATGTTGGCGGTCGTTACGGCTCATTTTCGACCACCAATACTCGGGAATAAAAGAGGATATATGCAACATTCCATGCACTTAGGTTTATTTCTAATAAAGTTCCATGAGTTTTGGTGTGTTCCACTTGTGCAGGTACAATAATAAGAAATACGAGCTATAGGGGTCGGAATTGACCGATTCGGCCGAACAATACGATTCGGCCGGTTACCCCCTTAGCCGAACACGACAACCGGAAGTCGTCCACGTCAACGATGACCAAGCGACAACCGTGCATGACACGTGGACGACCGCCACCTCACTTCTAGGACGAACCGACACGAAGACCACCTGGATCAAGTCATCCACGAAGCCCAGGAAGCAAAGGCGGTGCAGGGGGCAGGCTTAGGCCTCCGGCCCGGTTCGGCCGAATGCCCAATTCGCCCGAACCTCTCCCACACTAGGAATCGCCTCCAGGGAGCAAATACAGGCCACAGGGAGCAAGGACGGTGCATCCAAGGGTTCGGCCGAATCCTTGGATTCGCCCGAACCCTGGAATTCGCCCGAATCAGGGGGAACCGACCCCTAGCTCCCTTGGCCGGTACTCGTCCTCAACCGTCATTAGCCACTATAAATAGAGGTGTCCATTCACTTGTAACACACACACACTCAAGCCAAGGAGCTCTCATTCCACTTCTTTCTAGTAGAGTTAGGATAGTGTAGTTGGGAGTTAGAGATGAGTCGAGCTGTGCCTCGGAGGTTCCGGAGTCACTTCAGAAGCTCTGGTATAAGCTCTTGTATCTTTTCCTTTTCCTTTTGTAAGACTTTGAGTTATCAATATAGTTATCTTTATCACTTTGCCCTTGTCATTTATAGCTTGCTTCTACTTTATTCTAGTTGCATCTATATCGTGTGTAGACTATAGTTAGTTGTAGCTCTAGTGCTTCTAGATCTTGATTAAGTCTTTGTCTTAGCTGGTTCTTCGATCTTGCTCAATACTTGTGGTGAATTGTCACTGGGGTATTGACAATGTTGCTTGCTCTTGCTAGCGGAGTAAGTAGTTGTTGACTAGTGTGGGAGTGGTTCCTAGACTAGCTAGTGGCCTTAGTTTGTCCCCACGTCTACGGAGGTGGTAGCCGTTAGGTGGTGACAGCCCTATACGGCCTACGTAGTCCATCACGTTCGTCGTAGCCTGTGGGATCCCAGAGTGTAGGATTGATGGCACCCCTTCTCATCTCTTTCTGCGTGTCATAGGTTCTATTGTCCCGATGCTAAGACATTAGAGTTAACCCTGATCTCTGAGTACTGGCTCTTTAGCCACTGTATCTCTAAGCCCGAGTGACATAGGTAGATAAAGTGCCCAGGATTCCTCTATCTCTTCTCGTTGTCCTCCCAACTATCTATTCCTTCTCTTTCCTATCTGAGCCACCCTTGAGCTGTGTGTCACGGTATAACCACTCCTATCCAATACCGTTTATCCCCTATCTTGCTAGTAGTGTACCCTTCTCTGATAGTCTTGAATAAATGTTTGCTAGTAATCTTGCCAAAGCTTCCCTGCGGAAATAGAAATTACGATACCTCGGATTACTCCCTGGTGAAGTGCTACAGCGGTAATTCTGTGCGCTTGCAGAATATTTATATATTTTATTGAGCCATAAGAAAAAACACTGAAACACTCCTTACCCCAGTACCTAGATTCACAATCCTGATATTGGATCGTAAGAAGTGCCAACAAGCATTTCTGGCGCCGTTGCCGGGGAAGCAATTGGCTAGATACTTTCAAACTTTTATCTCGAGCTATCTTAGTTGAGTATACCGCTACTCAAGCGGGTTTATCCTTGCTCTGTTTCATTGGTCTTGTGAAGCAGAGCAGTGCATGACTGGTTTCCAACTACCGTCAAACTACTAAGAAAATCCTGAGTCTCCTGTGAGGAAAGTGGGACCCCGTGTTGTACCTCCTCAGAAGCAGCTCATTCCGACGAGCCCAGTCTTTCCCGTCATTGACCTGGCTTCATCGAGGATGGCAAGCAAGACGATCCGCAAGTTCTCTACTCCATCGAGCGAGAACGTGCGTGTCGGACCAGCTCCGCCAGTCGGAGAGGGGAACTTCGAGCTCAAGCCAGCCCTCATCAACATGGTGCAGGCTAGCCCATTCTGTGGCAAGCCGCATGAGGATGCCAACGCTCATCTTCAGCAGTTTCTGGAGATTTGCAACACCTTCACCATACACGAGGTAAGCATTGATGCCATTCGCCTTCGTTTATTCCCTTTCTCATTATTAGGCAAGGCGAAATAATGATTTTATGCTAACCGCGAAGCCATAGAAACTTGGGATAAGTGCACTAGCGCATTTCTGCTAAAATTCTTTCCGGTTGGGAAAACCAACGCCCTCCGGAACAAAATTGCTAGTTTCCAGCAGCTAAAAGATGAAACAGTCCCAGAGGCATGGGATCGCCTCCAGAACTATATTGCTTGTCCTCACCATGGTATGCAGAGTTGGTTTATCATTCAAACCTTTTACCACGGGCTGAAAGCTCTGCCCGTGAGTATCTGGATGCTGCTACTAGAGGTTCTTTCTTCTCTCTTAAGGAGAGCCATGCAAAGGCCCTCATAGAGAAGATAATCGAGAACCAAGGTTGGTCCGATGATCGAGCCCAACCTCGGACCCGAGGAGTTCACCAAGTTGAAGCTCTGGACATGCTTGCCGCCAAGATGGACCTCCTGACGAAGAAACTGGAGGCCCCTGCTCAAGAAACGGTGAAAGCCATAGATGCTCACATGACTTGCGAGGTCTGTGGCAACACTGGCCATTCGGGGAGCGATTGCCCCGAAACGTGAGAAGATGCCCACTACGTCAACAACTCCAACAACCATGGGTATCGACCGAACAACTACGACAATCAAGGCTGGAATTCGCGCCCAAACTTCTCATTTGAGAGGACTCAACAATATAACAATTTCAATTCCAGCAATTTCAATAATCAACCATCACTTAGAGATCTTGTGTTTGGCCAGGGTAAAATCACTGAAAATATCAATAAAAAACTTGTTGCTAACGATAAAATCCAGGAGAGCATAGACTCTAGGTTGGATTCCTTTGCTTCTGCTATGAAAAGCCAACTGAGTTTCAATAAAATGATAGAAACCCAAATTGCTCAGTTAGCTGCAGCCGTTCCTGTCACTGAATCGGGGAAGATTCCGGGGCAACCTGAACCTTCCATCGAAAAATTAAATGCTGTTACTACGAGACAAGTTAAGGTGTCTCGTAGTACATTCCGTACTAATCATGCAGGTAAGATCGCGCACATCCAAGTACAAATACCAAGATGGACCTACCTACCAAGAGCTGCTAAGAGAGCAATCACGAAGACCTCTCCGGAGAGAAAGGAAGATCCTGGTGTACCCATCATTCAGTGCACGATCTAGAATCGTCGCATTGATAATGCTCTCTATGATCTGGGGGCCAGCATAAACATCATGTCCAAGGTATTATTTAAGAAATTACGCTACCCTACTTTGTCATCTACAAATGCCCAGGTACAACTTGCAGAATCAACGATTCGCTACCCTGAGGGGGTGATCGAGAATGTACCGGTCCGCGTTTGGGGACGTTATGTCCCTACGGACTTTGTCGTCCTTGACACGGGGAACGATTATTCATTTCCCCTTGTGTTGGTCCGGCCATTCTTGAACACCGCCCGGGCTAGAATCGATATGGATGCGAGAGAAATCTCGTTCCGTATCGACGTGAGATTGATATACTTCAAGTTCCAACCATGGGAAGAGGAGAAGACAAAGCCTCTCACACCAGAGCAGAAGAGCGTTGAGTGTTTCCTGAAGGCACTCATCAATGGAGAGCTGGAAATACTCGGTGGCGAGCAGTTCAAACGGAATGAGCCGACAGGACCAATGCAAGCAGAAGATATGGATCTTCTTGTAAAGAAATACGAAGAAGACCAAGCCCTCTGGAATTCTCCAGAGGAACCGATCCCACCGCCACCAACACAGAAGAAGACTAAGAAGATGTGGCGGAAGAAGATTGCATCGCCCTAACCACTCATTCCGGGATCGGACGATGACAAAATCAACTGAAGACAGGAGGAGTCCCACTCATGAACTTTAAACACGAGCTCTCGCCGTGAGGAAAACCGGTATGTATCTCATGTTTCCCTTCCAAATTTTTAATTTCCATCGTTGCATTTGCATGCTTCCCTTCCAAAATAAATGAACCACTTGCGTAATTAATTTGAAAGAGAGTAGAAAAATTGCAAGCATGGTAAAAATAAATGGACAACGTGCTAAAATTTATTTACAGTGGGTGTAAAATGTAATTCTCATCATTTTTACCCCTTCTAGAACATCTCCATTTATTTACCATCATCACCAACCAGCACAAAACATGTCTACCCCACTCAACATGGCTGCACACTCACCAACTATCACAAAACATGGCAGCATGGGGGTGACTCCACTAACTTCCACTTTGGTCATGTCAATTTTGCATCTCACCTACCACTAAACTCCACTCACATGACCATGTCAAGTGTTGGCCACACAAATTTGCGTGTAACCAAAGCAAAGGGGAGTGCTCCACTCACATGGAGTGGCCAGGCCACACATGCCTGGTTCGGCCGAACCAGGCCATTCGGCCGAACCAGGGCAGGCCCTCCCCCTTGGCCTATAAATGCTGGGAAATGCTTGCTAGTTTTCTCACACCATCCGACTCTGAAAAACAATTCCACCAGAAGCTCTCTCTCTCTCTCTCTCAAGTTCCTTGCTCAAGTTCTTACTCAAGTTGGTTCACTTGCATTGCTGAAAAAAATCCCAAAAAAATATTCTGCCTTTGTTCGATCTTTGTGCTGAAACTTGAATGTGTTTGTGGTGGTTTCTGACACCCACAAGAATGACTAATATTTTATGGAGGTTTTCATCCCCGCAAGAACGACTAACTCTCTCGAACGACTGACTTGATTTACTTGTGCTAAACCCATATATTCAGTCCCTCGGGTAGTCGTTGCGCTAACCTTTTGTAGGAAGCATGTCGAAGCTCTTCTCCGTGTTCCATCGCTCCACCCGGCTGAGCAAACTCTCAGACGATGCTGGGAGCTCCCCAGCCCCGTCCCGCGGTTTGAGCCGGATGGAGGTGGACGAGTCAGGGGCAGCCGACTTGGGGAGAGGCTTTGCCTCGCACCCAACCCGACAGGATCCCAGAGTGTAGGATTGGTGGCACCCCTTCTCATCCCTTTCTGCGTGTCATAGGGGGGTAACCGGCCGAATCGTGTCGTTCGGCCGAATCGGTCACTTTCGACCCCTATAGCACGTATTTCCCCATTTTGTACCTACACAATGGACAATCACCAAAACGTGTGGAAATAGTTAGTGATAAGCCCTATAGCTAAAGTGTTTGGTTCCATTGTATTTATTTTATACTCGGTTGGAGGTCGGAAATCGGTCTGTAATGACCGCCAACACCTCCCAACTATCTATTCCTTCTCTTTCCTATCTGAGCCACCCTTGAGCGGTGTGTCACGGTATAACCACTCCTATCCAATACCGTTTATCCCCTATCTTGCTAGTAGTGTACCCTTCTCTAATAGTCTCTAATAAATGTTTGCTAGTAATCTTGCCAAAGCTTCCCTGCAGAAATATAAATTATGATACCTCGGATTACTCCCTGGTGAAGTGCTACAGCGGTAATTCTGTGCGCTTGCAGAATATTTATATATTTTACTGAGCCATAAGAAAAACCACTGAAACACTGCTTACCCCAGTACCTGGATTCACAATCCTGATTTTGGATCGTAAGAAGTGCCAACAATGAACTAGTGTATGTTGAGCAACCTCCCCGTTTTGAAGATCATAAGTTGTCAAATCATGTTTATAAGCTCTCTAAAGCTCTTTATGGATTGAAGCAAGCACCTCGTGCTTGGTACGAGAGGCTTAGGAATTTTCTTGTGTCGAAGGGCTTCAAAATTGGAAAGGTTGACACTACACTCTTCACTAAAAAATTAGAAAAGATATTTTCATTTGTCAAATATATGTTGATGATATCATTTTTTTGCTCCACTAATGAATCTTTTTGCAAAGAATTTGGAGAAATGATGTCCAGGGAATTTGAGATATTTATGATTGGTGAATTGAGTTTCTTTCTTGGCCTTCAAATGATTGGTGAATTGAGATATCCGACATCATTTTCTTAGGGATCATATGAGCAAGGGTGATATCAAGATTGATGGAGTGAGCACGGATGATCAATTGGCTGATATATTCACAAAACCATAGGATGAATCTCGGTTTTGCAAGTTGAGAAATGAATTGAATGTCATTGACTTCTCAAATGTGGCTTGAGCTCTAGCATGTGTGTGTGCTTATTGGTCTTGCTTTGTGTTTAGCTAACATGGTTCTCATACATAAATGCATTACATATCATTCTTTGTTATATTCTGAAAGTTATGCATCACTTTTTTGAAGCAATGAACCCCAAAAGATCCATCAAAACAAATACCAAAAGGATAGTTCTCGGGCAGAAAAATCAGTGATGGCCAAACTGTCCGCCAATGGATCGTGGACCGTCCCATGGTCGCGGACTGTCCGCCAGTGGACCGCGCACTGTCCGAAGATTGCACAGAATCACTCAGTAGCTCCGGGAGTTGATTCTCTAGAGGGTCGGACTGTCCGACCTAGGACATCGGACAGTTCAAGGTGTGCGTGAGAACATGGGTCCACCCCTGACGAGATCTAAAAGGTTTGGCAGCCCCCATCTTCTTCAACCACGAGTCACTTTCACCCATACCCTCTCTTTCTCTCATTCTTGGTGGTGAAAGGTGCCCTTCTCTCGATCTCTTGATTGGAGCACTTCCTGGACGGTCTGAGAACATCTACGGACTCTCTAAAGGATCCTCCATCATGTCATCCAGGTTTTTTTGTCGATTCACTATTTGTTTTGGTTGAATCTATGGATGAACATGGTTAGGGTTTGATGTTCTGATCTAAAATCTGGCCATGGATTTAGGGATACATCTTGGGGAATATGTTTTCATGGTCTTGTGATGATATGGCTCAAGTTTGGTTGGAAATTATTGGTTATTTGATGAGATATGGGAATCGAAAACTTTTGGACCCCTGTTCATGTTCGTCGCCGCTACAGTGCCGCGCGGACCGTCCGAGGGGGCACGTCGGACTATCCGACCGTACTTGTCGGACTGTCCAAGGTGTCCAGTCGGACAGTCCGCCAGGCACTATCAGCAACAGAATTGGATGGGGTATCTTGGGATTGTCTCACTCATGATATATTGTTCACATATATTGTTGTATTAACTCCAATGATTGCCTTATCACATTCGCAAAGTGATCACTTCCATAGCTGGTCGGCTCAAGAAGGGTGCATCTAAGAGGAAGGAGAGGGAGTCCTCCAAGAGGCGTCGCATCATTGATAGCTCGGATGATGATGATTCACATGACAGTGACTATATGGCAGACACTGATGTTGAATCTTCTATGGGACCACAACAAGACTTTGTGGTTGATGAAGATGCATGCATGCATCAAGGGGGAGCAGGAGTTCATGATGACATCATTGATATTCACTCACACACTGCACCAAGATATGTCAGGACTCAGATAGAATATGCAAGGGTAAGAAATGTTGATGCCTATACTCAAGCTCGTGACACCCATAATCTCTTCTTCCATACATTGGTGCAAGAAAATGATTTCTTTGGTCATCTGCTTGGTTGCACTGTCTTCTCTCATAAAGGAATTGACTTTCCATATCTTGTTAGCAAGGGAATCTTAGAGGATGTGGCTATTATGTTTGAAAGACTTAGGCTCAGACCTTTTCTTGAACATATGTGTGATTGGAATGAAATTCTTATTAGAAAATTTTATGCCACCTATGAACTTGATATTGAAAAAAAAAGGGTAGAGTGGATGATAGGCAAGAGTAGGTACTCTGCTACTTTTGAGGAGTTTGGTTTTGCTAATGAGCTTGACTATGCCTATTTTACTGATGAACAAGCTAGTCTAGATGTCTATCATCAAGACATTTATGACAACTCCCAAATTTATTATGAACCTGCTCGTCTTGGTCTTAAGGTCAAATATGGGACACCCACTGGGCTTAGGCATCATCCAGCTGCTATTAATTATATTCTTAGATGCACCTTCATGCCTAAAAGTGGAAACAAGGATGCTATTGGAGAATATTATTGGAATGTCATTCACTATATCATGATTGGCACAAGATTCAATGTGGTTAAGATGATATTTGATCAAATAATTGAAAAACGGATGACTCTTGTTGGTAACATGTATTTTGCACCATATATCATGTTATTGATCAAATCCAAGACTAGTTATGATGGTTGTTGGCGGTCGTTACAACCCAAATTCGACCACCAATACTCGGGAATAAATGAGAGTCTATGCAACATTCCATGTACTTAGGTTTTATTTCTAATGGAGTTCCACGAGTTTTGGTGAGTGTCGCTTGTGCAAGTACAACAACGAGAAATGTGTGCTATAGGGGTCGGAAATGACCGATTCGGCCGAACGACACGATTCGGCCGGTTACCCCCCTTAGCCGTGCAAGCCACCGGGAGTCGTCCACGTCAGCGCCAACTCATCCCGGGCTTCCGCCACATCACCCTGGGCCCAAACTCAACCTGACAAAGACCCCGAAGTCAACCAGAAGGCCTCCGGCCCAGCCCAGGGCATGAACCGACCTGCCAACCGACCCCAGGAGCTGGCCCAGCACGTGTGCAAGCTCAAGGCGGTGCAGCACTGGGCCGAGCCCAGTTCGGGCGAACACGTGGGTTCGGCCGAACTAGGGAACTGCCTCCAGGGTGCAATCCTGGCCTTTGGCTGCTGAGGCGGTGCATCCCTCGGTTCGGCCAAACCGGGGAGTTCGGCCGAACCGGGATTTTCGCCCGAACGGCCCGGCACCGACCTCCAGTTGCTTGGCCGCTTCTCCACTTCTCCACCGACCCTGGCCATTATAAATAGAGGCCGGTTTCACCTGCACAAGACACACAACACAAGAGTAGAGTGCAGGCGAAGCACTGTTAGTTCTCCACTTGTATCAGTAGAGATAGGGAGAGAGGAGAGGTGAGCGTCCCGGAGAAGAGCCGAAGTGTCGGCCCCTCTTCCCGCTGTACCTCTATGGATGCGACTTCAATTCGAGTAACATCCGGGTCTTGTCTGGTAACTCTTGTATCTCTCTCTGATTAATTGAGCATTCAGTTCTTACTTTTATATGCTTGCTGGTTCTTCGTTCAATGCTTAGTTGTGTAGTATAATTGTATACTAGCTGCTTAGCTTGAGTGCTTATCTGTCTGCAGTAGATAAGTATTAGTCAACTAGTGTAGGCGTGGTGCCTATACTTGAGGCTAATTTAGTTTCTGCCCGTCGCAACGGAGGTGGTAGCCGTAAGGTGGTGACAGCCCTTTCGGTCTTCGTAGCCCATCACGTTAGTTCCGGTGTCTTAGGACCCAAGGTTCAGGGTAACCGGCACCCCTTCTCACCCCTTTCTGTGTGTCGGAGGCTCTGTAGTCCCGAAGCAAGTATCTATCTGTATCCTCTGATCTGCTCAATCAATCGGTAGAATACCTTTATCAGACCCGTACCCTCTCTACCCTCTTACCTCTTCTCTTCTCTCCTTGTTGTCGTCATCCATCTCATCCATTCCATTTCATCCACACCATCTACCTAGGACAACTTACTTTAGGATTAGTACACTTCTCGTTCTCCGTGGAAATCGATACCTTGGAATACTCCCAGGTGAGAGCTACATCGGTATCCGTCCGCTTGCGGATTTATCTGTAGGCCGTAAGGAGTGCCAACAAGCTTTCTGGCGCCGTTGCCGGGGAACGGTAGCTGTTCTGATTCCGAACCCAAGTTGTCCGTGTATCCCTCCACCATCCACCATCCATATGGATCCCACTCTTACCTTACGCCAACACACGGCTCCAACGGGCGATTGTTTGGAGCCACCACCATCATCACATCCCATATCCACACCCGGCTATGAGCTACGTCCCGGCTTCATAGCCATGGTTCGTGAGCAATCGTTCTCAGGAACGAAGGTCGAGAGTCCATACGCGCATTTGCGCGAGTTTGAGCAACTCTGCTCATGCCTGACCATTGCGGGCATGACACAAGAGACACTCAAATGGAAGATATTCCCGTTTTCACTAGCAGGAGGAGCAAAGAAATGGTACTCTCTGGCTGTCAGTACTATGGACGGGAGCTGGGAAGTTCTCAAGGAAAAATTCTGCCTAAACTTCTTCCCAGTCTCCAAGGTAGCCAGTCTCCGAGCGGAAATCATTAACTTTAAGCAATTAAAGTGAGAATCGTTAGGAGCTGCCTGGGCTCGTTTCAAGCAAATACTGGCCTCAGGACCGGACCTAAGCCTACCAGAACCTGTTGTTTTACAACACTTCAGCCTTGGCCTCTGTCCCATAGCCACCACTTTCTTGGACTCTGCTTCTGGAGGGTCGTTCTTTCATTTGGTCCCTAGTGAAGCGAGGGTAGTCCTGGACCGTATCCTAGACAACACCTCTACACTGGAATCTATGATGAACTCCCCGATGAAGAAGAGAAGCAGCCTGAACCTGAACCTAAAAAGCCAATACCAGTTCAATCCAAATCCATTAGCTCGTCCAGTCCATCAGAACCTGAAGCTCATTTCGAACCACAACCATATTCTAGCCCAGACTACTATGATTCACTCTACACCACTCCCTATGATTTTGACGATGATCTATTCGATGACATCGGGAGTGTAACGAGTTTCCCTCGAGAACACCGTGTAGAGCCCATAGATCAAGCCCCCGACAAGGAAGAACTTGAATACTAGAGAGAATACCTTGGACGTCTCTCTGCTATCATGAGTCGGGAGTGGCTAGAAGAGGCCGAAGCCTCAACCGAGGTCGTCAAGATGCCCAGAAAGATTCAAAGGATATACTGTGAGGTCCTGGGCAAAGACAAAGAAATTGGGTATGACCCGAGCCTCGGGATCAACATAATCTCTAGCTCGTTGGTGCACGACCAACTCCCTGGTGTACCTTGGTCATTTTCTCAAAAACGACTAAAATTCACTTCAGGAAGAATCCTGGATTGTTTGGGGATCTTGCGGGTCACACCCGTTAAGATTAACAACCCTGAACTCTTCATGGATTTCCATATCTTCGACCTACCCAGCGACACCACACATCCCATCTTCATAGGTAGACCAATCCAGAAGATATTGGAAAATGCACCAACAAATCGGCTAGTAGAGCTCAGGATCGGCAAAGAACTCATCCCTGTCTCCTATTCTCAATCCTTGAACACCCCATTAGAGGCAGACCCCGATCCTGACCCATTAGAGGAAGTTAGGTCAGCTCACCTATTAGACCTAGAGCAGCCTATTCCAGAAGAAGATCTCCCGTTTTTCTCGGAAGAAGAGGAAACACATCCTCCGATTGAGCTTGACACAAACGAAACTCCAAAACCATCCCCAATCGAGCTCAAACCACTTCCACCTGTACTTAGGTATGCTTTCCTCTTTGGAGATAAGCAAACTCCAGTGATCATCAGTGATAAGCTCTCCGAACTAGAAACCCAACAACTCATCACTGTCCTGGAGAAGAATCGATCGGTCTTAGGATATTCTCTCCAAGACCTGAAAGGGATTAGCCCAAATCTCTGTACTCATCGCATCCCGATCGATTCTGAAGCAATGCCGTCTCGGGAACCTCAAAGATGGCTGAACAATGCCATGAGAGAGGTCGTGAAAAAGGAAGTTCTCAAGCTCCTTCATGCTGGGATCATCTACCCAGTTCCCAATAGCGAGTGGGTTAGTCCCGTCCAAGTCGTTCCAAAGAAGGGAGGAATGACGGTAGTGCACAATGACAAGAATGAGCTCATTCCTCAGCGCACTGTTACCGGGTTGCGTATGCGCATAGATTATCGTAAACTCAACAAAGCCACCAAGAAAGACCATTTCCCTCTTCCGTTCATAGACGAGATGCTTGAACGGCTAGCCAAACACTCCTTCTTCTGTTTCCTTGATGGTTACTCTGGATATCACCAAATCCCAATCCATCCTGAAGACCAGAGTAAAACCACGTTCACATGCCCTTATGGGACGTATGCCTATCGGCGTATGTCCTTTGGGTTGTGTAACGCACCTGCCTCTTTCCAACGTTGCATGATGTCCATCTTCTCTGACATGATTGAGGAGATTATGGAAGTGTTCATGGACGATTTCTCAGTTTATGGAAGGACCTTCACCGAGTGTCTGAAAAATCTGGACAAGGTCCTCCAGAGGTGTAGAGAGAAGCACCTCATTTTGAACTGGGAAAAGTGCCATTTTATGGTGCGAGAGGGTATTGTCTTAGGACATCGGGTGTCGGAACGTGGAATCGAGGTAGACAGGGCAAAAATAGAAGTGATTGAGCAACTTCTACCTCCCACAAACATTAAGGGAATCTGAAGCTTCCTTGGTCATGCCGGATTCTATAGGCGCTTCATCAAAAACTTTTCCCAGATATCTCGGCCCTTGACCAATCTTTTAGCCAAAGATGCCCCCTTCATTTTCAATGAGGAGTGTTACGCCACTTTTCACACCCTCAAGAAGGCACTCATTTCCGCTCCCATTATCCAGCCTCCCGACTGGAGCATCCCATTTGAAATCATGTGTGATGCGAGCGACTATGCCGTAGGAGCTGTGCTGGGCCAAACTAAGGACAGGAAGCACTATGCTATCTCATACGCTAGCAAAACGCTCACCGGCCCTCAGCTCAACTACGCGACCACGGAAAAGGAACTCTTAGCGGTCGTATTTGCTATAGACAAATTCCGGTCCTACCTAGTCGGGGCCAAGGTCATAGTCTATTCAGATCACGCTGCTCTGAAGTACCTTCTGACCAAGAAGGATGCAAAGCCGAGACTCATCCGCTGGGTTCTGCTACTCCAGGAGTTCGACATCAAGATAAGAGATAAGAAGGGAGTAGAGAACTCAGTGGCTGACCACCTGTCCCGAATGGAAGTACCATCTGATCTTCCGATCGACGATTACTTGCGGGATGACATGCTCCTTAAGGTCACCACTGGCGATCCGTGGTACGCTAACATAGTAAACTTCATGGTCACGGGGTATGTCCCTCCTGGAGAAAATAAGAAGAGATTAGCTTATGAGAGCCGACTCCATCTCTGGGACGACCCGTACCTCTTCCGGATATGTAGTGACGGACTCCTCAGAAGGTGCATCCCTGCACATGAGGCATATAAAATCCTAGAGAGGTGCCACGCAGCTCCGTACGGAGGACACTACGGTGCATTCCGGACCAATGCTAAAGTCTGGCAGAGCATATTTTATTGGCCCAGCATGTACGAAGATGCAAGAGCATTCGTCATGCGATGCCCCCGCTGTCAGAAACACGGAAACATTAACACTAGAGACGCGATGCCACTCACTAGCAATCTCCAAGTAGAAATTTTTGATGTTTGGGGAGTGGACTTCATGGGTCCCTTCCCAATTTCCGAGGGTTGCCAGTTCATCCTAGTGGCAGTAGACTATGTCTCTAAGTGGGTGGAAGCTCTACCTTGTGCAGCCGCCGATTCTAGGAACGCGAGACGAATGTTTCATGAGTACATCTTTCCGCGTTTCGGCGTTCCTAGGATAGTCATTAGTGATGGCGGATCCCATTTCATCGATTCAGCCTTCCGTAAGTATCTTTCAAGTCTGGGGGTGCAGCATAATGTTGCTACACCCTATCACCCTCAGACTAGCGGTCAAGCAGAAACAACAAACAAACAAATCAAAAATATTCTGCAGAAGACCATAAATGAGATGGGTAGACAATGGAAGGATAAACTCCCGGATTCACTCTGGGCATATCGTATGGCCTATAAGACGCCCATAGGCATGACCCCATATCAGCTAGTATATGGCAAGACCTGCCACTTACCAGTAGAGATGGAGTTCAAAGCTCACTGGGCCATTAGGAAGTTGGGTATGAACCTTCAAGCTGCCGGCCTCAAGCGGAAGATCCAATTGGCCGAATTAGATGAAATGAGGGAACGAGCTTACCACAGCTCCCGGCTATATAAGGAACGGACCAAGAGATGACATGATAAGAGAATCAAGGTCAAGACGTTCAAGCCGGGAGATAAGGTCCTCGTTTTCAACTCCTGTGTCAAACTTTTCGGTCACGGGAAGTTGAGGAGCAAGTGGGACGGCCCATTCACAGTAATCAATGCTGCATCTCATAGGGCCGTCACTTTGCAAAGCGAGGACGGAAACACCTTTAAGGTCAACGGACAGCGGTTGAAGGTTTTCCTAGAACCAGAACCTCCGCCACTCGACGAATTAGATATCGTCGAGTTCATAGAACTCTGAACCCCGTCCGTCTTTAGATAGAGCACCGTTTAGTTCAGTTTAGTTTGGTGTGTTAATTAATTGTGTGATTCATTTATTTTCCTTAGATTCATGATTAGGGTGCTCTGAATTTTCCCTTCCAATCATTTGTTCCAAATTTTAGTTCGAAGAATAAATAAAATTAGAGTTGAATGCAAAAAGAATAAAATTGTCGCTCCGGTTGGTGCATTTGAACCAACCGGAGATTGCCCTGTTAAGCGAAAAGATACATGAGTACAGGCATGACACAGTGGAGGAACAGGACGAGAACGAGCAAGCCGACCAGCTGACTCAGTACCTTTCAAGGTTGAATCCCTACCAGTGAAGAGTCCAAGCTTGGGGAAGCACCCCCATCAGGTACGTTCCGAATTACTCAGCACTTTGGTCATTCAATTGAAAATACTTCCCTTGAATAAAATTAACTCTCAACCATGCATGGAATGAATCATATGCCTCTCACTTTGGAAATGATGAATGATTGCTCTGTCATTAATTTTGCTAGTACTTTGTTGCAACTAGTTGCTTGACTATGCTTGAGTTATTTGGCATGAGTAGAAATGAACCTGAAAACCTTGTGGGAGCATATGCCTTATTCCAAGTCTAGGTTGTTGTGGGGATTGATATAGTGATACTTTGGTTGAATTCTATTTCTGCTCTTAGTATGGTGAAAATCTCGGATGTTTATGTTTTCAAAACAAAGTTCCTCATTGGTCAAACATTCCTACCAGAGCCATATGATAGGATTAGTTTCAAACTTTCTACTCATATGCTGCTTGTTATCTTAGTGAGCTTTGTCAAATTGTTGTGACCTTTGAGTGAAGCTTTCATATTCTTAGAGATCGAGATCCACGTACACACACCACCTCTCACTTGCAATTCCTACACTGGGAGTTAGCAAACATTTTCCATCATCCATCCACAAAAATAAAATGCTTCATGTTCCATGATTTCCCTCTCCAAATATTCTTGATAGAGACATGGACTATGCAAAAAGAAAAGCATGCCAAAGAAGCATGGCAAAAATAAAAAGAAAGAGAAAAGCATAGCAAAAAGAAAGGAAAAAAAGAGAAAAGCATGTCAAGTGGCATGGCAAAAATATGAGAATAAAAGATAGCCCATGTTCTCGAAAATAAATCAAGGAGAGGGAGATTCATCCCAAGGAGCTCCACCATATTCCATTCCACCATATTCCATCCCACCATATTCCACTCCATATATCCCACACACTTGCACTTATCAATCTTAAGGTATGATTTGTTTCCTCAGAGATCCGGTCTTTGACTTAGCAAAATATAAGATGCTTGTATGCCTTCATTCTTTGTCCCTGAGCCACACAAAAAGCCAAATTAGATGTTAGGATGAAAAGAAGGCAAAGCCTTTGGTAAGGATTCAAATACACTTGAGCGATTGAGTGAGCCAATGAGGAACAATTTATCTTTTCACAAAAGGGTGAAAACTCCGAGATAGGATCCTGAAAAGAGTAGACTGGAATAAAACTAAGTTAAATTGTTCATCCTTTCAACCGCCCAAGATAAGGAGATTGCTATAAGCCCCATAGGTAAAATGGTGAATTAATACCTTGCTAATAATTCAAGTAAATTTGAGTACTAGTTGTTTATAAAGTTACCTGCAAGAGAAATGACATTATAGCAACTCCAGATCCATCGAGCCTAAGTTTTTATCTTTCCTCGAGGACGAGCAAAGAGCCAAGCTTGGGGGAGCTTGTTGGCGGTCGTTACAACCCAAATTCGACCACCAATACTCGGGAATAAATGAGAGTCTATGCAACATTCCATGTACTTAGGTTTTATTTCTAATGGAGTTCCACGAGTTTTGGTGAGTGTCGCTTGTGCAGGTACAACAACGAGAAATGTGTGCTATATGGGTCGGAAATGACCGATTCGGCCGAACGACACGATTCGGCCGGTTACCCCCCTTAGCCGTGCAAGCCACCGGGAGTCGTCCACGTCAGCGCCAACTCATCCCGGGCTTCCGCCACATCACCCTGGGCCCAAACTCAACCTGACAAAGACCCCGAAGTCAACCAGAAGGCCTCCGGCCCAGCCCAGGGCGTGAACCGACCTGCCAACCGACCCCAGGAGCTGGCCCAGCACGTGTGCAAGCTCAAGGCGGTGCAGCACTGGGCCGAGCCCAGTTCGGGCGAACACGTGGGTTCGGCCGAACCAGGGAACCACCTCCAGGGTGCAATCCTGGCCTTTGGCTGCTGAGGCGGTGCATCCCTCGGTTCGGCCGAACCGGGGAGTTCGGCCGAACCGGGATTTTCGCCCGAACGGCTCGGCACCGACCTCCAGTTGCTTGGCCGCTGCTCCACTTCTCCACCGACCCTGGCCATTATAAATAGAGGCCGGTTTCACTTGCACAAGACACACAACACAAGAGTAGAGTGCAGGCGAAGCATTGTTAGTTCTCCACTTGTATCAGTAGAGATAGGGAGAGAGGAGAGGTGAGCGTCCCGGAGAGGAGCCGAAGTGTCGGCCCCTCTTCCCGCTGTACCTCTATGGATGCGACTTCACTTCGAGTAACATCCGGGTCTTGTCTGGTAACTCTTGTATCTCTCTCTGATTAATTGAGCATTCAGTTCTTACTTTTATATGCTTGCTGGTTCTTCGTTCAATGCTTAGTTGTGTAGTATAATTGTATACTAGCTGCTTAGCTTGAGTGCTTATCTGTCTGCAGTAGATAAGTATTAGTCAACTAGTGTAGGCGTGGTGCCTATACTTGAGGCTAACTTAGTTTCTGCCCGTCGCAACGGAGGTGGTAGCCGTAAGGTGGTGACAGCCCTTTCGGTCTTCGTAGCCCATCACGTTAGTTCCGGTGTCTTAGGACCCAAGGTTCAGGGTAACCGGCACCCCTTCTCACCCCTTTCTGTGTGTCGGAGGCTCTGTAGTCCCGAAGCAAGTATCTATCTGTATCCTCTGATCTGCTCAATCAATCGGTAGAATACCTTTATCAGACCCGTACCCTCTCTACCCTCTTACCTCTTCTCTTCTCTCCTTGTTATCGTCATCCATCTCATCCATTCCATTTCATCCACACCATCTAACTAGGACAACTTAGTTTAGGATTAGTACACTTCTCATTCTCCGTGGAAATCGATACCTTGGAATACTCCCGGGTGAAAGCTACATCGGTATCCATCCGCTTGCGGATTTATCTGTAGGCCGTAAGGAGTGCCAACAATGGTCCTTGTGAAATTCACCATGGGTTGTTTCAACAGTTCGTCAATACCAAGGATTTCCTGAACAGACCACTCACTCCCTATGAGAACATCGGAGATGATGAAGGTAATCAAAACGTTGGTGCAGAAACACGTGGTGATGTGGATATGAGTCCTCCTGAGATGCCACCTCCTCCTCCTATGCAACCACGGGGTTATTGGGTACCTCCTGAGGGATATTTCACTCCTTACTTTGACAGCATGGCTCGGTCTTTTGGGGCTCATATGTCTACTGGCTTTGAGGCTATGCAGCAGGGCCTCCAGCAGAGGTTTGATGATAGGTTCAGTGCATATGAGCAGCGGATGAACACTCAGTATCTTTAGCCCATCATGACCCAGCTTCAGGGGATGCACCAGAGTTACCAAACTGACATAAATGTCTTGACTGCTAGATTTGATGGATTGGCCACTTTTGAGCAGTACCAGCAGGTTGTTGATCGTCAGACTCAGCTAGAGAGCTCATTTGCTACGTTCAACACGGCCTTCACCGACTTCAGTGGCCACTTCTACGGTGTCTATCCTCGGCCACCTCCACCACCACCACAGGACAAGTACTCCTTTCTTGGTATTTGATGCCAAAGGGGGAGAGACTTGGAGTGATGTGATCTCCAGGGGGAGCTTTTGCATTAGCATGAAACTTGAGCTTGCATAACTTGCATTGCATGTTTAATTTTATTGTCATATGTGATGAACTATGTGTGTGTGGTTGTAATAAGCTAGAACTTGTTTTCTTTTAAACTTTGGCTTGTGTGATGAACTATTTGTGATATTTCTATCTTATGATGGACTTGTTCTAGTGGCTCTATGGATTTGAGGCTAACACATAGTGTGGTTAAAATTTTATATATATATATATATATATATATATATATATATATATATATATATATATATATATATATATATATATATAGGGAAGGTATACTCGGTGGCCGGCCATAGAATAGTTATTCTGTAGCCACCTCTTTTTACTGTAGTTTTATGTAGTAATTTACTATAATTTCAATACATATTTATGGTAATTGGGTTACTATAACACACATGGAGATATTTACCATTATATTATAGTAAATTACTTAGTAAGAAGTTACTAAAATCTCGTGAATTACTATAGTAATTATAGTAACTCAAAGTGGCTATAGAATAGTTATTCTATGACCGGCCATAGACTATAGGTTCTCTCTCTCTCTCTATATATATATATATATGCATGTTGTTGCCTTGATCTCCATGTTGTAGGGAATGCTTCGCCAAAAATATCATATCCATGCATGTGTGAAAATTGAAATATGAGATCCATGCACACATGTAGGGGGAACTATTCTCTCTTATTGAAATTTGAAGTCAAGTACTTATTGGGAAATATGAGATCTCTTATTGGGAATTCTTTGAAATGTGTAAGTGACTTCAAGTTTCACCCACAATTCTATCACTCATTTGATATGGTTGTCATCAATTACCAAAAAGGGGGAGATTGAAGGCATCTAGGCCCCTAATTGAGCTTTGGTAATTAATGACAACCATTGTGGACTAACAATTTCATTTGAGATAATGAGAATATATTAGTTCCGAGAGTTGGAAGGAGCTTCAAGAAATGATACGTGAATTACATGAATGCTTTGGATCATGGGAAGCTTAAGGCAAAGATATAAGATAGGGCTTTTAAATTTGACCGTCATGACGAGATTAGAGGATGAAATATGACCGGGTTGATAGGCTAGATAGCCGTACTATCAAGAGGGATCAACTTCATTGGTTTGATGGATTCTTAGTGCCACATTGGTCATTGTCTTGCATGTAGTGCATTTAGATATTGTGGTGACTAACTCCGAAAAAGAGCTTTGTTGAATATCTTTAAAAATCTGTTCTGTCACTGCAGGTCGGACAGTCCGAGGCCTTTGGGCAGACAGTCCGAGAAAAGGAAGTATAACCTTATATATAAAATCTGTGAAAATCCGATCGGCTCACGGACAGTCCGCGAGCAGTGCTGACTTGCGGGCCACGTGTGATAACTTCGAGCTTGTGCTATGTGTTGGTCGGACAGTCAGAGGTGGAGCTCGGACAGTCCGTAAAATAGCTCGGTTTTAGACAGAGATGGTTTTTGATGTTCGGGGGGTCAGACCGTCTGACCACGCCTAGCGGACCATCCGAGGTGGTCTCGGATAGTCCGCGGGTGAGGGTCGGATAGTCCGGCCTGCCCAACGATCATCTCTGACACACGTTTGACTGCGCGTTGTGACCGTTGAGTTTTGAACGTGGACAGTCCGAGGGTGCAGGTCAGACAGTCCGAGGTGGCCATTTTCCACGCGTTTTTGAACGCAACGGCTAGTTTTGAGGAGAGGGCTATATATACTTCAACCCCGCGAGCATGTAGGGTCTCTTGGCACTTTAGGAAGCTTTCTTGACATATTAGAGCCCTTGTTCTCCTCTCTCTCACTCACTTGCTTTGAAATTGCATTTCTTTGTGAGATTGAGAGCTTCTAGTGCATTGCATCAAGGATTTGATCACTGTGGCACTAGGGATTCATCAAGCGAGCGAGTTGATTTGTTACTCTTGGAGGTTGCCGCCTCCTAGACGGCTTGGAGCTCATGATTCCATTAAGCACTTCAAGAAGATTGTGAAGTTGCCTTGGAAGATTGGTGTGAGAGGTTCTTGTGCTCACCTCGCCGGAGTGGTGAGGAGCAACTCTAGTGAAATCGAGATTTGGAGCGGTTCTTTGGTTCTAACCGGCTTAGAGATCAAGAGGAGTCTTGATAGAAAAGCGGTTGAACATTGAATCCATCTCAACGTGGATTAGGGGTGACCGGCAAGTCATCGACACCACATGATAATTTCTAGTCTCTTGTTTGTGAGTTCTCCATTGTTGGTTACTTTGAGCAATTTAATTTGAGCAAGTTATCTATCTAGAACTTGAATTGTATCTTGTCATCCTAGGTTGCAAACCCCTCAACATAGGCTTAGAATAGCTAGAGATTTAATTTTCCTTGTGATTCTAATTAAATTTCTCTAGTGTTGTGATTGAAGTTTAAACCGCCTATTCACCCCACCTCTAGTCGGTAATCCTAGATCCTACATAGGTGGAATAGTGCCATGTAGTGTAGATGGATGAGTATGTCACAACATCAGTAGTAGTTGAATATCATGTACTAGACTTTTGACTTGTGATAAATGCAAGCAAGAGAGAGCAGCTGCAGCTCAGTTCAGCAGCATCTAGTTTGTTGTACTCCATGATATTATTTTGTGTGTGCATGAATTTAGTGAATGATATCTTTTGTCAACCTGGCTAGCAGTAAGAAATGCTACAAAAATTTCCGTCTTCGTCCACATGCATTCAATTTGTTGCACACAATATTAGTGGCCAATCATGGGTTGAAATCAACACGGCAATGTGATTCGATTGAGGCCTTAGGGATGTTTCTATGGGCATGTGGCACAAGACAATGCCAAAGACTGATGTTAGATCGATTTGGTCGGTCACTGGACATAGTGAGCAGGAAGTTCAGTGAAGTGTTAGATGATGTGGTCTCTTTTGCACATATAGTTATTAGGCCAAGGGATCCAACCTTCAGATCCGTGCATCATAGACTAGTTCAGTTCTCACCATATTTTGATGGATGCATAGGAGCTATAGATGGAACCCACATTCCAGTGTCAGTCCCTGAGCACACACATGATGATTTTATAAATAGAAAAAGGGTTCACTAGTCAGAATGTCTTGGCTGTATGTGACATGGACATGCGTTTCACATTTGTTGCTATGGGTAAGAAGGGTGCTGCCCATGACACGGACGTTCTTAGGGATGCATTGAACAGTACCAAACATTTTCCTCACCCACCCCAGGTGAGCAAATTTTATTTTATGGCATATAGTAACTAACATATGAGCTTGACATTCTAAATTACTTTGTTGTACTCTTGATATATAGGAAAGTACTATTTGGTGGATTCTGGTTACCCACTGCGTGAGGGTTATATGGCGCCATATCGTAAGAGCAGGTACCATTTGAAGGAATTGGATGCCAAATGTCCTGAAAATTTGAATGAAGGGCATGTTCGCTTCTACTTAAAGATGCTTTTTCTGACTGGCTGTTTAGCCCAGCCGTTCGGCTGTTGGGCCGGCTTACAGCCCAGTCGTTTGGTGCTTTAAGCCGGTAAACAGCAGCACGCCAGCACCTATTCTTTCTTTTCGCGATTGGGCTTGTAGTCCAATGGTAGTAAAGTCCAGTAGGACGGTACCCACCAGGGTTCAAATCCTGGTGCTCACACCTTTTCCTGGGATTTTCTGAGGATTTACCGGCGTTATGCGTTAAGTGGTAAGCGGCGTTCCCATTGACAACGAGGCGTCAATGGTGACTTCGGGAATCTCCAGATCTACCGGGTGCTCAGTCATTTAGAGGTGCTCATATGGGTAGGGTGTAATTTAAAAAATATTCTTTCTTTCCGTATCTATTGCGGCTCCTGCGTCGTCTCTCTCACTTCTCGCGGTGGCTGGCCTCCGTTTCCCCTCACGCCACCAGCACTTGCCGTTGTCCCTCTCCTGCTCCGCATCTGCACTTCAGTTGGGCGGTGGATCCTCGCCAAGGAAGAGTGCCGCCGTCATCTCCTTCGGGCACGATTGGGACGAGGCATGGTAGTACAATATGGAAGTGATCTATCCAGCGCGGGGCAACAAATTGAGCCCTCGCAAGATTGGTTAGCTGCTACTGCAGATGATAATATTTGCACTGTACGTGATTGGATTGCAACTAGACTATATTATGGTTTGGCATGATTTAGGTATGGACAATTAAAGTACAATTTTTTTGTAAGTTGCAACTTGTAGAAATGCATTAAGGATCAATATATATGCCTTGTCACATGATCATTGTATAATTCCCATGTAGGTTGATCTACCTTATGAAGTCATGCGTGCAATTGCAGACACTTTTGGGACCTGACATTTTTCTGGAGATGCTTGTGTGCTGTGGTCGAGCCAAGTGCATGCTCTGAATATTGTTTCATTTGTATGTGTTGTACCCGTTGGTGTGAACTGAATGATGCAGTATTTGGTCCTACAATGTAGCGAGATGTTTCATGAATAATCTTTGCCAAACTGTCATCATTCCAAAATTTAGATTTGTGTATGCTGCTAAAAATATTTTGTATTTTGTATCAACATATCCAAACAAAAATTCACAAAAGGTTGTTTGAATTACTCCAATAGTTGTCTTGGCGGAGAGCAAATGACTTTCAAAAAAGTTTGCTGGTTGTGGCTGTTGTTTACTGGCGGTGACTTCCCGCCATTTTTAAAATCCTGAATGGTATGCTTTTTTACTACGATTGCTGCCGTGGCTGCTGTTTGCTGGCTGTTTCATATTCTTTGCTGCTGCTGCTGCTGCTTACAGCCAGCCCAAAAAATGCCAGCCAAAAAAAGTAGCTTTAAGTAGAAGCGAACAGGACCGAAATTGTTAACTACTACCACTCGTCTCTTCGGAACGTCGTGGAACGCTCTTTTAGGGTGCTGAAAAATAAGTGGCAGATTCTACGAGGGGTACCGTTGTATACTAAGGAGAAGCAATCAAAGATTATTATGCCATGCTTTCTACTGCACAATTTTGCATTGGACAACAATGAACCCGACATGTATATGTCCGACTTTTTTGGTCATGGCACCTATCTTAATAGAATGGGTGAAGATGCGACATCAGTTTGGTTAGCGGCTACACTGAATGACGATAATGGCAAGGTTCGTGATTGGATTGCAGCTGGACTTTATGGATTGACGTTATTTAAAACTTGATGTGATATGCGTACTTTGTATTGGATGAAATCTAATTCCTGGCTGATCTGAAATTGATGTCATTTGGAAGAGCATTGTATTTTGTTATCACCAGATACAACACTAAAATTGATGTTCCTGTCAACTAATGTATCGCTGCAATGATGTTATGTAAGTGCATCGTATGATCTTCAGCGCCATATGCATTTTAGTGGCCTTTTGTGCATGTGTATGTAAATATTGGGAAGCAATGTTCACTGTTTATTTGGTACATTTTAAATTGCTGCAGCCAAGGTTACGTTGGTTGGCTGCTTTTTTTCTAATTGCTGGCAGGCTGCTTGTGCTGCTGGAAGATGTAGCGGCTGCCGGTGGTGGCTGCAGAAGCTGTAGCAACTGTTGCAGCCCGAACAAGCTGACCTACGGCTGTGTTTCGTTGGAAAGCAGAAATATTTTTTTGAAGAAAATCTTACATGCATGAAGTATTAAATAAAGTCTATTTATAAAATCTTTTTAGTGATAGATGTAACTTTGCGCGATAAATCTAATGAGCATAATTAGTCCATAATTTACTATAATAATACTACAATAACCATCCTCTAATCGTACGGTCAAATGCTTCATTAGATTTGTCTCGTGACTTACTCCGGAGTTGCGAAGGTAATTTTGTAAGCTGATTTTATTTAATATCTTTAATTATTGACGAAAACACAGCCTACTTTCGAGAATTTTCATCCGGTGCCGTCACCACGGATATCTTCCGACTCATGTTCCCGCTGCCGCCGCTAGTTCGCGGGTTCTGGAAGCCTCCCGGTTCGCACGAGTCCGAGCCTTTTTTAAACGAAAATTCAAACCAGCGAACACATGTAAATCCCACACTGCCATGTCGACCCCGCATGCCAGGCTGCCAGCGGCCCCGCGTGCCAGTCAGAAAATAGCACAGCACCTCGAATCGTTATCCACAGCTACCACATACGAGTACACATTTCAAATCGCACCAGGGGCATAATCGTCCGGCCGCCAGCCCGAAGGGACGTTTTTTAAACTCGGCAGGACCGGCGCGTCGCCAGCAGACCATTCTGGTCTCCCACGACGGCGTGGGCCCAACAGGGTACCCCACACGTCAGCGCCTCCCACATCCGTCTAAATTTCGGGGCCTTTTCGCCGAAGCCGGCAGGTAAAAAGGGAATATTTATATTTTTCAAAAGCATACGCCTAAACTTCGCGTAGAAGCAAACTAGTTCGCCACTGCTAGCTAGGTCCAGCCTTGGTCGAGGCCCACACGTCACTGACTGTATCCGGAATCCACTGCTCACACTCCCCGGCCGGCCCCAGCACAGGGAAGGGACCTTTCAAGACAAGAAAGAGAGAAAATAAAGATTAAAATTGTTATTTTTTGCTTAAGTAAAGTGACTTTTCCGTAGTCCTTTCCCAACAAAAACTGCGCTAACTGTCACGTGGACCCAACCTAAAACTGGACCCACTGTCATGGACAAGAGCCGATCTCCGCTTTTCCAGGCCGGCCTGATCCGGCGGCGGGTCCCACGTGTCACTGGCACGGGGCCAGGTCGTTCTCGAACCGCCTTATAGCCGAGGGCAGAACCGTCCAACCGCAAAAGATATCCCAAAATAAAAGCAAAACAAGAGAGAGGGGGCGCGGCCGAGAGAAAAGAGTTTTTTTTTTTGGCCTCCCCGTCCCCGACTCCGCTCGCATTTCCCGCTTTGTTTCCGCCTCCTCGCTCCCCCCCACCCCGACCTCGCCGCCGCCTTGCGCTCTGCCTGCGCTCTCTCTCTCCTAGGGTTAGGGTTTCCGCCGCCGGCGACCGGGATCGCGTCTTGAGCGGTGAGTACCTGTCCCTCTCTCCGTTCTCTGCCCCTGTGATCTGTTCCTGGTCGTTGCCCTCGAGATGTCGTTTGCTGGTCGATTTTCATGGTTGAGACTTGAGAAGGGGATCTCATGGTTTGGGGCAGGGCGCGGCGTCTCGATGTACGTGATGCGGGATCTCCGGCGGTGTCGTCTCCGTCGGTTTTCGGATCTAGGGTTTCGACGCGGTCTTGGCGTGTGATTTGGAGATCTGCTGTTGAATTTGGTGTCTGCTTTAGGCTTTGCTGTGGACGATTTGGCATGAGGTTCCAGTTTTTTTCATGATTTTGGGTTACTGTTCGTTCAAGATCATGGTTGCGCTGGCAAAATTGATTTTGCTTCACGGACAGATCCTCGTAAGAGTTTCCATCAGAATTTTCATTGCTTTATTGATGATGCGTGGTATTCACAGAAATTCGCTAATGCTTGTGAACTATGGATACTAACATTATTAAATACTGATGGTTTCTTATGGTTAATTCATGCTGCTATTAAGAAATGACTAATGTTGACAATTTGACATTATCATCATTCCATCATTATTTCTTTAAGTGAAGCTGACAACATTAATACACATGCAAGGATTGGTTTTCAGAATGACCAACTTCACAATCCTGCAAGACACTCAAATACAACTTATAATTTATCCGGGAACCATCATCATATACTGTTAACCTGTTTAACATAGTGTTTGCCATCTTTTGAGATTAAGACTTTCCTGCCCTTGCTTGTGCTAGAGAAGTTTTAAGCTATTTGTTTGCACACTCCACGCATTTTTAATCTAGCAGTACGAGCCATTATCCTAACTCCTAAGTTCTAACACGTGTTGGTGATGTGTGAACATTATTCTTATGTAAGTTTGCAAGGACACTAGGTCACTAGTATGAGCATTAACTTTCCATATGGAGTACTGATTTTAGCTGCTTGTTGTAGTATAGTTTGAAGTCAACATCAGGCCTGTAATGATGTGAGGCATTTGTTTTCCATAACTCACTACATGTTCTTTTACTTGTTTTGGGTTGCATCTTGTTATACAGTTCCCCTGTTCTTTGTGACTATTAGACTCACGAGCCACTTTCCTTCAATTAAGCAATGGCAAAGAATGATCATGAACAATTATGTGTCTCGCATTATAAGTGGTGCACCTTTCTTTTCAAGTTGTCATGACCTTTATTTTTATATTGATTGCATGGATTACATTGTTACAGCGTGAATAACAATAACCCTTATACTATCAATTCCAGCTGATTGTGCACATTGAACAAGGCATTTGTTCCAAAGTGAGTCACACATGGAGATGGGAATGAGCCCTGAGCTAATGTATGGACAGAATGTTTTTGTTCCTGCTACTGCAAATCCCTACCAATATGGTTACGCAGGTAATGAGATCTCCTATCTTGGTGTTTTGTCTGTTTGGTGGTTGCCTCTTTTGCATTTGGTTGTAACCAATTTGTGAAATGCAGAAGTTGGATCACCTATGGAATGGTATAACCACCCGAACTCTTTAGGATATGATGGCCAAGATATTTTTTACCCGGTGAGTACAATATAAAAGTCTGACTTACTACTCCCTTTATTTAACAGTCATGTGTTTTAAAACCTTACTTTTCTCGAGTATGTGTTTTACAAATGTTTTCCTTTCATGTTGTTTGCAGACCGAAGGCATGCCGTGTGTGTACTATGCTGCCCCGGACAATGGATTTA
Organism: Echinochloa phyllopogon; assembly: GCA_033239725.1. Taxonomy (NCBI): domain Eukaryota; kingdom Viridiplantae; phylum Streptophyta; class Magnoliopsida; order Poales; family Poaceae; genus Echinochloa; species Echinochloa phyllopogon. The sequence continues at coordinate 17,782,949 of BTCW01000014.1, forward strand.
TGCATCCTTCCTACAGTCCTTACCCTGTTGATCCTTCTTTCATACCAGATGGCTCATTTGTGCCTCAGGAATATGTTGCTGACCCTGCTAACTCCACATGCCAAATAGCCCCCACACCCTATTATGTTCTTCCTTATGCACAGGATAGTGTCCCAGGAAGTGCAACAGCACCTCTTAACTCCAATGTTGCATTTCTTCCCGGCATGCCAGGTTATGCTGCAACATCTGCAAATGCAGCATTTCCTTTAATTGCTCCTTTTACCACCAAAAGTGACATTGCTGTGAATCCACCTGTACATTCTACTATTGTCTCTTCAAAGCAGTTTCAGGGCCTTGCAAAACCACCAAAGGTTCAACTGCATAATTCAGTTCCACAGAAGCAAGAATTGCCAGATAGATCCATGGTGCCTATTAAACTTCCCCATGCTTCACAGGTAGGAAAATTCATTATTGGGCATCTTTTGTCAGGGACTCTTTATTTTTTCTGCACAACCTCATTAACCTTATCAGATAGTGCCTCTATTGAGCCTCCTGCACATGTCATTGCCCCTCATGGGCATGTTCACACCATTGTAATCAAAGGATAAATTTCGAATTGAATGCATCAAGTCACGTTGAATTTTTCTCTGGGATTGCTTCGCGTGGTGTTTGACTTTAGCAAAGAAGTCCAAGAGTTTTAAAGAAATTTAGATTTAGATTTTCAGATTGGGTCATTACTCTTTTCTTTTTGGGACTACTTGTCGCTAAAGAACTTCAGAAATTACAAGCATATCTTGGATAATGTTTCGTACATGATTTTGTTTGGAGTTTAATGTAACTGAAACTGTAAATGGAGTTAAGTTGGCCTTGTGAGTAGTTTTCCTTTCTCTGCTGTGTACTGGCCTCATCTCAAACTGGTTTGTCTTTTGTTTATGGCAGGCACCAGCACATTTGCTTGAAAGGCCAATATCTGCTGCCAAGCATTCACCAAAGGCAAAAGTGCCTGGAAACAATTGCTTTGGCTATGCTGCACCTGATCTTAAAAAGTGGGCTGCTGCTGAGAAATTTCAGCCCTCTTCAAAGTCGAGTGCCCATTTGAATGGTCCTGGCCAAAAGGTTCATTTGTCTAACGAACATAGCCTAGGTGATTCTGGAAAACCAAGCAATCAGAGGAACCCCGCCATAGTTGTGAAATCTTATACATCAAGGCTGCCTATCGGTGATCCGGAGGGGACAATTGTTATAAGAACGGACCAATACAACAGAGATGATCTTCTGGTGGATTATACTTATGCAAAGTTCTTTGTTATCAAGTCAATTGGTGAGGCAGATGTCCACAAATCAATCAAGTATGGTGTATGGTCAAGTTCTTCCAATGGAAATAGCAAGCTGGATAGCGCGTTCAGGGATGCCGACAGGATATCAAGGAGGAATTCTACCAAGTGTCCAGTTTTCTTGTTCTTCTCTGTAAGTGTTTATCTACTGAACATCCATACAATTATTTATGCTCAAAGTTCATCTATTGAATTTGTAATTATGCTTATCAGGTGAATGGTAGTGGGCACTTCTGTGGCATGGCTGAGATGGTTGGCCCAGTCGATTTTCACAAGGACATGGACTTCTGGTGTCAGGATAAATGGACCGGATGCTTTCCTGTGAGATGGCACATTGTTAAGGATGTACCAAATTATTCTTTGCAGCATATCACACTGCAGAACAATGAAAACAAGCCTGTCACACACAGCAGAGATACACAAGAAGTAAGTGTGCCATTGTCATTTTTTTCATTGAAAATTGTTTAGTACTGTCATAAATTGTTCAATTTTAGAAGTTCCATTTTCCTTTGTTCTGTAAAAGAATCTTTATTTTTCCTGAGAATTTTCCTTGCCGCCTGCCTTAATGGCTCTGCTATTTCATGAGCGTCTAGGTCTCTTCTCATGATCTATTGCACTCTCATTTGCAGATACCATACATCCCTGGTATGTCTGTGCTTAAGGTCTTCAAGAACATCAAAGTAACAGAGTGCCTGTTTGATGACTTTATGAAGTATGAGGTGGAAGAGGCCCAGTATAAACCACACAGAAGGTGCAAGCTAAGCTATAATGCCCCAGATTTTGTACCTGTCGCACAGCGTACTATGAATGTGCCCGACACTCAGCAGACAAAATCCAGCAGTGTACTAATTGACAGAACATCAGAGATACAAAATGTGTCAGAGAAGCCACATGATCCTAAGGCAATCAAACCTCAGGAGCCATGTGTAGAGCTCTGTGAAAAACAGGTGACTGAGGCTGGGAAAGAGAATGGAGAACAAGAAAACCATTGCAGTGGCAATCAGAGGCAGGAGGATGCAGTGAAAACTGTGGCTAACCAGCCACCAACTTCAAGCTTGAAGGCAGGTGGGGATGGAAAGCAGCAATACTGGAAGAAGGTGGAGAACCCACGGCCGAATACAGATATCACCGCCGCTCAAGGCTCATCGAAGCCACCTGAAAAGCGTCCTAATGGAGTCTGTAGCTCTGCAGGCACAGTATCGGAGAGCAGCAAAGAGCAAAAGATCACTGCCAAACTTGGTTCGCTCAACATCACTTCCAAGACAGAGGAGGCTGACCGAAAGAGCAGCACATTTGGTGTGGTGACAATTGGCTCGATGCCGGTCCGGGTTGATAGTTCCGTGGTCTAGTGGCTAGTGGGAGCTTTTCTTTTTGTTTCACAATTTCTCCGTCAGGGTTTATTTTGGGTCCTAGGTATTAATTTTCATTTGGTAAAATGTCTTGGTTGGTGGTTTCCCAGCTTTGATATGGCATCCAAAAAAAGAAGAAAAAAGAGAGGAATAGTTAGGTTCTAGTTGCCTCTGGTGGAGAAAATAGTTTTGCAGCATTATGCTGAAGGGGTTTCTTTTTGGAAAAGAAAGGATAGACTATAAGATGCTCTTATCATGACATTAAAAGAGAAGGAGAAAAAATTGGGCGTTGTGGACATTGGTGAGATCGCATTGTTACTTGTCATGGTCTTTGAGTTGTGATGGATCGATGTTGTAGGTGTATGTTCCCCGGGCGATGCCCAGGAATCATATCGTCTATAGCTACTGTAGCTTGTTTGCTGATGCCTTGTACATTCAGACCATGTAACCTGGTGCGACTTGGGAACACTCCCAGGTTAGATTAGACTGAGCGCTGATTTGATTGGTGAAGTTGGGTAAAGTGGTTGTGATGAAGGGCCTGGGCAGTGAAGCATGACGATGATCTTTCCAGATTTTGGACACGTCCAAAGGAGGGGTACTGTAGCGGTCGCCATTCTCGGTGCACTCAGTACATGCCCTCGTGCTGTTGGCTGCTGGGCGCATCTCACCGCACGCGATGTGGACGCATCTTGGCGCTGCGGTTGGGGGCCAAGGCAATGTTGGGGCGGTTGAAATCCCAGCCCGTGTGGATCGTCGGCGCGTCCCTTTCCAGCCTCCCACCCGGCGGGGCGGCCGGGTGTGGTGCCTGCCGGTGACATCGCACCTGCCGGCGGGGATCGAGTGCTCGTCACGGCTGGCCACCGCTCGCTCGCGCGCTCTTTGTGCAGTCACCCTTGTACTTGTACTTGTACTTGACATTTCACAGTGCCCGCGCCGCGGCCAGTCGCCATGCCGGACAAGGAAGTTCGCTCGTGCATGTGGCGACTCTCACTATCTACGGCGGCTCTGCGTTTGCAGCCACAAAGGTGGAGACGAACCGGCCTGCTGTCATCTTGCATTGCGTGCTCGGTACTCGGCGCTGCGATAGATATAGCACCGTAGGGAGCACGCGTGTATTTGCTCTACTATAATGGTCGCGAACGGATACGACGAGCGGGGCGGTTCGATCGGAACGCTGTCACGCAACTCTTCCTCACTGGTACCACGTTCTGTGTGGATAAGTGGGCCGATACTTTATGAACCTACTCCGAGTCCGAGTGCCGCCGCAGGAACGGCCGCTGTCGCGTTTCCTTGGTGCTCCCGCTACAGAGGCTGGCTACGCTATACATGGACCGGCCCTGCCGAGCTGTACACGATGGACCGACCGATCGGCGACATCCGCGGTCCTGCTGCGCCCAGGCCTTTTTGGGAGTTGGGGTCCTCCCGTCCCGCCCCCCGCGCGCGCGCTCCCCGGCCCGAACGAAACGAAACCGATGCGGCGTCGCCGTTGAGCTCGCACCTTAATTATCTGCCCCCGCTCACCAAACCCCTCTTGACTCCGCGCGCACAGGCCGGGATGACGATCGATGGACGACGCCGGGCGCACTCATAACACGCGCGTGTTAATGCGCCAATCGCCTTTTGCTTTAACTTTTTTTTTAATTGTTGTTTCTTCCCTGCCTCGTCGTGATGAGGCTGGTGACAGATTGACAGGCCATGCATCGATCCCATTGTGCCATCTCGTCATCTCCCAGCAAGGAGGAGACGCTACAAGGCCGGGGACAAGCTACTGTCGGTTACCTAAGGCTGACGAGGGCCAGCGCAACTGCGCCTTCCTCTTCATATAGAGCGAGTACTCTACGCAGCAGCTCAGGTCAGGTACACACCCACACACTGTCACTTCGACCGGGGGCACGTTCTGGTGGTGTTGGGTTTATATACTTGGTCCGGCCAGCCGGGCGCCAGGATTCGGGAACACGAAGGTGGAGCCGAGGGAGCTAGATAGGGTCGTCCTCGGGAGGACGAGCTGAGCTCGATCGGGCCTGCAGTAGAGGACGGCCAGTGGTACGGTGGTGCCGGCACGATGACGGGATCAGGCGCCGCGCCCGGCACCGGCGGCGGAGGGGCCAAGGCCGCCGTCGCGCCGCTGAGGCTGCAGCACTACCTCGTCATGGCCGGGGTGGCGGCCGCGGTCCTGCTCGCCTGCCTCCGCTACGCGCCGCCCGCCGCGGCGGGGTACGGCTTCCTCGCCGTGGCCCCGGTGGCGGAGGCGGGCGGCGTGGCGGCGCGGGTCGCAGCATCCGCCGTCGCCCGCGCGGCCGACGGCGGCGGCGAGGGTGCTGCCGTCGCGGCCACCGCTGGTGCCCGGCAGGACCAGACTCCGGCGCCGCCGTCGCCGGTGGTGATCTTCAACTTCGGGGACTCCAACTCCGACACGGGCGGCATGGCTGCCGTCAACGGGATGAACATCAACCTGCCCGAGGGCCGCACCTTCTTCCGACGGCCCACCGGCAGGCTCTCCGACGGCCGCCTCGTCATCGACTTCATCTGTGAGATCCTTGCTCCGTCCGTGCTTTATTTCTTTCCCGCCACGCCGCTTCGAATTAAAACTTTTAAGCAACCACACGCAGCCAAATTAATCACTTTTCATCCCTGTAATGTCAAAATCCTTCAACGTAAATTAATTCTCAGAAGCCACAGACAATCTTAGAAGTTTATATAACAGGGTGCTAGGATGCTGCTAGCTAGCCCATACACCTGCACACGAAGAAGTGAATTACAATCACCAGATAGAAAAGAAAAAAAGAAAAAAAAAAAGAGATTGCATTTGGGATGAAAGTGGAGGAAAATGTGGTGAGGATATTGACGTGTCAGGCATCGTCATAATGGGATCACGAACGAGATTTATGTCGGCCCAGAGGTACAAGCATGTACATCTCGATCTGCAGCACAACAGGAAGGAACTGCCCCCAGCAGCACAGCTGGGCAAAAACAATCCAGTGCAAATTATTGCAGGGATCGATCCGCCTCAGGCCAAGCGATAATCCATTGCAAAAGTTTTAGGTCCAAATTATACTACAAGACATACGCGTCGGTGATGCGTTGCTGCTGGTGTTGTTGTTGGTGACTTCTAGCGTCGCTCTTTGCCCCGTTTGGAACACAGTTTTTTCATAGGAATTTCGTACGAATCTACTTCCTCCATTTTGCTGACGTCAGTGTGCGTTTGGAACAAAGGAAGTGGTGAGATCCTTTCCGGAGGAAGGGAGAGCAAAACTGTACTTTTGAAGGAATCAAAAAATGTGCTCTGAGCTCATGGAATTTTTTCCTGCGGCGCTCTCTCTCACTAATCAAAGGTTTGATGTTCTTCCTCTTCCTAATCTGAGAGCTACGGTCTAAGAAAGGACGGATATACAAATCAAGAACCCGTTACACAGGAATATGAAGGGAAAAGGCATCCATTCCATTAAGCATTTCTGTTTGTTTTAAATTTAATCGATAATTACTCAGACTTAACATACCAGTTAACTATTTGTTTTTATTAAATACAAATCTTTTCATTCCTGTGTTCCAAACACCGTTGCTCCAAAATTCCTGTGTTTTTTTCAATCCTCTGTTTTGTACCCACTTTCCTTTTGTATTCCTACGTTTCCTCTCTTTCCTCTGTTTTTAAATCCTCCTACAATTGTACCATGTTATTTCTGGAAGGATTCGGAGTTGATGTTTGTTTGGGGTTTGGCATGCATGATTTTGCAGGCGAGAGCCTGCACACGCCGTACCTGAGCCCCTACCTCAAGTCCCTGGGTGCGGACTTCAGGAACGGCGTCAACTTCGCCATCGGCGGATCCACGGCGACGCCCGGCGGGTCGCCATTCTCGCTGGACGTGCAGCTCCACCAGTGGCTATACTTCAGGACCAGATCCGTGGAAATGATCAACCTAGGTCTGTGTTCCCATAGCCATCTACATTATTGCATAGTTTTTTAATGGAAAGTAAACTAGCTTTGTTCATTTGTTTTTTTTTTGAGGGATGCTTTGTTCATTTGGTTTGAGATGTGTGTGATGCAGGCCAGAAGCCACCGATCGACCGCGACGGATTCAGAAGGGCCATCTACACCATCGACATCGGGCAAAACGATCTCTCAGCTTACATGCACCTTCCCTTCGATCAAGTGGTCGCTAAGATCCCCTCTATTGTTGCCCAGATCAAGTACACCATCGAGGTAATTTGTCTCTGTCAAAGGAAATTCACGATCCTGTTTATAATCAATCAACACCTCATGCTGACACACCTTGCTGCCTGATCTGATCACAGACCCTGTACTCGTACGGCGCCCGCAAGTTCTGGATCCACGGCACGGGCGCGCTGGGCTGCCTGCCGCAGAAGCTTTCCATCCCGCGCGACGACGGCGACGCCGGCCTCGACGCCCACGGCTGCCTCGAGACCTACAACACCGCCGCCCGGCGCTTCAACGCGCAGCTCGCGGCGGCGTGCGGGCAGCTCCGGCGGCGGATGGCGGACGCGGCGCTCGTATTCGTGGACATGTACGCCATCAAGTACGACCTGGTGGCGAACCACACGGCGCACGGCATCGCCAGGCCGCTCATGGCGTGCTGCGGCCACGGCGGCCCGCCCTACAACTACAACCACTTCAAGGCGTGCATGTCGGCGGAGATGGAGCTCTGCGACGTCGGCGCGCGGTTCGTCAGCTGGGACGGCGTGCACTTCACCGAGGCCGCCAACGCCATCGTCGCAGCCAAGGTGCTCACCGGCGAATACTCCACGCCCAGGGTCACCATCGCCAGCCTCGTCAACAACACGCTGCTGCCCAACAACGATGGATAGCTCGTTCGCAGCTCAAAGGAGCGAGCACCTCTGTGACACCATTGATTATTGACTAGATAGTAGAAGCAAAAGAAAAGGGTGACCCAACCCAGCAGCCTAGTGGTTTTATTTGTGAGAATGGACCTTTAATTTGAGGCTTTATACATCATCAAACATGTTAACATACATGTGTGTTTGTGTAAGATCCATAATTCCTCCCCCCCCCCCCCCCCCCCTAATTTTCTGATATTTGACAGAAGAGGCTGGATGGATAGCAATACTTGTATCATTTCTAAAAAAATAAAAATTGTATCATCGATCTGCCCCTCCATGTGGCTACGCTCGGCGCCTGTCTCAAGTCAGACCACCCTCAAAGGTACACAAACTTGTATCGTCGATCTGCCCCAGCCAAAAAAAACTGAAAAATTTCGGGCCTAAAATTCATCTCATGGGCAGACGGTCTTTTTTCAGGTCAGACTCGACCTTTCTATACTTTTTTAGTTCAAAACTAATTAGATTTTATTGACTGGGTGGGTTTAGGGCTAACCTAAAATTTTTTCATGCCTAGTTTCCTCTAACCACGTTTAGTCTCACAAACACTATGGACGGACCAGAACTCAGTGGGCTCGAACCAGGCCCAGCCCTAAAATGCTCACGTATGCGTCAAAGTAAACTTTTGACAAGGCCAATGGTGCTAAATTTACGGCACTCTTTTGTTTGCGGGCGACCGCACACATCCGTTCCTACGGTCGATTTTCTGACCACCCGTCTGCCCGCGCGCTCATTGCCTTTTGGGAATCCACGCTGGTCTGCCCATCCACGCTGGTCTGCCCACCCGCCCATTCACTTATGGGAATCCGCGCTGGTTTGACACGCTCGTGCCTGTCTGTCCATTCTGTCGTTCTCTTTTTCCGCGCTATTTTACTTTTTTTTTCCTTGCTGATGATATTCTGTTTTAGGCACGCAAAATCATTCGGGATCGTGGGATGATGGGAGTTTTATTGGGTGGGAGACATAAAAATAAAAGCAAGTTTCAAACAAAAATATATAACAAAATGTACTACCATAAAAATATTTTCAATTACACAAAATCATTGCATAAACATCCGAATGATAAGTTATTATTTAATAAAAAACTTCTCGTATATCCTCGTGACGTTGGAAAACCGTCCTGAAATAATTATGACAAAAATATAAATATTAAAAAATGAGTTCTCGAACTATAAGTTTGCTATATCAAAATTTACAAATATAAAGCCTTTATATGAAGATATATATGTGCACTAGAACTTTTTCTACATAATTCTCTATGCATAATATTTTATAGAACTTTTTTCTACATAAATTCTCTATACAATGTTTTCATAGAACTTTGTGTACAATTTTTTGTAGAGAATTTGTTTACTAAATATTTGTTTAGAAGCTTTAGATAAAATTTATGAATAATTTTGGTGCAAAACTTTCATTTAGAGCATATATACAAACTTTTTCTAGACAACTTCCCTATAAATTTATACCAACAAATTTATACATACAAATCTATACTGAGAACTTTGTGTCGCTTTTCACGGAGAAGCCTCAATATGATGTGTATAAGTTCTACAAGCATTTATCAGGTAACATTTGTCAAAAACTTAATTCATAAACGTTTTTATAAAAACTTATCTAGAACTTGTAAATAGATAAGTTTTTATAAGTTAACTTTTATAAAACGTAATCCATAGGCTTTTTTATAAAAACTTATAAAAAACAATTATCAGGTAACATTTGTCAAGAACTATTTCTTCACAAGTTTTGCAAATTCTTTGCTATAGAAAGTTCTCATAATTAACTTTTTTATCTATTAACTTATCAAAAAACTTATCTATTATAAAAACTTATCTATTAACTTATCAAAAAACCTAATCCATAAGCATTTATCAGGTAACATTTGTAAAGAACTATTTCTTCACAAGTTTTGAAAAAACTTTTCTGTAGAAAGTTCTCATAATTAACAACTAACCTTTCTACATGAAATTTTTATACCAAACTAATCTGGCTAAAAGGTTATATGTTATACTCTTCCACACAACTTATGAAAAGATTTTGTCCAAATAACATTTTTAGGGAAACCTTCATATTAACTTTTTCTCAAAATAGTATGAAACTATAAAACGCATATTCCCCACAAAAATTCTTATACACAACTTGTCTCCAAAACTTCTAGGAAAGTTATTCTAAAATATTTCGAAACTATGTTATACCTTCCATAACATTTTAGAAAAATGTTTATCCATAACTTCTTTACAAAAATTTATTTTAGATAACATTACTACATAACTTCTTTCTAACATTTTTGAACAGCTTTTGTAAAACAATAAATTTACATAACTATTATACACAAACTTTTTTACTAAAATTTTTCCATAAACTAATGTCGATAATTTTTCATTAAAACAATTACATAGAAACTTTTTTGAAAAATAGTTTAAGATTATAAAGTAAAAAATTGTTTCAATAAGTTTGTTAAAAAAACTGTGATCAGAATGCCCAAATAAAACTTTTCTAGGTAAATTGCATAAAATTTATCAAAAATATCTCAATAACTTTTTTGCATAGACTTTATACCAAAATTTAAAAAAAATATTTTTACAGAATATTTTCAGAGAACTCTTTTGTAAACCTCAGCATAAACATTTATATATACAACTTTTCTAAGTAACTTTTATACAAAATTTTATCTAGATAATTTCATTAGAGGATAATGCCATAATGTCCAGTAAAGCGATGGTCCTTTTATTTGAAGGAAATCCATCACAAACGTTAACCAACAATAATTGTGGTAAGAAACTCCTTGGTCTCTTGGTAGCAGGAAATGGAAAACTAATGGAAAATAAATAAAAAGGGACTAAAAGCATGCATGTTCTTACAACTCTAATCGATCTAACAAACTATGACAGCGAACTAGGAATAGTGCTTAATTGCATTCAGCATGCTAGATGATGTTCACTACAATTTGTAAAAAAAAATGAAGCTCATTGATAAAGAACACATATAGCTTCTCAGTCATGCAATGCAAAGAGTTCGACCAAAATGTACTTGGCCTAGCTAGTTAGCACTCAATGAGAACAATATTTAGTATCAAAAGCATTTAGATTTAGCCTTGGTTGACTTATACCTTAGCCTGAAAATGTTCTGAGATAAGACTAGTTGACCTGCCACACATTCTACACCGGCCTCAGTTCTCCATTGCTTAGAAACTTATTTTGTTTACAAGTTACAGAAAAAATTTGTTAGCAAGTCTTGTGTAAAACCAAGCTGAACGCTTATGAACAAAACTTTTCAAGGAAAAAGGTTTTCCTTGTAAAAAAAGGTTTGAGGACTTCTCAAATTAACATTTCTAGAAAATTGTGCATATATACTTTTCAACAAATACGATATCCAAGATGTAAGACTAGATATTCACAACATTACAACCTAGTTTTAGAAGAACAATGCATCATCGAGACAAATACTTGAGTTGATCATCGTCGCCTCACATTTCAATATAATGATGCATAATACAACTACATCCACAAGCAATTTCCTGTCTGTTTTATAGCAGATAAAATGAACACAATAACTGCAGGTTCTGAAAAAGCAACGAACCTGGTATGGATAGTCTTGGCATTTCTCTCCAGGACAGCCTGGACCAATTGTACACTACGAGCCCATGATCTACTCAGCCATAGCATTCCTTCAATTATAAAACAAGCCAAAGAATTAACAAAGCTAACACAGCATGAACATCACATAAAGATAGAAAGAAGAACGAGGTCCAAGATTTATGTTGTGTTTCTTTGACCCATATCCATTCATCAACAAATAATCTCATAGAGTGACTTTCATCTTGTAGCTTTCCTGCAAGTGATGAATTATATATGAGAATTATTTCCACAATTATGCAAATAGAACAATAGAGTAGCTTGGCTGAGCCATCTCACAACAATGTATCAAGGGAAATGTCTTCCACATGTTAAATGTTTTGAACTAAAATATACAGGGAAATATTTATCTACCTCAGTAGTAAAATAATTCCTAAGAGCTAACACAATATCTAAAACTCATCCTATCAACTGCAGGACAGATAAGTTTAAGCTTGATATTCTTGTACAGATAAACCCAACCAACACAGAGCACTGGGATAAAATTAGTACATAGCATCAGATCCTGAACAAATTGTTATGAGTAGTCAATTTCTATCTTGTAACTAGCAATTGCTAGAGTTATGAGTAGATTTGAAACATATCCTGAACCTTCAAATAGCAATGAAACTCATGCAAACTGGAACATATCGAGACAATACGATAGACAAAAGAAATTACATAAAACATATCAACATACTCCATAAAACCAAATAGGAGATGCTGGTCGAGCAGACCAAGCAGACAAAATTGCACATCGTTAGATTGTACTTCTATCCAAGGTCCCTAACATAGCATAGTGCCACAGTCAAGACCATTATAGAATTATTAGCTTCTCTAGATCGGGCCAGCAAAAGAGCTTAGGATAGTAAATCTTTTCAGTGGAAATGGATGTCAAATAGATTTGCATTGGTTATCAATAGTTACCGATTAGGACTAAGGTTATTTCATGGCCCGACAATCACAACAAAATGTCTTAGAAGGGACATTATTTATTCAATTATTCTTCCTTTTCAAATATAGTAGCTAGCCTGCTACTAGCAATATGCCAAGGATGAAGCAATTGGAAAATTGGCACGAGCTAGTAGCCTGCTAGCACAATTGAATGCCATGAATGGACCAGAAACCTATCTATATCATGGAGCAGAAAATGAATGAGACCTGGCCACCTAGATGAATGTAATACGCATACCATGGGATTGATGGCGGTTTGGCATGAACGCGTGCGGTGCATCCCTGTGCAGCTGTGAGTCGACATGAGCCATTGCGCGGACGGGTTGCCGCACCAATGTTGGATAGGGCGGATCCGCCGAGCCGCCGCACTCGGAGACCCACACAACCCAATAACCCATCTCCGGCGCACATCAAGCTCGAGCTCATCGATCTGCGCCATATGCCTCGATCCACCGACGCAAAGTTTATCAAGTAAAATTTTTATAATTTAGACAGAATGTTTATCAAGTAAAAATTTCTGAAAGAACTTAGGCATAAAAATGTTTTGGTACAAAACTTTACTGATACAGAAAACTTACTAAGAAAAACTTTCTCATTGAACTTATTGACTGAAGTTTGATGCATAACTTATCACCAAATATTTGTCGTTACAACTTTTAAAGAGAACTTTTATTAATAAGTCTATTTTGAAGAAAAGCTAGCTTATCAATAAAAAAAATATATTATATAAGTTATTATCCTAGCAAACTTTCGATCGATTTTTCTAGGAAAATTTACATAGAAATTTTTTCTGATAAATGGTTCCAAGATTATATAGTAAATACAATTCTCATAAATGCTCACACAAACTTATCCATCAAAACATATAGGTGTGTGGGAAGAGGGGCAGAAATGAAAAAAATTCATCCAGAACTCTCTACACACTTTTTATAGATAATTCATATACAAAACTTATATGAAAAAATACATTCTAAAAATCTTTTTCCACATATTTTGTACCAAAAATTTATCTAAAATATTGTCTAAAGAACCTTTTCTAGATAATGTACAAGAGAACTTTTAGTTTGATATCTGATTAAAAGCATGCATTCTAAATATAGATTAAAACACAAGCATGCACCTTTAGATACCCTAATCCTCTGATTACCAAAATTAACCCTTTTGAAACAAAAATTTCAGAACTTCTGGGACCACCTCCCAGTTCTTATTACTCATCGATAAAGCTAGAGAGAACATACATACAAGCATCTTCCGATTTATGTTATAGAACTGGTCTAACAGTAGAGGTCACCTCTAGTCAGATAGAGAGCAGAAAAAGCACAATATACCATTTGTCTATTATGCAATAGGTGCTATCAATTATATAAAAAACAATTGATGTACATAAATTTTTACCAAAGACCATGTACAATATATAGCAATTCCACATTCTAATCTCTTTTGTATGCTAAGATTTAACTCCAATATAGAAAAATTAGATAAACAAAAGAGACTAAAGCAGATATGTTCTTACTGCATTTAGCATGCATGATGATCTCCACTAGTTCAATTTGCAAAAATGGATTTCAGTAATAAAGACCACTAGAAACCTAGCGCGCCGTTGGCACGCTTCTAGGGCCTATGATTTGGGTGCCATCGTTGCAGAGCACATCTATACTCTGCTAAATTGATTACTGCACAAAATTTTAGATCTTAGTAATAATGTAATAATTATATTTATGTCCGTAGCTTTGCTTCATGACTTTTTCTTAATCGTGGAAATAATGTGTGGGATTTTAAGAGGTGAACATAAAACATGGTCTACACTATGTGCATTGAAGCACAACATATATGTCGGAAGATCTAATGTTGAATAAAGAAATTGTACGTTATATACATCCGAAATAACAGAAATTAGTTTGAATATGTCATATCCAGAAAAAAGAGCACAATAAGAAATAAGGGAGCATTATTGTCGGTATGAAAATACCCAATACATGTCACTCTATATGTACAGCTTTGTGCTACACCATTCGAAGTGAATTTGAAATTGCCATATCATTTACCTTGTAGAATGTAACATTTTCTCTTTTTATTAACAAATAAATTGGACATATATCTCAAAATAGATAAGTAACAAATACATTAGATCTTGTTGTACAATTAGTACTGATCATTTGTAACCTACTGCTACTTAACGATACCATGTGCATCGACACTGGCACAGCCTGGTTGTGCCACTCAGCTTGTGCAGTGGCATTATGCATCTTTGCACTGCCGGCCCTGACGTTTACCTTCCATGATAACAGAACTATAGTCTGCACATCACCAGCCTCCCAGTTATGCAAAAAAAGGTTCCAGGGAATTTCATAGAACACATTACCTTTAGAGAAGACAATCTGCTAGGGACAGTTGCACTGGTCTTCATCGAACGTGTGTAGTCCAAGGGATTTGTGTTGCTGCCTCTTTTGTGCATTTCATCGAACATGTCTACTGCAAGGATCTGGAGCCGAGATGCCCACAGGACAACGAGTGACATTGCGGAGGGCTTGGGCGCAGCGAAGCGATCCCTGCCTGTGTCACCTTGAGAACCGCCATCTCCCATCGCCGTTGTGGCAAGTTTGGCTGTCGTCCTTTGGCTCGTGAACTACCTGTGCAGTGCCTTGCACTGCGCCCGCAGCACTGGACCAGCTGACGTCCATGGCGATGGCACCAGGGCTCCTTCCCAACTTGATCCGCCGGTTAGACTGTCCGATGGGAGAGCGGTGGTGTTTATATCTGCGAACTCGCATGGATCAGAAAGGGGGAGCTGCGGCAGTGGAGAGAACAGAGAAGGCAGCCGGAGAGGGTGGACTACTGGAGAGCGATGGCGAGAGGAGGAAGAGAAAGAGAAAGAGAATGTCGGTGTGATGGGCTGACGGGCCGAGAGAGATCGCGAGACTTCGGGTTCTCGGGTAGAGGACCCGCATCGGACGGTCAATATTATGAGCACATCGGATCGGACGGTTTTTTCTTAACGGGGGCGTGGATATCCGCTAAGAGCTGGGAATGCACCAGCTCTAGAGGAGAGAGATATCGTAATGCATCTCAATCATGCAATGCAAGAGGTCCACCAAAATGTGATGCGGCCTACCTGGTTAGCACTTAACAGAGAAAACATTTCGATATACCCTAAGTCATATATACAGAGCTTACAATCAGACTACTAAAGCTTCATGCTGTAGTTTTCCTTCTGCTGATTATTGATGTGGAAGCTGCTTGCTGCTACTCATCATATTAGCTACAATAATGCTAATAATGGGCCTGCCGCCACCATTTCAACCCAATTACCCAACCCTCATATTTTTTGTAGCCTAATAACTTGGAAAGCTTACAGACCTGGTGCACGAATGTGTCTCTAACATTTTAGCTTATGGGGATGTACTTACTATACTCGAGTGGTTGTGTTTGAAATTCTAATGATACTTTTCCTAGCTATGGACTCGATATAGCAATACTCAATTTCCTTTGGCCGAGTACGATATGCATGTGTTGGATCTGATGTGATTAGCAACAATAAGCGAGCAGAAATTTCAGAGAACCAAGGGAAGCACACAAATGCAGGTATACTACCAGCGCGTAGCTAAACTATTACCTCATTGGAGGCACCGTGCGACTAAGCTCCAAAGCTGACGCCGGCGCTACCATCGCTGCTTCGCCAGACGAGATCGGGTATACCGCTGCCACTGTCGCGTGCCTCCCCGGCACGGATGTCAGGCCGTCACCGCCGTTGCGCGCCCACCGGAGCCACAGCTGCACGCCTCCACCGGTCGCGCGAGCTCCGCCCCCGAGGCCGCCGGCCGGCGTCTCTGTGAGCGGCGAGCTCCACGCGCCCCGTGTGCCTCTCCGCACCGGCGAGCTCCGCCCCGAGGACGCCGCCGGCCGCTTGAGCTAGCAAGCTCCGCCACTACACGTGCCTCCCCCACGCGGGAAAGCTCCGCTAGCCGCCGCCCGGCATCCTCCCCATCGGAGCATCTCCGTCGCCGGATCTGGATCGGGAAGGGGAATGAAGAGAGAGGAAAGAGAAAGGGAAGGGGAATGGAGAGAGAGGAGGGGGGCTGGCCAGTGATAAGAATGGAGCGGGCCCCACTGGTAGCTAGCGGAGCGCGTGGAAAAAAAGGAAAGAGAACGTAGAGACGCATCGATCGGCGTAAGTTTCGTTACGTGTGGTCAACCTGAGAATCAACATTGGTAAATTTACATGTCCCTTCGCATGTCGTGACAGGATTTCGGCTTTTGGGCCTCCAAAGTCTGCACGTCTGGATTCAGGATATCAGCTGCTACAGTACGTTTTGTTTTGCTGTTGCTACACTCGTTTGCTTGGGAGCCGAAGGAAGCTGTCTGGCACAGGCAGCAACCCCAGGCGTTTCATTTCGTCGGCCTGGGGCCTGCCTGGGCGCGCAGCTGCCTGCCAGGCAGCATCCAAACAGGCCCTTTATGTGACGTCTTTGTAGCTGTGGATCTCCATCCATCCATCCATCCATACACTGATGATCCGATGGCTAAGAATGGTCCTCACTTTTCTCTTGGTACTGCTTATGTTCTATTTCAAATTTTGTATGCTAATAGCTGACAATTCATTCTATTTACAAAATATTTCAAACTCTTTTAAAGTTGTTTTCATTTGTTAGAAGCATTTGATATGAATTTAAACCTAAAGTTAGGTTCAAGCAAAATAATCATGTAAAATTATCAAACTATTTTTTCTAACATATGCAATGATGTTGGATGCCATCTCACAATATTTGAACCCAAAACACACTTCATATGAGGAGAAAAGAAGACATATTTCGATATAGGATATATTCGACTAATTTGAGTAGTTTGTAATTAAATCATGTCGATACTTTTATTCATGGTAGTAAATTAAACAGATTTTTTTGTAATTCTAAAAATACAATAAACCAACTTAACAGCAAAAACAATATGTTTATAAAACTATTTTATGTAAATTTACTCATGTGATTTGTAAATTTTAAATCTTAATGTATAGAAAAACAAATGTTTAGAATATGGACACACAAAACTAAATACGTTAGTCCTCTTTGATTGGAGGGAAAAATTGGATAACCAATTGTCTATGACGTCCTGACTTTTCCTCCAGGGTTGTCAAGCCGCTTCGCTTCTTTAGTGACAAAATTCAACTTCTAGGAGGGGTCTTCTTTTAATAATTTGTTTTCCCGGTTATAACGATATGCCTCTCAAGATATACTAGCAAGAAACATGATACTAGGAAACAATAAGGTCGAAGTTTTCTCTTAATAACTTATGAAATTTTATGGTATTCATATAATTTGACATACTTTTATGCCAACTTAATCATCTCTGTATATTCAAATACTCCATCTGCTCCAAATTACTATTCATTGTTGACTTTTTCTCCCAACGTTTGACCATTCGTCTTATTCAAAAATTTTATCCAAATATGCGAAAAATAAGTCATACCTAAAGTATATGTGATGATAAAGTAAACCACAGATAAAAGAAATGACACTTATAAATTTTTTTGAATAAGACAAATGGTCAAACGTTACGAGAAAAAATCAATAACGAATAGTAATTTGGAACGGAGGTAGTATAATTTTTACAATTTATATTTTTTCTAGAATCTTTAATAAGCTCAGCACTTAGCGGCCATGTCTCTGAAACGACAGAATTGGGAACACGGAACATAATTGTTCCCAAGACTAGAAACCAGAATGACGTTCACGGGACGAAGCCACGTTCCATGTTTGTGGCTGCTAAGGTTTAACATTGAACCTTCAACAACTCAAACTAAAAATTCAGATTGAGAAATTTTTTTTAAAAAGAAACTCGATCTTGTCCCGGTCGCTGACGGCAAATATAAGTTATATACCATCCATCCAGTCTTTGGGAAAGCTTTTACAGTGAAGAGTGAGATGGGAACTTGTCGGTATAACTACGGCCATGGATAGTTTGGCTGTGTGTCGTTTCGGCAGAGGTCGGGAACTTTTTTTCTCAGGCGGATGTATCATCTCGATGTATCTAACTAAAATCAATAAAGCGTTCCTTTTCAAAAAAAAATATGGCCACGGTTCTTCTGCCGCCCTTGCCAAAACAAACTCGATCTTGTCCCGATCGCTGACAGCAGCATCACGCGTTCATTCACCCAGATCGAGATGCTGTACCATGCCATGCTTAGGCTGCCGGCGCTGACTTTCCAATATTTCCTTCCTCTAAAAGGAATATTTTTGTGTGTTCATCGGGATTCTTTCCTTTACGTCAATTTCTCTCGCACACATCTCTCCTCTATACTAACTACCATCCTGTGAGACCCATTTTTTTCTTTTTTCCCTTTCCCTCTCTCTCTCCCCCGCCTCCCCGCTTCCTCCTGCCGACCCCTCTCCTCTCCCCACAACGGCTTCGACCTCCCCGCCTCCACCTCCCCGCCTCCTCCATCTCGCCGCCTCCTCCATCTTACGGCGGAACGATGAGGAGCTGGGGAAAAGGTTCGACTCGGCGAGCGATGGCCGCGGCAAATCGGCTCGGCGGCGGCGGAAACGTCCGGCGACGCCGTCTTCACGCGGGCAAGGAGCTCCGATGGCGATTTGTCGACGGCGACCGGCAAAACGGACACGGCTCGACGGCGCGAAGCTCGTGGTGGCCTCATCTTGTCCCGTTTCGTGACGATGGCGGTGAATCGGGGCCATGACGGCCGGCGACGCTCGGCGAGCCCGCTCCCTCCATGGCCGGGCAGTGCGACAGCGGGAGCGGTGGGGCGCCGGGCGGCGGAGCGGGAGCGGGCGTCGCGGCTGTGGGTGGCCACGGGCGGCTTGGGCAGCGCGCGGTGGGCGGTTGGCGCGGGCCCATGCCACGTCGGCCGTAGCGGGACTCAGGCATCTAGGAATGGCGGAAGCAGGAGCCCTCGGCATTTTACCGTGGTCTATTCCAGGTCCCGATGCAGCTCTTCATTCCGATAAACGTTTCTGGAGGAGCGTTTATCGGGAGCCGTGCGAACAGCCTTAGGCCTTCTCTAATGGCTGTCTCTTGGGCTAGCTCATAAATTTTTTAATCTGTGAACAATGCAAAAAGCTAAGAGCCAGCTCTTGTTCAAGAGACAGTCTCATACACGTATTTCGAGATTATGTAAGGATGATGTGTTGGGTCATTTATGTTATGAGCTAGATGCTAAGAGCTGGATCATTGGAGGAGTTGTCGCTTTGAGTGCTTAGAGCTGGCGTGCTAGCTCAACCACTGGAGAAGGCCTTATAGCGTTACTCTACCCGAAACTGAAACATGACAGTGCCTCGTATCCTACCGACACCAGCTCACGTGTAGGCATACGACAAAGGTCCAATCATCAATGGCGCGCGCTGATGCCCAGGAGAAGGGATCACGTGCCATATAATCTAGACTGTTCCCGTGCGCACCGACAGAGATGTTTGCTCGCTTGGTGGGTGAATCTGATCTGCTCGCCTCCCGAAGGTTAACTACACCCCAATTCCGAGAAAATAAACAACACAAGAGTTAGGATTTACTACAGTTAAGCAAGAGATTCAAGGAGGTTAAAGTTGGCAAAACGTCATAAATATGATACTATAGCATTTCGTTTGTAATTATGAATGATTGTCTAAACATTGATTAATTAGGCTGAAAATGTCCGTCTCACAAAGTACAACGAAATTGTGCAATTAGTTTTTGATTTCATCTACATTTAGTACTCCATGCATGTATCAATATTTTGATATGATGAGAATCTTCTTTTTACATAGAATTTGAGGGCTTTTTTGGGAACTATGTTAGCAGATGTGGCTTGCCTCAACACCATTGATGGATAATGGATTTGCCTTTGTGATGGCGAGGTAGGTGGTGGGGTTGTTGCTGCATGGTAGTGGTGTGGTGGCTAGCTAAGCTGGGGACCAGCTTGGTAGGGATTTAATTTGCAAATCAAAGAATTGGATCGGAGGGAGGGAAGCACAGAAATTTGTTTCTCAGGAGAATCATAACCAGTGTCTCTCGCCGGAACTGTTTCTTCGTGAAACCGAGTTCGTGCCAAGCGGACCCTAAGTACGAGGATAGCGGCTTCGATGGCCGTCGTTGGAGTTGGTTGGGGGGTGACCATGGAAGGCGAGGCATTCAGGGCTGGGCACGTTGGTGTCATGTAAAGAAAGGGAAAAGATAGAGCCGGCCATGGCGAGCTCGGCGCTTTGGGCCTATCCAGAGATTGGCGACCGTTCTCAACGCAATCACAAACTGCACAGTCCACGCATAAGAAACAGTTCAATTCGTACGCGATTTCCTGATCGAAAAAAAGCAAAGATCTCTATACGATTGCCAACAACAAGGATTTACGCTTCGTAGTAAGTTGAAACGTGGAGTAAGCAAGCCATCGCCGATCGCTAGCAGAAACGACAACGTCACTCACGCTGCCATGATTGCAGTGCGCGTGACTCTGGGAGCCGTGTCGTAAATGGCCAAATGGGGCAGCTTCATCCGTCCCCTCCCTCTCGCTCCATCCATACACACACCACCCTCATGATCGCATATATACGGCCGCCCCCCCCCCCCCCCCCCCCCCCGATCCCATCCCCAGAAGCACACAGAATCCGGTACCAGACACCGACCACACCATCACTATCTTCTTCCGCGCCGCAGCGCGTCACGTGCCGCGGACAGGGGTCAAGCCAGCGCCCACACTTCGCCAGCCGCGGCCACCAATGTCGGCTGCGGCGGGCGGCCGCGCCCTGCAGCGGCGCGGCGCCGTGCTTCTTCCAGTGGTGGCCGCGGCGCTGCTGGCGCTGGAGCTATCGGCGCTCGCGGTGCCGACGGCGGCGGAAGCAGCGTCTGGGTTCAGGTGCCAGCCGGGGTCCCGGCCGGTGGTGTTCAACTTCGGTGACTCCAACTCGGACACGGGCGGCATGGCGGCGGCCCGCGGGTGGCACCTCACGCGGCCGGAGGGCCGCGCCTTCTTCCCCCGCCCCACCGGCCGCTTCTGCGACGGCCGCCTCATCGTCGACTTCCTCTGTGAGTCCTCACTCCTCCGTCCACTCCGCCGCCACCCATTTCCTCTCTCCATCCTATCCCCAGATCAGCACTCCGCAGAGCATTAGATTTTGTTTAACTTTAATCCCAGTCTTTACCTCCGTTTAGTCCGTATCTGCATTTTCATGACACCATTCATGTCTGACTGAAAACAAGGCCTCGTTTAGTTCCAAAATTTCACTCCCAAATTTACTATGCAAAAAGAAGATTCCCCGTCACATCAAAATGTCATAACATGCATGGAGTATTAAATGTAGATGAAATCAAAAACTAATTGCACAGTTTTGTTGTGCTCTGCGAGACGAACATTTTGAGCATAATTAATCAATTTTTGGACAATTTTTTACAAATATAAACGAAATGCTACAGTGACGCAATGATTACGAAGTGACATCATACTCCCAAATTCACCCTCCCAAATTCAACATCTAAACACCACCCAAGAATCCAACGGCATCTCTAGCAGCTGGAAGGTTACAGAGCTGGTCACCGACAGAGATACATTTATTAGCAGCCGGCCAGCAGCTGTTGTCCTTTGAAACTGCAGATGCGGTGGGGGATCCTCTTGTGTCCGCAGTGTCAGCTATAAATGCTCATGTTTATGTGCTCACTGCTCAGATTTAATCATGTGTACTACCCACCAGAGCACACTCCCTCTGCTACTAAGCCCTTCTTTAGATCCCAAATTCTACCCCCAAAGTTCACAATGCAAAAAAAAATTCCCATCACATCAAAATGTCATAGCATGCATGAAGTACTAAATATAGATAAAATTAAAAACTAATTACACAATTTTGTTGTACTCTGCGAGACGAACATTTTGAGCCTAATTAATCAATTTTTGGATAATTTTTCACAAATACAAACGAAATGCTACAGTGACGTACACACTACAAGGGGCCAAATTTGAGGTGTAAATTTTGCATCTAAACAAAATTAAGGTCAGATCATCGCTAATTAAGGCCTAAGCAAAGCAACATCGCTAATTAAGGTCAGATCATCTAGAACAGTCTACCTTAGCTGGTCCCTGTCCCTTGAGTGTCTAATTTCATTTAGCCCGTGTTTAGATGTCAAATTGGCACCCCTAAATTTACTATGCAAAAAGAAGATTCCCATCGCATCAAAATGTCGGCCTATGCATGGAATCCTAAATATAGATGAAATCAAAAACTAACTGCACAGTTTTGTTGTATTCTACTAGACGAACATTTTGAGCCTAATTAATCAATTTTTGGACAATTTTTCACACGTACAAACGAAATACTACAGTGGCGCAATGATTACGAAGTGACCCTAAACCCCTAAATCCCCACCCCTATTTTGTATCTAAACAAGAACATAGTCCCCTGTCCTTGTGGACATTCATGGCCACAGCAGGCTGCCCCAGCTGCTGCTGCTGACACGGGAGAGGGAGGAGAAATGGAGGATCTGTACCTCTTCCAGTTATTAATACCGCTGGTCGTTGCTGATGCGCGTGACGAGAGTCAATCATGCCCTAACTCGATGGGCAGAGATGAGGCCGGTGATATACCAACTTTTTCGCTGTGAGCATTTAATACGTGTGTGATTTCGGTCAAATTTGGGAGTATAGTGTCACTTCATAATCATTGCGCACTGTAGCATTTCGTTTGTATGTGTGAAAAATTGTCCAAAAATTGATTAATTAGGCTCAAAATGTTCATATCGTAGAGTACAACAAAACTGTGCAACTAGTTTTTGATTTCATTTACAATTAGTACTCCATGTATGTTATGACATTTTGATGTGATGGAAATCTTCTTTTTGCATAGTAAACTTTGGGTTGAAATTTGGGATCTAAACAAGGGCTTTGTTTAGATGCCGATTCTGGTCCCCAAATTCGGCCAATACTGTTGGAACACTGTACCGAGTCAGAGTGACAGAGTTTGCCATGGAAATGTACTGTAGATTCCCAAAATCGATGCCAACTTTGCACAATAGCAGACTACCAATGCCAATGTGTTCACACCATAATTAATGTAGGGTAAGTTACATGCAAATGTACATGCAAGTTCATTCCGCATGGACCAACTTCATCATCCAAAGAGGCAAACGTGACAACTTATAAGCTGCATACATAGCAAATGTGATTCATGAACCGGTCCTCATCACATCCATGTCCAAGAACAGAAGATAATAGCATATGTACAGCACATCTACAAGCACGTGACATCCACAATCACAGCACATCCACCAGCACATACACAACCACATGACATGCACATATGATCACCTGCCTCATCCAATCAAGGATAACAAGCTTAACAATGATGCTGCATAAATAGGTAAATGAAACCACTGCAATGACATGTAGGTCACGAAAATTAAGCAGTTTAATTTATTGTTGAGGGGAAGTAAATGATGACAAAGAGAACAACCTCATTAGGAGCCGCCAATTTCAGAGAGCGCAGGTACCTGAAATGACAAAACAAGGTAGCATCAAAACTTCTATGTGTTTTTTACTCACAAGACCTACATGGAGTATGAACAGTTAAAAATTTCAAATAGTACATCAGTAGCATAATACAACATTTTTTGGGTTCAACTACATCATGGAAGTTAAGTGCAAGCAATATAGTATGTCAAAGATCGTAGGCCTACATGTATAAATCAAATTGCTAGGTAATCGGTGGGCTATCATCCCTAAAAGTTAAACACACCCTCAAGTAGCCGAAAATGTCACTTACATATTGTATGACGGCCGTGCTGCTAGCAGCCTCCAACTGGACCCCTCCAATCAGCAATCTGTTAAATTTCATCACACCAAATAATCTAAACATCAACAATTAGATTTCTTGAAGCAACAATCATTGTTATTCTCCACTGACTATAGCAAACAAATCGAAATATTGTGCAAGACAAAACAGTCCTCATGTGCTCAGCTTACAAAGACCCTTATTATCAAGTGCACCGAAATTTCCTACACACTCAAATATATTGAAAATTTGATGCAGATCCTCGGACCCTCACAATTTACATTGCCGCACTCAAGAATTATACCTATTGTACAACTATTCAGCAAGACGATGTCGGAATGCATTCATTCTTGCCATGTCCTCACTTGCCGGCGCTGCCTCTGTAGCGGGCTGATCTAAAGTGGCTTCTGCGGTGACGTAGTTGATGTTGCTGTCAACTACACCAAAGTCATTGTCAAAACCACCTTCCTTCCTAATGAAGTTGTGCAACGCCATGCAAGCACAGATAATATGTGTCTGTGTTTTCTCTTCATAGGTGGGGATCTCCAACAACATGCGACACTTCATTTTCAACACTCCAAACACCCTCTCTATGACATTTCTAAGCGACGAATGTGCATAGTTGAAACTCTCCTTCATACCTCTAGGTTGTTCGACAACGTTTTGGAAGTCTTAGATGTGGTACATGGTCTGCCGGTAAGGAGTCAGAAAGCCCTGCCGGTTTGCGTAACCTAAGTCCACCAGGTAGAACTTCCCTACATGATGCAGTACCTGTAAGTTTCGAATGCAGAAATTAGAAAACAGTAATGATTCAGCAACATGTGGTACCTCTTGGTGGCATTGGGAACGAGTCTTTGTATGTTGACATTGCATCGTGAAACACAGTCATGTCATGGACGGAACCAGGCCACCCAGCAAGCACAAAAGTGAAACACATATAAAAGTCACACGCGGCCATGACATTCTGTGTACTCTTGCCCTTGCGACACATGTGCTGGATAAGCTTTTCGAGAGGCACGACCACAGGAATGTGGGTGCCATCGATTGCCCCTATGCAATCCTTGAATTCAGAGTAGAACCGTCTATTCTGCAGAGTTGGATGCATATCGACAAAGTTTGGGTCCCTAGGTTTAATGATGTCTCCCGCTAGGTGCACCAGACAATTTAGGACTTTGTGAAACATATTGTGCACTGTGCCTAGGGATCTCTCAAACCTGTCCTCTGCTTGCCTAACAGATTGTGGCGCACCACACATCCAAAGGAACATGCCTAGAGCATAATAGAACTAGACTTGGGAGATGATTTCAAGCCATATGATGCTGTCAATAGTGAATGCAGGCTATGAAACATAAGGGGTATCATCCTAAACATGTTGAAGCAGGCTGTTGGATCTACAAGTTTGTTCTGTACCCATTCCAGGCCAGTCAAAGCTGGAGTCCTATAAGGCCCTCTATTGCAATACTTGTAGACATGTTTAGCAGTGTCGTACATACCATAGATGAATCGAGCGTCCTCTTCGTCTTCCACCACCGTATAGACATTATAAGTTGTCATGTTTGCCTATTTGGATGATGAAGTTGGTCCATGCGGAATGAACCTGCATGTACATTTGCATGTAACTTACCCTACATTAATTATGGTATGAACACATTGGCATTGGTAGTCTGCTATTGTGCAAAGTTGGCACCGCTTTTGGGAATCTACAGTACATTTCCATGGCAAACTCTGTCACTCTAACTCGCTACGGTGTTCCAAACAGTATTGGCCGAATTTGGGGGGCCAGAATCGGCATCTAAACAAGGCCTAAACAGGCCCTTGAACGGGGGGCAGCCTGCATCCATAGACCGGTAGCATTCATTCACTCATGCCTTCAAGGCAGCTGCTGCACACGCCATTAGCTGCATTCGTTGTAGCACCCTTGACCACGCCATCTTTTTTTCTTTTGATGCAAGAGGGGTGTTTAGTTCCTGAAAAGAGGGGGTGAAAAGTTGGTAGAAAAGTCACATCGGACACTGTAGCATACGGTAGCACTTTTCGTTTGTTTGTGGTAAACATTGTCCTACCATGACCAAACTAGGCTCAAAAGATTCGTCTCGTCGTGTACATCAAAACTATGCAATTAGTTTTGTTATTTACGTACATTTAATGCTTAATGCACGAGGAGAGAGATTTGATATGATTTGATGTGATAGGTGAATAGTGAAGTTTGGAGAGAGAATTTTTTGGAACTAAACAGGGCCAGAGTATAAAAAAATGATATCTTGATAGTATCCAATATGTTTATGGATACCTTGTTTGGTGCACTTATAATTGTTTTGTTAGTAATTTCATAACATTATGATGTATACATTATAGTTTTGCACCTTATGTGGAGGGCTTAACGAAAAAAATGGTGAAATCAACTTCTTGCATAGGTTGATTTCTAGAAAACAATGAGCAACTCTTTCAAGATACTTCATTTTTTGTGAGAAACTGGATACTACTTTGGCTTTCACGAATTGGCATTTGGCAAGCCTTGCCAATTGAGATGGTGGTTTGCCAATTCATCCTCAAATAAACCGTCCTGCTGCAGCTGCATCTTATAATCTGCACAGGCTTTTCTTTTGATTTAAGTTCATTAGGGACTTCAGAGTAATACCAAAATAAACTGCCATGCTATTTCATATACTATCCTGTAAGCATTTTGGAATATAGAAGTACAGCAACAGTGCTGAAGTTTTTGTATGAGGAGTACGATTGAGGTATATATAACTGTCCGGGTTGCATACAAGACTTGATAGTAAAAGAAACCTTGGCAGTCATATCATATCACATAATATCATCAGATAAATACATGGTTTGTACTTTGTAGTTAGTATGTGGTGTGCAATACTGCATTATACTTTCATATCGCTCAATTCTTCAACCTTATAAATCTGCAATTTGATCGCGTTTCTCTTCCATGTACATGAGAAACACTAATTGTTGCAAAGCTCGTTCTCCTTCTAATTTTGAGTTTTGTAGAAAATGCATCTAGATGAAAGCTTGAACAACAGCTATTTGAGCCCATTATACTTTCATATTGCTCAATTCTTCAACTTTATAAATCTGCAATTTGATCGCTTTCTCTTCCATGTACATGAGAAACACTAATCGATGCTAAAGCTCGTTCTCCTTCTAACTTTGAGTTTTGTGCAAAATGCATCTAGGTGAAAGCTTGAACATCAGCTATTTGAGCCCGTTTTTGAAGGCCTTGGGTTCCAATTACAGCAATGGTGCAAATTTTGCCAGTGCTGGTGCAGCAACACAACCACGGGATGTTCCATTTGCGTTGCACATACAAGTCCAGGAATTCTTGTACTTCAGAGATAGATCCTTGGAACTCATCGATCAAGGTTTGTTGAACTCTGATCATTCCCTCTCTCTTGAATCAATCAGTACAAATGGAACGAAGATGAGAACTGTAGAATATTGGGCAAACACCACACACCCAAGATGGGAGGGGTGACCTTTCATTATATAGGCCGGATACGGCTTGGAGTACAAGTAATACAATACAAGACCATATACAACTCTATATATCTAACACCCGCCCGCAGTCGCAGGTGGACTAACGCCTAGACTAGACCTAAAGTCGGTAAATAACTGTACAGGAAGACCCTTAGTCATAATATCAGCAAACTGACGCGATGAAGGAACATGGAGAACACAGACTTCACCCAAAGCCACCTTCTCGCGGACGAAATGAATATCAATCTCAATGTGCTTCGTTCGTCGATGATGAACCAGATTGACAGCCATATAAACTGCACTGACATTGTCACAGAAGACGAGCGTAGCCGTTGAGAGAGGGACGTGAAGCTCTTGAAGAAGCTGTCGCAACCAGCAGAACTCAGCAACTGCATGAGCAACAACACGATATTCTGCCTCTGCACTGCAACGAGAAACTATAGTCTGACGCTTGGACGACCAAGAGACCAATGTATCATCGAGAAAGACACAGTATCCAGAGGTAGAACGTCGAGAGTAAGGGCAGCCAGCCTAATCAGCATCAGAGTACGCCGTAAGAGAGTCAATCGGACCAGTGCCAATCCGAAGACCATAGGACAAGGTACCCTTCACATAACGTAGGATGCGCTTTAGAAACGCCAGATGAGATTCACGAGGATCATGCATGAACAGACAGACCTGCTGAACAGCATAAGCAAGATCTGGTCGCGTCAGGGTGAGATACTAGAGAGCACCAGCTAGACTCCGGTAGGCAGACGCATCAGCAACAGGTGCGCCATCTGAGGCAGACAACTTGGCCTTAGTATCAACAGGTGTCGTCGTAGAGTGACAGTCACTCATACCAGCACGCCGAAGAATCTCCAAAGCATATTGCTGCTGAGAAAGGAACAACCCATTTGAAGAACGCGTAACGGACATGTGTAAGAAGTCATGAAGATCTCCCAAATCTGTCATAGCAAACTCACTGTGCAGACGATCAATAATGTGCTGAAGCAGAGCGGTAGAAGAAGCAGTCAAGACAATATCATCCACATAAAGAAGAAGATAGGCCATGTTGTCACCACTGCGATAGACAAACAAAGAAGTATCCATAGCTGATGAAACGAAACCCAGGGAACAAAGATATGTCGCAAACCGCTTATTCCAAGCACGAGGAACCTGCTTCAGTCCATACAAAGACTTCTGAAGGAGACAGACATAATCAGGATGTGTAGGATCAACAAAACCAGGGGGCTGCTCACAATAAACCGTTTCCTCGAGATATCCATGAAGAAAAGCATTTTTCACATCCAATTGATGAATAGGCCACTAACGAGAAGCCGCAATACTCAACACAGTCCGAATCGTGCCCTGTTTAACAACCGGGCTGAAGGTCTCATCATAATCAACACCAGCCTTCTGATTAAACCCCCGAGCAACCCAGCGAGCCTTATGCTTGGAAAGAGTACCATCAGAATTATACTTAACTTTCCAAAGCCACCGTCCAGTCACAACATTAATACCAAGAGGACGAGGCACCAGGCGCCATGTGCCGTTATCCACCAAAGCTTGGTACTCATCAGCCATAGCAGCGCGCCAGTTCAGATCAGCAAGCACACCGCGATAATTACTCGGAACAGGAGAAGCAACTGTAGAAGTAGCTGTAAGATTCCGATAATTAACAGGTTGTATCGTACCAGATTGAAGACGTGTCAAACGACGTAGAGCAGGACTCGGCTGCGGAGCATGAAAGTGCTCAGGACTGGGCGGCGGTGGAGGAAGCGGATGGCGACTGTAAACCCGTCCAAATCGCCCGAACAGAGGGCCGTCAGAAGGTATCGGCACAGGAGCTGACGCAGGTGCAGGTGCGTACGCGGGTGCCGGCACGGGCGCAGTTGTAGGGCTCGGCGCCGGCACCGGCGTCGGAGTGAGCGCTGGTGTCGGCACGGGCGCGGGCGCCGACACAGGCGCAGGTGCTGACGGTGCGATGGGCGCAGGCGCTGATGCAGCCGAGGGTGCGGGTGAGCTCCCGCCCGCACTAGAAGACCCTGACGGTCCTGATGGGGGCACGAAACCACTCCCACCAGAACGCGGTTGCTCAACGTCCAAGGAGGACGGAGCAACCGCAAAGGGTATACTCCTGCCCGTACGAGAAGACTCCAAAGGTCCTGATGGGGGCACGGAACCACTCCCACCAGGAGAAGAATGCGGTCGCTCTACGTCCAACAAGGACGGAGCAGCCGCAGAAGAACCACCAACTGCATGATTAGTAGAACAAGGTGCAATATCCATGTCGACATCTAAGAGGAAATCAAACGAGCTGGAGGAGGGTGGAGGCGAGACTCTCGCAAACGGAAACACCGACTCATCGAAAACGACGTGCCTAGATATAATGATCCGTCGCGTGGAGATGTCCAGACAACGATACCCCTTATGTGAGGAAGGATAACCAACGAACACGCAAGCCGCCGAGCGAGGCGCAAGCTTATGTGGTGACGTGGCCTGCAGGTTAGGATAACAAAAGCAGCCGAAAACACGAAGATGCTCATAATCTGGCGGGGAACCATAAAGACGGTAGTAAGGAAGCTCATGGTTTATGGCAGAGGATGGTCGTCGGTTCATGAGGTAGGTAGCTGCAGATAGCGCCTCAGCCCAATAGGCTGGCGGCATGGAGGCTTGAAGAAGCAGTGTGCGCACGGAATTGTTAAGCGTACGAAGTACACGTTCAGCCTTGCCGTTTTGTGCCGAGGTGTATGGACAGGAGAGATGAAAAACAATACCGTGCGCAGCAAGAGTACTATGCATAGCGTGGTTAACAAACTCGGTGCCATTATCAGCTTGAAAGCATTTAACAGGAAGACTAAACTGAGTACGAGCAAAAGCAATAAAATCAACAGTACGTTGATGCACCTCGGATTTGCTCTTAAGCGGGTACGTCCAACAATAGTGCATAAAATCATCCAAAAGCACTAGATATTATTTGCAGCCAGAAACACTCGCAATCTGAGAGGTCCAAACATCACAGTGAACAATCTCAAAAGGAGAAGCAGTTTTAGACATAGACGCACGTGTTTGCCAAGCTGACAGGCATGACAAAGCAAGTGATCTAATTTATTACAGGAAATCAAATTGTTTTCCTAAGTGATTCTATGACTGCTGGACCAGGATGACCGAGACGACGATGCCACAAGGAGGAGGAGGCGCCGAGCATGGCAGGGGCAGATGCAGGGACGGCTGAGGGGATGGTGTAAAGGACGCCAGCACTATTGCAGCGAATAATCACTCGCCCCGTCCTGAGTTCCTTAACAGAAAAACCAGAGGCGTCAAATTCAACGGAACAACTATTGTCGTGGGTGAACTGACGAACAGAAAGAAGATTATGCACAAGTGATGGGGCGACAAGGACGTTGTTTAACGCGAAATTAGACGTATCGATTTTAAGGATGGAGGAACCTCTAGACGTGACAGGAATACGTGCACCATTGCCTACAGTAATCGAAGAATAAGCAGCTGGGAGACGGGAGAGGAGTATACCATCCGAGGAGTGCATGTGCGTAGAGGCGCCAGTGTCCATCACCCATGCATTGCCCTGACTGGCCATCTGCTGAAGCGCCGCCACCAATCCGGCCGAGTCCCATGAGGGGAACTGAGCCGGCGCCTGAAGGAAGGAGCCGAATGCGGCATTGGCCTGCGGACCATGGCCAAGGAGGCCTGGTCCGCCGCGCCAGTGCCCGCTGCTGCTGCCGCCAAAGCCCGGCGCCCCCTGAAGAGCCTGCGGATTAATGCAAATCCATGGGCCAGCAGGGAAGGAGGCGCGAGGCTGCTGTCCGCCGCTGTTGTTCCGCCTGCCGTTGTTCTTGCGGCGCCGCTGACCGCCATTGGAGCCGCTGCTTCCCTGCGCAGTTGCTGCTGCTGAGGCGGCGTGGGCTGCTGAGGCTTCGGAGGCGCCGAGGAACGGCAGTCGGAGCCGCTACAGTCGGAAGAAGAGGAGGAGGCAACAAGAGCGTTGGTGGCCTCGACCTTCGCTTCGTTCTCCAGGCGCAGCTCCTTCAACTTGAGCTGATCAAGTGCGGTTGTGAAGTTCATGTCGGGGGTGGCGGCAATCATGTCGGTAGCGGTGCTGAACTTGGGGTTGACACCGCAGAGCAGATTGAAGAGGAGAGTAGGCCCCGACACGGCCTGCCCGACATCTCGGAGGGCGTCAGCAGCCTTCTTCATCTCGTTCCCGTAGTCTTCGACCGAACGATCTCCCTGAGTCATGGTTTGGAAAGCATGACTCAGGAAGATAGCGCGAGGAGCCTGGTTCGCCTGGAAGTGAGCAGCGATGGCCACCCATAGAGCATGGGCAGTCTGATTGGGCGCCATGGCGAAGTCAAGGACCGCATCTGCAACTGAGCCGTACAGCCAGCTGCGGACGCAGAAATCAGCCCTGTTCCACTCGTCGGTGCGTGGATCGGGAGGAGGTGTGCCGTCAATGTGTGCAAGAAGCCCAAAATTCCCACACAGCGACTCGAAGAAGGTGCTCTACTTGGTGTAGTTGGGGGAACGAAGCTCCAGCTTGAGGGGAACATGAGTCTGGATGTTGATGGAGGCGTAGTTGGCGGCCATGGCGTTGTCGAGATCGTCGCCGGAGGTACAGCCGCCGAACAAAAGGGAGAGACCGACGGAGGAAGCGGAGTCGTTGTTGTCGTCGGAGGAGTCCGCGTGGGTGACGCAGGACATTCACAGATGCAATCTGTGAGGCGATGGGTCGGCCAGGGAGGTGGGCGCAAGGTAGGGACACGGCCACAGAGACGGCGGCGTCGGTGGTGTGGTAGGGCAGTGGAGGAGGGGAGGGGTGCACAACCAGGGGAGAGGCTGCACGTGCTAGGGTTAGGGTCGCGGTACTGTTCCTGCGTACTGTTCGCGGGCACTGTTCACGGGTGAACAGTACTCGAGGTGGGGGAGGTGAGAAAAGGCAGGCCTAGGGTTAGGCTCTATACCATGTAGAATATTGGGCAAACACCACACACCCAAGATGGGGAGGTGACCTTTCATTATATAGGCCGGATACGGCTTGGAGTACAAGTAATACAGTACAAGACCATATACAACTCTAGATATCTAACAAGAACCCCTTGTACATACATTGAGTGAGAGCTTAGTTGACTGTAATTTACTGGATTCTATATTTGTCAAATGCAGGTCTGAGTGGTCCAATTGATGCACAGGGATTTAAAAATGCTCTATATATGATAGACATTGGGCAGAATGATGTAAATGCTCTTCTGTCCAACTTGCCCTATGATCAAGTTGTTGCCAAATTTCCACCAATACTTGCTGAGATTAAGGATGCTGTTCAGGTAAAGTTTCCTTTTTGCCATTTTCTAGTACTATATATGATTTTGACTATTACCTTCTTATCAGAGACCGCAATCAGCAATCCTCATTACACATGTTCTTCTGAAGCATAAACTTGCTAAATTATGATTTCATCAGTAATCCTCATACTACTAATCTCTTTATTCTTTTATTTTTGGGTCAAAACTCAGACTCTGTATAGCAATGGGAGCCGAAACTTTTGGATACACGGGACGGGGGCTCTCGGTTGCCTGCCTCAAAAGCTTGCCATACGAAGGAAAAATGACAGTGATCTTGATCAGTATGGTTGCCTCAAGACTTACAACAGAGCTGCAGTCGCATTCAACACAGCTCTGAGCAGCCTCTGTGATCAGCTTAGTGCGCAGATGAAAGACGCGACAGTAGTGTACACTGATCTATTCCCCATCAAGTATGATCTTGTTGCCAACCACACTAAATATGGTGAGCAAACAAAACTTTTTAAGTTTCCAACTGTATACTTGCACACAGAATCAGACAATTTGTAAAGCCTTGGTCAGTCATGCTTAACATTTCTTCTCTTCAGGCTTTGACAACCCGCTGATGACATGCTGTGGGTACGGAGGGCCTCCCTACAACTACGATTTCAACAAGGGCTGTCAATCTAAGGATGTGACAGCCTGCGACAACGGCTCTAAGTTCATCAGCTGGGATGGTGTCCACCTCACAGAAGCCGCTAATGCCGTTGTGGCCAAAGCGATACTGAGCTCTCAATACTCCAAACCCAATCTCAAGTTTGACCAGTTCTGCAGGGGCTGATACTTGTTCATACCTGATACTGTACCTTTTAGTGTAGGCAAATTACTTGGAGATAGCTGGCACCTCTAAGTCTAAAAGTGTGGAGATGATTGCAAATTTGCAAGAAACTGATTACCTGGTTTATTTAATTATTTATAGGGGAGTGTGAGGTCAATGCAATACTACTTTGTTTTCCCACCACAAAATGTCACCTGAAATGAGCTGCCTGTTTTATGCATCGGTGAACTGTCAGTTAGAAGGCCTATCTTGTTTGATTGAGAAATTGCAGGATAGGTCGAGATATTGTTAGCCGAATGTACCTTTGGAACATTGATCAACATATATACTATTTGAGATCATATTTATGTCACCTTTTTGTCTTGAGGGTGTAAATGTGTAATCATCATGCTGGATGCTCTGGGATGGTTGAAATGAAAGCAGTCTCACTGTGTTGACGCTGGGAAGGGGTACTAATCCGGGTACTAATCCGATTAGTAACTCTGACAGACAAAACTATTATAAATTCATGTAAAATTAGAGCCATACCTAATAATCAAAACTGCTCACCTTTATTCATATAAATTGGCTACAAAAAATGGGGATGCAATATGCAAAATACAATTAATTAATGAACAAAAAATGTAGGAATGCAACATACTACTTGCACTAGTTGGAGTTAACTTTTCCAAACGAGACTTCAGTTCTTGAAAATGGTACGGAATAATATTTAATCTTGCAAAAACCTCTTGCTTGACTAGAATGTTGTAGTTATACGGCTTTGTAGCCAAGTGAGATTATAGAAAGTTGAGTGGTTAGCTAATAAAAGCCGGGCTATACTTTCTCCATTTTAAAAAAAGTTATTTTAGGAATTCTAGGATGGATTAACAATTAGTACAATTATCTTGATTGCCTCCATTTATTATGCACAGCAAAATGATTTGTTTTTATACAAAATTTGATTATAGAATGACTTTTATTAGATCGAGGGAGGAACTTGTTATATTTATATCAGTTGGAGCTTTTAAAATAATTTTAAAAAATTCTCAAAAAATGATTAAAAAAAATCTTTTTCTAAAAAAATATTAAAAAAAATCATTTTTCTCAAAAAATGATTTAAAAAATAATTTCATTGTCTTGACGCATGGAAGAGGGTCACCGGGTGATGCCTTGGGCCGTCAGGCGTGCGCCTGGCAGAAGATTGGTGTGGTGGATGCCAGTTGGGCCGGTATGGATTGGGCCATAAAAGTTTGAGTGCCGTAACCAAGTATTTTGGGCCACGGTCATGGCCCTATTGGAGCTAGCTAGTTTTGAACAGTTTTGATGTAAACTGTTGCAGAGCGTGTAAGATCAATCTTTTCACCGTAAAAAAGGATGATAAGCAACTCTGTCTCCTTTTAATTATATTGCACCGTTGTCGTGGGCACATACATCACATGCTGATAAAGAGAAAGTGTGGACGAGGACAACACACAAGCAGCAGTGCCCGGCTGGCCGGCTGCCCAACCCAACACGGAGATCTGATTGGAGCCCGCGACTGGCACACCTGCTCAGGCTGAGTGCTGAGCACTACCAGAATCCTTCACATCCGCCCGCCTCCTCCGCCTCGGCCATTTTTGGACCCGGTGCTGATGGGGCTTCAGCACCGGGTCTAACGGCTAGGAGCGGGGGCGGCGCTGCGGGGTGTCATGGCGGACACATTAGCACCGGGTCGTGGCAAGACCCGGTGCTAATGCGCCCCCTTTAGCACCGGGTGCAGCCAGCAACCGGTGCTAATGTGCCGAGGCCATTTCGCACCGGTTGCTGGCTGCACCCGGTGCTAAAGTGTGCACATTAGCACCGGGTCTTGCCACGGCCCGGTGCTAATGTCTCCCCCGGCCGAGCCAGCTGAACACTTAGGCGCTGTGTTCATGCTGCTCGGCCGTCACCGGGCGCACACGAGCCACGTCACTGGATGAACAAGAACAATTTTTCTTTTTAATCTCTGTATAAAAGTTGTAACTAGTCGTTCTCCCTCGTACAAACTTCAAAAAAGATCATTTTTCTTCCTAAAAATTCCTAAAATCATACTCTATCAAGTTATGAAACTTATTAATGTTATTATTTTGAAAAATCTTCTCGTGTTTGAACAATCCAAATTTTGAATTAAAAATGAGAACTACAACCAAGGTTTTTTTCACACTAGGTGATGTCAAATGAAAAAGTGATGAATACCAAAGTTTCATATTTCATCATGATCTACAATCTTTATTTAGGTCATTTTGTCATTTTCAAAATGGGTCATAACATGTAGTACAAATTTGACAAGTCTCTAACAAAGTTTTAGAAACTATGTGAGTGAATCTAGGATTAATGAACAATGTATACTACCACTTTCTCAA
Organism: Echinochloa phyllopogon; assembly: GCA_033239725.1. Taxonomy (NCBI): domain Eukaryota; kingdom Viridiplantae; phylum Streptophyta; class Magnoliopsida; order Poales; family Poaceae; genus Echinochloa; species Echinochloa phyllopogon. The sequence goes on from BTCW01000014.1 coordinate 17,818,725, forward strand.
ATGCAAAAATGACTTAAATAAAGATTGTAGATCTTGATGAGATATGAAATTTTACTATTCATGACTTTTTCATCTGAGACCATTTAATGTTCCAAAATCTTTGATTTAGTTATCAATTTTTGTAATTTATAAGATTTTCTAGTAATTTATAAGATTTTCTAATAAGTTATAAGATTTTCTAGTAAGTTATAAGATTTCTAGTAAGTTATAAGATTTTCTATTAATTTATAAGATTTTCTAGTAATTTATAAGATTTTCTATTAATTTATAAGATTTTCTAGTAAGTTATAAGATTTTCTAGTAAGTTATAAGATTTTCTAGTAATTTATAAGATTTTCTTATTTAATATATATTTTTAATAGGTATTAATAACTAAATTAAAACAAGTATTAATAACTATATATTAAAAACTATATTTATAAGATTCCCAAATAGTAGCCACCGGTGCTAAAGGCCGGTTTGGAAACTGGCGCCAAACGAAAATTTGGGGCCTTTAGCACCGGGTTGATCTAAAATCCGGTGCTAAAGGCTCCCAATTTTCATTTGGCGCCAGTTACGGCCTTTTAGCACCGGGTGGTGGGAAGGCCCGGTGCTAAAGGGCCTTTAGCACCGGGTGGCGGGTACGTCCAACAATAGTGCATAAAATCATCCAAAAGCACTAGATATTATTTGCAGCCAGAAACACTCGCAATCTGAGAGGTCCAAACATCACAGTGAACAATCTCAAAAGGAGAAGCAGTTTTAGACATAGACGCACGTGTTTGCCAAGCTGACAGGCATGACAAAGCAAGTGATCTAATTTATTACAGGAAATCAAATTGTTTTCCTAAGTGATTCTATGACTGCTGGACCAGGATGACCGAGACGACGATGCCACAAGGAGGAGGAGGCGCCGAGCATGGCAGGGGCAGATGCAGGGACGGCTGAGGGGATGGTGTAAAGGACGCCAGCACTATTGCAGCGAATAATCACTCGCCCCGTCCTGAGTTCCTTAACAGAAAAACCAGAGGCGTCAAATTCAACGGAACAACTATTGTCGTGGGTGAACTGACGAACAGAAAGAAGATTATGCACAAGTGATGGGGCGACAAGGACGTTGTTTAACGCGAAATTAGACGTATCGATTTTAAGGATGGAGGAACCTCTAGACGTGACAGGAATACGTGCACCATTGCCTACAGTAATCGAAGAATAAGCAGCTGGGAGACGGGAGAGGAGTATACCATCCGAGGAGTGCATGTGCGTAGAGGCGCCAGTGTCCATCACCCATGCATTGCCCTGACTGGCCATCTGCTGAAGCGCCGCCACCAATCCGGCCGAGTCCCATGAGGGGAACTGAGCCGGCGCCTGAAGGAAGGAGCCGAATGCGGCATTGGCCTGCGGACCATGGCCAAGGAGGCCTGGTCCGCCGCGCCAGTGCCCGCTGCTGCTGCCGCCAAAGCCCGGCGCCCCCTGAAGAGCCTGCGGATTAATGCAAATCCATGGGCCAGCAGGGAAGGAGGCGCGAGGCTGCTGTCCGCCGCTGTTGTTCCGCCTGCCGTTGTTCTTGCGGCGCCGCTGACCGCCATTGGAGCCGCTGCTTCCCTGCGCAGTTGCTGCTGCTGAGGCGGCGTGGGCTGCTGAGGCTTCGGAGGCGCCGAGGAACGGCAGTCGGAGCCGCTACAGTCGGAAGAAGAGGAGGAGGCAACAAGAGCGTTGGTGGCCTCGACCTTCGCTTCATTCTCCAGGCGCAGCTCCTTCAACTTGAGCTGATCAAGTGCGGTTGTGAAGTTCATGTCGGGGGTGGCGGCAATCATGTCGGTAGCGGTGCTGAACTTGGGGTTGACACCGCAGAGCAGATTGAAGAGGAGAGTAGGCCCCGACACGGCCTGCCCGACATCTCGGAGGGCGTCAGCAGCCTTCTTCATCTCGTTCCCGTAGTCTTCGACCGAACGATCTCCCTGAGTCATGGTTTGGAAAGCATGACTCAGGAAGATAGCGCGAGGAGCCTGGTTCGCCTGGAAGTGAGCAGCGATGGCCACCCATAGAGCATGGGCAGTCTGATTGGGCGCCATGGCGAAGTCAAGGACCGCATCTGCAACTGAGCCGTACAGCCAGCTGCGGACGCAGAAATCAGCCCTGTTCCACTCGTCGGTGCGTGGATCGGGAGGAGGTGTGCCGTCAATGTGTGCAAGAAGCCCAAAATTCCCACACAGCGACTCGAAGAAGGTGCTCTACTTGGTGTAGTTGGGGGAACGAAGCTCCAGCTTGAGGGGAACATGAGTCTGGATGTTGATGGAGGCGTAGTTGGCGGCCATGGCGTTGTCGAGATCGTCGCCGGAGGTACAGCCGCCGAACAAAAGGGAGAGACCGACGGAGGAAGCGGAGTCGTTGTTGTCGTCGGAGGAGTCCGCGTGGGTGACGCAGGACATTCACAGATGCAATCTGTGAGGCGATGGGTCGGCCAGGGAGGTGGGCGCAAGGTAGGGACACGGCCACAGAGACGGCGGCGTCGGTGGTGTGGTAGGGCAGTGGAGGAGGGGAGGGGTGCACAACCAGGGGAGAGGCTGCACGTGCTAGGGTTAGGGTCGCGGTACTGTTCCTGCGTACTGTTCGCGGGCACTGTTCACGGGTGAACAGTACTCGAGGTGGGGGAGGTGAGAAAAGGCAGGCCTAGGGTTAGGCTCTATACCATGTAGAATATTGGGCAAACACCACACACCCAAGATGGGGAGGTGACCTTTCATTATATAGGCCGGATACGGCTTGGAGTACAAGTAATACAGTACAAGACCATATACAACTCTAGATATCTAACAAGAACCCCTTGTACATACATTGAGTGAGAGCTTAGTTGACTGTAATTTACTGGATTCTATATTTGTCAAATGCAGGTCTGAGTGGTCCAATTGATGCACAGGGATTTAAAAATGCTCTATATATGATAGACATTGGGCAGAATGATGTAAATGCTCTTCTGTCCAACTTGCCCTATGATCAAGTTGTTGCCAAATTTCCACCAATACTTGCTGAGATTAAGGATGCTGTTCAGGTAAAGTTTCCTTTTTGCCATTTTCTAGTACTATATATGATTTTGACTATTACCTTCTTATCAGAGACCGCAATCAGCAATCCTCATTACACATGTTCTTCTGAAGCATAAACTTGCTAAATTATGATTTCATCAGTAATCCTCATACTACTAATCTCTTTATTCTTTTATTTTTGGGTCAAAACTCAGACTCTGTATAGCAATGGGAGCCGAAACTTTTGGATACACGGGACGGGGGCTCTCGGTTGCCTGCCTCAAAAGCTTGCCATACGAAGGAAAAATGACAGTGATCTTGATCAGTATGGTTGCCTCAAGACTTACAACAGAGCTGCAGTCGCATTCAACACAGCTCTGAGCAGCCTCTGTGATCAGCTTAGTGCGCAGATGAAAGACGCGACAGTAGTGTACACTGATCTATTCCCCATCAAGTATGATCTTGTTGCCAACCACACTAAATATGGTGAGCAAACAAAACTTTTTAAGTTTCCAACTGTATACTTGCACACAGAATCAGACAATTTGTAAAGCCTTGGTCAGTCATGCTTAACATTTCTTCTCTTCAGGCTTTGACAACCCGCTGATGACATGCTGTGGGTACGGAGGGCCTCCCTACAACTACGATTTCAACAAGGGCTGTCAATCTAAGGATGTGACAGCCTGCGACAACGGCTCTAAGTTCATCAGCTGGGATGGTGTCCACCTCACAGAAGCCGCTAATGCCGTTGTGGCCAAAGCGATACTGAGCTCTCAATACTCCAAACCCAATCTCAAGTTTGACCAGTTCTGCAGGGGCTGATACTTGTTCATACCTGATACTGTACCTTTTAGTGTAGGCAAATTACTTGGAGATAGCTGGCACCTCTAAGTCTAAAAGTGTGGAGATGATTGCAAATTTGCAAGAAACTGATTACCTGGTTTATTTAATTATTTATAGGGGAGTGTGAGGTCAATGCAATACTACTTTGTTTTCCCACCACAAAATGTCACCTGAAATGAGCTGCCTGTTTTATGCATCGGTGAACTGTCAGTTAGAAGGCCTATCTTGTTTGATTGAGAAATTGCAGGATAGGTCGAGATATTGTTAGCCGAATGTACCTTTGGAACATTGATCAACATATATACTATTTGAGATCATATTTATGTCACCTTTTTGTCTTGAGGGTGTAAATGTGTAATCATCATGCTGGATGCTCTGGGATGGTTGAAATGAAAGCAGTCTCACTGTGTTGACGCTGGGAAGGGGTACTAATCCGGGTACTAATCCGATTAGTAACTCTGACAGACAAAACTATTATAAATTCATGTAAAATTAGAGCCATACCTAATAATCAAAACTGCTCACCTTTATTCATATAAATTGGCTACAAAAAATGGGGATGCAATATGCAAAATACAATTAATTAATGAACAAAAAATGTAGGAATGCAACATACTACTTGCACTAGTTGGAGTTAACTTTTCCAAACGAGACTTCAGTTCTTGAAAATGGTACGGAATAATATTTAATCTTGCAAAAACCTCTTGCTTGACTAGAATGTTGTAGTTATACGGCTTTGTAGCCAAGTGAGATTATAGAAAGTTGAGTGGTTAGCTAATAAAAGCCGGGCTATACTTTCTCCATTTTAAAAAAAGTTATTTTAGGAATTCTAGGATGGATTAACAATTAGTACAATTATCTTGATTGCCTCCATTTATTATGCACAGCAAAATGATTTGTTTTTATACAAAATTTGATTATAGAATGACTTTTATTAGATCGAGGGAGGAACTTGTTATATTTATATCAGTTGGAGCTTTTAAAATAATTTTAAAAAATTCTCAAAAAATGATTAAAAAAAATCTTTTTCTAAAAAAATATTAAAAAAAATCATTTTTCTCAAAAAATGATTTAAAAAATAATTTCATTGTCTTGACGCATGGAAGAGGGTCACCGGGTGATGCCTTGGGCCGTCAGGCGTGCGCCTGGCAGAAGATTGGTGTGGTGGATGCCAGTTGGGCCGGTATGGATTGGGCCATAAAAGTTTGAGTGCCGTAACCAAGTATTTTGGGCCACGGTCATGGCCCTATTGGAGCTAGCTAGTTTTGAACAGTTTTGATGTAAACTGTTGCAGAGCGTGTAAGATCAATCTTTTCACCGTAAAAAAGGATGATAAGCAACTCTGTCTCCTTTTAATTATATTGCACCGTTGTCGTGGGCACATACATCACATGCTGATAAAGAGAAAGTGTGGACGAGGACAACACACAAGCAGCAGTGCCCGGCTGGCCGGCTGCCCAACCCAACACGGAGATCTGATTGGAGCCCGCGACTGGCACACCTGCTCAGGCTGAGTGCTGAGCACTACCAGAATCCTTCACATCCGCCCGCCTCCTCCGCCTCGGCCATTTTTGGACCCGGTGCTGATGGGGCTTCAGCACCGGGTCTAACGGCTAGGAGCGGGGGCGGCGCTGCGGGGTGTCATGGCGGACACATTAGCACCGGGTCGTGGCAAGACCCGGTGCTAATGCGCCCCCTTTAGCACCGGGTGCAGCCAGCAACCGGTGCTAATGTGCCGAGGCCATTTCGCACCGGTTGCTGGCTGCACCCGGTGCTAAAGTGTGCACATTAGCACCGGGTCTTGCCACGGCCCGGTGCTAATGTCTCCCCCGGCCGAGCCAGCTGAACACTTAGGCGCTGTGTTCATGCTGCTCGGCCGTCACCGGGCGCACACGAGCCACGTCACTGGATGAACAAGAACAATTTTTCTTTTTAATCTCTGTATAAAAGTTGTAACTAGTCGTTCTCCCTCGTACAAACTTCAAAAAAGATCATTTTTCTTCCTAAAAATTCCTAAAATCATACTCTATCAAGTTATGAAACTTATTAATGTTATTATTTTGAAAAATCTTCTCGTGTTTGAACAATCCAAATTTTGAATTAAAAATGAGAACTACAACCAAGGTTTTTTTCACACTAGGTGATGTCAAATGAAAAAGTGATGAATACCAAAGTTTCATATTTCATCATGATCTACAATCTTTATTTAGGTCATTTTGTCATTTTCAAAATGGGTCATAACATGTAGTACAAATTTGACAAGTCTCTAACAAAGTTTTAGAAACTATGTGAGTGAATCTAGGATTAATGAACAATGTATACTACCACTTTCTCAAATGCAAAAATGACTTAAATAAAGATTGTAGATCTTGATGAGATATGAAATTTTACTATTCATGACTTTTTCATCTGAGACCATTTAATGTTCCAAAATCTTTGATTTAGTTATCAATTTTTGTAATTTATAAGATTTTCTAGTAATTTATAAGATTTTCTAATAAGTTATAAGATTTTCTAGTAAGTTATAAGATTTCTAGTAAGTTATAAGATTTTCTATTAATTTATAAGATTTTCTAGTAATTTATAAGATTTTCTATTAATTTATAAGATTTTCTAGTAAGTTATAAGATTTTCTAGTAAGTTATAAGATTTTCTAGTAATTTATAAGATTTTCTTATTTAATATATATTTTTAATAGGTATTAATAACTAAATTAAAACAAGTATTAATAACTATATATTAAAAACTATATTTATAAGATTCCCAAATAGTAGCCACCGGTGCTAAAGGCCGGTTTGGAAACTGGCGCCAAACGAAAATTTGGGGCCTTTAGCACCGGGTTGATCTAAAATCCGGTGCTAAAGGCTCCCAATTTTCATTTGGCGCCAGTTACGGCCTTTTAGCACCGGGTGGTGGGAAGGCCCGGTGCTAAAGGGCCTTTAGCACCGGGTGGTGGGAAGGCCCGGTGCTAAAGGGGGGCCTTTAGCACCGGGTCGTGGCTGCACCCGGTGCTAAATGCCCCGGCTCTATATAGCCTCGCGCCGGCCCCCGCTCCCGCAGCACTTCGTCTTCCCCAAAACCGCCGGCCCTCCTCCTCGCCTCGCCCCCTTCTCTTCTTTTCTTCTCCCTTCCTCTTCTCACTTCGTTTCTTGGTTCCCTGCAGGCACGCAAGAAGGCAGGCTGGTTGGCGCGCTGGCTGCTGGGCGGCGCAAGAAGCCGCGCTCGTGCTGGTGGGTCTTGTGCTCGTGGTTGAAATTGAAATGCTGAGTGTTGAATCTTGAGTCTTGTAATGAAGGTGCTCGTGGTTGAAATTGAAATGCTGAGTGTTGAATCTTGAGTCTTGTAATGAAGGTGCTCGTGGTTGAAATTGAAATGCTGAGTGTTGAATCTTGAGTCTTGTAATTAAATTTCTCTGTTGGATCTCTAATGTTGTAATCCAATCCCTATTAGATCTTGGATATTGTAATATAATTTGAGCTATCTACTCATCTCTTTCTTTCTCCTCTTATTTATCGGTCATCATCTTCTTTCCTTTTCTGTTCTTGAAGAACAAGAACAAAAACAAAAGTACATTCATGGCGTCTGGAAAAAAATAAAAAAAAATCTAAGCCCTTTAGCACCGGGTGCAGCCACGACCCGGTGCTAAAGGCCCTGCTAAAGGCGCTGCAGGGCAGGCCCTTTAGCACCGGGTCGTGGCTGCACCCGGTGCTAAAGGGACCCTTTAGCACCGGTTATTCAACCCGGTGCTAAAGGGGTACCCCTTTAGCCTCGATTTAGTTGCACCGGGTGGGAAACCCGGTGCTAAAGGGCTTTCCCACCCGGTGCAGATATTGATGATTCTGGTAGTGGAGGCTGAGCACGAGCACGCGAGAGCTCGATCGATCAGCTTGTGGGCGGCGGCGCGCGGCAAGGTCTGCGCCCCGTCATTATCATCCCGGCGCACTAGGCTACGCCGGCGGCGGCCCCGCGCAAGAGGGCAGCAGGCGGCGGTTGCGATGAGCCGAGCACCGTTGGCTGCTTACTTCACGGTTGAATCTGCGCGTCTCGTCTCCGTGCGTACATGTCGTCCCATATATCTCCAGCTTGCAGCCATAGCTCGGCCTCTGCCGCGCTGCATGTGATGTGAACCCTCGTGAACATGTGCTGATGCATGTTGCTGCTGCTGCTGCGGGCAGGCGGCTTTGCGTATTTGATCTGGTGTTTCCTCTCGGCACGCCCGGCCGGCCGGGGTTCTAGCTTGTCGTGCAAACCACATCCGTTCGTTTATCTCTCTGCACAGATCAACACCAACCACCCGCCACTAGCCAGTCAGCAGTATTTTTCTCTCAGCACAAACCAGCATCAGCCAAACGAACGGATCCAGACCGGAAAGAATCGAATCGAGTATATATCCAGCAGTGTCATCGCAGCAGCCAGCTTGACGTGATCGCTATAGCAAGCTGCCAAGCTACATACTTCGTACAAGTTATTATTAGCACAAGGAAGGGTAAAAGCGTACGTGTTAAAGGAGCTGCGACGGTTTGTGGACCGACGACGATGACGACAGATCGATCGAGGGCAATAATGCAGCATCATATCAAGTCCCCCCGTCGTTGGACGACGCTTCTGTGCCGAAGGAAGAAACCTGTAAGGGTAGTATGTACCTGTCGTCATCTTGCTCATCTGTATACACCTTGCGTGCTAGATAAAACTAGTTTCTGCATGCACACCCCAATACATACAGCTTGCGTACGCCTTGTCATTTCCCTAGCCTTACGTCGTTTCATTTCCTCCAGCACCACACGTCCTTTATTTCGTAGTAAGATTTATTTGACAAAACAGGCAAGAAAAGACGAACTTAATTATAATTGGCGAACGTGAACCAGGTCCAGAGCGACGTACGTGACCCTGCGAGAGACCGACACAACTAGCACTACTGGACCGGTTCGTTTTTTTCGTACTGCGGCACTCGTGAAGCACTCTAGCTAGATCGCCGGTAACATCCATTCCTACGTTTGTCTGTCTGTGCCCATGCGCCCACAGAAGCACTACACAGTGTTGTCTTGTTACACACTGCGCAACCGCCCCGCCACCCCCCACACCCCCCCCCCCCCCCCCCCAACTAGTCTAGAATAATGTAGATGTTAGCTAGTATGTACCCTGTTTAATTTGTACCATTCTTCTTCAATTTAATTAGCACTGCATGGATTTTGTTGGAATATATCAATTAAACACGGCCGCTCGTGATACGTACGTGAAGCTACCCTAGCTAGCTATACTCACAGTTTATTTGTTTGCTTGCATTGTCATGGCACACACATGAGGCGTGTGGTGCGTGCGGCGGCGCGCGCGTCTCACCGGCACCGAGCTTGCGTGCACTGCACCCAATCGAAGCACGCACGTAGTACGCCCACTTGGCCACTACACACGGTTATATCTATGTATACACAACATCTGCAGGGCCCGAGTTGCTCTTCTCAACCGCTAGCACATCCCCGGCCTCAACTGGTTCTCCCTTGCTTCTCGTGACGTGCACCGACCGAGCTAGACGTGTGCGTGGGTAGAGATCGAGCCATGGCGCCGGGTGTTGGCACCGCCGGAAGGAGAAGAGGCGGCGCGGCTGCCGCGGCGGCGGCGGTGGCCGTGCTCATCGCCGTGTGCAGGATAACGTGCTGGCAGGGTGGGCCGGTCGCCGCTGCTCCCGTGGCGGCGGCGGCGGCCGGACGAATAATAAAGGACGGCGACGAACCGGGAGCAGGAGGGGCATGCGCCGCGCGGCGTCCCGTGGTGTTCGCGTTCGGGGACTCGAACACGGACACGGGCGGCGTCGCGGCGGGGCTGGGCTACTACTACCCGCTGCCCGAGGGCCGCCAATTCTTCCGCCGCGCCACCGGCCGCCTCTGCGACGGACGACTCGTCATCGACTACCTCTGTGAGTCTGATCGAGCCAATAATCATCATCATCACCTCGCCTCAGCTCGCTCTCATCTAGCTCCATTCTCTTCGATGATCTCTGCATCTCCTTCTTTTTCTTTCCTTTTTGCGACCATTTCGATCTCCTTGTCCGCGTCCACGTACTAACGTGATCCCTGTGCGCGGAAGCAGCCAGATATATCGGTTTGGTGATAGTGTGTCCTGATGGTGACATGCATATATATGTATATATATACGCACGCTCTCGATCAACCGCAGAGGCAGAGGTCTTTGTAAATGCACAAGCAAGCGCGCGTGCTCGGTCCATTCCTAACAAAACGGAATTGGCGCAACAATTAAGCACCAAGGATGCATGCGTTTCCAGAAAATGGCCCAGAATCGTAGCGTGCGGTCGAGAGAATAGCTGCTTGGCTCGCTTTCCTTGTTTGATTTTAGAGTGACATTGACATGTTGCTAGTGCTATACCTATCTCGGAGCGCTTTCACCGTTCCACATTTGTGACCTCCAGTACGTTTCCTTGTCATGGCGACCGCCGGGACGACCTCAATTTTCCTTGCTGGTGATGGACGGCGGTGCAAAAAAGTGTTCTGGACGACGGCTCTCAAAGATTCTGCTCCTTTTAAAACATGCCTATTGCGGTGGTACGCTAGCTAGTGCTGATGGTGATAGGTAGGTTTACACATTCTGCGTGTGGATTGTATTTCCGTTTGCTTTACGGTGCCTTCCTTGAACAGTTGCACACGTTTTTGGAGATTTTTGCTTTACTCGCCATGGCATGGATCGCTGGTTTGAGCGCATTGATAACACACAACAGTAGTGCTAAAAACAAGGGCATATCTTGGATCATGAAACATTATTTTTATTATCACTGTAGATCCTCGAAAACTAAGTGGCTGATACGATGGCCAGCCTAACAATAACATTGATTTCGAATACATGAAAAACTATAGAAAACTAGTAATTACTACTCTATTACAATTCATGTCCGTGCGGTTTTCCCCCATCAATTTGGTTTAGCAACAACATGGTGAGGGATAGCGACGGGGATGGTCGTCAGTCATGACGGCAGTTGGTTTTCTGTAGGGGATTGGGATGCCAGCTCCTTTCGCTTTAGGGGCATTTGTGTTCTTACCCCTACTTTGAAGTCTAATAGTGATTTTGCCATCGTTTTTTTAACTTTGTGATTTTGCCCTCTACTATTCGTAAGTCAATGCGATTTTACCCCTAGTCAACGTCCAAAACAGGGGCAAATATGCAAAGACCAAGGGCAAAAACGCATTGACTTGTGAATTATAGAGGGCAAAATCACAAAGTTGAAAAAACGAGGCCAAAATCACAATTACACTTCAAAATAGGGGCAAAATCACTAAAAACTCTTCACTTTAGTTCTCTGTTCATCTGAATACGAAACGCTGATGAACAGACGTGGCGAGACTACACTGTGCAATTAACGCAACGCCCGCTCATGTTTTTGGTGTTGCACTGCTGTCTCAAGTCGGTTGCAAGCAACCGTCGTCTGGTGTGGGCTGCTCGACTGTTTTCAGTGCCAGTACTCTAATCGCGTCCTGCATTTCTGCACCTGTTCTTGCCGACGGCGTCGCCGTACTTGCGATTGTCACCTTCATTACTATGCGGCGTGCATGCATACGTGTCGATCGATCTGACCAACGACGCCCAATGTGAACGACAGGTGAGAGCCTCAACATGAGCTACCTGAGCCCGTACCTGGAGGCCCTGGGCTCCGACTTCACCGGCGGCGCCAACTTCGCCATCTCCGGCTCGTCCACGCTCCCCCGGAACGCCCCCTTCTCGCTCCACGTCCAGGTCCAGCAGTTCCTCCACTTCAAGCAGCGATCCTTCGAACTCGTCGCCCATGGTAACCAAGGATCGAACACATGCCATGATGCTCCGTTCCCGTTGATCATGTCTTGTCATGCCCAACTTCACCGGGAGACCAACGTTGAGCTCGATCGGCACTTGGGTTGTGGTGCGTGCGTGCAGGTGGTAGTGCTCCGGTCGCCGCCGCCGGGTTCCGGAACGCGCTCTACCTCATCGACATCGGCCAGAACGACCTCTCCGCCGCGTTCGGGAGCGGGGCGCCCTACGACGACATCATCAGCCAGAAGGTCCCGGCCTTCATTTCAGAGATAAAGGACGCTATCATGGTATGGTCCTTACTTGCGGCAGAGTTCAGGACTAAGGGTGTCTTGCTGATTGCAATGTTCAGTTCTATTGTCTAGCTTGTCTGAAACTCTGTAAGTCGATCTGAAGAACTGTCGTGGAAACCTTTGTCGATTTTCAGGCTCTGTACTACAACGGCGCCAAGAACTTCTGGGTACACGGCACGGGACCCCTGGGCTGCCTGCCCCAGAGGCTCGCCGCGCCGAGGGCCGACGACAGCGACCTCGACTACAGCGGCTGCCTCAAGACCCCCAACAACATCGCCTACGAGTTCAACAACCAGCTCTGCGCCGTCTGCGACGAGCTCAGGTCGCAGCTCCGCGGCGCCACCATCGTCTACACCGACGTCCTGCTCATCAAGTACGACCTCATCGCCAACCACACCGCATACGGTGAGTCGTGATCGATGAGTGAACTGTGAACACCGTCAGTACCATCCCCGCCGTGGATCATATCTCCTCCCTGAGCATACCGATGACGATGATTTTCTGAAAATCTGTTGTGCGTGCGTGTGACACCGTTGTCTGAATTATTTAGGATTCGAGGAGCCACTGATGGCGTGCTGCGGCTACGGCGGGCCACCGTACAACTACAACGCGAACGTGAGCTGCCTTGGCCCGGGCTTCCGGGTGTGCGAGGACGGCGCCAAGTTCGTCAGCTGGGACGGCGTGCACTACACCGACGCCGCCAACGCCGTCGTCGCCGCAAAGATCCTCTCCGGCGAGTTCTCCACGCCCAAGCTGCCCTTCGACTATTTCTGCAAGGAATGACAGGCCTGCGCTGGCAGTACAGTGGTAGCAAGCGAACCTGAGAGATTCAGTTGCAATCCATTCGCTGATTCGCATCCAAGACAAGAAGTGTAACGAGTCCGTGCAAATCACAAGGAATAATTTGTGTATACCTTTTTGTCCTCTAAGCTCAACACGGTGTGCATTAGGACATTTGGGGATTAATTGTTTTTAAAATAAAATGTTACGGCCTCAGCAAACAACACACAACCAAGTTCATTCATATTTCTAAGAAGAAATGCTGATCATGATAGAATGAAACTTTCACATAAAAGAAAGAGAATAATCAAAAACATAGTTTATTAATGCTTCTCCATCTGTTCTCTTAACGAAGATGTCCAAGGTCACAACCTGCAGTGGCAATATACTCATATGAAAACAACCTGCATAAATGAAGAGAATCGTTTTTTAGAAAAAAAAATACTGCAAGTCGTTATGTGTACACCAAATAGCTCATGTAAGAGCCGCAGTCACCACAAGAATTAGTTTTCTTTCTTTTCAATGCATGTTAACCACTATCCAAGTAAATATGTTATTAATCTAGGTGCGGTTAGCCAGTAGCTATCTGAACCACTCTCTATATGGTTTTACTATATTGACAGTCAGAAAAGATATGCTTAATTGTTCCGTTATAGTCACACAAAAAAATATTTTGACTCCCCCTCTAATTCTTTTCAGTTAAATCATCCTTCATTAAAGTTACACTCTCTCTGGAGGTGCCAAAGAAAAATCTTTATCTTTAGAGTATAAACCTAAATCACATCCAAGTAATTCAATATATCTTGTCAAAAGAACTTGTACCTATAAAAATCCACCTCTTAAGCATACTTTTGGAATTGCAAAGAATGACATAATGAATAGGAAGAGACTACTAAGAATTAGCACATATGATAAGTGCTTGGCCTTCCAAGTATTGAGTTTTTCGCTTAAATCTATCATCCATTATACTGCAATCTGCATTGCAATTTTTACGGTGGTGCACTCGGGTGCCAAGTAGCCCAAAGGATATGAACCTAAATCACATCCAAGTAATTCAATATATATTGTAGTTAATAATGTTTAATAAAAATGCAGTTAAGACATGGTATAGTACCAACAAACTAATTCAATTAAATTAAGGATTAGGACATGTCATGAGAAGCCACGATGGATGTGGTGGTATATTTAACATCTGAAATCCGTTGCTCACTCATATGAATATTCTTAAGCGCAGGCAGTTAAGCAACTAGTTGCGCCCAAGTAACACCACTATGAAGATTGAAGGCAACCAATATGACCTACATCAAACTACTGATGGCAAATTCGTAGACAAATATCTACCAATCTCTACCAACTTCCTCTACCAAGAACTCGTAATCGCAACTCTCCATAGCTAGTGTTTCGTGTCTGCAAAACACAATGTTTAAGTATAGATATAGGGTAATATGCAAAATTAAATTAAGCAATTACTTATAATGTTGAGGTGAAAATAAATAAATAAAATGTGACATTCTTACTCTAAAATCCCCAAGAACAACTGTAAAGAACTTTGAACGCTGAAAACACATACAAGTTAGCAGCCAACAAGCTTAAGCTATAATGACATAATAATTGGTTCAACGGGTATGAGTACTCCTCATAGAACTTTATTGTAATACATAATAATAAAATAGATTTAAATTAAGACTTCTCTTATAGTTTAAGTCTTTAACATTTTCAGTTATGGACTAATGGAAATCCTCTTACAAAGTCAGATAAACTCTATTTCAACGATCATTTGAACTCATTGCCCATAGTAGTTAGTGAACAAATGCTGTGCTCTGTGATCTCTTGAACATGTCCAACTTCAAAATGAGACCAATGCAATGGGTTCTGCTGCTCTTGGGTGGTGGGTGTAGGTGAGAGCTCTAATTGACCATGATGGGTTCCGAAACACTCTCTGCTCATCAATATTGGGCAGAAGTTCTTCTACGATTAGCATCACCTTAATTATTGTTCCTATATGTCGGTGTTTCAGACACCGGCAGTTTACTTATGCCATGCTACCTCACGGCTCTTGATGGTAGGCATTTGTAGACACAAGGGGATTAGACTGGTTCGGGCAAAAGACCCTACGTCCAGTGAGAGCGAGTCATGTTCCTTGCACTGGATGCCTCTGGCTTACAACGGGGGTGCTCGTAAGTGTGGATGTGAGTGTGCGTGGGTTGAGAGAATGTGTCGAAAGCATCGATTGTGTACGTCGTGCCCTTCCCAAGGGCCCCTCCCCCTTATATATGACTGGGGTCAGTTACATGTGAGAAAAGGAGAAAACAAGAAGGTCAGAAGAGGTGTTGTGGGCCCTTCAATCCTGGTCTGCTTGCACTCGTGTCGCCGACCTCGCTCCAGTAGGTCGGAGGTCCTGGTTTGGTCACCGTACGGTTCTCGCCATTCCTACTCTGACGTAGTGGTTGGCACAGGACGGGGCTGGGCCGTCCTTGGTGGCACTGTGTGCCACAGTGTGGCCTGCACGGATGTGAGGGCGCACACGCCTTGCATAGTGCCCCACTGTCCAAGGAGTGGTTGGTCTTGTGGTTCGTTCAATCAGTGGAAGAGTCATTGGGATAGTACAATCTCCCATTTGACTCAGCGCCACTTGGTCTCTTCCCGACCTCACCCGAGAGGACGGGGGTCAACCCTGGGAGTCACGTGGGCTGGCGCCTCTGTCTTCGTGGTCCTTTTGGGCCTGTGCCTGGTACCTCCCGGTGCTTTGGCTTGTCTGGGCCGTACCACGGGTCCGGCTGCAAATCCGGGAATGTGGCGTGGGCTTTGTTTTTTGGATAAGTATGGGGTCGTTGTCATGACTGGTCTTCTGGGTGATTAGAGGCTCGTCTTGTCTTGGGATGGGCCGTGCCCTTCTGGGCGGTCGGGTAGGCACCGCGTGTCCTAGTGGATACTGTCCCCCGATCGGGGGGGGGGGGGGATGTGCTTTGCACGCTGGTCAGTGGCGTCTCTCGGGCGGTCGGGAGGTTGCCATGTGTTTTGTCCAGTAGGGCTCTCCCTGTCGGTCGGGGACTTGGACTTTGTCTCATTTTTTAGGCCCTGGTGATTAGGCTTGCACATGTCGTCTTAAGCCAAGTAATTTAGTGCGTTAGGTACCCCGGGTACAGGTTCCCACGGTATCCCCCGATGCCTCCTTGGAGCTTTGGTCCAAGGTGCTCTGGAGATCTGTTGTTGCCACGCAAAGCTGGGTTCACAGCAAGCGAACCCAGTGGGTCCAGCCCCCGAGCCTTCGGGTGAGTGCTTTGTTCTCACCCGGAGGGTTCCTTCGAGCAGGTCTGGTGATTCCGACCATGCCACTGCTCGGGTTGTCTGTCGGTGGGTCCGCGCGAGCGGACCTACTGGGTGTAGCCCCCCGAGACCCCAAGTGAGTTTGAAGAAATCAGTCGCGGGTTCATTAGTTTTGTTATTCTCTTTCTTCAAGGTGAATTGTCGCTTCTGCATGTGGAAGGGGACTTTTCACAGCATGTTACCCTTCGGTCCGTCAGGTTCCTTTTGAGTGGATTCCTGACATCTGCCTGAAGTAGCGTGGGCGGCGTGCTCTAGGAGCTGTTGCAGTGCGCCTTTTGAGGGTTCTTGCGCTGCAAGCCTCCCCATGGCGCACTCGCGCTGAGCCTTGACCGGCCCGCAGGGGTCATCCTCCCCGAATTAAGGCTCCTATTGTGGCTATAGTGTTGGCAGGCTTGGGCCTGCCATTACTACAAGTAGCAAAGTAGCAGAAGGGCCTTTAAATAGGGCTTGAGCGGTTTCCCATTTTTGCCAAGATCTTCACCTTTGCCTTGTCATGTGGTTTGAAGTAGCTTGGTCTCCTTCCGTCTGCTTCCGCCGTCAGGCCTTTGTCCAGCGGTGCTTATATTGGTGCTAGAAGTACTCCCACGAAGGGGGAGATGGGGGATGGCGGCATCCCGCTCGCGGCATGCTAGGCTCGGCTGTGCGAATCATTCTCAGGAGAACTTTTCGCCCCAACCAGCATTGCTGGGGAGGCTCAAGTGGCAGGTACTCGGCGTACCTTCTTTTTAGACAGCCACCGGCATTCTTCGCCTTCTTCTCGGGCAGGCCCGAGCTGCGGTGCGCGGGACCGAGGGCGTCGTGCTCCGTCGGCACAACCCTTCATCCCAATGCACGCTGGTGGGAGGGGTCCGCGAGGCATAGGGGGATTGTAGTGTCCCCAGCTGCTTCTTGGACAGTCATGGGCCATAGTGTCGGGGGCCACAGATGCTCTGCCTCATCGGCAGAGCCGTTCATGCCGACGTGCTCCCGTGGATGAGGTATGGAGGCTGAGACTTTCCGGAGAGGTACCTCACCTGCTTTTTGGACAGCCCCAGGCCGCATGCTCCTCATCTCACCACCGTCGCCAGGGGTCGCCTGTGTTGGCACTTCTTACGATCCAATATCAGAATTGAGAATCCTGGTACTGGGGTAAGGAGTGTTTCAGTGGTTTTTCTTATGGCTTAGTAAAATATAGAAATATTCTGCAAGCGCACAGAATCACCGCTGTAGCACTTCACCTGGGAGTATCCCGAGGTATCGTAATTTATATTTCCGCAGGGAAGCTTTGGCAAGATTACTAGTGAACAGATATTCGAGACTATCAGAGAAGGGTACACAACTAAACAAGACAAGGGATAACGATATTGGATAAGAGTGGATATACCGGACACACAGCTCAAGGGATACTCAGGTAAGGGAGAGAAGAGATAGATAGCTGGGAGGACAACGAGAAGAGACAGAGGACTCCTGGATTCTTTATCTACCTATGTCACTCTAGCTTAGAGATACAGCGGCTACAGAGCCAGCACTAGGAGATCTGGGATAACTCTAATGTCTTAGCATCGGGACAAGGGAACCGGTGAACACACAGAAAGGGATGAGAAGGGGTGCCACTATTTCCCAACTGGGGAATCCTACGGACCGGAACTAACGTGATGGGCTACGAAGACCGAAAGGGCTGTCACCACCTCCCGGCTACCACGTCCGTTGCGACGGGAATAAACTAAGGCCATTGACTAGCCTAGGAACCACTCCTACACTAGGCAACGACTACTTACTCTGCTAGCAAGAGCAAGCAACCTTGTCAATACTCTTGGTGACGATTCACCTCCAGTATCAAGCAAGATCGAAGAACCAGCTAAGACAAAGACTTAAACAAGACTACAAGCACTAGAACTATAACTGACTATAGTCTAAACAAGATATATTTGCAACTAGGATAAAGTAGAAGCAAGATATAAATGACAAAGGAAAAGTGATAAAGATAACTATATTGATACTCAATGTCTTATAAAAGGAAAAGTAAAAGATACAAGAGCTATTACCAGAGCTTCTGAAGACGACTCCGGAACCTCCGAGGCAAAGCTCGACTCAACTCTAACTCCCAACTAAACTATCCTAACTCTACTAGAATGAAAGTGGAAATGAGCTCCTTGGCTTGGTGTGTGTTTACAAGTGAAAGTGACCCTCTATTTATAGGAGTCCAAGGCGGTTGAGGTAGGGTAGCGGCCAAGGGAGGCAGGGGGGTACCCCCTGGGATTTCGGGCGAGGGGAGGCGGTTCGGCCGAACCGATCATCCCACCGTCCTTGCATCCAACGGCTGTGGGCAACTCCCTGGAGGCGGTTACGTGCTGGGGGCGGTTCGGCCGAAGGCCCCAGTTCGGCCGAACTGGGCTTGGCCCGTGGCCGGCCTCCCCAGCACCGCCTCTGCTCTGTGGGCCTTTTGGGCTGCCTCTTGGTGGTTGGCTTCGCGTTGTTCTGGCCCAGGGTGACGTGTTGATCCTTCGGGGTGAGTTGGCGGTCGCCCACGTGTCATGTGATGTGTTCGCTTGGTCATTGTTGACGTGGACGACTCCCGGTGGTCTGCTTGGCTAACGGAGTCGTTCGGCCGATTTGGTCATTTCCGGCCCCAATAACACATATTTGTCATAGTTGTACCTGCACAAGTGACACTCACCAAAACTCGTGGAACTTTATTAGAAATAAAACCTAAGTGCATGGAATGTTGCATATAACCTCATTTATTCCCGAGTATTGGTGGTCGGATTTGGGCTGTAACGACCGCCAACAAGCTCCCCCAAGCTTAGCTCTTTGCTCGTCCTCGAGCAAAGATATAAACTTAGGCTCGGTGGATCAGGAGTTGCTACAATGTCATTTATTTTGCAGGTAACTTTATAAACAACTAGTGCTGAAAAATACTTGAATCATAGGCAAAGTTTCAAATCACCTTTTTACCTATGGGGCTTATAGCAATCTCCTTATCTTGGGCAGTTGAAAGGACGAACAGTTTAAACTCAGTTTTATTCCACTCTACTCTTTTCGGGATCCCATCTCGGAATTTTTTTTTCACAAGTTTTGAAAACTACAAATTGTTCCTCATTGGCACACTCAATCACTCAAGTGTATTTGAATCCTCACCAAAGGCTTGTGCCTTCTTTTCATCCTAACATCTAATATGGCTTTTTGTGTGGCTCAGGGACAAAGGATGAAGGCATGCATGCATCTTATATTTTGCTAAGTCAAAGACCGGATCTCAGAGGAGACAAATCACATCTGAAGATCGAGACGTGCAAGTGTGTGGATATGACTGGAGTGGAATATGTTGGAGTGGTGGAATGGAATATGGTGGAATGTTGGAATGGAATATGGTGGAACTCCTTGGATGAATTTCCCTCTCCTTGATTTATTTTCGAGAACATGGGCTATCTTTTATTCTTATATTTTTGCCATGCCACTTGGCATGCTTTTCTTTTTCTCTTTCTCTTTGCCATGCTCTTTGGCATGCTTTTCTTTTTCTCTTATTTTTGCCATGCTTCTTTGGCATGCTTTTCTTTTTGCATAGCCCATGTCTCTGTCAAGAATATTTGTAGAGGGAACTCATAGAACATGGAGCATTTATTTTTGTGGATGGATGATGGAAAATGTTTGCTAACTCCCAGTGTAGGAATTGCAAGTGAGAGGTGGTGTGTGTACGTGGGTCTCGATCTTTTAAGAATATGAAAGCTTCACTCAAAGGTCACAACAATTTGACAAAGCTCACTAAGATAACAAGCAGCATATGAGTAGAAATTTTCAACTAAGCTTATCATATGGCTCTGGTAGGTATTTTGACCAATGAGGAAACTTGTTTCATTTTGAAAGCATAAATTTCTGAGATTTTCCCCGTACTAAAAGCAGAATAGAATTTAACCAAACTCTCACTATATCAATCCCCACAACAACTTAGACTTGGAATAAAGCATGCGCTCCCACAAGGTTTTCAGGATCATTTTTACTCATGCCAAATAACTCAACCACAATCTAGCAACTAGTTGAAACAAAGTACTTGCAAAATTAATGACAGAGCAACTATTCATCATTTCCAAGGTGAGAGGCATATGATTCATTCCATGCATAGTTGGGAGTTATTTTATTCAAGGGAAATATTGTTTAAGGGAAATATTTTTGGTATTTTCATTTTTTTAAATGCAAACTAACATGAAGGGAAATGAAAGGGAAATTAAAAGATCAAAGTGCTAGATAAATCGGGACATACGTGGTGGGGGTCCTCCCCCAAGCTTGGACTTTCACTGGTAGGGGTTGAGCCTTGAAAGGTACTGGCTCAGCTATTCCGCTTGTTCATGGACGTCGTGCTGGATAGACGCCACCATCTCGCTATTCTCTTGATGGTACTGAGAATGGCGGGCTAGCGTGTCTTGAATCTCTCGGGTACGGTCGTCGATGAGCTCGACTCGGTCGGAGATGTAGGACAACTCCCGGCCGTAGTCGAAGCGTGCGGACTGTGAGTATCCGGGGTAGTATGGTTGGGAGGCACTGTCGTATCCTCCTCCATACCGGCTCCCGGACCACTCAGAGTCCGTGTCCTGGCCGTGGTCCCAGCGTCCTGAGGTGAAGTAGTTCGGCTCCTGATGTTGCCCGGAGCCTCCTGCTCCGGACGTCCCAGCGCCGGTGTACATGTCGTAGGTGGCCTCAAAAGCGGAAGTGTGTCGGTGCGGCATTTGTGGTGCATCTTCCGGCTCCTGTGAGGTGGCGAGCCCAGCATCACGCCTGGCTCGTCCCCTCGTGACGGGTCCGTCACCTGCAACGCTGTGCCGAGCGGGCTCTCTCCAAGGTGGAGAGTCGTCCGACTCGGTCCTCAACTGGAGAGTTAGTTTCGGCGTGGTATACAACCTTAGTGCTGCACAAGGCAAAGGCACTTCAGTTGTATAGCCACGGTAAATCATTGCCAGCGTTGCGTCAGGCGTCCGCCGTATCATGTGGGCTTGCACGAAGTGCTCGGCATCCATGACGGAACGCGCTGTCTCGATGTACGTGAGCCGGGTGCCTTGAAGGACGCCCAGGTGGTTAGCGAGTCGAGTGACTAGAGAAGTCATCGCCATGCTACCCGTACGAGAAATATGATACAGCCAGTGGCCAACCATGTCTTTCACAGGTGAATACGGAATCTGCTTGACCATGGCAAAAAGAACCCGCAACTCGATGGTGTTGACAGGGCGCAAATTTGCCCGGGGGAATACCGTCATAGACACCCAACGATGCATGAAACGCAAAGTGGGGTTATGTATGCTGTTCGTGCGTGGCGCATGACAGTTGGTATTCCCCGAAATCTTTTTCCAAAATGCCACCCGGTCAAATCTTTTAAGCGCTTTGTTCGGGTCTAATGAACAACGGCTTGAAAATCCGAGACCCGAACTAAAATCCCTCCAAGAGCAGAAGAACTCTTGGTTGAAGAACCGAAAACGAATCCCCCCAGTTTCAGAAACCAAAGTCGAGAGGAATTCAAGGGTGAGCAGGTACGAACCTTCTTCGTTGATGTGCCAGAAATTCTCCCAGCCAATGGCCTGGAAGATTTCTGTAAACTCTACGTCCATCCCCGTGTCCCTGAGCAAATCTTGCTCAAACACACGGGTGTGCTCGAACTCCTTCAGCCGAAGCTCGTTGAAGGTGTTCCGCTCCCTTTCTGGTCTAAGGTTGATGTCACTCTCGCTCAGGAGCTGCCTGGCCGGGGGCGTGGCATGGACCCATCCCGAGCTGGCTGCTCCGTGCTCGTCCGTGTCCATCCGGCTCGAGCCTCGGGACGGAGCTGGGGAACTCCCAGCATCGTCCGATCGTCGGCCTAGCCGGGTGGAACGACGGAGCGAAGTGAAGAACTTCGATATGATTCCGGCAAAAGGTTAGTGCAACAACAACTACCCGAAGGACAAAATATATATATGGTTAGCACAAGAAAATCAAGTCAGTCGTTCGAGATAGTTAGTCGTTCTTGTGGGGATGAAAACCACCACAAAAGGTTAGTCGTTCTTGTGGGTGTCGGTGACCACCACAAAATCGTCCAGAAATTCAGCACAAAGATCACAACAAAAGCAAAATATTTTTTTTTGGATTTTCTAGTGATGCAAGTAAACCAAAACTTGAGCAAGAACTTGGGAAGAACTTGAGCAAGCACTAGAGCAAAGAACTTGAGAGAGAGGGAGAGAGCTCCTAGCAGAATTTTTTCTGAGTGAATGAGTGTGTGAGGAGCTCACAAGCTTGCACCAACATTTATAGGCCGAGGGGGGGGCAGGCCCCTGGTTCGGCCGAATGGCCTGGTTTGGCCGAACCGGGCAGGTGTGGCCTGGCCACTCCATGTGAGTGCAGCCCCCTCCTTTGCTTTGATTCCACGCCAAAATGTGTGGCCACAAAATTTTTAAGTCATGTGAGTGGAGTTAGTGGTAGGTGAGATGCAAAATTGACATGACCAAAGTGGATTTTAGTGGAGTCACCCCCATGCTGCCATGTTTGTGATAATTGGTGAGTGTGCAGCCAATTTTAGTGGGGTGGACATGTTTGGTGCTGGTTGGTGGTGATGGTAAATAATTGGAGATGTTCTAGAGGGGATGAAAATGATAAAAGTTACCAATTACATCCACCCTAGGTAAAATTTTAGCATGTGTCCAATTATTTCTAACCAAGCTTGCAAAATTTTCTACTCTCTCTCAAATTAATTACTCAAGTGGTTCATTTATTTTGGAAAGGGAAACATGCAAATGCAATTGAGAATTTAAAAATTGGAAGGGAAATATGGGATACATACCGGTTTTCCTCGCGGCGAGAGCTCAGCTTTTAAGTCCGCGAGCGGGACTTCTCCTGTCTTCAGTTGCTCTTGTCATCGTCCGGTCCCAGCGTAGATGACTCGGATGATGCAACCTTCTTCCGCCACATCTTCTTGTTCTTCTTCTTCGGTGTTGGTGGCGGTGGGATCGGCGTCTCTGGAGAATTCCAGAGGGCTTGTTCTTCCTCGTATTTCTTTACGAGGAAATCCATTTCTTCTGCACTTGTCGGTTTTGTCGGCTCGTTCCACTTGAGCTGCTCACCACCGAGTATTTCCAGCTCTCCATTAATGAGAGCCTTAAGCAAACACTCGGCGCTCCTCTGCTCCGGTGTGAGTGGCTCTGTCTTCTTCTCTTCCCGGGGTTGAAACTTGAAGTAAGTCAACCTTCCGTCGATACGGAACGAGATTTCTCTCGCATCCATATCGATCCTAGCCCGGGTGGTGTTCAAGAATGGTCTGCCCGACACAAGGGGAAACAAATGCTCGTTCCCTGTGTCGAGGACAACAAAGTCCACAGGGACATATCGTCCCCAGATCCGGACCGGTACAGTCTCGATCACCCCCTCGGGGTAGCGGATGGTTGAGTCCGCAAGTTGTACCTGGGCAGTAGTAGGTGACAAAGTAGGGTAGCGTAATTTCTTAAATAATACCTTAGACATGATGTTGACGCTTGCCCCCAAATCACAGAGTGCATCATCAATGCGACGATTCCAGATCGTGCACTGAATGATGGGCACTTTGGGATCTTCCTTCCTGTCCGGAGAGGTCTTGATGATCGCCCTTTTTCCAGCTCTCGGCAGGTAGGTCCATCTTGGTGTCAGTACTTGGATACGTGCGACCTTCCCTGCGTGGTTAGTATGGAAGACACTATGAGGCATCTTACCATGCCTTGTAGTGACGGCTTTCACTGTCTCGATGGAAGGTTCGGGTTGCCCCGGACTCTTCCCCGATTCAGTGACAGGAACAACAGCAGCTAACTGAGCGACTTGAGTTTCTATCATTTTATTAAAGCTCAGTTGACTTTTCATAGCAGAAGAAAATGATTCCATCCTAGAGTCTATGCTTTCCAGAGTTTTATCATTAGCAGCAAGCTTTTTATTGATGTTTTCAGTTATTTTCATCTGGCCAAACACAAGATCTCTAAGAGACGGCTGATTATTGAAATTGCTGGAATTGAAATTGTTTCCTTGTTGAGGCCTCTCAAAAGGGAGGTTTGGGCGCGGATTCCAGCCTTGGTTGCCGTAGTTGTTCGGTCGGTACCCGTTGTTGTTGGAGTTGTTGACGTAGTGGGCATCTTCTCGCGTTTTGGGGCAGTCATTCCCCAAATGGCCAGTGTTGCCACAGACTTCGCAGGTCACGTGAGCGTCCATGGCTTACACCGTTTCTTGAGCAGGGGCCTCCAGTTTCTTCATCAGGAGGTCCATCTTGGCAGCGAGCATGTCCAGAGCTTCAACTTGGTGAACTCCTCGGGTCTTTGGTTGAGTCCGGTCGTCGGACCAACCTTGGTTCTCGACCATCTTCTCTATGAGGGCCTTCGCACGACTGTCCTCAAGAGAGAAGAACGAGCCTCCAGCAGCAGCATCCAGGTACTCACGGGCAGAATTTCTCAGCCCGTGATAGAAAGTTTGGATTATGAACCAACTCTGCATACCATGGTGAGGACAAGCAGAAATATAGTCCTGGAGGCGATCCCATGCCTCTAGGACCGTTTCATCTTTTAGCTGCTGGAAACTAGCTATTTTGTTCTGGAGGGCGTTGGTTTTCCCAACCGGAAAGAATTTTAGCAAGAAAGCGCTAGTGCATTTATCCCAGGTATCTATTGCTTCGTGGTTAGCATAAAACCATTGTTTCACCTTTCCTAATAATGAGAATGGAAATAAACGAAGGCGAATGACATCGATACTTACTCCGCGGATGGTGAAGGTGTTGCAAATCTCCAGGAAATGCTGGAGATGAGCATTGGCATCTTCGTGTGGCTTGCCGCAGAATGGGCTAGCCTATACCATGTTGATGAGGGCTGGCTTCAGCTCGAAGTTACCATCTCCGACTGGCGGAGCTGGTCCGATACGTACGTTCTCGCTTGATGGAGCGGAGAACTCACGGATCGTCTTGGTTGCCATCCTCGATGTAGCCTGGTCAACGGCGGGAAGGACTGGGTTCGTCGGAAGGAGTTGCTTCTGAAGAGGTACAACACGGGGTCGTACTTTCCTCACAAGTGACTCCGGATTTTCTTGGAAGTTTGATGGTAGTTGGAAACCAGTCATGCACTGCTCGGTTCCACAAAGACCAACGAACCAAGCAAGGATAAACCCGCTTGAGTAGTGGTACTCAACTAAGATAGCTCAAGATAAAAATTCAAAAGTAATCTAGCCAAAGACTTCCCCGGCAATGGCGCCAGAAATGCTTGTTGGCACTTCTTAGATCCAATATTAGAATTGAGAATCCTGGTACTGGGGTAAGGAGTGTTTCAGTGGTTTTTCTTATGGCTTAGTAAAATATAGAAATATTCTTCAAGCGCACAGAATCACCGCTGTAGCACTTCACCTGGGAGTATCCCGAGGTATCGTAATTTATATTTCCGCAGGGAAGCTTTGGCAAGATTACTAGTGAACAGATGTTCGAGACTATCAGAGAAGGGTACACAACTAAACAAGACAAGGGATAACGGTATTGGATAGGAGTGGATATACTGGACACACAGCTCAAGGGATATTCAGGTAAGGGAGAGAAGAGATAGATAGCTGGGAGGACAACGAGAAGAGACAGAGGACTCCTGGATTCTTTATCTACCTATGTCACTCTAGCTTAGAGATACAACGGCTACAGAGCCAGCACTAGGAGATCTGGGATAACTCTAATGTCTTAGCATCGGGACAAGGGAACCAGTGAACACACAGAAAGGGATGAGAAGGGGTGCCACTATTTCCCAACTGGGGAATCCTACGGACCGGAACTAACGTGATGGGCTACGAAGACTGAAAGGGCTGTCACCACCTCCCGGCTACCATGTCCGTTGTGACGGGAATAAACTAAGGCCATTGACTAGCCTAGGAACCACTCCTACACTAGGCAACGACTACTTACTCTGCTAGCAAGAGCAAGCAACCTTGTCAATACTCTTGGTGACGATTCACCTCCAGTATCAAGTAAGATCGAAGAACCAGCCAAGACAAAGACTTAAACAAGACTACAAGCACTAGAACTATAACTGACTATAGTCTAAACAAGATATATTTGCAACTAGGATAAAGTAGAAGCAAGATATAAATGACAAAGGCAAAGTGATAAAGATAACTATATTGATACTCAATGTCTTATAAAAGGAAAAGTAAAAGATACAAGAGCTATTACCAGAGCTTCTGAAGACGACTCCGGAACCTCCGAGGCAAAACTCGACTCAACTCTAACTCCCAACTAAACTATCCTAACTCTACTAGAATGAAAGTGGAAATGAGCTCCTTGGCTTGGTATGTGTTTACAAGTGAAAGTGACCCTCTATTTATAGGAGTCCAAGGCGATTGAGGTAGGGTAGCGGCCAAGGGAGCCAGGGGGTACCCCCTGGGATTTCGGGCGAGGGGAGGCGGTTCGGCCGAACCGGTCGGTTCGGCCGAACCGACCATCCCACCGTCCTTGCATCCAACGGCTGTGGGCAACTCCCTGGAGGCAGTTACGTGCTGGGGGCGGTTCGGCCGAAGGCCCCAGTTCGGCCGAACTGGGCCTGGCCCGTGGCCGGCCTCCCCAGCACCGCCTCTGCTCTGTGGGCCTTCTGGGCTGCCTCCTGGTGGTTGGCTTCACGTTGTTCTGGCCCAGGGTGACGTGTTGATCCTTCGGGGTGAGTTGGCGGTCGCCCACGTGTCATGTGATGTGTTCGCTTGGTCATTGTTGACGTGGACGGCTCCCGGTGGTCTGCTTGGCTAAGGGGGGTAACCGGCCGAACGGAGTCGTTCGGCCGATTTGGTCATTTCCGGCCCCAATAGCACATATTTGTCGTAGTTGTACCTGCACAAGTGACACTCACCAAAACTCGTGGAACTTTATTAGAAATAAAACCTAAGTGCATGGAATGTTGCATATAACCTCATTTATTCCCGAGTATTGGTGGTCGGATTTGGGCAGTAACGACCGCCAACAGCCTGCGACAGAGGCCGTCCAGTAGGATTCTGCACCAAGCGGTGCAAAAGCAGCTGGACCCTCTAGGAAAGGGAAACGCCTATGGGGAAGCAAGAAGCAGTCCCACGAGGTGGGCTCTGTGGGAGATCCAGCCTCTTCAGGCTA
This sequence comes from Echinochloa phyllopogon, assembly GCA_033239725.1. Classification (NCBI taxonomy): domain Eukaryota; kingdom Viridiplantae; phylum Streptophyta; class Magnoliopsida; order Poales; family Poaceae; genus Echinochloa; species Echinochloa phyllopogon. Next base: position 17,845,826 of record BTCW01000014.1, read on the forward strand.
TTCATCTCCTTGTGCCCCATGCCCCTTTGATAGGGGCATGGTTAACGTGTTTGCATTCTTTCAGGGTCCTGGACCCTTGTAACTTTTTCCTGTTTCAGGGACTAGATCCCTTGTAACTTTTTGAGGAATAAAGTCTGTTGTTTTTTATTTGTTACTTCATGTTGTAAGCACAAGATTGAGGGTCCTCGTGTTGGTCCCTACGCCCTGAGCCCCCGAGCTCTCTTTTGATTGAGTGGTCGGTCGGCGGGTCCGGGATGACTCCTATTTGTTACAAACCTCTCGCCAAGCTTTGCACCTAGGAGGCTAGAGCACTCGCTCATGCTGAGCGGTCGATGAGCAGCACCTCGTGTGCCTTTGTAACTGGCAAGACCATTGCGACACCATGCCCATCAGTGAGGATGGGTCGGTCGGAGGCGCTAATGTGGCCGTCCCTTCTTTCCTGGCCCTTGTTGCCTTAACCTGGTAAGGCTGACGAACGGGACCATCGTTTGAGTTCGGTCGGAGAGCTGAGATGCCCTTGCCCGCAATTGTGCAGACTTTGGCAATGGAGTCGCCTGTGACTCGAGTATGCTTTCCCCTTGGCATTAAGTCGGGCTGCATGGGCCCCTGAGGGCCCATAACTCGCACGCCAGAGTCACTTGGGCAACCAGTCGGGTACTATGTCCCCGACCTCCATGGTTGGGAAAGCCTATGCCGCTCATGTCCCTATTTCAGCTCACTCGAGCGAGCAGTTCCGACCTTCGTGGTCGGGCGAATGCGACCTGCATCTTGTCAACTATTGCAAGCGGGTCCCGACCTTTGGTGGGCTTAGAGTCGCACTTACCTTGCCTTAGCGTGCGGATGTCTATCCTCACCGATCGGTCGCATTGGCAGGTGGAGCAGCGGGAGTACCTGAGTTGCTTGGTCAGGTTGGGCTTTGGCCCAACGGTCGGTCACCGGTGTCGCTTTGGTGCCTTCGCTTCGGTCATCATTGCGGCCTGTCCTGTCGCTCCCCGCCGCCCGAGGTTGTTACAGTGTCGCGTAACCGAAGGCGCGTGGGAGGCGACCTCGGGGTCATGGCCCTAGTTTATCGTCCCCGAGGTGTTGGTTGTGGGCCCAGCCCAGGTGCGATCGTGTCTCATCAATATAAAAAGAAAGGGGTCTCAAGAGAGCCTTACCTTTTCCAGGTAGCCATCCTTGCAGTTGCCATTGCCGCTGATGTTTCAATCTGTTAGCTCCTGAGCCACCATTGTCGCCACTCATGCTTGCTTTCTTGAGCTCTCCTTAGCCTTATTCCCCAGAAAAGATGCCGAACTAGAGAGTCCCGATCACCAAGGAGAGCGACATTCTGTCGCTCGTAGCGCATGGGATTCTCCCCTCGCAGAAGGTGTGCGGCTGGAGAGTTCCACCCATGGGCCAAGCTTTCCCCCAGCCTGCGGTGAACATGGTCATGGACTGGGGTATCCGGCGCACCCCTTCCTACGTGGGCTGATGGAAGAGTGGGGCGTGGAGCTCCAGCACCTCAATCCCACCGACACCCTCCACATTGCTGGCTTTCTTGTGGCCAGCGAAGCTTTTGTGGGCATGCAGCCTCTGGTGGATTACTTCTGGGGGGTCTTCTACGTGCGTCCCTTGTCGGTGACTAGCGAGTGCCACGATGGCCTGGCCCCTGTTGGCGGGTGTGTGGTTCAGCGGAAACCAAAGGCCAAGGTAATAGTAAGCAACCCTTGTGATGAGGACATGACAATCATGCATATGACCTATGTTGCACAGTACGGGGATACGGATACGGGGATACGGATATGGAGATATGGCGATACGGTATTTTCAAAAAACAGCATACGGGGATACGACAAATAAATAATTTCATAGTCATAAAATAGATAAGTATGATAAATAGTTGACGGATTATAAACAAGCATCACATCAATTATAAACAAGATTAATTAGCGGATGATCAGAAATTAAGCGGATGCATGTTCTAGTGCTGATGATCTGCCTGCGGACGGCCGCCTCACCACTCCAGTTCACCACAAGCCTGCGAAGTGCGTACGTCCAGTGGCTCCTCGTTGTGTGCCCCGTCGCCACGCCTCCCAAAAGCGACAGCGAGCCACGCCGCACGCGCGAGCTCCTCCGACGAGACAGAAGCGCGCAGCAAGGCGGCGGCTGCCGGCTGCCGGCGAGTATCCCCGTATCCCTGCGTATCCCCGTATCCCCACGTGTCCATACGCGGATACGGCACCCTGCTGCCGTATCGATGCAACATAGCATATGACCATGCTTGGGGGATGGCATGGAGTTGGAGGAGACCAGCAAGGGTGTCCAAGCCAGAAAAAGGTCCGAAGCTTATCCGCTTCGAGACGCCAAGGTGGAGGCACAAAACAAATCAAGTTCTAGTCCACTTGGGAGTCCAGGAGCAGCACGCACTAAACTCATCGCCAAGGTTGCATACAGGCTCGGTTTTTAATGTTCTACATATGCATGGAAAGCTAAGGAGATAAGCTTTCCAATGGAACTGGTCCCATATCAAAATTCCTTTTGAATCAACAGGAATCGCAAAAACAATATAACATCCAGAATCTATCAGGGTGTTGCGCCATCGGATTTTAGACCATTGGGCCATGTACTGTGTTAGAGCCCATAAGGGGGCACTACCCCAGACCCTAGCTCATCACTAGGCTATTAAACTTAGTAGCCGCCGTCATTTAGACTTGGGTTTTTCTTAGATTAATCTATCGAGAATAGTTTCACCGTCATCGGTTTGTGAACCCCCAAATTATCATGCTTAATCATTCATCTGTAGTTTGTTACTTTCCATTGAGCTGCGTTCTTTCGAGTTCTTGCTTGTGTTCTTTGTTTTGCAGTCAGGGATTAGGCTTCTTCGTGTGGTCAACTGGATTGTGACACAGTTGATAACCAGAGGAGTCATGGTGCTAAGATTGTAGGGTTCGAGTTTGCTGACTTGAAGCCAGATCAGTGTGTCGTGCTCCGCCAAAAATGAGTTATCCTTCACCTGATGGAAGTCGGGAACCCTAGTCCCCATCACCTTGTATGTTCCTGTTGACTCAATCAAGGATTGGGACGCGAAATGGTTCTATATTTGCAACCCAGAGGAGGACCCCTTCCCTCAGTTCACCGGCGACAAACCGAAGGAGTCATGGGGTTGGGGCTCCCGTGACGAGCATAAGCAAAAAGTCAACATCATCAACGAGGAATTCCGGCGATTGATGGAAGACGACCTCAATGGGGCCACCATCTTCACCACCATGATTCAGTGTCGGATCCAACTGGTCGTACGGCGGACGCTACATCTCTGGCAGTATAGGGGCATCACCGACCCCAAACGGCTGGTGGAGTCGGAGCTCTCCGAAGAGAGTATGAGGGAGATGCTTGAGAAGTATCTCATGGCGGGATACGAGCCCCCGATTGCCACCCCCAGGCCTTATGAGGTGGAGAATCTTCTGGCAAATATGAGTTTTTTGGTCCTGGTCCCCTTGTTGCATACGTTGCTTCTTTCTTCACTCATGTTCTCGCCTTTGGGTCTCTGGGCTTTGACCGGTACATCGTGAGTCCCCGCCTACCGAAAACTGATGCCGAGAAAGCCGTCGACGTAGCTCGCAGGCTGCTTTGGTGGCAGCCATGCATGAAAGGAGGAAGAAGCGGGATGAGAAGTCACGCCGTAACATGGAGAGACAAGGAGATTGCTCATCAAGTGCGCGAGGGAGAGAATAGGTCAGATGTCGAAGAAGAGCTTGCACCCCCGGACGAGGAAGAAGAAAGAGAGGAAGGAGACGGAGGGGCCGGAGGAGACGACAGTGGTGAAGGAGGTGCTGTTGTGATGGACATCAACGCCGACGAGGGCGAAACATGGGAGGAGGTTGCATAGGCTATGGGTGCGAGGAAGCGTTCCTCGTCTCAGGTAGAGGTCGGGAGCAATGCGCCCAAGCGCTCTCGCAACTCGATCACAGCACCCTCGTCCGCAACCGCTACTCAGAGCAGTAGCAGCCGGGGTCCAAGCAGAGCACTTCCCGATGGGGGCGGTGATGATCGGGGTCGCTCTCCTACCAGAGGACGTAGTGACAGTCGGGGATGCTCCCCTCCAGGAGGTCGCACTGGAGGTCGGGGGCCTGCACCCTCGGCGCTGGAGGTCGGGGGCCTGCACCTTCAGGCAACGTGACCTTGGGCGCTCTTTCGGGGACTGTGTTGCCCATTCCCTCATGGCTCGGAAGAGATTAGTAATCTTTCTCACTGTTGTAGGTTTACATTTTGTGACGCTCTTGTCTCGGATTAACTTTGTTTGGAATCTTGGTTTGGCAGGAATTCTACAAAGAGGTCGAGTAGCTCCCTACTTGGGAGTGAAGAGACGCATGTGCCCTACCGACCATCCATGTTCTTCCCTGGGATCCCAGACAGTGGGCCCCAAGCTTTGCAGGCCCCAAGGACAAAGTCTGCTGTTGAAGCAGAGGTGATGCCCATGGTCGAGGTGCTGCCGCGCTTGGAGCCCAGCCCCTTGGAGGTGACAATTGCTGCCCCGCCTCCCCGCGAGTTCTGTCCCCGCCACTGGATCTGAACGTGGAGGACACATGCCTCGCCCAGTCTCCCAGAGGAGGCTGGCTGGGTGGACTAGAGGGGTCTGATGCGGAGGCCAGAGCTTCTCCTGAGCTTGAGCAAGCTCTGGATTGGGTGCACCGCTTTCCCGATGAGGTGCCCCCTGGAGCAAAGGTGGTGGAGAGCTCTGAGGTGGGCCCGAGGATCGGCTTCACCCCGACCGTGTCGACCGTGACCACACGCCGCAACCGTCTTGGGAGGAGCAACGTCGGATCGAGCAGCCACGACTGTCGTGGCACCCGCCCCTGAGGAGAGGACGACCAAAGCAACGCCAGCTCTTGCCGTGGTTCAGGGGAAGACGTTCAGCCCCCGGTCGGAGCTGAGAAACCAGGGGCTTCCCTCGAGATTGTGTCGTTTGGTGCTCGGTGTTGGCACTTCTTACGATCCAATATCAGGATTGTGAATCCCGATACTAGAGTAAGGAGTGTTTCAGGCCTTGTTTAGATCCCAAATTCAACCCCCAAATTCTACTATGCAAAAAGAAGATTCCCATCACATCAAAATGTCATATCATGCATGAAGTACTAAATGTATATGAAATCAAAAACTAATTACACAGTTTTGTTGTACTCTGCGAGACGAACATTTTGAGCCTAATTAATCAATTTTTGGACAATTTTTCACACATACAAACGAAATGCTACAGTGGCGCGCGATTCCCAAAACTCCCAATTTGGGGTGCCAAATTGGCATCTAAACAAGGCCTCAATGGTTTTTCTTATAGCTCAATAAAATATATAAATATTCTGCAAGCGCAGAGAACGAATTACCACTGTAGGACTTCACCAGGGAGTAATCCGAGGTATCGTAATTTATATTTCCTCAGGGAAGCTTTGGCAAGAGTACTGGTGAATAGATATTCGAGACTATTAGAGGAGAGTACACGACTAGACAAGACAGGGGAAACAATATTGGATAGGAGTGGTTATACCGTGACACACAACTCAAGTATAAGTCGGATAGGAAAGAGAAGGAGTAGTTAGCTCGGAAGACAACGAAAAGAGAAAGAGGATTCCTGGGTACTTTGTCTTTCTGGGTTACTCGGGAATAGAGATACAGAAGTTGAGAGATCAGCACTAAGAGCTCAAGGTTAACTCTAGTACCTTATGTTCGGGACAACGGGGCCAACTACACGCAGACAAGGATGAGAAGGCGTGCTACCAACCCCGCACTCTGGGATCCTACGGGCCAAGCTAAGAGTGATGGACTACAAAGGCCATATAGGGCTGTCACCACCTAACGGCTACCACCTCCGTGCCAGCTTAGGAATAAACTCTGGTCACCACCTAGTCCAGGTACCACACCTATACTAGACAACGACTACTTACTTCGCTAGCAGAAGCAAGCAATCCTGTCAATACCCCAGTGACAATTCACCACAAGTATTGAGCAGAAACGAAGAACCCACTAAGGCAAAGACTTAAACAAGAACTGGAAGGACTAAGATCACAACAACTATAGTCTAAACATGAAATACTTGCAAATAGAATAAAGTAGAAGCAGAGTATAAATAACTCCGACAAAGATAAACTTATATTGATAACTGAAAGTCTTACAAAAAGAAAAAAGAAAAAGATACAAGAGCTAATACCAGAGCTTCTGAAGAAGACTCTGGAACCTCCAAGGCATAGCTTGACTCAACTCTAACTCCCAACTAAACTATCCTACTCTACTAGAACAAAGTGGATATGAGCTCCTTGGCTTTGAGTGTGTGAAACCGGAGCTTGGACACCTCTATTTATAGTGGCACATGGAGGTTGAGCTTGGGTAACCTCCAAGGCAACCAGAGGCGATCAGAGGTCGGTTCGGCCGAATGCACCGGGTTCGGCCGAACTACCAGGATTCGAACCACAGGATGCACCGCCTCTGCTCTGGACACCTGGGATTGCAACCTGGGAGGTGGTTGTGCAGTGGGGGCGGTTCGTCCGAACTGGGCCTGTGGCCCAGCGGCGCCCCCCTGCACCGCCTCTCTCCTAGACCTTCATGGGCTGATTTGTGTTGATGTACTTCGTGTATTTTTGGCCCAGGGATGAGTTGGTGTTGATCCATGTGCTCCGCCAAGTCACCGCTTCGTCATCGCTGATGTGGCAGCCACCTGGTTGTGCTTCGCTTCATGTACGACTAAGGGGGGTTACTGGCCGAATCGTGTCATTCGGCCGAATCGGTCAATTCCGACCCCTATAGCACATATTTCTTGTTATTGTACCTGTACAAGGTAAACACACCAAAACTCATGGAACTTTATTAGAAATAAAGCTAAGTATATGGAATGTCACATATAACCTCTTTTATTCTCGAGTATTGGTGGTCGAAAACGTGCCATAACGACCGCCAACAAGCTCCCCCAAGCTTAGAAGTTTGCTCATCCTCGAGCAAAGATAAAGACTTAGGCTCGGTGGATTAGGAGGTTCTACAATGTTATTGTCTTGCAGGTAATCTTTATAAACAACTAGTACTCTAAAATACTCGAATCATCGGTAAAGTATTAACTCATCATTTTACCTATGGGGCGTATAGCAATCTCCTTGTCTTGGGCGGTTGAAAGGTTGAGTAGTTTGATTTAGTTTTATTCCACTCCTACTCTTTTCAAGATCCCATCTCGGAGTTTTCCATAATTTTTGAAAAATTAAATTTGTTCCTCAATCGACACACTCAATCACTCAAGTGGTATTTGAATCCTCACCAAAGGCTTGTGCCTTCTTTCATCCTAAAATCTAATCAAGCTTTTGTGTGGCTCAGGGACAGTGGATGAAGGCATGCATGCATCTTATATTTTGCTATGTCAAAGACCGGACCTTAGGAGGATCAAATCATACCTTTAGATCGAGAAGTACAAGTGTGTGGAATATGTGGAGTGGAATATGGTGGAACTCCTTAGGATGATTCTTCCTCTCCTTGATTTATTTTCGAGATCATGTGCTATCTTTCTTTTTGCTCATATTTTTGCCATTCCACTTGGCATGGTTTATTTTTCTTATTTCTTTTTGCCATGCGTTTTGGCATGCTTTTCTTTTTTTCTCTATCTTTTTGCCATGCTCTTTGGCATGCTTTTATTTTTTTGTATAGCCCATGTCTATCAAGGATATTTGGAGAGAAAGTTATAAAACATGGAGCGTTTATTTTGTGGATGGATGAGGGCAATATTTGCTAACTCTCAGTGTAGGAATTGCAAGTGAGAGGTGGTGTGTATGTGAATCTCGATCTTAAAAGCATGAAAGGTTCCTCACAATGGTCAAAACAATTTGACAAAGCTCACTAAGATAACAAGCAGCATATGAGTAGCAAGTTTTTCAACTAAGCTTAACATATGGCTTTGGTAGGAATTTCTGACCAATGAGGAACTTTATTATTTTTGAAAGCACAAAGCATCCGAGATTTTCACCATACTAAGAGAAAAACCAGAACTTAACCACAATCTCATTATATCATTCCTCACAACAACTTAGACTTGTAATAAAGCATGTGCTCCCACAAGGTTTTCAGGTTCATTTTTACTCATGCCAATTAACTCGAGTACTATCAGACAACTAGTTGAAACAAAGCACTTGCAAAATTAATGACAGAGCAACTATTCATCATTTCCAAAGTGAGAGGTATATGGTTCACTTCATGCATAGTTGGGACTTTAATTTTATTCAAAGCAATTATTTTTGGTATTTTCATTTTTTTATATGGGAATAAAATTGGAAGAGAAATAGAAAAGGGAAATGGAAAATGTGGAATCAAAGTGCTGAAGGGAACGTGAGACGTACCTAGTGGGGGTCCTCCCCTAAGCTTAGGTCCTTCCATCACTAGTAGGGCTTGAACCTTGAGAAATATTCAGTCATACGGTCCATCTGTTGCCGGATGTCATACCTTGTGGGGTCTAGCACGACGATATTCTCTTGGTGGTACCAAGAATGGTGTGCCAGAGTGCTCTCAATGTTGCAGGTATGGTTGTTGAGGACATCGACTCGGTCGGAGATGTAAGACAGCTCCCGACCGATGTCGTACTCGCTTGGCATGGAGAAGCGTGCGGACTGAGAGTACCCAGGGTAGTAAGGCTGGGATGTACTATCGTACCCTCCTCCATACCATCCATTGGAATACTCGGAATCCGTACTCTGAGCGTAATCCCAGTGGCCCGAGGCAAAGTAATCCGGATCCTGGGAGTGTCTAGAGCCTCCTGCTCCGGACGTCCCAGGACCGGTATACTCCTCATATGCCGCCTCAAAGGCAGAGGTATGTCAGTGCGGCTGTGATGGTGAACTTGCTGGCTCCTGCAAGGTGGCGAGCCCAGCATCTCGCCTGGCTCAACCTCGGGTAACTGGCCCTATGCAAGCAACACTGTGCCGGGCTGGCTCTCTCTGGGGAGGAGAGTCATCTGCACCGGTGCTCAATTGAAGGGTCAGTTTCTGAGCAGTATACAACTTAAGTGTTGCGCAAGGCAGGGGGACTTCAGTTGTATAACTTTGATAAATCATGACCAAGTTCCCATCGAACACCCGTCGTATCATATGGCCTTGCACGAAGTGCTCGGCATCCACAATGGGGCGCGCTTTCTCTATGTAATTCAGCCGAGCGCCCTCAAGAATGCCCATCCGGCTTGAGCCATGGGATGGTGCTGGGGAGCTCCCAGCATCATCCTCACCCGAGCGCTTGCTCAGCCTGGCAAAGCGTCGGAGTGCGGAGAAATGCTTCGACATGCTTCCTGCAAAAGGTTAGCGAAACGACTACCCGAAGGACTGAAAATACAAGGTTAGCACAAATAAATCAAATCAGTTGTTCGAGGGTCAGTCATTCTTGCGGGGATGAAAAACCACTACAAAAGGTTAGTCGTTCTTGTGGGTGTCAAAGACCACCACAAACACGTTCAAGTAGCATCACAAAGATCAAGCAAATGGAAATATTTTTGTGGTTTTTATCAATGCAAGTGAACCAAAATTGAACAAGAACTAAAGCAAGAACTTGAGCAAGAACTTGAGAGAGAGAGAGAGAGCTCCTGGACGAAAATTTTCAGAATGGAGTGGTGCAAGGAGAGAGCAAGCAAGTGCCAACATTTATAGGCAAAGGGGAGGGCATCCCCTAGTTTGGCTGAACTGGCCTGGTTTGGCCGAACCAGGCTGGTTCGCCTGAACCAGGCAGGTGGGTTCCAGCCCCACTGCTTCCTACCAACACGAAAATATGGCATAGGTCCAACACTAGGGCATGGTCACTTTGGTGTCTTTTGGTAGGTAAGATGCAAATTTGACATGACCAAAGTGGAAATTAGTGGAGTCACTTCCATGCTGCCATGTTTTGTGGTGATTGATGTGTGTACAACCATGTGAAGTGGGGTGGACATGTATTGTGCTGGTTGGTGATTTCAAGAAATAAATGGAGCACTTTGGAAAAGGGTAAATATGATGAAAATTGTAAAATGTACCCAATTCAATTAAAATTCAGTACATTCTCCATTTATTTTTATCATGCTTGCAATTTTATACTCTCTTTCAAATTAATTGCACAAGTGGTTCATTTATTTTGGAAAAGGAAACATGCAAATGCAATGATGGAAAATAAAATTTGGAAGGGAAACATGAGATACATACCGGTTTTCCTCGCGGTGAGATCTCGTGTTTAAAGTCCGCGAGTGGGACTCCTCCTATCTTCAGTGAATTTTTTCATCATCCGATCCCGGAGTGGGTGATTCGGATGATGCGACTTTCTTCCGCCACACCTTCTTGGTTTTCTTTGGTGTTGGTGGAGGTGGAATCGGCTCCTCTGGTACGCTCCAAATGGGCTGATCTTCTTCGTATTTCTTAACAAGGAGGTCCATTTCTTCTGTGCTCATAGGTCCTGTCAGCTCGTCCCACTTGAACTGCTCCTCACCGAGTATTTCCAGCTCTCCACTGAGGAGTGCTTTTAGGAAACACTTGGCGCTCCTCTGCTTCGAAGTGAGAGGCTTCATCCTCTGCTCTTCCCGAGGTTGAAACTTGAAGAAGATCGTCTTCCCGTTGATATGGAACGAGACTTCTCTCGTATCCATATCGATCCTAGCCTAGGCAATGTTTAAAAATGGCCAGTCCAACACAAGGGGAAACAAATAATCGCTCCCCGTGTCAAGGAAAATGAAGTCCATAGGGACATAGCATCCCCAGATTCGGACAATCACATTCTCAATCACTCCCTCGGGATAGCGGATCATCGAGTCCGCAAGTTGAACCTGGGCATTTGTAGTAGACAAAGTAGGATAGCGTAATTTCTTAAATAGTACCTTGGACATGATGTTGACGCTGGCTCCCAGATCATAGAGTGCATCATCAATGCGACGATTCCATATCGCGCATTGAATGATGGGCACTCTGGGATCTTCCTTCATTGCCGGAGGTGTCCTTGTGATAGCTTTAACGTCAGCTCTTGGCAGGTATGTCCCTCTTGGTATTTCTACATGGACATGTGAGAATTCACCTGCATGGCAAGCATGATATGTTCTACGAGACGTCTTACCCTGTCTCATAGTAACAGCATTAACTGTTTCAATGGAAGGTTCGGGTTGCCCCGAAATCTTTCTTGATTCAACAATAGGAACAACAACAGCTAACTGAGCAACTTGAGTTTCTATCATTTTATTAAAGCTCAGTTGACTTTTCATAGCAGAAGAGAATGAATTCAATCTAGAGTCTATATTTTCCAGGATTTTATCGTTAGCAGCAAGATTTTTGCTGATATTTTCATTAATTTTCATTGGCCTAGCACAAGATCTCTAAGTGATGGCTAATTATTGAAATTGCTGGAATTAAAATTGTTACCTTGTTGATGCCTCTCGAATGGGAGGTTTGGGCATGAATTCTAGCCTTGATTTCTGTTGTTGTTTGGTTGGTACTCGTTGTTGTTGGAGTTGTTGATGTAGTGGGCATCTTCTCACGTTTCAGGGCAGTCGTTCCCCGAAGGGCCAGCATTGCCACAAACCTTGCAAGTCATGCAAGCATCCATGGCTTGCACCGTTTCTTGGACATGGGCCTCCAACTTCTTCATCAGGAGGTCTATCTTGGCAGTGAGCATATCCAGAGCTTCAACTTGGTGAACTCCTCGGGTCCGTGGTTGGGCACGATCATCGGTCCAACCTTGGTTCTCGACCATCTTCTCGATGAGGGCCTTTGCACGGCTCTCCTCAAGAGAGAAGAAAGAACCTCCAGCAGCAGCATCCAAATATTCACGGGCAGAACTTCTAAGCCCATGATAAAAGGTTTGTGATGCCCCAAGGGGGTCCTGATCTTCACGGCGTAGGATGATCACCAGATAACTGATAACTTGCTGCAAGCAGCAATAACTAGTGTAACCTGGCGAATAAAACTCAAGCCAATCACCGTCTTTAACCGGCAACCTGAATCGAGGATTCGCCCAACCACACTCTCAAGGAACCAACCAACACAACCTACAATCAATCGAGGAGACCTCGAAGGGAGTAGGAGCACCAATTGGGAGCGGATGAAGCCGCCGCTGTTGTATTCCCGCGAAGGAGATCACAAGAGCAAAGGGGTAGAGATTTCTCTCAAGGGTTTGTTAGAACACAACTAAACAAAGGGGTCTGTATTTCGATTATCAAAAGTCTTCCCTTTCCTATGGAGCAAATGGGTATTTATACAAGTATCAGCCCTTTCAGATTGGTGGAAACTTGAAACAAAATAATGAAAAGACATAATGTGAAAAGGCCTCCACGCTCCTGAGTCGTTCCCGCGTGACTGTTGGTCTTCGACGTAGTCTTCAGTGTTTTGGCAATAACTCCATCTAGGGAACTCCAAAAGACATGCCGTAAGTTGTGTTGGAAAGTTTTGATTCACTTTCACACCATGTGCATGTACCACGAAATATTGTAGAATGGTACAGTTTTGCACGAGATCTTGAACGTCAGGTTGTCTGTTGGCCTTCTAACCAGTCTGCACTAACAGTACTCGACTGCCATACTTGAATCACCAAACTAGTCATGGCTGGTGTCATTAGAAAGCTGACTTCAACATCTTTCCAACATGTACTCATGCGCCTTCATAGCTTCAGGGAATCAAAAGATATGACCGGTTCTTCTTGACGGTTCTATCAAGCTGAACTGAGTCGACGTGGTCCATCTCTCTGGTTCATTCTTGTTGTATTCTTGTCATCCTCCTTGGTGAACCTGAGCAATAACAACATGCACGATTTAGGCAGTATATAATTCTCATCAGTGTTAAAATGAAATTCACAAAGTAGCGCGTGCACCTCTTGTTGTAGCTTCATAGCTCGATTACGTGTAATTGGTCCATCAAAAACATGAGCTGGTGTAGTTGGTGTAGCCTGACTTGAAGAAGTAGTAATCTTGCTTGAAGCAGCAGTCGGCATGTTTGAAGGTGTGGTCGGCATGGTCATATCATCCTCCCCTTCTTGAAAAGGAGTCGTCCTCGACTCTATACCATCTTCACTTTGTGAATGGTAACAGATCAACCACGTTGAAGGAGTTGCTCACGCCATAACTTGCTGGAAGGTCTATCTTGTATGCGTTATCATTTATCTTTGCAAGAACACGAAATGGACCATCCCCTCGTGGCATAAGCTTTGATTTGCGCTTATCAGGGAAACGATCCTTGCGCAAATGAATCCACACCAAATCCCCTGGTTCAAATAACACTTTCTTCCTATGCTTGTTCATACTTGTAGCCTTGCGCATCGCCTTCAGCTCTGTTGCTTCTTTGGTCTTCTCATGTATCTTCTTCACATATGCAGCACGCTTGGAAGCTTCCATGTTGGTTCTCTCCTGTAATGGCAAAGGCAGCAAATCTATCGGAGCAATAGGTTTGAACCCATAAACAATTTCAAAAGGGCACAAATTAGTAGTAGAGTGTACTGCCCTGTTATAAGCAAACTCCACATGAGGCAAGCATTCCTCCCAGTCTTTCATGTTCTTTTTCACCATTGTTCGCAGCAGCATTGACAATGTATGATTTACCATTTCAGTTTGTCCATCAGTTTGAGGGTGACAAGTAGTCGTGAACAGGAGCTTGGTCCCATGCTTTGTCCATAATGTTTTCCAAAAGTAGCTCACAAACTTGATATCACGATCAGACACAATGGTCCTGGGCATTCCATGTAATCTCACAACTTAAATTAGCAACATTTGATGCATCGTCGCTCTTGTTACAAGGAATAAAATGAGCCATCTTTGAGAATCTATCAATCACAACAAAAATTGAATCTTTTCCCCTCTGAGTTCTGGGCAACCCCAAAACAAAATCCATGCTTATGTCTTCCCAAGGACTATTCGGAGTAGGTAAAGGAGTATATAAACCATGAGGGTTCAGTTTGGACTTAGCTTTGTGACAGTTGACGCATCGCTCCAGAAACCGGATGACACCTCTCATCATGTTGGGCCAATAGAAATGATCTACTAGCAGTTGGTAAGTTTTCTTTGTTCCAAAATGACCTGTTTGTCCACCTCCATGTGCCTCCTGCAACAAAAGCAATCTAACCGAAGAATTTGGGACACAAAGCTTGTTAGCTCTAAACAAAAATACATCATGCATATGATATTTTTCCCAACCCTTTACATCTTTGCAATGATTATATGGTTCTGAAAATTGAGGATCATTCTTATACATGACTTTCATACTTTCAAGACCCAAAACCTTTACCTCAAGTTGGTTCTGCAACACACTCTTTCGAGACATGGCATCAGCAACCGCATTATCCTTTCCTTTCTTATATTTTACAATATATGGAAATGTTACAATTTCAAAAGGGCACAAATTAGTGGTAGAGTGTACTGCCCTGTTATAAGCAAACTCCACATGAGGCAAGCATTCCTCCCAGTCTTTCAAGTTCTTTTTCACCATTGTTCGCAGCAGCATTGACAATGCATGATTTACCACTTCAGTTTGTCCATCAGTTTGAGGGTGACAAGTAGTCGTGAACAGGAGCTTGGTCCCATGCTTTGTCCCTAATGTTTTCCAAAAGTAGCTCACAAACTTGACATCACGATCAGACACAATGGTCCTAGGCATTCCATGTAATCTCACAACTTCCCTGAAAAATAAATTAGCAACATTTGATGCATCGTCGCTCTTGTTACAAGGAATAAAATGAGCCATCTTTGAGAATCTATCAATCACAACAAAAATTGAATCTTTTCCCCTCTAAGTTCTGGGCAATCCCAAAACAAAATCCATGCTTATGTCTTCCCAAGGACTATTCAGAGTAGGTAAAGGAGTATATAAACCATGAGGGTTCAGTTTGGACTTAGCTTTGTGACAGTTGACGCATCGCTCTACAAACTGGATGACACCTCTCATCATCTTGGGCCAATAGAAATGATCTACTAGCAGTTGGTAAGTTTTCTTTTGTCCAAAATTACCTGTTTGTCCACCTCCATGTGCCTCCTGCAACAAAAGCAATCTAACCGAAGAATTTGGGACACAAAGCTTGTTAGCTCTAAACAAAAATCCATCATGCATATGATATTTTTGCCAACCCTTTATATCTTTGCAATGATTATATGGTTCTGAAAATTCAGGATCATTCTTATACATGACTTTCAAACTTTCAAGACCCAAAACCTTTACCTCAAGTTGGTTCTCCAACACACTCTTTCGAGACAAGGCATCAGCAGCCACATTATCCTTTCCTTTCTTATATTTTACAATATATGGAAATGTTTCAATGAACTCAACCCATTTGGCATGGCGTCGGTTCAGCTTTGCTTGCCTTTTCAAGTACTTCAAAGCTTCATGATCGAAATGGATAACAAACTCTTTTGGCCATAAGTAATGCTGCCATGTTTCAAGCACACGCACAAAAGCATACAATTCTTTGTCATACACAGAATAATTCAACTGAACTCCTCCCAATTTTTCACTAAAATATGCTACTGGTTTTCCTTGCTGCATTAAAACTCCTCCTATGCCAATCCCACTAGCATCACATTCTACCTCAAAAGTTGTAGTGAAATCAGGAAGAACAAGTAATGGTGCTTCTATCAACCATTTCATTAATTCTTGAAAAGCATTTTCTTGTGATTGTCCCCATTTGAATTCAACCCCTTTCTTGGTCAATTCATTGAAAGGAGAAGCAATGGTACTGAAATCTCTCACAAATCTCCTATAAAAACTAGCAAAGCCATGAAAACTTCTTACTTGACTTACATTCATTGGAGTTGGCCAATCCTTGATGGCTTTCACCTTGGTTTCATCTACTTCTATTCCCTTTCTTGAAACAACAAAGCCAAGGAACACAACATGGTCGGTGCAAAAACTGCACTTCTCAAGATTAGCAAACAATTTCTCTTTTCGGAGTTCATCCAAAACTTGATGAATGTGATTCATATGTTCCTCAAAAGATTTGCTATAAATCAAAATATCATCAAAGTAAACAACCACAAATTTTCCAATGAAAGCTCTCAGAACATGGTTCATTAATCTCATAAAGGTACTAGGAGCGTTAGTCAAACCAAAAGGCATAACTAGCCATTCATACAGCCAAAACTTAGTTTTAAATGCAGTTTTCCATTCATCTTCAGTTTTCATTCTTATTTGATGGTACCCACTTCTCAAATCAATTTTAGTAAATATGGTAGATCCACTCAATTCATCAAGCATTAGGATGACGGTAGCGAATAGTGATATTATTTATAGCTATACAATCTATACACATTCTCCAAGAACCATCCTTTTTTGGTACTAAAATCATAGGAACAACACAAGGGCTTAAACTCTCACGAACAAAACATTTGTCAAGAAGTTCTTGTACTTGCCTTTGTATCTTCTTTGTCTCCTCTGGATTGGTTCGGTATGGTGGATGGTTGGGGAGTGCAGTACCTGGAATGAGATCAATTTGGTGCTCAATCCCACGAATCGGAGGTAGTCCAGCTGGTGTTTCCTTTGGAAAAACATCTTCATAGTCCTGCAAAAGATGAGACACAACACTTGGAAGAGAGGTGTTATCGTTAGCTGAAATTAAAATGTCTTTGCACACAAGTACAAAGAGCACTTGATCTGGGTTCTTCCTCACATCTCTCATCTCAGATTTTGTGGCTAACATAACTAGATACTCTCCCTCTCCTTTCTTTTTATCCCTCAAATTTGGCTTGTGGCTCTCACTCACCGAATTGTGGATGACACTCATTTGCTTTTGCTCTTCTCCTCCTGATCTTGCTGGACTAATTTCAGTTTTCTTCTGTAAGTGCCCAGCCATGATTTGCTGGGGTGTCATAAGCTTGAGTACACACTTCTTCCCTTTCAAGTCTAGGGTGTACTGATTTGTTCTCCCACAATGCTGAGTGTATCGATCGTATTGCCATGGTCTTCCAAGCAACATGTGAGACACGGACATGGTGCCACATCACACTCCACTGTATCAACATATTCACCAATTTTGAAAGGAACGTTCACCTTATATCCGATCTTGATATCACCCGAATCATTCAACCATTGGACATGATATGGATGAGGATGCCATTGCAGTTTTAAGCCAAGCTTATCAACCATCTCACGACTTGCAAGATTATGGCAGCTTCCACCATCAATGATCACCTTCACAACTTTATCTTGCACTTTGGCTCTGGTTTGAAATAAATTATGTCGCTGTCCACTTTCTGCCTCTTTCATCTGAACACTCAATATTTGTGTCACCACAAGAGCAGGACCTTGCTCAAACTCACATACAGTATGTTCCTCATCTTCATGGGCCTCGTCAACAATTTCCTCCACTACTTCCTCTTCGCTAGCTGATTCATACTCTCCACTATTGTTCACAATGATCACCCGATTATTTGGACATTCCTTAATAACATGTTCACGACCTCCACACTTGAAGCACTGAATTTCACGACTCTTGGTAGTAGAGCCTACTGAAGTAGAGGTCGATGTTGTAGGTTTGGAATTCATGCTTGAGGCAGCAGTAGTCTTTCCACTAAAAACACCTTGAACATTGGAGCGAGAGCCTCCAAATGAACTCTTTTCAACTGAAGGTACAGCAGTAAACTTGGAGATCGACTTGCTTCCTCCTGATGTAGTCCTTAGACCAAATGGCAAGGACTTGCCACTCTTAGCATCTTCCTGCAGTTGGCGTTCAGCCTTGGTTGCTTGATGTACCAAATCAATGAGGTGTCGGTACGGCTGGAACTCAACTATGCGCTGAATATTGCAATGCAACCCAGCCATGAAACATGCAATGGTTTGCTCTTCATCTTCATACACATTGGCTCTAATCATAGCCTTCTCCATCTCTTTATAATATTGTTCAACTGAGAAACTTCCTTGTTTCAGATTGTGCAATTTATCAAAAAGATCACGCCGATAGTGCTTCAGCACGAAACAAATTCTCATCTCTTGCTTCATTTCTTCCCAAGTGGAAATAGGATCTTCCCCATCCTCTTCACGATCACGAAGAAATTGTTCCCACCAGATCAGCATATATCCATCAAACTCAAGAGATGCCATTGCCAGCTTCTTCTCTTCTGTATAATTATGCAAACAAAAGATCTTATCCACCTTCAACTTCCAAGTGAAATAAGCTTCAGGATCAGATCCTCCTTCGAATTTTGGCATGGTAAATTTCAGTTTACCAAAGCTATCTTCACGGTTGCCTCCTCTATGATATCGACGATCAAAACGAAACTGGGAATGATTATTTTCATCCTCATATTCAGATTCTTCATTGCCAACATTTCTTCGATTCCGACCTCTTCCTCTCCTATGTACAACACCTTCATTCATCCTTCCTCTTGCTCTTCCATCACCATCTTCCGCATCTTCACCATGGTTGCTTGCATCATCATTAGGTGGATGACGTCCTCTGATTTCAGTCATGAGGGCCTGTAAATCTTGTGTCAACCGGTCTTGTTTCTCTTCTAGACTTTGCTTCAATTCATTAAATTGTATCATAGTAACATAATCGTCTATCTCAGCCATCTTCCTGTAAGATTAGCTCAAAACAAACAACTGTATTTGTGGAATATAAAAAATTTTGGTAACTCCCACAACCTCACCTCTCTTACCAACCGAAGTGTTGGTGATATGCCCAAGAGCCCATCATCACAATACGGTTTAAAGGCCCAAGAGGATATTGATCCATGAGGGATTAGGGTTACTAATGGGCCTATGAGATAGAAGCCCATTAGTATGCCCTATATATACGAGAGAGGGGCTAAGGGGGGCAAGATGACCTGATAGCCGCGCCACCACCGTAGCCGCCGCCTCCTCTCTCTCGGCCGCCGCCCTTACCGTGCGTGCGGTGCTAGCACACCGACGCCCGGCATTCCATCCCCATACGTGTGGACTCTGTGGAGGCGATGCTGCGACTGCTGCGCTGATCGGCTGCTGGGATCAAGGACGAGGAGCTCGGTTCGTGGGACGTGATCGACTACTTCCTCTACATCAACGCGCGACTTCTTCCGCTGCGCTGCGCGTCTAGTGGTAACGATCTATGATCTTCTACTCACAAGTATCTTGGGTGTATGCGGTAGTGATGCTAGCGTAGCCTAACTGTTTCCCTTCACGAAGTTCTTATGAAATCCCTGCGGGTTACAACAAAACAAAGTGTGGTGATAATAGAAAGTGATGGCTAGGCGAATACAAGACCAGAGAGTACCGATTACGATGGCTTATATGTGGAGCTTGGTGGGGAGTGATACACAAGGAGAACAATCTGAAATCTTGTTGTTGTAAAGTTAAATAACAATCCAAGCTAGAGATCAAATGCCTAGTGCTGATCACAAGATATGAATGATGTGATGTAACAACACACACTCAAAAGAAAATTTCGGATTTGATGCAAACAAGGAATATGCTAAGGATAATTGGTGTAAAGAGAATCACCTAGCAAAAGTTGCACCAAAAGGATGATAGCAAACTGGTTACACAAATTGATATGAAGGTTCAGTACTTGTGCATACCAACAATTTGATCCTTCTTCTTTCTTTCCAACACTATTTTTTCAGTGTTCTTTCTTCTTTTTTTGTTGACAACTTTTTTAGCATGATACTAAACAAGATCATATATAACACTTGCACAACATAAATATGATAGAACCAACTATAACCAGTAGCTTTCTTGATAGTACAAAAGTTCACGCAAAGGATAGAATTGATTACTTTTTTGTGTGGGGATTTTTAGATATATGGAAAGGTTCAAAAGGACACACAAAGGATGATATGACCAGCAACTAAACAAAGACTCTAATGGACTAAAACTTAACCAAACTCACTAGAAAAACAGATCGAAAACAAAGGCTATAACAGATTTTTTATGGCTTTTGGTGGATAGGACAAAGGCACAAAAATATGTAGCTAAGGGAAATGAATCCTACCGTGGAAACGTAGGCTATTGATACCAGATGATGCGCCAAGGGGGTCCCGATCTTCACGGCGTAGGATGATCGCCAGATAACTGATAACTTGCTGCAAGCAGCGATAACTAGTGTAACCTGACGAATAAAACTCGAAGCCAACCACCGTCTTTAACCGGCAACCTGAATCGAGGATTCGCCCAACCACACTCTCAAGGAACCAACCAACACAGCCTACAATCAATCGAGGAGACCTCGAAGGGAGTAGGAGCACCAATTGGGAGCGGATGATGCCGCCGCTGTTGTATTCCCGTGAAGGAGATCACAAGAGCAAAGGGGTAGTGATTTCTCTCAAGGGTTTGTTAGCACACAGCTAAACAAAGGGGTCTGTATTTTGATTATCAAAAGTCTTCCCTTTGCTATGGAGCAAATGGGTATTTATACAAGTAGCAGCTTTCAGATAGGTGGAAACACTAAACAAAAAAATTGAAAATACAGAATGTGAAAAGGCCTCCCTTCAGTGTTTTGGCAATAACTCCATCTAGGGAACTCAAAAAGACATGCCGTAAGTTGCGTTGGAAAGTTAACTTGATGCACTTTCATACCATGTGCAGAATGTACCACGAAATATTGTAGAATGGTACAGTTTTGCATGAGATCTTGAACGTCAGGTTGTCTGTTGGCCTTCTGACCAGTCTGCACTAATAGTACTCGACTACCATAGTGGAATCACCAAACTAGTCGAGCTGGTGGCATTAGAAAGCTGACTTCAAGATCTTTCCAACATGTACTCATGCGCCTTCATAGCTTCAGGGAATCAAAAGATATGACCGGTTCTTCTTGAAGGTTCTGTCAGGCTGAACTGAGTCGACGTGGTCCATCTCTCTGGTTCATTCTTGGTGTATTCTTGTCATCCTCCTTGGTGAACCTGAGCAATAACAACATGCATGATTTAGGCAGTATATAATTCTCATCAATGTTAAAATGAAATTCACAAAGAAGAGATCAAGGAAAAACCCGCTTGAGTAGCGGTATACTCAACTAAGATAGCTCGAGATAAATGTTTAAGAGTAATCTAGCCAAATGCTTCCCCGGCAACGGCGCCAGAAATGCTTGTTGGCACTTCGTACGATCCAATATCAGGATTGTGAATCCCGGTACTAGAGTAAGGAGTGTTTCAGTGGTTTTTCGTATGGCCCAGTAAAATATATATTTTTTCTGCAAGCGTAGAGAATTACCGTTGTAGCACTTCACCAAGGAGTAATCCGAGGTATCGTAATTTATATTTCCTCACGAAAGCTTTGACAAGAGTACTAGTGAACAGATATTCGAGACTATCAGAGGAGGGTACACGACTACACAAGACAGGGGAAACGGTATTGGATAGGAGTGGTTGTACCGTGAAACACAACTTAAGGATAACTCGGATAGGAAAGAGGAGGAGTAGTTAGCTGGGAGGACAACGAGAACAGAAAGAAGATTCCTAGGTACTTTGTCTATCTGGGTTACTAAGGAATAGAGATACATAAGTTGAGAGATCAGCTCTAAGAGCTCAAGGTTAACTCTAGTACCTTAGCTTCGGGACAACGGGGCCAACTACACGCAGACAGGGATGAGAAGGCGTGCTACCAACCCCACACTCTGGGATCCTACGGGCCAAGCTAGGCGTGATGGACTACAAAGGCCTGATAGGGCTGTCACCACCTAACGGCTACCACGTCCGTGCCAGCTCAGGAATAAACTAAGGTCACCACCTAGTCCAAGTACCACACCTACACTAGACAACGACTACTTACTTCGCTAGCAGAAGCAAGCAATCCTGTCAACCACAAGTATTGAGCAGAAACGAAGAACCCACTAAGGCAAAGACTTAAACAAGAATTGGAAGGACTAAGATCACAACAACTATAGTATAAACACGAAATACTTGCAACTAGAATAAAGTGAAGCAGAGTATAAATAACTCAGACAAAGATAAACTTATATTGATAACTAAAAGTCTTACAAAAAGGAAAAAAGGAAAGGATACAAGAGCTAATACCAGAGCTTCTAAAGATGACTCCGAAACCTTGGAGGCACAGCTCGACTCAACTCTAACTCCCAACTAAACTATCCTACTATATTAGAACAAAGTGGATATGAGCTCCTTGGCTTGAGTGTGTGTGAAACCGGAGCTTGGACACCTCTATTTATAGTGGCTCATGGCGGTTGAGCTTGGGTAACCGCCAAAGCAACCATAGGCGGTTAGAGGTCGGTTCGGCCGAATGCACTGGGCACCGCCTCTCCTCCTGGACCTTCCCGTGCTGCTTTGTGTTGATGTACTTCGTGTATTTTTGGCCCAGGGGTGAGGTGGTGTTGATCCATGTGCTCCACCAAGTCACCGGTTCGTCATCGTTGATATGGCGGCCACCAGGTTGTGCTTCGCTTCATGTACGGTTAAGGGGGTAACCGGCCGAATCGTGTCGTTCGGCCGAATCGATCAATTCCGACCCCTATAGCACATATTTGTTGTTATTGTACCTGCACAAGTGAAACACACCAAAACTCGTGAAACTTTATTAGAAATAAACCTAAGTACATGGAATGTCACATGTAACCTCTTTTATTCCCGAGTATTGGTGGTCGAAAACGTGCTGTAACGATCGCCAACACTCGGCTGGAGTCTATCCGGGCCCACCAGGACTGCCCTGACTTGGCCTGGATGCTTTCTAGAGAGCTTGACAAGGCCCGCTTTGTTCTCCAGGACCAGAGGGAGTCCGCACTGTGGAGGTCCCTCAACTCTAGGGGACAGAGGCTCGAATTGAGCATGGAGGACCTGGTGGCTAGGATGGCGGAGGCCCTAGGCATGGTGCATAGGATGGCGGAGGCCCTAAGCATGGCATGGAGCGTTAAGGAGGCTGCACAGGCGGAGCTCCCTGCAATCATTGAGGTATGTAGCTAGGCTGAAACTTGTGCTTCCCATTCCGTTCTGGTATTCATTGTAACCACCGTGTCTCCCTTTTTAGGAGGTTGGTCTGATTTCCCATAGGAAGTCAGACTTCCTTCGTGAAGAGCACGCCCGCATGCAGTGTGAAGCCAGGGGGCAGCATCATGAGGAGGAACTCCGGCAGCGAGCCGAGGAGGTGGAGCATAGGGTGCACGGGGAAACAGCGGCCCATATCGCCAGGGTCCGGACTGATACAGAGGCCAAAGTGGCAGCTTCCTGTGCTGCTGCAGAGAATGAGATCACCACAGCACGCATGTAGGCTGAGATGGAGCTCACGGTTGTCCGTGCTAACGTGGCTGCCGAGCTGGCGAGCCTACGCATAGCGGCTGCAGATGCCGAGACGACGCGTCAGAGCTGACGGCCGCCCGCCAAGACTGCTGGCTGCGCGAGGAAGCTCTGTGTGAAGAGTAGAAAGCTCGGGAGGTCGCCGAGACTGTTGGTGTTTCTTAACGTCACTACTAGTTTCCTAGTAGTACCTCTAGAACAGCCTTATGGTAATCTAACAAATGCGAATGAATCCGCAAGCGCACCGATATACCATTGTAGCACTTCACCCATGAGTATTCCCGAGGTTATCGTATTTCCCAAAGAAAGGCAGGAGGTTAAAGAATATTGTTGCAGTCATGAATATAGCAATAGCATGGATAGAATCATATACAAAGGACAGGAGTAAGATAAATGGATAATGTTAGTGTGACACACACTTGGGATCACCTGAAGAACATCTAGTCTAGGGAAAGGACTAAGAGTTAGCATCTAGGTTCTAATGTACTTCACATACACTGCACAGGTCAAGTTAGAGATGCAAGTTATACATCAGCATGAACTAAGCCTATGCTCCCAGGTACAGGGGAGATAACCTCCCTTGTTGCTTGCGAACAACCAGGTTGTTACTCATTTCAGAACTCCTACAGTGAACCGAACGTGGGGGATTTCAGAGGGTCCAACACGGTTGTCACCATCCGCGGCCTACCCCGGCCAAACCATGGGGAACACTCATAACCTACCGTTGATTACAACCCGAACCCCATGCCCGCATTGTTCACAACACATCGACCATTCCGGACTATTGAGACTTGGATCGATGCCGCTATTATAAGAATAGCCGGGGAACCCATACCGTGGCATTGATCATGGAGATCATGCAAGATATGTAACCATATGTAACACCCAAAAATAGCCTATTTAAAATTTTTAGTAATTTATTGGCTTTTATTTAAATTGTTCATAATTAATATAGATTAAATAAATTATTTATGAATATTAAAATCAAATATAAGTTGTAGAAATATTTTTGTTGCATTCATGCTACTGCATTGAATTTTGGTTGCTAGTAGTTCAAATAAGAATGTTAAAACTAGTTTAAATTCAAATTTAAACCACCCTTGTTTGAGCCTTAGAAGAGTTGTTTCTGGCCGAGTCCACTTTTGCTCCCCCAACTATTCCTCAGGTCCGTTTCTGCTCCCCCTTCTCTTTCCCTGAGCACAACCCACCCCCTCCACCTGGGCCCCGTCTCGCGAGCCAGCCCAGCCCTGCACGCCCCGCTCCTGGGCCGCTCAAGCTAGCCGGCCCAACACGCCCGCAAGCTCCCCTCCGCTCCCTCTCCCAATGCCACGCGACCCCACCCGTCAGCTCCACCTTCAACCTCCCGCCTGAGCTCCCCTTCCCCCGACGCGCTTCTCGCCGCCTCGGCCGGCCGCCCTAGCCCCACCTCGCGCCCGTGGGCCACTCCAGAAGCTTCCACGAAGCTCCCTCGCGCTCACCCTTCCTTCTTTAGCTCACGCATGCAAGGCAAGTTGCCTTCCCCCGCATGGAAGGAGCGCCGCCGCCGCAATTCGGCATGGCACGCACGTCGAGGCCCTCCCCGGCCTATAAAAGCAGGCCCCCCACACCCCGAGCTCTCACCAACTCTCCCTGAGCCCCTGAGCCGCAGCACCCCCCCTCCTCGCCAAGCGCTGCCGCCATTCTCCGAGCCGAGCCCCGCCGCCGGCGAACCCACGCCTCCGGCTCCGCTCCGCCTCATTGGGCTCCACTCTGAGCTTCGCAAGGCACTAAGCAACGTGCCGAGCCACTCGCTGTCATCTCTCTCACGCCCCGCGCGTCATTGCGCATTCGCCGGAGTCGCCCGACCGCCGCCCACCGTCGGTAGCCGCCCCCCGCCGCATAATCTCTGTTAAGAACCCCCCAATTAGACTCGCCGCTCGCTCCTGGTACTTGAGGACCAAGCCTCGTCTCGGATGGTGGCCTCTATCTCGAATTAGGCGCGATTCCAGTGAACTACCTCCGCCGGACGAGCGGCGCCGCCGTCCCCACTGCCGCCGGCAACCCTCCCCCTCGCCCGGCCTGATCTGGATCGTTTTTTAAGCATAATTATATTTAGGTCCCTGGTTTTTCACACATAAGCCCCTGGAAACTTTTAAAACTTGTCAGCACGTCCCTAGAACTTAGATTTGCCATATCTTCTCCGTTTTAGCTCAGTTTAGTGTGATTTTTGCGCTCATGTGTTCGTAGTGAAGCATAGATTAATTCTAAAAGCTTTATTTGTACTGTTTCCATTGTTTGGTGTACTGTTCTAATAGAATATTATTTGTTTGCTTGTATTGGTTTGCGTGGATGTTTGTGTGGTGATTTGTGTCCAGTCGGTGAGCCTTTCGTGTTGGACTTCGAGTACGAGGAGGACTTCCAGGGACAGGACTCACAGCAGCAGCAGCTGCCTTTTGAGGAAGGCAAGTTATAGCATGGACAATCCTTGCTACCTACCCACTTGTATTAAATTAATTCATAAATGCATGTGTCTAATTTGACGTACCATTAAGGTTGTACCTAGTTTGATTATGCTGTCCTTTGATTATGCATATGGGTAGATCTTTGCTATGCGCATCTACTATCATCATTATTTAATTGTTAACCTTGACTTAATGGTTCACTTTAACGTTAATGATAAAACTTGCTTTTTAGCAACTTGGTTTAGGGAGCTAGAGCATGTGCTTCGTGCTTTGCTCTAGTGTCTCTCCATAAGGTCCGGTTCTTAAAGCGGCAACCTAGGAGCCTGTCGCCATCGCTAGAACTATTATGGCTCTGGTCTTGGTTAAGTAGCATGTACGTCTCTAGCTTGTCAGTGGTTATCGGAGTGGCCGACGGCGCTATGAGAACCACTCATGAGTGTATGGTTTGATCCACCGAGGACGGGTGATCCGTCGGCTATGCCCCCGTGAGGCACAGTCCCGTGCTGGGAGTTCCTGCGACGGGGAACTCCACACGTTGCGCATTGTTGGGTGTGATGCCCGCGCTTTGGATGCCATCGACCCCCTTATGGTGTGACTCCGTAGGCGTAAGTCGATCTCGGTGCCTTGGCCATACTACCTGTGTTGTACCATAGCGGCCACTGTCTTGTTAGGGTGTCTTGTGAAAAGCCTCGTAGCGTCCCTATGCGGTCACACCTCGGAAGTCTGATTTGTGAGGTCTGATCCACCTCCGCGTGGTTGGGTTTAAAGTTTGTTTGAGCTTTTACGCGACTAGTGGGTAAAGGGCGAAACCTCTGCAGAGTGTAAAATCTATCATGATAGCCTTTCTCAGGGTCACGAGCGGCCTGGATCCTTTTTTATTAGAAGATGATGTTTTATTTATGTTTAATGTTACTTATACTCTATTAATTGGGTTGCAACTGGGTTTTATCCACTTGTAGTAATTTGGTTAATGGTAAAATGAACCAACTAAAAATGCTAATGCAGTTAAGCCGTGTCTAGCCTTATTTTGAGCCTTCATACACCGGTGCTATACTTGCTAAGTAAATGTTTACTTACACTTGTTATTTATCCAACAAAATCCCGGATGGGTAAACAGATTGGGCTGGGCATGAGACTGTTGCTGAGTTTCCAGAAGGTTTGCCATACTACTGAGTTGTGATCTCCCAGTCAGAGTCCGTGTGGATTGCAGCTCCATTAGTTTGAGAGTTGTTAGTCTTTCGCTGTATTTGGTTAGTTTATTTATGATGCACTCTGATGTAAAACTTTATTTATTCAAGCATATGTTCTCTGTTTATCATATTTGTTCGCTATATGTGTACTATGACTTCCTGGGCACACATATGGCCGCATTCGGGTTTTGGTGAAAATCCGGGTGTGACACCATACTCTAATTGAACTAGAGCATAGTCTAATATGAGTAAGGGCACTCATTTCTATGCTACCTATGCAAGGGTATAAGATTAAACAAGCATATAAGCCATGCATATCATGATAGCAAGAACACGAACACAGCTCAATCATATCATGACCAAGACAAACATTGTATGAAGAAGATAAATATCCAAAGTAGAATAAAGTTATCTTATAGCTAAGAGATACAATAGCCTTACCCTAGCTCCAAGGAGACCTAGAACCTGAATAGAGCTACTCTAGCCAACTCAACTAAGCCTAGAGCCTAAGGAAGAGAGTGAATTGCCTAAGAGTTGTGTGTCTTCATTTGGAGGCCCCTCCCTCATATTTATAGGCTCCAAGCAGTAGCATCTCGAGGGAATATTCCAAGCATCCTCCAGCAACCGACATTTAGGACAGCCTCAGTGAGTGTCACGTGGAAGGCCACGATCAACCGAGCCAGAGGCAGCTCAGCCGAACCAACGGTTCGGCCGACCCCTAGCTGGCCTCCCCTGGCTTGTGCTTTCTCAGGGTGGCTGCCATGTGGGTCTTGAATGTTGTAGTGATGTACATGCACTGGGTTGAGGTGGTTTGGACAGTTGTGGGCCATTCAATCCATGTGCTGCACGCATGGCGGCTTCTGATTCGTCGAGATGTTGTCACTTGGATCAATGAGGTGGATTCTCCTTTATTTTCTGCAGCAAATCACCTACACCAAATATTCTCTAAGGACATGTGGAACTAAATTATTTGAAGGGAAATATGCATGTTAGAAATGCTAATCCTTCACTTTAGTAGATAATGTTGGCGGTTATTTTGGTACTTAACAGCCGCTAACAACTCTCCCAAGCTAGCCTCTTGCTCGTCTCGAGCAAGCACTTGGACTTAGGTTTACGACCAATCGGGAGTTGCTATGATGTTGTATCCTCAACGTATGCCCAGTCTACAACAAAGTACTCTACCAAGAATTAAGTAAGTTGGCATTGATCTCACCTTCGCTTTACTTCTGTGGGGCGTGCAGCTTCACCTGCCTTGGGCGGTTGAGAGATGGAACAGTTTTATAGAACACCATGCACTCATTCATGATAACAATCAATCCGGAGGTTTTGCAAAATTTTTGAAAAGAAAAACAAGTTCCTCAAATGATTCTCTCGGGTTGATCAATTGTGTATGATTCCTCACCAAGGCTTAAGGTTGCCTTTCTTTTCTCAACCTACTCCTAATAAGCTTTATGTGGAGCTGTAGGTAGGGAAATGAAAGCACACCTGTCTCTCATATGTTGCTGAGTCAAAGACCGGATCCTTTGGAGAAGCAAGTCATACACTTTGATCAAGAATGTGCTAGTGTGTGGATGGTGGATGGATATGGTGGATATATGGAACTCCTTTTTGAATGATCTTTCTCTCTCCTTGTTTCTTTCTTTTGGAGACTTGGGCTATCTCTTTTTTTTTGAATGACATGCTTGTTAGGGCATGTGGCATACCTTCTTTGAGTATGCATCTTTTATTTTATTTCTTTTTTCAAAGCCCAAGTCTCTTCTTTCAAGGTACTTTGGAGAGAGAGATCATGAAACATTGTGGAGCTTTCTTATGGCAGTGGAATGGATGGATGGATGGGTGCATAACTTCTGGATAGAAGTTTAGCATGTGTGGTGTATGTGGGTGTATGTGATTCTTGATCACGGGAGTATGACAAAATTCTCACTAACCTAGAGTATCAAAACCGGAGGGAAATAGGATGGCTGTTCATATATTTCTTTAGCCTACAAATAAAATGATCAACAATGGACCGTCGGGCTTTTACCGTTGGGAACTTAATAGCCGACATCTGCTCGGCAATTCGTCGAATGCCCGACCAAGGATAGTTGAGGGGAGATGGCTGACAATATACCCTTGGCTATTTTATTTTCAACTGTATAAATAGATGGCCGGCAGTTTAAAAACTCTTGGCTATTGATTGGATTCTAGTAGTGGAAGGAGGATATACAAGCTTGCTCAATTGGGCCTAACCTCTTAACGAGCCGATATTAATTTCACAACAACTTATCATATTGATGCTAGATACCCGCCAAAAAAAATGATGCTACCGTCATCTCTAGTTATGGTGCAGCACCAAGAACAACGCAGTGTAGGAGGATGTTTATATTGCTTCTTTTTGTAAATCATAGAATGTAACTTATAATTTGAGAAAATTCAAATAGTAGACACAAGTGCATTCAAATTTACTGTGTAATCTACTATGCCATTTTTAATGGTATGCGCTTATCGAGGTCGAGTGAGATAAAAAGTGATTGTGAATTTGTGGGGCGGTGCACGGCGCGCGGGCGACATGGTGGCGCGGTGTGCAGTCCGCGGCGGCGTGCGACATGGCGGCGGCGGCGGCGTGCGTGCGACTGTGCGGCCCGCGGGCGGCGATATGGGAGAAAAAAGAAAGGAAGAGAAAATATAAGCCAATAACAAATGAGTTATGTCTGTCATATAAAAAGTAGAGGTCAAAACGTAGAATGTGGTGATGAAGTTGAACGTAAAAATAAAGGCTCCAGAAAGTAGGATGAGCCCCTACTCAGCAAAGTAGAGGTCTGGAGTAAGGTCTATTGCTGGAGTTGCTCTAAAGAAATACCGCATGTAAACGGTACAAAAATAGATGTGCAGTTGTCTAGAAGACATGTAAGAAAAACAAATTAGCGGCAAAATATAGCTAGAAAAATATCCTCTGCAGAACAAAATGCATGTGAAAGGATAGAACCGTTGGGCCAGGAGACATCTGGAATCTGTAGTAGAGCTCATGGGAAAGCTGAGCACATCGCGAAGTGGTGCATCGCCGCCTACCTCATGTGATCATGTCAGCAACACCAACGATAACAAGCCTCTCCTCTCATCCTGCCAGCACATAGTTTGACCACTTTAAGCTCAAATTTTCAATTGGACAGGTTATGTGTCACTATCTTTTTTGAAACGAACCAAACAAAAAAATATATATACTATAAAGATTCAAAGCTTTGCTTCGTCCATCAAACCATAATTTTACGAAAACCCCCTAATATTTATAAAAAACAACCCACGGTCCTTTAATACCACATCTGTTCTAAAATGTAGGCCATTTGACTTTTTTTATCACAAGTTTGACCGCTTGTCTTATTCAAAAAAATTTATGGAAATATAGTCAAATTTGAGATATTTGTTGAAGATTTTTTATTAATAAAGCAAGCTAACACAAAAAGTATGATAATTTACATAAAATTTTGAATAAGACGAGCGGTCAAACTTAGAATAAAAAAGTCAAAAACCTATATTTTAGAACGGAGGGAGTATGTTGGAATTTTATAAAAAAAACTCTAATATAATCATCGAATTTGTAACCAGCGTGGTCTCCGTATTTTTTATTAAACGTGCATGTCGCACGTGCGGTCTTGTTAGTTATAATAAAAATAGAAGTAAACTAAAATTGGTCAATACAATTAACGAAAGAAAAAACTTTCACAACACAATGCTCAACAACCCGGAACAACATGGGAGTTGGATTGAACACCCCAACGACATTCCACAGATGCCATACACCCAGGCCGGGAGGTTAAGGCGATGAGTCGTCTTTATCACAAGCGTTGTCGTCTCCGACGATGTCCCATGCCGAACCAGCCACCACTCTGCAGTGGTGGCCGCCACAGTCCGTTGCAAGCTATGTAGCTACCGCACCTCCTCAACTCAGATCATTTATATGTAATAACCAATCTCCCAAACCACAGCCCGAAATTTAAAAAGGTGTCACCGTAGAAAGTCTCATTAACAATATGTTGTTTAGTTTTAGTTGTTCTCCTTTCTAATAAAATTATTGTCGCAAATCTTTTGCCATGCTTTGGAAAAAAAGCAACGTGCTTTTGTGTTCTGGAATCTGTGGATATTATACGGTGTATGTACAGTTGAATAAGAACCGTTTGTTGCTTGTTGCACTACGAGAGCAGAGGAGAGCACTCTGATTGTGGTTGTCAGTATTGACGCCTTGAAACGAATATTGGCCTTAAAGAATGGATAGCAGTATAGCACCGTGCACCTTAAAAACTTGACAACATAAAAATGCATGATGCGATGATATACCATGTCGCCAAGATTGGATTATCATCATCTGTCATACGTGTCATTTACTCTGGTGGTCCTAATTTCATAAAAAATATCAATTGTTTAACGGGTAGATCATTAAATTTTCTATTAACCCAAGTCATTGTATGTGCACTTGCACCTGCACCAGCCGATGTATATACGAGGGTCATTATACCTGCACCTGCACCAGCCGATGTATATACACATAGAGAGTGATTGGTTGCATGGCTTCGTCTAAGCTTGGCTACAGTTAGCCATGGCTAGTGTTGGCCTGGCTAAAGTAGTACAGGACCTTCATGTTTGGTTGCTGTGTTAAGCGTAGCCAGGCTTGTGGAGTTTGTGTTTGGTTGATTGGCCTGCATCGTGTACAATTGCCTCATCTACTATGGGGTGAGTTTACCATACATTTGTATTCTCCTTGCCATTACATCCAACGCCTTGAGTGCATCTTGCACTACAGCAAATACCCTGCCATCCAAGTACGTACTAAATCTAATCCCGTAGCTCTAAAGGGCACACTAATCACTCACATCCAAATAGGAAATCAAATACGTACATGCATCTGCTCTATATAATCCTGAATAACTGGAGCTCGGCGGTACGGCCCTGGTACGCATGCGACCTCGACATCCTCCCTAAACTACAAGCACCGTCGCTCCTCGACGGCCGTCTCCGCACGCCGCTGGACCATGGCCAGCTCACTGCGATGTGCCCCCACAGCTGCGACACCACCTGCCGTGGTGGATGGGGTGAAACCGTGGAAGCCCACGGTGGAGCTCACCAACGGGGGCATTGGCGGGAGCGGGAGGAGCTCGCCTCCCACCTCCTCTCCAAGCTAAATTGAACGTTGTCCATCAAATTAAGCTAGTTGACTTTCAAATCGAGCTCATGCACGCGCTTGCTCGCCACGCTGGGTCGTGGCTCGTGGCCGTGCTGGAGTGAACATTTTGCCATTAATGACGGTTATTGAATCATAGCCGTTACAGACGTTAGGTACTCCTCTTCTTCCTTACTATTTTGCTGCTTTCTTACATTCCCGACCTAAGCTCTACGCGCACACCGATTACGTGAGCAGAAGCAGTGGCGGAGGCAGCTATATGGCCAGCTTTGGCTGCCGCCATACCTAAAAAAAAACTAAATATATGTATACAAGTGCATGGTATACGTCTACTTAGGCAATAAGCAATAAGCCAATACGTAAGTCTACATAACTGATTTGGTAGTTTGGTGTCTGTCGGCCTTGCATAATTTTTTTACGGGTAAAAAATACTATGCATAGTTGATAGTTATATTATACATATTTAACATTTATAAACCCGCCACACCTAAAAAATATTTCTGCCTCCGCCACTGAGCAGAAGCCTCCGAACCCCCCTGTCTAGCGATCCTGTTCGGGATAGACAGACGATAAGGTTTCTGGAGAGCATACGAGTATGCAACTGCTCGCTTCCTCACGTGAACAACTACTTCCCGGAGAACGTCTTCCACAATGTCCGTCTACGACAACCTTAACGGAGCATACGAGTACGCGACTGCTCGCTTCCTCACGTGCACGACTACTTCCCGGAGAACGTGTTCCATAGTGTCCATCTACGACAACCTTAATGACTACTTCTCGGCGTACGACTACTTTCTGGATGCCCTAAACGACTACTTCTAGAAGGTTGTTCGAGGGACTCCACTATATCGACTCGCCACTGCACCAAATTAGATCGACTACTTCGAGCAAGGCCAGTCGAGGATGGTTAGCACTATTTGTCGGTGCTTCTCACACCGTCTGTCTAATTTATCGTGGCGGGTGCGGCGCCTCTCCACAGATCGCGATGGTAAGCAATGCAAAAACAAGGGATTATACTGGTTCAGGCAGAATGTCCATACGTCCAGTCTGTGGCAATCGCGTCCCTTGAGCTTGGATGCCTTGCGGCTTACAAGAGGGGGTGGCCTGCAAGCCGGGTGTGCGATCAGTGGTTGATCTGCACAATATCGTATTTGTGAACTGGGGGTGAGATCGCAAGAGAGTGTGTCCTTGTGTGTGTGTGTGTTCTCAAGAGATCATCTCTCTCCTCCTCCCTTCCTCTTACTTATGCCTCTCCCCTTATATATGTTTAGGGATTGGCTACATTAAAAGGGAGAGGAAGACAAGGAAAAAAGGAGGAAGTGCTCGGAGGTTCCTGAGCGGCCTGGAGTGCCCTCCGAGCGCTTCTTGTGGGTCCCGTGGTAGGTTCCGCCTTTCTCCACTTCCATACCCGAGTTGCTTCGGACTGACCGAGGCTTGGCCTTGGTTCTGCTGCACTCTATGCTTGTCAGATCCTGCCTGGGGCTCATGATTATGGCATGTTTACGTGTGGGAGGGGGCTTAGTGCCACCGCATTGTTTTGATGTGATGGGGGTGCCACCTGTTCCTCCCCTGAGCCCTTCTGGTGGCTTGGTGGTCAAGCCTGCACTTGATGTGAGGTCTATACCTCTAGTGCTAGCTTCCATAGGCCCGTCGCTAGGCCAGAGAGCTTACTGGTTGCCTCTCTCTTGTCACTTCGAGTAGGGCCTCAGTCTCACAAGGCCCAATGCGTGGGTTGGGGTGCCTAACCCTTGGGCTTCTGAAAACGGGGGGCGCAACGTGGCCTGTCTTGGTCTTTTGGGGGTCAGCGGCATGCATGCATCTCAACAGGTGTCGCTCCTTTCCCCGAAATAGCTCGGGGAAAGGCCACGCGCCCTTAGCAGGCCTCGTGGCGACACGTTGCATCGAGTGGTTGTTGTTGGCGGTCGTTACAACCCAAATTCGACCACCAATACTCGGGAATAAATGAGAGTCTATGCAACATTCCATGTACTTAGGTTTTATTTCTAATGGAGTTCCATGAGTTTTGGTGAGTGTCGCTTGTGCAGGTACAACAACGAGAAATGTGTGCTATAGGGGTCGGAAATGACCGATTCGGCCGAACGACACGATTCGGCCGGTTACCTCCCTTAGCCGTGCAAGCCACCGGGAGTCATCCACGTCAGCACCAACTCATCCCGGGCTTCCGCCACATCACCCTGGGCCCAAACTCAACCTGACAAAGACCCCAAAGTCAACCAGAAGGCCTCCGGCCCAGCCCAGGGCGTGAACCGACCTGCGAACCGACCCCAGGAGCTGGCCCAGCACGTGTGCAAGCTCAAGGCGGTGCAGCACTGGGCCGAGACCAGTTCAGGCGAACACGTGGGTTCGGCCGAACCAGGGAACTGCCTCCAGGGTGCAATCCTGGCCTTTGGCTACTGAGGCGGTGCATCCCTCGGTTCGGTCGAACCGGGGAGTTCGGCCGAACCGGGATTTTCGCCCGAATGGCTCGGCACCGACCTCCAGTTGCTTGGCCGCTGCTCCACTTCTCCACCGACCCTGACCATTATAAATAGAGGCCGGTTTCACCTGCAAGACAGACAACACAAGAGAAGAAGAAGAGTAGGCGTCGCTAGGTTCTGCCACTCAGTAGAAATAAGGAGAGAGGAGAGGTGAGCGTCCCGGAGAGGAGCCGGAGTGTCGGCCCCTCTTCCCACTGTACCTCTACGGATGCGGCTCTGCTTCGAGTGACATCTGGGTCATGTCTGGTAACTCTTGTATCTCTCTCTGATTAATTGAGCATTCAGTTCTTACATTTATATACTTGTCTCGTTCTTCGTTCAATGCTTAGTTGATTGGTATAACTGTATACTGGTTGCTTAGCTTGGGTGCTTATCTTGCTATAGGAGATAAGTAGTTATTGACTAGTGTAGGAGTGGTTCCTAGACTTGCCAGTAACCTTAGTTTCTGCCCGTCGCAACGGAGGTGGTAGCCGTAAGGTGGTGACAGCCCTTTCGGTCTTCGTAGTCCATCACGTTAGTTCCGGTGTCCTAGGACCCAAGGTTCAGGGTAACCGGCACCCCTTCTCATCCCTTTCTGTGTGTCGGAGGCTCTGTAGTCCCGAAGCAAGTATCTATCTGTATCTTCTGCTCTGCTCAGTCAATCGGTAGAATACCCTTACCAGACCTGTACCCTCTCTACCCTCCTACCTCTTCTCTTCTCTCCTTGTTGTCGTCATCCACCTCATCCATTTCATTCATCCACTCCATCTACCTAGGACAACTTAGTTTAGGATTAGTACACTTCTCGTTCCCCGTGGAAATCGATACCTTGGAATACTCCCGGGTGAAAGCTACATCGGTATCCGTCCGCTTGCGGATTTATCTGTACGCCGTAAGGAGTGCCAACAAGTTTTCTGGCGCCGTTGCCGGGGAACGGTAGCTGTTCTGATTCCGAACCCAAGTTGTCCGTGTATCCCACCACCATCCACCATCCATATGGATTCCACTCTTACCTTACGCCAACACTCGGCTCCAAAGGGCGCTTGTTTGGAGCCACCACCATCATCACATCCCATATCCACACCCGGCTATGAGCTACGTCCCGGCTTCATAGCCATGGTTCGTGAGCAATCATTCTCAGGAACGAAGGCCGAGAGTCCATACGCGCATTTGCGCGAGTTTGAGCAACTCTGCTCATGCCTGACCATTGCAGGCATGACACAAGAGACACTCAAATAGAAGCTATTCCCGTTTTCACTAGCGGGAGGAGCAAAGAAATGGTACTCTCTGGCTGTCAGTACTATGGACGGGAGCTGGGAAGTTCTCAAGGAAAAATTCTGCCTAAACTTCTTTCTAGTCTCCAAGGTAGCCAGTCTCCGAGCGGAAATCATTAACTTTAAGCAATTAAAGGGAGAATCGTTAGGAGCTGCCTGGGCTCGTTTCAAGCAAATATTGGCCTCAGGACCGGACCTAAGCCTACCAGAACCTGTTGTTTTACAACACTTCAGCCTTGGCCTCTGTCCCGTAGCCGCAACTTTCTTGGACTCTGCTTCAAAAGGGTCGTTTTTTCATTTGACTCCTAGTGAAGTGAGGATAGTCCTGGAGCGCATCCTGGATGACACTCCCTACACTGGAGTCTATGACGAACTCCCTGATGAAGAAGAGAAGCAGCCTAAACCTGAAGAGCCTGTACACCAACGATCCAAATCTATCAGCCCTTCCATTCCATCAGAACCCGATGCTCAATTCGAACCACAACCTTACTCTAGCCTGGACTACTATCCTCCACTCTACACCACTCCCTACGATTTTGACGATGGTCTGTTCGATGACATCGACTGTGCCATACGTTTCCCACGGGGACAATGTGTAGAGCAAAAGGATCCACCACCCGACAAGGAAGCACTAGAATATCAAAGAGAGTACTTAGGCCGTCTCTCTGCCATCAAGAGTCGGGAATGGCTAGACGAGGCCGAAGCCTCGACCGAGGTTGTCAAAATGCCCAAAAGGATCAGAAGCATATTCTATGAAGTTATGGGCAATGACAGAGAAATCGGGTATGACCCAAGCCTCGGAATCAACATAATCTCTAGCTCTTTGGTGCGAGCGCAACTCCCCGATGAACCATGGTCATTATCTCAGAAATGTTTAAGGTTCACATCGGGAAGGATCCTCGACTGTTTAGGGATCTTGCGGGTCACACCCGTTAAGATTAACGACCCTGAACTTTTCTTGGATTTCCATATCTTTGACTTACCTGAAAATTCCACTCAGTCCATATTTATTGGTAGGCCAATCATGAAAATCCTAGAAAATTCACCAATAAACCAGCTAGAGCTTAGGATCGGAAAAGAATCTGTCCCAGTCTCTTATTCCTATTCCTTGAGTACCCCAATAGAGACAGACCCCGATCCTGATCCAATAGAGGAAGTCATGTCAACAACTCTGGCAGACTTAGAGCAACCTTTCCTAGAAGAAGATGCCCAATTCCTTATGGAGGAAGAAGACATTCATCCTCCAATCGAGCCTAAGCCTCTTCCCTCTGGATTGAAGTGTGCTTCCCTCTTTAAGGATGAACACACTCCAGTGACCATCAGTGACAAACCCCGTGGAACCCAACTGACTTTCACTGTCCTGGAGGAAGATCGATCAGTCTATGGATATTCGGTCCTACACTTGAAAGGGATTACTCCTAACCTTCATACTCATCATATCCCTATCTCATCTTATCTTGGGGTCGTAAGGCAATTGTCACAGAGATTCGTCTTTGATCGGGGAAAGACTAGATTCAAAGCCTGGAGCCATCATCTTCCCTTGTCATACCCTCTAATACGACCCTATGCCTACACCTCCTACGAGTAAAAGGGATTCGTAGTTCCTTGGCCACACCGGGCTGTATAGGTGTCTCAACAAAAATTTCTCTCTAATAGCCCGGTCGCTGACCAATCACTTAGCCAAGGAAACCCCTCTCGTCTCTGATCAAGAGTGTCATTCTTCCTTTCACACCCTCAAGAAAGCACTCAGTTTCGCTCCCATCATCCAGTCCCACGACTAGAGCATTCCACTAGAAATCATGTGTGATACGAGCGATTTTGCCATAGGAGCTGTTGTGGGCCAAACCAAGGACAAGAAGCATTATGCTCACTGGCCCCAGCTCAATTACGCAACCACGGAAAAGAAACTCTTAGCAGTTGTGTTTGTAATAGACAAATTCGGGTCCTACCTAGTTGGGGCAAAGGTCATAGTCTATTCGGACCATGCTGCTTTGAAGTACCTTTTGACCAAAAAGGATGCGAACCCAAGACTCATCCGTTGGTTTTGTCTCGGGTACAATTCCCGTTTGATCTTCCCATCACCGATTTTCTTACCGGCTGATACGCTCCTCAAGGCCACAACACTAGAGCCGTGGTACACCACCATAGTTGACTTCATGGTGTTAAGGTACGTCCCATCAGGTGAAAATAGGAAAAGATTAGTTTATGAGAGCAGACATCACCTATGGGACAACCCGTATCTCTTCTGGATACAAAATGGACTCAGACGATGCATGCCTGCACCTGAGGCACATAAAACCTGGGAGAGATATCATGGAGCACCTTCTGAAGGACATTATGGAGTGTTCAGAATAAAGGTCTGGCAATATGGAGAAGCTAAGAAACTTAGCAAGTGATGCCCACACTGCCAGAAACACGGGAAAGAGACGCGAAGCCACTCACCAGTAATATTCAGTAGAAATCTTTGATGTAAGGGGAATAGACCCCATGGGTCCTTTCCCTAACTCAGAGAACTACGAGTTTATTCTGGTAGCCGTAGATAGCGTCTCATACTGGGTAGAAGCCAAGCCCTATCGATCCGCAGCCACTAGGCACGCTGAGCAAATGACCCATGAAAACATCTTTCCTCGCTTTGGCGTCCCTGGGCTAGTCATAGGGGCTCCCATCTCATTGACTCCCGGAAATATCTAAGCTTGGGAAGCCGCATTTTATATCCACACCTTCTCACCCCCAAACTAGTGGTCAAGCAGAACATCCAACACTCACATCAAGAACATTCTGCAAATAAGATCGTCAATGAGATGGGTGTGCACTAGAGAGATAGACTCCGTAAAAATACTTTGGGCAAACTAGACCACTCTAGTTTGGGCGGACAATTCGGCCAAACCATGTTGGTTCGACCGAAGGACCCCTCTTTTGCCCCTTGAGCATCCTTTTGGACCCTTGATCCTATCTCTATCCCATATTGTCTCGAAGTCGCTAGGAAAATGTTGGGAAAGCTGCTTGTCGATCTCAAGTCAGAAACCATCCTCCAGCACTTTCCCGAACACGACCAAGTGTTCACATTTCCTAGCCGCCATCCTTGTCCAAAGACCTTTCCTCACCCAAGGGCTCCCTCTCCATGAGTATGACAAGTCCACTAACGAAGAAAGCCATGGAGGAGGGAGAAGAGAAACCCATGGTTGAAGAGCCTGAAAAAGAACTGGC
Source organism: Echinochloa phyllopogon (assembly GCA_033239725.1). NCBI lineage: Eukaryota > Viridiplantae > Streptophyta > Magnoliopsida > Poales > Poaceae > Echinochloa > Echinochloa phyllopogon. The sequence continues at coordinate 17,884,692 of BTCW01000014.1, forward strand.
ACAAACCAGCCAGAAGTTGAGCAACTGGGATGAGAAGGTCACTGAAGGCGAGCCTTGGCAGATGGACAAAAACAATGTCCTCTTCCAAGCATTCACAACCAAATTCAAGAGGCTCGCCAAAGCCACATGACATCTAGACCTTTACAATCCATCTATAGAGTAGATGTCGTGTAGTTGTATCTTTTAGAGCACCATTAGTTTCAATTTATTTTCCAATTCAATTTCCCTTTGCTTAAATCATTGTTTAGGAGGTGCTCTAATTATTTCCCTTCCAACACATTTTGTTTCCAACCTTAGCTTGATGAATAAATAAAATCAGAGTTGAATGCAGAAAGAATAAAATTGTCGCTCCGGTTGGTGCATTTGAGCCAACCGGAGATTGCCCTGTTTAACGAAAAGATACATGAGTACAGGCATGACACAGTGGAGGAACAGGACGAGAACGAGCAGGCCGACTAGCTGACTCAGTACCTTTCAAGGTTGAATCCCTACCAGTGAAGAGTCCAAGCTTGGGGGAGCACGTGCTCAAAAAAAAAAGCTTGGGGGAGCACCCCCATCAGGTACGTTCCGAATTACTCAGCACTTTGGTCATTCAATTGAAAATACTTCCCTTGAATAAAATTAACTCTCAACCATGCATGGAATGAATCATATGCCTCTCACTTTGGAAATGATGAATGGTTGCTCTGTCATTAATTTTGCTAGTACTTTGTTGCAACTAGTTGCTTGACTATGCTTGAGTTATTTGGCATGAGTAGAAATGAACCTGAAATCCTTGTGGGAGCATATGCCTTATTCCAAGTCTAGGTTGTTGTGGGGATTGATATAGTGATACTTTGGTTGAATTCTATTTCTGCTCTTAGTATGGTAAAAATCTCGGATGTTAATGTTTTCAAAACAAAGTTCCTCATTGGTCAAACATTCCTACCAGAGCCATATGATAGGATTAGTTTCAAACTTTCTACTCATATGCTGCTTGTTATCTTAGTGAGCTTTGTCAAATTGTTGTGACCTTTGAGTGAAGCTTTCATATTCTTAGAGATCGAGATCCACGTACACACACCACCTCGCACTTGCAATTCCTACACTGGGAGTTAGCAAACATTTTCCATCATCCATCCACAAAAATAAAATGCTTCATGTTCCATGATGTCCCTCTCCAAATATTCTTGATAGAGACATGGGCTGTGCAAAAAGAAAAGCATGCCAAAGAAGCATGGCAAAAATAAAAAGAAAAAGAAAAGCATAGCAAAAAGAAAGGAAAAAAAAAGAGAAAAGCATGTCAAGTGGCATGGCAAAAATATGAGAATAAAAGATAGCCCATGTTCTCGAAAATAAATCAAGGAGAGGGAGATTCATCCCAAGGAGCTCCACCATATTCCATTCCACCATATTCCATCCCACCATATTCCACTCCATATATCCCACACACTTGCACTTCTCGATCTTAAGGTATGATTTGTTTCCTCAGAGATCCGGTCTTTGACTTAGCAAAATATAAGATGCTTGTATGCCTTCATTCTTTGTCCCTGAGCCACACAAAAGCCAAATTAGATGTTAGGATGAAAAGAAGGCAAAGCCTTTGGTAAGGATTCAAATACACTTGAGCGATTGAGTGAGCCAATGAGGAACAATTTATCTTTTCACAAAAGGGTGAAAACTCCGAGATAGGATCCTGAAAAGAGTAGAGTGGAATAAAACTAAGTTAAATTGTTCATCCTTTCAACCGCCCAAGATAAGGAGATTGCTATAAGCCCCATAGGTAAAATGGTGAATTAATACATTGCTAATAATTCAAGTAAATTTGAGTACTAGTTGTTTATAAAGTTACCTGCAAGAGAAATAACATTATAGCAACTCCAGATCCACCGAGCCTAAGTTTTTATCTTTCCTCGAGGATGAGCAAAGAGCCAAGCTTGGGGGAGCTTGTTGGCGGTCGTTACAACCCAAATTCGACCACCAATACTCGGGAATAAATGAGAGTCTATGCAACATTCCATGTACTTAGGTTTTATTTCTAATGGAGTTCCACGAGTTTTGGTGAGTGTCGCTTGTGCAGGTACAACAACGAGAAATGTGTGCTATAGGGGTCGGAAATGACCGATTCGGCCGAACGACACGATTCGGCCGGTTACCTCCCTTAGCCGTGCAAGCCACCGGCAGTCGTCCACGTCAGCGCCAACTCATCCCGGGCTTCTGCCACATCACCCTGGGCCCAAACTCAACCTGACAAAGACCCCGAAGTCAACCAGAAGGCCTCCGGCCCAGCCCAGGGCGTGAACCGACCTGCCAACCGACCCCAGGAGCTGGCCCAGCACGTGTGCAAGCTCAAGGCGGTGCAGCACTGGGCCGAGCCCAGTTCGGGCGAACACGTGGGTTCGGCCGAACCAGGGAACCGCCTTCAGGGTGCAATCCTGGCCTTTGGCTACTGAGGCGGTGCATCCCTCGGTTCGGCCGAACCGGGGAGTTCGGCCGAACCGGGATTTTCGCCCGAACGGCTCGGCACCGACCTCCAGTTGCTTGGCCGCTGCTCCACTTCTCCACCGACCCTGGCCATTATAAATAGAGGCCGGTTTCACCTGCAAGACAGACAACACAAGAGAAGAAGAAGAGTAGGTGTCGCTAGGTTCTGCCACTCAGTAGAAATAGGGAGAGAGGAGAGGTGAGCGTCCCGGAGAGGAGCCGGAGTGTCGGCCCCTCTTCCCGCTGTACCTCTACGGATGCGGCTCTGCTTCGAGTGACATCCGGGTCATGTCTGGTAACTCTTGTATCTCTCTCTGATTAATTGAGCATTCAGTTCTTACATTTATATACTTGTCTCGTTCTTCGTTCAATGCTTAGTTGATTGGTATAACTGTATACTGGTTGCTTAGCTTGGGTGCTTATCTTGCTATAGGAGATAAGTAGTTATTGACTAGTGTAGGAGTGGTTCCTAGACTTGCCAGTAACCTTAGTTTCTGCCCGTCGCAACGGAGGTGGTAGCCGTAAGGTGGTGACAGCCCTTTCGGTCTTCGTAGTCCATCACGTTAGTTCTGGTGTCCTAGGACCCAAGGTTCAGGGTAACCGGCACCCCTTCTCATCCCTTTCTGTGTGTCGGAGGCTCTGTAGTCCCGAAGCAAGTATCTATCTGTATCTTCTGCTCTGCTCAGTCAATCGGTAGAATACCCTTACCAGACCTGTACCCTCTCTACCCTCCTACCTCTTCTCTTCTCTCCTTGTTGTCGTCATCCACCTCATCCATTTCATTCATCCACTTCATCTACCTAGGACAACTTAGTTTAGGATTAGTACACTTCTCGTTCCCCGTGGAAATCGATACCTTGGAATACTCCCGGGTGAAAGCTACATCGGTATCCGTCCGCTTGCGGATTTATCTGTAGGCCGTAAGGAGTGCCAACAGTTGTCCAGGCGTGAGTCTTGTTGTCATGTTATGCTTCCTGGCGTGGCCTGGGAAGCACCATATGTCTTTTTAGCCTTGCTCTTCCTGATCCGCTCAGGAAGAGGACAAGTGCCCTCCCCTTTGTACGAGGAGGTTTTGTCTTGCTTGATCTTGTATTTAGCGACTAAGGACAGTGGGATTGGTACCCCTGGTATAGGTATCCCAAAGTAGCCCCCGAGGCCCTCTTAGTTCTTTGCTCCATGGGGGACTCTTCAACTTTGTCAGTTCCCTTGTTTGCTGGGTTTACGTCGAGCAAAACCCAGTGGGTTTAGCCCCCGAGCCTCTAGCCGAGTGGTTTTATGCACTCGATTGGAGGGTCTTTTTGAGCGGGTTGAGGAGAATCTGCATTGCTTTTGGTTGTTGTCTTGCAGGGGTGTTGTTACCGAGTGCTGCTTCCGAGCCCCCTAGTCGGCTCGGGCGAGCCTCTCTTCGGTAGATCTTGGGGCCATTTTGTCCTCTTGTGTACTCGGAGTGGGACTTGAAGTCCGCTTGTGTCCTTTGGTCCTCTAGGTAACTTCTGACCGGATTCCTAGCGGGGGCAGGAGGTGGCGTGAGCTTCCTTCCCTGCTGTTTTGGTCATCACACGCCTTTTGAGGGCGCAGTCTTCGGTGGTCTTCCCGTATTTAAGTACTCTTGGTCTTGACTGGGGCAGATTGGTGGCTGTTTCCCCAATTAAGGTCTTCCGTTGTGCGCTTCTTGCGGAATGGAGACTGTCGTTTCCATAAGTAGCGCGGCATCTACATGGCCTATAAATAGGAGTCCCTGGGTTTGTTCTTCCATCAAACTCTCCTGCATCTTTAAGCCATGTGGCCTAGGAAAGCTTGGTTCCCTCGAGTCCGCTTCCATCGCTGGGTACCGACCCAGTGGCACTTGTAGTCTTGGTGCAAGATGTACTCCAGCTAGGAGAGGGGGATGAGTGTAGCAGATGTCTTCCCTTCCACGGCTTGCCACACCTCCCGTGCAAAGTTCCTTTCGGGAGAGGAGCCTCAGATGGCAGGTCATTCCTACTCATCAGCGTCCTTGTGGTTGCGGTGTTGGGAGACAGTCCTTAGTGGAAGGTGCAGGGGCGAGACCTTCCCCCTGCACATGGTCGTGGATGGCAGGGGAGAAGGTCCCGATGCAGCTGGTGTCTGCATCAGCGTGCCTCGGCTTCTCCATGCCATGACTCTCCTCACCCATGCTTCTTGCCTGCAAGGTGCATGGCGTGGGGAGAGTGGCGGCTACTACTTTTCCTTGCCTCTGGGAAGACCCTGGGTTGCCTGTTCCTCCTCTCCATTTCGTCGTCAGGACTGTCCTGCGACGTTTCCCGCCAAGCCAGATTTCTACGGGTTTGTGGAGATTGACTTGGGTGGTTAGGTCAGTGTTTTGCTCAGATGAGGAAAGACACCAACGGGGATGCAAGAAGCAGTACAGCCAAGCTAGGCTTAGGAGAGCGCCTGCTTTTTTGGGCTCTTCATCTTCTTGTGCCCCTTGCCCCCTGGAGGTGCAAATTTTTGATGAGTTTGCACTCTTTCAGGATCATGGACCCTTGTATCTTTATCCTATCTTAGGAATTCACTCCCTTGTAACTTTGAATGGAATAAAGACTTGCTTTGACTTGTTTGTTTCAAGTTCAAATATCTCTGTTTAGGAACTTCGCATTTGTTCCTGCGCCCCGAGCCCCCGAGCCCTCTTGCGGTAGAGCGACAAGTCATGGAGCCTAGGACGTCTTATATTTATTTCGAACCTCTAGCAAGCTCAGCGCTCGGGAGGTTTGGGGACTCGTTCATGCCACGCGGACTTAGAACAGTCTTCTTGTGCCTAGTAACGGACTTGACCGCAGGGACACCGTGCCTTTCCTCCACAGATAGGTCGACTGAAGGCGCTAAGGTGGTTGTCCCATCTTCCTTGGCTCGCGAGGCCTTGTTCGGGTTCGATCGAAAGGTGAAGACCACCATGTCTGAAGCAGTGCAGACTTCGGCAAGCGAGTCACTGAGACTCGTCTTCTTCCTTTCCCCTTGTCGAGTTATGTAGGTCACTCAGGTTCTCAGTGAACCTTTCGTTAGTGTCCTTTTATTAGCAGGCAAGTGGATCTTGTTCTTCTTGAAAGGGATCGCGTAAAAGGCTTAAGGCAAGGCTGCCCCGAGCGCTTGTTGGTTGGGGCTCTACCCCGAATAGGCCCCAACTTTTATGGACAGCTGGGTCGAAGCCTTTTTGTCATGTAGGTGCCCTTAGCAAGCATGGCGCTTTGTGATCAAGTGATCCGAGTGCTTTGGCACTTAGTGATGCCCTCATCGGGTTATGACCTTCGCGATCTTATGACCCGAGTGCTCTTGCCTGGTATGCCTTTAGCAGGCCCTGGCCTTCGCAGTCAGGTTACCTGAGTGCTTTTGCCTGGGCTTATGCGCGCGGTGAGTAGCCAGGCCATTTGGGCCATTGCGTCCCTGGGCCGCGTGCCATGAGCAGGTGCACGACTCGGGGCGGTGCACAGAAGAGTAAATTTAATGCGCCCTGTCCCATTACTGCATGACGCACGATGTCGTAATGGGATGGGGAAAACGAGGAGACGTGGGCGGCTACTTCGAGTAATGGCCCAGTTTTACCGTTCCTGGACTGTTCATAGTGGGTCCCAGCCCAGGGCAGGTCTTTTCACCGTCGTACTTAAAGGAAAAGGTAGGGAGAGATTTGTTACCTCTTCTGCGCTTTCCCATCTACTAGCTTGCCTTCCCCTTACTTGAGCTTTGCCTTTTTCCAACCGCAATTGCCGGAGCTCTCTGCTTTCGCCCTTCTCGCTACCTCCTCCTTTCCGCCAAGATGTCGAACTGGAGACCCTCAATCCTAAAGGCTCACCACATTGAGAAGCTAGTCGCGTAGGGTCTACTCGCTCCGAGGGAAGTGTGTGGCTGGAGGGCGTCTCCGCCCGGTGAGGAGTTTCCCCATTCGGAGCCGGATGAGGTTGTCACTGTCACACCCAGATTTACACAGAAACCCGAATGTTGCCATATGTGTGCCCAGGAAGTCCACAGAACACATATAGCTTACAAATATGGAAAATCAGAGTATATATGCTCGAATAAAACATTTTACATCAGAGTTTACCTAAATAATGCACAACGGAAGTCTATGTATTAACTATCTCGACAGGTAGAGCCTTAAGTCCACAGGGACACCGACTGGTTGACCACAGCTCAGAAGTACGGAAGATCTTCAGAAAACTCAGTAGCTATCTCAACCATTGATCCATCTGTTACCCATCCGGGATTTATTTGAATAATGACAAGTGTAAGTAAAACATTTACTTAGCAAGTATAGCACGGTGTATGAGGGCTTAAAAGAAGGCTTCACATGGCTGAACTACATTAGCACTTTTAGTCAATTCATTTTAGCATTATCCAAGTTACTACAAGTGAATGAAGTCCCAGTTGCAACCCGATTAATAAAGTATAAGTGAAATTAAGAATAAATAAACATCTCCTTCTAATAAAAAAGGATCCAGGCCGCTCGTGACCCTGAGTAAGGCTATCATGATAGATTTACACTCTGCAGAGGTTTCGCCCTTTACCCACCAGTCGTGTAAAAGTTCATGGAACTTTAAACCCAACCATGCGGAGGTCGATCAGACCTCACAAATCACACTACCGAGGTGTGACCGCATAGGGACGCTACGAGGCTTTTCACAAGACACCCCAACAAGACAGTAGCCACTGTGGTAATACAAGGCGGTGAGACCATAGGCACCGAGATCGACGTACGCCTACGGAGTCACACCATAGGGGGTCAATGGCGTCCAGAGCGCGGGCATCACACCCATCCACGTGCAACATTTGGAGTTCCCCATCGCAGGGTGTGCAAAATTATGAGAAATTCTTTATTTAATTATTCTTTAAAAACACATCCTTAAATCCAAAAATTTCAGGGTGTGACAGTCACCTTCTCCGCGTTCCATGAGCGCGGCCTTGGGTACCCCGCACACAAGTTTTTGCGCGGGCTGATGGAAGAATAGGGCATTGAGCTGCAGCATCTCACCCCCACAAGCATCCTCCACATTGCTAGCTTCATCATCATCAGCGGGTGCTTCATGGGGATGCGGGTCTTTGTCGACTATTTCCGCACGGTCTTCTGGGTGAAGAACGAGAGACATCTGGGTCTCGCCCCGGCAAGGTGAAGAACGAGAGACATCTGGGTCTCGCCCCTGTCGGAGGGTGTGGTGTGCAGCGGAAGCAGACCGTGGAGGTATGCTATCCTTCCTACACCCCTCTTGACTCTGTCCTGGATTGGGCCACAAAGTGGTTTTACATCAAGAATCCGGTGAACGCCCCCTTCCCGAAGTTCGCCGATGATAGACTGGCCCAAAGGAAGGCGTGGAGCTGGGGGGCCAGTTGTGATGAACTGGGAAGTGTGGAGATGATCCATGCTGAGCTTCAGCAGCTGGTTGATGCCAGCCTAAATGGGCCCACCATCTTCGACTGCATGATTCACCGGAGAATCCAACCGGGGGGGGGGGGGCTCAGCGGAACTGCTTGTGGGAGTACGCCGGTCCCTCAGATCCAAGCCGATTGGTGAAGAATGTCAAGCTTACCGAGGAGCAGATCAAGAAGGCGCTAGACAAACTCCTGCCACCACATGGGAAGTACAATGCTGCTTAGAGTCCTTCTCCCTTACCTTATGAGGCCGGACATCTTCCACCCAATGTGAGTTGGACTACCTTTCTTGATTTGGTTTCCTGCTTCTTCCGTCTTGTCGATGCTCATCTTACTTCTTCCTTGTAGGGATTGATGCGGTACAAGTCCTACCCCACCTCAAGAAGAGTGCTGAGGAGAGGGCCACAAGTGAGGCCCTCCTGGCTGCGCAAGTTGCAGCAAAGAAGAAGAAGCAAAGGAAGACCGCCGACAAGTCTCGGCGCATCATGAAGAGAGACCAGGAGATTGCTCGCCGTGTCCGCGATGGCGAGGACCATGATGAGGTCATCGCGGACATCAAAGCCCGTGAAGATGATAATGATGATGATGATGATAGCAAGGGCGGATGACCGCCACACGGATGTGGAGACCATCCGTATCGTATCTGATGATGATGATGATAGCAAGGGCGGATGACCGCCACACGGATGTGGAGACCATCCGTATCGTATCTGATGATGATGATAAGGTCGGGGAACAAGCCCCCGAGCGGTTAGCAGCGAAGAAGTGCTCCTCCGAGCAGTCTGGGGCGCAGGCTATAGTGCCCAAGTGGACACACACCGTGATCTCCTCTCTGGTCCCACCCTTGGACCCTAGTGCCCCCAGAGGTAGGGTCCCTAGTAGGTCCATGTCGAGCGTTCCCCGTGCGGGCGGATATAGGGTCGAGATGGCGGACTAGAGGGGGGTGAATAGTCCTTTCTAAAAACTTAACTCACTGGCTAACCTAAACAAATGCGGAATTAAAACTATCGGTCTAGCCAAGACTTCACCCCTCTATCTATGTTCACTAGCACCTTATAAAAGATCCTAAATACGCAAATAAGGTGCCAAGCTAGCACGAGCTCACCTAATTAATTCTAGAAGCAAGGTCACACAGACTTATGCCACTAGTACTTCACACACCGGGGAGCTCCTACACAACTAGTAAGCAAAAGCACAAAGCTTCTAAGCTCACTAGCAATGCTCAATGGACAAGACTACACAAGTCTAATCCAAAGGCTCAATTTACTTAGCTACACAAACTATGTAAAGATACTAATTAAGCTACACAAGCTAATTAGTCACAAGATCACTACTTCTAGTTACACAAGCAAGAAGACAACTTAGCAAGCTACATAAGCCAACTAACTAGAAGAGCAACCACACAAGCACAAGATATATAAGGATGTAAATACAATGCTTGTGATCAAGAAATGCAAACCACCGAGAAGATAAGACAATGTTGACACGGTGATTTTTATCCCGAGGTTCACTTGGTTTCCACCAAGCTAGTCCTCGTTATGTCAACCAATACCTCGATGGTTCTTGGGCAAAGCTCTCAAGCCGCTGGCCACTCTGGGCAGTCCAAGACACCACTCGCAAGTGAGGTAACTCAATGACACGCTCCACTAGAGTTGCTCTTCGTGATCCCCACGGAGTGAGCATAATCCCCCTCACAAATCCTTCTCCGGAGCCACGCACAATCTCCTACCGTGCTTCAACGGAGGCTCAATCCACCAAGCTGTATAGGAGGTGGCAACCTCCAGGAGTAACAAGCAAACTGACTTGCAACACGAACATCTAGTGCCACTCGATGCAATCTCATAAAGCAGTGCACTAGACTCGCACTCACTCGCAATTGTAACACCCTAAAAATGCCTATTTTAAAAATTTAGTAATTAAATTGTTTTTATTTAATTTTATGCTCATATTTATCTAAGGAAAATAAATTATTTATGAGCAATAAAATTTAATATAAGGTTAGAAACATTTTTGTTGCATTCATGACGACTGCATTGAGTTTTGTTTGTGTGTGGTTCAATTGGAATTTAAATTCTATTTAAATTCGAATTTGAATCGCTTAGTTTGGAGCTCTAGAAAAGTTTCTGCGGCCCGAGTCCGTTTTTCCTCCCTTAACTTTTTCCCCCAGCCGAATTTGGCCCTCTTTCTTTCCTAACCCCGCAGCGGCCCAACTCCCCCTGCCCACGCTTTCAGCCCAGCCGCGGCCCAGCTCTCTCCCTCTCTCTTCCTCTCGGGCCGAGCCTCGCGAGGCCCGATTCAGGCCCAAGGAGCGACGCGGCCTGTTGCGGCTTTCCTTTCCCCGGCCGGCCCAGCTCCGCGCCAGCCCGCCTCCCCTCGCTCGCGGCCCACCTCGCGGCCCAGCAGCCGCCTGTCGCGCAGCCCAGCCAGCCGGCCCGCCGCAACGCCCCGCCCCCCCTCTGCCGCTGACCGAGCGGACTCACGGGTCAGGCGTCTCCTACCTCGCGACGCGTCCTTCCTCGCTTCGGTGTCCGACCCGGACGCGGCGCCGGAGTCCCGACCGGCCACGGCACGGACGCCAAGGAGCCTGGACTCTCCTCGGGCGCCTTCAAATACCCGCCGCCCCGTCTCCCGAACTCCCTCAGACCCTAGCCATCCCGCACGCGTCCCCCGCTCGGCCGCCGCCCTAACCGCCGCCGCCGAGATCTGCGCCGCCGCAGACCCGTCGACTCGCCGCCGCTCGGGTCGAATTAACCGCCCAAGGAACTTCCCCAGCAGGTAAGCTCGCCCCCAAACCCGGTCTAGCCCCGATTCGCGCGCTGTGCCATCCCCGCCGCCGTTTTCCGAGCGCCGCCGCCGCCATAGCTCGTCGCGAGCTCGCTCCGTCGCTCTCCGCTCGTCCACAACCCCGCTGCCGCACTCGCCGCGTTACCCCGCACCCGTAGCGCCCAACCGCGTTCAAAACCGAGCACTCTAGCTTGTTTTTGCGCAACGCCGGCGAAGCGCCGCCGCTCGCCGCCGCAGCTCCGCTCGCCGCCGGTGAACCCCTCCCCTGGATCTATTTCTAGCCGCTCGATCCGAAACCTGCGGCTCAGATCGAGTCAACGAGCCGAGTCAAACCAGCTTATACCGGTCAACCTTGGCGTTTTGCAAAAGAGCCCCTGCCCTTTTTCAAAATTAACCCGCAGTCCAAATCTATTCAAAAATAATTACAATTAAGTCCTGATTTTTACAGAAAACCCCCTGACTTATTTAAAAATAGCACCCGAGGTCCTGTTTTGGTTAATTTGCAAATAAACCCTCCTGTTTTTATATAAAATTATGTTTTAGCCCCTGAGTTTTTGCAAATAAGCCCCTGGAACTTTTAAAACTTTGCCAGCAAGTCCCTGAACCTTAGAAAAGCCATAACTTCTTCGTTTTAGCTCCGATTTGAGTGATTTTCGCGCTCACGTGTTCGTAGCGAAGCGTAGATTAGTTTTTCAGCCTTCTTTTGTTCTGTTTTTATTGTTTGGTGTACTGTTCTAATAGATTAATATTGTTTGCATGTACTGGCTTGTATGGATGCTTGTGTGTTGATGTACGAGTCCAGTCGGTAAGCCGTACGCGTTTGAGTTCGAGGGTTACGAGGAGCAGGACCAACAGCAGCAGCAGGAGCAACAGCAACAGTTGGACGAAGGCAAGTACAGCACGGACAATCCTTGCTACCTAAACACACCTTTACATTATTTACTGCATATGCATGTGTCTAAATTGTTCCTATTAAGGTTATACCTAGTTTTGTTTATCCTATACCTTGATTACCCTAGGATTATTGCATTTGGGTAGACCTTTGCTAAGCGCAGCTACTGTCACCAATGTTTAACTGATAATCTTGACTTAATGGTTCACTTCAATGTTAATGGTAAAACTTGCTTTTTAGCAACATGGAACAGGGAGCTAGGGCATACGCTTTATGCTTGGCCCTAGTGTCGCTCCGTAAGGACTGGTTCATAAAGCGGCAACCCAGGAACCTGTCGCCACCGCTGGAACTATAATGGCTCTGGTCTTGGACAAGTAACATGTACGTCTCTAGCTTGACAGTGGTTACCGACGGGCCGACGGCGTTATGGGAAGCATGGGTGAGAGTATGGTTTGATCCACCGAGGACGGAGTATCCGTTGGCTATGTCCCCGTGAGGCACAGTCCCGTGTTGGGAGCTTCCGTATGGCGGGGGTTCCACACGTTGCGCTATTTATTTTGTTGTTGATGTTTATTACCGTGCGTGGACGCCATTGACCCCCTCGTGTTGCGACATGAGCGTCAGTCAATCTCGGTGCCTTGGGTCATGCTGCCTAGGTTGTACCATAATGGCTACTATTTTGTTAGGGTGTCTTGTGAAAAGCCTCGTAGCGTCCCTATGCAGTCACACCTCGGAAGTGTTGATGTGCGTGGTTGGGTGCAAAGTTCCTTTGAACTTTTACGCGACTGGTGGGTAAAGGGCGAAACCTCTGCAGAGTGTATAATCTATCATGATAGCCTTTCTCAGGGTCAAGAGCGGCCTGGATCCTTTTTGATTAGAAGTTGATATTTATTATTGTTTATTGTTCACCTCTACTTCATTAATTGGGAATTGCAACTGGGATTCACTTAATTGTAGTATTCTTGGTTTATGTTAAAATGAAACAACTAAAATTGCTAATGCAGTTCAGCCGTGTCAAGCCTTTCTTTTAAGCCTTCATTACCGTGTTGTATTTGCTAAGTAAGACATTTACTTACACTTGCCATTCAACAAAACCCCGGATGGGTAACAGATGGATTAGATGGTACTGCTGCTGTTGAATTTCCTGAAGATCTACCATTCTACTAGCTGTGCTCAACCAGTCGGTGTCCCTGTGGATTATGGTTATCGGCTTCGTCTTCGTCTCCGTTTAGAGAGAGTTAATAAAGAGTCTTCCGCTGTTTTGTTTAGTTATTTGAGTCAAACTCTGATGTAAAACCATTTTATTCGAGCATATGTACTCTGTTTATCATATTTGTTATCTATATGTGTTCTGCGGACTTCCTGGGCACACATATAGTAGCATTCGGGTTTCTGTGTAAATCTGGGTGTGACAGATTGGTATCAGAGCCGTGCTGATTGTAGGGACGCAGCCTAGTTAGAACGGTTGATAAATCACTAGGAGACCACCATGATTTTGTTTCAAACCATTTAGTTACGCTTTTCAAAACCAGTGCTGTCGAGTCTTGTGTGAATCATGTCTTTGGGTGCTTGATTTTGTTGTTATTATGCTTATGTTTGATTTGGATCTTTGTAATGATTGTGATGGTCATAGACGCAAGTCTATCTCCATCTAGATATAGGACTAAGGTTTAAGGAATATTAGTGAATAAATAGTTGGGTTATCTATCCCCTTTGCATTTCCCTTGACTTACTCTCTATACCTCTGAATCATATCTTTTCAAATGGTGCTATCTCCTCATACACCATCAGAAAGCATGGGTTATCTAATACCAGTTGACGGGAATACTGATGGGAGATATCTTGCTATGGTAGATGGTTAACACCAGAGGCAACCCCGGTGGCAGTGGAAGCAACCAGAACCAGAACCCACCACCTCCACCACCGCCACTCACCATGGAGCAGATGATGCAGATACAACTCCAGCTGACATAGCAGATGGCGCAAACCATAGCACTGATGCAGCAGAATCAGCAGAACCCGCCCCAACAGCACTACGTGCAACCCCGAGATAAAAGGGGCGAGTTTATGAAGGGACGTCCTCCTACCTTCAACAAGTCTAGCGACCCAATGCAAGCAGAGGACTGGCTCAAGGCAGTGGAACGACAGCTGGACATCGCACAGTGCAACGACCGGGAGAAGGTGTTGTATGGAAGTGGACAGCTCTAGGGAGCAGCTTTGGACTGGTGGGATGCGTACCAGTATGCTCACCCCAATTGTGATCAGATCACTTGGCAGGAGTTCCGCGACAGCTTCCGTTCTCACCACGTGCCGGAAGCGCTGATGACCTTGAAGAAGAAGGAGTTCCTGGCGTTGAAGCAGGAAGGTATGAGTGTCACCGCTTATCGTGACAAGTTCATTGAGTTGGCCCGTTATGCTCCAGAGGACGTGAATACGGATAGGAAGATGCAGACCCGATTCTGTGATGGCCTGCATGATACACTCCAGTACCAGCTCCTGTGTTCCAAGTTCGCCACTTTTCAAGAACTGGTGGATAGCGCACTACTGCTGGAGCACAAGCACCGTGAGATGGAGGAAAAGAAGAGGAAGCTTCAAGGCACACCGTCAGGAAGCAATGTTCGCCCTCGCTTCAATCCTCAACAAGGAAACCAGCAGATGGTGACTCCACAGCGTTTCCAGGGACAGTCCGGTATGATGAACCGCAACCAGTATCAGCAACGACCCCAGTACCAGCCGCGTCCCCAGTACCCCTCAGCACTACCTCAGCAGCGCCCCCAAAACCAGCCACAGAGTGGTCCTGTCCAACGCCCCAATCCGACCAACAATGAACCTACGGCTCCGAGGTGTTTTGGTTGTGGTGAGTTGGGACACTATGCCAGTGCTTGTCCTCGCAAGGCTCAGAACGCCGTTGGTCAGAACAGCAATCAGAGGGTTGGACAACCACAGAACCGGAACGGGAACCAGCAGCAGAACCCGGCGAGAGGAAAGGTCAACCACATGGGTGCGGAAACCACAGAAGGAGCAACGGATGTCGTTGTCGGTACGTTCCCTGTCAACTCGTCTCTCGCAACTGTTTTGTTTGATACTGGAGCTTCGCATGCTTTCATATCTGCTGCTTTCGTGAAAAAGAACATGATGATCATGCAACCTATGGGGAACCCCATGGTAGTTAGTTCACCTGGGGGAGAACAGCGTGCCACATTACGTTGCCCCTGTATCACCATCACAATAAGGGGGGTAGACTTTGTGGTGAACCCGATAGTCCTAGAAACCCTTGGGTTTGACTTGATTCTGGGTATGAGCTGGTTAGCCAGATATGATGGGGTGATTCAATGTTCCAAGAGAACAGTGCAGCTGACAGCAAAGACTGGTGAGAAAGTGGAGTACCAAGCAGCTAGTCCCTTGGGACACAATCAGATCTACCAAGCCGAAGGTGTAGCACTGGAAGACATCAGAGTGGTGTGCGAAGTCCCAGACGTGTTTCCAGATGAGTTACCAGGTATGCCCCCAGACCGCGAAGTTGAATTTGTTATTGATCTTAAGCCTGGTACTGCACCTATAGCTAAGAGGCCATATAGAATGGGAGTAAAAGAACTAGAGAAACTTAAGGAGGAGTTAAGGGCATTGTTAGCAAAAGGGTATATTCGTCCTAGTTCATCCCCTTGGGGAGCACCGGTTTTGTTTGTGGATAAGAAAGATGGGACTCAGAGATCGTGTGTGGATTATCGAGCTTTGAATGAAGTGACCATCAAGAACAAGTACCCCCTGCCAAGGATTGATGATCTCTTTGACCAGTTGAAAGGAGCGTGTGTGTTCTCTAAGATCGATCTCCGATCCGGTTACCATCAGATGAGGATACGAGTGACTGACATCCCCAAAACAGCCTTCACAACCCGATATGGTCTATATGAGTTCACAGTCATGTCTTTTGGATTGACAAATGCACCGGCATACTTCATGTACTTGATGAACAGTGTGTTCATGGACTATCTTGACAAATTCGTAGTGGTGTTCATTGACGATATTTTGGTTTTCTCCAAGAATGAGGAAGAGCATGAAGAACATCTGAGGTTGGTGATGCAGAGACTTCGTGAGCATCAGTTGTATGCCAAGCTGAGCAAGTGTGAGTTTTGGTTGAAGGAAGTAGCATTCTTGGGACACGTACTGTCCAATGGTGGAGTGGCAGTTGATCCGAAGAAGGTTAGTGATGTGTTGAGTTGGAATCCGCCTAAGGATGTAAGTGAAATCAGAAGTTTCCTTGGAATGGCTGGATATTATCGGAGGTTTATTGAAGGATTCTCCAAGATTGCTAAACCCCTGACGGCGTTATTGGAGAAAAATGCCAAGTTTGTCTGGACTGAAGAGTGTCAAGTCAGCTTTGAGGAATTGAAGAAGAGGTTGACAACGGCACCTGTGCTAGTGTTGCCGGATATAACCAAGAGCTTCTCTATCTACTGCGATGCATCTCGTCTAGGATTGGGATGTGTGCTCATGCAGGAAGCCGATAACCATAATCCACAGGGACACCGACTGGTTGTGTCGGGTAGTTCTGCTCATGTTTCCTCAACTGCCTCGATGCATACGCCAACGGCACCTGTACTAGCTGTGCTCAACCAGTCGGTGTCCCTGTGGATTATGGTTATCGGCTTCGTCTTCGTCTCCGTTTAGAGAGAGTTAATAAAGAGTCTTCCGCTGTTTTGTTTAGTTATTTGAGTCAAACTCTGATGTAAAACCATTTTATTCGAGCATATGTACTCTGTTTATCATATTTGTTATCTATATGTGTTCTACGGACTTCCTGGGCACACATATAGTAGCATTCGGGTTTCTGTGTAAATCCGGGTGTGACAGATTGGTATCAGAGCCGTGCTGACTGTAGGGACGCAGCCTAGTTAGAACGGTTGATAAATCACTAGGAGACCACCATGATTTTGTTTCAAACCATTTAGTTACGCTTTTCAAAACCAGTGCTGTCGAGTCTTGTGTGAATCATGTCTTTGGGTGCTTGATTTTGTTGTTATTATGCTTATGTTTGATTTGGATCTTTGTAATGATTGTGATGGTCATAGACGCAAGTCTATCTCCATCTAGATATAGGACTAAGGTTTAAGGAATATTAGTGAATAAATAGTTGGGTTATCTATCCCCTTTGCATTTCCCTTGACTTACTCTCTATACCTCTGAATCATATCTTTTCAAATGCTGCTATCTCCTCATACACCATCTGCAAGCATGGGTTATCTAATACCAGTTGACGGGAATACTGATGGGAGATATCTTGCTATGGTAGATGGTTAACACCAGAGGCAACCCCGGTGGCAGTGGAAGCAACCAGAACCAGAACCCACCACCTCCACCACCGCCACTCACCATGGAGCAGATGATGCAGATACAACTCCAGCTGACACAGCAGATGGCGCAAACCATAGCACTGATGCAGCAGAATCAGCAGAACCCGCCCCAACAGCACTACGTGCAACCCCGAGATAAAAGGGGCGAGTTTATGAAGGGACGTCCTCCTACCTTCAACAAGTCTAGCGACCCAATGCAAGCAGAGGACTGGCTCAAGGCAGTGGAACGACAGCTGGACATCGCACAGTGCAACGACCTGGAGAAGGTGTTGTATGGAAGTGGACAGCTCTAGGGAGCAGCTTTGGACTGGTGGGATGCGTACCAGTATGCTCACCCCAATTGTGATCAGATCACTTGGCAGGAGTTCCGCGACAGCTTCCGTTCTCACCACGTGCCGGAAGCGCTGATGACCTTGAAGAAGAAGGAGTTCCTGGCGTTGAAGCAGGAAGGTATGAGTGTCACCGCTTATCGTGACAAGTTCATTGAGTTGGCCCGTTATGCTCCAGAGGACGTGAATACGGATAGGAAGAAGCAGACCCGATTCCGTGACGGCCTGCATGATACACTCCAGTACCAGCTCCTGTGTTCCAAGTTCGCCACTTTTCAAGAACTGGTGGATAGCGCACTACTGCTGGAGCACAAGCGCCGTGAGATGGAGGAAAAGAAGAGGAAGCTTCAAGGCACACCGTCAGGAAGCAATGTTCGCCCTCGCTTCAATCCTCAACAAGGAAACCAGCAGATGGTGACTCCACAGCGTTTCCAGGGACAGTCCGGTATGATTAACCGCAACCAGTATCAGCAACGACCCCAGTACCAGCCGCGTCCCCAGTACCCCTCAGCACTACCTCAGCAGCGCCCCCAAAACCAGCCACAGAGTGGTCCTGTCCAACGCCCCAATCCGACCAACAATGCACCTACGGCTCCGAGGTGTTTTGGTTGTGGTGAGTTGGGACACTATGCCAGTGCTTGTCCTCGCAAGGCTCAGAACGCCGTTGGTCAGAACAGCAATCAGAGGGTTGGACAACCACAGAACCGGAACGGGAACCAGCAGCAGAACCCGGCGAGAGGAAAGGTCAACCACATGGGTGCGGAAACCACAGAAGGAGCAACGGATGTCGTTGTGGGTACGTTCCCTGTCAACTCGTCTCTCGCAACTGTTTTGTTTGATACTGGAGCTTCGCATGCTTTCATATCTGCTGCTTTCGTGAAAAAGAACATGATGATCATGCAACCTATGGGGAACCCCATGGTAGTTAGTTCACCTGGGGGAGAACAGCGTGCCACATTACGTTGCCCCTGTATCACCATCACAATAAGGGGGGTAGACTTTGTGGTGAACCCGATAGTCCTAGAAACCCTTGGGTTTGACTTGATTCTGGGTATGAGCTGGTTAGCCAGATACGATGGGGTGATTCAATGTTCCAAGAGAACAGTGCAGCTGACAGCAAAGACTGGTGAGAAAGTGGAGTACCAAGCAGCTAGTCCCTTGGGACACAATCAGATCTACCAAGCCGAAGGTGTAGCACTGGAAGACATCAGAGTGGTGTGCGAATTCCCAGACGTGTTTCCAGATGAGTTACCAGGTATGCCCCAGACCGCGAAGTTGAATTTGTTATTGATCTTAAGCCTGGTACTGCACCTATAGCTAAGAGGCCATATAGAATGGGAGTAAAAGAACTAGAGAAACTTAAGGAGGAGTTAAGGGCATTGTTAGCAAAAGGGTATATTCGTCCTAGTTCATCCCCTTGGGGAGCACCGGTTTTGTTTGTGGATAAGAAAGATGGGACCCAGAGATCGTGTGTGGATTATCGAGCTTTGAATGAAGTGACCATCAAGAACAAGTACCCGCTGCCAAGGATTGATGATCTCTTCGACCAGTTGAAAGGAGCGTGTGTGTTCTCTAAGATCGATCTCCGATCCGGTTACCATCAGATGAGGATACGAGTGACTGACATCCCCAAAACAGCCTTGACAACCCGATATGGTCTATATGAGTTCACAGTCATGTCTTTTGGATTGACAAATGCACCGGCATACTTCATGTACTTGATGAACAGTGTGTTCATGGACTATCTTGACAAATTCGTAGTGGTGTTCATTGACGATATTTTGGTTTTCTCCAAGAATGAGGAAGAGCATGAAGAACATCTGAGGTTGGTGATGCAGAGACTTCGTGAGCATCAGTTGTATGCCAGCTGAGCAAGTGTGAGTTTTGGTTGAAGGAAGTAGCATTCTTGGGACACGTACTGTCCAATGGTGGAGTGGCAGTCGATCCGAAGAAGGTTAGTGATGTGTTGAGTTGGAATCCGCCTAAGGATGTAAGTGAAATCAGAAGTTTCCTTGGAATGGCTGGATATTATCGGAGGTTTATTGAAGGATTCTCCAAGATTGCTAAACCCCTGACGGCGTTATTGGAGAAAAATGCCAAGTTTGTCTGGACTGAAGAGTGTCAAGTCAGCCTTGAGGAATTGAAGAAGATGTTGACAACGGCACCTGTGCTAGTGTTGCCGGATATAACCAAGAGCTTCTCTATCTACTGCGATGCATCTCGTCTAGGATTGGGATGTGTGCTCATGCAGGAAGGCAGAGTAGTAGCGTATGCATCGAGGCAGTTGAGGAAACATGAGCAGAACTACCCAACACACGATCTGGAGTTAGCAGCTGTGGTGCATGCTTTGAAAATTTGGAGGCATTACTTGATTGGACATAAGTGTGATATTTACACTGACCACAAGAGTCTCAAGTATGTGTTCACACAGTCAGATCTGAATATGAGACAACGTCGTTGGTTAGAACTGATCAAGGACTACGATCTGGAGATTCATTATCATCCAGGGAAGGCCAACTTGGTGGCAGATGCTCTGAGTAGAAGGAGTTACGTGAATAAGATCACGGGACATTGCTTATCGGAGGAACTCAGTTCAGAGTTTGAAAGGATGAGTTTGGGATTTGTGACTAGCGTCACCGAGATGGCAGTAGAACCGACCTTGGAACAAGAGATCCGAAAAGGACAGCTCACAGATGAGAAGATCAAGGAGATCGTGGAACTGGTGGCATTAGGAAAAGCCCCTGGTTTTCGAGTGGATGACCAAGGGACATTGTGGTATGAGAAGAGGATCTGTGTACCAGATATAGTGCAGATCAGGGATGCAATTCTCAGGGAAGCCCATGAATCGGCATATTCGATACACCCAGGTAGTACCAAGATGTACCAAGATATCAAAGAGAGATTTTGGTGGTATGGATTGAAGAGAGATGTGGCCACATACGTAGCTTTATGTGACACGTGTCAGAGAGTCAAGGCTGAACATCAGAGGCCAGCAGGTTTGCTCCAGCCCCTGAAGGTACCTGAATGGAAGTGGGAAGAGATCGGTATGGATTTCATCACCGGCTTACCTCGCACTCTGTAACACCCTAAAAATGCCTATTTTAAAAATTTAGTAATTAAATTGTTTTTTTTATTTATTTAATTTGATGCTCATATTTATCTAAGGAAAATAAATTATTTATGAGAAATAAAATTAAATATAAGGTTAGAAACATTTTTGTTGCATTCATGCCGACTGCATTGTGTTTTGTTTGTGTGTGGTTCAGTTGGAATTTAAATTCTGTTTAAATTCGAATTTGAATCGCTGCGTTTGGAGCTCTAGAAAAGTTTCTGCGGCTCGAGTCCGTTTTTCCTCCCTTAACTCTTTCCCCCGTCCAAATTTGGCCCTCCTATTTCTTTTTCTTCCGCAGCGGCCCAGCCTATCTCTCCCCGCTTTCGGCCCAGTCCGGCCTGCTTAGCCGCCCCGGCCTGCCCCTCTCTCACTCCGCGCCAGCCCGCCTCCCCTCGCTTGCGGCCCAAATCGGCCCATCAAGCCAGCCCACCGCAGCGTCGCCCCCTCCACGCCGACTGACGCCCGGGTCCCACCCGTCAGGCCGTCTCCTTGCTCCAGCCGAGTTCGAGTCCGGCCCGGCCATGGAGTCCGGCCGAGGCACGGGCGCGAACGCCAAGAACCGACCGGACTCTCCCTCGTCCACCCTATTTAAGCCCCGCCGCCGCTTCCCAACCCCTGTCGAAACCCCTCGCGCCGCCAAATCTCCTCCGCTCGAGCTCGCATCGCCGCCGCCGCGGTTCCCAAAATCGCCGCCGTCGATCCGCCGGTCTAGCGCCGCCCCGTCGCCAACGACCGCCGGAGAAGCTTCGCTAGAAGGTTTGCATGCTCCCGAGCCCCTCCTTGCCCTTTTTTCCCCCCTGTCGCGTGCCGCCGCCGCGCATGGTCGCCCGCCGCCTCTGCTCGTCGTCGCCGGCCGCCGCTGTTGTGTCGCCGCCAACGAGAACCTCCCAGTCGCACTCGCTGTCGTCCCGTGAGTCTGTAGCGCCCGGCCATGCTCCAAACCATGCTCCGTAGCGCCGCCGCCGCTCTTCACCGACGCAGCCGAGCGCCGCCGCCGCCATGGTTACCTGCGCGCCCCCCTCCGCTGCACCGCCGACGACTTGAGCCCTCTGGCCGAGTTCGCCAAGCCGCGACGCATCTGTAGGGCCAATCCCCGTCCCAAACCGAGGCTCCTAGCTCGATTTCGAGCAACGCCGGCGAAGCGCCGCCGCTCGCCGCCGCAGTTCTGCTCGCCGGCGACACCCCCCTCTCCCCGATCTAATCTCTGCCCTCCAATCCAAAACCAGCGGTTCAGATCGAGTCAACCGAGCTAGGTCAAAGTTGACCATACCGGTCAACTGAGTCAGCCTCGGCCGTTTTGCAAAAGAACCCCTGTCCTTTTTCAAAATTAACCCGCAGTCCTGTTTTATTCAAAAATAATTACAATTAAGTCCTGATTTTTACAGAAAACCCCCTGCCTTATTTAAAAATAGTACCCGAGGTCCTGTTTTGGTTAATTTGCAAATAAAACCTTCTGTTTTCATATAAAATTATGTTTTAGCCCCTGGGTTTTTGCAAATAAGCCCCTGGAACTTTTAAAACTTTGCCAGCAAGTCCCTGAACCTTAGAAAAGCCATAACTTCTTCGTTTTAGCTCCGATTTGAGTGATTTTCGCGCTCACGTGTTCGTAGCGAAGCGTAGATTAGTTTCTAAGCCTTCTTTTGTTCTGTTTTTATTGTTTGGTGTACTGTTCTAATAGATTAATATTGTTTGCATGTACTGGCTTGTATGGATGCTTGTGTGTTGATGTATGAGTCCAGTCGGTGAGCCGTACGCATTTGAGTTCGAGGGTTACGAGGAGCAAGACCAACAGCAGCAGCAAGAGCAACAGCAGCAGTTGGACGAAGGCAAGTACAGCACGGACAATCCTTGCTACCTAAACACACCTTTACATTAACCACTGCATATGCATGTGTCTAAATTGTTCCTATTAAGGTTGTTCCTAGTTTTGTTTATCCTATACCTTGATTACCCTGGGTTTTTGCATTTGGGTAGACCTTTGCTAAGCGCCGCTACTGTTACCAATGTTTAACTATTAATCTTGACTTAATGGTTCACTTCAATGTTAATATTAAAATTTGCTTTTTAGCAACATGGATCAGGGAGCTAGGGCGTATGTTTCATGCTTGGCCCTAGTGTCTCTCCGTAAGGACTGGTTCTTAAAGCGGCAACCCAGGAACCTGTCGCCACCACCGGAACTATAATGGCTCTGGTCTTGGACGAGTAGCATGTACGGCTCTAGCTTGACAGTAGTTACCGACGGGCCGACGGCGTTATGGGAAGCATGGGTGAGAGTATGGTTTGATCCACCGAGGACGGAGTATCCGTTGGCTATGTCCCCGTGAGGCACAGTCCCGTGTTGGGAGCTTCTGTATGGCGGGGGTTCCACACGTTGCGCTATTTATTTTGTTGTTGTTGTTCTTTTCCGCGCTTGGACGCCATTGACCCCCTCGTGTTGCGACATGGGCGTAAGTCAATCTCGGTGCCTTGGGTCATGCTGCCTAGGTTGTACCATAACGGCTACTGTTTTGTTAGGGTGTCTTGTGAAAAGCCTCGTAGCGTCCCTATGCAGTCACACCTCGGAAGTGTTGATGTGCGTGGTTGGGTGCAAAGTTCCTTTGAACTTTTACGCGACTGGTGGGTAAAGGGCGAAACCTCTGCAGAGTGTATAATCTATCATGATAGCCTTGCTCAGGGTCAAGAGCGGCCTGGATCCTTTTTGATTAGAAGTTGATGTTTATTATTGATTAATGTTCACCTCTACTTCATTAATTGGGAATTGCAACTGGGATTCACTTAATTGTAGTAATCTTGGTTTATGTTAAAATGAATCAACTAAAATTTGCTAATGCAGTACAGCCGTGTCAAGCCTTTCTTTTAAGCCTTCATTACCCGTGATGTATTTGCTAAGTAAGACAATTACTTACACTTGCCATTCAACAAAATCCCGGATGGGTAACAGATGGATTAGATGGTACTGCTGCTATTGAATTTCCTGAAGATCTGCCATTCTACTAGCTGTGCTCAACCAGTCAGAGTCCCTGTGGATTATGGATTTCGGCTTCGTCTTCGTCTTCGTTTAGAGAGAGTTAATAAATAGTCTTCCGCTGTGTTATTTAGTTATTTTAGTCAAACTCTGATGTAAAACCATTTTATTCGAGCATATGTACTCTGTTTATCATATTTGTTAGCTATATGTGTTCTGTGGACTTCCTGGGCACACATATAGTAGCATTCGGGTTTCTGTGTAAATCCAGGTGTGACAGATTGGTATCAGAGCCAGGTTGACTGTAGGAACGCAGCCTAGTTAGAACGGTTGAAAAATCACTAGGAGACCACCATGATTTTGTTCCAGATTATTTAGTTACGTTTTTTTTTTCAAAACCAGTGCTGTCGAGTCTTGTGTGAATCATGTCTTTGGGTGCTTGATTTTACTGTTATTATGCTTATGTTTGATTTGGATCTTTGTAATGGTTGTGATGGTCATAGACGCAAGTCTATCTCCATCTAGTTGTAGGACTAAGGTTTAAGGAATATTAGTGAATAAATAGTTTGGGTTATCCATCTCCTTTGCACCTCCTCAGTCTTACTCTTTATCGTATCTTTCCAAGTACTGCTATCTTCTCATACACCATCTGCAAGCCTGGGTTATCTAATACCGGTTGGCGGGAATACTGATGGGAGATCTCTTGATATGGTAGATGGTTAACACCAGAAGCAACCCCGGAGGCAGTGGAAGCATCCAGAACCAGAACCCACCACCTCCACCACCGCCACTCACCATGGAGCAGATGATGCAGATGCAACTCCAGCTGACACAGCAGATGGCGCAAACCATAGCACTGATGCAGCAGAATCAGCAGAACCCGCCCCAACAGCACTACGTGCAGCCCAGAGATAAAAGGGTCGAGTTTATGAAGGGACGCCCTCCTACCTTCAACAAGTCTAGCGACCCAATGCAAGCAGAGGACTGGCTCAAGGCAGTGGAACGACAGCTGGACATCGCACAGTGCAACGACCGGGAGAAGGTGTTGTATGGAAGCGGACAGCTCCAGGGAGCAGCTTTGGATTGGTGGGATGCGTACCAATATGCTCACCCCAATCCTGATCAGATCACTTGGCAGGAGTTCCGCGACAGCTTCCGTTCTCACCACGTGCCGGAAGCTCTGATGACCTTGAAGAAGAAGGAGTTCCTGGCATTGAAGCAAGAAGGTATGAGTGTCACCGCTTATCGTGACAAGTTCATTGAGTTGGCCCGTTATGCTCCAGAGGACGTGAATACGGATAGGAAGAAGCAGACCCGATTCCGTGATGGCCTGCATGATACACTCCAGTACCAACTCCTGTGCTCTAGGTTCGCCACTTTTCAAGAACTGGTGGATAGCGCCCTACTGCTGGAGCACAAGCGCCGTGAGATGGAAGAAAAGAAGAGAAAGCTTCAAGGCGCACCGTCAGGAAGCAATGTTCGCCCTCGCTTCAATCCTCAGCAAGGAAACCAGCAGATGGTGACTCCACAGCGTTTCCAGGGACAGTCCGGTTTGATGAACCGCAACCAGTATCAGCCACGTCCCCAGTACCCCTCAGCACTACCTCAGCAGCGTCCTCAGAACCAACCACAGAGCGGTCCTGTCCAACGCTCCAATCCAACCAACAATGCACCTACGGCTCCGAGGTGTTTTGGTTGTGGTGAGCTGGGACACTATGCCAGCGCTTGCCCTCGCAAGGCTCAGAACGCCGTCGGTCAGAACAACAACCAGAGGATTGGACAACCGCAGCACCAGAACGGGAATCAGCAGCAGAACCCAGCGAGAGGAAAGGTCAACCACATGGGTGCGGAAACCACAGAAGGAGCAACGGATGTCGTTGTGGGTACGTTCCCTGTCAACTCGTCTCTCGCAACTGTTTTGTTTGATACTGGAGCTTCGCATGCTTTCATATCTGCTGCTTTCGTGAAAAAGAACATGATGATCTTGCAACCTATGGGGAACCCCATGGTAGTTAGTTCACCTGGGGGAGAACAGCGTGCCACTTTACGTTGCCCCTGTATCACCATCACAATAAGGGGGGTAGACTTTGTGGTGAACCCGATAGTCCTAGAAACTCTTGGGTTTGACTTGATTCTGGGTATGAGCTGGTTAGCCAGATATGATGGGGTGATTCAATGCTCCAAAAGAACAGTGCAGCTGACAGCAAAGACTGGTGAGAAAGTGGAGTACCAAGCAGCTAGTCCCGTGGGACACAATCAGATCTACCAAGCAGAAGGTGTAGCACTGGAAGACATCAGAGTGGTGTGCGAATTCCCAGACGTGTTTCCAGATGAGTTACCAGGTATGCCCCCAGACCGCGAAGTTGAATTTGTTATTGATCTTAAGCCTGGTACTGCACCTATAGCTAAGAGGCCATATAGAATGGGAGTAAAAGAACTAGAGAAACTTAAGGAGGAATTAAGGGCGTTGTTAGCAAAAGGGTATATTCGTCCTAGTTCGTCCCCTTGGGGAGCACCAGTTTTGTTTGTGGATAAGAAAGATGGGACCCAGAGATTGTGTGTGGATTATCGAGCTTTGAATGAAGTAACCATCAAGAACAAGTACCCGTTGCCAAGGATTGATGATCTCTTCGACCAGTTGAAAGGAGCGTGTGTGTTCTCTAAGATCGATCTCCGATCCGGTTACCATCAGATGAGGATACGAGCGACAGACATCCCCAAAACAGCCTTCACAACCCGATATGGTCTATATGAGTTCACAGTCATGTCTTTTGGTTTGACAAATGCACCGGCATACTTCATGTATTTGATGAACAGTGTGTTCATGGACTATCTTGACAAGTTTGTGGTAGTGTTCATTGATGACATTCTGGTTTTCTCCAAGAACGAGGAAGAACACGAAGAACATCTGAGGTTGGTGATGCAGAGACTTCGTGAGCATCAGTTGTATGCCAAGCTGAGCAAGTGTGAGTTTTGGTTGAAGGAAGTAGCATTCTTGGGACACGTACTGTCCAACGGTGGAGTGGCAGTCGATCCGAAGAAGGTTAGTGATGTGTTGAGTTGGAATCCGCCTAAGGATGTAAGTGAAATCAGAAGTTTCCTTGGAATGGCTGGATACTATCGGAGGTTTATTGAAGGATTCTCCAAGATTGCTAAACCCCTGACGGCGTTATTGGAGAAAAATGCCAAGTTTGTCTGGACCGAAGAGTGTCAAGTTAGCTTTGAGGAATTGAAGAAGAGATTGACAACGGCACCTGTGCTAGTGTTGCCGGATATAACCAAGAGCTTCTCTATCTACTGTGATGCATCTCGTCTAGGATTGGGATGTGTGCTCATGCAGGAAGGCAGAGTAGTAGCGTATGCATCAAGGCAGTTGAGGAAACATGAGCAGAACTACCCGACACACGATCTAGAGTTGGCAGCTGTAGTACATGCTTTGAAGATTTGGAGGCATTACTTGATTGGTCATAAATGTGAAATTTACACTGACCACAAGAGTCTCAAGTATGTGTTCACACAGTCAGATCTGAATATGAGACAACGTCGTTGGTTAGAACTAATCAAGGACTACGATCTGAAGATTCATTATCATCCAGGGAAGGCCAACTTGGTGGCAGATGCTCTGAGTAGAAGGAGTTACGTGAATAAGATCACGGGACATTGTTTGTCGGAGGAACTCAGTTTAGAGTTTGAAAGGATGAGTTTGGGATTTGTGACTAGCGTCACCGAGATGGCAGTAGAACCGACCTTGGAACAAGAGATCCGAAAAGGACAGCTCACAGATGAGAAGATCAAGGAGATCGTGGAACTGGTGGCATTAGGAAAAGCCCCTGGTTTTCGAGTGGATGACCAAGGAACATTGTGGTACGAGAAGAGGATCTGTGTACCAGATATAGTGCAGATCAGGGATGCAATTCTCAGGGAAGCCCATGAATCGGCATATTCGATACAACCAGGTAGTACTAAGATGTACCAAGACATCAAAGAGAGATTTTGGTGGTACGGATTGAAGAAAGATGTGGCCACATACGTAGCTCTATGTGACACGTGTCAGAGAGTCAAGGCTGAACATCAGAGACCAGCAGGTTTGCTCCAGCCCCTGAAGGTACCTGAATGGAAGTGGGAAGAAGTCGGTATGGATTTCATCACTGGCTTACCTCGCACTCAGAGAGGATTTGACTCAATTTGGGTAATCGTGGATCGTCTGACCAAGGTGGCGCATTTCTTACCAGTAAAGACCACCTACTCGGGAGCAAGACTAGCAGAGTTGTATATGGAGAGGATTGTGTGTTTGCATGGGGTACCGAAAAGAATAGTGTCTGATCGAGGTACCCAGTTCACATCACATTTTTGGCGACAATTGCATGAGTCTATGGACACTAAGCTACAGTTCAGTTCAGCATACCATCCGCAGACAGATGGGCAGACAGAACGGACGAACCAGATATTGGAGGATATGTTGAGAGCATGTGCTCTACAATACGGTGCCAGTTGGGACAAGAGTTTACCATATGCTGAATTCTCATACAACAACAGCTATCAGAAGAGTCTGCAGATGGCCCCATTCGAGGCTCTGTATGGCAGAAAGTGTAGGACACCACTATTCTGGAATCAGACCGGAGAAAGTCAGGTATTTGGACCTGAGATACTAAGAGAAGCAGAGCGACAAGTACAGATAATTAGACGGAATCTGAAAGTGGCACAATCCAGACAGAAGAGCTATGCGGATAACCGACGGAGAGATCTCAGCTTTGAAGTTGGAGATTTCGTGTATCTCAAGGTGTCACCCATGAGAGGCGTGAAGAGGTTCAACGTCAAGGGCAAGTTAGCACCTCGATACATTGGACCGTTCAAGGTACTTGGTCGGAAAGGTGAGGTGGCATATCAGTTAGAGCTACCAGAGAAGTTAGCAGGAGTACATGATGTGTTCCATGTGTCTCAGTTGAAAAAGTGCTTGCGAGTACCTGAGGAACAGATTCCGATTGATGAACTAAATGTGGAGGAAGATCTTACCTATACTGAGCATCCTGTCAGAATTTTGGAAGAGTCAGAGAGAGTCACCAGAAATAAAGTGATACGGATGTGCAAGGTACAGTGGAGCCGTCATTCAGTGGATGAAGCAACTTGGGAAAGAGAAGAAGATCTCAGAGCAGAGTATCCACAGTTATTCCGATCCACATCCGAATCTCGAGGACGAGATTCATCTTAAGGGGGGGTAGGTTTGTAACACCCTAAAAATGCCTATTTTAAAAATTTAGTAATTAAATTGTTTTTTTTATTTATTTAATTTGATGCTCATATTTATCTAAGGAAAATAAATTATTTATGAGAAATAAAATTAAATATAAGGTTAGAAACATTTTTGTTGCATTCATGCCGACTGCATTGTGTTTTGTTTGTGTGTGGTTCACTTGGAATTTAAATTCTGTTTAAATTCGAATTTGAATCACTGCGTTTGGAGCTCTAGAAAAGTTTCTGCGGCTCGAGTCCGTTTTTCCTCCCTTAACTCTTTCCCCCGTCCAAATTTGGCCCTCCTATTTCTTTTTCTTCCGCAGCGGCCCAGCCTATCTCTCCCCGCTTTCGGCCCAGTCCGGCCTGCTTAGCCGCCCCGGCCTGCCCCTCTCTCACTCCGCGCCAGCCCGCCTCCCCTCGCTTGCGGCCCAAGTCGGCCCATCAAGCCAGCCCACCGCAGCGTCGCCCCCTCCACGCCGACTGACGCCCGGGTCCCACCCGTCAGGCCGTCTCCTTGCTCCAGCCGAGTTCGAGTCCGGCCCGGCCATGGAGTCCGGCCGAGGCACGGGCGCAAACGCCAAGAACCGACCGGACTCTCCCTCGTCCACCCTATTTAAGCCCCGCCGCCGCTTCCCAACCCCTGTCGAAACCCCTCGCGCCGCCAAATCTCCTCCGCTCGAGCTCGCATCGCCGCCGCCGCGGTTCCCAAAATCGCCGCCGTCGATCCGCCGGTCTAGCGCCGCCCCGTCGCCAACGACCGCCGGAGAAGCTTCGCTAGAAGGTTTGCATGCTCCCGAGCCCCTCCTTGCCCTTTTTTCCCCCCTGTCGCGTGCCGCCGCCGCGCATGGTCGCCCGCCGCCTCTGCTCGTCGTCGCCGGCCGCCGCTGTTGTGTCGCCGCCAACGAGAACCTCCCAGTCGCACTCGCTGTCGTCCCGTGAGTCTGTAGCGCCCGGCCATGCTCCAAACCATGCTCCGTAGCGCCGCCGCCGCTCTTCACCGACACAGCCGAGCGCCGCCGCCGCCATGGTTACCTGCGCGCCCCCCTCCGCTGCACCGCCGACGACTTGAGCCCTCTGGCCGAGTTCGCCAAGCCGCGACGCATCTGTAGGGCCAATCCCCGTCCCAAACCGAGGCTCCTAGCTCGATTTCGAGCAACGCCGGCGAAGCGCCGCCGCTCGCCGCCGCAGTTCTGCTCGCCGGCGACACCCCCCTCTCCCCGATCTAATCTCTGCCCTCCAATCCAAAACCAGCGGTTCAGATCGAGTCAACCGAGCTAGGTCAAAGTTGACCATACCGGTCAACTGAGTCAGCCTCGGCCGTTTTGCAAAAGAACCCCTGTCCTTTTTCAAAATTAACCCGCAGTCCTGTTTTATTCAAAAATAATTACAATTAAGTCCTGATTTTTACAGAAAACCCCCTGCCTTATTTAAAAATAGTACCCGAGGTCCTGTTTTGGTTAATTTGCAAATAAACCCTTCTGTTTTCATATAAAATTATGTTTTAGCCCCTGGGTTTTTGCAAATAAGCCCCTGGAACTTTTAAAACTTTGCCAGCAAGTCCCTGAACCTTAGAAAAGCCATAACTTCTTCGTTTTAGCTCCGATTTGAGTGATTTTCGCGCTCACGTGTTCGTAGCGAAGCGTAGATTAGTTTCTAAGCCTTCTTTTGTTCTGTTTTTATTGTTTGGTGTACTGTTCTAATAGATTAATATTGTTTGCATGTACTGGCTTGTATGGATGCTTGTGTGTTGATGTATGAGTCCAGTCGGTGAGCCGTACGCATTTGAGTTCGAGGGTTACGAGGAGCAAGACCAACAGCAGCAGCAAGAGCAACAGCAGCAGTTGGACGAAGGCAAGTACAGCACGGACAATCCTTGCTACCTAAACACACCTTTACATTAACCACTGCATATGCATGTGTCTAAATTGTTCCTATTAAGGTTGTTCCTAGTTTTGTTTATCCTATACCTTGATTACCCTGGGTTTTTGCATTTGGGTAGACCTTTGCTAAGCGCCGCTACTGTTACCAATGTTTAACTGTTAATCTTGACTTAATGGTTCACTTCAATGTTAATATTAAAATTTGCTTTTTAGCAACATGGATCAGGGAGCTAGGGCGTATGTTTCATGCTTGGCCCTAGTGTCTCTCCGTAAGGACTGGTTCTTAAAGCGGCAACCCAGGAACCTGTCGCCACCACCGGAACTATAATGGCTCTGGTCTTGGACGAGTAGCATGTACGGCTCTAGCTTGACAGTAGTTACCGACGGGCCGACGGCGTTATGGCAAGCATGGGTGAGAGTATGGTTTGATCCACCGAGGACGGAGTATCCGTTGGCTATGTCCCCGTGAGGCACAGTCCCGTGTTGGGAGCTTCCGTATGGCGGGGGTTCCACACGTTGCGCTATTTATTTTGTTGTTGTTGTTCTTTTCCGCGCTTGGACGCCATTGACCCCCTCGTGTTGCGACATGGGCGTAAGTCAATCTCGGTGCCTTGGGTCATGCTGCCTAGTTTGTACCATAACGGCTACTGTTTTGTTAGGGTGTCTTGTGAAAAGCCTCGTAGCGTCCCTATGCAGTCACACCTCGGAAGTGTTGATGTGCGTGGTTGGGTGCAAAGTTCCTTTGAACTTTTACGCGACTGGTGGGTAAAGGGTGAAACCTCTGCAGAGTGTATAATCTATCATGATAGCCTTGCTCAGGGTCAAGAGCGGCCTGGATCCTTTTTGATTAGAAGTTGATGTTTATTATTGATTAATGTTCACCTCTACTTCATTAATTGGGAATTGCAACTGGGATTCACTTAATTGTAGTAATCTTGGTTTATGTTAAAATGAATCAACTAAAATTTGCTAATGCAGTACAGCCGTGTCAAGCCTTTCTTTTAAGCCTTCATTACCCGTGATGTATTTGCTAAGTAAGACAATTACTTACACTTGCCATTCAACAAAATCCCGGATGGGTAACAGATGGATTAGATGGTACTGCTGCTATTGAATTTCCTGAAGATCTGCCATTCTACTAGCTGTGCTCAACCAGTCAGAGTCCCTGTGGATTATGGATTTCGGCTTCGTCTTCGTCTTCGTTTAGAGAGAGTTAATAAATAGTCTTCCGATGTGTTATTTAGTTATTTTAGTCAAACTCTGATGTAAAACCATTTTATTCGAGCATATGTACTCTGTTTATCATATTTGTTAGCTATATGTGTTATGTGGACTTCCTGGGCACACATATAGTAGCATTCGGGTTTCTGTGTAAATCCGGGTGTGACACACTCAGAGGGGATTTGACTCAATTTGGGTAATCGTGGATCGTCTGACCAAGGTGGCGCATTTCCTACCAGTAAAGACCACCTACTCGGGAGCCATACTAGCAGAGTTGTATATGGAGAGGATTGTGTGTTTGCATGGGGTACCAAAAAGAATAGTGTCAGATCGAGGTACCCAGTTCACATCACACTTTTGGCGACAATTGCATGAGTCTATGGACACTAAGCTACAGTTCAGTTCAGCTTACCATCCGCAGACAGATGGGCAGACAGAACGGACGAATCAGATATTGGAGGATATGCTGAGAGCATGTGCCTTACAATATGGTGCCAGTTGGGATAAGAGTTTACCGTACGCGGAATTCTCGTACAACAACAGCTATCAGAAGAGTTTGCATATGGCACCATTCGAGGCTCTGTATGGCAGAAAGTGTAGGACACCACTATTCTGGAATCAGACAGGAGAAAGTCAGGTATTTGGACCTGAAATACTAAGAGAGGCAGAGCGACAAGTGCAGATAATCAGACAGAATCTGAAAGTGGCACAATCCAGACAGAAGAGCTATGCAGATAACCGACGGAGGGATCTCAGCTTCGAAATTGGAGACTTTGTGTACCTCAAGGTGTCACCCATGAGAGGCGTGAAGAGGTTCAACGTCAAGGGCAAGTTAGCACCTCGATACATTGGACCGTTCAAGGTACTTGGTCGGAAAGGTGAGGTGGCATATCAGTTAGAGCTTCCAGAGAAGTTAGCGGGAGTACATGATGTGTTCCATGTGTCTCAGTTGAAAAAGTGTTTGCGAGTACCTGAGGAACAGATTCCGATTGATGAGCTGAATGTGGAGGAAGATCTTACCTATACTGAGCATCCTGTCAGAATTTTGGAAGAGTCAGAAAGAGTCACCAGAAATAAAGTGATCCGGATGTGCAAGGTCCAGTGGAGCCGCCATTCAGTGGATGAAGCGACTTGGGAAAGAGAAGAAGACCTCAGAGCTGAATATCCACAGTTATTCCCATCCACGTCCGAATCTCGAGGACGAGATTCATCTTAAGGGGGGTAGGTTTGTAACACCCTAAAAATGCCTATTTTAAAAATTTAGTAATTAAATTGTTTTTATTTAATTTTATGCTCATATTTATCTAAGGAAAATAAATTATTTATGAGCAATAAAATTTAATATAAGGTTAGAAACATTTTTGTTGCATTCATGACGACTGCATTGAGTTTTGTTTGTGTGTGGTTCAATTGGAATTTAAATTCTGTTTAAATTCGAATTTGAATCGCTTAGTTTGGAGCTCTAGAAAAGTTTCTGCGGCCCGAGTCCGTTTTTCCTCCCTTAACTTTTTCCCCCAGCCGAATTTGGCCCTCTTTCTTTCCTAACCCCGCAGCGGCCCAACTCCCCCTGCCCACGCTTTCAGCCCAGCCGCGGCCCAGCTCTCTCCCTCTCTCTTCCTCTCGGGCCGAGCCTCGCGAGGCCCGATTCAGGCCCAAGGAGCGACGCGGCCTGTTGCGGCTTTCCTTTCCCCAGCCGGCCCAGCTCCGCGCCAGCCCGCCTCCCCTCGCTCGCGGCCCACCTCGCGGCCCAGCAGCCGCCTGTCGCGCAGCCCAGCCAGCCGGCCCGCCGCAACGCCCCGCCCCCCCTCTGCCGCTGACCGAGCGGACTCACGGGTCAGGCGTCTCCTACCTCGCGACGCGTCCTTCCTCGCTTCGGTGTCCGACCCGGACGCGGCGCCGGAGTCCCGACCGGCCACGGCACGGACGCCAAGGAGCCTGGACTCTCCTCGGGCGCCTTCAAATACCCGCCGCCCCGTCTCCCGAACTCCCTCAGACCCTAGCCATCCCGCACGCGTCCCCCGCTCGGCCGCCGCCCTAACCGCCGCCGCCGAGATCTGCGCCGCCGCAGACCCGTCGACTCGCCGCCGCTCGGGTCGAATTAACCGCCCAAGGAACTTCCCCAGCAGGTAAGCTCGCCCCCAAACCCGGTCTAGCCCCGATTCGCGCGCTGTGCCATCCCCGCCGCCGTTTTCCGAGCGCCGCCGCCGCCATAGCTCGTCGCGAGCTCGCTCCGTCGCTCTCCGCTCGTCCACAACCCCGCTGCCGCACTCGCCGCGTTACCCCGCACCCGTAGCGCCCAACCGCGTTCAAAACCGAGCACTCTAGCTTGTTTTTGCGCAACGCCGGCGAAGCGCCGCCGCTCGCCGCCGCAGCTCCGCTCGCCGCCGGTGAACCCCTCCCCTGGATCTATTTCTAGCCGCTCGATCCGAAACCTGCGGCTCAGATCGAGTCAACGAGCCGAGTCAAACCAGCTTATACCGGTCAACCTTGGCGTTTTGCAAAAGAGCCCCTGCCCTTTTTCAAAATTAACCCGCAGTCCAAATCTATTCAAAAATAATTACAATTAAGTCCTGATTTTTACAGAAAACCCCCTGACTTATTTAAAAATAGCACCCGAGGTCCTGTTTTGGTTAATTTGCAAATAAACCCTCCTGTTTTTATATAAAATTATGTTTTAGCCCCTGAGTTTTTGCAAATAAGCCCCTGGAACTTTTAAAACTTTGCCAGCAAGTCCCTGAACCTTAGAAAAGCCATAACTTCTTCGTTTTAGCTCCGATTTGAGTGATTTTCGCGCTCACGTGTTCGTAGCGAAGCGTAGATTAGTTTTTCAGCCTTCTTTTGTTCTGTTTTTATTGTTTGGTGTACTGTTCTAATAGATTAATATTGTTTGCATGTACTGGCTTGTATGGATGCTTGTGTGTTGATGTACGAGTCCAGTCGGTGAGCCGTACGCGTTTGAGTTCGAGGGTTACGAGGAGCAGGACCAACAGCAGCAGCAGGAGCAACAGCAACAGTTGGACGAAGGCAAGTACAGCACGGACAATCCTTGCTACCTAAACACACCTTTACATTATTTACTGCATATGCATGTGTCTAAATTGTTCCTATTAAGGTTATACCTAGTTTTGTTTATCCTATACCTTGATTACCCTGGGATTATTGCATTTGGGTAGACCTTTGCTAAGCGCAGCTACTGTCACCAATGTTTAACTGATAATCTTGACTTAATGGTTCACTTCAATGTTAATGGTAAAACTTGCTTTTTAGCAACATGGAACAGGGAGCTAGGGCATACGCTTTATGCTTGGCCCTAGTGTCGCTCCGTAAGGACTGGTTCTTAAAGCGGCAACCCAGGAACCTGTCGCCACTGCTGGAACTATAATGGCTCTGGTCTTGGACAAGTAACATGTACGTCTCTAGCTTGACAGTGGTTACCGACGGGCCGACGGCGTTATGGGAAGCATGGGTGAGAGTATGGTTTGATCCACCGAGGACGGAGTATCCGTTGGCTATGTCCCCGTGAGGCACAGTCCCGTGTTGGGAGCTTCCGTATGGCGGGGGTTCCACACGTTGCGCTATTTATTTTGTTGTTGATGTTTATTACCGCGCGTGGACGCCATTGACCCCCTCGTGTTGCGACATGAGCGTCAGTCAATCTCGGTGCCTTGGGTCATGCTGCCTAGGTTGTACCATAATGGCTACTGTTTTGTTAGGGTGTCTTGTGAAAAGCCTCGTAGCGTCCCTATGCAGTCACACCTCGGAAGTGTTGATGTGCGTGGTTGGGTGCAAAGTTCCTTTGAACTTTTACGCGACTGGTGGGTAAAGGGCGAAACCTCTGCAGAGTGTATAATCTATCATGATAGCCTTGCTTAGGGTCAAGAGCGGCCTGGATCCTTTTTGATTAGAAGTTGATATTTATTATTGTTTATTGTTCACCTCTACTTCATTAATTGGGAATTGCAACTGGGATTCACTTAATTGTAGTATTCTTGGTTTATGTTAAAATGAAACAACTAAAATTGCTAATGCAGTTCAGCCGTGTCAAGCCTTTCTTTTAAGCCTTCATTACCGTGTTGTATTTGCTAAGTAAGACATTTACTTACACTTGCCATTCAACAAAACCCCGGATGGGTAACAGATGGATTAGATGGTACTGCTGCTGTTGAA
Organism: Echinochloa phyllopogon; assembly: GCA_033239725.1. Taxonomy (NCBI): domain Eukaryota; kingdom Viridiplantae; phylum Streptophyta; class Magnoliopsida; order Poales; family Poaceae; genus Echinochloa; species Echinochloa phyllopogon. Next base: position 17,920,464 of record BTCW01000014.1, read on the forward strand.
TTTCCTGAAGATCTACCATTCTACTAGCTGTGCTCAACCAGTCGGTGTCCCTGTGGATTATGGTTATCGGCTTCGTCTTCGTCTCCGTTTAGAGAGAGTTAATAAAGAGTCTTCCGCTGTTTTGTTTAGTTATTTGAGTCAAACTCTGATGTAAAACCATTTTATTCGAGCATATGTACTCTGTTTATCATATTTGTTATCTATATGTGTTCTGCGGACTTTCTGGGCACACATATAGTAGCATTCGGGTTTCTGTGTAAATCCGGGTGTGACAGCAATGCATTCGCAATCTTGCATGAACAAGTGAGTTAGTGGACTCCCAAGGCAAGCAGTATCATGGGAAACACATTCCCAAGGTGTTCAACCTCCTCCAAGCCCCGGCCATCCTTCTATTTATAGAGGGAGGGGAAAAACTAGCCGTTACACCATATTCTCGAGCTCTAACGGCTCTCTCGGACTGTCCGAGGTTCATTCTCGGACGGTCCATCATTCAAAAAACTAGCCGTTATGTTCACAACGGTAAAAAATGCAGCCCTCAAGGACTGTTTGACCTTAACCTCGGACTGTCTGACCCCTAGATCATCGGGAAATGTCTCTGTGTAAATCCGAGCGAATTTACAGACTGTACGACCCATTCCCACGGACTGTCTGACCTAAGTTCGAACCTGGTCTGAACAGGACACAGACTATCCGTGATTCACCTCGGATTGTCCGTCCATCCATTTTCAGCACAACCGAAGCTCGGTAAAACGGCCATAACTTTTAGCTCCGATATCCGAATTAGGTGATCTTGGACTCTATGGAAAGCTCGTTCAGAAGGCTATCCAACCCAACTGAATACATGACCCGAAACACTTTGGATCAAAGCAGAATTGCAAACCAAGATCACCACAAACCATAGCCAACAACCAATTCTTCAACCCCTTTGCAAATGTGCCAACCCCATAAGTGTATCATCTTATGTGTGAGTGAGTTAGCATTTTCACAAACATTTCTCAAAGGGTTTATGTGCACAACATTAAAAAACATGGCCTTCACGGACTGTCCGAGCTCAAGCCATATATAGTCCGATGCACGACTGGACTTGTCCAAACAGAATTTTCCACATATTTTAATCAAACTTCCCACTGACTGTCCGAGCACCCTCACGGATGGTCCGACACTTGGCTCAAAGTTCTCGAGTCAACGCTCAAGTTAACCCATGAGGCACAGACTATCTGAGCCCAGTCAAGGACAGTCGGACCCCCTGTCAGAACTTCGTTTTCACATGATTTTCAAAGACGCCTTTCACTCCACCGCGCCACTCGATCCTTGCAACGTCGCAATGTTAGATCTCTCAAGTGGCACTAGATGACCGATATGCAAACAAGTTTGCCCCTCTTAATAGTACGACCATCTATCCTAAACCCGGTCATAAACTTCTCTACTCACCTATGACCGGTTAAATGAAATGCCTATTAGTTATACTTTTGCCTTGCGCATTCCATTCTATCTTCTCCAATGTTGATGCAACACATGCACCAACATCATCACAAATGATATGATCCACTTCATATCATCATACAACTTATTGGTTCATCGATCTTGACTTCACTTGCTCTTCACCATTGCATCGGTCCATCGGCGCCAAGTCATTACTCAAGCATCCCGCCATGTGGTCCAGCGCTTAGCCTCTGACTTGCCCTTCACACTTGCAACCGGTCCATCAAACCAAGTCTTGTCTTGATCTTCCCCTCTTAGTCACATGACTCCATGTCATGTCTCATATGCAATGAGCTCCTTCATCGCATAATGACATGTGGACTAATCACCTGTGTATTTCATTTAAACACATATTAGTCTACCTAAGTTGTCACTCAATTACCAAAACCAAACAAGGACCTTCAGCGGACAAGGGAGAAGGCCAGCTCCGCCTTCCGCCAATAACCGCACAGCGGGGGAAAGCCGGGTTCCCCTGCTGGTCGAAGCAGCAGCTAGAGGCGCTCATCTTCCGAAGGACGAGGCAGTAGCTGGAGCCAATCCCCTTCAGTCGAGCAGAGTGGGAGTTAGGGGCCCTCACCCGTGAGTCATAGTACTTGTGTGCGTGTACCCTCCGTGGGTGTTCCCTTTGCTGGGGGAATGCTTGTAGTTCCGCTCGATCCAAGAGGGTTAGTGAATTGCATCCTGGCCTATTTTTTTCTTTGATTGCTCTGCCTTCATTAGTCCTGATGTGATTTGCTTGTTTGTGGTCTCTTGCGTTATCTACAGCACAAGCCGGAAGCCCAGGACTCCTGTGGTTATCCATGACGATGTTTAGGTTCCTTACCGGCCAACCATTCACTTCCCCGGGATGCTAGGCAGCGGGTTGCAGGCGATGCTGCTTTCGGGGCTGAGCTCCACCGCTGGGGTAGATGCTCTTCCTGTCACTGGCATGTTGTCCGGGCAGCTGCCAAGCCCAAGTACCGTGACGGTGGCATCAACGCCACCCACCCAGGTACCACCTCCTCGCCCAACTACGCCGCCTCTGAGCGTGGAGGACATGGAAGTGGCCACTTCTTCTGGAGGCGGAGAGCTGGGAGATCTTGGGCCCAGACCTCACGAGGCCAGGGCCTCCCTGAAATTCGAGCAAGCCGAAGAATGGGCCCGCGGCCTTCCTGATGATGAGTCGGGAGTCGACGCCGGGAAGATTCCTGGCTTGGCGGCCACCACAGCCTCCGCATCCATGGCGCCTGCTGCAAGCGCTGCTTCCCTAGACCCAGAGGCCCCGAGCGCTTCTGCCGTCGTCGTAGTTGCCTCCAGTGCATTCGCCACAGCTGAAGGGATGATCCCAGGTGGTGAGCTTGGGACCGATGCCGAGGTGGTCGCCCCTGATGGTGCTGCACTTGGAGCACTCACCACCTCAACTCCTTAGGAGGAGATGATCGGGGCTACTATGATGGCTTCGATAGAAGAGCAGAGGCATGTGGTGGCCAATGTCTTTGTCCTGCTGCCAGCAGAGCCTTCTGAGGGCTCGGCATCCACGGGGCCTTCAGTAGCCTTGGAGGGGACCGCCATGCTCCATGCACTAGTGCATGTTCGCCTCTGGGCGGGAGCTTCTCAGGAGCCTTAGGAGATTCCTGATTTGGTGTGGTCCGTGCCAGGGAGCCTGGCAAATCAAGAATTATAGTATGGGATCAAAGGGAAGCGGACCTTTGGTCGGGGCTCGGAGCTGAAGGCCGTCTTCTAGGAAGCTCGATCGAAAACATGGAGTCCCAACGGTCACAGGCCCTGCTGACTATATAGGGCATCCGAGAAAGGGCGTGTATGACTCTTCCTTCAATAGCAGGAGTAAGTTGCCGACCTGCAAGTTCCTTGTTTGTTGAATCCTGATGTTTTCCTCCTTGCTTGACCGCAACCTTCTTCTTTCCATCTCCAGGAGATCAAGGAAATGTCAGTGGGGAAGTCAAAGTTCCTTCAGGAGGAGTTTGCCCATCATCAGCATGAAGCCAGGGCACAACACCAGGAGGAATAGACGCGGCAGCGGGTGGAGAAAGCTAAGTGCCACATCCGCGAGGAAACAGCGGGCATAGTCGCCCGCATTCAAGCTGATGCAGAGGCTGATGTTGCGACCGTCCGCCAAGCAGCAGCCTAAGAGACGGCCACTGCTCGGGAGAAAGCCCAAGCAGAGTTGGTGACCGCCCAAGCCAACATTGCCGAGGAGTTGGCAAACTTGCGGGCTGCTGCAGCAGATGTAAAAATTCTGTGGACTGACCTCGTGGAAGCTCGCAAAGATACTTGGAGAGCCCAGAGTGCCTTGGAGGAGGAGCGGAGAGCTTGGGAAGCCGCCCAATCCGCTCGGGCGACTGCCTAGAGGGCCATCGGGGAGGTGCAATAGATGTTGGTCGTAGAGCAGAGTGCCCGGGTGTTACCCCAAACTTCTCAGCCGACTGCCGAGAAGATTGTTGAGGAAGCCCGACAGCAGCTGGTGCTAGCGGCGCAACCTAGGGATCAGGCCCAGCTGGCCGCTCGGGAGGCCTTGGAGGCCTACAAGGAACAGGTTAAGCAGTGCGACGGTGACCCTTTTCTCTCTGTCTTGACTGTGCCTTCTTCTCACCAAGCTTTTGCTCGCTGTCTTGCTTTCTGATTCTTTACTTGCTGTCTTTTGCAGACTTAGCCCGAGAGATGAGGAGGCTCCAATCCGAGCCTGAAGAATCAGAGCGGGTGCGTCGTGGTTTGGTTGCAGACTTGGAAGAGGATCGGCGTGCTAAGCTGGGTAAGCTTGTCCCAACCCCTTTAGGTGCTTCACCTTCATCAGCAATTCCGTTGTTCAACATTGCCTAACATGATCCGCTCATGCGGGTTCTGATCAGGAGCTGGAAACGGCAAAGAAAGATCTCAATCAGAGCTCCGAGCAGTTGGCGATGATGATGTCAGAGCGTGACTCAGCGCGGGATGACTTGGACCATCTGCAAGATGTGGCACATGTGGTGATTGGGGAAGTGTTCGGGACCTCCCCTAGCTCAAGTCTTCTTACGAACCGCCTGTCTGAATTGCCAGATGAGGTGGATGAGCTAGTATATCATGGCGTGCTGTTCGGAGGGAGCACCGTGCTGACATCAGTGGGCTCCCATTATCCCGATCTTGATTTGCAGATGATCTGCGAGGGGTATGCCCCGGCTTGGAACGAGAGTGCTCTAGCAGAGCTCGGGACACGGCTCTGGCCGCTTGCTGATGGGGTAGCAAACATGGTGACTCCCGAGTGGGTGAAATCCGCTCACTGGTCAATTCAATTAGCTCAGGCAGCCCTGGAGCTTCCTGAATCTCGAGATGAGATGACGAGCGAGATCACCAAGATGGGGGCCCAAACCATCACCAAGACGGATGAGGCGGTGGAACCTTCAGAGGTTCCTCCCCCATCGGAGACCCTTGCCCAAGGAGAGATTCCCGAGCAGTCCCCCAGAAGAGCAACGGCGGAGCCGGAGGGCGCAACTGCTGCTGAGAACCAGGAGGCAGCCCCCAAGCGCACATTAGCAGAGCCAGGAGAGGCTGGGAGTAAGCTCGTCGAGGGACAAGATCCATCTACTTAGGCTTGGCATCCTTAGGATTTTGTACCTGCATTTTAGATGTTCAAGACTACAAACTTTTTGTAATAATGAATTCTTAGCAAGTAGGAAAACTTTTGGTCAAATCTAAAACGTTTTTTAAGATGTGTTTCCTTATGCTTGCTATTTTTAGCATCTGAGTCCTGAAAAAATTTCGAGTCCCTTTTGGCTGCTCTTACTAATTCGCAGCGTAGCCTTAGAGTACAGGTCTACCCTGCTTGACTCGGTCAGGCGTAACCTTAGGTCTGAGCTTGAGGTCAGAGTTATCAAAAAGTTTTTGGGTGAACACTGAAACAGGCGAGCAAAAAGGAAGAAATTTTGCGCTCAGGCAAAAAGGTGCCAAGTGATCATGTTATAAAATATACAAAATGATGGTAAGGTGCCATCACTGTATAGCCCCCTCGGTTCGAGCGTGCCCAAGTGAGGTTGGGGCAGTTGAATGGACCAGTAGTTGGGCAGCTGAAGGATAAAAAATTAAGTACTAGTTATGAAAGGTACTTATCATGGATAGAAGCGGCGCAGCTGCACGACGTTCCAAGTGTTGACAAAGATGTTCCCATCTTGATCACCCAAACAGTAAGCCCCGGGGCGCAACCGCTCGGCCACCGTGTACGGGCTCTCCCATGGCGGAGTGAGCTTGTGTCTTCCCTTGGAATCTTGAGTGCGTCGCAGCACTAGGTCGCTGACTTCAAAAGAGCAGCTCCTGATGTTTTTGGCATGGTAACGACGCTGAGGCCAGGTCATGGCCCTCAACCAGTTGATCGAGGGCATCCTGCCTCGCCTCCTCCGACCGGTTGTTATCGTAGGCACAGAGCCTCGGGGCCCTGTGGTCCAGGTCGGAGGGGAGAATAGAGTTGGCATGCTCCACTTGCCCGTTGGTCCTTGGATGGGCCATAGACGTCCAGTCTACTCGGATGTTGTAGCCATCGCAGAAGCGGAGAAACTTCTTCGCCGTGAACTGCATACCGTTGTCGGTGATGATGGAGTTCGGTACTCAAAAATGGTATATAATGTCGAGGAAGAACTCGACGGCAGCTCCAGAGGTCACCTTAGTGATAGGCTTGGCTTTGATCCACTTGGTGAACTTGTTAACCGCAACGAAAATGTGTGTGTAGCACCCTGGTGCCTTCTTGAAGGGCCCGAGCAGATCAAGCCCCCGGACAGCAAAGGGCCATGTGATAGGAATTATCTTGAACTCTTGAGCTGGCAGATGAATCTGACCAGCATAGTATTGGCAGCCTTTGCAGGCTCGCACCACTTGCTGCACGTCAGCCACAGCTGTGGGCCAGTAAAAGCCTTGCCAAAAGGCTTTACCCACCAAGGATCTTGGGGCAGCATGGTGTCCGCAAATGCAACCATGAATCTTCTCGAGGAGTTGCTGCCCTTGCTCCCGAAGGATGCACTTTTGGAGAATACCTGAAGTGCTTCTCCTAATGAGCTCATCTTCATAGAGGACAAAAGATTTTGCCCGGCGTGCGATACGCCTGGCTTCAGTCAGATCTCGAGGCAGATCACCATGCCTCAAGAAGTCCACAATCGGAGGCCTCCAATCTTATGCTTCTCCAATGAGAATGGCGAGGGCTCGGGTGCTTGCATCATTGTCATATGTCGTGTTCTGAACTCCGGGTCAAAAACTAGCACCTGACCCGAGCCCTGACCAAGGGGGCGGGAGCCCCCGAGTGGTTCTTCTGGTTGAGCCTCCGAGTGCCCATACCAAGTGGTCTTGATCATTGGTTCGTAGGCATCATTGACTGTTGGCACTCCTTACGGCCTACAGATAAATCCGCAAGCGGATGGATATCGATGTAGCTTTCACCCGGGAGTATTCCAAGGTATCGATTTCCACGGGGAACGAGAAGTGAACCGAATCTAAACTAAGTTGTCCAAAGATGGTGAGGTGGATGACACAGAGAAGAGGAGAGAGAAGCAATAGGAGAGTAGAGAAGGTACGGGTCTAGAACCTGTATCTCCTTTGATTAACTAACCAGTCAGGTACTACAGATAGATGCTTGTGTCAGGACACAGAACCAGCGATACACAGAAAGGAATGAGAAGGGGTATCACCAACCCTGCACATTTAGGGATCCTGCAGGCCGAGCCACGCGTGATGGATTATGAAGGTTGTATAGGGCTGTCACCACTTAACAACTACCACCTCCATGCCAACTCAGGGACAATCCAAGTTAACCTCAAGTCTAAGCACCGCGCTTACACTAGTCGACTAGTACCTACCCCGTATACTAAAGATAGGCACCCAAGCTAAGCAACCAGTATACAATTATACCAATCAACTAAGCAGTGAACGAGGAACGAACAAGCATATAAAAGTAGAACTGAATGCTCAATTAATCAATAAGAGATACAAGAGTTACCAGACACGACCCGGATGTTACTCGAAGTAGAGTCGCATCCATAGAGGTACAGGTGGAGAAGAGGGGCCAACACTCCGGCTCCTCTCTAGCACGCTCACCTTTCCCCTCTTCCTATTTTCTAAGTATAAGAGTGGCAAGGCTTCACTAGTGGACTCTTCCCTTCTTGTGTTTCTTGTGCAGGTGCTGGGGCTCTCAAATTATAGCAGGTTAGGTCGGTTTGAGGTAGAGCAATGGCCAAGCAAGCTGGGAGGCGGTGCCTGGCCATTCGGCGGAACCAGGGGGTTCGGCCGAACTGCCACGTGCACCGACCTTGAGTTCTACGGCCTGAATCTTTGCTCAGGGTCAGTTTTGAGGCGGTTCTTGGATTCGGTTGAATCCTGGCATTCGGCCGAATTGGGCCTAGCCCATTGCTGCACCACCTCCACTTCCATCACGTGTTGGTCCAACTCCTGAGGCGGTTTGTAGGTCGGCACTTTGGTATGGGCTGAGTTGGAGGCCTCCGGTGGACTAGCGGGCTCCGTCAGGTTGGATTCGGGCCTCCGGTTCTCTAGATTTGTGTCGATGGCAGCCGTAGCTGCCCATCCAAGCCTGGGTTTCTGCTGAGTTCCATGTCTTCATGTCGTGATGCATCCCGGGTTCAAGGACGACTCTTACAACAAGATCCATCTTGGTCATCCTGCATTCAGGGTTTTCTAATTTTTGCAAATAAATGACCCTTGTCCTTTCTTCCTTAGTATTCTCACACTCTATGGAGTCACTCCTTTTCACTCACTCTCTTTTTATGTGTTTTCTCTTTGTCTCTCAGGTGGTGATCTTATCAATACATATATTTCTGTCGAGTCGAAGACTGGTTCCTGGAGGTGTGTCAATTGCCTTCGATCAATTTGCTAGTTTGAGATGAAGAGTTCATTGTTGGTCCTCAGCCTCGTGACCCCTTTCTTCTTTCTCTTTTTTTCTTTCCCTTTTTGGGAATTCTTTCTTTCGAATCATTGGACTTTCATGAGTCCTTTATTATATATATATAGGGTATCACCAAGGCATGAGGGCTTCTAATGCAACTCTGATGATACATATATGCTTGGAAATGATCTGGGCAACAGGACTGTCTCCAGGGACTCAAAATTCGACAAGACTTTATACTAGTCAAGACAAGCTTTTTCAGGGAATGATCTCTCAAGCAAATGCGTGAAGTGGAAGAAGGTAGATTGTTTACATAGGATGAAAGGATAGGGTATAGTTTTAAGTTTTCAAGAGAAATTCTCCCAAATGATGGAATGAACAGGTGGTTTGTTTTATCAAGACATATCACAAACATCAACAACTTAGACCAGGGGATCCTAACATGAAAGATTTCACAGGCATGTGGATACTTAATTTGAAACAAACAATAAACAGAGTTCATGGCATGAAAGAAAAACCGAGAACGTTTCATTTAAAAGATGTGAGCATGTTTAAAATTTGAAACGTGTCAACACAGAAAAGATGGACAGGGGTAAGGAGTGCAAACCAGTGTGCAGGTGCGCGAAGGGGGCGAGCCGGGCTGGTTCGGCCGAATTGGCTCGGTGCGTGCTTCCTCATCCCGTGTCGCTCCTGTGTCGTCCTGTGCTGATGTACTCTTTTTGTTAGGTAGGGCATACTCCGGATGGCTCAATTGCACCAACCGGAGCGTCACTTTTTTTCATTTTTATTCAACTCAAACTTTATTTTATTCATCAAACTAAGAATTGGAAACAAACTGATTGGGAAGGGAAATAAATCAGAGCACCCTAAACATTATTCTAAGGAAAATAAATGAATGAAATCAAACAAACTAACGAACTAAACTAATGGTTCTCTATCTAAACGAAATGACCGCAGGACACTATTCTGCAGGTGGGTCGTAAATGTCCAAGTGTCCTGTGGCCCTAGTGAACCGCTTGATCTTGGCGCACAAGCCTTTGCGGAGTACCTCCATCTTGTCCTCCGTCTCCAGTCGCGCCAGTTCTGCTTCTGCCACCTTCTCCTCTAGGTGGTTTATCTGCTGGCGTGCCTGTGCCAGCTCTGCCTGCAGGCTCTCCAGTGTGGGCGGCTTCTCTTCCTCCTCTTCGTCCTCCTCGTCATCGGACAACTCCATCTCTCCCGGCAGCCCATTGATGGGCGGAGGCTGCCTGTGGCACTGAACTCTATGGTTCCGCCACGGAGGAGTAGACTGGGAGGACTCCGCCAAGCCGAGCTCATCCCGGTTCAGTGGCGGGATCAAGACCTTCCCGTACCTAGTAGCAGTACATTTGCCTCTAATGTTGAACCGTGGTGGACTCTCTGGCGTGTAGTCTGGTGTCTTCATGCCCTCTCCCTTGGCCACCGGCAATGTAAAGTCCAGCACCCTCAAGGAAGATGCCGACCTCAGGCGCAGCTGGCCCGTGGTGTGGCGCCCAGGTGGGTGAACGAGGGGGCTTCTTGATTGCTTTCAGCAGAGCGAAGGGATCGAACATCGCTGAAGGCGAGCGGCGTGGGGAGTCGGGGCGCCCCATGGGGATGCAGGCAGGCGCCCTCCCACGTCGCCCACCGCTCGGCAGATCGACGTCAGTGACGCAGAGAGCTTGTTCACGCCGGGGGGATCCATCAATCCGGCTAGCGAGGCTAGATCCCTTGGTTGACGACTGTTGACACTTCTTACGATCCACTATCAGGATTACCAATCCCAGTAATGGTGCAAGGAGTGTTTACTGGTATTCTTACGACACAGATATAAATCCGCAAGCGCACAGATACCGATGTAGCATTTCACCCGGGAGTATTCCAAGGTATCGTATTTATTTCCTCAACGAAGCAATGGATAAAGAGTATTGACTATTAACAAGGATGTAGCTACTAATTAAAGTACCAGCTAACAAGGCGGGGGTAAAGGATGTGATAGGAGTGATATACATTTGACACACACAAGGAGAAGTCTAGGATAAATGATATAGATGGAAGAGCGGTCTAGCTAGTGGGAGGACAGCGAGACAGGAAAGGGTTCCTATATACTTCCATTGGCCTTGAGATATCTCCAGCAGAGATTACGGCTAGCACGAAGCATGACATCTATGGTTCTCTTCCTAGTTCTATTACCTCAGCTTCGGGACAATAGAACTGATGACACGCAGAAAGGGATGAGAAGGGGTGACACCAATCCTACACTCTGGGATCTTGCAGGCCGAGACGAACGTGATGGACTACGTAGGCCGTATAGGGTTGTCACAACCTAACGGCTACCTCCTCCGTAGACTCGGGGACAAACTAAGACCACTGGCTAGTCTGGGCACCACGCCTACACTAGACAATAATCACTTACTCTACTAGAAAGAGCAACCAACCCTGTCAATACCCCAGTGACAATTCACCGCAAGCATTGAGCAGAATCGAAGAACCATCTGAGATAAAGAACTAGAGAGAGTACTTTTAGAGCCAGACTACAGCAGCTTATAACCAAGGCTAGACATTCCACAATTATTCCAGAATAAATGCAGAATAAATAACTCAAGTAAATGCGGAAGATAATATATTGAATGCTCAGAGTCTTGCATGAAGAAAAGGAAAAGATACAAGAGCTTTACCAGAACTCCAGAAGATGACTCCGGAACCCCGAGCGAAGCTCGACCCTGACTCTAACTCCCAATTGAACTAGCCTAACTCTACATCTTGAAAGAGATGAATGGAGACTTGCTCCCAAGTGGTGTGTGTTACAAGTGAAGTGGACACCTCTATTTATAGTGATCAAGAGGCAGTGGAGCTTGAGTAGCATGCAGGGGACCCTGGGGTCGGTTCCAGCCAATTCGGCTGAACTTCCTGGGTTCGGGCGAATTGGGTAGTTCGGCCGAACCAGGTCAGTTCGGCCGAACCCCAGGATCCACCGCCTTGGATGCTGGATGGCTCAGATGTGCTCTCTTGGTCGATTCTAGTGCTGGGGGCGGTTCGCCCGAAGGTTGGAATTTGGACGAACTTGGCCTGGCCCGTGGCCGGCCTTCCCAGCACCGCCTTTGGTCTTGGACCTTCTTGGGCTTGCTTCTGGTGATGTACTTCGTATTGTAATGGCCCAAGGATGAGGTGGCGGTCACCCACGTGTCGTGTGTCATCATCGTTTGGTCATCGTTGATGTGGCCGACTCCCGGTTGTCGTGTACGGCTAAGGGGGGTAACCGGCCGAATCGTGTCATTCGGCTGAATCGATCAATTCCGACCCCTATAGCCCGTATTTCTCATTAGTGTACCTGCACAAGTGGAACACACCAAAACTCGTGGAACTTTATTAGAAATAAACCTAGGTGCATGGAATGTTGCATATATCCTCTTTTATTCCCGAGTATTGGTGGTCAAAAACGAGCCGTAACGACCGCCAACAACGACACATATTTGGAGGAGGAAGAGGCCATGGTGGCTGTGGCTAGGGGCAAGGAGTTTCTTTCTATAGATGAGATAACGGAAGTCGACAGGGGTCCCGGGCTTTTTATTGGGAATTTCTGATCGAAAAACTGAGTTTCCCGATGTTTCCCTCGTGAGTCTCGGGATAGGATTAACTTTAGATGAGTCTGGGGGTGCATATCCACACGTGGAGCCATGGGGGCCGATTCGGCCGAACCCTAGGGTTCGGGGAATTGGGCCATTCGCCCGAATCACCCAGGTTTGGCCGAACTGGCTCCTGGGTCCTCAGATGAGCGAGCCATGTCAAGTTGCGTGTCTTCGGTCGTGGGTGTGGAGGATCAAGGTGGTTTTGGGCCAGAAAGATTTGGAGTTGAAGGTTTTGGGCCGAATTTCCTAGACGGGTTTCTAGAGTTCTACGAACTCAATGACATCTAAGTCATCGAGTGGTGGAGGTTCTGGTTCAAGAAAGACTTTCAACCGTTGTCCATTAACCTTGAAAGTGTTTCCGTCCTCACTTTGCAACGTGACAGCCCCGTGAGATGCAACGTTAATCACTGTGTATGGGCCGTCCTATTTGCTTCTAAGCTTCCCATGACCGAAGAGCTTGACCCGAGAGTTGAAGACGAGAACCTTGTCTCCCGGCTTGAACGTTTTGATCTTAATCCTTTTGTCATGCCACCTTTTGGTCCATTATTTGTATAGTCGGGAGCTGTGGTATGCTCACTCTCTCATCTCATCCAGCTCTGCCAGTTGAATCCGTCGTCTAAGGCCGGCTGTCGGAAGGTCCATACCCCATTTCCTAATGGCACAGTGAGTTCTAAACTCCATTTCTACTGGTAAGTGGCAGGTCTTGCCATATACTAGTTGATACGGGGTCATCCCTATGGGTGTTTTGTAGGCTGTGCGGTATGCCCAGAGTGCATCTGGGAGCTTGTCCTTCCAGTGTTTGCCCATCTCATTCATGGTCTTTTGCATAATGTTCTTGATTTGCTTATTCGAAGTTTCTGCTTGACCACTAGTCTGGGGGTGACAGGGTGTAGCTACATTCTGCTGCACCCCCAAACTTGAAAGATACCTACGGAAAGCTGTGTCGATAAAGTGGGAGCCGCCATCACTAACGACTATCCTACGAATGCCAAAGCGAGGAAAGATGACCTCATGGAACATTCGCGTAGTGCTCCTGGAGTCAGCGGCTGAGCAAGGCAGGGCCTCTACCCACTTAGAGACGTAATCCACTACTATATGTACTCACAGCCTCCTGAGTTGGGAAAGGGACCCATGAAGTCGATTCCCCAAACGTCAAAGATCTCTACTTGGAGATTGCTGGTGAGTGGCATTGCGTCTCTAGTGTTTATATTTCCATGTTTCTGGCAACAAGGACATCTTCTGATGAACTCCTTGGCATCCTCATACATACTGGGCCAGTAGAATCCACATTGCCAGACCTTAGCGTTTGTCTGAAATACGCCATAGTGACCTTCATATTGGGTTGTATGGTATCTTTCCAGGATTTTGTATGCCTCATGTGCTAGTATGCATCGTCAGAGGAGTCTGTCACTGCATATCCTGCATAGATATGGGTCGTCCTAGAGATTGAGTCGACTTTCATAAGCCAGTCTCTTCTTATTTTCTCCAGGAGGGTCGTACCCTGACACCATGTAATTCACTATGTTGGCGTACCATGGATCCGAGGTAGTGACCTTAAGGAGCATGTCGTCCCGTAGATAATAATCAATTGGAAAGTCAGACGGGACTTGCATCTGAGACAGATGGTCTATTACTGAGTTTTCTACTCCTTTCTTATCCCTTATTTCAATGTTGAACTCTTGGAGTAGAAGGATCCAGCAGATGAGTCTCGGTTTCGCATCCTTTTTGGTCAGAAGGTACTTCAGAGCGGTGTGGTCTGAATAGACTATGACCTTGGCCCCAACTAGGTAGGACCGGAATTCGTCTATAGCAAACACGACCGCTAAGAGTTCCTTCTCCGTGGTTGCGTAGTTGAGCTGGGGGGCCAGTAAGCGTTTTGCTAGCATATGAGATAGCATAGTGCTTCTTGTCCTTAGTTTGGCCCAACACATCTCCTACAGCAAAATCGCTCGCATCACACATGATTTCAAATGGGATGCTCCAGTCGGGAGGCTGGATGATGGGAGCGGTACTGAGTGCTCTCTTGAGAGTGTGAAAGGCTGCATAGCACTCTTCATCAAAAACGAAAGGGGTGTCCTTGGCTAAGATATTGGTTAAAGGCCTGGAGATCTGGGAGAAGTTTTAGATGAAACGCCTATAGAATCCGGCATGGCCAAGGAAAATACGGATCCCCTTAACATTGGTGGGAGGTGGAAGTTGCTCAATGACCTCTATCTTCGCTCTATCTACTTCAATTCCATGTTCCGACACCCTATGTCCAAAGACAATCCCTTCTCTCACCATGAAGTGGAAATTTTCCCAGTTTAGGACGATGTGCTTTTCTTGGCATCTCTGGAGGACCTTGTCCAGATTTTTCAGACACTCGAAAAAGGTCTTCCCATAAACTGAGAAATCATCCATGAATACTTCCATAATCTCTTCGATCATATCAGAGAAGATGGACATCATGCAATGTTGAAAAGAGGCGGGTGCATTACATAGCCCGAAGGACATCCACTGATAGGCGTACGTCCCGTAAGGGCATGTGAACATGGTTTTACTCTAGTCTTCAGGATAAATTGGAATTTGGTGATATCCAGAGTAACCATCAAGGAAGCATAAGAAGGAATGTTTGGCTAACCGTTCAAGCATCTCGTCAGTGAACGGAAGGGGGAAGTGGTCTTTCTTGGTGGCTTTATTGAGTTTACGATAATCGATACACATACGCCAACCAGTGGCGGTGCACTGAGGAATGAGCTCATTCTTGTCATTGTGCACGACCGTCATTCATCCTTTCTTAGGAACGACTTGGACTGGGCTAACCCATTCACTGTTGGGAACTGGATAGATGATCCCAGCGTGAAGGAGTTTGAGAACTTCCTCTTTTCATGACCTCTCTCATAGCATTGTTTAACCGTCGTTGAGGTTCCCGAGACGGTGTTTCTTTAGAATCGATCGGGATACGATGGATACAGAGGTTTGGGCTGATCCCTTTCAGGTATTGGAGAGAGTATCCTAAGACCGATCGATTCTTCTCCAGGATTGTGATGAGCTATAGGGTTTCTACATCGGATAGCTTATCACTAATGATCACTGGAGTTTGCTTGTCCCCAAAGAGAAAGGCATACCTAAGCCCAGGCATGAGAGGCTTAAGCACGATTGGAGATGGTTTTGGAGTTTCATTTGTATCGAGCTTAATCGGAGGATGAGTTTCCTCTTCCTCTGAAAAGAATGAGAGATCTTCCTCTGGAATGGGTTGCTCTAGCTCTAGCCATGAGGTTGCCATGACTTCCTCTATGGGGTCAGGATCGGGATCTGCCTCTATTGGTGTGTTCAAGGATTGGGAGTAAGAGACAGGGACAAGTTCCTTACCGATCCTGAGTTCTACTAGCTGATTCGTTGGTGCCTTCTCCAGGATTTTCATGATTGGCCTACCTATAAAGATGGAGTGTGTGGTGCTACTAGGTAGGTCGAAGATGTGGAAATCCATAAAGAGTTCAGGGTCATCAATCCTAACGGGTGTGACCTGCAAGATCCCTAAACAATCTAGGATCCTTCCTGGTGTGAACCTTAATTGTTTTTGCGATGCGGACCATGGTTCATCGGGAAGTTGAGATCGCACCAATGAGCCAGAGATTATGTTTATTCCGAGGTTCGGGTTGTACCCGATTTCTTGGTTGCCGCCCATGATCTCACATACTATTCTTCGAATTCTTTTGGGCATTTTTACCATCTCGGTCGAGGCTTCGGCCTCCTCTAGCCATTCCCGACTCATAATAGCAGAGAGACGTCCTACATATTCTCTCTGTAGCGGAGTTCGAGAAAGTGTTGGCTAGGGGACAGAGGCCAAGGCTGAAATGTTGAAGAATGATAGGTTCCGACAAGCCTAGGTCTGGTCCAGAAGCCAGGATTTGCTTGAAACGATCCCACACAACTCCTAACGATTCTTCCTCTAATTGCTTAAAGGTAAGAACTTCGATTCGGAGGCTGGCTACCTTGGAAGCTGGAAGAAATTTAGGCAAAATTTCTCTCTAAGGGTTTCCCAACTCCCTTCCATATTTCCGACAGCTAGAGAGTACCATTTCTTTACTCCTCCCATCAATGAGAACGAGAATAGCTTCCATTTGAGCGTCTCTTGTGTCATGCCCGCAATGACGAGACACGAACAGAGTTGCTTAAACTCGCGCAAATGCGCGTATGGACTCTCAGCATTCATTCCTGAGAATGTTTGCTCTCGAACCATGGCTATAAAGCTGGGACGCAGCTCATAGCCGGGTGTGGATATGGGATGTGATGATGGTGGAGGCTCCAAACAATCGCCCTTTGGAGCCGAGTGTTGACGTAAGGTAAGAGTGTAATCCATATGGATGGTGGATGATGGTGGTACACGGACAACTTGGGTTCGGAATTAGAACATCTACCGTCCCCGGCAACGGCGCCTGAAAGCTTGTTGGCACTCCTTACCGCATACAGATAAATTCGCAAGCAGACGGATACCGACGTAGCTTTCACCCGGGAGTATTCCAAGGTATCGATTTCCACGGGGAACGAGAAGTGAACCGAATCTAAACTAAGTTGTCCAAGGATGGTGAACTGGATGACACAGAGAAGAATAGAGAGAAGCGATAGGAGGGTAGAGGAGGTACGGTTCTAGAACATGTATCTCCTTTGATTAACTAACCAGCCAGGTACTACAGATAGATGCTTGTGTCGGGACACAGAACCGATGTTACACAGAAAGGGATGAGAAGGGGTATCACCAACCCTGCACGTTTGGGGATCCTGCAGGCCGAGCCAAGCATGATGGATTACGAAGGCCGTATAGGGCTGTCACCACCTAACGACTACCATCTCCATGCGAACTCAGGGACAATCCAAACTAACCTCAAGTCTAAGCACCGCGCTTACACTAGTCGGCTAGTACCTACCCCGTATACTAAAGATAGGCACCCAAGCTAAGCAACCAGTATACAATTATACCGATCAACTAAGCAGTGAACGAGGAACGAACAAGCATATAAAAGTAGAACTTAATGCTCAATTAATCAGAAAGAGATACAAGAGTTACCAGACACGACCCGAATGTTACTCGAAGCAGAACCGCATCCGTAGAGGCACAGGTGGAGAAGAGGGTCCGACACTCCGGCTCCTCTCCGGCATGCTCACCTCTTCCCTCTCCCTATTTTCTAAGTATAAGAGTGGTAGCGCTTCGCTAGTGGACTCTTCTCTTCTTGTGTTTCTTGTGCAGGTGCTGGGGCTCTCAATTTATAGCAGGCCAGGTCGGTTTGAGGTAGAGCAATGGCCAAGCAAGCTGGGAGGTGGTGCCTGGCCATTCGGCCGAACCAGGGGTTCAGCCTATCTACCACGTGCACCGACCTTGAGTTCTACAGCCTGGATCTTTGCTTAGGGTCGGTTTTGAGGCGGTTCTTGGATTCGGCCGAATCCTGGCATTCGGCCGAATTGGGCCTGGCCCATTGCTGCACCGCCTCCACTTCCATCACATGCTAGTCCAACTCCTGAGGCGGTTTGTAAGTTGGCACTTTGGTATGGGCTGAGTTGGAGGCCTCCGGTGGACTGGCGGGCTCCGACGGGTTGGATTCGGGCCTCCGGTTCTCTAGGTTAGTGTCGATGGCAGCCGTAGCAGCCCATCCAAGCCCGTGGTTCCGCTGGGTTCCATGTCTTCATGTCGAGATGCATCCTCAGTTCAAGGATGGAATTCTGTCGAATCTTGGGATTCGGCCGAACTCATCATTCCATGTGCTTTTTGCCTCAACTTTAGTCATATGCCTCCTGAAAATGAATAAACACCAAAACTTGTGGAAATGATCATAAATAAACCCTATAGCTATGGTGTGTGATTCCATTGTGTTTATTTTATACTTGATTGGAGGTCGAAAAACAGGCCGTAATAACCGCCAACATTGACGAAGACCCTTGGCAGAGCCATTCTTCTTTCCGAGGCAAGCTTGGCCAAGAACTCTGCGGCTTCATTATCCTTCCGTAGGATGTGATGAAGGTCGAGATCATCGATTTTTTCTTCCCAATTGCGTACCTCTTGGCAATATTCAATCATCTTGTCATGGTGATAGGATGATTCCTTCATGACTTGATCCACCACAAGCTTGGAATCGCTTCAGATATAGAGTCTTCGGGCCCCTAGTTCATATGCGATCTTGAGGCCACGGAGGAGTGCTTCATACTCCACCACATTGTTGGAGGCTTGGAAATGCAGTCGGACTATATAACGCAAGTAGTTCCCCTGGGTGAGATCAAGACAACCCCAGCCCCAGCTCCATCCTTCATGAGGGACCCATCGAAGTACATAGTCTAGTACTATTGATCCCTAATCGGAGGGGGAGACTGAGTCTCATCCACTCAGCGATGAAATCCGCTAAAATTTGCGACTTGATCGCGGTTTTGGGAACATAAGATATCTGGTAGCCCATGAGCTCCGATGCTCATTTTGCTATCCTACCAGAGGCTTCACCGCTATGGATGATTTCCTCGAGTGGAAAAGAAAAGACCACCGAGACAGGGTGGGCGTCAAAGTAATGCAAAAGCTTGTGTTTTGAAATCAGCAGAGCATAAATCAACTTTTGCACTTGCATGTAGCGAAGTTTAGAGTCTGATAAAACCTCACTAATAAAGTACACGGGCCTTTGCACATTGAGAGCATGCCCAGCCTCCTCTCTTTCTACTACTATAGCTGCACTGACTACTTGAGTTGTTGCGGCAATGTATAGCAGTAAAGACTCACCAGGGCTCGGCGAGGTGATAGTTGGCGGAGTAATTAAGAACATCTTCAGCCTGTGGAAGACCTGCTGAGCTTCCTCGTTCCATTGGAACTGGTCCGACTTCTTGAGGAGCTTATAGAGGGGCATGCCTTTCTCTCTGAGCCGTGAGATGAAATGACTGAGTGAAGCCAGGCAGCCCATGAGCTTCAGGACTCCCTTGATGTTGTTGATAGGGCCCAGGCTGGTGATGACTGCGATTTTCTGTAGATTGGCCTCGATGTCGCGCTCAAAGACGACAAATCCGAGCAGCTTGCCTCGGGGAACCCCAAAGACACATTTCTTGGGGTTAAGCTTGACACTGTAGCGACGCAGTCGGTCGAAGACTACGGTGAGGTGCTCGACCAGGTGATTAGCCTTCCTTGACTTTACTACAATGTCATCAATGTAGACCTCAGCAACCTCTCCGATGAGGCTGTCAAGGCACCTCTGCATACATCGCTGAAATGTTGCAGAGGCATTTTTTAATCCAAATGGCATTGTTGTGTAACAATATGTGCCAAATGGGGTGATGAATGATGTGGAGAGTTGGTCCAATTCCTTCATTGCAATCTGATGAAAACCTGAGTAGGCATCCAGAAAGCACAGGGCTTCGCAGCCTGTAGTGGAATCAACCACCTGGTCAATCCGCGGGAGCGGATAGCGCACCTTGGGGCATGCCTTGTTCAGGCAGGTGTAATAGATACACATGCACCAAGAGTTGTTCTTCTTCTTCACCAAAACTGGGTTGGCAATCCACTTGGGGTGGAAGACCTCCTTGATGAAGCCTGCATCAAGCAGTCAGGCAATCTCTTGCCCAATCGATTTTCGCCTATTGTCGTTGAAGCGGCGTAGGCATTGCTTGACAGGTCGGGCATCCATTCGGATGTCAAGGGAGTGCTCGGCAACTTCCCTTGGAATCCCCGGCATGTCCGAGGGCTTCCATGCAAATATGTCGCAATTTGCTTGGAGGAAGTTGTTACACCCGGATTTACACAGAAACCCGAATGTCGCCATATGTGTGCCCAGGAAGTCCACAGAACACATATAGCATACAAATATGATAAACAGAGTACATATGCTCGAATAATAATAGTTTTACATCAGAGTTCAACATAAATAAAATAACCATACAACAGAAGTCTAAGGACTCTCAACTAAGCGAAGCCGCAATCCACAGGGACTCTGACTGGGAGACCACAACTCAGTACTACGGCAGATCTTCTGGAAACTCAGCAGCAGACTCATGCACAGCCCAATCTGTTATCCATCCGGGATTTTGTAGAATAAATGGCAAGTGTAAGTAAAGCATTTACTTAGCAAGTATAACACGGGAGTATGAAGGCTCAAAGTAAGGCTAGACACGGTTGAACGGCATTAGCACTTTTAGTTGGTTCATTTTAACATTGTCCAAGTTACTACAAGTGAAAGGAACCCAGTTGCAACCCAATTAATAGAGTATAAATGACATTAAGCATAAATAACATCAATTTCTAATCAAAAAGGATCCAGGCCGCTCGTGACCGTGAGCACGGCTATCATGATAGATTTACACTCTGCAGAGGTTTTACCCTTTACCCACCGGTCGCGTAAAAGTTCAACAGAACTTTAAACCCAACCACGCTGTGCTACGTAGGCACGTATCACACTTCCTTTGGTGTGACTACATAGGGACTGTTGGCACTTCTTACGATCCAATATAAGGTTTGAGAATCCCGATACTGAGGTAATGAGTGTTTCAGTGGTTTTCCTTATGCCTTAGTAAAATATACAAATATTCTGCAAGCGCACAGAATCACCGCTGTAGCACTTCACCTGGGAGTATCCCGAGGTATCGTAATTTATATTTCCACAGGGAAGCTTTGGCAAGAGTACTAGTAAACAGGTATTCAAGACTATCAGAGAAAGGTACACAACTAAACAATACAGGGGATAACGGTATTGGATAGGAGTGGTTATACCGTGACATGCAGCTCAAGGGAGACTCAGGTAAGAGAGAGAAGATATAGATAGCTGGGAGGACAACGAGAAGAGATAGAGGATTCCTATGGATTTTGTCTGTCTATGTCACTCGGGCTTAGAGATACAGTGGCTAAAGAGCTAGCACTGGAAGGTCTGGGTTAACTCTAATGTCTTAGCATCGGGACAATGGACACCAGTGACACGCAGAAAGGGATGAGAAGGGGTGCCACCAGCTCCACACTAGGGGATCCTACAGGCTGAGACTAACGAGGTGGATTACAAAGACCGTATAGGGCTGTCACCACCTAACGGCTACCACACGTTCGTTGAATCGGGGGCAAACCAAGGCCACTGACTAGTCTGGGTACCACACCCACACTAACCAATGACTACTTACTTCACTAGCAAAAGCAAGCAACCCGTCAATGCCCCCGGTGACAGTTCACCGGCAAATATTGAGCTAAGTCGAAGAACCAGCTAAGACAAACTTAAACAAGAACTAGAAGCACTAGAACTAGAACCGACTATAGTCTAAACACAATATAGATGCAACTAGAATAAAGTAGAAGCAAGCTATAAATGACAAAGGCAAGATGATAAAGATAATTATATTGATAACTCAAGTCTTGCAAAAGGAAAAGGAAAAGATACAAGATCTTAAAACAGAGCTTCTGAAGACGACTCCGGAACCTCCGAGGCAAAGCTCGACTCGACTCTAACTCCCAACTAAACTATCCTAACTCTACTAGGGAGAAGTGGAAATGAGAGCTCCTTGGCTTGGTGTGTGTTGAAATGAGTCGTGGACACCTCCATTTATAGCACCAAAGGGCGGTTGAGTGGAGTAACCGCCACGGGACGTTGTGGCGGTTACCGGGCAGTTCGGCCGAACTGGATGGGTTCGGCCGAACTCATCCAGTTCGGCCGAACGTCGGATTCAACCGCCTTAACCTTCTACGGCCTTGATGCATCCCTGGAGGCGGTTTTGGGTGCTGGGGGCGGTTTGGCCGAAGCCCTACAGTTCGGCTGAACTGGGCTTCTGGCCCAGGGCCACCCCCGTGCACCGCCTCTGCTTCCTGGGCCTCCTGGCTAGCTTGTCCTGGTGTTCTTCGGTGAATTTGGCTTGCACGGTCATCGCATCATCATCACTGACGTGGACGACACCTCGTGTGCTTGCATGATGGTTAAGGGGGGTGGTTCGGTCGAAAACCGAAAGGTTTCGGCCGAACCGGAGTTTTACCCCCCTTAACGGGCTTTTTCGACTCGGACCCTGCAAATGAGACACTCACAAAAACTCGTGGAACTTTATTAGATGTAAAACCTAAATGCATGAAATGTTACATAAAACATCTTTTATTCCCGAGAGTTGGTGGTCGGATTCATACCGTAACGACCGCCAACAGGGACGCTACAAGGCTTTTCACAAGACACCCTAACAAGATAGTGGCCGCTAAGGTACAATAAGGTGGTGAGACCCTAGGCTCCGAGATTGACTGACGCTTATGGAGTCACACCATAAGGGGGTCAATGGCGTCCAGAGCGCGGGCATCACACCCAACATTGCGCAACGTGTGGAGTTCCCCGTCGCAGGGACTCCCAGCATGGGACTGTGCCTAACGAGGCATAGCTGACGGATCACCTGTCCTCGGTGGAATCATAAAACACCCCACGCCTTGCTTCCCATAACGTCGTCAGCCCGTCGGTAACCACTGGCAAGCTAGACACGTACAAGCTACTTATCCAAGACCAGAGCCATAATAGTTCCAGCGGTGGCGATAGGCTCCTAGGTTGCCGCTTTAAGAGCCAGGCCTTACGGAGAGACACTAGAACAAAGCACGAAGCGCATGCTCTAGCTCCCTGAACCATGTTGCTAAAAAGCAAGTTTTATCATTACGATTGAAGTGAACCATTAAGTCATGATTAATATTTAAACATTAGTGACAGTAGCTGCACCTAGCAAGGTTCTACCCATATGCATAAACCCGGGGTATCAATGGAATAGGATGAACAAACTAGGTACAACCTTAGGGTACATCAAATTAGACACATGCGTGCGAAATAAATGATTAAATTGGGGCGTGTAGGTACCAAGGATTGTCCATGCTATACTTGCGTTCCTCAAAGTGCTGCTGCTACTGTTGCTGGTCATGCTCCTAAAAGTCCCCCTCGAACCCGAACTCAAACGCGAATGGCTCACCGGCTGGACACGAATCACCACACAAGCATCCACACAAGCCAGTACATGCAAACAAGAATATTCTATTAGAGCAGTACACCACACAATATAAACTGTACAAAAGAAGGCTATGAAACTAATCTACACTTCTCTACGAACACATGAACGCGAAAATCACTCTTATCCGAGCTAAAATGGAAAAGATATGGCTTCTCTAAGGTTCAGGGGCTCTTTAGCAAATATGCCAGGGTGGACCGGAGTTGACTGGTACCTGACTCAGTCTGATCTAATCTGGACCATTGGATCTAGATCAGGCGACTAGGGTTTGGCTCGAGGCTTTGGTCATTGTCGGCGACTCTGGGACGGCGGAGCCGCTCTACCGGCGGCGGAGGTTCACCGGAATCGAGTGACGTGGTTTGGTCCTACGGCATCAGGGGGGGACGGTGAGCTCACCTAGGGTGATCTCGAGGATGATGGTGCGGTGAGGAGCGCGAACGACGAGGCTGTTGGCACTTCTTACGATCCAATATCAGAATTGAGAATCCTGGTACTGGGGTAAGGAGTATTTCAGTGGTTTTCCTTATGGCTTAGTAAAATATAGAAATATTCTGCAAGCGCACAGAATCACCGCTGTAGCACTTCACCTGGGAGTATCCTGAGGTATCGTAATTTATATTTCCGCAGGGAAGCTTTGGCAAGATTACTAGTGAACAGATATTCGAGACTATCAGAGAAGGGTACACGACTAGACAAGACGGGGGATAACGGTATTGGATAGGAGTGGATATACCGGACACACAGCTCAAGGGATACTCAGGTAAGGGAGAGAAGAGATAGATAGCTGGGAGGACAACGAGAAGAGATAGAGGACTCCTGGATTCTTAATCTACCTATGTCACTCTAGCTTAGAGATACAGCGGCTACAGAACCAGCACTAGGAGATCTGGGATAACTCTAATGTCTTAGCTTCGGGACAAGGGAACCGGTGAACACACAGAAAGGGATGAGAAGGGGTGCCACTATTTCCCAACTGGGGAATCCTACGGACCGGAACTAACGTGATGGGCTACGAAGACCGAAAGGGCTGTCACCACCTCCCGGCTACCACCTCCGTTGCGACGGGAATAAACTAAGGCCACTGACTAGTCTAGGAACCACTCCTACACTAGGCAACGACTACTTACTCTGCTAGCAAGAGCAAGCAACCTTGTCAATACTCTTGGTGACAATTCACCTCCAGTATCAAGCAAGATCGAAGAACCAGCCAAGACAAAGACTTAAACAAGACTACAAGCACTAGAACTATATCTGACTATAGTCTAAATAAGATATATTTGCTACTAGGATAAAGTAGAAGCAAGATATAAATGACAAAGGCAAAGTGATAAAGATAACTATATTGATACTCAATGTCTTACAAAAGGAAAAGTAAAAGATACAAGAGCTATTACCAGAGCTTCTGAAGACGACTCCGGAACCTCCGAGGCAAAGCTCGACTCAACTCTAACTCCCAACTAAACTATCCTAACTCTACTAGAATGAAAGTGGAAATGAGCTCCTTGGCTTGGTGTGTGTTGAATGAGCAGCTTGGCACTGTATTTATAGGGTCCTATGGCGGTTGAGAGGAGTGGCAGCCAAGGAAGCCAGGGGGGTACCCCCTGGGACTTCGGGCGAACCAAGGCGGTTCGGCCGAATAGGTCGGTTCGGCCGAACCCCTTGGATCCACCGCCTCTGTCCTGGACGCTTGGGATGGCTCCTGGATGGCGGTTGCCAGTTGGGTGCGGTTTGGCCGAACCGCCTAGTTCGGCCGAACGGGCCTGAAGGCCCAGGCCTGCCTCCCTGCGCCGCCTTTGCCCTGTGGACCCTCTGGGCTGCCTCCTGCTGGTTGGCTTCGTGTTGATTTGGCCCAGGATGACGTGTTGGTGCTCCGGGATGAGTTGTCGGTCGTCCATGTGGCGTGTACTTGTTGTCGCTTGGTCATCGTTGATGTGGACAGCCTCCGGTGGCTTGTACGTCTAAGGGGGGTAACCGGCCGAACGGAGACGTTCGGCCAGTTCGGTCAATTTCGGCCCCAATAGCACGTATTTGTCGTATTTGTACCTGCACAAGTGACACTCTCCAAAACTCATGGAACTTTATTAGAAATGAAACCTAAGTACATGGAATGTTGCATAAAACCTCATTTATTCCCGAGTATTGGTGGTCGGATTTGGGTTGTAACGACCGCCAACAAGCTCCCCCAAGCTTAGCTCTTTGCTCGTCCTCGAGCAAAGATATAAACTTAGGCTCGGTGGATCAGGAGTTGCTACAATGTCATTTCTTTTGCAGGTAACTTATAAACAACTAGTCCTCAAAAATACTTGAATCATAGGCAAAGTTTCAAATCACCTTTTTACCTATGGGGCTTATAGCAATCTCCTTATCTTGGGCGGTTGAAAGGACGAACAGTTTAAACTCAGTTTTATTCCACTCTACTCTTTTCAGGATCCCATCTCGGAATTTTTTTCACAAGTTTTGAAAACTACAAATTGTCCCTCATTGGCACACTCAATCACTCAAGTGTATTTGAATCCTCACCAAAGGCTTGTGCCTTCTTTTCATCCTAACATCTAATATGGCTTTTTGTGTGGCTCAGGGACAAAGGATGAAGGCATCCATGCATCTTATATTTTGCTAAGTCAAAGACCGGATCTCTGAGGAGGCAAATCACATCTTAAGATCGAGATGTGCAAGTGTGTGGATATGGATGGAGTGGAATATGGTGGAATGGTGGAATGAAATGGGATATGGTGGAACTCCTTGGATGAAACTCCCTCTCCTTGATTTATTTTCGACAACATGGACTATCTTTTATTCTCATATTTTTGCCATGCCACTTGGCATGCTTTTCTTTTTTCTTTTTGCCATGCTCTTTGACATGCTTTTCTTTTTCTCTTATTTTTGCCATGCTTCTTTGGCATGTTTTTCTTTTTGCATAGCCCATGTCTCTATCAAGAATATTTGGAGAGGGAACTCATAGAACATGGAGCATTTATTTTTGTGGATGGATGATGGAAAATGTTTGCTAACTCCCAGTGTAGGAATTGCAAGTGAGAGGTGGTGTGTGTACGTGGGTCTCGATCTTTAAGAATATGAAAGCTTCACTCAAGGGTCACAACAATTTGACAAAGCTCACTAAGATAACAAGCAGCATATCAGTAGAAATTTTCAACTAAGCTTATCATATGGCACTGGTAGGTATTTTGACCAATGAGGAACTTGTTTCATTTTGAAAGCATAAATTTCCGAGATTTTCCCGTACTAAAAGCAGAATAGAATTTAACCAAATTCTCACTATATCAATCCCCACAACAACTTAGACTTGGAATAAAGCATGTGCTCCCACAAGGTTTTCAGGTTCATTTTTACTCATACCAAATAACTCAAGCACAATCTAGCAACCAGTTGAAACAAAGTACTTGCAAAATTAATGATAGAGCAACTATTCATCATTTCCAAGGTGAGAGGCATAAGATTCATTCCATGCATAGTTGGGAGTTAATTTTTTATTCAAGGGAAATATTGTTTAAGGGAAATAATTTTGGTATTTTCATTTTTTTTAAATGCACATTATCATGAAGGAAAATGAAAGGGAAATTAAAAGATCAAAGTGCTGGATAAATCGGGACATACCTGGTGGGGGTCCTCCCCCAAGCTTGGACTTTCACTGGTAGGGGTTGATCCTTGAAAGGTACTGGCTCAGCTGTTCTGCTTGCTCGTGGACGTCATGCTGGATGGACGCTACCATCCCGCTATTCTCTTGATGGTACTGAGAATGGCGGGCTAGTGTGTCCTGGATCTCTCGGGTACGGTCGTCGATGAGCTCGACTCGGTCGGAGATGTAGGACAGCTCCCGGCCGTAGTCGAAGCGTGCGGACTGTGAGTATCCGGGGTAGTATGGCTGGGAGGCACTGTCGTATCCCCCTCCATACCGGCTCCCGGACCACTCAGAGTCCGTGTCCTGGCCGTGGTCCCAGCGTCCTGAGGTGAAGTAGTTCGGCTCCTGATGCTGCCCGGAGCCTCCTGCTCCGGACGTCCCAGCGCCGGTGTACGTGTCGTAGGTGGCCTCAAAAGTGGAAGTGTGTCGGTGCGGCATCTGTGGTGCATTTTCCAGCTCCTGTGAGGTGGCAAGCCCATCATCACGCCTGGCTCGTCCCCTCGTGACTGGTCCGTCCCCTGCAACGCTATGCCGAGCGGGCTCTCTCCAAGGTGGAGAGTCGTCCGACTCGGTCCTCAACTGAAGAGTTAGTTTCGGCGTGGTATACAACCTTAGTGCTGCACAAGGCAAAGGCACTTCAGTTGTATATCCACGGTAAATCATTGCCAGCGTTGCGTCAGGCGTCCGCCGTATCATGTGGGCCTGCACGAAGTGCTCGGTATCCACGACGGAACGCGCTGTCTCGATGTACGTGAGCCGGGCGCCTTGAAGGATGCCCAGGTGGTTAGCAAGGCGAGTGACTAGAGAAGTCATCGCCATGCTACCCGCACGAGAAATATGAGACAACCAGTGACCAACCATGTCTTTCACAGGTGAATAGGGAATCTGCTTGACCATGGCAAAAAGAACCCGCAACTCGATGGTGTTGACAGGGCGCAAATCTTCCCGGGGGAATACCGTCATAGACACCCAACGATGCATGAAACGCAAAGTGGGGTTATGTATGCTGTTCGTGCGTGGCGCATGACAGTTGGTATTCCCCGAAATCTTTTTCCAAAATGCCACCCGGTCTAAGGAACAACGGCTTGAAAATCCAAGACCCGAACTAAAATCCCTCCAAGAGCAGAAGAACTCTTGGTTGAAGAATCGGAAACGAATCCCCCCAGTTTCAGAAACCAAAGTCGAGAGGAATTCAAGGGTGAGCAGGTACGAACCTTCTTCGTTGATGTGCCAAAAATTCTCCCAGCCAATGGCTTGGAAGATTTCTGTGAACTCTACGTCCATCCTCGTGTCCCTGAGCAAATCTTGCTCAAACACACGGGTGTGCTCGAACTCCTTCAGTCGAAGCTCGTTGAAGGTGTTCAGCTCCCGTTCTGTCCTGAGGTTGATGTCATTCTCGCTCAGTGTTGGCGGTCGTTACAGACTGATTTCCGACCTCCAACCGAGTATAAAACAAACACAATGGGGACACACACCATAGCTATAGGGCTTATTACTGACTATTTCCACGAGTTTTGGTGATTGTCCATTGTGCAGGTATAAAATAGAGAAACACGTGCTATAGGGGACGGAAATGACCGATTCGGCCAAACGACACGGTTCGGCCGGTTACTCCCTTAGCTATGCAAGACTTGTGGAACACGACCACGCCACTCTAGGCCGGCTCAACCCATATCCAGAAGACCGGTGGCCCGTATCCAACCCGACGGAGCCCACGAGTCCACTAGAGGCCTCCCAGGCCAGCCCAATATGAGAACCGACCTACAAACCGCCTCAGGAGTTGGGCTAGCACGTGGTGGAGACAAAGGTGGTGCAGCAGTGGGCCGGGCCCAGTTCGGGCGAAGGCCAGGCTTCGGCCGAAGCCTTGAACCGCCTCAGAACCAACCCTGAGCAGAGATCCAGGCCGTTGGACTCAAGGTCGGTGCACGTGGCAGTTCGGCCGAACTCCCTGGTTCGGCCGAACCTGAGGATTCGGCCGAACGGCCCGGCACCGCCTCCCAGCTGCCTTGGCTGCTACTCTGCCTCCACCGTCCTTCCTTGCTATAAATGGAGACCTCCAGCACCTGCAAAACACACAACACAAGAGTAGAGTGCAGGCGAAGCACTGTTAGTTCTCCACTTGTATCAGTAGAGATAGGGAGAGAGGAGAGGTGAGCGTCTCGGAGAGGAGCCAAAGTGTCGGCCCCTCTTCCCGCTGTACCTCTACGGATGCGGCTTCACTTCGAGTAACATCCGGGTCGTGTCTGGTAACTCTTGTATCTCTCTCTGATTAATTGAGCATTCAGTTCTTACTTTTATATGTTTGCTGGTTCTTCATTCAATGCTTAGTTCATTCAATGCTTAGCTTGGGTGCTTATCTTTCTATAGGAGATAAGTATTAGTTGACTAGTGTAGGCGTGATGCCTATACTTGAGACTAACTTAGTTTATTCCCGTCGCAACGGAGGTGGTAGCCGTAAGGTGGTGACAGCCCTTCCGGTTTTTGTAGCCCATCACGTTAGTTCCGGTTCGTAGGATTCCCCAGTTGGGAAATAGTGGCACCCCTTCTCATCCCTTTCTGTGTGTCCACCGGTTCCCTTGTCCCGAAGCAAGTATCTATCTGTATCCTCTGATCTGCTCGATCAATCAGTAGAATACCTCTACCAGACTCATACCCTCTCTACCCTCCTATCACTCCTCTTCTCTCTTTGTTGTTGTCATCCACCTCATCCATACCATTCACTTCATTCCATCTACCTAGGACAACTTAGTTTAGAATCAGTCCACTTCTCGTTCTCCGTGGAAATCGATACCTTGGAATACTCCCGGGTGAAAGCTACATCGGTATCCGTCCGCTTGCGTATTTATCTGTAGGCCGTAAGGAGTGCCAACAAGCTTTCTGGCGCCGTTGCCGGGGAACGGTAGCTGTTCTGATTCCGAACCCAAGTTGTCCGTGTATCCCACCACCATCCACCATCCATATGGATCCCACTCTTACCTTACACCAACACTCGGCTCCAAAGGGCGCTTGTTTGGAGCCACCACCATCATCACATCCCATATCCACACCAGGCTATGAGCTACGTCCCGGCTTCATAGCCATGGTTCATGAGCAATCGTTCTCAGGAATGAAGGCCGAGAGTCCATACGCGCATTTGCGCGAGTTTGAGCAACTCTGCTCGTGCCTGACCATTGCGGGCATGACATAAGAGACACTCAAATGGAAGCTATTCCCGTTCTCATTAACGGGAGGAGCGAAGAAATGATACTCTCTGGCTGTCGGTACTATGGAAGGGAGTTGGGAAACTCTCAGAGAGAAATTCTACCTAAATTTCTTCCCAATTTCCAAGGTAGCCAGCCTCCGAATCGAAGTTCTTACCTTTAAGCAATTAGAGGGAGAGTCGTTAGGAGCTGCTTGGGCTCGTTTCAAGCAAATCTTGGCATCCGGACCAGACCTAAGCCTACCAGAACCTGTTGTTTTACAACACTTCAGCCTTGGCCTTTGTCCCGTAGCCGCAACTTTCTTGGAATCTGCTTCAAAAGGGTCATTTTTTCATTTGACTCCTAGTGAAGCGAGGATAGTCCTGGAGCGCATCCTGGACAACACTCCCTACACTGGAGTCTATGACGAACTCCCTGATGAAGAAGAGAAGCAGCCTGAACCTGAACCTAAAGAGCCAATACCAGTCCAATCCAAATCCATTAGCTTTTCCAGTCCATCAGAACCTGAAGCTCATTTTGAACCACAACCATATTCTAGCCCAGACCATTATGATTCACTCTACACCACTCTTTATGATTTTGACGATGATCTATTTGAAGACATCGGGAGTGCAAGAAGTTTCCCACGGGAACGATGTGTAGAGCAAAAGGATCGGGCCCCCAACAAAGAAGAATTGGAATAAGAGCGGGAGTACCTGGGACGTCTCTCTGCTATCATGAGTCGGGAGTGGCTAGATGAGGCCGAAGCCTCGACCGAGGTGGTCAAGATGCCCAGAAAAACCAAAAGGATATTCTGTGAGTTCATGGGCCTTGACCGAGAAATTGGGTACGACCTGAGCCTCGGAATCAACATAATCTCTAGCTCTTTGGTGCGAACCGAATTCCCTGATAACTCATGGTCGTTTTCTCAAAAATGACTTAAGTTTACTTCAGGAAGAATCCTGGACTGTTTGGGGATCTTACGGGCCACACCCGTTAAGGTCAACGATCCTGAACTCTTCATGGATTTTCACATCTTCGACCTACCTAGCACTACCACACATCCCATCTTCATAGGCAGGCCAATCTTGAAGATTCTGGAAAAAGCACCAATAAAGCAGCTAGTAGAGCTTAGGATCGGTAAAGAACTTATCCCTGTCTCCTATGCCCAATCTTTGAATACTCCAATAGAGGCAGACCCCGATCCTGACCCGTTAGAGGAAGTCAGGTCAGCTTCTTTGCTACACCTCGAACAACCTATTCCAGAAGAGGATATTCCATTCTTTACGGAGGAGGAAACTCATCCTCCGATTGAGCTTGATACAAACGAAACTCCAAAACCATCTCCAATCGAGCTCAAACCTCTTCCGCCTGGACTTAGGTATGCTTTCCTCTCTGGGGATAAGCAAACTCTAGTGATCATTAGTGATAAACTCTCCGAGGTAGAATCCCAGCAACTCATCACTATCCTGGAGAAAAATCGATCGGTCTTAGGATATTCTCTCCAAGACCTGAAAGGGATTAGCCCAAATCTTTGCACTCATCGCATCCCAATCGATTCTGAAGCAACACCATCTCGGGAACCTCAACGACGGTTAAATAATGCCATGAGAAAGGTCGTGAAAAAGAAAGTTCTCAAACTCCTTCACGCGGGGATCATCTACCCTGTCCCCAATAGTGAATGGGTTAGTCCCGTTCAAGTCGTTCCTAAGAAGGGAGGAATGACGGTAGTGCGTAATGACAAAAATGAGCTCATCCCTCAGCGCACTGTTACTGGTTGGCGTATGTGCATCGACTATCGTCGACTCAATAAGGCCACCAAGAAAGACCATTTCCCCCTTCCGTTCATAGATGAAATGCTTGAACGGTTAGCCAAACACTCTTTCTTCTGCTTCCTTGACGGTTACTCTGGGTACCACCAAATTCCTATCCACCCAGAAGACCAGAGTAAAACCACGTTCACATGCCCCTATGGGACGTACGCCTACCGGCGAATGTCTTTCGGGCTATGTAACGCACCTGCCTCTTTTCAACGTTGCATGATGTCTATCTTCTCCGATATGATTGAGGAGATTATGGAAGTGTTCATGGACAATTTCTCAGTTTACGGAAAGACCTTTACCAAATGTCTGAAAAATCTGGACAAGGTCCTCCAGAGGTGTGAAGAGAAACACCTTGTTTTGATCTGGGAAAAGTGCCATTTTATGGTGCGAGAGGGGATTGTCCTAGGACATAGGGTGTCAGAACGTGGGATCGAGGTACACAAAGCGAAGATAGAAGTGATCGAGCAACTTCCACCTCCCACAAACGTTAAGGGGATCCGTAGCTTCCTTGGCCATGCCGGATTCTATAGGCGTTTCATCAAAAACTTCTCCCAGATATCTCGGCCCTTGACCAATCTCTTTGCCAAAGATGCCCCCTTCGTTTTCGATGAGGAGTGCTATGCTGCATTTCACACCCTCAAAAAGGCACTCATCTCCGCTCCCATCATCCAGCCTCCCGACTGGAGTATCCCATTCGAAATAATGTGTGATGCGAGCGACTATGCTGTATGAGCTGTGTTGGGCCAAACTAAGGACAAGAAGCATTATGCTATCTCGTATGCTAGCAAAACGCTCACTGGCCCCCAGCTCAACTACGCAACCACGGAGAAGGAGCTCTTAGCAGTCGTATTTGCTATAGACAAATTTTGGTCCTACCTAGTCGGGGCCAAGGTTATAGTCTATTCAGATCACGCTGCTCTGAAGTACCTTCTGACCAAAAAGGATGCAAAACCGAGACTCATCTGCTGGATTCTTCTACTCCAAGAATTTGACATTGAGATAAAAGATAAGAAAGGAGTAGAGAACTCAGTGGCTGACCATTTGTCCCGGATGCTAGTCCCGTCCGATCTCCCAATCGACGACTACTTACGGGATGACACCCTCCTTAAGGTCACCACTGGTGATCCGTGGTATGCCAATATAGTAAACTACATGGTAACGGGTTATGTCCCCCCTGGAGAGAATAGGAAACGGCTAGCCTATGAGAGCCGACTACACCTTTGGGACGACCCGTACCTCTTTAGGATTTGTAGCGACGGACTCCTCAGAAGGTGCGTACCCGCACATGAGGCTTATAAAATCCTGGAGAGATGCCACGCAGCCCCGTACGGAGGACACTACGGTGCATTCCGGACCAATGCTAAAGTCTGGCAGTGTGGTTTTTATTGGCCCAGCATGTATGAGGATGCGAGAGCATTTGTCATGCGGTGCCCCCGCTGCCAGAAACATGGGAACATCAATACTAGAGACGCAATGCCACTCACTAGCAATCTTCAAGTAGAAATCTTCGATGTCTGGGGGGTAGACTTCATGGGTCCCTTCCCAAACTCCGAGGGTTGTCAATTCATCCTAGTAGCAGTGGACTACGTCTCTAAGTGGGTAGAAGCCTTGCCTTGCTTAGCTGCTGACTCTAAGAACGCGAGACGAATGTTTCATGAGGTTATATTCCCCCGTTTTGGCGTTCCTAGAATAGTCATTAGTGATGGCGGCTCCCACATCATAGATTCAGCCTTCCGTAAGTATCTCTCAAGTTTGGGGGTGCATCATAACGTAGCCACACCCTATCACCCCCAAACTAGCGGTCAAGCAGAAACTTCCAATAAGCAAATCAAAAACATTCTGCAAAAGACCGTAAATGAGATGGGCAAGCAATGGAAGGATAAACTTCCAGATGCACTCTGGGCTTACCGCACGGCCTATAAGACGCCCATAGGCATGACCCCATATCAACTAGTCTATGGCAAAACCTGTCATTTACCTGTAGAAATGGAGTTTAGAGCTCACTGGGCCATTAGGAAGTGGGGTATGGACCTTCCAGTTGCCGGCCTCAAACGGAAGATCCAGCTGGCCGAGCTAGATGAGATGAGGGAGAGAGCATACCACAGCTCCCGGCTATACAAGGAATGGACCAAGAGATGGCATGATAAGAGAATCAAGGTCAAAACGTTCAAGCCGGGAGACAAGGTTCTCGTCTTCAACTCCCGTGTCAAACTTTTCGGTCACGGGAAGTTGAGGAGCAAGTGGGACGGCCCATTCACAGTAATCAATGCTGCATCTCATGGGGCCGTCACTTTGCAAAGCGAGGACGGAAACACCTTCAAGGTTAACGGACAGCGGTTGAAGATTTTCCTAGAACCAGAACCTCCGACACTCGACGAATTAGACGTCGTCGAGTTCATGGAACTCTGAACCCCGGCCCGAATCCATCATCTTCAAATCCTTATGGGCCAAAACCTCCTGAACCTTGAAAACCTCCTTGACCCGAATCTCCCATGACCAAAACTTCGAACCACGACACGGGCCACGCACCTGGGGGCCCTGGGACCTGTTCGGGCGAACAGGCCCAGTTCGGCCGAACCAGCTGGTTCGGGCGAATTGGCCTCCCAGGCCCCAGGAACAGATATGCTCGTCCAGATACTTATGCAGTTAGAGATATCCCGAGAGTCGCGAGGGAATCGCCGGGAAACTCCGTTTTTCCGATCTGAAATCCCCGATAAAAACAGAGACTCTCTGTCGACGTTTCCCATCTCATCTAAGCCAACTCCATCCCATAGAACACAGCCACCATGGCCTCCTTTTCCTCCAAGGGCGCATCATCGGCTCAGGGCTTGAGCAGCAGTAGCCGGAACAGCTACTCCTCCCGGCAGGAGCACGCCTTCCGCATCTCCGACGTCGACGCAGCGGGAGACGTGCACCGGTGGAGGACGCCGGGACGTAGCCCGATGAGGCGCGGCAACTCCCCTCACCGCTCAGCACTCAACGAGCTCCTCGCCCCACTAAAAGGGATCAAGAAACCGCCTCGTTCGCCATCACCAAGGCCGAACGAAGGGCAGCTACGCCCAAGGTCAATATCCTCCTTGAGGGTGTCGGATTTGGCGTTGTTGCTGCCCAAGGAGAAGGCCGAGGAGGAGCCGGACTACACGCCGAAAAGCCCACCGCGTTTCGTCGTCAAGGGAGAACGCATCCCGGGAGGAGGGTACGGAAAAGTCCTCGTCCCGCCGCTCAACCGGAACGAGCTGGGGCTGGCAGACTCATCCCAGTCCTCTCCGCCACGGCGCCACCCCAGAGTCCGGCGCCACAGGCAGCCCCCATTCATCAAAGGGCTGCCCGGGGACATGGCGTTCTCCGATGAGGAGGACAATGAAGAAGAGGAAGAGAAGCCGCCCACCGTGGAGAGCCTGAAGGAGGAACTGGCACTGGCGAAGCAGAGGATCAACCACCTGGATGAGAAGGTGGCGGAGGGCGAGCTCGCACGCATGGAATGGGAGGACAAGATGGAACTCCTCCGCAAGGCCCTGTGCGCAAAGCTCAAGAGGCTCTTCAAGGCCACGGGACATGAAGATCTCTATGGACCGCCTTCAATAGTGTCCCGCGGTCGTCCCGTTTTTAGATAGAGCACCGTCAGTTTAGTTTGGTTTGCTAGTTGCTTGATTCGTTTAATTTTCTTTAGATCAATGTTTAGGGTGCTCTGAATTTATTTCCCCTCAAATATTTGTTTCCAATCATAGTTCGTTGAATAAATAAAGTTTGGATTGTTTGCAAGAAAGAAAATAAAATTGTCGCTCCGGTCGGTGCATTTGAGCCAACCGGAGAATGCCCTGTCTAACAGAGAGTTGCACGAGTACAGGAACGACACAGGAACGCATGGCACGACGGACCGAGCCCCGGGGGCCAGTTCGGCCGAACCTGGCAGTTTGGGCGAACTGGCCAGTTCGGGCGAACTGGCCAGTTCGGGCGAACTGACCGGTTCGGCCGAACCAGCCCGGCTGCCCCCTATCGCGCACCTGCACGTGGGTTTGCACCTTCTTCCCCCCTGATTACTTTCCTGTGTTGTCTCGTTTCGAAAAATTGAAAATGCATGCCTCACATAAATGAAACGAACTCGGTCTCTCTTTTATATCATGATTGCTGCCTGTTGTTTCTTTCAAACTCAGTATCTAGTACTTGTGAAAAAAATTCATCATGATAGGACCCTCCTGATCTAAGTTGTTGATGTTTGTGATATGACTCGATAAAATGAACCACTTGTTCACACCAACATTCGGGAGAATCTAACTTGTGAAAAGATGAAAATCCTGCTCTATCCCTTCATCCTATCCACAAATACCACATATGCTTGAGAGTTTATTCCTGAAACCTGTCATATTTTGTATGAAGTCTTGTTGAAAGTTGTGTTCTTGGAATGGATCACATTGTCTGAGGTCTATTGCAAAAAAATCTATCATCAGAGTGTAGTAGAAGCCCTCATGCCTCGATGATACCCTGAAAAAAAGAGAGAGAGAAATAAAGGATTCATGAAAGTCCAAGAAAAAAAATCCCAAAAGGGGAAAAGAAAAGAAAAAGGGATCAAAAAGGATGAGGAACAACATGAACTCTCTATCGTTAACTTGCAACATGACCAAGGGCAGTGATGAGAAGCTCCAGGAGCCAATCTTTGGCTTGACCGAAATACTCGACATGACAAGGCCACCACCTGAGAGACAAAGAGAAATACAAAAGAGAATGAGTGAAAGGAGAGAGCTCCAGAGAGCTGAGTGTCAGGGATGAAGGGAGACGAGCCATTTAATTGCGAAAACTAGAAAACCCCGAACGCAGGATGAGCAAGAGGACCTTGTTGTAAGAGTCGTTCCATTCATCAACCGCCCAAGATCCGGGAAGTAGCCACCACAAATTCACAGGTATGAGAAAGGTTTGAATATTCAATATGCAAGTATTCATGATTATAAAAGAACCCTTACTTTAGTCTTGCTCATGTTTTAAATTCTTTACTCGGGACGAGCAAAGATCTAAGTTTGGGGGAGCTTGTTGGCGGTCGTTACAGACCGATTTCCGACCTCCAACCGAGTATAAAACAAACACAATGGGGACACACACCATAGCTATAGGGCTTATTACTGACTATTTCCACGAGTTTTGGTGATTGTCCATTGTGCAGGTATAAAACAGAGAAATACGTGCTATAGGGGACGGAAATGACCGATTCGGCCAAACGACACGGTTCGGCCGGTTACTCCCTTAGCTGTGCAAGACTTATGGACCACGACCACACCACTCTGGGCCGGCTCAACACATATCTAGAAGACCGGTGGCCCGTATCCAACCCGACGGAGCCCACGAGTCCACCAGAGGCCTCCCAGGCTAGCCCAAGATGAGAACCGACCTACAAACCGCCTCAGGAGTTGGGCTAGCACGTGGTGGAGACAAAGGTGGTGCAGCAGTGGGCCGGGCCCAGTTCGGGCGAAGGCCAGGCTTCGGCCGAAGCCTTGAACCGCCTCAGAACCGACCCTAAGCAGAGATCCAGGCCGTTGGACTCAAGGTCGGTGCACGTGGTAGTTCGGCCGAACTCCCTGGTTCGGCCGAACCTGAGGATTCGGCCGAACGGCCCGGCACCGCCTCCCAGCTGCCTTGGCTGCTACTCTGCCTCCACCGTCCATCCTTGGTATAAATGGAGACCTCCAGCACGTGCAAAACACACAACACAAGAGTAGAGTGCAGGCGAAGCACTGTTAGTTCTCCACTTGTATCAGTAGAGATAGGGAGAGAGGAGAGGTGAGCGTCCCGGAGAGGAGCCGAAGTGTCGGCCCCTCTTCCCGCTGTACCTCTACGGATGCGGCTTCACTTCGAGTAACATCCGGGTCGTGTCTGGTAACTCTTGTATCTCTCTCTGATTAATTGAGCATTCAGTTCTTACTTTTATATGCTTGCTGGTTCTTCGTTCAATGCTTAGTTGATTGGTATAACTGTATACTGGTTGCTTCGCTTAGGTGCTTATCTTTCTATAGGAGATAAGTATTAGTTGACTAGTGTAGGCGTGGTGCCTATACTTGAGACTAACTTAGTTTATTCCCGTCGCAACGGAGGTGGTAGCCGTAAGGTGGTGACAGCCCTTCTGGTCTTTGTAGCCCATCACGTTAGTTCCGGTCCGTAGGATTCCCCCAGTTGGGAAATAGTGGCACCCCTTCTCATCCCTTTCTGTGTGTCCACCGGTTCCCTTGTCCCGAAGCAAGTATCTATCTGTATCCTCTGATCTGCTCGATCAATCAGTAGAATACCTCTACCAAACTCGTACCCTCTCTACCCTCCTATCACTCCTCTTCTCTCTTTGTTGTTGTCATCCACCTCATCCATACCATTCACTCCATTCCATCTACCTAGGACAACTTAGTTTAGAATCAGTCCACTTCTCGTTCTCCGTGGAAATCGATACCTTGGAATACTCCCGGGTGAAAGCTACATCGGTATCCGTCCGCTTGCGGATTTATCTGTAGGCTGTAAGGAGTGCCAACACTCAGGAGCTGCCTGGCCGGGGGCGTGGCATGGCCCCTTCCCGAGCCGGCTGCTCCGTACTCGTCCGTGTCCATCCGGCTCGAGCCTCGAGACGGAGCTGGGGAGCTCTCAGCATCGTCCGATCTTCGGCCTAGCCGGGCGGAACGACGGAGCAACGTGAAGAACCTCGACATGATTCCTGCAAAAGGTTAGTGCAACAACGACTACCCGAAGGACTGAATATATATGGTTAGCACAAGAAAATCAAGTCAGTCGTTCAAGATAGTTAGTCATTCTTGCGGGGATGAAAACCACCACAAAAAGTTAGTCGTTCTTGTGGGTGTCGGTGACCACCACAAAATCGTCCAGAAATTCAGCACAAAGATCACGACAAAAGCAAAATATTTTTTTTTGGATTTTCTAGTGATGCAAGTAAACCAAAACTTGAGCAAGAACTTGGGAAGAACTTGAGCAAGCACTAGAGCAAAGGACTTGAGAGAGAGGGAGAGAGCTCCTAGCAGAATTTTTTCTGAGTGAATGAGTGTGTGAGGAGCTCACAAGCTTGCACCAGCATTTATAGGCCGAGGAGGGGCAGGCCCCTGGTTCGGCCGAACCGGGCAGGTGTGGCCTGGCCACTCCATGTGAGTGCAGCCCCCTCCTTTGCTTTGATTCCATGCCAAAATGTGTGGCCACAAAATTTTTAAGTCATGTGAGTGGAGTTAGTGGTAGGTGAGATGCAAAATTGACATGACCAAAGTGGATTTTAGTGGAGTCACCCCCATGCTGCCATGTTTGTGATAATTGGTGAGTGTGCAGCCATTTTTAGTGGGGTAGACATGTTTGGTGCTGGTTGGTGGTGATGGTAAATAATTGGAGATGTTCTAGAAGGGATGAAAATGATAAAAGTTACCAATTACATCCACCCTAGGTAAAATTTCAGCATGTGTCCAATTATTTCTAACCAAGCTTGCAAAATTTTCTACTCTCTTTCAAATTAATTACTCAAGTGGTTCATTTATTTTGGGAAGGGAAACATGAAAATGCAATTGAGAATTTAAAAATTGGAAGGGAAATATGGGATACATACCGGTTTTCCTCGCGGCGAGAGCTCAGCTTTTAAGTCCGTGAGCGGGACTTCTCCTGTCTTCAGTTGCTCTTGTCATCGTCCGGTCCTAGAGTGGATGACTCGGACGATGCAACATTCTTCCGCCACATTTTCTTGTTCTTCTTCTTCGGTGTCGGTGGCGGTGGGATCGGCGTCTCTGGAGAATTCCAGAGGGCTTGTTCTTCCTCGTATTTCTTTACGAGGAAATCCATTTCTTCTGCACTTGTCGGTTTTGTCGGCTCGTTCCACTTGAGCTGCTCACCACCGA
The DNA here is from genome assembly GCA_033239725.1 of Echinochloa phyllopogon. Classification (NCBI taxonomy): domain Eukaryota; kingdom Viridiplantae; phylum Streptophyta; class Magnoliopsida; order Poales; family Poaceae; genus Echinochloa; species Echinochloa phyllopogon. The sequence continues at coordinate 17,959,864 of BTCW01000014.1, forward strand.
GTATTTCCAGCTCTCCAATAATGAGAGCCTTAAGGAAACACTCGGCGCTCCTCTGCTCCGGTGTGAGGTGCTCTGTCTTCTTCTCTTCCCGGGGTTGAAACTTGAAGTAAGTCAACCTTCCGTCGATACAGAATGAGATTTCTCTCGCATCCATATCGATCCTAGCCCGGGTGGTGTTCAAGAATGGTTGGCCCAACACAAGGGGAAACGAATGCTCGTTCCCCGTGTCGAGGACAACAAAGTCCACAGGGACATATCGTCCCCAGATCCGGACCGGTACATTCTCGATCACCCCCTCGGGGTAGCGGATGGTTGAGTCCGCAAGCTGTACCTGGGTAGTAGTAGGTGACAAAGTAGGGTAGCGTAATTTCTTAAATAATACCTTAGACATGATGTTGACGCTTGCCCCCAGATCACAAAGTGCATCATCAATGCGACGATTCCAGATCGTGCACTGAATGATGGGCACTCCGGGATCTTCCTTCCTATCCGGAGAGGTCTTGATGATCGCCCTCTTTGCAGCTCTCGACAGGTAGGTCCATCTTGGTGTCAGCACTTGGATGCGTGCGACCTTCCCTGCGTGGTTAGTTCGGAAGACACTACGAGGCATCTTACCATGCCTTGTAGTGACGGCTTTCACTGTCTCGATGGAAGGTTCGGGTTGCCGCGGAATCTTCCCCGATTCAGTGACAGGAACAGCAGCAGCTAACTGAGCGACTTGAGTTTCTATCATTTTATTAAAGCTCAGTTGACTTTTCATAGCAGAATAAAATGATTCCATCCTAGAGTCTATGTTTTCCATTGTTTTATTATTAGCAGCAAGCTTTTTATTGATGTTTTCAGTTATTTTCATCTGGCCAAACACAAGATCTCTAAGAGACGGCTGATTATTGAAATTGCTGGAATTGAAATTGTTACCTTGTTGAGGCCTCTCAAAAGGGAGGTTTGGGCGTGGATTCCAGCCTTGGTTGCCGTAGTTGTTCGGTCGGTACCCGTTGTTGTTGGAGTTGTTGACGTAGTGGGCATCTTCTCGCATTTCGGGGCAGTCATTCCCCGAATGGCCAGTGTTGCCACAGACTTCGCAGGTCATGCGAGCGTCCATGGCTTGCACCGTTTCTTGAGCAGGGGCCTCCAGTTTCTTCATCAGGAGGTCCATCTTGGCAGCGAGCATGTCCAGAGCTTCAACTTGGTGAACTCCTCGGGTCTTTGGTTGAGTCCGGTCGTCGGACCAACCTTGGTTCTCGACCATCTTCTCTATGAGGGCCTTCGCACGACTCTCCTCAAGAAAGAAGAACGAGCCTCCAGCAGCAGCATCCAGGTACTCACAGGCATAATTTCTCAGCCCGTGATAGAAAGTTTGGATTATGAACCAACTCTGCATACCATGGTGAGGACAAGCAGAAATATAGTCCTGGAGGCGATCCCATGCCTCCGGGACTGTTTCATCTTTTAGCTGCATGAAACCAGCTATTTTGTTCCGGAGGGCGTTGGTTTTCCCAACCGGAAAGAATTTTAGCAAGAAAGCGCTAGTGCATTTATCCCAGGTATCTATTGCTTCGCGGTTAGCATAAAACCATTGTTTCGCCTTGCCTAATAATGAGAATGGAAATAAACAAAGGCGAATGGCATCGATACTTACTCCGCGGATGGTGAAGGTGTTGCAAATCTCCAGGAAATGCTGGAGATGAGCATTGGCATCTTCGTGTGGCTTGCCGCAGAATGGGCTTGCCTGTACCATGTTGATGAGGGCTGGCTTCAGCTCGAAGTTACCATCTCCGACTGGCGGAGCTGGTCTGACACGTACGTTCTCGCTTGATGGAGCGGAGAACTCACGGATCGTCTTGGTTGCCATCCTCGATGTAGCCTGGTCAACGACGGGAAGGACTGGGTTCGTCGGAAAGAGTTGCTTCTGAGGAAGTACAACACGGGGTCGTACTTTCCTCACAAGTGACTCCGGATTTTCTTGGAAGTTTGACGGTAGTTGGAAACCAGTCATGCACTACTCTGTTCCACAAAGACCAACGAACAGAGCAAGGATAAACCCGCTTGAGTAGCGGTACTCAACTAAGATAGCTCAAGATAAAAGTTCAAAAGTAATCTAGCCAAAGACTTCCCCGGCAACGGCGCCAGAAATGCTTGTTGGCACTTCTTACGATCCAATATCAGAATTGAGAATCCTGGTACTGGGGTAAGGAGTGTTTTAGTGGTTTTCCTTATGGCTTAGTAAAATATAGAAATATTCTACAAGCGCACAGAATCACCGCTGTAGCACTTCACCTGGGAGTATTTCGAGGTATCGTAATTTATATTTCCGCAGGGAAGCTTTGGAAAGATTACTAGTGAATAGATATTCGAGACTATCAGAGGAGGGTACACGACTAGACAAGACAGGGGATAACGGTATTGGATAGGAGTGGATATACCGGACACACAGCTCAAGGGATACTCAGGTAAGGGAGAGAAGAGATAGATAGCTGGGAGGACAACGAGAAGAGATAGAGGACTCCTGGATTCTTTATCTACCTATGTCACTCTAGCTTATAGATACAGCGGCTACAGAGCCAGCACTAGGAGATCTGGGATAACTCTAATGTCTTAGCTTCGGGACAAGGGAACCGGTGAACACACAGAAAGGGATGAGAAGGGGTGTCACTATTTCCCAACTGGGGAATCCTACGGACCGGAACTAACGTGATGGGCTACGAAGACCGAAAGGGCTGTCACCACCTCCCGGCTACCACCTCCGTTGCGACGGGAATAAACTAATGCCACTGACTAGTCTAGGAACCACTCCTACACTAGGCAACGACTACTTACTCTGCTAGCAAGAGCAAGCAACCTTGTCAATACTCTTGGTGACAATTCACCTCCAGTATCAAGCAAGATCGAAGAACCAGCCAAGACAAAGACTTAAACAAGACTACAAGCACTAGAACTATAACTGACTATAGTCTAAACAAGATATATTTGCTACTAGGATAAAGTAGAAGCAAGATATAAATGACAAAGGCAAAGTGATAAAGATAACTATATTGATACTCAATGTCTTACAAAAGGAAAAGTAAAAGATACAAGAGCTATTACCAGAGCTTCTGAAGACGACTCCGGAACCTCCGAGGCAAAGCTCGACTCAACTCTAACTCCCAACTAAACTATCCTAACTCTACTAGAATGAAAGTGGAAATGAGCTCCTTGGCTTGGTGTGTGTTGAATAAGCAGCTTGGCACTGTATTTATAGGGTCCTATGGCGGTTGAGAGGAGTGGCAGCCAAGGAAGCCAGGGGGGGTACCCCCTAAGACTTCGGGCGAACCAAGGCGGTTCGGCCGAACCCCTTGGATCCACCGCCTCTGTCCTGGACGCTTGGGATGGCTCCTGGATGGCGGTTGCCAGTTGGGGGCGGTTCGGCCGAACCGCCTAGTTCGCCCGAACGGGCCTAGAGGCCCAGGCCTGCCTCTCTGCGCCGCCTTTGCCCTGTGGACCCTCTAGGCTGCCTCCTGCTGGTTGGCTTCGTGTTGATTTGGCCCAGGATGACGTGTCGGTGCTCCGGGATGAGTTGTCGGTCGTCCATGTGGCGTGTACTTGTTGTCTCTTAGTCATCGTTGATGTGGACGGCCTCCGGTGGCTTGTACGGCTAAGGGGGGTAACCGGCCGAACGGAGACGTTCGGCCGATTCGGTCAATTTCGGCCCCAATAGCACGTATTTGTCGTATTTGTACCTGCACAAGTGACACTCTCCAAAACTCGTGGAACTTTATTAGAAATGAAACCTACGTACATGGAATGTTGCATAAAACCTCATTTATTCCCGAGTATTGGTGGTTGGATTTGGGTTGTAACGACTGCCAACAGAGGCAGAGCGGCTCCGCGGCACTGAGCAACAACGGTGAGTGATTAAGATCGTGGCTTGCTCGGGTAGGTTCATTACCTCCTCTTGAAGTTCTTGGGTGGGTTTTCATCGAGAAAAGGGCGGTGGTGACAGAGATCGACTGCCACGGCAAATGGCCGTGGCGCGAGGTGCACGGGAGTGCTGGGGTTTTGACAGCTCGAACAGATGGCTTGGTGAGGGTTTAGTGCTTCGGCGGTACTGCTTTTATAGTCCCCAAGGGGCTTCTTGGCGTGCGGGCCAAGGATCAAGGTGGAGGCGGTCGGCGGCTTCACCCTTCCTTGCGGGGAGGCACTTTCCTTGCGGGGAGGTGGCGCTCTAAGGTAAGGGCGGCGGCGTAAAGCTTCGAGGAAGGTGCGGGGATGCGGTGGGCGTCCTCCAGCTTAGGGTGGCGGCTCCTGTAGAAAGTACGTGTCCCTGTACCTGTCCCGCGGTGACTTCGAGGGGCCATGCTGACCGACATCCATGCTAGCCATCTCCCATACACCCTTTCGAGGGTTTTCCCATGCCTTATCGAGGGCTTCGTCATGGGGTTAGTTTGGGGGTTTGGCAGCACAGGAGTGTGGGAGTTGGCAGAGCAGACGGGCGCGCGCCCCATTGGTCGAGTGGTAGCCTCAAGCGAGGCGGAGTTTCTTGAATCAAGGGTCACGCGGGGCTCGACTAAGGAGGCCTTGATCGGGGTGGAGTTTGCTACTCGCTCAAGGGGGGCCGGCACCCTCGATCGACGCGGAGATGGGGTGCGCGCATCGGGGCCTTCACGAAAGGCCTCGAGTGGGCCGTTAGCCCGTGGTGGGCCATGGGCTTTGTGCCCTTAGACCCTTTCCGGTGTGTGGAGACTTGATAGTTGTTTGCGTTTTTCAAGGGTGATCATCCCTTAGGTTAGGGTACCCCTTATGGACATCCCCGACAGAATTAGATTTAAAATCTCATTTGAACTACTAGCAAACAAAACTCAATGCAGCCAGCATGAATGCATCAAAAATATTTCTAAGCCTTATATATGGTTTTTAATTCTCATAAATTGTTTATTTATCCTATATTATTTATGAGCACTACAGTAAAACGCACTTTAATTACTAAAATTTTAAATAGGGCTATTTTAGGGTGTTACAGAAGTCGATGAGCACACCTTCCTATTTAATTGAAAGGTTGGCGCTGATGTGGGTTACCTTAGTGGAGTCGGAAGGGTCAACGCAGAACACCTTGGTGTGCTCATCTTTCTTGAAAGCCCCCGAGTGGTTGGAACCGGCGCAGTCGAGGGTGACCTCTTATACAGAGCACTGAATATCGCGCAGCTCCAGGGACCTGATGGCTGTTGAAGCCAGGTCAACGCTTTCGCGGTCACAATAGTTGTCACATCCGACCCAGTTTGTATGGCCCAGTAGTGGCCCATGAGTGCGGGATGCACGTGTTTAGTGCCACCTTGCTAGTTTAGCAAGGGTCGATGCAACTTATAAGCCCTTGTCTTCCAGCCATAGCACCTTCGGATTAACCCTTTTACACAAAGCGAGGATGAAAGTGTAAGCAGGGTGCTATGTGTACGCGTGCACGCCCCTCGGAAGGGCTATGCGGGGCGGCTTTGGAGGGCAGGGTGTTACAAATGGTATCAGAGCCGACCCTCGTGGTTGCGCGTAAGGGTCAGTGTGCGGGCATAGGGCGCATGGCGCATGTGGCCCGGGTAGGGCATACGGCATGGACTATGGCGCCGGCACTGGACGTACGGTCGTGCGCTAAGGGGGAACGTCCTGGACATTTGCCCGTGTGGGTGAGTTGCGCCGATGAGGACGTCGGGTTCTTTGAGGGAGGGTGTATGTCACACCTGGCCCAGTTTATATGGCCCAGTAGTGGCCCATGAGTGCGGGATGCACGAGTTTAGTGCCACCTTCCTAGTTTAGCAAGGGTGGATGCAACTTATAAGCCCTTGTCTTCCAGCCATAGCACCTTCGGGTTAACTCTTTTACACGAAGCGAGGACAAAAGTGTAAGCAGGGTGCTATGTGTACGCGTGCACAACCCTCGGAAGGGCTATACGGGGAGGCTTTGGAGGGCGGGGTGTTACAATAGTGAGCCCATTGAAAACTTGAGCCTATGGTGATGACACCATGTGGCCCTAGGATCTTCAGCTCGAGGTAGGTGTAATTGGGAATGGCCATGAACTTCGCGTAACATGGCCGCCCAAAGATGGCATTGTAGGACCCCACAAGGTCAGTGACCTCAAAGGTGAGTGTCTCGGTCCGGAAGTTGTCCCGGTCCCTAAAAGTGACGAGCAGGTCGATCTGCCCGAGGGGAAGAGCTTGAAGTCCAGGGATGGCCCCGTAGAAGGGTGCCCCAGTAGGACGTATCAGGCTAAGAGAGCCCCATCGCGTCGTATGCCTCGGCATAGAGGATATTGAGGCTGCTCCCCCCGTCCATGAGCACATTGGACAGGCGCATGTTGGCGATGATGGGGCCAACGACGAGTGGGAGCCGGCCCGGCTGCGGGATGCAGTCGGGATGATCGGAGCGATCAAAGGTGGTTGCCGCCTCCGACCACCGTAGGTAGCTTGGTACCGCATGTACTCCGGTCTCTGCACCATTGACCTCATGGTCAATGAGCTTCTGGCGGCGCTTCGACTCGCAACTGCTCGGGCCGCCAAAGATCATGAGGCAGCCCTTGGGGTCGGGAAAATCTTCTACCCCTGCAGCGCCTTCCTTGTGCTGGTCGTTGCGCCGATCCTGCTTGTTGTGGTTGTGGTCACCAGCAAGGAATTGCTTCATGAGGCTACAATCCTTGAGGGGGTGCCTGACGGGATAACCGTGGTGAGGGCACGGTTCCTCCAGCAATTTCTCAAAGTGCCCCGTGTTGGGCCTGGGCGGCTTCTTCGCGAAGCGCTCGGTAGCCGCGACAAGTTCAACTCCGCGCTTCTTCTTTTCGGGCTTCCTACCCTTGGTGCGGCGTGAGCCGAGCATCTTCGTCGACTCGAGGAGCCACTGCTTTGCCCTTATCCTTGCTGAAGTTAGATCGGATGGCTTCTTCCATGGATGCATTGCTGGTTGCGATGTCGAACAGCTCCGGAGTGGTTTGGGGCTTGTTGCGGCCCAGCTCATGAACCAACGATTCTCTCATTGTTCCAAGGAGGAAGGCCCCAATGACGTTAGCATCGACGACACCAGGAAGTTCATTGCATTGCTTAGAAAATCGACGAATGTAGTCGCGGAGGGACTCACCCGATTTCTGTCGGCGGTTCTTGAGGTCCCATGAGTTGCCCGGGCGGGCCTAGGAAGTTTCCAACGAAGATATGCTTCAAGTCTAACCACGACCTAATGCACCGGCTTGACAAATGATCCAGCCAAGCCCTTGCTCACTCCGCCAGATAGATGGGGAGGTACTGGATGATGAAGTCATCATCTTCCGTGTCACACCCGGACTTTCACAAAACCCGACTGCGGCCATATGTGTGCCCAGGAAGTCCACAAAACACATACAGCGAACAAATATGATAAACAGAGTACAAATGCTCGAAATAAAATAGTTTACATCAGAGTATAACAATAATATTTATTACAGTGGAAGTCTATAACTCTCAACTAGCGGAGCCGCAGAGCACAGAGACTCTGACTGGGAGAGCGCAACTCAGAAGTACGGCAGGTATTCAGGGAACTCAGCAGCAGTCTCCTGATCAGCCCAATCTGTTTACCCATCCGGGTTTTTGTTGAATATTGACAAGTGTAAGTAAACGAATACTTAGCAAGTATAGCACGGGTATGAAGGCTCAAAAAAAAGGCTAGACACGGCTTAACTACTTTAGCATTTTAGTTCATTCGTTTTAACATTTAACAAATTACTACAAGTGAATGAAGCCCGGTTGTAACCCAATTAATAAGTATAAGTGACAATAATCATAACTAAACATCATTTTCTAATCAAAAAGGATCCAGGCTGCTCGTGACCTTGAGCAAAGCTATCATGATAGATTATACACTCTACAGAGGTTTCGCCCTTTACCCACCAGTTGCGCAAAAGTTCAAAAGAACTTTGCACCCAACCACGCACATCAACACTTTCGAGGTGTGACGGCACAGGGACGCTATGAGGTTTTTCACAAGACACCCTAACAAGACAGTAGCCACTATGGTACAACACCGGCAGCATGATCCAAGGCACCGAGATTGACTGACTCTCAGGGAGCAGCGATTAGAGGGTCAATGGCGTCCAGAGCGCGGGCACGCATGCCAACAAGTACAAGAGCGCGACGTGCAGAGTTCCCATACCACAGGGACTCCCGACACGGGACTGTGCCTGACAAGACATAGCCGACGGTACCCCCGTCCTCGGTGGATCAAACCATACTCTCACGAGTGCTTCCCATAGCGCTGTCGGCCCCGTCGGTAACTACTGTCAAGCTAGAGCCGTACAAGTTACTTGACCAAGACCAGAGCCATAATAGTTCTAGCGGTGGCGACAGGCTCCTGGGTTGCCGCTTTAAGAACCGGACCTTACGGAGAGACACTAGAGCAAAGCACACAGCACATGCTCTAGCTCCCTAAATCAAGTTGCTAAAAAGCAAGTTTTATCATTAATGTTGAAGTGAACCATTAAGTCAAAATTTATAGTTAAAATAATGGTGACAGTAGCTGCGCATAGCAAAAATCTACCCATATGCATAAACCCAAGGTAATCAAAGGAACAGGGTAAACAAACTAGGTACAACCTTAATAGGACATCAATTTAGACACATGCATATGAAAATAAATGTATGTAAACAGGTGTGTATAGGTAGCAAGGATTGTCCGTGGTATAACTTGTCTTCCTCGAAGTGCTCCTGCTGCTGCGAGTCCTGCTCCGGAAAGTCCTCACCGAGCTCGAACTCCAAAGCTAACGGCTCACCGACTGGACACGAAGCACCATACAAGCATACACGCATTCCAATACATGTAAACAACTAATAATCTATTAGAACAGTAAACCAAATAGTAGAAACAGTACATAAAAAGGTTTTAGAAATATTCTACGCGTCACTACAAACACATGAGCGTGAAAATCACACTAATCGGAGCTAAAACGAAAAAGATATGGCTTTTCTAAGTTCTAGGGACCTGCTGGCAATTTCTAAAAAGTTTTCAGGGCTTACTTGAAAGAAAACAGGGACCTATACGTAATTACATATTAAAACCCGAGGGCTTACTCGCGAAACTACAAAAACAGGACCGCGGGTTCAATAATTAAAAAGAGCGGGGGGTTATTTGATAAAAACAGGATATATTGGTAAATATAAATACACAGGGGTGGACCACGGGTTGATTTGACTAAAACAGAGGGGCTCTTATGTAAAACCGGCTCGGCTAACCGTTATCCCTCGGTTTGACCAGGGGTGGGGGAGCGACGAGGGCCGTCAAATCTGATCTGGACGGCTCGGGTGTGCTGGGGGGAAGTTTGGTCGTCGGCGGCGAGCGGGAAGGCGGCGGCGCTGCGCTCGGGCGGCGGTACTTTGCCTGAGCAGGGGCTTCCCGGAGCTAGGGAGCCCCATTTGCGGCGCGGTTTGGCCCTACGGGCTCAGGGGAACCTGGCGAGGCCAAATGGGGTGCTCAAGCTAGGGATTGCGCAGTGGTGGTGGCGGCCAACGGCGAGCGGCGGAGGAGGGCTCGGGCGCATGGAGGGTAGCACGGCTAAGGGCGCCAATTCGCCAATTGATGGAGCGGGGGAGTTCTTCACCTGGCTACGAAGTCGCCCGAGGCGTGGAGGGGCTCGGAGCAGCGCTGGTGGGGCAGGTCCGTTGGCAGCCGGAGCTTGGAGCGGCGGTCGTTCGTGGGGAGGGTGTTGGGGAAGGGCTGGGGCTCGGGCGTCGGGTGGTTAGGGTCAAGGGCCTCGGGGGCTCCTTAAATAGGGCTCAGGGGAGGCGCATAGGCGTGCGGGCCACGCCAATCGCGCCGGCAGCGCGGTGATTCCCATCCATGCGGGGAGCACCTTCCAAAGGGGCAACGGAGCGCAAAAGGAAGGGGGCAGCGGTCGAGAAGGTACTGGGAAGCTTCGCGGAGGGTCCACCGGGCGCAGGGGAGAGAAGAGATGGCCGGCCGACATAGCGGCGATCGCACCGAGCTTGGCGCGGGTGCGGGCGAGAGGAAGGGGAAGACCCCGACGCGTGGGGTCCCCCTGTCAGTGTGTGGGAGAGGGGAGGGGAAAGATGGGCCGGCTCGGGGGGGAAAGGCCCAGGTGGGGAAAGAAGGGAGAGTGGGCCGAGGGGGAGAAGGGGGCTGGTTGGGCTGGGGAGAAAGTAGAGGGGGTGCAAGTGAGCTTGTGAGAAAAGCTTGAGGAGCAAAAGTAGACTCGGGCTGAAACAACTTTTCTACAGCTCAAAATAAGGTGATTCAAATTTGAATTTAAATAAATTTAAATTCTCGTTTGAACCACAAGCAATACAAAATGAAATGCAGCAGCATGAATGCAACAAAAATATTTCTACAACTTATATTTCATTTTAATTTCCATAAATAATTCATTTAACCTATATTAAATATGAACAATCAAAATAAAAGTCAATTAATTACTAAAAAATTTAAATGGGCCATTTTTGGGTGTTACAAACCTACCCCCCTTAAGATGAATCTCGTCCTCGAGATTCGGAAGTAGATGCGAAGAGCTGTGGGTACTCGGCCTTGAGATCTTCTTCCCATTCCCAAGTGGCCTCATCTTCCGAGTGTCGGCTCCACTGTACCTTGCACATCTGGATGACCTTGTTTCTTGTCACCCTCTCAGACACCTCCAGAATCCTGACCGGATACTCCTCATAAGTGAGGTCCTCTTGCACATTCAACTCATCTATCAGGATTTGCTCTTCAGGCACCCGCAAACATTTCTTCAGTTGTGACACGTGGAACACATCGTGCAATCCGGCCAATTTCTCGGGTAATCCCAATTGATATGCCACTTCACCTTTCCTTTCAAGTATCTGGAAATGTCTGATGTACCGAGGTGCTAGCTTGCCCTTGACATTGAACCTCTTCACGCCCCTCATCGGTGACACCTTGAGGTACACAAAATCTCCAACCGTAAAACTGAGATCCCTCCGTCTGACATCAGCATAACTCTTCTGTCTGGACTGTGCCACCTTCAAGTTCTGCCTGATCACTTGTACTTGGCGTTCTGCATCCCTGAGTATCTCAGGACCGAAAACTTGACTTTCTTCGGTCTGATTCCAGAATAGTGGAGTTCTGCACTTCGTGTCATACAAAGCCTCGAACGGTGCCATCTGCAGACTCTTCTGATAGCTGTTATTGTACGAGAATTCCGCATAGGGTAAACTCTTGTCCCAGCTAACACCATACTGCAGTGCACATGCTCTCAACATGTCCTCCAGAATCTGATTGGTTCACTCTGTCTGTCCATCTGTCTGGGGGTGATAGGCTGAGCTGAAATGCAGTTTAGGATCCATGGATTCATGCAGCTTCTGCCAGAAGTGTGACGTGAACTGAGTACCTCGGTCAGACACTATCCGTTTTGGCACTCCATGCAGGCACACAATCCTTTCCATATATAGCTCTGCTAGTCTGGCTCCCGTGTAGGTGGTCTTTACTGGGAGAAAGTGTGCCACTTTGGTCAAGCGGTCCACAATCACCCAAATGGAGTCAAATCCTCGCTGTGTGCGGGGTAGACCCATTATGAAGTCCATACCAACTTCTTCCCATTTCCATTTCGGTATCTTCAGGGGCTGAAGTAATCCGGCTGGCCTCTGATGTTCAGCCTTAACTCTCTGACAAGTGTCACATAGTTCCACATGCATCGCCACATCACGTTTTAATCCGTACCACCAGAATCTTTCCTTGATATCTTGGTACATCTTGGTGCTTCCTGGGTGGATCGAGTATGCCGAATCATGCGCTTCTCTTAGGATCATGTCCTTGATCTGCACTATATCGGGCACACATATCCTCCTCCCGTGCCACAGGGTTCCTTGTTCATCAACTTGGAATCCAGGTGCCTTTCCTAGGGCAACATTCTCTACAATTTCCTTGATCTTTTCATCACCAAGCTGTCCTTTCTGAATCTCCTGTTCAAGAGTCGGTTCCACCGTCATCTCTGTGATGTTGGTCACGAACCCCAGACTCATCTTCTCAAATTCCCGGCTGAGTTCTTCAGGCAAACAATGGCCGGTGATCTTGTTCACATAGCTTCTCCTACTCAGAGCATCAGCCACCAAGTTAGCCTTGCCAGGGTGGTAATGGATCTCCAGATCATAGTCCTTGATCAACTCCAACCATCGATGTTGCCTCATATTCAGCTCTGACTGAGTGAAGACATACTTCAGGCTCTTGTGCTCAGTGTAGATATCACACTTGTGCCCAATCAGGTAATGCCTCCAAATCTTCAAAGCATGCACCACAGCTGCCAACTCCAGATCATGTGTCGGATAGTTCTGCTCATGCTTCCACAACTGTCTTGATGCATATGCCACTACTCTCCCTTCCTGCATAAGTACACACCCCAGTCCTAGATGGGATGCATCATAGTAGATAGAGAAGCTCTTGGCTATGTCAGGCAATATCAGTACAGGTGCTGTTGTCAGTCTCTTCTTCAACTCTTCGAAGCTGGTTTGGCACTCCTCTGTCCAGATGAACTTGGAATTTTTCTCCAATAACGCCGTCATCGGTTTAGCAATCTTGGAGAATCCTTCAATGAAACGCTGATAGTATCCGGCCATTCCAAGGAAACTCCTGATCTCGCTGACATCCCGAGGCGGGTTCCAGCTCAACACATCATTAACCTTCTTCGGATCAACTGCTACTCCTCCATTGGACAGTACGTGTCCCAAGAATGTCACTTCCTTCAGCCAGAACTCACACTTGCTCAACTTGGCATACAACTGATGTTCCCGAAGTCTCTGCATCACCATCCTCAAATGATTTTCATGTTCCTCTTCATTCTTGGAGAAGACCAAAATGTCATCAATGAACACCACCACGAACTCGTCAAGGTACTCCATGAAGACGCTATTCATCAGGTACATGAAGTATGCCGGAGCATTTTAGTCCAAAGGACATGACTGTGAACTCATATAGCCCATACCGAGTAGTGAAGGCCGTCTTGGGTATGTCGGAGGGTCGGATCCTCATCTGGTGGTAGCCTGATCGAAGATCTATCTTGGACAACACACAAGCTCCCTTCAATTGATCGAACAGATCATCAATCCTTGGCAGGGGATACTTGTTCTTGACCGTCACTTCATTGAGTGCTCGATAGTCCACGCACATCCTTTGCGAATCATCCTTCTTGTCCATGAACAACACTGGTGCTCTCCATGGTGAAGAACTAGGACGAATATACCATTTTTCTAGCAAAGAGCTTAATTCTTCCTTAAGTTTCTCCAGTTCCTTCACTCCCATCCTATATGGCCTTTTAGCTATAGGTGCAGTGCCAGGTTTTAGTTCAATAACGAATTCAACTTCGCGTTCCGGGGCCATACCTGGCAGTTCATCTAGAAACACATCCGGGAACTCGCACACCACTCGGATGTCCTCCGGGATTGCACCCTCAGCTTGGTTTGCTTGATTGTGCTCTGAAGGATTGGTTGCTTGATACTCCACCTTCTCACCGGACTTCGCTGTCAGTTGCACGGCTCTCTTGGCACACTGGATCAGTGCATCGTATCTGGCTAACCAGCTCATTCCCAAAATCAGATCGAATCCAATGGATTCCACAACTATTGGGTATACCTCAAAGTCTACCCCCCTTATAGTGATGGTGACATAGGGACAACGTAAGGTGGCTCATTGTTCCCCTCCTGTGAGCTAACTAGCATGGTGTTTGACATGGGTCTTAGAGTCATTATATTCTTTTTCACAAATGCAGCAGATATAAAAGCATGTGAAGCTCCATAATCAAACAAAACAGTCGCAGGAGTCGAGTTGATAGGGAACATACCCACGACCACGTCAGTGGCCCCTTCTGTGGTCTCGGCACCCATGTGGTTGACCTTGCCCCTGACTGGGTTCTATGGGCCTCGTCCTGCTTGAGCTTGCTGCTGGTTCCCATTCTGCCCTTGCTGCTGTCCAACCCTCTGGTTGTTGTTCTGGCCTGCAGCATTCTGGACTCTGCGGGGACAGGCATTGGCATAGTGCCCTGGCTCACCACATTGGAAGCACGCCCTCGGGCCCACCGGTACATTGTTGGCGTTGTTGGTGCACTCGACAGGCCCTTGCTGTGCCTGGTTGCGCTGAGCTGGGGTATTCTGCAGCTGGTTCTGGAAGCACTGTTGCTGCGGTGCTTGAGGGTACTGGGGGCGCTGCTGGTTCTGGCCACGGTTGAACGAGCCGGATTGGCTTTGGAAGCGTTGTTGGCTCACCATCTGTTGGCCTTGGGGAGCAGTGAAGCGGGGGCGGTTGTTGCTCCCAGACTGCTGGCCCTGGAACTTCCTCTTCTTCTCTTCCATCTCACGGCGCTTGTGTTCCAGCATCAAAGCACCGTCCACCAGTTCCTGGAAGTTGGGGAACTTGGCGCACATCAACTGGTACTGCAGGGCATCCTGCAAGCCATCGCGGAACCGGGGCTGCTTCTTCCTGTCCGTGTCCACGTCCTCCGGAGCATAGCGGGCAAGCTCAATGAACTTGTCACGGTAAGCTGTGACGCTCATCCCCTCCTGCTTCAGTGACAGGAACTCCTTCTTCAACGTCATCACGGCTTCAGGCACATGGTGCGAGCAAAAGCTGTCATGGAACTCCTGCCATGTGATTTGAGTACGATCGGGGTGAGCGTACTGGTACGAGTCCCACCAGTCCAAGGCTGGTCCTTGGAGCTGTCCTCATGCGTACAGCACCTTCTCCCGATTGTTGCACTGAGTGATGTCGAGTTTTCGCTCCACTGCCTTGAGCCAATCCAACGCATGCAGAGGATCAGTTGCTTTGTTGAAGGTGGGCGGGCGTCCCTTCAGAAATTCACTCCTCCTGTCACGGGGCGGCATGTTGTGCTGCGGCGGATTCTGCTGCATCATGGCCATTGTCTGAGCCATTTGTTGCATCAGCTGGGTCTATGTGAGCATCATCTGCTCAATGGTGGGAGGTGGTGGTGGCAGTCCACTGGCACCGGCGTTGCTCCTTGTGTTCACTATCTATTATCAACAAGAGATCCCCATGAATTTTAAGACCAAGTAACTTAGGAACAGAAGTACTTGAGAACATTGAATTGGTTATGATAGAGCATAAGATAGATAAAGAGCAAGTGAAGCAAATAACCCGTTCTATGTATTCAATAATATCCTTATGCCTTAATTCAAAATCTAGGTGGTAGTAGACTTACGTCCATGCCCATCACAATCATTACAAAAATCCAACTCAAACATAAGCATAATGATAATCAAACCAAACATTGAAAGACAAGGTTCACACTTGACTCGACTCACTGGTTTTTGACTCGACTGGAAAGACAAGCGATAACTAATCGATCTTATTACAGACTCATGGTAAACTCCTAAGGACCCTGCTGGATGGTGGTGCTGGCGGCGGCAGATCCGAAGTGGTGCCTCTTGCGACGCGGTGACTCTGCACGGTAGTCTGGGCTGAGTGATGGTGGTGCTCCCAACATCTGGTCCAGCTGCTCCATCTCCTATCGAGTCCC
Organism: Echinochloa phyllopogon; assembly: GCA_033239725.1. NCBI lineage: Eukaryota > Viridiplantae > Streptophyta > Magnoliopsida > Poales > Poaceae > Echinochloa > Echinochloa phyllopogon. The sequence goes on from BTCW01000014.1 coordinate 17,975,330, forward strand.
TCTCAGCTCCTCCCTCAGAGCGGCGATCTCATCAGTAGCTGCCTCCAGGTCAGTGTTGAGGGTGGCCACCAGTGTCACGGTAGCAGCAAGCCGGGGGTCGTCGATGTCTCCGATGGGGGCGATGGTGCAAGTTGTGTCCCCACTCCTCCTGCGGGGGTACCACCTATCTGGCTGGTCCTGGGTCTCTGCCCAGAACCTGTCCCTGTAGTAGTAGAGGGCACGGCGAGCAACATCTGCTATCCCTGCCTCCTGGGTGGATCTCTAACTAGAGGCGTAGTGGATCCACCTCGTCCTGACAGCTCTGGCTTCGTGGTCAGCTGTACGGATCCTCAGGGAGGTGTTCCAGAAGGTGGGGAAGTGGGGGTGTGTCCACCTCTCACTGGGGTACTCGATGCCCACGTTGCCTGTGCCGTAGTGGTAGCGGAGTATCTGCCTCAGGCGCCAGTGGTAGAAGTTGTCTCCAGCGTCCCTGACGAAGTCCTCCACAGTCCACCTGTCAGCTGGTGCAGGTAGCTGGGGTACTGGGGGCTCCTCAGGATCGTCACCCTCGCCATCTGATGGATCATCACCACCGTCTTCATCATCATCATCACCATCACTGTCATCACCATCTGGATCTCCGGCAGCATTCCCGTCTCCTGGCTGGACTGGCTCGGGCTGCTCCTCTAGCTCTTCAGCGGGTTCCATCTCCTCGACCTCGGGCTCTCCCTGCTGCTGCTCCGCCTCTTCTTCTTCCTGCCTCAAGCGCTCCTCCTCTTGCATCTCCTCCCACTCCTGGAAAGCATCATGGTAGGGGGCGCCAAAGTCCATCTCCGGAACACGGGGCGGAAGGTAGCCACAGGTGGACTTGCGGGCGGTCAGCTTCGTGCGAGCCATCTACTGCAGAGAGAAGACAGAGAGAAATTTTAGAAAAACTTTGCAAATGACTGAGGTAGAGGAGACATTGAACCCTATTTTGCAACACTCAACACTTTTATAGGTAAAATAGTGAAGACTGAACTTGGCTAAGACCGACCGTTCTATCTAGACTGCGATTCTACAGTCAGCACGGCTCTGATACCAATCTGTCACACCTGGATTTTCACAAAACCCGACTGCGGCCATATGTGTGCCCAGGAAGTCCACAGAACACATACAGCGAACAAATATGATAAACAGAGTACAAATGCTCGAAATAAAATAGTTTACATCAGAGTATAACAATAATATTTATTACAGTGGAAGTCTATAACTCTCAACTAGCGGAGCCGCAGTCCACAGGGACTCTGACTGGGAGAGCGCAACTCAGAAGTACGGCAGGTCCTCATGGAACTCAGCAGCAGTCTCCTGATCAGCCCAATCTGTTTACCCATTTGGGTTTTTGTTGAATATTGACAAGTGTAAGTAAATGAATACTTAGCAAGTATAGCATGGGTATGAAGGCTCAAAAAAAGGCTAGACACGACTTAACTGCTTTAGCATTTTTAGTTGGTTCGTTTTAACATTTAACAAATTACTACAAGTGAATGAAGCCCGGTTGTAACCCAATTAATAAGTATAAGTGACAATAATCATAACTAAACATCATTTTCTAATCAAAAAGGATCCAGGCCGCTCGTGACCTTGAGCAAGGCTATCATGATAGATTATACACTCTGCAGAGGTTTCGCCCTTTACCCACCAGTCGCGTAAAAGTTCAAAAGAACTTTGCACCCAACCACGCACATCAACACTTCCGAGGTGTGATGGCACAGGGACGCTATGAGGTTTTTCACAAGACACCCTAACAAGACAGTAGCCACTATGGTACAACACCGGCAGCATGATCCAAGGCACCGAGATTGACTGACTCTCAGGGCGCAGCGATAAGAGGGTCAATGGAGTCCAGAGCGCGGGCACGCATGCCAACAAGTACAAGAGCGCGACGTGCGGAGTTCCCATACCACAGGGACTCCCAACACGGGACTGTGCCTGACAAGACATAGCCGACGGTTCCCCCGTCCTCGGTGGATCAAACCATACTCTCACGAGTGCTTCCCATAGCTCCGTCGGCATCGTCGGTAACTACTGTCAAGCTAGAGTCGTACAAGTTACTTGACCAAGACCAGAGCCATAATAGTTCTAGCGATGGCGACAGGCTCCTGGGTTGCCACTTTAAGAACCGGACCTTACGGAGAGACACTAGAGCAAAGCACACAGCACATGCTCTAGCTCCCTAAACCAAGTTGCTAAAAAGCAAGTTTTATCATTAATGTTGAAGTGAACCATTAAGTCAAAATTTACAGTTAAAATAATGGTGACAGTAGCTGCGCATAGAAAAAATCTACCCATATACATAAACCCAAGGTAATCAAAGGAACAAGGTAAACAAACTAGGTACAACCTTAATAGGACATCAATTTAGACACATGCATATGAAAATAAATGTATGTAAACAGGTGTGTATAGGTAGCAAGGATTGTCCGTGCTATAACTTGCCTTCCTCGAAGTGCTGTTGCTGCTGCTGCGAGTCCTGCTCCGGAAAGTCCTCACCGAGCTCAAACACCAAAGCTAACGGCTCACCGACTGGACACGAAGCACCATACAAGCATACACGCATTCCAATACATGTAAACAACTAATAATCTATTAGAACAGTACACCAAACAGTAGAAATAGTACATAAAAAGGTTTTAGAAATATTCTACGCGTCACTACGAACACATGAGCGCGAAAATCACACTAATCAGAGCTAAAACGAAAAAGATATGGCTTTTCTAAGTTCTAGGGACCTGCTGACAATTTCTAAAAAGTTTTCAGGACTTACTTGAAAGAAAACAGGGACCTATACGTAATTACGCATTAAAACCCGAGGTTTTACTCGCGAAACTACGAAAACAGAACCGCGGGTTCTATAATTAAAAAGAGCGGGGGGTTATTTGATAAAAACAGGATCTATTGGTAAATATAAATACACAGGGGTGGACCGCGGGTTGATTTGACTAAAACCGAGGGGCTCTTATGTAAAACTGGCTCGGCTGACCATTATCCCTCGGTTTGACCAGGGGTGGGGGAGCGACGAGTGCCATCAAATATGATCTGGATGGCTCGGGTGCGCTGGGGGGAAGTTTGGTCGTCGGCGGCGAGCGGGAAGGCGGCGGCACTGCGCTCGGGCAGCGGTACTTCGCCGGAGCAGGGGCTTCCCGGAGCTAGGGAGCCCTATTTGCGGCGTGGTTTGGCCCTACGGGCTCAGGGGAACATGGCGAGGCCAAAGGGGGTGCTCAAGCTAGGGATTGCGCAGTGGTGGTGGCGGCCGACGGCGAGCGGCGGAGGAGGGCTCGGGCGCATGGAGAGTAGCACGGCTAAGGGCGCCAATTGGCCAATTGATGGAGCGGAGGAGTTCTTCACCTGGCTACGAAGTCACCTGAGGCGTGGAGGGGCTCGGAGCAGCGCTGGTGGGGCAGGTCCGTCGGCGGCCGGAGCTTGGAGCGGCGGTCGTTCGTGGGGAGGGTGTTGGGGAAGGGCTGGGGCTCGGGCGTCGGGTGATGAGGGTCAAGGGCCTCGGGGGCTCCTTAAATAGGGCTCGGGGGAGGCGCATAGGCGTGCGGGCCACGCCAATCACGGCGGCGGCGCGGTGATTCCCTTCCATGCGGGGAGCACCTTCCAAAGGGGCAACGGAGCGCAAAAGGAAGAGGGCAGCGGTCGGGAAGGTGCTGGGAAGCTTCGCGGAGGGTCCACCGGGCGCAGGGGAGAGAAGAGATGGCCGGCCGACATAGCGGCGATCGCACCGAGCTTGGTGCGGGTGCGGGCGAGAGAAAGGGGAAAACCCCGACGCGTGGGGTCCCCCTGTCAGTGAGTGGGAGAGGGGAGGGGAAAGATGGGCCGGCTCGGGGGGGAAAGGCCCAGGTGGGGAAAGAAGGGAGAGTGGGCCGAGGGGGGAGAAGGGGGCTGGTTGGGCTGGGGAGAAAGTAGAGGGGGTGCAAGTGAGCTTGTGAGAAAAGCTTGATGAGCAAAAGTAGACTCGGGCTGAAACAACTTTTCTACAACTCAAAATAAGGTGATTCAAATTTGAATTTAAATAAATTTAAATTCTCGTTTGAACCACATGCAATACAAAAAGAAATGCAGCAGCATGAATGCAACAAAAATATTTCTACAACTTATATTTCATTTTGATTTCCATAAATAATTCATTTAACCTATATTAAATATGAACAATCAAAATAAAAGCCAATTAATTACTAAAAATTTTAAATGGGCCATTTTTGGGTGTTACATTCCGCCCCGCCTGCTCGGCAAGCAAGGCGATAATCGTCCAGCCAAACACTGGGATTTGTATCCCCAGCATATTTGGCAATGTTGTTGGGCACTCGAAAGCGTGCAGGGAAGGGTGCTCGGTGAATGCAGCTCACGAAGGCCCGCAGCCCTGGCTCGTTTGGCTCTGACTCCTCTCGCTGGAGACCGAGCGCTCTCGATGACGTGGCTGCCGAGGCTCCGGATTGTTGCGGACGCGCTCTTGCTCCGCCTTGTGATGTCGCCGAGCGTTGAGAGTGTGACGGACGTCACGCCTCGCACCCACTCGGCTCTGAGCCGCCGATCAGATCGGCACCGGTTTCGCACCAGTGCCGTTAGCGAGGGCCCCAGCTTTGCGGTGGGGGGTGTCGCCGTTGTTTCCACCACCTCGGGAGATGACAGACCACTAGCTTGGTGACCGCTGGGGAGAGTGTGGCTCCCCATGAACACGGTAGCTCGCAGATTCCTCCCAGCGGTGTTGTGAACTCTCTGCCTGTTGCACCACAGCAATCTCAACGAGTGCCTTAAGTTCACGGTGTTTTCATAGGGCAGTTGGATCAGATGGCTCCTCTGCGGAGCGCATGATCATGGCAGCCGCCGCTACATTCTGACTGGCTCACGGGAAGTAAGGTGAGCCATCCTCGTTGTGGAGGATCTTCTCACCTTCACGCCGTGCGCGCGAACAAGCATGCGTAGTCCCGTTGGGTGGATTCTGCAACCTGTCGAACTCCATGCGCTCTGCCTCGAGGTGGGTGCGCTCTGCTTGCAGATCGGCCTTAGCGGTACGAACTCGTTGAGCTTTCTCGCGGAGATACTCCATGGCCTCCCTTGGGGTGCGCTCCACCAGAGGGGAGCGATCCTCGACGCCTTGCTCCTGCGGTGGAGTCTCCACAAGATGGGCCATGTTACATTCCCAGGAGGGATGGTAATGGCCTGAAGAGTCGTTGCTGCTGGCGGTGCTGTCGGAGAGCACAGAGTACGCCAGCAGGTCGTGCACCGAATGGGGTGAAAAATCCATCATGCCAACAAAGGCAGAGGAGTGTGCACCCATTGTGCTGACCTGAAGTTCATGCTCATAGATCTGCACGGCATTCCACATGCCATAGGGAGATCGATGCTGGGATCCAAGAACTCATGCTCTGGTGGCATGGGTTCCCCTCCGGTGATCTAGGATAGCATGTTTGCCAGCGTGTAGAAGACACGGTGGCTCTTCTCGGGAATTGGGTCAACCCCAAGGATGGTGCTAGCGTGGCATGCCAATGGCTCGCCATCGACGGCGAGTGCCCCCTTCTCTCCGGGGAGCAAGAGGTCAGGCATATAGCCAGTAGGCGGCATGCTCCGTTCTTGGAGACGGAGTTGCCCAAGGAAGTCGAGGCTCCCGAAGCGGATGCTGGAGATGAGCGGTGGTGTAAGCTTGTACTTGCCTGCACCCACGTGGACGAAGTCGAGTTGCCCGAAGCGGAGATGCTCCGGGGTTGCTCCACAAAGCAAGCTGAGATCGACAGGGGCCATTGCGCGACCGCTGAGATTGAAGAGACGCTGCCCACCTACCTGGTGCACCAAACTGTCGGTGCTTCTCACATAGGCTGTCTAATTTATCGTGGCGGGTGCGGCGCCTCTTCGCGGATCGCGGTGGTAGGCAATGAAAACACAAGGGATTATACTGGTTCGGGTAGAATGTCCCCACGTCTAGTCTGTGGCAATCGCGTTCCTTGAGCTTGGATGCCTCGCGGCTTACAAGAGGGGGTTCCCTACAAGCCGGGTGTGCGATCAGAGGTTAATCTGCACGGTATCGTGTTTGTGAACTGGGGGTGAGATCGCAAGTGTGTGTGTGTGTGTGTTCTCAAGAGATCGTCTCTCTCCTCCTCCCTTCCTCTTGCTTATGCCTCTCCCCTTTTATATGTTTAGGGATTGGCTACATTAAAAGGGAGAGGAAGAGAAGGAAAAAAGGAGGAAGTGCTCGGAGGTTCCCGAGTGGCGTAGAGTGCCCTCCGAACGCTTGTTGTGGGTCCCGTGGTAGGTTTCGCCTTTCTCCACTTCCATGCCCGAGTTGTTTCAGACTGACCGAGGCTTGGCCTTGGTTCTGCTGCACTCTGTGCTTTGTCAGATCCTGCCTGGGGCTTCATGATTACGTCGTGTTTACGTGTGGGAGGGGGCTTAGCGCCACCGCATTGTTTTGATGTGACGGGGATGCCACCTGTTCCTCCCCCGAGCCCTTCTGGTGGCTTGGTGGTCAAGCCTACACTTAATTTGAGGTCTGTACCTCTAGTGCTAGGTTCCGTAGGCCCATCGCTATGCCAAAGAGCTTATAGGATGGATCTCTATTATCACTTCGAGTAGGCCTGGGCCTCAGCTCTCACAAGGCCCAATGCATGGGTTGGGGTGCCTAACCCTTGGGCTTCTGAAAATGGAAACGGGGGCGCAACGTGGCCTGTCCTGGTCTTTTGGGGGTTAGAGGCCTGCATGCATCTCGACATGTGTTGCTCCTTTCCCCGAAACAGCTCGAGGAAAGGCCACGGGGCCCGTGGCCACAGATTGCACCGAGTGGTTGTCCAGGCGTGAGTCTTGTTGGCGTGTGATGCTACCTGGCATGGCCTGGGAAGCGCCATGTGTCTTTTTAGCCTTGCTCTTCCCGATCCGCTCGGGAAGAGGACAAGTGCCCTCCCCTTTTTACCAGAAGGTTTTGTCTTGCTTGTATCTTTCTTGATCTTGTATTTAGCGACTAAGGACAGTGGGATTGGTACCCCTGGTACAGGTATCCCACACTATTCCTCCAGCTGGTGACGGTGCATCCGGTGCCTCCGGTACCAGCCTCGCGCCTGGATACATCCTAAACCAAACTTGGTTCTGTTTTTTCTTGTTATCGTTAATTTGAAGATTTAACTTGAACGCACGCACATGCTTTGTTATCATAAGATCACTCACTATTATCATAAATTTATTGTTGATTTTTGGAATTAAAATATATCCAAAACTACCTAGATCTTTAACACTACCTCCATAGAGCGGGACTACACATGCGAGGGGTGGACCTTCTAGTGGAGGATTCCATCACTGTGGTGGTAGCGACGACAGCGAAGGGTGGGTGGTGCCGCGTGCGGATGGAGACCACGTCGGGGCCACACGTGGCGGCGGCGGAAGAGAGGTCGCGATCTATGAACGGTCGGAGGTTGCGGTGGCGGCAGCGGCAAGGCAGGGTCAGTAGTGGCGGCGCACCAAGAGCAGTAGTGGTGGGTCAATACGGCGACGGCGGAGCGCTTGAGTGGTAGAATCATATGGGTGAGTTGAACACGTTCTGTAGCCTGCCGGAGCCTTGTGCAGGCTACACAAGCCAGAAATGCGGATCTCATTTCCAGTTATGCAAGCCGGGCTAAGTCACTATATAGGCTTCTAAATAGAACTAGGGCCTTGTTTAGATACCAAATTCAACCCCCAAATTTTACTATGCAAAAAGAAGATTCTCATCACATCAAAATATCATAGCATGCATGTAGTACTAAATATAGATGAAATCAAAAACTAATTGCACAGTTTTGTTGTACTCTACGAGACGAACATTTTGAGCCTAATTAAACAATTTTTGGACAATTTTTTACACGTACAAACGAAATGCTACAGTGGCGCACGCACGTCAAGACGCCAAATTTGGCCTCGGGCTGGATTGTGTAAGGCTGGACAGGGTGTTATACAGCCTACCGATCACTCCCTTAGAAAATTAGGCCAAAAGCCACTTGTCCTCATGTTTCACAAGCCACACTCATTAAAAATAATATTGCGGCCCAGTCCAACTCGAGAGAGATACACTTTGCAGTCACCCCTTATATTCTACCTACCTTTCACTATCGACCCTCGTCGTTTCCCTCGTGGGTGTCGAGGGATTCCCAAAAGCGAAGCAAACGCCATTGGAAAACCTGCAAGATCCGGCGAAGAATCAGAACCAGAAGCAGGAGTAGACGCCAAATTCACGCGGCTTGAGCTACGTACTGGGAAAGGATCCGATGGATCAACAACCCCAGGTTCTAACTCCGCCCCTTTTCCTCTTCTTGCTCCGCATGAAATTCGGATCGAACAGTTTGGTTCCCCTTCTCCCCTCTAGGTTTCGGTTTGGAGCCGGGATTGCTTTTGATCTCTATTTCTTGGACTGGACACTCAGCTTAGTTCAATGTCCAGATTAGGTTTTTATGTGGACCATGTCTGGATCGTAAATGAATATCGGTAGCATGAATTGTGAAATTCCTTTCGATCGCATAGCCGAGTTATTGGACAAATAGGTGCGATTTGATTTTTTTTTAGTTGTATTGGAACTATCCTGTGCTGAACCCATATTATGCTTACTCGAATTTTAGGGGTATATGGAGGTAATTATTGTATGGTAATAATATTTGTGCTTGTATTATTTCAGGGGATTAGTGAGAACTATGCAAATCCAAAGACATGCTTCTTCCATGTGCTCTTCAAGGTAACCCGCCTGCAGTTTCTGATGCAGAGAACTGTGGCTAGGTTTTAGCTGATTTTGATTCCTTCTCTGTGAAGGCAGCGGCATTGGCGTTCTACATACTGTCAGCACTCTTCGTGAACAACTTCGTCATCATTTTTGTCATCACGGTGCTCCTCGCAGCACTGGACTTCTGGGTCGTGAAGAATGTCAGTGGAAGGATACTAGTTGGGCTGCGATGGTGGAATGAGATTAATGACGAGGGAGAGAGTGTCTGGAAATTTGAGTGCCTTGATGGAGAGGTTTGCATTTGCCTTCTCGTAATCCTTGCTTCTGTTTCGGTGCAAGTTGGGCACTCCTGAACTTAATCCGCCATGTTTTTGCAGTCTCTGGCTAGAATGAACAAGAAGGACTCATGGCTGTTCTGGTGGACTCTATATTTGACTGTAAGTGGTGTTGAGGGCACCCTTATATATGGAAAAGAAGCATATGCAGTACTATTAGAAGGATTTTCATTTTTTTTTAATTTGAGTGCTTCAAATCCATCTGATAAGTGCATTGAAAAATTGGAACAGAACAATAAAACTGGCATTTAATTATTTGCCCCCGGATAGGTTGGTGGACTGATGCAATGATGCATATAATTTCTTACTTGCTGATTGTTTGTAATTTGTTATTGTGCTTCTGCATATTCAAGAAAAGAAAGTGCATGATTATAGTAAACTTTGTTTGCTTTCAATGCTGGAAGCTTTGAAGTTTTCCTTAGCCAGAAATAAAAAAAGAACTGAAATCTGGGTATGCGTAGATGTGTTGTAGTATTTGTAGTATTAGATACCTCTTCAATCTAATGCAACTAACTTTCTAGACATATAGTACAGGATGTATAACTTTGTAGCTTTTTTGTTTTATCATACAAGTAGGAAATTATGTCTGCTGTCCACATATGGGGCTAACCAGCTGCTTCACTGTCCTTTCAGCTACAAAAACTGTAATTTAGGAAAATATGAAATAAAATGTTTACCCTGGCATAGAATTGCATGAGCTGGAATGTAACATGAATTGAATTGTATAACATGGCAAAAAGTAATTGTGAGGCCTTAGCTCAATTGGCCATACGCCCAGTTCCCATGAGCTCACTTTTACGAAGTACTGTTCAAAGCTTAGCAAGTAACTCACAGGCCTGGTCTTTCCAGAGTGGAGTTAGGCCTTGGTTGATCTGGATGTTTGGCTGTTATAGCGGGAAATGGAAGTTGGTGCATTCGTATATATTTTATATCCTGATAGTTAGGCAAAGCAAGTGTAATGTCTAAATTTTAGAATTGATGCACCTACACTGTTTATGTATGTTTGTTTGGAATACAGTTAGGATTCATTAGGGACCTAATTTCGATACATCAGAGTCCTGGCTAAGTTTAGGTTTGCGGACTCAAGAAGTATATCCTATACCATGCAAGGAGATTGGCATGAGCACTAGGGAAAATATCAATTTAGCACTGCCAGATCATAGGTCTTTTTTTTTGTTTTTGCTGCTTTGGGGTAAAATAGACAAGTTACATCATTATAAGGTTTTCTTTTACTTCTCTGTTTTTTGCTTGTGTGTTCTGAGCTGCTTTCGCTTTCATACAGAATTTCATGGAACTTTTCCTAATTTGGAATTAGGAAAAGTTTCAAATGGAGTTCAATTCCTGTGACAAAAGATTAATTGGAGGCACAAGGGTGCAGAAACAATGTTGCAAACCTTACAGAGTTAAATCATATTCATATCCATTCTCGCACATATCACTTTGCGCTCGATATGTTTTATTTAGTTAATAGTCCTCATAGAGCTTTGCATCATGTTTGTAAAAGCAACCATGCCTTCCATATTTCAGGCAGCTGCATGGATTATTCTTGGGATATTCTCACTCATCAGACTTCAAGCGGATTACCTTCTTGTTATTGGAGTTTGCTTGAGCCTCAGCATTGCAAACATTGTTGGGTTCACCAAATGCAACAAAGGTGTGTATTCTCCTGTAAAAACTACATTGACTTGAGCCCTGTTGAAGGATGTTGTGGTTGCTTGAATTAGCAATTTAGAAAAGTTGTGAGTATTGAATAAACCACATGAATTCCCCATGAATTTGTCAAAGCAGAGTTATATTTTTTACTGTAGAAATAGCTGCTACTTCAAAAGTTTGGCTTAACTATTTGTAAAGTATAATTCCATGTAGCAACACAGGTAGTTCTCATGTGGGTCTGTTGCCATAGAACCATGAAGTTACCTTTTGCTTTCGTACCATCACAGAAACACGTCTCCTATCAATGGATACATCATACATGTCGCCTTGCTGTTGCTTGCTGTCAGCTTCAGACCTAACGTGTAGCTACTTAACATCTCACATGAGCTATACACACTTTATTGATCATACAAGATGTTAGGCTACTTCAATTGGCGTTACACAGTTAATTCCTCCTGCAACATAATGTGGGTTGTTCAAACCAGTAACCACCACTTCATAAAGTTAGTTTGACTACTTGTAAAGTATAATTCCAAGTAGCAGTGTAATGTGGGTTGTTCTTGTGTGGATCTGTTGCTGTAGCCTGAATCAGTGAACCCAGAAGGCAGTTGTTGTTTTCTAGCCTGTATGTTTTTTTGTAAATAGTCTTGTTCTTATTGCTCACTTATCCCAGTTTATATAGCACATGTGATTGATTCCACTGAAGCATCTCTCTGAGACTCATATCAATGAATGCATGCTGCCAGCTTTAGACCTAAGTTGTAACTACTTAGCATCTCACATGACTCAATTTATTGGATCATCAAAGATGTTAGGCCACTTTGATTGCGTTACTACTTAAATCCATGCCTGCAAGGATGCAAATTAGGTTCTTTCGCAAAAAAAAAAGAAGATGCAAATTTCATTCTCTTCTAATTATTGCTATGATTAAATTGCAGATGCCAAGAAGAACATCCAGGATTGGACTAGGAATGCCCTTCTATCAGGGAGTGTCAGGTCACATCTGCAGTCAGCGTTTGGTGTCTGAACTCATTTTACTGATAGATGACCTACGACATAGTGTTGCGTATAGTGGTGTACAATTTACTGATAAGACGATGACACATTTTCATTCTGGCCATCTTACCTAATTACTTGCCATGCTAATACATCGTTCTGCCCCTTTGATGCCCTTGGCATCGTTTGATCTGCTGTCGCCACTCTAGTCACCACTCACTAGCTACTGATGAACTCTGAAGTTGGTTTGGCCTTCGCATTGACGGTGTTTGTATTCCTACTTAACTGTAAAACATTCTGCTCGTGATAGACCATCATGTCTTGGGTACATATACCTGTCGATTCTTTGTCAGCAGAAAGTAGAAACGTTCTGCCTTTTCTTTGGGATGGAAAATTTTTCCAGCCCCATTTGATCAATAATTAAGGGTATTAAATAAAGTTAGTTTACAAAACTATCTCCGGGTTAAGAGACAAATCTAACAAGGTCTTTGACCGCGGGATCAGATGATGGTTACTGTAGTGTTAATTACTGTACTAAATCCGCGGGATCAGATGATGGTTACTGTAGTGTTTGTTAATTACTGTACTAAATCGTGGACTAGTAGGATCGTTAGATCCGTCATGTAAAGTTACACTTATCCCTAAAAAGGTTTTACAGATAAACTTCATGTAATATTTCATACATGCAAGATTTTCTTTGTAAATTTTTTTCTGGAAAGTAAAGAAACAAGTAGACTGTAAATATGTAATTTCATCTGTTTGAAAATGGGCAACGTCAAAGCTGACTTTAGCGAGACTTCAGATCGTTGCGATCAAGAAAACTCTGCTTGGTCATGGTCAGGCTGCCCTATTTTTCGCTCGTTCTTGCTTTGCTTAGAAGGAATTGTAAAGTCTTGTGAAAGGCTATAGATCTTTCCAACAACCACTTGCAGTTGCATCAACTGCATGGTCTCATGAAATGGTACAGATGAATAACTCGTGATTCCGAAAGCAAAAACAAGAATACTTCCTCCTTCCAGCTCACGCGCATACTGTCGGTAGTTCACCCCTACCGTACCGTGTGAACCTTTTCCTGGAAGTTGGATGACCTGGCGATGTAAATCTATGATATTTGTTCATCCCAAAAGTGCTTCAGAATCACAAGAATCGCCATGAGCGACGTCCGGCGTATGCTACTGTAGATATTTGGCGCGTCAGCCGAAGGTAAACCGTTCCCCACAACAAACACACGACGATTTTTCCCACGTTTGCGATCACTGAAAGCGATATTTGTTGGAGCTTGTAAGCAAATTGCCTGCAAATTTGTAAAATTCAAGAACAGCGACCAGCCCATGGTTCTTAGCCAAGCCGCTGCGTCCCCAGCTTTATCGCCTCTGTGGATCCGCGTCGGGCGTTATCCGCGTGAGCCTGGAGACAAGCCCCTAACATGAAACGAGCATCTCTCTCTCGCGCGCGCGCGCGAGGTAGTCGTGAGGTTGTTTTCACCTAAATTACTTTAACAAAATTCCATTAATTCCTTGCCACAAGATTTGTGTCGCGAAGGACTCAGCCATGTGCTTAGTTTCCTTGCCATACCGTGTCTTATGAGCTTTTCTGTTCCAAGCCGGTCGCTTTCTTGGCTATCGTCCACATTGTTTTTCGATTTCTTTTCTGGCAGAAAAAGGCAACAAATTTATAACATGATAGGAAGAGATATTTGGCAATACTTGGAAAATTTTTGTTGTCACGAGTTTCTAGCTGGTCAGGCTTCGTTTTTGAGCGGAGAGGACGCTGGATACGTGACGAAGAACACATGCCTGAGAGAGAGGGGGTAGGGGTAGGAGAAAAAAATCCACATGGTCACAGTGAGAAGCCAAGCAGCTACATCATCCCACATATCTTATCCACTTATATTTCCTTTTTTATTATTATTTATACTCTTGTTGTTGGTTTTGCTTTGGTGCTGACCATTATGGGCTCAATTTAGATTCAGATTTCTTGGAAAAAATGCATGAAGTGAGAAATTAATTAAAATTTCCTTGTTTTGATGGATTTAGAATTTTTATATGGGGGAAGAACAGGGGATTCTGAATTTTGGGCCCGCTTTTGGCTTCAAATTTAGGTCCTTCGAATTTTGCATGTTTCGAAAAAAAAAGGAGTTTGCTGGATTTTGATGTTCTCCTGTGCTAAATGCTTTCTAGGCGCGGAGTATCATTTGAAGCCATTCCTTCCAGCAATGGGATAGGAATATAGGATCATGATGGTATTGACTAATTTTCTGTCCATTCGTGCGCAGAGCAATGTCCCACATTATAGGAGACATGTACCTAAGTACCAAACCCATTACTTTGAAGTACGTTGATTTGAGGATTTGATAATATTTCAGTGAAAGATACAGAGTGCTGGCACTGCCGTACCATGTGAGCACATGCAGTGATCAGTTGTGTCCAAAACCCTCCGTGCTTAAGGGGACAGGCGCAGAGCATCAACAGGTGACACGTTATCAATCACAACTTCACAAGGGGAAAGTAAACTAACGTGTATCTCTAGATCTAAACGACAAGTAAATGCTGGAAATTCCTCTGTTATAGCGTTATCTAAAGTCTAAACCAAATGTTTTATACGCGCTGGTGCACAAAGGCTATACTATACACGGTAAGGTGTGCACAAAAAACTCGCAAGGAATTATGCATGAATCTCACTATCATCCAGAATCCCAGATCTCATGTGCAACTTGCGTTTGGTTTTAAGGATACTGGAAGTGATACGGAGTAATATGCTAAGGCCTTTGTGGAAAATTACACTATTTCATTGAAAAAATTGAAAAATAAAAAGACTTCATTTTTACTTTTCTAAAATAGCACAGACATTTACCCTATGAACGGCTTTGAGTTATGGGCAATAAATCTTGAAAATAAATAACTATCATAAACAACTCTCTCTCTCTCTCCCAAAGAAAGGGCCGACTAAACCGAAGAATCTAGAATGGAGTGTGAGTAGATAAAGTCAATCTCAGTGGAAGTTTCGTAATATTAAATCTATTGATGTGGAAGAGGAGAGAGAAGAGAAAATTTTATAGCACGTATCTAAAACTCTTCGACACAATTAGCTAGTTTTTATTCTAAATAATTATATAGTGAAACTATGCATGGACTGACCTAATAAATATAACTTCTCAATTTATTGTGAACTAAATTCTTCTACTTGAACGCACAGAGGAACATAATATTCACTGCACCATTTATTTATTTATTTTTGAAATTAATTTATTAAAGACAGGAGCACAGTCATATCATTTAAGAAGAAGAAGCAATTGTACATCACGAGCCGAAGCGATCACCACCATCACAAAAACAACACACGCAAACGCACCCAACAAAACTCTACACCACCTCAACCTGGGAGAGAAGCCGAAAGTAAGCCGCCTTGAACTGCGTCGCCGTCACCGACGTTGTGCCATGCCAAAAGTCATGGCCCGCTGCAAGCAAGAGCGACAATTCGAACTCCTCCACCACGGGACCATCATCCTCAAGCCGCGCACACATGGTCGCCGATCCCTCCGCTCCAACAAAGCGTCAGCAGAAGATTCGCGTCACGGCACCAATGAAAAACACTGATCCCAGCCACTCTGCGTGGGGGCCTCGCCACATCCACCGCATCACACACCTCTGCCAAGGACTCAGATATAAGAAACCGCTATGAGAGCAACGCTTTCGCCCAGCCGTTGTCGAGGTCACCACCGCACCAAGCATGCCAACTCAAGACCTCCAACACCCATGGTTCCTCTGCACCTCCTCTCACTGCCACAACGGACCTAGCGCACCTCCTCTGCCTCTGTGAGCCGTGACGGGTCGAAGCGACGCCTCCAACGAGGGCACGACGCTAAAGCGCCACCGTCGCTTGTCCAGAGGACAGAGTTTTCACCCCGAAACCCCATGCTACAGAACAAGGTACTCCGTAATGGCATCCCCAACAGGAAGAACGACGCCAGAAGGGCGTCGCCACCACTACCACCGACAGGGGTGCCGGTGAGGGCTTTCGCCCGGATTAACACCACGTCTGTTGCACACTCACAAGCAAAACGGTAGTGGCACGCTCTTCCCTGTCTCCGCAACGCAGGAGAGATGGCTTGGCACATCTTGAACTGCCACCACGGCACCACAAGTGTACACCTGCACTGCGAACCCAGCACAAACCACCCAACCCTACCACCAAGGCAGCACCGAACCTGCATTGCCGTCGAGGAGAAGAGATGGAGAACGCCGGCCACCTCACCTCCATTCCCACCACCCTTATGCAGAAGGGCACCAGCTTCACCTCCGAGTCACCGTGACCCAGAGCACAGCCGGCATCACCGACACCCCCCACGCAGGGCCTCCCGCGACGCCGAACAACAGAGCCCTACACTACACAGGTCGCCGCCGCCGCCACCACCGTCCCTGCACAAGCCGATGCCCGTGCGCTTCCGGTCCCCATGGCAGCCACCATCGCCGTCCCGCACCGGCTGATGCCGCCACCGTCGCCGTCCCGCACCGGCCGCAGCCGCCGTCGCCCTCACGCACCGGCCGGGGCAGCTACCGCCGCCGCGGTCCTACGCCGGCCGCCGCCGGTCCCCCGGGTGCCAACCCACGCACACGTGCACGCCCCAGCGCAGCAGCCACCGGATCCGGACGGGGCAGGGGCGGATATGTGGCCTCCGGCCGCCGCCGCCACGAAAACCGCCGGCGCTAGCGAGCCCGTCAGGGAGACAGGACGGTCGCGCCCGCCATGCCCCTCCCGCGCCAGGGGGAAGAGGCCGCGCCGCCGCCGTCCTTGGGCACCGCATGGACCTCCAGAGGCCCCCTTGGGCGGCGGCGCGACGAAGATCGACAGGATCGATGGGGGCGGCGGCGCGGGTTGGAGCCGCTCGGTCGCCGGCGTAGGGGGCGACGCGAGCGGGCGGAAGTTTTCCTCCCCTCCTTGGGCCGAGTCTCAACAAACCGAAGTTGAACCCCATTTATTTAATTTCAAGAAGAGGGGCGCGTTAATTCGAGGGCAAAGGAAACGAAAAGTCAGAAAAGTGCATAGTGTGCATGTGTACGGGACTTATGTATTTCATTTCACCGTACTCCGCCCTTCTAGCGACCACATATCCGCCCGTTGCTCAGCTCCGTGGACGCCGACGTCCGGGCCCAACACGGCAGCCTCATTTACCTACCCCGTCCAGCGAGTAACAATTAATAACGCAAAAAGAAAAAAAATCAAAACTGTTTGAACGACGTTGACGCGCGCCGGATCGCAGCCCCGTTGGATCCACATCTAGCGGCTGGATCTGCTCCTGGTAAAAAAAGAAAAGTTTATCCGCGGATATTAAACGCGTCACGGCCTGGGGCGGCGAGCGGTGCACATGCGAGGGGGAGGGACCAGACTGGCTTTAAATGCGTCGCGCACGGGCTGAATCAACGGAGCGCAGGCGTACAGGTGGGCCAAGGGATCCTCCGTCTCTTGACGGACCCACGAGTCAGGCATGGGATGGCAACCTGGTGCGTGCGGGCAAGAAGAGATGAGATGGAGTCGTGACGGTGGCGTGCGCCTCCTTTTAATTCTTTCCCGACACGCTTTCGGTTACTGTGTATTTTTTTTCTCCTCTGGTATTTCCGTCCGATTCGACGGGTCGCGGCATCCCGCCCGCCGCACCGCACGAGATCTGTCACTGTGTCCGCGGGCGCGCTCCTGTCTTTCGCGGAAGGGGCGGCTCGGTGTGGTCTTCGCTGTTTCCGGACAAGAATACCCTTTCTTCATTCTCGCCCACGCCCTATATTTGCCTGTCGCTCTGTGATGGACCATCCATGTTTTTATTCGCAACCGCTGTATTGGCGCCCAACTACATACGTAATACTCCGGCGCCCAACTACATACGTAATACTCCGGCGCCCAACCGCTGTATCTCATTCATATTTAGGAGTACATATACATGGTGCTTAAATATGAGATACAGTGCATGCTAAAAAAAATTACTCCCTCCGTCCCACGAAAAATGCAACCCTCACTTCCCGAGGAGTCAAAGATTTCAACTCCGACTAAATTTATATAAAATAGTACTAACATTTATGTCTTCAAATAGATTTAGTATAAAAATATAATCCATGATTAATCTAATGATATTTATTTTGGATCATAAATGTTAGCAACTTTTTATATAAATTCAGTCAATTTTAAACTTGTTTGACTTCTCGTAAGGTGAGAATTGCATTATTTCTAGGACGGAGGGAGTACTGTTCATTTCATCCGCGTGACCTTCTAACACCACGACCCATTCAAAATTATGCCCTTCAATGTGCGGAAACACGGCGAAGTACTAACAGTTCATTTTAACTCCGAACTATATGGACCTTCACCTATCTCTATTCTAAAGTGGAGAACGCCATAAACCAAAGGGTAGCATTCGTCGAAAAAGAGGGACAATGACCTAGCCCTTGTTTAGATCCCAAATTCCACCGCCAAAGTTCACTATGCAAAAAGAAGATTCCCATCACATTAAAATGTCAGCACGTGATGGAGTACTAAATGTAGATAAAATTAAAAACTAATTACACGGTTTTGTTGTACTCTACGAGACGAACATTTTGAACCTAATTAATTAATTTTTGGACAATTTTTGACACATACAAAAAAAATGCTACGGTGCGCACGCACCCCAAAAGATCAAAGTTTGGCTCCCAAATTCAGGAACTAAACAAGCCCTAATCCAAATTTCACACCTATGATTTGATGTCTTCTTTCTTTTCTTTCTTGTGAAGAAAAAGGGTTGAAAAAAGCGTACAACTTAGATCCAGGGTGATGACTGAAACACATTAATTACGTGATGGGGTAGAAGCGTAGAACACAATCACACCTATGATTTGATCTCTTCTTTCTTGTGAAGAGAACACCTCAAACACCTCTATGCCACTTCATGTACACTCTTGTGTATGCATGTGAAATTAGGGCGATCTCGTACACTCTAGCGATCTAAAATTAGACGACTTGTCATAAAATGCATCGCACGATTCCCACGATGGTATTTTACTCATTCCTAAAAATCCAAAAGAGGGACAATGACCTAATCCAAATTTCCCCCATTTAGCCAACGGGCATGGAAAAAAAATTTTTTTTTTTCAAAACATGCACTTTAAATCCAGGGTGGGTCCCACCGACTACCCGCCCTGATCTTTATAAAACGCCTCGCCCCCACCGGACTCCCCCTTCCATTACGCTTTCTTCCCGCTGCATCCCCTACCAAACCCGCCCAGACCGAACAAGCCTTCGCAGTTTCGCAGATCGACCCTCGCCGACTACCCTTATTGCCAAAAGTTGCCCTCTTGCCTCTATTGCCCTTTTGCGCGTAGCCCCCTGCAAAGTTTCTCCCCTTCGCGCACAGGCCCTTCGCCGGAGCTTGCCATATGAATGGTCAAACCCCGATGGGGCTCGCCGCCGCCGCAGCCGCAGCAGTGAGGCCCTGCCGCCGCCGCCTCCTCTCGTCCGCCACCGCCACGGCGTCAAAGACGGCGGCGGGCACCGCGACGCCGCTCTTCCCCCGATTGCCCCACCCGCACCACCCCCCGTACGGCCGGCGCCTCCCCTTCCTCGTCTCCGCGGCGTCGCAGTCGCAGGCCTCACAGACCGGCCCGGACGCCCCGCCCACCCAAATCCCAGTCCCCGTCCCCTCGGACCCCCGCACCGCCGTTTCCGGCAACCTCCCCTTCTTCGACCGCGTCCTCTTTCCGGACTCGTTCCCGCTCGAGACCCCGCCCGCCAAGGAGGACGAGGACGCGGCGGCGTCGGCGGCGCAGGCCGATGAGGTGGTGGCGCCGGCGCCGCCCGTGAGGGAGGAGTCGGAGACTGAGAGGGAGGCCTGGAGGCTGCTGCGGAGGGCGGTCGTCAGCTACTGCGGCGGGCCAGTGGGGACGGTGGCGGCGGAGGACCCCGAGTGCACGGAGACGCTCAACTACGACCAGGTCTTCATCAGGGACTTTGTGCCTTCCGCGCTCGCCTTCCTCATGCGCGGCGAGACCGAGATCGTCCGCAACTTCCTCCTCCACACCCTCCAGCTTCAGGTGAGCATCTCTCGGCCGATTCCGATCCTGCTTATTCCACATCTGGTCAAAAATTTAAAATCCCAAAGGAATTCTGTGCTATCTGATCACTAGTGCTGTTAATGGCATGCACGTCAGGTTTTTCTGTGAGTTGTGTGAAGAGTACTCCGAATTTTGAGGTTTTTTACTTTCATTTGGGCTCGTTTTTATCTGTACGAGTGAAAATTGTACCAGCTTGTGGTTGTTAAGTTCTGAGATTGAGTTCTATATGGATTTCTTTTCTGTGGGGAAGTGGAGATAATATTTCTATTTTGCTTTGTATTGTAGCAGTGGAATGAAGTAGACAGCATATTATTTTGGTGCCTATTCCATGAGCCTGTTTTATTCTTCAAATAAAGATCAGATTTTACCACAAAATCTGGGTGCTCTTTTAAATACCACACGCTAGTATCTTTCCAATTGGTAATGGAAGTTGAATAATTAAAATTAGGTAGCAAGTGCAGTTAAGATTTGATAGTAAAAGTCTGAGTTGGGAAATTATCCTTTCGCAATTCTGCTGACTAGCAATATGTTAATTCTGTAAATAGCGTGCATTTGCAATTGCACTGCTCTTGTTGAAATAGATAGATAGTTGCAATTAATACTTGAATGATGAAAGAAATGTGAAACAATTTTCTCTGAAGATTATGAGAGTTGATTTCAGACGGATTGAGACTATGTAACAAGACTGTGATCTATACCGCTATGTAGCAACACTTATATTTACCGTTAAACTGAATAAAAAGGAGTTGTGTGGGGATCATGAGCTCCTCTCTGTTTGCTTGTTTATATGATGTTCTCTTTTTTTGGAGCTCACTTTAATAATTACTCCTCTTTTTTTATTATTAGAGCTGGGAGAAAACTGTTGACTGTTACAGCCCTGGGCAAGGATTGATGCCAGCCAGCTTCAAGATTAGGACTGTACCACTTGATGAGAACAATGAAGGGTTTGAGGAGGTCTTGGATCCCGATTTTGGTGAGGCAGCTATCGGCCGTGTAGCTCCTGTGGATTCTGGTATGTCTTGTACTAACATAAGCTGCACATAAGACTTCATTTGAAGATATTGTTATCACACATCTTCATTCTGCTATTCTAACCCCATTTATCTGTTTGTCAGGACTGTGGTGGATTATTTTGCTGAGAGCTTACTGCAAGATTACAGGGGACTTTGCTTTGCTAGAAAGAGTTGATGTGCAAACAGGAATTCAACTGATACTGAGTCTCTGTTTGTCTGATGGGTTCGACATGTTCCCAACTTTACTAGTTACTGATGGATCATGCATGATAGACAGGAGGATGGGAATACATGGACATCCTCTTGAAATCCAAGTAAGTTGAATTTTAATTGCTTATGAATTGGTTAGATCTTGAAAGGATGATCTAGAATGTTCTTGCCTAATTGGAAAAAGATGCTGCCATGTAGGAAACAATTATTTTTTCCTAGGCAGGACTAGTTTCATTTGTTAAAGGAAAAATACTTAGCTATTCTTGTTTTTCAAATCTAAATCTATTTGGCATATCAGCTAAAGATCTGTACTTACATAGTTTTCTCTGTTACTCAGGCTTTGTTCTACTCTGCTTTACGATGTTCACGAGAAATGCTTGTCGCGAACGATGGATCAAAGAACCTCATCCGTGCCATTAACAACAGGCTCAGTGCACTGTCCTTTCACATCAGGGAATATTACTGGGTTGACATGAAGAAGATAAATGAAATATACAGATACAAGACAGAAGAATACTCCCATGACGCAACTAACAAATTCAACATTTACCCTGAGCAGATCCCTTCGTGGCTGGTTGACTGGATTCCTGAGAAAGGAGGTTACCTTATTGGGAATCTGCAGCCAGCTCACATGGATTTTAGGTTCTTCTCTCTTGGCAACCTTTGGGCCATAGCTTCATCTCTAACTACTCCAAAACAAGCTGAGGGAATTCTTAGCCTTATTGAAGAAAAGTGGGATGATCTTGTAGCAAACATGCCCCTCAAGATATGCTACCCTGCAATGGAAGATGACGAATGGCGCATTATTACTGGCAGTGATCCTAAGAACACGTAAGCATCCTTGTAGAATCAATCTTTCATACTGTCCTTCGGTGTTATATTTCCTTTTTAAGGGTCTCTATTTCCTTTTAAGATTAAACCTCTCTTTCCTCTAACATCACATCAATGTTGACATATAGCCATTTTGTGCATGTGCAGCCCATGGTCATATCATAACGGTGGATCTTGGCCAACCTTGTTGTGGCAGGTACATAGATATCAACACATTCTTTTCGAATTTCCTGCTCCTTTTAATGCTTTTAGATCATTGCCGCCTGATCTTTGTTTCTATTGACAGTTCACATTGGCGTGCATAAAAATGGGGAGACCAGAATTGGCGCGGAGGGCCGTTGCTGTGGCCGAGGAGAGACTCTCAGACGACAAGTGGCCAGAATACTATGATACCCGGTCTGGGAGGTTCATCGGGAAGCAATCACGATCTTATCAGACATGGACTATTGCTGGTTTTCTGACCTCAAAGATGTTGCTGGAGAACCCAGAGCTGGCTTCTATCCTGACCTGCGATGAGGACCTTGAGCTGCTTGAAGGCTGTGCTTGCTGCCTGTCCAAGAAGAGGGCTAGGTGCTCACGCCGTGCCGCCAAGTCACATGTTGGGTAAAACTCTACCAAATGCACAATGTATACTACCGTTCAAGGATTAATCCCGAGATGGAGAGACTGACTCTTCACGTGTACATTAGTATAGGTTTATCTTAGATATCCATCCATTATCTTAGATATCCATCCATTCATTTCCTCAGTGGCTGCTCGATCTTTTTTGCTGAGCAGCCATTGATGGGAACTACCCTGGGTGACACCGGTGGTCGATCCAAAGAAGAGAGCAAAACATATTCAGAGTTTGGGCTCTCTTGTACACAGAAAAAAAGAAATATGTTCTTGTTATTCGATCTGCAAGCTGCTCCTATTTTTGGGAGCGCTGTTGAAGCCCTAACCATTGTACCTCTTGTCAATACTAAAAATAGTGTGTTGTATCGCTTGCAAACTAAACAGTGACACTGTATTATGCTCGTTTCATTAACTATAAGAGTGGTATGGATAAACCTTCAGTCTTTTGGATTAAGCATGGAATGGGCATACGTTGTATCATGAGTACGTATGTTTGGTTGCCGTACTGTGGTATTTGTATTTGGTGAATTTACATTGCTGTTGTGGCTGACTAATCTGACTCAGCTGTTGCTGATCCGTTCAACGGATCATTTTGACACGTCCTGCAATACCTATCTGCTGAAAATATAATCCAACAGGAGATATCTGAGAGATAAAATTATTTTACCCAAGCTTGCTGATCGAGGCCTACTCAAACTGACAGGGTCACTATGTTTTCACTAACCGTAACCTGAAACTAAGTCGTGTTTTACAATCAAATCAGCATAACGTGCAAAGTATTTCCCAAGGGAGACAGACAAAATGGCTAAAGAGAACAAGATGGAATGAACAGCCACGCATTCTTAATCAGTCTGCAGATATTACCGCATCAGCAAAGCTCCAAAATAAGAATAGGCGTCATACAAATACACCGTTTACATAAAAGCTCTAGGTAAGGTTCAGATCTAAACATAAAGTATTATCAACGATTTCCCTTTTACTAATTTAATTTCAACAAGTTACAACCAGTAAACTTCACTCCTGCAGACTTCAAGTGGATAGACGGGATATCCACCCTTCTGTTACTTACCCTACATGAAGATATAGTATTATAATGAAGGAAAAAAGTCTATTTTTAACCATTAAACTATTACTGAAGTCTAGTTTTGGCCATCGAACTTTAAAACCGGATATTTTTACCATCGAACTATGAAAACCGGACAACTTTGACCCTCTAGCTGGTTTCAGAGGTGGTTTTGATAATACATGCATTCTATAAAAATAATAAAATATGATTTAATCTCTAAAAATACATAACTAATTTGTTTTAAATTAAAATAATATGAAACTAGCACCAACTTTTTTCTAAAAATATAGCCAATCTATTGTTACACTGTTTAGAATTATTTGATCTTTTGATTCATTTTTCTAGTGTTTTGGCAAATATCTTGTCAAATATAGCACAAAAGCAATAAACACCACCAAAAAATAAGATCCAAATATATTTAAATACCTTACTAATAGATGGATTATATTTTTAATTTTTTTTGGTGTTGGTTTCATATTTTCTGATTTAAAATGAATCAGTTATGCATATTTTGATATCCCCCAAATTTTATTATTTTTTGAAAAATACATATATTGGAAAAAACACCTTTGAAACTAGCTAGAGGGCCAAAGTTGTCTAGTTTTCATAGTTTGATGGTAAAAAATATCCGGTTTTGAAGTTTGATGACCTAAACCAGACTTCGACAATAGCTCGATGGTCAAAAAGGACTTCTTCCTATAACGAATTAGTAAGAAAAAATGTCACACCCCAAAATTTTTGGATTTTTAGATGTGAATTGATAGCATAATTAATACAATGATTTTCTTGATTTTCTAAAATTTTCCAACCTTTAAATATATTTTTATTGTTGTACTGTTCTTAGTTGTATATTGTTTGTTTGCTTGTTTAGCTACTTGTGTGCTTGACTAGAATGAACACGTTTCGAGTGCTATCGAGGAGAAGAGCTTGAAGATCAATAGTTGAAGACTATGAGTGATTATACTGGATTTAAGGCAAGTTATAGCATAGACAATCCTTGCTACCTAAACACACTTTTCACATACATTTACTTTCATACATGCATGTGTCTAAATTTGATGTACCATTAAGGTTGTACCTAGTTTTGTTTATCCTATCCTTGTACACATTGGGTTTTTACATATGAGTAGAATCTTTGCTGAGCGCAGCTACTGTCACCATTATTTAATTGTTAATTATGACATAATGGTCCACTTCAATATTAATGATAAAACTTGCTTTTTAGCAACATGGTTTAGGGAACTAGAGCACGTGCTGTGTGCTTTGCTCTAGTGTCTCTCTGTAAGGTCCAGTTCTTAAAGCGGCAACCTAGGAGTCTGTCGCCACCACTAGAACTATTATGGCTCTGGTCTTGGTCAAGTAACTTGTATGTCTCTAGCTTGCCAGTGGTTACCGGTGGGGCCGACGGCGTTAGGGGAAGTAAGGCGCGAGGTGTTTCTTGATTCCACCGAGGACGGTAGCCCCGTTGGCTAGGTCTCGTTAGACCCAGTCCCGTGTTGGGAGCCCCTGTGGTACGGGAGCTCCGCACGTTGCGCTCTTTATTTTTGTTGTTGGCATGAGTTGCCCGCGCTTGGACGCCATTGACCCCCTCACGTTGCACCCTGAGGGTCAGTCAATCTCGGTGCCTAGAGTCTCACCACCTTATTGTACCTTAGCGGCCACTGTCTTGTTAGGGTGTCTTGTAAAAAGCCTCATAGCGTCCCTATGCAATCACACCTTGGAAGTGTTGATGTGCGTGGTTGGGTGCAAAGTTCTTTTGAACTTTTACGCGACTGGTGGGTAAAGGGCGAAACCTCTGCAGAGTGTAAATCTATCATGATAGCCTTGCTCAGGGTCACGATCGGCCTGGATCCTTTTTTATTAGAATATGATGTTTATTTACTGCTTAATGTCACTTACACTTTATTAATTGGGTTGCAACTGGGACTCATTCAATGTAGTACCTTGGATAATGATAAAATGAACCAACTAAAAGTGCTAATGCAGTTAAGCCATGTCTAGCCTTATTTTGAGCCTTCATACACCCCGTGCTATACTTGCTAAGTAAGACATTTACTTACGCTTGCTATTATTCAACAAAATCCTGGATGGGTAACAGATGGATCGGTGATACTTTTGAGCTGTGGTCAACCAGTCGGTGTCCCTGTGGACTTGAGGCTCTACCTGTCGAGAGACATAGACTTCCGCTGTGTTTTATTTCAGTCAACTCTGATTTAACTATTTTTTTATTCGATCATATGTACTCTGTTTATCATATTTGTTAGCTGTATGTGTTCTGTGGACTTCCTGGGCACACATATAGCAGCATTCAGGTTTTTGTGCAAATCCGGGTGTGACACAAAATTTCAACAAGACATTTATTTGCCAACCTCAAGATCATTAGGGCAGTCCCAACCCAAGACACTAGACATAGGGTCTGTTTGGTTAGTGGTGTCTAAAACTGTACTGTCTAAAAGAGGTGTTTAAATTTGAGACACCCCTGTTTAGTTGTATTGTCTAAAAAGTGTTTAATGCTCTAACCAAAGACCAACATACCCTCATTACTGCTACCTAGGGTGGGGAGGGCAATAATGATGGGGCGGTTGAGGGAAAAATGATGTTTTTAGATGGTTTTAGTATCTCTTTGGGTGCTAGAGGTGCTACAATAGTTTAGACAATTTTAGACACTAGTTTAGACACCTTGTTTGGTATTTTAGACTGTAAAGTGTCTAAATTTAGTTTAGAAACATGAACCAAACAGGTCCATAGTTTCCATAATCTCCACATCATCAAAAAACTAGTACTAGACACTACACTTCCAATGCAAACACCACTACTCCATACTGAAATTTAATATTACTCATCTCACATGATGTCTTGGATATTGTGTAGAAACCATATTTCATGCAAGACATGTTTTCCTTCTCTTTCCTCATTTAATTACTATACATCATCTTTTATCCTAAGTGGCACCTTATTTAATTCTATAGACATTATTCTAGTCATTGGGTTGGAACCACCATTATAGATTTTAAGTAATTTCGTGCAATTTCCATCCAATAGCAAAATCCGGCCTTTCCACTTAAACATTCAGGTAATACACAATTAGATACTACTTTTTTTGTGAAACAAGTTAGTGGATTATTCAAAGCACCCATTTCCACCATCCTGACCTTAACTGCAGAATAACACGCAAGGCAAAAGCAAGGTTGTAACGGTAGCTAAAGATTACAAGGTTTGGCATGACGACATGCAAATACACCACTGAAAGTGCATTTGACCTCCCTAGTGTTTTGGTTGATTGATGACGAGTCACTTGGAAGATTAACCTTTTGTCAAGTGATGGCACGTGTGATACAAAAATTGAGAACAGTGCAAAACAGAAGAGGAAATGATATGCAGCTCAAGGACACAAGGGTTTTATTGTATTTTTGATGTTTTTATCCTTGAGTAATTAGGAAAAGCCATACTATAAAGGGGGATTCGAAGTCTATCGGTCTTGTTGAAGAAGAACTACTCATAACGAAATTTTTGCTAATGAGAGTCACCCGCTCATACACTTCTAACCCCTCAAAGATGTACACTTCTAGAGTTTAGGGAAATTGCTCTGGAGTTACTGTTGTTCGAAAACTCTGCACTTTAACTACGTAATGGCTAGTTGTTGGTGAAGTGGTATTTATACTCCCTCTCATTCATTGCTTTTGACCAAACTCGAACCAGAACATCCCCTTGCATTCAAAGCCCTCTTTACTCCCCTCTTGACTTCCTTGGTGAGATTAAGTGAGGGGATTGAAGTGAGATTCAAGTGAGAGCAATGTGGTAAGTTGATTCCCCATCCTTTGAGCACTTCATTTCTTCATCAAGTCGTGGATTTCAGATTCTTTATTCTTGGAGCTTTCTCCTAGATGGCTAGGCGTCGCCCGGGAGCTTCAACTTAGTTGTGGCAGCCCCGGGAAGTTTGTATCACCCCTTAAAGTAAGTATAAGCTCTAGGGTGTTTGGATCTTAGGGGGAGGAAGTGGTTTAGTTGACAAACCCGTCCTTTGTGGACACCTCAACGGAGATGTTGGCTTTCTTTGTGGGAGCTGAACTCCAGGGACTAAATCCTCTTGCCATTGTCTTTAATTTACTTGTTATTACACTTGGATTGTGTTTGTTTTTAATTTACTTAGGGTTTGAGACCGATCTACTTCCTACATGGGTTTGAGCTAAGTTTAATAGGTTGAAGTAGTAGATCAGCATCTAGAGACTCTTGTATTTCAAAGGTTTGAAGTTTGGATCAGGTTTGATTCATCAAAGTTCATATTCAGCAAAAAGTACGGAGTTTTCGAAGAGTTTTGCGGAATCTCCACACAAGTGCGGAGTTTCCGGTCAAATCTTCGGAGTTTCTGGAGTTTATACTGATAGTTTGTTTTAAAGTGTTTTTTAAAAGCCACGTTGGACTATTCACCCCCTCTAGTCCATCTTAGGTCCTTTCAATTGGTATCAGAGCTCTGGTCTCCGGATTAAAGCTTAACCGCTTGGAGAATCAAGATGTCGGGGGAATGTGGTGAAATTCCCAAAGGTGATGGGTCAAAGAAGGAAGAGACACCGAAGAACAATGATGACAAGTTTGTCATAGGTGGAGTCTATGTGGACTCATTCGAAGATGACTCGGACTACGAAGAAGATGAAAGAAAGAACCGTGAGAATAATTCAAATACTCAAATTCCTTTTGATTATTCTCGTTTAAGTTATTCAACCCCATACACCTCTATCTCCGTGGGCAAACCCCCATGCTTTGATGGGACGAGGTATGCCTCATGGAGAAAAGGGATGATTGCGCATTTGATTGGGGTCCACCCAACCCTTTGGAAGATTGTGTGTAGGTGTCAACTATCCGAAGGACAACATACCACTCACCTTGGATCAAGAATATGAAATTCATCGCAACATGCAATCCACTTCCATTCTTCTTAGTTCCTTGGCACCGGGCAAAAAGAAAAAGGTGGATGGATACCATTCCACCAAAAAGATTTGGGACACTCTCCAAATTAATCATGAAGGCACAAGGAAAGTTAGGGGAGGAAGAATCTGATGCTTGGAAGGAGAGCTCAATAGATTTGTCATGCTCACAAGTGAGTCACCACAAGAAATGTACAATAGGTTGAATGAGATCATTAACAAGATTCGGTCACTTGGAAGCAAGAATTGGGGTGACTGTGAAGTGGTATACAAGATTCTAAGTGCATACATGGCAAGAGATGTAAACCTTGCTACCTTGATTAGAGAGAAGAGAGGATTCAAGAGATTCACTCCCGCCGATGTGATTGGAAGAATTGAAGATCACCTCATGACCGTCAAGGAAGCCAAGGTCTCATAAGAGATGTCAAGAATCTATGAGCATATTGAGAAGGGAAATGGTGTTGCTTTCCAAGCATGCACCAAAAGCAAAGGCAAGGAAGTAGTCAAGATTCGAGAAAGCTCAAAGGAATAAGAAAAGGAAGAAAGTGATAGTGATAGTGATGATGATGAAGAACTAGCTCTCTTCATGAAGAACGTCAAGAAAACAGAGGAGTGGTTTCTTCAAGAAAGGAAATTATAAGGGCAAGACCAAAAGGAAGTCAAATCAGCCATGCTTTGGGTGTGGGAAAGTTGGCCACTTTGTAGCCGATTGTCCAACACCCAACAAGAGAGAAGAAGAAAGTTGGTGAAGCACATCTGGGTCAAGAATGGGATTCAATGGAAGAAACCTCCGATGATGAAGATGTAGCTACCCTTAAAATTCATGCTCTAACAACTACATGCACATCGCTCTTCGGAGAGCTCACAGATGATGAAGATGATGCAACTCACATTTGTCTTATGGCAAAAGGAGTAAAGGTAGTTCCCCAACCCATCTCTCTTGATCATGATAACGATGATGATGATAATGATAATAATGAAGATATTTATGAAATGTTAACTAATCAATTTGGTAAAAAGGCCGCTAATAGAATCATGAAGCTAGCGGAGCAATTAGAAATTAGGGATGAGACTCTTGAGGCTCAAGAAGAGTTGATGAGGCGTGAGCAAGAGAAATCCATAGCCCTTGAGGAATCCCTCTCCCAAGAAAGGAAGGGTTTGAAGAGGACTTGCTCAAGGCCAAAATTGACAATCTTTTTGGGCTTGAAAAGTCTCTTGCTAAAGAGAAAGAAAATATTGAGAAATTGACTAAGGAACTTTCTCTAGTCAATGAATCAAATGCTAGTCTAAAGGGTAAAAAAGAAACACTTCAAGAAAAACTATCATGTTTAAATGCCAAACACATGGCTCTTGAAGTACAATTTAACACTCTTTGGGAAAGCACATCGTCATGCTCTAGTGATGCAACCAAATCTTCTAATCCCTCCACTAGCAATGGTTATGCAAGATGTTATAATATTGATATAAAATGTTGTGGTACTAACCTTGCCAAAGCACAAGCCATGAAGAAGGAAATAGCAAGGCTCACCGATCTCCTCAAGAAGGAGAAGCCACATCTCAAGATAGGTGAGTTTGAGAAGTACTCCAAGGCCTTCGGGACAAGATACATGAAGAAGTATGGCTACAAGGATGACAAGGGGTTAGGTAAAGATGAACAAGGTGATAGAAACCTTATTCCCGTCATCAAGAACAACAAGACTTCCGGGCTAAGTGTGAAGGGTGGCTTCTTGAAGCAATTTCAACACACAAGGTATCCTTGGAGAAAGGGGGAGGAACACAAGATCAACTACATGAAGCCCATGAGTTTCAAGTCCTCTCATATCGTGTCATATGAATATGAGAGACCACAAACTCAAGTCAAGAAGGAGAAGCCTACCAAGACCAACTTGAAGCAAGAAAGGAAAGTCAAGGCACATGTTCCCCAAAGTACATTCTATGTCGATTATGTGTTGACTTGGGATCATATAGTACGGTGGTCGCCAAGTATGTTGGGTACCACACTAGAGACACATTGATCAAGAGGAATGTATGGGTGCCCAAAGTTCTTGTTACTAACGCTCAAGGACCCAAATCTCTTTGGGTACCTAAAATAAAGGCTTGACTTGTTTTGAAGGCATACTCCTCCGGTGGAAAAAAATGGGTGCTTGATAGTGGATGCACAAATCACATGACCGGAGAGGAGAGTATGTTCACTTCATATGAAGCAAATGAAAATTTAAGTGCGAATATTGTATTTGTCGATAATAGCCAAGGAAAGGTGAAAGGTCTAGGTAAAATCGTTATTTCCACCGATCATTCAATTTCAAATGTTTTCTTGGTGGAGTCATTGGACTACAATTTGTTGTCCGTTTCACAACTTTGTGGGATGGGCTACAATTTTTTGTACACCAATGAGGGTGTGACCGTCTTTAGAAGAAGCAATGACTCCATTGTCATCAAGCGTGTACTCAAGGGAAAGCTCTATCTTGTGGATTTCACATCGGAGAAAGCTCATCTTGATGCATGATTGTTGGCAAAGTCTAGCTTGGATTTGCTTTGGCATCGCCGGCTAGCTTATGTTGGGATGAGAAATCTTGACAAGATTCTTAAGGGCGATCATATCCTTGGACTAACAAATGTTTCTTTTGAGAAAGATCGTCTTTGTAGTGCATGTCAAGTGGGAAAGCAAGTTGGCGTACCTCATACCCTCAAGAGCATCATCACCACTGAAGCACCACTTGATCTTCTTCATATGGACTTATTTGGACCCGTGGCTTACATTAGCATTGGTGGTAACAAATATGGTTTTGTAATTGTTGATGATTATTCTTGTTTCACTTGGCTGTTTTTTTGCATGACAAAAGTGAAGTTCATGAGATATTCAAGAAATTGGCAAGAAGGGCACAAGTTGAGTTCAAAGGAAAGATCAAGAGTGTAAGGAGTGACAATGGCACCGAGTTCAAGAAAACCAACATTGAAGGATTTCTAGAAGAAGAAGGAATTGGACATCAATTCTCCGTGCCATTCTCCGTGCCATACACCCCCAACCGAGCTTGAGAGAAAGAATAGGACTCTCATTGAGATGGCAAGAATAATAATGCTACATGAACACAAGATTTTGGTTCAATTCTGGGCCAAAGCCAGCAACACCACTTGCCATGCTATCAATCGTCTCTATCTTCACAAGCTCTTGAAAAAGACGGCATATGAGATCCTCACAGGTAAAAAGCCGAATCTCTCTTATTTTAGGGTTTTTGGTAGTAAGTGCTTCATTCTCAACAAGAAGCCCAAAAACTCTAAATTTGCACCTAAATGTGATGAAGGCTTTCTACTTTGTTATGCTTCAAATGCTCATGGCTATCGTGTTTTCAACAAAACTTCCGGTTGTGTTGAAATCGCGTGTGATGTGAGCTTTGATGAGACTAACGGCTCTCAAGTGGAGCAAATAGATTTGAATGATGTAGATGAGAAGCTCCACAACAAGCCATCGAAAAGCTAGCCATTGGAGAGATTAGGCCACAAGAAAAGGAGACTCAAGATCAAGATGAAGCTGCAACTGCAAGAAATTCATCTACTCAACCTGCTACTGAAAAGTCCGGAAACACCGAACAATTGTTTGGAAACTCTGGAGGGTCCGGAGACTATGGACAAATGGCCGGACTCCGGACACTCTGATGAAGATGCACCTGATTCAACTCAAGATCAAGTGGAAGATGATGAAAGTGATCAAATTCAACATCAATCTCAAACACCACATCCCAGTGTTCATCAAAGTGTTCAAAGAGATCATCTCGACGACAATATACTTGGAAGCATCCAAAGTGGGGTAACCACACGCTGTCAATTAGCAAATTTTTGTGAACATTACTCCATTGTCTCCTATTTGGAACCTCTTAATGTAGAAGAAGCACTTGATGACACATATAGGGTATTGTCCATGCAAGAGGAGCTCAATAACTTCAAGGGAAATGAAGTTTGCTCATTGGTGGAGAGGCCCAAACAAAATGTGATCGGAACCAAATGGGTCTTCCGCAACAAACAAGATGAACATGGTGTCGTCACAAGAAACAAAGCAAGGTTGGTCGCTCAAGGATTCACTCAAATAGAAGGTTTGGACTTTGGTGAGAGCTATGCACCATAGCTAGGCTTGAGTCAATTCGTATATTACTTGCCTATGATACTCACCATGATTTTAAGCTATATCAAATGGACGTGAAAAGTGCATTTCGCAATGGACCAATCTCCGAATTGGTATATGTTGAGCAACCACCGGGCTTCGAAGATCCCAAATATCCTCACCATATATACAAGCTCCAAAAGGTGCTCTATGGGCTCAAGCAAGCCCCCAGAGCATGGTATGAATGCCTTAAGGATTTTCTCTTAAGGAAAGGTTTTGAGATAGGCAATGCCGATCCTACATTCTTTACTCGCAAACAAGATAAATATATTTTTGTGTGCCAAATATATGTCGATGGCATTATATTTGGCTCTACTAATAATGTGTGGTGTGAAGAGTTTAGTAGGATCATGACAAAAATATTTGAGATGCCCATGATGGGTGAGTTGAAGTTCTTCCTCGGGTTTCAAATCAAGCAACTCAAGGATGACACTTTCATTAGTCAAACCATTTATACCAAGGATATGCTCAAGAAATTTGACATGGAAAATGCCAAGCCCATCAAGACTCCCATGCCAACCAATGGACATGTTGATCTAAACGAGGAAGGTAAGGCCGTGGATCAAAAGGTATATCGCTCCATGATTGGCTCTCTACTCTACCTTTGTGCATCTAGGCCCGATATCATGCTTAGCATGTGCATGTGTGCAAGGTTCGAAGCCAACCCGAAAGAGTGTCACTTGGTGGCCGCTAAAAGGATTCTTAGATATTTGGTACACACTCCTAATCTTGGCTTACGGTATCCCAAAGGCTCAGATTTTAGTCTACTTGGCTATTCGGATTGTGGTTATGCCGGTTGCAAAGTAGACCGAAAGAGTACATTGGGGACTTGCCAATTTCTTGGTCGGTCCTTAGTGTCATTGAGCTCAAAGAAGCAAAACACGGTCGCCTTGTCGACCGCCGAAGCCGAGTATGTGGCGATCGATGCATGTTGTGCCCAACTACTTTGGATGATGCAAACCTTGAGTGATTTTGGATGTGAATTTACTAAGATTCCACACTTGTGTGATAACGAGAGTGCAATCAGAATAGCTAACAACCACGTGCAACACTCCCGAACAAAGCACATAGACATTCGTCATCACTTCTTAAGGGATCATGAGGTTAAGGGAGATATTGCTTTACATCATGTGAGCACCGAAAGGTAACTTGCCGATATCTTCCCTAAACCACTAGATGAGTCAAGATTTTGTGCTTTGAGGAGTGAACTAAACATCTTGGATTCTCATAACGTGGCTTGAGACTTTGCACACAAAATTGTTTGTCTCTTAGTTAGATGTTCTTCTGAAACAAATGATTTCTCTAAAAATTGTGTGTGTGTTTTGTCTCTTAAAATATTTGGTCCTTCAACTAGATACTCAAGATCATTGCTCATATTGGTTGATTGTTGGCTGATCTTGAGTAGATGGTTTATCTCAAGCTCCTAGGAAACCAAAATCTTTAGTTCTATATCTTTCTCTAGAGAAACCAAGTTGTCAGATCTTGATGGATTCAGGGGGAGCGGAGACTTCGGAGATAAGTGCGGAAACTCTGGACCTTGCGGAAACTCTGGAGATATGTGTGGAAACTCCGAACATCTGAGTGCGGGCTATATATACAGTTTTACCATGAGGAAGTTACTCCCTCATTTTTTTTCTACCGTCGCCAGCCCCTCTCGTTCTTCTCTCCACTCTTCCAAACGTCCTCAATGGAGATTTGAAGATTTCACCATGGAAACTTTCCCAAATCATCAAGGAAGACCTCCCCAAGGACATCAAGCTCACTAGGGATCTTGGATTTGGATTCAACTCTCTTCTTCTTCACCCTCCAAGGTACCCTAGGTTCATCTCACCCGATCTCTCAGTGTAGCGTGCTTCTTTGGATTCCCCATGGTGGATAAGTTGTCTCAGATGCCATAGATGTAGGATTTATGTTTTGGTTGAAATCCCATGGTCAAAAGTCAAATTATACATGTTTTAGGTTTTGAACTAGGAAGGTACAAAAACTCTGGACTTTGTCTGGAAACTCCGCACATTTCCAGAGATTTCTACTTAGTCTCCGGACCCTCCTAGTCTGAAAACTATAACATGCCTAGTGTGTCTCTTTGGTTGCATATCATTTGCTGCCCATTCTTATATCCATCTTTGTGCACAAAAATGGGAAGAGACAGAAGGAATCGTTCGCCTACTAGGCAACCTTCTCGTGAGACGAGAAGAACAAAGGCTCGCCATGATCCAATGCTTGTGAGGCAGACAGACAGTAATGAGGAGGAAGAGACCATGGTCCGTAGAACAAGACTTCATGCACGCATTGACAAGGGCAGGGGCGTGGATCAAGGAACCTCAAGCCATCGATATGCTCCACATCCTAAGAAGCCAAAGCCGGTTGCTGCATACACGAATCCATCCTTTCCAGCTCCAGGACCACCACCGCGTAGAGCAAATCCTAGAAAAAGAGGTGTTGCTTTTGAGATTTAACCTCAAACACCTCCCCGTCTTGAGCCACATATTGAAGAGATCAAGTGGACAATCCCTCATTCCACTGCTTTGGGCTACTCGTGCACATGCCAATAGATTATAGCAACTAGAAGTAGGCTATGAGGGAGCAAAGAAAAGAGGATCCCTTTGATTTTGCAAAGATGACCGAGATTGATTCTCTCTTTTGGAATGAATCTCGTAGAGATTTCTATTACTCCGTGTGCATGAAAAGGAAGAATAGGCCTCTGATTGTGCCGATGAGGTGAATTGATTGGAAGTTCTTTGAGGAGGGAAAAGATGATGTGTATCCACAAGTGGTCAATGCTTGTGTGACCTATGAACTCCGCAAGATATTGGGATTCAAGTATGATTGGAATCAAGAGATCCTTTGCCAATTTCATAGCTCTTACTACTATGATGCAAAGGCAGTAGCTATTCATTGGACAATGGAGGGTGAGCATTATTGTGTGGATTACATGAACTTTTCTAGGATCCTTGGTCTTGGTACTAAGGATGAGAGCAGGGCTTGCATTCACAATGAGGTATCTCTCAAGCCAAGTGACACTACATTCATGTTTTTCAGTCATATACTAGGAACTACTCATACCCTCGTGTTGATCCATCCTTGTCTAGTGGCTCTTCTCACTGCTCTCGCCGACATGATGATGAAGAGAAGGAAGAAGAGACTGAGGAGGAGGAGCCCCTCACCTAGTGTGAGTACGACGACGATGATTGAGGACACCACCAAGGGGGATGATGAAGATGACGACGAGTGGCTTCTCTTCATGTCTGATTCATTTCCTTTTTGGTGCTTGGTGCCCAAGGGGGATTGAAAGTTATCTGTTTATGTATCGAACTTGGTTTGTAATAGGATTTTATCTAGCACATTGTGAGATTGGAGACTTAGTGAGCTTGAGAACAATTTGGTTTGAATATCGTGTGTGCTTAGATTTGCTTATAATATCAAGGACATGATGCTAGTGTGTTAAATCTGTTTTCTATGATGAGTTGTTTTTTGGTTGGCTGGGTCCGGAATCTCCAAAAAATTGTGCGGACACTCCGCACTTGTGCGGAGACTCTGCACAATTGCGCGGAAACTCCAGACCATCTGACCAAACTTTCTCTTGTTGTTGATTGTTTCTACCTATCATGTCATATGCATTCTCTAGTTCTTAGTGTTTAGTCCAGATTATATATTTGTTGATGACATGATGATTATGAGGTCACCAAACTCAAAAGTGCTATCCTCAAAGGTAACAAAGGCAAGTTGTCCATTTATGACTTTATTGATTATGCTCTCATGTAAGTTCAAGTGTGTTGTCATCAATCACCAAAAAAGGGGAGATTGAAAGTGCATTTGACCTCCCTAGTGTTTTGGTTGATTGATGATGAGTCACTCAGAAGATTAACCTTTTGTCAAGTGATGGGCAGGTGTGATACAAAAATTGAGAATGGTGCAAAACCAAAAGAGGAAATGATACTTAGCTCGATGACACAAGGGTTTTTTTGTATTTTTGATGTTTTTATCCTTGAGTAATTAGGAAAGCCGTACTATAAAGGGGGATTCGAAATCTATCGGTCTTGTTGAAGAAGAAGTGCTCATAACCATCTTTTTGCTGATTGGAGTCACCGACTCATACACTTCTAACCTCTCAAAGAAGTACACTTCCAGAATTTCTGGAAATTGCTCCGGAGTTACTGTTGTCCGGAAACTCCGCACTTTAGCTGCATAACGGCTAGTAGTTGGTGAAGTGGTATTTATACCCCCTCTCATTCATTGCTTTTGACCAAACTCGAACCAGAACAACTCCATTGCATTCAAAGCCCTCTTTACTCCCCTCTTGACTTTCTTGGTGAGATTAAGTGAGGGGATTGAACTGAGATTCAAGAGCAAGGTTGAGTTCTAGCAAGTTGATTCCCCATCCTTTGAGCACTTCGTTTCTTCATGAAGTCGTGGATTTTGGATTCTTTATTGTTGGAGCTTGCTCCTAGACGGCTAGGCATCGCCCGGGAGCTCAAACTCAGCTGTGGCAGCCCCAGGAAGTTTGTATCACCCCTTGAAGTAAGTATAAGCTCTAGGGTCTTTGGATCCTGGGGAGAGGAAGTGGTTTAGTTGACAAACCTGCCCTTTGTGGGCACCTCAACAGAGATGTAGGCTTTCTTTGTGGAAGCTGAACTCCGGGGACTAAATCTTCGTGTCATTGTTTTTTATTTACTTGTTATTGCACTTGGATTGTGTTTGTTCTTAATTTACTTAGGGTCTGAGGCCGATCTACTTCCTACAAGGGTTTGAGCTAATTTTAATAGGTCAAAGTAGTAGATCAGCATCTAGTGTAACACCGTAATTTTTATCACATTAAATTATTAGAATTTTCTAGGATTTATTTAAGGGTCTATTAATATTTCTATGATTAATTGGAATTTATTCTAGGCTCTAAAATATTTAATATCATTTAAATAAATTTTAGTAATATAAGTGATTGTTGCATTACATGCTGGTGCACTTTTATTTTTGTGCTAGTCTTTGGTTTGAATTTAAATTTCATTTAAATTCAAACAGTTTCTCTTTAGTTTTGGTTGTTTTAGCAATAGTTCGTTTTAGCCCTCTTAACTCTTAGCGCGGTCCAGCTTTAGCTAGGGCCGCTCGTTTAACCCCGCTTGGGCCGAGTCGTTTTCCGGCCCAGTTTCATCCCCGCAGCCCACTCGCCCCCTTCCCTCTCCACTCCCACCGACAGGAGGACCCCACCTGTCGGGGTCATCCCCTTCCTGATGAGGACATCACAAGCTCGGATGTGACCATACGCCATGATGTGTGTTCAATGTCATTTTCAGAAATATATAGCTGGATCAAAAAGAGTGTTAAACGTACATGGAAGGCATGTAGGACCAAAGAAGTTGATTGGGGACCAATTCTAAGTATTCTCACGTTTCCCATCAGGCTACCACGTCACATTTGCCCAAGGAAGGAAAGAGACCAAATCCAACACGTTTTGGAAAGTCTGGATTCGGACTGCAGGAAAGTGCTGACTTGTGACGGCCGCCACGACTTCATCCGGACTCCGTTTTGGGCGTTTAAGTACTTGATGGAAAGCTTATCAAGTCTACTTTCATATGTTTCCAGACTCATCTTCATATCTTTTCGGATGCGTCCGAAATCATTGAGTTACTACAAAGACCTTTTCTGTCCACACTGCTGCGTCACATGAATTTGGGCTGATGGGCAGTGTATCAAGTGGGGCCCAATAGGGCACGTGTCCTAGGGTTGTGGGATGACCCCAACCATGTCTTGGTCGTCCTGTACCCTCTCATATACCACCATAGCCGCCACAAACAGATTGTGTTTTGTTTAGATCAAGTTTAGCCATTGCTACTTGCTTGTAAGCGCGCGTGCTGGTCCAGCGGCCCGTATTCGAGTCTTCGGAACCCCACCTTTGTGATTTCAGATTGGTTATCATCTCCAAATTTGCAATTCAGTTGCTTGTTCTACTTGTTCTTGCTTGTTCTTCGATTGCTTGCAGGAATTACCCTAGTGGTTTGGTTGATCGTGCTCCACAAATCACGGCGACCGCTGGAGTTGGTGTATCGGTTGCTAAGGCGCAGCGTCCTTGGATGGTTGTAGTCGGGCCGTGATTCTCTCTCCAGTCTAAATCAAAGTTATCCCCCTCTCATCGAAAGATCGGGCACAAACCCTAGCGGGTTCGCATCACTTGGTATCAGAGCAAGATTTATCGGTGAGAGTTATCCAATTCTTTGCTGATTTTAATTTCCTATAGTCCAGAAAAGCCAAAAAGAAATAGTAGATTGGTTTACCTACAATCCTATAAACTCTTTGAGCCTTTGCTAGTACTGCTTAGTTAGGGCTTGTTGAGCTTTCGGTTGCATCGGTTGCGTCGAGTTGCTGGTCTTAGTTTAGTCCTTTAGAGTTTCGAGTTCTTGTCACGTTTTGTTTCGGAGTTCCTATCCAGTACAACACAAAAACTGCTTCAGTTTCCGTGTCCAATCTCCAAATTGGGTGTTTTAGTACAATCTAGAAAGCTTAACTCGTGCTCTTTCCAACGCATCTGACCTTGGTCGAAAATTCCTTCTGAGCTCTCTGCAATCG
This sequence comes from Echinochloa phyllopogon, assembly GCA_033239725.1. Lineage (NCBI taxonomy): Eukaryota > Viridiplantae > Streptophyta > Magnoliopsida > Poales > Poaceae > Echinochloa > Echinochloa phyllopogon. The sequence continues at coordinate 18,014,455 of BTCW01000014.1, forward strand.
CCTTGGAGATTTGCGCATCTGGCTAGCTGAAATAAGAATTATAAATCTGTTTCGATAGGTGTTGTATGCTGCCATTTGTTTTGGTTGTTACACCATCATTGTTTTGGTTGTTACACCATCAATCAGAAGATTTTAGTGCCCAAAAGAAAAGGAAAAGGAAAAAAAGAGAAAAAAAATAAGAAGAAAAAAATAAAAGAAAAAAAAGAAAGAAAGGGGCTGATCTGTTCATTGTGAGTATCTATTGTTTTCGGTGGTGCGTTGTGATTTCCCTTTTGAACATGCTCGCGTCTCTAGCTTGGTCTAGGCTAGGACCAGCACGGTACCACCGTTGAACGATTATTCAGCTTGCTTTATTTTAACTAATGTGGTGCTAGCTATTCCTTGTTTTCAGCCCACCTATAGCTCCACATATACGACTACAGCTTGACAGATCTTGTTGCTGCGGCACCGATACACTATCTTCGAGGTTGTTGTCTTGTTGGTTGCCGTCACCTCCTATTTTGCTCAATAAGAACTTGTAAGAGCTTGTTTTGAACAAGTTCAGTTTGAGAGAATTACAACCAACACATCTAGTAGTTGACAGGAGGATACATCTTGTTTTTTTTTGTTTCTTGTTTTCTACTAATCATGGCAGGTGATACAGAAATTTTTGAGCAGTTGGAACTAGACCCTAATCTTCAGGATGTCATTCAACAATTGCCATTATATGCTGATATGTTTGATCCTGAAGCTTATATTGATTGAGAGCTTCAGGTTGATGCAGAATTTGATAGTTATGACTTGTCTGAACATGAAATGATTTTTGCTGCTTCTAGTGCTTTAACAAAATATGTTTTGATTACATGGAAACATATTTGTAGGCATAATAGAGTTCCACAAACTTGGAAAGATTTTAAAATGCTTTTTCGAGATGAATATGTTCCTGAATATTATGCTGATTATTTACTTGCAAAATTGGACAAATTGAAGCAAGGTAGTAGGACTATCAAAGAATACTATCATAGCTTTAAGATTTGTGTCATGTTTGGTGTGATTAGATGAATGCAATGAAGATGTTATGAGTAGGTTCATGAAAGGGCTTAATTCTGAAATTCGAACCATGCTAATTAGAAAATCATACAACAATATTGCTTCATTGTTTTGGCTTGCCGTAAGTGCTGAAAAGGAGATTTTGTTATCTAGGAATACTTGCAAGAATGATGTGACCCATGATATTAAAAACTTGTCCACTTTGCATGCTTATCAAGAGCAACAAATAGTAGAAACTGTTATAGATTTACCTTTGTCACAAGATGAATTACTTGTTATCCCTTGTGATAAAGAGGACTAGTGTGTTGATGATTATTTTACTCATATGTCACAAGTAGTGAATAAGTGTGATTCTTTTGGTTTGGAACCATACAAATGTACTGAAGATAAAGTTTTCTATCCTATTACTTCTGCACAAGATGAACTGAAATTGATGTCTTCTTTAAATACTTTGGGCTATATTGAATTTGATATTCTTTGTGATCTAAAATGTTTAGAGGAGAAGCTTTTTGCATATTCTGAATTTTCATGCTTGTCTAATCATACATATCACTTTATTGGCAAGTATAATTGCAAAGGAGAGTATTTGGTACATAAAGTTTATATTTGCTCTAATCTAAATTCTCTTTTTGGGCTGCAATACCATGATCAAATAGGGGGCTGCACTAACACTAATAATGTCTTGCAAAGTTTTCCTAGTGTCTCTCTTATTCAACAGGATCAACCCAAAGAAGGGGAGCATTCCTGGTTGTTGTCAGGTAGCATAGTTTTTGCTCCATATTCCAACTTCAAACCAAGAAATTCTGAATGCAACTGGAGTAAGTTGAGGACCACTTGCAGCCAAGAAGGGGAGAATGATGAGGACATCACAAGCTCGGATGTGACCATACGCCATGATGTGTGTTCAATGTCATTTTCAGAAATATATAGCTGGATCAAAAAGAGTGTTAAACGTACATGGAAGGCATGTAGGACCAAAGAAGTTGATTGGGGACCAATTCTAAGTATTCTCACGTTTCCCATCAGGCTACCACATCACATTGGCCCAAGGAAGGAAAGAGACCAAATCCAACACGTTTTGGAAAGTCTGGATTCGGACTGCAGGAAAGTGCTGACTTGTGACGGCCGCCACGACTTCATCCGGACTCCGTTTTGGGCGTTTAAGTACTTGATGGAAAGCTTATCAAGTCTACTTTCATATGGATTCAGACTAATCTTCATATCTTTTAGGATGAGTCCGCAATCATCGAGTTACTACAGAGACCTTTTCTGTCCACAGTGCTGCGTCACATGAATTTGGGCTGATGGGCCGTGTATCAAGTGGGGCCCAATAGGGCGCATGTCCTAGGGTTGTGGGATGACCTCAACCATGTCCTGGTCGTCCTTTACCCTCTCATATACCCCCATAGCTGCCACAAACAGATTGTGTTTTGTTTAGATCAAGTTTAGCCATTGCTACTTGCTTGTAAGCGCGCGTGCTGGTCCAACGGCCCGTATTCGAGTCTTTGGAACCCCACCTTTGTGATTTCAGATTGGTTATCATCTCCAAATTTGCAATTCAGTTGCTTGTTCTACTTGTTCTTTCTTGTTCTTCGATTGCTTGCAGGAATTACCCTAGTGGTTTGGTTGATCGTGCTCCACAAGATCACGGCGACCGCTGGAGTTGGTGTATCGGTTGCTAAGGCGCAACGTCCTTGGATGGTTGTAGTCGGGCCGTGATCGTCTCTCCAGTCTAAATCGAAGTTATCCCCCTCTCATCGAAAGATCGGGCACAAACCCTAGCGGGTTCGCATCACTTCCTCCCGACTGAAACCGAACCGAGCTCGGAATCCCTCCGCCGCGTCGGACTTTCATTTCCCCGCCCTTGTTGGCCCCGCGGATTTCTCGAGGATCTTCCCCGCACCTTCGTCGCCATCCTTTCCTAAGACGGACCCCCCTTCTCCTTGATAAGAAGCCGCCCCGTAAGGAAGGCGATCGCCGCCGGCGCCCGAGCCGCGATTCGTGCGCGCCACGCCAATGTGAGCCCCAGGGGCTATAAAAGCAAGCTGCCGCGCCCCTGAGATCCTCGCCAAACTTTCCACCCTTGCGCGTTTATGCTTTGAACCGAGCCTAATTGATCGCCGTTTCTTCACAGTACCTGTTGGCGGTCGTTACAACCCAAATCCGACCACCAATACTCGGGAATAAATGAGGTTTTATGCAACATTCCATGTACTTAGGTTTTATTTCTAATAAAGTTCCACGAGTTTTGGTGAGTGTCACTTGTGCAGGTACAACTACGACAAATATGTGCTATTGGGGCCAGAAATGACCAAATCGGCCGAACGACTCCGTTCGGCCAGTTACCCCCCTTAGCCGAGCAGACCACCGGGAGTCGTCCACGTCAACAATGACCAAGCGAACACATCACATGACACGTGGGCGACCGCCAACTCATCCCGGACCATGCGACACGTCACTCCTGGGCCACTACAACTCGAAGACCACATGGATCAGAACAACTACAGAGCCCAGGAGGCAGAGGCGGTGCACGGGGGCAGGCCTGGGCCTCCAGGCCCGTTCGGCCGAACAGGGCGGTTCGGCCGAACCGCCCCCAGTGCACAACCGCCTTCCAGGGGTGGATCCTGGCCGTGGGAGCCAGAGGCGGCAGATCCCACGGTTCGGCCGAACTGGCCAGTTCGGCCGAACCGGGGAATTCGGCCGAAGGCCCGGCACCGCCTCCCTGGCTGCCTTGGCGGTTACCCTGCCTACAACCGCCATCAACAGCTATAAATTGGACAGCCCCAGCCCTCATTCAACACACACCAAGCCAAGGAGCTCATTTCCACTTTCATTCTAGTAGAGTTAGGATAGTTTCGTCTTCAGAAGCTCTGGTAATAGCTCTTGTATCTTTTACTTTACCTTTTGTAAGACATTGAGTATCAACATAGTTATCTTTATCACTTTGCCTTTATCATTTATATCTTGCTTCTACTTTATTCTAGTAGCAAATATATCTTGTTTAGACTATAGTCAGTTATAGTTCTAGTGCTTGTAGTCTTGTTTAAGTCTTTGTCTTGGCTGGTTCTTCGATCTTGCTTGATACTGGAGGTGAATTGTCACCAAGAGTATTGACAAGGTTGCTTGCTCTTGCTAGCAGAGTAAGTAGTCGTTGCCTAGTGTAGGAGTGGTTCCTAGACTAGTCAGTGGCCTTAGTTTATTCCCGTCGCAACGGAGGTGGTAGGCGGGAGGTGGTGACAGCCCTTTCGGTCTTCGTAGCCCATCACGTTAGTTCCGGTCCGTAGGATTCCCTAGTTGGGAAATAGTGGCACCCCTTCTCATCCCTTTCTGTGTGTTCACCGGTTCCCTTGTCCCGAAGCTAAGACATTAGAGTTATCCCAGATCTCCTAGTGCTGGCTCTGTAGCCGCTGTATCTCTAAGCTAGAGTGACATAGGTAGATAAAGAATCCAGGAGTCCTCTATCTCTTCTCGTTGTCCTCCCAGCTATCTATCTCTTCTCTCCCTTACCTGAGTATCCCTTGAGCTGTGTGTCCGGTATATCCACTCCTATCCAATACCGTTATCCCCTGTCTTGTCTAGTCGTGTACCCTCCTCTGATAGTCTCGAATATCTATTCACTAGTAATCTTGCCAAAGCTTCCCTGCGAAAATATAAATTACGATACCTCAGAATACTCCCAGGTGAAGTGCTACAGCGGTGATTCTGTGCGCTTGCAGAATATTTCTATATTTTACTAAGCCATAAGGAAAACCACTGAAACACTCCTTACCCCAGTACCAGGATTCTCAATTCTGATATTGCATCGTAAGAAGTGCCAATAGTACCGCCGGCGCCGCCCCTTTTCGTCGTCCGAGCTCTCCGCCGCCCGAGCATCGTCGTGAACTATCTTGGTGAGATCGTCGTTCGCTCCTAGTTCTGTAGAGCTTGATCGCATCATTTTTCGTGCACCGTATCTCGAGTTTTGTCCATCTCCGGTGAAGTTCCACCGCAGGCCGAGCGGCGCCGCCGTGTCGCAAGTTCGTCGCTGGCACAGTAGCACTCCAGCGAGTTCCAGCCGCCCGATCTAAATCCTACGGCTCAGGTTCAATCTGACCAAGCCCGTACCGGTCAGCGCCCGGTCAGCCGTGGTCATTTTGCTAAAGAGCCCCTCCACTTTTGTTGAATCAACCCGACGTCCATCGTAGTTATAAAAATAATTACTGATCGATCCTTTTTCTTTGATTTAGCCCCTGAACTTTTTAATAATAGTGTGCGCCGTCCTGGTAGGGAAGTTTTACGCATTACCCCCTGAAGAATTAAGTATAATTATGTTTTAGTCCTCGGTTTCTTTTCAAATAGGTCCCTGAAACTTGTTTTAGCCATATCTTTCGTGTTTTAGATCCGATTTTAGTGATTCCTTCGCTCATGTGATCCTTGTAACATATAGATTAATTTTATAGCCTTGTTTAGTTCTGTAGCTACTGTTTGGTGTACTTTTTCTTATTGTTTTGTTTTGTTCTCTTGTATGTACTTGTGTGATGCGTTTAGAAGCCGTGCCGTTCGAGGGATTCGAAGAGCAGTTCGAGGATGACTTTGAGCAGCAAGGCTTTCGAGGAGGCAAGTGTATTTTTGATCATATCTTTGTGGTCCTATTATTCACCAAATAAAAGATACATTTTACTTTTCCACATTGCATTAGTTTGATGGGTCCTATGTTAAGGAGTTCCTAGTCTTTTACCATCGTCCTTGTTGCACCTGGCAAGCTTTGCTTATGTTGGGTAGAATATTGCTTAGTTGCTAAACTTGGGCATGGTAAACTTTGGGGCTCAATTATTAAGCTGGATTTACTTCATGTTCATATCCTGTTAACTCAAGATCATATGTTAAATGGAACGTGGAGTGACCACCCTGGAAAACAGTACAACCATAAGATCAACGGGCTCTGATCTTGGCTGACTAATTAGAAACTCTAATATGTGCATGTCTTACGGAAAGGGCAAGTGGGGGAGACTTCGATGAGGTATAGCCCGGTCCTCTTGAGTTGTGGGCTTAGCTAAGAGACAGATCTCATTAGGGAGGGTTATGCTTTGCTTGGATTTTGAAACCTTAGCGGGCTGCACTTATTAGGGAATCTTTGTAAAGGCCTCGTAGTGTATCCCGAGCCACACACTTTTGTGTTGCTATGAGGTTTGCTCCCTCAAGCATGAGTGGGAAAACATGACTTATGGTGAAAGTGTACAACCTCTGCAGAGTGTAAAACTGTTATAACAGCCGTGCTCACGGTCATGAGCAGCTTGGACCCTCGCATGATTAATTATTCAAAGATGACATTAAATTGCTGTTTCTTTATTTCCGATCATGATATTATGTATTGTTTAATGTGGGATGATATAAACTTGTACTTGTTAATTTATGATTAAAATGTTGACCAACTAAAAGCTTACTGCAGTCAAACCGTGTCAGCTTTATCCTTGCTTAGCCTTGCATGTCATTTATTTACTCTACACTTGTTGAGTACCAACCATAAGTGTACTCATCCATGCTTTACGCAATGCTGTTCAGACCAAGGTGATTTGGAAGAGTCCCAGAGGATTTCCAGGAGTACTAGGCGTATGTGTTCACCAGTCAACTGCCTGTGGAGTTGATGGATTATCCGCTGCTAGCTACTCGCTTTACTTTTCAATTAAGACTTGTGTCTTGGAGTGTAATAATGTTACAGTAACTCTTTTATTTCGATTATGCACTGTCTTATGATATTTCACTTATGACGTCTATCGTATGTGTGGATTTTTTATCCTGGCACACATATGAAATGCATCTAGTTTTCTCCCTAAAACCGGGTGTGACAGAAAGGGTATCAGAGCCGTGTTGACTGTAGGACGCAAGCCTAGATAGAAAATGGTCGTATTTAAGGTCTATTGCTCTATTATCCATGCTTCTATACTTTATACCTCTCTATTTTTATTTTACCCCCATCTTGGTCCTTAACGCTTTTATTCTTATCTTGGTTATGCTATCTTTGCTTTAAGTGATTCTTGAGACTTATTCTAATTCCAATCATCTTCTATCTTAGTAGATGGCACGTACCAAGAGGACTCAGCGCAAGAACGCTATTCCCGCTGAAGAGCTCATGGAGGATGAGGAAATGCAGCAGGAGCAGCCAGAACCTCAGGAGATGCAGTAGCAGACCGCACCTGAAGAAGAGATGCAAGTGGAAGATGAAGATCCTGTGGAAGTCAACCCAGAAGTTGAAGCTGCTGATGGAGGAGCACCTGAGAAGAGGAGAATAGAAGAGTACCAAGATGATGGAGGCACCGCCCGCTTGCCCATCTTGCTCAGGCTTGTGATGAGCCAGTTGGGGTACACCCGGAGGCCGGAGTATCGCTGTGTGGAGCACAAGAGCACCTGATACCCATCCTACTGGACAGTGTCTATGCACATCAGGGTGGATGATCCTGCAACGGGATTGAAGAAGGTGGTTGCTATTTCCAATGATGATACTCCGTGGTGCAGTCCACAAGCAGGAATCAGTGAAGCAACTAGGTAAGCTCTATATGCACTTTGCGAGAAGCACAAGGAAGAAGTGGAGAAGCTGCACTACAGGGTCATTCCACGCCGTGCTAGTGGAACCCCTCAGACCGTCCTTCCACCCGTCCAAGGTGATATGGAGAAGGAAGTGCTGACCAACCTCGTTGCTGCTCTCAACATGGATCTGGACGCCGTACAAAGTGAGCTGTGCTGGATTAGGTACTTGTTGCTTCAGATGAGGAGGGAAAGGGACATCCTGGCAGCCCAGCTGAATGGAGACCCATTGCCCAAGCCATGGGGAGAAGATTCTATGAAGAAGTACTGCGAGCAGAGTCACCGAAGCAGGATATACTGGATTATGGAGAAGCTGGTGCAGTGACACAAGTGCTCTATGAGTTAGGCAGTCAACCCCCTTTTGTAATCGTTTAGTTTGAGTCGTCGTTGAGGTCGGTGTGTTAGTTTGGTTAGGGTGTGCTTGCTTGATGAGTGCTTGTTTTGAGTTAGATCTTTGCAGTGAGTGCGGTGTTTTGTGGAGTGATGACCACAAGGCATCAGTTATCTTAAATCAATAAAGTTAGTTTGGTTTGGGTTATATAATTATCGGTTACTCATATTATGTTCTCCAATCAATTCACCTCTAGTTATCTTGCGTTTCACGCGATGTTGGAATCTGTTCGCGAGTTCCCTGACATGTTGGTACTGTTTGAATTGTTTCTGGAGTTACAGAGGTCCTTTTGACATGATTCCAGTTGGGATGGATTCCTAACTCCGTAATCTACCTTCTGGAAATTTTTCGGAATTTGTGGATCTGTAAATTACGAGTTATGCAATTCTTAGTAAATTACTCAGAACCTGCCCGAGGACAATCGACCAGACATCACAGGCTTGTTAATTTTATATCTCGAGCTACAGAACTCCTGTTGCTGAAATTCAAGTTGGATTAGATTCATAATTTCATAATCTATATTTCAGAAATTATTCAGAATTTTTGGATCGTCGGATATAGAGTTGTGCATATATTAGTATGCCCCTGGAAACCTGACTCGAGATGCCTGACGCAGCGAGCTTGTCTATTTAATATCTCAAGATTTAGAAATCCTATTAAGGTGATTCAAGTTGGGTTGGTTTCAAAACTTAACAAGCTTCGCTTTGACCAAGTTTCATAATTTTTAGAGCTTCTGGTTGTGCGATACACTCGTTTCTTTAAGGCACTCAGAATCTGTTTGGATGCAGTCTGGCAATGACAAGTGTTGTAGTTGAATCTTTTGGATATGCGCAACATCTTTATCCTTTTTCTTCCTTTATTTGTGATTGATTGTTTACCCAGAAATCATCTGAGTCTCATATCTCTAACCATCAGATGGTGAACACCAGGTCCGGTGGTGGAGTTGATCGGGCACCAGTAATACGTCCAGGACGCAACAACACCAACCCCAACTCTCAAGCAGGACCAACACCACCAGCAGGGATGGATCAAATCCTCGCCGCTCAGACTCAGATCCTGCAGAACATCGCCGCCACCATGACGGCCATGCAGAATCAGATGAACAACAACAGCAACAACAACAACCAGCCACCTCGGGACAAGCACAAGGATTTCATGAGTCACCAACCCCCAACTTTCTCGCACTCGTCAGACCCGCTCGATGCTGATGATTGGCTGAAGACAATTGAAAAGAAGCTGGAGATCACCCAATGCAATGACACGGAGAAAGTACTATATGCTGCTGGGCGACTGACGGGATCAGCTTCAGATTGGTGGGATGCTTTCAAAGCCGCTCATGCCACCCCTACTGCTATCACTTGGCTGGAATTCACAACCAACTTTAGGTTGCACCACATCCCCACCGGTCTGATGAAGATAAAAAAGAAGGAGTTCCTCGCGCTGAAGCAGGGCAACATGTCTGTGAGCGAGTATAGGGACAAGTTCTTTCAATTGCTCGTTATGCACCGGTAGAGGTGTCAAATCATGAGAAGAAGCAGGAGCATTTCCTGGAAGGTCTGAATGCCCCTATCAAGTATCAGTTGATGGTGCATGTGTTTCCCACGTTCCAGGGCTTGGTGGACAAGGCCATTAGTGTGGAGCATGTCCGTCGTGAGATGGGAGAGATGAAGAGGAAGTTCAACTCATCGGGACAAGGCAGCAGCAATGCCTGTCCTCGTTTTGCTTCACCATAGGGGACCCCTTTCCGTCCCGCAACTCAAGGTGGGAACTTTGGGCAGACCTAGTTCCAGCGTCAGAACCAGTCTACTCCGCGCCCCAATTTCCAGCAGAACCGTCAGAACACCCCAACGAGCACCCCAATGAAGCCCTCTGCACCCAACACCCCCGCTGGTCCCAGGTGTTTCAAGTGTGGGGAGACGGGTCATTATGCCAACAATTGTCCCAAGAGGAGCACCCCAGGCGCCCAAGGTCAGAATGCTAACACCCCCAGACCCAGTCCTCAGATGCAACAAGCACGAAATGGGAATCAGACACCGCAGGGCAACAAAGGGCAGCAAAATTTTGTGCGTGGCAAGGTGAACCACGTGGTCAAAGAAACTGCCCAGGAAGCTCAGGATGTAGTGCTCGGTATGTTCCTTGTCAACTCAGTTCCTGCATCAGTTTTGTTTGATACTGTGGCATCCCATTCTTTTATTACTGCCCAATACGTAGCTAAAAAAACATAACCATGGTACCCTTGAGAACTCAAATGTTAGTTAGCTCACCTGGAGGGGACATGAAAGCGAAGTTCTTGTGTCCGGGATTTATTCTTAAGATTCTGGGGAAGGGTTTCGATGCCAGACTCATAGTCTTGGAATCAAGTGGGATTCATATTATACTTGGGATGAATTGGTTGACCATGCATGATGCTGTGATCCAATGTGCCAAAAGATCTGTGTTGCTGACCAGTCCACAAGGAGAAAGGATTGAATCCATGACTACTATACCATCTACGGCTGATGGCACAGTGAATCAACTGGATGGAGCCCCACTAGAAGATATCCGAGTGGTATGCGAGTTTCCCGACGTCTTTCCCGATGATTTGCCAGGTATGCCACCGGACCGAGACATTGAGTTTATTATTGAGCTTTTACCTGGTACTGCACCTATCTCTAAGAGACCTTATAGAATGGCTGCTAATGAGTTAGAAGAGCTTAAGAAACAACTTAGTGAATTATTGGAGAATGGTTTTATTCGTCCTAGTTCTTCACCTTGGGGAGCGCCAGTCATCTTTGTGGGCAAGAAGGATGGTACGCAAAGGATGTGTAGATTATCGATCTCTCAACGAAGTGACCATAAAGAACAAGTATCCACTGCCCCGCATTGAAGATCTCTTTGATCAGATGAGAGGGGCCAAAGTGTTCTCTAAGATCGATATGCGATCAGGATATCACCAGTTGAGGATAAGACCCTCAGATATTCCTAAGACAGCCTTCACAACCAGATATGGTCTTTATGAGTATACAGTCATGTACTTTGGCTTGACCAACGCCCCTGCCTACTTCATGTATCTGATGAACAAGGTGTTCATGGAGTACTTGGACAAGTTCGTGGTGGTTTTCATCGACGACATCCTAGTTTTCTCCAAGAATGAGGGTGAACATGAGGGACACCTGAGGTTAGTGTTGCAGAAACTTAGAGAGAACCAATTGTATGCTAAAATGAGTAAGTGCGAGTTCTGGCTAAAGGAAGTGGCATTTCTTGGGCATGTCGTCAAAGATGGGGGAGTTGCAGTCGATCCGAGCAAGGTTAGCGAAGTGTTAGAATGGGAACCCCCTAAGAGTGTGTCTGAGATCAGGAGCTTCCTTGGATTGGCCGGTTACTACCGCAGATTCATTGAGGGATTCTCGAAGATTGTGAAACCCCTTACGTCTTTATTGGAGAAGGATAAAGACTTCAAGTGGACAGATGCTTGTCAGGCCAGCTTTGAGGAGCTGAGTAGGAGGTTGACATCAGCTCCAGTGTTAGTGATGCCCGACATTCACAATAGTTTTGACATATATTGTGATGCTTCGAAGAGGGGTCTTGGCTGTGTGCTCATGCAAGGTGGACGCGTTGTAGCGTATGCATCCCGACAATTGAGGAAACATGAGCAGAACTACCCCACCCATGATCTGGAATTAGCAACGGTGGTGCATGCATTGAAGATATGGAGGCACTACCTTGTGGGGAACAAGTGTCAGATCTACACCGACCACAAGAGCTTGAAGTACATCTTCACGCAGAAGGATCTTAACTTGAGGCAGCGTCGTTGGCTGGAGCTGATCAAGGATTACAACCTGGAGATACATTATCATCCAGGGAAAGCCAATGTAGTAGCGGATGCCTTAAGTCGGAAGGGCCAAGCTAATATGCTCTTAGCCCACCAACTACCCCCGGAGTTGCACAAGGAGTTCGAGAGGCTGAACCTAGGGATGGCCACTCATACCGAAGGAATAACCATGGAGGTAGAGCCCACCCTAGAGGTAGAAATACGGAAGGATCAGCTGGGAGACAAGAAAATCGAGGAGATCAAGTAGCTCATGGAGAATGGTAAGGCACCCGATTTCAGATTGGACGATCAGGGAACGCTATGGCTGAAGGATAGGATTTGTGTGCCTGATGTGGAGTCACTAAGACAGCTCATACTGAGGGAGGCCCATGACTCCGCATATTCAATCCACCCCGGGAGTACCAAGATGTATCAAGATTTAAAAGAGAGATATTGGTGGTACGGGATGAAGCGTGACATGGCCAGTCATGTCGTCGTATGTGACACCTGTCAGAGGGTCAAGGCTGAACATCAGAGGCCAGCAGGATTGCTCCAGCCTTTTAAAATCCCCGAGTGGAAGTGGGAAGAGATTAGTATGGACTTTATAGTCGGTTTACCACGTACTCGCGATGGCTATGATTCCATCTGGGTGATAGTTTATCGACTAACTAAAGTGGCTCATTTCATTCCCATAAAGACCACCTACACGGGGGCTAGACTTGCAGAGTTGTATTTTGCTAGAATTGTATGCTACCATGGAGTGCCAAAAAGGATTGTTTCTGATAGGGGTACCCAGTTCACATCAAGGTTTTGGCAACAACTGCATGAGTCCATGGATACAAGGTTGAATTTTAGCTCTGCTTATCACCCTCAGACAGATGGTCAGACGGAAAGGATGAATCAGATACTAGAGGATATGCTGAGAGCCTGTGCTCTGAAGTATGGGAGAAGTTGGGATAAGAGTTTGCCATACGCAGGGTTCTCTTATAACAACAGTTACCAAGCCAGTCTTCAGATGGCGCCCTTCGAAGCCCTGTATGGAAGGAAATGCAGGACCCCATTGTTTTGGAACGAGACTGGAGAGAGGCATCTGTTCAGGCTAGAAATCATCAATGAGGCAGAAAGACAAGTTCAGATCATCAGGGAAAATCTTAGAGTTGCTCAATCGAGGCAGAACAGTTACGCCGATAATCGAAGGAGAGAGCTGACCTTTGAGGTAGGAGACTATGTGTATTTGAAGGTGTCACCTATAAGGGGACTGCGGAGGTTCAAGGTGAAAGGAAAGTTAGCACCTAGCTACATAGGCCCCTTCAAGATTTTGGAGAGAAGAGGGGAGGTAACGTATCAGTTGAAGTTACCAACCCAGTTGTGAGATGTTCACAATATGTTTCACATATCTCAGTTGAAAAAGTGTCTTAGAGTTCCCGAGGAATAGTTGCCCCTAGAAGAACTGAACGTACAGGATGACTTGACGTACACCGAGCAACCGATTAAAATATTGGAAATGCCAGAGAGGGTCACCAGGAGTAAAGTTGTTAAAATGTGCAAAGTGCAATGGAGTCACCACGTAGAGGACGAGGCAACCTGGGAAAGAGAGGATGAACTGATGGCAGAATTTCCCCATCTCTTTGCAAATTCATCCGAATCTCAAGGACGAGATTCTCTTTAAGGGGATAGGTTTGTAACACCCTAATTTTCATCGCAATAAATTATTAGAATTTTCTAGGATTCATTTAAGGGTCTATTAAAATTTCTATGATTAATTGGAATTTATTCTAGGCTCTAAACTATTTCATATCATTTAAATAAATTTTAGTAAAATAAGTGATTGTTGCATTACATGCTGGTGCACTTTTATTTTTGTGCTAGTCTTTGGTCATTTAAATTCAAACAGTTTGTCTTTAGTTTTGGTTGTTTTAGCAATAGTTCGTTTTAGCCCTCTTAACTCTTAGCCCGGTCCAGCTTTAGCCCCTCGCTCTAGGGCCGCCCGTTTAACCCCGCTTGGGCCGAGTCGTTTTCCCAGCCCAATTTCATCCCCGCAGCCCACTCGCCCCCTTCCCTCTCCACTCCCACCGACAGGAGGACCCCACCTGTCGGGGTCATCCCCTTCCTCCCGACCGAAACTGAACCGAGCTCGGGAATCCCTCCTCCGCGTCGGACTTTCCTTTCCCCACCCTCGTTGGCCTCGCGGATTCCTTGAGGACCTTCCCCGCACCTTCGTCGCCATCCTTTCCTAAGACGGACCCCCCTTCTCCTTAGAAAGAAGCCGCCCCGTAAGGAAGGTGATCGCCGCCGGCGCCCGAGCCGCAATTCATGCACGCCACGCCAATGTGAGCCCCAGGGGCTATAAAACCAAGCTGTCGCGCCCCTGAGATCCTCGCCAAACTTTCCACCCGAGTTCTCGAAGCCCCAAAGCTCGCCCGCGCCTCGCATCGCCGCCATTGATCGGCGCTCGTCGATCTTCGCCGGCACTGCCCAACACTCGATGAAATCAAGCCCCAGAGCTTCGCAAGGAGGTAACGAAGCTAGTAGAGTTGATCCCGTGCGCGTTTACGCTTTGAACCGAGCCTAATTGATCGCCGTTTCTTCACAGTACCGCCTGCGCCGCCTGAAGGTCCTTGTTTGGTTTTGGTAATTGAGTGACAACTTAGGTGGACTAATATGTGGTTAAGTGAAATACACAGGTGATTAGTCCACAGGTGATTATGTGATGAAGGAGCTCATTGCATATGGGACATGACATGGAGTCATATGACTAAGTGGAGAAGATCAAGACAAGACTTGCTTTGATGGACCGGTTGCAAGTGTGAAGGCCAAGTTAGAGGCTAAGCACTGGACCGCGTGGCGGGATGCTTGAGCAATGACTTGGCGCCGATGGACCGTTGCAACGGTGAAAAGCAAGTGGAGTCAAGATCGATGAACCAATATGTCACATGATGATATGAAGTGGATCATATCATTTGTGATGATGTTGGTGCATGTGTTGCATCAACATGGGAGAAGGTGGAATGGAATGCGCAAGGCAAAGGTATAACCAATAGGCATTTCATTTAACCGGTCATAGGTGAGTAGAGAAGTTTATGACCGGATTTAGGATAGATGGCCGTACTATCAAGAGAGGCAAACTTGTTTGCATATCGGTCATCTAGTGCCACTTGAGAGATCTAACTTTGCGATGTTGCATTTAGATGAGTGGCGACTAACCTTGGGAAAGGGCGTTGTTGAATATCTTGAGAAAGCAAAGTTCTGACGTGAGGGTCGGACTGTCCGTGGATAGGTCTCGGACAGTCCGTGACTCGTGGGTTGACTTGAGCGCTGACTTGAGAACTTTGAGCTAAGTGTCGGACCATCCGTGGGGGTGCCTCGGACAGTCCGTGGTGAGATGAGAATAAAATATGTGGGAAATTCCGATCGGCTTGTCCGATCGTGCATCGGACTGTCCGTGGCTTGGGCTCGGACAGTCCGTGATGCCCATGTTTTTAATGTTGTGCTCAAAAACCCTTTGAGAAATGTTTGTGAAAATGCTAACTCACTCACACATAAGGAGCTACACTTATGGGGTTAGCACATTTGCAAAGCGGTTGATGAAATTGGTTGATGGCCATGGGTTGTGGTGATCTTGGTATGCAATTCTGCTTTGATCCAAAGTGTTTTGGATCAAGAATTCAGTTGGGTTGGATAGCCCTCTGAATGAGCTTTCCATAGAGTCCAAGATCACCTAATTTGGACATCGGAGCTAAAAGTTATGGGCTTTTTACCGAGTGTCGGCTGTGCTGAAAATAGAGTGGCGGACGGTCTGCGGTTACTGCGGACGGTTCGCGAATACTGCGGACGGTCCGCGAAACAGTCCGTAAAATCGCCCGGTTTTACCAGAAGGTTCGGGGGTTCGAGATCTAGAGGGTCGGACGGTCCGCGGGTGACTGCGGACGGTCCGCGGATGACGAGTTTTTGACCGTTTGGATCTCAACGGCTAGTTTTTTTGAATGGCGGACGGTCCGGGAATGCACCGCGGACGGTCCGAGGTAGCCGTTAGAGCTCGGGAAAAGTGTGTAACGGCTAGTTTTCCCCTCCCCTCTATAAATAGAAGGGTGCCCGGGCCTTGGAGAAGGTTGAGCACCTTGGGAATGTGTTTGCCATGGTTGTGCTTGCGTTGGGAGTCCACTAACTCACTTGTTCATGCTAGATTGCGAATCCATTGCGAGTGAGTGCAAATCTAGTGCATTGCTTTGAGAGATTGCATCGAGTGGCACTAGGTGTTCGTGTTGCAAGTCGGTTTGCTTGTTACTCTTGGAGGTTGCCACCTCCTAGACGGCTTGGTGGATTGAGGCTCCGTTGAAGCACGCAAGGAGATTGTGCGGTGCTCCGGAGGAAGGATTTGTGAGGGGGATTGTGCTCACCCCGCGGGGATCGCGAAGAGCAACTCTAGTGGAGCGTGTCATTGAGTTACCTCAGGATACCTCAGGATAAAAATCACCGTGTCAACTTGTCTACTCTTCTCGGTGGTTTGCACTTCTTGATCACAAGCATTGTATTTACATCCTTATATATATCTTGTGCTTGTGTGGTTGCTCTTACAATTAGTTGGCTTGTGTAGCTTGCTAGTTGTCTTCTTGCTTGTGTAGCTAGAAGTAGTGATCTTGTGACTAATTAGATTGAGTAGCTTAATTAGTCTCTTTGCTTCGTTTGTGTAGCTAAATAAATTGAGCCTTTGGATTGGACTTGTATAGTCTTGTCCATTGAGCATTGCTAGTGAGCTTAGGGGCTTTGTGCTTTTGCTTACTAGTTGTGTAGGAGCTCCCCGGTGTGTGAAGTACTAGAGGCATAGGTTTGTATGACCTTGCTCCTAGAATTATCTAGGTGAGCACTTGCTAGCCCGACACCTTATTTGCTTGTTTTAGAATCTTTCATAAGGTGCTAGTGAACTTAGATATAAGGGGGTGAAGTCTTGGCTAGACCGATAGTTTTAATTCCGCATTTGTTTCGGTTAGCTTGCGCGATAATTTTTAGAAAGGACTATTCACCCCCCCTCTAGTCCGCCATCTCGACCCTACAAGTGGTATCAGAGCCGAGGTCTCTCTTTTGTGGTGTTTACCGACCCGAGAGGATGGCGAACTACGGGCTAGATGTTGATTGTCCACATATTTTTGATGGCACACTCTTTACACGATGGAAAAATTGGATGATATGCAATTTCAAGTTCATTTCCCCTCAAATATGGTGGATTGTAGATGTGGGCCTTTCTCATGCAATTGATGAAATTAATCCAACTAAAGCGCAAGAGAAATACCTACAACTCAATTATATTGCTATTGATATCATGCATACATCTTTGGATAAGTGCATATTTTGGGAGATTGCTAACATGCAGAATGCTCATGAGATTTGGTTTTATCTCAATGAGAAGTATGGGAAAATCTTTGATGATGATGATGATGATGAGCCCAAGGAAGCGGCTCATGAGGATGTTGAGCATGACCACAACTTGGTGATTGTGGAAGATTGCTCCACCTCATGGTCAAGTGATGGTGGTGATAGTCATTCCACCACAAGATCACTTGCCAAGATTGTTGAAGGCCAAAGCTCAAGTGATGCAAGTAATATTTCTACTCCAAGCACACTTGATGAGAATGATTCATGCTTGAGCTATGAGAGTGATAGTTCTACCACAAGCTCTCCAACACCATTACATTGCCTCATGTCACAAGGTAACACAAATGTATCAAGTTGCAATGTGATTGGTCATGATTCATATGATGAGCTTGTTAGTAGACTTGCTAGCATGAACATTGCTTTAGAAAATGAGATGGCTAAAACAAATAAATTGTGAACAACGAAAGCATCTACTTTATGTTATTACTTGTTCACATGATGAGCTAAAAATGGCTCATGAGGAACTTAGTGTTGCTCATGATAATTTGGTACAAGAGCATGCTTTTCTCACTAAGAAACTTTCCAATGAAAAGATTAAAATTAGTGAGAGCTCATCACTTGGGTCAAATGATCAATCACATAATATTACTAACCCTTGTGATGTAGAGAAGAAGCATGTATCCATCTCTTGCAATGATTTATTGGATATGCCATATTCTTCACAAATAGATGATTGTTCTACTTCTATATCTTGTGAGACTAACATTTTGAAGGAGAACAATGAGCTCAAAAATGAAGTGAAGAATTTGAGCAACAAGTTAGAAAGAAAGAGCAAGGGCAACAAAAAGAAGATGCAAGAAGAAAAGAGGTCTTACATCATGTGCTATCGGTGCCATGATGCGGGACATCTTGCAAAATATTGCCCAATCAAGAAGAGTCAAGTTGAGCCAAAAGCAAAACCTCAAAAACATGTCCAAGTCAACCATCAAGATGGTGATTTGAGGTTGAAGAAGAAGAAGACTAGAAGAGGTGGCAAAGCAAGAGCAAAGCATCAAGCTTCAAAGCAAGCCACCAAAATAATGAGGAAGAATCAAGATGAAAAATATTATTCTCAAATCAAGTGCCAAGATATGAGACACTTTGCCTCGAAGTGTCCTACCAAGCTTGCGAATAAGATTCAAGCAAAATTGAAGAGGCAAGGCAATGAGAAGCAACACATGAGCAAGGAAGAAAAGGCTCAACCAAAGAGAGTTTGCTACTCATGCCGGGAAAGGGGACACATGGCTAATTCATGTCCCCTAGGTAACAATTCTAAGCCTATTTCAATTGTTGATAATACTATGCTTAGAAAGGATGGTAATGGTACCTCATCGGTTGAAATTGCAAAACATCCCTCTACTCATGCTAAGGCAATGCCGAAGTATGTTGCTCCTAACTTGAGAGGACCCAAACTAGTTTGGGTACCATCAAAAAGTGGATGAATGTGTGTAGGTACCATGGAATTGGAGGCTTAACTCAATTGGATTCATTTTGTTCATCATATGATTGAGTGAAGTAATGAAAGTTAGTGCTATTCTATCCCAACGCCAAGTTAAACAAGTGAAGTCCAAATGTGCTACAACATACAAGTGCAATTTATCAAGTTGTGGTGATTTATTGGATATATTTGAAGGCTTGCAAATTATTTGAGTTGAAGTTTGCTATGTGCTGATCATGATGTACAAAGGTATATTCTTTGTTGATCTAGTTCATTTGGGTGCATATGAGTTGATCGAATTGGATATATTTATGCAAAAGTTGCTTGCTATGAGATGATTGAATGGATTAAATGATTAGTACTCAAATTTGGATTGATTTGATGGATAAGTTCATAAGATAACTTTTAGTAAGTGGACTGAATGGATATGTCTTATGATAGTATTCAATCAAGTTGATATCAAGTTTGACTCAATTTGAAGAAGTTTAGCTCAAGTTTAGAAATTTGTCCTACTTAGCAAAAACTGAGCTAGCCGTGATGATAGCCTTGTTTGAGTGATCAAATCTATTTGGATTGGCTTGAAATTTGGTATATATGCTCTACACTTATGATATTAGTTTCTGCAAAAATCTCATGAGTATTGGATAAAAGATACTTCGCTTTTGGAGTGCATCTTGTCAACACATGTGCAGCAGTTTTTTAGCATGTAGCAGTTGAGAAAAATCTGAAATCTGGTAGAAATTGAAAAGTCAAATGAATCTCAAATCTTTATAATCTTCAAGATGACTTAGTGAAGCACATCTCCACCAAATTTCGTGATCATTGGAGTTGTACATTGGGAGTTATGGATTATTCTTTGAAGTGTACAGAATCTGCCATAAAAGTGACAAATATTGGATAAATCAAAAGTTACTTTGGTTGAAAGGTCCTCAAGTTGGAATCATGCTTATAAGAAATTGAGGCACCTGAGTTTGGTTTTGGATTAAAGGAGAAGCTTGACAAGCAAAGAGTACAAGGTCATTTGATTGTGGATGTGTGCTTAACACATATTTTGGTACTCAAGCTAGAGATCAAGACCAAGCTCAAAATGAATATGGATTGCAGATTCTAGTGTTTATTGGAAATTATTTGGTAGAAAGAAAAATACTCAAAGAAGAATTCAAAGTTATCCATCAAGATAAATCAATCATATGAATCAATCAAATAAAGACATTTCAAGTGAGTGTCTAGAATGGTTTTTGGAGTAGTCACTTCTCCCTTGAGAGGGGCGAGCCGACAAATGGTGGGATTGGTAAGCACGGTGCTTGGAAGGCCGACATGGAAGTGGTGATCTAAGGGCATTCAAGATGTTTATTTCAATCAATCAAAAGGGTTGATCAAGAAAGCAAGCAACACCCAAAAGAGAGTTAGCAATGGGATTTCAAGTGGTATTCTAAATAGTTCTCTCATGCAAGCATTCATCAAAAGAAGAAGCAAGCCAACCACAACATGAAGAATGCACTTAATCATTAGTGGTTCTCAATTCATATGGGTGAATGATGAAATTCAACTTGGTATTAATTGATCTTCACCAAGCTATTAATTGGACTTCATATTGCTATTATGGAGATAAATTGGAATCTTATTGACTATCCTCTACTCCAATATATCAAAGGTATAATTGTAATGTGCATTGATCATTTTTCATCCCTTACTAGTATGTGGTTAGTGCATATAGTACATGCTTATAGGATCATGCATTACAAATGAAGTTTTGACATTCATAGCCTACCACTATTGCTTGAATGATTATTTGATCTAGTGGTAAGTGTATGAGTTTGTTCATGAGCTAGTAAACCCAAGTACTTGATATTTTTTGGATTGCCTATGAGTGACAAGCATTACCTTGATAAGATAATCACTTCATGCTTGTCGGAAGCTTAGAAAGGTTTTGAACCAAATTTGAAAAGCTTAGGCAAATCAATTTGTTCAAGTCCAAGTTAAGAAGCTCATGGGAACAATCTAGTTCAAGAACAAGACAACAATGCAAATGGTTATCAAGTTTCATCCTACTAGTGGTTTCATAAAAAAAATGCTCTCCTTGGTCACTTGGTTGATTGCACTATCTTTCCCTACAAGAGAATTGATGTTACTTATCTTGTATCTAAGGAAGTGTTAGTGGGAGTGGTAATTAAGCTTGAAAATCTTAGACTTAGACCTCTCCTAGAACTATGAGATTGATCATGAGGAAGGAAAGATGGATTGGACTTGCTTGAAAATCCTCAAATGCACTTTCACCAAAGAATGGAAATATGGATGCTATTTGTGAAGCATTATTGGAATGTCATAAACTATATCATGTCCTTGATCAAGTCAAAAAGAGGGTTCAATGGTCCTTGTGAGGTTCATCATGAACTTTATCAATCATTCTTCAAGTGGTATTTCTTCAGTGGTACGGTATGAATTGGTATTCCTTCATGTGGTATTTCTTGGGATTTCTTCAAGTGGTATACTTTCAATTGCTATTCAAAATTGGTGTCTATATCAAGATTGCAAGTGATATCCTACAAATTGGTACAAGTTTACAAGTGATCCTCAACTTTAAGTGATCATCATGAGAAGAATGCATCTCTCACATATAAGAGCTCAAGTTGATCAAGTTGAATGACCAAATATTTGACATGAGAAGGTGCCCCACATACCGGTATCAAGGTCAAAAGATCCTTCATGAGACATTCCAAGAAAACTATAAGTGGTATCTTTCCTTTGGCATCCAACAAATGACATCATTTCTACATATGTGATAGTGTTCATCAAAAATTAAGATTCGAGTATCACATAAAGGGGAGAGAGTATCACCCAATCCTTAGTGTCAAATGAGCATACCCTTATGGAAATTGATGACAAAGGGGGAGAGAGTGGTACAAAGATATGAAATATTGCAAAAGATGGAATGAGAATGAGAGTGGTATAATGAAATGAGAGTGAAGGATGTGAAATATTGGTGCCACTATGAATTTGGACATGGACTTGGACATAGTCAAGAAAGAGCAAAAAGGATCATAATTCTTGGACAAAGGAAAGCACACAAGTAGGGGGAGCAAGCTCATGAACTTGATTGATTGCATTTGATATGTGCATATTCATGTGCTTGCTTGCATTTTTGCATAAGTTCTAAATTAAATATGCATGCTTGAATTGTGAATGCTAGTTATAGGATTTGGATGATGAAATGTCAACTAGCATTCATATGTTGGTAGCTAGATATGTTTTATTTTTCATATACACCTAGAACCTTGCCTATAATGTTGATGACATGAGGTATCTAGTGTGTTTCTTGTGATATCTAGCTAATCATGATGCTAAGGATGGTCTTTAATGTGCAAGCTTAATTGGTATCACGCTACAAAGGTTTATCCTATATACCTTAGCATCATCATGTAGTGTTAACTTTCTCAAAATTTCATATCTATGCATATGTGCAAGCTTGAAAACAAAACTTTTGAGCACATATGTAGGGGGAGTTATCACTACCTATTCGGATTTTATGGTGCTTATCCAAATTCTAACATAAAGCTTAAATGTTGGATAAGGAGCATAAAATCCAAAGAAACTTAATTTCCATATCTTTGTAAAGTTGTCATCAATTACCAAAAAGGGGGAGATTGAAGGTCCTTGTTTGGTTTTGGTAATTGAGTGACAACTTAGGTGGACTAATATGTGGTTAAGTGAAATACACAGGTGATTAGTCCACAGGTGATTATGTGATGAAGGAGCTCATTGCATATGGGACATGACATGGAGTCATATGACTAAGTGGAGAAGATCAAGACAAGACTTGGTTTGATGGACCGGTTGCAAGTGTGAAGGCCAAGTTAGAGGCTAAGCACTGGACCGCGTGGCGGGATGCTTGAGCAATGACTTGGCGCCGATGGGCCGTTGCAACGGTGAAAAGCAAGTGGAGTCAAGATCGATGAACCAATATGTCACATGATGATATGAAGTGGATCATATCATTTGTGATGATGTTGGTGCATGTGTTGCATCAACATGGGAGAAGGTGGAATGGAATGCGCAAGGCAAAGGTATAACCAATAGGCATTTCATTTAACCGGTCATAGGTGAGTAGAGAAGTTTATGACCGGATTTAGGATAGATGGCCGTACTATCAAGAGAGGCAAACTTGTTTGCATATCGTCATCTAGTGCCACTTGAGAGATCTAACTTTGCGATGTTGCATGTAGATGAGTGGCGACTAACCTTGGGAAAGGGCGTTGTTGAATATCTTGAGAAAGCAAAGTTCTGACGTGAGGGTCGGACTGTCCGTGGATAGGTCTCGGACAGTCCGTGACTCGTGGGTTGACTTGAGCGCTAACTTGAGAACTTTGAGCTAAGTGTCGGACCGTCCATGGGGGTGCCTCGGACAGTCCGTGGTGAGATGAGAATAAAATATGTGGGAAATTCCAATCGGCTTGTCCGATCGTGCATCGGACTGTCCGTGGCTTGGGCTCGGACAGTCTGTGATGCCCATGTTTTTAATGTTGTGCTCAAAAACCCTTTGAGAAATGTTTGTGAAAATGCTAACTCACTCACACATAAGGAGCTACACTTATGGGGTTAGCACATTTGCAAAGCGGTTGATGAAATTGGTTGATGGCCATGGGTTGTGGTGATCTTGGTATGCAATTCTGCTTTGATCCAAAGTGCTTTGGATCAAGAATTCAGTTGGGTTGGATAGCCCTCTGAATGAGCTTTCCATAGAGTCCAAGATCACCTAATTTGGACATCGGAGCTAAAAGTTATGGGCGTTTTACCGAGTGTCGGCTGTGCTGAAAATAGAGTGGCGGACGGTCCGCGGTTACTGCGGACGGTCCGCGAATACTGCGGACGGTCCGCGAAACAGTCCGTAAAATCGCCCGGTTTTACCAGAAGGTTCGGGGGTTCGAGATCTAGGGGGTCGGACGGTCCGCGGGTGACTGCGGATGGTCCGCGGATGACGAGTTTTTGACCGTTTGGATCTCAACGGCTAGTTTTTTTGAATGGCGGACGGTCCGGGAATGCACCGCGGACGGTCCGAGGTAGCCGTTAGAGCTCGGGAAAAGTGTGTAACGGCTAGTTTTCCCCTCCCCTCTATAAATAGAAGGGTGCCCGGGCCTTGGAGAAGGTTGAGCACCTTGGGAATGTGTTTCCCATGGTTGTGCTTGCCTTGGGAGTCCACTAACTCACTTGTTCATGCTAGATTGCGAATCCATTGCGAGTGAGTGCAAATCTAG
This sequence comes from Echinochloa phyllopogon, assembly GCA_033239725.1. Lineage (NCBI taxonomy): Eukaryota > Viridiplantae > Streptophyta > Magnoliopsida > Poales > Poaceae > Echinochloa > Echinochloa phyllopogon. The sequence continues at coordinate 18,038,325 of BTCW01000014.1, forward strand.
TGCATTGCTTTGAGAGATTGCATCGAGTGGCACTAGGTGTTCGTGTTGCAAGTCGGTTTGCTTGTTACTCTTGGAGGTTGCCACCTCCTAGACGGCTTGGTGGATTGAGGCTCCGTTGAAGCACGCAAGGAGATTGTGCGGTGCTCCGGAGGAAGGATTTGTGAGGGGGATTGTGCTCACCCCGCGGGGAACGTGAAGAGCAACTCTAGTGGAGCGAGTCATTGAGTTACCTCACTTGCGAGTGGTGTCTTGGTGTGCCCGGAGTGGCCAGCGGCTTGCGAGCTTTGCCCAAGAACCATCGAGGTGTTGGTCGACACAACGAGGACTAGCTTGGTGGCAAACAAGTGAACCTCGGGATAAAAATCACCGTGTCAACTTGTCTACTCTTCTCGGTGGTTTGCACTTCTTGATCACAAGCATTGTATTTACATCCTTATATATATCTTGTGCTTGTGTGGTTGCTCTTACAATTAGTTGGCTTGTGTAGCTTGCTAGTTGTCTTCTTGCTTGTGTAGCTAGAAGTAGTGATCTTGTGACTAATTAGCTTGAGTAGCTTAATTAGTCTCTTTGCTTCGTTTGTGTAGCTAAATAAATTGAGCCTTTGGATTAGACTTGTATAGTCTTGTCCATTGAGCATTGCTAGTGAGCTTAGGGGCTTTGTGTTTTTGCTTACTAGTTGTGTAGGAGCTCCCCGGTGTGTGAAGTACTAGAGGCATAGGATTGTATGACCTTGCTCCTAGAATTATCTAGGTGAGCACTTGCTAGCCCGACACCTTATTTGCTTGTTTTAGAATCTTTGATAAGATGCTAGTGAACTTAGATATAAGGGGGTGAAGTCTTGGCTAGACCGATAGTTTTAATTCCGCATTTGTTTCGGTTAGCTTGCGTGATAATTTTTAGAAAGGACTATTCACCCCCCTCTAGTCCGCCATCTCGACCCTACACCGCCCCTTTTCGTCGTCCGAGCTCTCCGCCGCCCGAGGATCGTCGTGAACTATCTTGGTGAGCTCGTCGTTCGCTCTTGGTTCTGTAGAGCTTGATCCCATCGTTTTTCGTGCACCGTAGCTCGAGTTTTGTCCATCTCCGGCGAAGTTCCGCCGTAGGCCAAGCAGCGCCGCAGTGTTGCAAGTTCGTCGCCGGCACAGTAGCACTCCAGCGAGTTCCAGCCGCGTGATCTAAATCCTATGGCTCAGATTCAATCTGACCGAGCCCGTACCGGTCAGCGCCCGGTCAGCCGTGGTCGTTTTGCTAAAGAGCCCCTCCACTTTTGTCGAAACAACCCGCCGTCCATCGTAGTTATAAAAATAATTACAGATCGGTCCTTTTTCTTCGATTTAGCCCCTGAACTTTTTAATAATAGTGCGCGCCATCCTGGTAGGGAAGTTTTATGCGTTAGCCCCTGAAGAATGAAGTATAATTATGTTTTAGTCTTCAGTTTCTTTTCAAATAGGTCCCTGAAACTTGTTTTAGCCATATCTTTCGCGTTTTAGATCCGATTTTAGTGATTATTTCGCTCATGTGATCCTTGTAACGTATAGATTAATTTTATAGCCTTGTTTAGTTCTGTAGCTACTATTTGGTATAGCCCGGTCCTCTTGAGTTGTGGGCTTAGCTAGAGACAGATCTCATTACGGAGGGTTATGCTTTGCTTGGATTTTGAAACCTTAGCGGGCTGCACTTATTAGGGAATCTTTGTAAAGGCCTCGTAGTGTATCCCAAGCCACACAATTTTGTGTTGTTATGAGGTTGGCTCCCTCAGGCATGAGTGGGAAAACACGACTTATGGTGTAAGTGTACAACCTCTGCGGAGTGTAAAACTGTTATAACAGTCGTGCTCACGGTCATGAGCAGCCTGGATCCTCGCATGATTAATTATTCAAAGATGACATTAAATTGCTGTTTCTTTATTTCTGAACTTGATATTATGTATTGTTTAATGTGGGATGGTATAAACTTGTACTTGTTAATTTATGATTAAAATGTTGACCAACTAAAAGCTTACTGCAGTCAAACCGTGTCAGCTTTATCCTTGCTTAGCCTTGCATGTCATTTATTTACTCTACACTTGCTGAGTACCAACCATAAGTGTACTCATCCTTACTTTACGCAACGCTGTTCAGACCAAGGTGATTTGGAAGAGTCCCTAGAGGATTTCCAGGAGTACTAGGCGTATGTGTTCACCAGTGAACTGCCTGTGGAGTTGATAGATTGTCCGTTGCTAGCTACTCGCTTTACTTTTCGATTAAGACTTATGTCTTGGAGTGTAATAATGTTACAGTAACTCTTTTATTTCGATTATGCACTGTCTTATGATATTTCACTTATGACGTCTATCGTATGTGTGGATTTTTGATCCTGGCACACATATGAAATGCATCTGGTTTTCTCCCTAAAACCGGGCATGACATCTAGAGACTCTTGTATTTCAAAGGTTTGAAGTTTGGATCAGGTTTGATTCATCAAAGTTCATATTCAGCAAAAAGTCCGGAGTTTCTGGAGATTTTTTCTCTGCACAAGTGCGGAATTTCCAGACAAATCTTTAGAGTCTCTAGAGTTTATACTGACGGTTTGTTTTAAAGTGTTTTTAAAGCTCCAATTAGACTATTCACCCTCCTCTAGCCCATCCTAGGTCCTTTCAACCACTGGCAGTAGCTACTTCCTCCCGTTGAAAACCATGCGACTTCAAACTAGCAAAAACAACACATCTTGGCAAAAGACTATTTCATTTCCCGAAATAAGACATCCATCCATGTTGATTGGAAGAAGTGATGGAGGCGTAAGTATGATATTCTATAAGGTATGGATAAGTTGATTGGTGGAAATCTCATGTTCACGATCCGACTTCTAATCACTCAGATTTTAACTCCTACATCACTATACTAATGCTCCGTTGGTTATCAACCATGCAGTATATCTCGCAACAAAGACTTCCCTACATGCGAATCCAGAACGCGATCTAAAATTGCATGTATGGATGAAGTGAAATCATGTATGAAGTTCAAGCTATTATCACTACAGCACTAATCGACACATTTGAGAAGAACACAACATGGCATTGGATCACAGTAAAAGGACATATCACCACTACAATGAATCAACTCTATTTTTCAAGAAAGATTAAAACTAAACAAAACCGTCTTGATGGAGGCAGGTACTAAGTTTATACAAGAAATACAACATGCTAGGGTTGGGGATGACCATGAGGTGCCGACAAAATTATAGAGCCCAACCTAACCCAAATATGCTGATACATATTGTTGCATTGACCTAGAACAATCCACGAGAATTTTGTTTGTCTGCTTACTCTGAATCGAACTCAAAGTCGATGTCGAAGACGACTTTAGCCCAACATGAAGACTCTATCGTGTTTGTATCCGATGTAAAGATGTCTTTATAAAAAACAAGATGCAATACAACACTAATTTAATTTATCAGTACTTGAAAATAAAATCTGAATGCAATTGGTAGTAGTGTCAGCCATTTGCTATCCTGTACAGCATTGAGCGAATCCAATCGTGGTACGCAACTTGAACACAAGCGCTCACGACTGTTTATATAAAGTTAGCAAATACATTGATTAAACTGGTTTGCTTATGTCTAGAAAAAAGACGAGTGTTGGCCACAAAATTCACCTATTTTTTCCATCCACAGTGTTTCCCCTGAGATCATCATCGAATTAGATGATGGTCTAACGCAACATTCTGATCTAGAGAAATTTCATCTTTTCAATAAATGTTTAAATAAACCGGTTGCAATTACAGGACATCTAAATTATTTGTAATAACCGCAGAAAAATAGGTCAATTGGCTCAAGGCATAATTGTATACTTTAGATGTAATAGAGACCCACAGATTTGCAACAAACTTATTTCGTGTACATAGATTCTCTAAAATATGTATCGTTGCTACTACATCCGAAAATTACAAGCAAGATGAAACTATATAGCTGCAACACAAAAACTAACATGAGAATCGTGAAAAATTGACATAAAAAATTGCAACATCTAAAAGTTGCAAGGAGCTTATTTTGATCACCTCGGTAGGCAAGATCGATGAGCTGCATTCATCCGATTGTGATGGGATTGGTTCATTTGGAGTCGACTTTACGAAACAAACCATAAAGAGAGGATTACTCAGGATTCACACTGGAGATTTAGAATTTTGTTGTTTTTTATATTGTAGTTTCTGATGTCTTTGCTATTTGTGCCTAAGCTTGTAGCGGTAGCTACTTTCTGTAATGGATGAAGGGCTGTGAAGCCAGAATATGTCTTTTATTAGCTAAAAAAGAGAAGAGGAGGGAAGCAGGAGAGTGAGGAATGAGGAGGGAAGCCAGAATATGTCTTTTATTATATATATATATTACGAAAATAAAGAAAAGAAAAAAAGCCAAATATCATAGTTGAGTTTTTCATGTTTCTATCCGTGGCAAAATATGAAAATCATTAACAAAATTAGGAAAGTTCTCTCGAGGGACTTCACAACGGCTTAGGATATATATACGGATCTACCAGTGTCTTAACGTAACCATTACTAAAAGGCATTACCGAAATACAGAAGTTATACTTAGCTTTGTATATTTATTACAAGTTTGCGACTGTCCATGGATTTGTTTGCAAATTTCTACAAATTTCTACTATATGAGATAAAACTAGCAAGGTGGCCCGCGTAAACAACGCGGGTAGCTAGGTTTTTTACGCTAACAATTTAGTGGTTTTTACTTGATAATACATTTGTATGAATGGTATTTTTGTTTCATCGTCAATTGTTTTTCCGTATGGCCTAAACTCGTTTTTTTTATCATCACGCTATATGGCACGGAACATGAGTCCATGATAAAAGAAAGTACCTTATATACAACGCAGTTTTGGGTATTTATTCAAAGTACCTTATATACAACGCAGTTTTGGGTATTTATTCAAAGTACTATATCTTTTATTGTGTGTGCATATATATGGTGATAAGTTATTCTTTATGTTTTAAAAAGATATGGATAAGTTAGCCCTTTTTGTGTCGTTGAGAGAGGCTAGTGGATGGAGTCCAACTCTACTTAGCCCTAGTTCCAAGCTTGTCCTTTTGTTCATCTCTTCAATATTGTGTTAGCGGATCCATTCATTGCCTACTCAACCAAGTTGCCATGCATCCACAGTGGTGTTGCATCTTCACTTTTGTATAGGTGGTGTGATCTCGAGAGGTTGACCTTATTGATTTTCCTCATCTGTTTTATTTCACCAACCCAAAATTATAACCATTCTCAAATGGTGTTTTGGATATAATCTTCTTCATTCACTTTGTCATTTTCTACGGCCGATGTGCTCTATCTTGATCCTGAGGCCAAGCAATAGTAATGTGTAATTTGTGAGGAACCTAAGAAACTAAAAACATTGGTTTGCTCTTCTAGAGTTGTTTGTGGTGTTGGTATGTTTTGTTTTAAAAATGCATCTGATTATGATAAAATAATATAGTTGTAGTTAAAAGGTAATAGTAGTAGTACATTGTTATATGAGAGAATATTGTAATATAACTTTTTACTAAGAAACTAATATAACTTAAATTTGTAATCCAGCATAGTTGTAGGGAGTTAGTCTTATAGTTGTTTTGACCCCCTACTAAGACCAAAGCTTTATCTATTTTCTATCTCTTTTTTTTTACCTCCTTGGTTTCTCTTCCTTCTTCAATAACTAAGTAGCCCCAAGGCTTTAATGTTTTACCTCTTCTTTGGTATGCAATGGAGTATTCAACAGATTTTGTTTGAGTTTTCAACCTTGTTTACTTTCTTTGCTTGCTTCACATGACAACCCTTACTACTTCCTTTTCTCTGATCGCGCTTTCAACAAAATCATCATCTTCTTTTTCTGTTATAGGGTTTGTGTCACGATCTACCTGGTCTATTTTACTACCGAGATTGAGTCTACTGTCCACATATTGGTGTTAACATATTTGCTTCCTATTTTTGAATAGTTTACTACACGATCCATTAGAAAAATCTCCAACATTTTAATTTGCACATAGAAAATCAGCGGGGAATATTATTCTATTTTCACATATTAGGTATATTCTATGTGGACTATTAGTATATGAAATTTTCCTTAATCCCAATGAAAATAGAAATACAATTTTATTATTTTAGTTATAAAAATAATAATTTTACTAATTTTATTTAGCATGGAATCTTTATGTGTCTATTTTATTTTTATTTTTTAGAAATCACTCGCTGTTTTTCTTATTTCTTTAATTATAAATGTACTTATGAATTAATTGTATCTGACATGGAATCTTTTAGATCTAATCCGTGAGATCATCAAAATCAATATTATATATTTTTGATTACCATGTTAATTTTTAGACCCTGACGGTGAATATGATGGCTTGTTTTAACACTAAGGTACTAAGACAGTAGATTTAAGTGTTAAACACCTAGTATGTACATTTAATTTTATGATACTCACCATATCTAAAACTATAATTATTGTTACGATATATTACATAACAAACATGTATTGTTGTCCTTAAAATGATCAAATGAGATTTAGTTTTTTGCTCATTTTTGTGAAGATTTCGCATAGAAATACCCGTTTGGCACAAAAAATTTCCTCTATTTTTTAATAAGACATGCAAACCTTCTGGAGTTCTGGACCTATATAACTTGAGCAGTAAGACCTGATATATTGCTAATCTTTGACTATTTAATTTTATTATAAAAGTAAGTGATGGTCTGAAAAGAGTGGATGAATCCAAAGCACGGCTCTTTTCTTCACGTGAGACATGAAACAAATAGTGTTTTTCTTGTACTACTATTTTTTTAAATCACCTTCAAGAGAAATCATTTTGCCATTCACATCATTAGTTGTGTGTTTCACTTTTCTTAAACTATTCTTAACAAATTATCGATAATTTTTTTGCAAAAAAAATTTGTGGATCATATTAGTCCAATAGAATATTTAATCTTCAGAATAAAGAATAATTATATACGTAAATCTTATTGTTAGTCTGTGTGCATATAGAGTTGGTCTGGATCTATGGTGCGCGCTATCCGGAAGGTTATTCATCGATGGACCGAGTGGATGAACTCTGAAGCCTCAAGCAGATCATGGTACAGTACTGCTTCATTTAAAAGTGATGACTGAAGGTGCTATGCTCACTACTACATCTACCCCTACTTCAATCCCTCAGTTTTTTCACCCAAGTTTATGCTCTTTTTCTTTTGGTTCCCTGCTTCCCCACACAATGGTGAAATTGAACCAAATAATAGTGGATGGTGAAATGTCTCTTCCCCTCACAATAGAATCAATCTTAACTCCAGAATTGAATACAAATTTCATATAATTTTGGTCGATGTTCGATATTCTTCTGAAATTGACTTCGGCATGTCTATGTCTCCGCAATGTTCACAGTTTTTTCCTTTTGGAAAAAAACTCACAACAAATTTGCTACCCACTTATGGGTGAGCAGACAACACAACCTTGTAATTTGGAGAAGAAAAATTGTTGTTGTCTTTGACTGCTCCTCGACGGGCAAGAATTGTCAATTGTGGGATATGTTCATTTCTTGGTTTTATTTATTCAATTGTAAAGCCCTTGGTTCCTCGTTAATTTATTGGATAGCAGCTTCAGCAGCTATCTACTTCACCACAGGCACAAAGCTCCTCTCTTCCATCTCTATCTTCTCTCGGCCCTCTTTCTTTAATCCAAAATACGCACAACATAACGGTAGTTAGAGTTGATGCCTCGGTAATAGGAATAATTCTTAGTTTTTGTACCTTCTTTGGTGACGTGATGCTACTGCAAATTATATTATTTCATGGGACAAGATGTTGTGCTATTTTTTTATAAGGGGAAAGGGTGGATAATTAAAGACCCAACTTTTATATACACACAGACTCTTATGCTATGATTATATGATTTGATTGTTGGTTCAATGGTGCATATATGTATTTTTTTTGTTAAGTAATTTCTAACATTCTTGAAAAATATGGTGGATTATTTTATATAAAGTTTAATACAACAACACTAAGATAATAGATAAAAGAATCTAGAATGAAAGGTTGATCAAGCACTCTGTAAGAGAGTCAAAATTTGATATTTTAATACATTGGTCGATTGGACAATTAGAGACGATGAATACATAATTCTGTTTGACAATTCACATAAGTTGTTTGGAGTTAAAATGATAGTTACATTTATCCCTAGATAAAAAAATCTACAGTAAGCTACGGTACTGAGTACAACTTGATACCGATTTCTCCTGTTATTTATTTTTTTAAATATTTATTAATCATATTCGGTCTAGACTCATTGGATTAATGTGTACCATTAGATCTTCGTAAAATCCAATGTCATTTATTTTTCTCTCTTTTTTGGATTAACAGAATAATATGAACCGTTAGATCTTCACAAAATCCAACGCTCATATATTCCTTTTTTGGATTGAATAAATAATATTCTTTTTGGATTGAATAAATAATATAAATTGTTAGATCTTCATAAAATCCGACAGCATATGTTCTTCTCTTTTTTGGATTAATGTGCCAAGGTAAAAAATCTACAGTAAGCTACGGTACTGAGTCCAACTTGACACTGATTTCTCCTGTTATTTATTTTTTTAAAATTTTTATTAATCATATTCGGTCTAGACTCATTGGGTTAATGTGTACCGTTAGATCTTCGTAAAATCCAATGTCATTTATTTTTCTCTCTTTTTTGAATTAACAAAATAATATGGACCGTTAGATCTTCATAAAATCTGACGGCATATATTTTTTTATTGAATAAATAATATTCTTTTGGATTGAATAAATAATATGGATTGTTAGATCTTCATAAAATCCAACGGCATATGTGCTTCTCTTTTTTGGATTAATGTGAGAATTTTTTGACCCTCTAGGTGAACGTGGTGGCTTCTTTTAACACTATTGTATTAATATAAATATAAATAATAATAGAAATAACTTAGAATGAATTATCATAGTACTATAGATATGCATAGCAGCATCTATACAAACCGGCCTGAACCCCGCCACGGCCACAAATGAAAGTAACAAATGACATATACATCTCACTGTACGAGAACTGCTAGCAAATAATGTACCGACAACAGCAGTCACCTGCATGCCAAGCTGCAAAATTTTGTTGCACAACTCTCTACCAGATGGCGAATCCAGATCCTTGTAATCTTACTTCCTGTACTTAGCTCACACTCACTGACCTCTCATGCTGTTCAGCTGCATGTGTTGTTCGTCATCAGCGGCATCTTCGCCGGAGGCATGGAAGAGGTCAAGGCGATTGTTGCTGAGCCGGTGCGCGTACATGGCCTTCTTATACTCCGCCCATGTGAACGGCCTGTACCGCCGCGGCGTGCCGGCGGCAACCGTCTCCCGGAGGGCGGAGATCCGCGCGTGCAGCGGCGGCGCGGCGAAGTAGATGGTGGACAGCCGCGACCTGCTGGTGCTGGCCATCACCCTGTGCCGGATGCTCACCAGACGCCCGTTCGTCAGAGCCTTCATCACGTCACCAAACAATGCCCAAGAAAACAATAAAAAGTTTCAGCTAAAATTATCAAACGTATCATCAAGAACAGGCGAAATAATGTACAAACTGACCTGAAGGAGATCGCCGACGTTGATGAAGAACGCGACCGGATCAGCCGGCACCTGTACCCATTCGTCACCGCCGCCGCGGCCGTCGGGCAGGAGCACGCTGAGGATCTGCGGGTCAGTGTGCTCACCGAACCCGATGCTTCCCTTTGCGGCGAAGGACGTAGGGTAGTGGTTGATCCGGAGGAGGGAGTCGCCGTCGGGGGCGGAGATGAGCCGGCTCACGGACGGTCGGGTCCCTGAGGCCCAGGCCCTCGCCGAGCAGGTCCAGGACCCGGCACGCCAGACGCCGCACTGCGTCCACGTACTCGTTCACTGCTACACTGCGTGCAGATCGAGATCGAGAAACTGAATCACCCCAAATGTTTGGCAAATTCATGCTAAATTCAGAAAGAAAAGTTAGCAAAGATTTCCCTCAAAGCAGTGTCTGTGACGATGATACCAAAATAAAAAAGGAAAGAATAGTTGGAACAATGTAATAACCGATCGTTAGGTTCAGGTACAGGGCAGACGCAATTTTAGTTCTTGCAAATTTTGTCAGAGAAGATTTTTAGTGACTGTTTGGGCGAGGGCAGAAGTGGACAAGGACCTTGCCTTTTTTGGTTAATCGGGGGTGTCAACTGGGACTGCTGCTGCAAAAGCAAGATTGGGAAAAGATTGATTGATGAATGAAACCGCAGCGCGCGACTGAATAAAGCTGCAAACCAACTAAAACAATGAAGAAGGAATATCACCGAGGACACAACTCCCCCAAATTTAGGGTAGTTAGATAATTGTACTAATTCCAGAGCTCTCAGCTGTAGAAAAAGGACTGCAGGGCAAGGAAAACGAGTCGTGTGGGAAAGTTGTGAGACATGCTGATTTCAGTGTCGACAAATCCAGGAAATAAACCGTCAGGTATGAAGTATGATGTTAAAATCAGGAAATAAACAATATATGAGCGTTAGGGTTGGTACAGAGACTACGTATCCGCAACTGGTCACGTACGTCGACAGAATTTCCAACGGGGGAAGCGATTGACATGATCTGTTACCCTTTCTTGAGCATCCAATGGGCCGGGTCCAGTCAAGGGTGGCATGGTGAATGACCCATTTGGTACGGCCCCCGGATCATTTCATTTATCCTCTGTGCATCAGGGCCCTTCCACTCGCAATTGGCCAAGTCGGTTCGTACGGTTTGGCTCCTTACGGCATGGTGGTCGAAATGACATTTCCACTTGGCTTCATCGTTCCTGATTCCGATCTGATTAAAATTGTGATGACAGGTGCACTTGTGGGGATTTCTATGTACTATGTTCCGCTGGTGAAGAAAGGCCCTTTAGTTCCGATTCCTAACCCCTTTAATACCGGTTTTAGGAATTCGGACTAGAAATCTGGGACTAAAGGTCCCGGTTTTTCCACCCAGAATTAAAACTCTACGGTGTTCGAAAAATATTGTGCCTCATGAAAGGTCCAACCCTTTAGTCCCGGTTTTCCCACCCAAGATTAAAACTCTGCGGTGTTCGAAAAATGTTGTGCCTCGTGAGATTCGAACCCACAACACATGTGACTTCAAGTGGGGTGTATTTTTATTTTTAATAACCCGTAAAGGACCATTTAGCCTCAGTTGGTGGCTCCAACCAGAACTAAAACCCCTTTAGTCGCGGGTTAAGCCTCCAACCGGGCACCCGGGACTAATGTATGAGACCCTTTAATTCTGAGTTAACCTTCAACCGGAACTAAAGGATGACTTCTAGTCCCGGTTGATAATTCCAACCGGGAGTAAAGGCCCCCCATCCCCTAGTTGTTAGAACGGGGACTAATACTCACATTAGACGCAGGTCCAATCGAAACCGAGACTAATATAGTAAATAAAAAGTCTATTTTCTACCGGTGTTCTTTGGTTTTTCATTCACCTCATTGACCTAGAGCTGAGCGAGTAGAGAGAGTTATCCGTACACTAGAAGATGAGAGTGCACAATCCTTACAGGATTTGTTCCCTTCCACTAAGGTACCCTAGTCTTAGTAAAGCTTTTCTCTTTCTATCTATGGAAGAATATTTTACTTAGGGAACACTAGTCTTTTACACCGTACCTAGAACATGGTTCCTCCCGTTCTGTTTAAGGATCTCCTCCCCTCCTCCCTTTCTTGATGTTCCTTCTCCTCTTTAATTGATTCCAATAACTGTTTTTGACTCGTGAAACAATTTTTCTCCACTTTGCATGAAAATGTGATCTACTAAAAGATGAGAATGCACAATATTTCCACCCTGTCCATTTAAGGGATTCATTCCCTAACCTTGATAGAAGATGAGAATGCACAATCTTCGTGGAACACTATTTTTTACACCTAGAACATAGTTCCTCCTGCTCTGACTTTTTCACTCATGGAACAATTTTTCACCTTAATTAGTCAGTGATTTTCCACACCTATTGATTTCAGTTATTTTTTCACCTCATGTAACAATTTTTTCACCTCACTGAAATCACTGAAATAGTTCTTCCTTCTCATCCTTAATTGTTGATTTCAGTGATTTTTTCACTCATGGAACAATTTTTCACCTCATGTACAATCTGCGGAAATAATGTTAGTTCCATGAGTAAAAGAAAATGTTCCACCCTTGGTACGTACAGGATGTTGGCAGTCATTGTGGTCTTAATTCATGCACCAAGTGTCTGATTAAGATTATTTGCTCTACAAGGGCTATAATAACTTAACCATCATATGTGAGATCAATTAAGGTATCTTTTCTTGGGAAAAATACCCATTTTGGTGGAATTGTGAAAAAAAAACCTTCAAAACACATGTTTCTAGTAAGCTTTGAAAAACATACTGTGCATCTCATATATGTAGAGGAGGTGGTGGTGCTGTATAAAACTTCAAGGCCAAAATTACAAGACATAAATCCACTTGTCAATGATATGTAAAAATAATAAGAAACACTACAATACAAAGGATTCAAATTTTAAGAGCAAACTCAACTTCTCTGGTTAAATTAAACTCACTTTTGTCTTTTTCTTTGTTCTTTGACAATTTTACATCTCACAAAGTTAAGTTGAAGTTGGTCTTGAAATTTACATGGTTGTACATCACCACTTTACGAATTTTTTTGCATATCTTTTTTTTCAAAACTTATAAACATGTTTTACAACAGGGTTTCACAATTTGACGAAAGCAGGGGTTTTCATATGCGCCATATGACACATTGACCCTCTACATTTTATTAGTATTTGGCCCTCTACATTGACACCACTTTAATATTGATTCGGTTAATCTTATTAATAATTATTGGAAGCATATATTCTTCTGGCAACTTTTTTTATTTGTTCCGTTGGTTAAGCTGAGCTTGGGAAAACTAATTAACATTCAGAAGCACAATACTGTTATAGGGAAAGTACAATCACACAAGCTTTTAAACCCCATACCCCAGGACTTCAATCTTGCCAAGTGGACGTCGCATCAGTTTATCCACTTGCTAGCTAGAGAATCACATGAAAACTCTGCTGATAACAGACGTGCATTATTACCATGGCACTGATCTGATCACATGAGCGTATGTATGTTACCTTTTACACAAATGTATGCTTGTCACCATGCGAAAATAAATTTCGCACCAATTCACAACTCCATAACAATATTACCATATGCAAGACAAATTGCAATTAGGAGACCAAATAAATGGAGGGAAGATGCAGCATATAGCTATACATGTAGCATCAACTGATGAAACTTAACAAGCAATGCCCTCAAAATCTTTTTGACGAAACAAGCAATAATATAACATGCAAATGTAGAGGCGTTGCATGCAAATATTGTTGCAATTAAATCTACCTGAACCGTGACGGATCCTCCGCGTCGATGACCCTGGCCTTGCGCGCCACCGCGGCGGGATCCGCGTGCAGGATCAGGTACTCCAGCTCGCCGACGTCGCCGTTGGCGCCGATGTTCCGGCTGCCGTAGCCCAGCGGGTCCGGCGGCCCTGCCGCCTGCTTGTCCGGCGCGGGGCGCGCGAAGAACGCCGACGAGGCGGCGTCGAGCCGGGCGGACACCAGCGGCGGCACGCCGTGGTTGACGGCCTTGAAGAAGCCGCGCTCCACGCACGCGCGCACCAGCCGGCGCGCCAGCTCGCGGCGCCCCGACGGCGCCGACATGTCCACCGTCGGGATAGTGCCGAGCGGCAGCGACTCCGGCGCCATCTCCCGCCCCGCTGCAGACGGCACGACCATTATGCAGGCTGGATTGATCGGTTGCTGGTGAGAATTGGAGTGTCAGTAGCGTACGTATATATGGGGTGTGGACGTGTGGAGAGATTCCCCTTGGAATCCCGACAGTTTGTTCTGGTTTTGACCTAGTGTTGACACGAAACCGCGCCAACGAATTCGCCGCTGCCTTGAAGCGAAACCGGTCAGACCGCCTTATGAAACCGGTCAGACCGCTTTTGATAGTGCGACGGTGAAAACCTAAAACCTCGAGCTCGGGAGGGACCCCGTCGGAGCTTGAGAGTCTAGGGTTGTTCTAGGGTCGGCAGACCACCTAGAACGCCCTCAAACGTTGTCGAGACGAGAGAAGAACAGCAAGTATGAGGTTTGGAGGAGCTAGGGTTTGGAGATAAAAGTAATGCGAAACATAAAAGGATAAAGTATTTTTTATCGATTGGATGATTCTCAATCGGCCTTGGCCCTTTATATTTATAGGGTGGGATGGTCTTACCCTGTTGAGTTGGTTACAATATGGTATAAAACTCAGAGTCCTAAACCTACTCAAATTCAGATCCAAACCGGTCAGACCGGTTTGGGAAACCGGACCGGTTTGGGAAACCGGTCTGACCGGTTTTCCCAGGTGCAGAATCTTCCCGAAGTCATAACTCTCTCATCCGGAGTCCAAAATAGGCGTTCCACATATGCATCTTGATCGTCTCGACGAGAGCTACGCAATGGTGAAGTCCAATTTGCATTTTGACAATGTTTACTAAACCGGTCTGACCGGTTTGTGAATGCCGGTCAGATCGGTTTGCACAGCCGTGCCAATTTTGGTCGTCAACATATGCCCCCCTGTTTTTTGGCAAAGCTTGCGTGCTAAAAAATAACCTTCTGGACCAAAATTATCTAAGAACGATGATGAACAATACATCGGCCATATATAAGCTCTAAGGGCGATAAACATATTATCGGCCATACCTTGCTTTAACTCAAGTTGATGATGAAACAACTTGTTTTGGCTTCCATACCTGCTTGATTGTTGTTGATCTTGCTGGTACCACCTGTGCAAGTTGCTCCATTGACTCTTGCTTACATATTGACTGCTTCTGATGTCCTAGTGATGGCTTTACATCCTTGTTTTTGTTGTGAAGCTTCTTTTGTTTCTGAGCAGCACCTTTCTTTTTATATTTGGCTAGGAGCTCTTCAAAGCTCGGCCTCACTTTGTCTTTGAAGTTCCCATGCTGACCGGTCAGACCGGTTCTAGAACCGGTTAGACTGGTTTGTGTAGAACCGGTGTCTTTGCTCCTGTCTTGCCCCCCGAGTGTTTGAGTCTTCAACTTGAACTGATGGGTCTTTTCTGATGACTCCTTTGAGTCTCTCTTTGATCTCGTAGGCCTTTCTTTACCAATTATCACATTTTTCCCTTTAGCCTTTTCGGCTTGATCCGGCCGAATTAACACTTTTGGATTCATCAATTCAAGTGTATGTACAGGAAAAGGGTTTTCATCAATCTGCATTGTATTAACAAACAATCGTCCTTCATTTATGGCCGATTGTATTTGCCTACGAAAAACATTGCAATCATTGGTAGCATGAGAATAAGTATTATGAAACTTGCAATAAGCTCGCCGTTTCAACTCATCATTTGGCGGTATAGTATGAGAAAATTTTAATTTCCCAACCTTTGCAAGCTCATCAAAAATCCTATCACACTTAGATACATCAAAAGTAAATTTAACTTCTTCGTGCCGATTTTTGTGAATCGGCTTGAGAGAAGCACAAGTGCTAGGATTATCTTTAGATGACCATACAAATTCAGCAGCATAAACCTCTTTACCCTCATCGTCTGAATAATCATAATTGACAGCATGCACACCAAAATGATCGGGTTTAGGTTTAGAATCCTTACTTCGGCTTTCTTGAGCCAAAGCTCTTTGCAACACTTGATTAATGGTTAGAAACTCATAGCCCTCTAATCTTTCTTTAATATGAGATCTCAAACCATTAAGACATAATTCAGCAAGATCCTTTTCAGAAATAACCAAACTGTAACATCGGTTTTTTGTATCTCTAAATCTTCTAATATATTCAGAAACAGGCTCATCACTCTTTTGCCTAACCGATGTTAAGTGAGAAAGTCTCAATTCATTATCACTATTGTAAAAGTGTTCATAAAATTTTTTCTCTAATTGAGACCATGTATGAATAGAATTAGGAGATAATGCTGAAAACCATGAAAAAGCAGTACCAGATAATGACAAAGGGAACATTCAGATTTTTAAATGATCAAGATTACCATGAATACCCATTTGTGCATTAAATTGGCTAACATGCTCCCATGTAGTTCTACTATCCTCCCCAGTGAATTTAATAAATTCTGGCACCTTAAAATTGTGAGGATATGATATAGTATCAAAACTCTCAGGATATGGTTTTTGACACACTAGAGTTTTATCTTTAAGCTCTACACCGAAAGTTTCTTTAAACATAATAGCCAAATCTCTTTTATATTTTTCGAACATTTGATCGTAATAAGGATTATTTGGTTTTTGTACACTAGAATTATTCGGCGCATGATGTAGTACCTGGTTCGGCTGTACATACGGCGGTTGCTGCAAGTAAACATTATTTGGCATTGCACCGTATGAATAACCGGAACTTTGGGGAGGCATAGTATAATTTATAGTTGCATATGGAGGAACATAATTACCAGTAAATCCATTTGTTCGGCTAAGATCAGCCTGAACAAGAGGTACACTAGTAATTGGTTCAGGAGATGATTGAACAACAACTAAAGCACCAGAACCGGTTAGACCGACTCAAGCCGGTCCCTCAGAACCGGTCTAACCGGTTTGTACAACCGGTCTGACCGCATTGTTTGGACTGTATTGTCCTGGAGCTGTTTGACCTTCAAAATAATTCATCGGCGTGCCAAATTGAGGCATGGGTGTTGCCGATGATTCAAGATGCACAAAATTACATTATGAAGTACCAGCCACATTAAACTTAGGAGCATTATTATCACTAGCCAAATGTTGTTTTCCTAATGATTTATCAATCATGTTTTGGACAGTAGCAAACATTTGTCTTTGACCATTGACGAATAAGTGATTAATTTGCTCCAAAGTAACAGGTGGTGTTGTAGTACTCACATTGGCTTGTACCTTATCTTGCTCGTCCTCGCTCGAAACGATGACCACCTCCTTGTCCTTGGAGATGTCGCCCTTCCGATTCTTGGAGAAGTGAGATAAATACCACCGGCGTGCTTTTTCATCTTCTTCTGCTTTGCGTTGTGCTTCCTTTTCTTTGCACTCCTTCATGAAGGCTTCATAAGCTTGACGATCCTCAGCCGACAATTCATCAACAGTCGGCCTAGCGATGTTATCAGGATCAACTTCACCAGGTTTTGGTAGATTAACCATAGTAGCAGATCCCTTTGCTTTCTTCCCCAGCAGAGTCGCCAAAATATGTTGACACGAAACCGCGCCAACGAAGTCGCCGCTGCCTTGAAGCGAAACCGGTCAGACCGCCTTATGAAACCGGTCAGACCGCTTTTGATAGTGCGACGGTGAAAACCTAGAACCTCGAGCTCGGGAGGGACCCCGTCGGAGCTTGAGAGTCTAGGGTTGTTCTAGGGTCGGCAGGCCACCTAGAACGCCCTCAAACGTCGTCGAGACGAGAGAAGAACAGCAAGTATGAGGTTTGGAGGAGCTAGGGTTTGGAGATAAAAGTAATGCGAAACATAAAAGGATAAAGTATTTTTTATCGATTGGATGATTCTCAATCGGCCTTGGCCCTTTATATTTATAGGGTGGGATGGTCTTACCCCGTTGAGTCGGTTACAATATGGTATAAAACTCAGAGTCCTAAACCTACTCAAATTCAGATCCAAACCGGTCAGACCGGAAACCGGTCTGACCGGTTTTCCCAGGTGCAGAATCTTCCCGAAGTCATAACTCTCTCATCCGGAGTCCAAAATAGACGTTCCACATATGCATCTTGATCGTCTCGACGAGAGCTACGCAATGGTGAAGTCCAATTTGCATTTTGACAATGTTTACTAAATCGGTCTGACCGGTTTGTGCATACCGGTCAGACCGGTTTGCACAGCCGTGCCAATTTTGATCGTCAACACCTGGTGTCTTGGCTCGAGTTTGTATTTGTCACGGATATGATGATCAAACCAAGCATCAGTTGGATGATCCCGCTCCCTCTCTCCAAACTGCAGGCCGGCCGTGATCTAATTTTTATTCCCTGGGTCTCGGTCGATGGACACTGGGGGTGGTGGGTAGGCACTATAGATCTTCTGTGGCTGTCATGTTGAAGTCGTACTAGATGCAACTTTCCCCATTTCTACCGGATTTTTTTTAGGTAATAGAAGAAACGTTTCGGTTTCATCCACACTTATTACAAACCAAAGTTTTGTGCTACTTGAGCATATAAGGGCACGTACAACCCACAGACAGCAGCTGTCTTTTGTTGCCACATAGATTAAATGAGCTGATGTAGCTATCATTTAATGAGGAAAGAGAGTGTTGTTGTCTACTATTTCGTCTACTGTTTTGACTCGTGCTCCCATGCAAAACATTAGAAACCAGAGTGTGTATTTATTATCACACAGACAGCTAAATATACGGCAACTGTCTAAACTATTGTAGAGCTGACTATTTAACTGTATGTATGCGTTAAATAGACAGCAGCTGTCTAAACTGTTGTACATGCCCTAAATTATTGCAACCGAACAAAAAAAACTCCAATTCCTAGCTTTAAATGAAAGGTCCATCCATGCCAGGTAAAGAAACAAGACTAGAGTTATGTGTTACATTTCTTAGTAACAAACAACAATGTCAATTAGGTTGGTAAAAAGTAAATGCATAATTAATTTCTTGACTCGATGTCATTTAATCGGTTTAGGCTCTTTATATTTGTACAGAAAGGAGAGCTCTTGTTCCGATAGGGGTCAAATATCATACAAAACCTGTGCTAAAATATATAACTCCTCGAATTATGAAGACCAAAACCGGTTTGACTAGTTTCAAATCGGGGATTTGTGTTCTAGATGCTACTTTAAAGTGTAATTATGATTTTGTCCTTATTTTCTTAACCTTATAATTCTATC
Source organism: Echinochloa phyllopogon (assembly GCA_033239725.1). Lineage (NCBI taxonomy): Eukaryota > Viridiplantae > Streptophyta > Magnoliopsida > Poales > Poaceae > Echinochloa > Echinochloa phyllopogon. Next base: position 18,057,209 of record BTCW01000014.1, read on the forward strand.
CTTTATTATTCACAAGTCAATATGATTTTAGCCCTAGTCAAAGGCCAAAACATGGGGCACATGTGTAAAGACCAAGGGCAAATCACAATTGCACTTCGAAGTAGCGCAAGAGCTCTTAAAGACCTTTTGAAATACGATTTCTCAAGCACAATTCTAAAGTCATATTTTTTCATCTGGACTCTAAATTTGACATATTATATATGCATTTAATCATCTCGACGAGATCCACACAATGCTGCAGTCGGATTCAAAATTCAACAATGTTACTCAACTGGTCTGAGTGGTTCTTGAAAACTGGTCGGACCGATTTGTCGAGATTGTCTCATAAAATCTATATGATGCTAATTTTGATCGTCATGGTAAAGATGTTAGCTACATGAGCGTACAATGATCTAAATAAATGTTAGCTACCAAAAAAATTAGTTAAAATGCTACTAGCTCGTAAGCTTGAATATATGTCCAAGTGGCTTCTAAACAATTATACATTTTTTTAAGAAACAGGAGGGCAAGCCCCTACTGTAGGGTCAATTATACATTTTCTTTTACCCCGATACGTTTTTTCCGATACGGTATACATAATGATCACACGACTCTTGCACATGTACGCATAGAGAGAGGAACGCAGAGGATCCGATGCTTCAGTGGGTGAAGCAGCGTTCCGTTCAAGTACAGCTCGCTGCCTTGCCGTCCTGAATTAGTTTACTCGTCTTTGTTTAATCAGCTGGAGCTAAGGTAGCTTTGGCACTCTGACAGCAGGTTCATCTCGTCCATTTGCATGGACGGGCAGATGACGCCAATGCCCAAAACGGAAAATTCAGTTGCGTTCTCCGTTGAAAGCATCAGGAACATGCACCGCTCGAAAAGAGAAACCCTGTCTTCTTGTTCTAGCTAGCTGTGCTGCTGGCTGCTTATTGCATTGGCCGGCCTAGTAGCATCGTCATTTTCACCACCTACTGCACACGGACACGGTTTCCAATTTCTTAATGCGTTCCTTGTTTTCTCCTTGGAAAATCATGTTGCATTGCACTTACTTTGAGAATATATTTTAGGTCTATAAAAAGAACCAATATATATATATAGATAGTATCAAACTAATCAAGCTTTCAAACGACAAACACGACCGGCATAGCGTGCATGGCTGTGGTTACAATAAGCTCCATGAGAGTGCATGCCTAAATATTTTGTCTTGTGCAAACCTTTGCTCTAAGCAGTGAGAATACTACAATAACTTGCGTTAACCTCTAGTAGTGCTTATTCACCAGTTTGATCAATACATTATTGTCGCCCCAGCGCTGGCAACTGCAAACATAGGTTGTTCAACCGCGTAAAAAAGGCTTCTTCTTGTCGATGCTGATTAATTTTGACTTTGAGTAGTTCCTCAGTGCCTCGACTAGGCCCCCACAGCCAGAACATGCATAGAAACGACAGCTTTTGTACGTCTTGCACTACTTAATAAGCTAAAAAAAACGCATAGTTGTGTCCCTTGGAATTTGCTATGCACTTTTTGCAAGTATTTCATTTTTGTTATAGATTAAGAGAAGTACTGCATGAATAGCATCAGAAACTGTACTTTTGTATTAATACAAGTACTGCACAAGGCCTCTGCGCGAATAATTACAAAATTAGACGGAATACTATACCAAAAAGGAAGAATCATATAATACGGGCACAACGATATCTGAATTGCGCATGTCGCTTTTCAAGAGAAGTCCTTTCCTGCATATTGGACTAAACTCCAAATATGTGTTCTTTGCAAGTATTATTCTTTTCATGTTTGTTTGTTTGCTTGTTGCTTGGTACTTGTTGGATTTGGGCACTTTCTACAACTTCTCCACGTGGATGGATATGGAATTCGTACCAGACACCGGCAGAGCTTGACCGCTCCTGTCACTATCGAGCCAGACTTGTGCAGCTTAACTAATTTTTAAGCATTTTTATAGCGATTCATGTAACAGGTAACTTTGGAAAAAAAAAGTTATGTGACATCGACCAAGACATATTTTTATAAATGTGAGGGACCAAGCTGAAAGAGCATTGATTTACTCCATATATAATGAATGACTGACACATATTGAGAGCTAGGAAGCTTTTGATGGTGGTATGTTGCATAGATTGCAGGGGAGGATTGCGGCTTTTACCATTCAAAAACTAAGAATTCACAATTTATATTTTGATTATTTTCACAATCCAAAACTGAAACATATAGGGATATGTTTTAACTAACCAGAAGGTGTTGGAGGAAAAAAAAAATCTATGGGCTCGTGATGTCTATTGTACAGATGCGATTTGGTAGTGGATGGCATTGTGCTAAAGGGTAGGTACTTAACATTGATGATAGGTGGCAAAGGGCAAGCAAAGGCTTGGTGATTATAACCATGTGGTGCCTCAGAATGAGTTGAGGCTTGGAGCTATGGGAAAACTGCCAGGACTGGTCGAGTTATAGGTGATCCATATCGCTCACGTGGAGGGCTTGAAGACATGATGATGTGAAGAGGATGATGAAGATGATGTCGGCCAAGTCAAGAGGGTGGCTGTAACAAGTTTGAGCAGGCAGCAAAGGAGAGGGAGCGTGAGAGACATGAAGGCGTCGGTGCCTTGGTGGAGGTCGGATATGCATTAACAATCGGGAACCATGCCATGTAGGTTGTGCAGTAGGTTGCTAGTTTGGACCATAAAACTAGGCGTCGACGTTTTACTAGTCTAGGCTTTAAAATTGGGAATGGGACCGTTTGCCGGGTTGGACCTTAAAAATAAGTAAGATAGGTCAGAAGATGTATTGCATCATCATGGATCTTGCTTTGAGGTGAAGTTGTGAAGGAGCTTGACCTGTCCAAAGCAATAACAAAATTTTTTATGGTTTTGCCCCCATGAAGTAATTGGATTGTGTGCTTCATGTATAGGCAACATGGAAATAGCCAAGTGCCTATATATGTGTTGCTCTAAAAAATGCCTATATATGTGTGGTGTGTGGTTGGTTTAGAGACCAAGCCTTTGGAAGCCATGAGGGTATGATTCTTATTTATGTGGTTGAGAGATTTGGCTAGGGTTAAAGAGAGAAAAAGATGATAGGTTCTTTGATTTGAGCTTTTGTCATCCATGCTTTGAATAATTTAGGAGTGGATTGTAATCGAACATCTTAAGCTAATGCCAAAAATAATTCCATGTTTAAGTCTTTCTCTCCTTCTAAATATCTAATTTGTGTTTTCCATATTTTGTTGAGATTTTTATGGTGAACTTTTCATTATTTGCTATGGCTGCAATTTGGAGGGATTTTGTTGGGATTGGGGGTGGTGGGGGGGGGGTACTCACGCAAGCACCTTCAATTTGAGTTTCTCCTAAAAACCACATTTCTTGTATTCTTGGTTATATCCACAAAATCTGGTGTAAAATATTGAGTTTAGTTGAAGCGATATTTGTGACAAAGATTCACCATATGTGTTTACAACTATGGATACAATTTTGTTGTATTTAGACTTGGTATGAATTCCAAATAAGTGTTTTGGAGGCTTAGAGTAAGAAAACTACTCTGAGGGCTAAATGGGAACGGAGGGTGGCTCATAATGTATTCACTTGAGAATCAAATGGCTCAACATAGCCCTTGGACCTAGTATTTATAGGTCAGGCCCTCCTGATTACATCTTTGTCCCCACGCAGTTGTTACGGTAAGGGTAGATTCTTGGACACGTTTGTACCTCAGATTTTGGGGATCCGGTGCAAAATAAAAATGAGGCCCTGCATTTGAAAAATGGCAATAACCAAATTAATATATCTCCAAATAAATTTACACAATTTCAGCCTCAACATTGCTTTTCATAACTAATTTGAGATTCTTTCACAACAAATCTTTTGAGTTTGGGCTAGTTCTTCAAGTCTGTTTTCCTCACTACCAGAGAACCTCACATCCGCACCGGTTGGGAACGGGCTTTAGCACCGGATTCCCAACCGGTGCTAAACTTCCGGTGCTAAAGGGGTACCCTTTAGCATCGGCTAGCATAACCGGTGCTATAGGGGGCCTTTAGCACCGGTTCTAAACACCAACCGGTGCTAAAGGCCCTGCCTATAGAGCGGGGATAGGAGGGCCTTACAACCCGTGCTAAAGGGCCTGTATTTCTTTTTTTTGTTACTTTTTGCGGCCGCCATGCATGTACGTTTATATATGTATTCCGATACGTATTCAAATATGTATTCAGCTGCCGTGCATGTAGTACTATATATTCATATTAGCTAGACATATAATCAAAATAGAAGATATATATATATTATTATTTAGATATCCAAATAGAGTTATATATTTGAACTGTATATTACAACTTAAGAAATCCGACTAGAGGAACGACTTGACGGCACATCCTCCAGGGGGAGATGGAATTCTCCACGGGGATTAACGACCTCGTCCCAAATCCATCCAATGAGCTGTTCTGCAATTGCGTCTATTCTTTCTTGATCGAGTCTATCTTCTTCCAGCCTCATCATCTATAATTTGCAAATAATTGGAAATATTAATTCCGTGGAATTGAAGACAACAATTGTGCAATTAATAATCATTTAATATAAAATAAATACTTTACTTACAAATACAAATATCCGTCTATATTTAAATAATAATTTATTATAAAACAAAGTGTTTTTCTTATTAATACAAACATAGTAATTATTAAATGAAGTTATATATTTCTAAATAATCATTTATTATAAAACAAAGTGCTTTACTTATTAATTGAAATTTAATAATAATATTATTTATTATAAATGAATCCCATTATCATTAAATGAAGCCATATATTTCTAAATAATATCATTTATTACAAAATCAAGTGCTTTTTCTACAAATATAGTAAATATATCAAATTAAAACCTGAAAATGTGTTACGTGCCATAACATCATGGTGAGTCATCTTTTTCGTCGACCAATTGAGCATGTTATCACAAACATAGTATGCACATAGATTATTTCCCGACCCCTATTGGCGACACTGTCGATCAAAAAATAAAGTTAAGTAAAATTCATATAATAGGTTAGCGGACACCTACACGTACAAATTACTTGCTTACCGGAAAGTCAATCTTCCATGTGAGTGTTTCATGGATCATACCAGGGTTATCTTGACGAAATTGATCCCACGCCCTGTGAACCAAAAAGTTGTGTTAAATCATTGTGAGTGTAACGGCAGAATTGAGTTAAATGGGAAAATATATGTCACCTTGTAAACATGTCAATGATGTTCTGGTAAGCATATGTTGGAGACTTCAACGAATCAAAGACGTGGACGATACCTCGGTCAGGACACATTATGATTAGGATCTAGTGAAAACTGTATACATGTATACATTATAATGAGAAATAAAATTGAACGGCAATAGTATGGAGTCCATAAAATTTTGTAAAGGCACTATAAGTAGATACATGTATAGGCACTCACCTGAAGTTGTATGGCAATAGTATGGAGTCGCAATAATTATGTTTTGGAGATACTTGTATAAATTTTGATATGTTTCCTCTGGATTCATCAAAATCATTTTGTCACTTATCTTTGTCGGGTCCATGTAACCAATGTCAAATATTCCTTCCCTCCGACATCTTTGAATCTCCATTCTGCATTGTTAAGCAATAAAGGGCGCGTCAGCATAGATTAATTTTTTTTCAAGTGTCAAATGTAATTGAGAACAAAGCACTTACAATACCCAACAGGCGACCAAAGACACGTCCATGGCGTCTTGGTGGTACACCTCATATATATCCTTGAACTCCAACCAGAGGGTTTCCTTGCCATTGAAGAAATATTGGTCCTTTACGCGAACTCCAAACATGCGCCTTTTGCTTCTTGATTGTTCCAGATACCACTGATGGAATCGGCACATCTTTGTTTGTAGCGTGCTCTCCATTTATGGACCGACCAAAGGCTGGCCAAGCTTAAATGGCCACCTGAACGATGTGCTCCCAGGGATTTCTTTTTGTCCCGTGATTTCCTCTCTCGAGAGTCCTATCTCAGCCATTTGTCGTTGCACGTTCAGCTCGTACTCAGATGCCAACTGAGGCAATGACTGCTGAGGTTGGTTGCCGAGCTGAGCAACAGGTTTGGACGCCGCCTCCTTCCTCTTCCCTTGAGATTTCAGTAATGAGCGGTCATAGTCTGATACTTGTGCCCTCTTCTGTTGTCCCCTGGTCAAATTTTGGAGGAAGAATTTTGCCGTGGCGGGGTCAATCTTTAGCTCTGGTTGTTTTCTCGTGAAAAGTTGTCTCTTTACGTCTTCTTTAACAGAGGCATCGAGCTCTTCTTGAGTCTGCTCGTAAGCTTTTTTCGGTGGTGCAAGCTTCTCTTTGACCTTCCGTGGCTTCTTCTATGGTGGAGGGACCAAGCTAGACAGTTAGAGCGCTTCTTTGGTTCAGGCTTCTGCCGCGGAGGAGACAGAGACGGAGACTTCCGCCGCGGAGTAGACAGAGACGGAGACGGGTTTGCGTCATGAGCTCCCAGAGAATCGTGATCCGGTGGACCTCTTGGAGACGAGGGATCTGAAGGAGACTTGGTGCTACCAGGTATGGCGATGTCTCACTTGCTCCAAAGAATGATGCCATGAGAACACTCCCCAAGTTTTGTTTCTCCGTCACCTCCGGTGATGTCAAGTTCCAAGTCATTCCACTGGTCAACTACTTGCTCCACCTCAACGGGTACGTAACCATGTGGAATCTCCATGCAATACCATGTTTGACCTGGTTCTACTGGTTTGGTCATACCGTATGCGACCTGATAAAATAAGTAGAAAAGAAGTCAGTAAATGAATAATATTTATGATGATATTTACGAAATGTACAAAGTATGTCGCATACGTACCACCACGGATATGTTCTTCTACCTCACGACAAGCTCACACGCGGTCCATGAAGTTATTTCATCCACGGGGTAACGAACCGGTTCAGACTGAGGTGCGGGAATGTCTTCATGGCCAGGTACATGCTCTGTGGAAGCGTGACTGGTTCGATGTTATGGAGGGCTAAGAAGGGCCGCATTAGGATCTTGGAGAGGTACATGCTCTGTGTTGGCGGTTCCTGTGGCTTGTATCTGCAGCCATGCTGACTTCATTCGCCGCTCCGTCTCTACCTCCATTTCCTGTATCTTTGAGCCCTGGGCGGCTACAAAAGCTAGCTGCGCATCAATGCCCTCGACACCCATCAGACGTTCTCGCAACCAAGCGGCGAAAGTACTATTGTGCATCCGCTAAATAAAGGCTGCAGACTTTGCTGGATTTTCATCCCAGAGAATCTTCATGTGCTCCTCGATGTACGGAGCAACTAAGGTTGATTGTTGCAAAACTGTGAGGTGCGCTTTACGAAATGTCTCCATGTCCTTGATTACCATCGATCTTTTCCCTAGTGTGCCCTTTCCACCAAGTCTCCCCTCATGATGTGATTCGGGCACACCAATCGATATAAGATCATTGACAAAGTCAACACAGAATTCAATGACCTCCCTGTTTCGTATCCCTTAGCAATGCATCATTCTGGACGAGAACGATTACGGGCATACTTCTTTAGCATAGCGTAGAACCTCTCAAACATGAACATGTTGTGTAGAAATATTGGGCCCAGTATACGAATCTCTTTGATGAGGTGAACCAATAGATGTGTCATAATATTGAAGAAGGATGGTGGAAATATCATCTCAAAGCTGACAAGACATTGCACCACGTCGTTCTGTAGCTGAACTAAATGGTCTGGATTGATCATCTTCTGAGAAATTGCATTGAGGAATGCACATAGCTTCACAATGGCTTTCCGCACATTAACGGATAGCACACCCCTGAGTATTACGGGAAGCAGCTGTGTCATCAACACATGACAGTCGTGAGACTTGAGGTTTGTGAACTTCTTCTCTTTCATATTTATTATTCCCTTAATATTGGAGGAGTAGCCCGACGGAACCTTGATACTGTTCAAGCATTCAAACATGTTTGCCTTCTCTTCTTTGCTGAGAGTGAAGCTGGCAGGACGCAAGTACTGGCGTCCTTTGTCTCTCTTTTCTGGATGTAGATCATTCCGTTGTTTCAATCGTTTCAGCTCTTGTCGTGCTTCCAGTGTATCTTTTGGCTTCCCATAAGTATCTAGGAAGCTTATCAAGTTCACGCAAAGATTCTTCGTCAGATGCATCACATCAATCGCATTACGGACCTCTAAATATTACCATTAAGGTAACTCCCAAAAGATAGACTTTTTCTTCCACATCGCGGCAAGACCATCCTCGCCAGTCGGAACAGGTTGGCTTCTGTCTCCCTTTCCAAACACCACTTGTAGGTCCTCTCACAGATCAAATACATCTTGTCCACTCCGGTATCTTGGCTTTGTACGGTGGTCCGCATTCCCGCCAAAATGCGGACATTTCTTTCATAGCTCATGCTTCGTAGGAAGAAATCGACGATGACCCATGTAAACAACCTTCCTACAATGTTTCAAAAACATGCTTTCGGTTTCCTCTAAACAGTGAGTGCATGCTTTATATCTTTTGTTTGATTGTCCTGATAGGTTACTTAGTGCAGGCCAGTCGTTGATGTTTATGAAAAGTAGTGCTCGAAGGTCAAACTGTTCTTGCTTGTCCTCATCCCACATGCTAACACCTTCTTCCTTCCATAGCTGCAAAAGTTCGTCAACCACTGGTCTTAGGTAGACATCAATGTCGTTTCCAGGTTGCTTTGGCCCTTGAATAAGCACTGGCATCGTAATGAACTTTCACTTCATGCAGAGCCAAGGGGGTAAGTTGTAAATACATAAAGTCACAGGCCAAGTGCTATGACTACTGCTCATTTCACCAAAAGGGTTCATGCCATCAGTACTTAAACCAAGCCTCACATTCCTCGCATCAGCATCAAACTTCTGGGAATGCTCTGTCGATGTTCCTCCACTAGGATCCATCAGCGGGGTGTCTCAACATGTCATCCTGCTTACGTTCTTGTTTATGTCATCGCATTAGTTTGGCATGCTCTTTGTTCCTGAACAAACGCTTCAGACGGGGTATCAGAGGAAAATACCACATCACCTTCGCAGGATTTTTTTTCTTACAAGGCTCCCCCACAACCTCACTAGGGTCATCCCGCCTTATCTTGTATCGTGCGCAACTACAAACCAGACAACAATCCAAGTGTTCGTATTGTCCGCGATAGAGGATACAATCATTAGGACACGCATGTATCTTCTGCACCTCCAAACCGAGAGGGCAAACAACCCGTTTTGCTTCATACATTGCCGATGGCAATTCGTTACCCTTGGGCAGAATCTTCTTAACGAGTTTCAGTAGCTCATCGAAACCCTTATCAGTAACACCATTTGCTGTCTTCCACTGCAGAAATTCAAGTGTGCTACCCAACTTCATAAGCCCCTCTTTGCAATCTAGGTACAAGTCAGTTTTGTGGTCCCGCAACATGCGTTGTATCTTTTTCAGTTCCTTATTATTGCCCAAGTCTTTCTTAGCATCACGCAACATTTGCCCAAGTCCATCATTAGGGTCATCTTCCTGAGCATCATCTTCCTGAGCAGCATCTTCCTGATCGGCATCACCCATTGCAGCATCTGCAAAGGCCCCGTAGTATTCAGCCAATACCGGAATGTCGTTATCCACCTCGTCTTCTTCATCTTCATCCATTAGAATTCCTTTTTCACCATGCTTCGTCCAAACAGAATAATTGCTCATGACACCATGCCTCATCAAATGCACCTAAAGAGCTCCTCTTTGTTTGTACGATTGTATATTTTGACAATTAGTGCATGGGCAGAACATGAAACCTGACGGCGTCCTGTTGGCCTCGGCGACATCGAGAAACCGCTTCAGGCCATCACGAAACCCCGTATCGTGATTGTCCCCGTACATCCATTGCCTATTCATCTGCATTAGTAACCAATAACAATTATTTGTATAATTTAATATATAATATAATACAAAGGTAATATATAAGACAATACAAATTTAGTATATAACTAAATATAAATTTAACATATAATAGATTACAAAGTTAATACATAAGACAATACAAACTAAACACATTTCTAAAGCTATAATTAATATATTCATTTTCTAAAAACAAATATACTTCCATTAAAAAAATAAATAACTATTCCAACTTTAAATAAATAACTAATAAATACAATACATAAGCTCTCTCTCTCTCCACCATGAACACAAGCTCTCTCTCCACCATGAACACAAGCTTTCTCTCTCCACCATGAACACAAGCTCTATCTCTCCACCATGAACACAAGCTCTCTTTCCATTTTGATTCACAATTTTCTCTATTTCTAAAGCATATAAATAATACAAGCTAATAAAAAACATAAGAGAATGAAATAATGTACCTTGTAGTGCCCCTTGGATGAGTGAAATCTTCACAAATTTTGAAAAAAAAAATTGGCAGCACCTCCCCTGTCCCGAGCACAACATGAACACAGCTCCAAGTGTTGATGCTGGCTCGCGAGGGGAGGGAAGGTATTATATACGAGATCATTAGCACCGGGTCGTGGCAAGACCTGGTGCTACTGCTCTCACATTTGCACCGGTTGCAGCCAGCAACCGGTGCTAAAGGGCCTTGGCCACATTAGCACCGGGTCGTCGCAAGACCCGGTGCTAATGTGCTCAGCCTGCCACCCCTGCGCGCCGCCCCCCGCTCATAGTCGTTGGACCCGGTGCTGATGCACCCTTAGCACCGGGTCCAAAATGTGCCGCGGCCTATGAGGGGGCAGATGTGAGGTTCTTTGTTAGTGCCTCCTACACTTTTAATATCCCAAAGAATTCTTTGAATATAATAGATAAAAGAAAAGATGCAGATATCGGCATATGAAGTTCATATTTTGGTTAAGAACAGAAAATTTGCTTCTGCTCTTGCTCTCGCATACAATGTTGAGCCACTGATCCAAAGTACATAAATCTCAAACAGGCAAGTCAATAGTGTTGGATTGATGATTGATCACACAAATCTGTCTCAGCAATTCAGCAATCAATAATTGTGTGCCAGCCCAGGGCTTAATAAAGGATTGATAGAATACTCATACCAACAAGTTGTAACCTTTTTTCCGGAATCTCGTCTCTAAATAACTCCGGGGTTAAGCATGCTTGGCCCGGACCAATTTAGGGATGGGTGACCGATCAGGAAGTTCTTCTCGGATGCGCACGAGTGAGGACAAAGCGCGCAGAAAATACTTATGTTGCTCTATGAGAGCAGTCTTGAGGTCCTTGAGACCTGGTGTAGGCGGGTCTTCCCGGATGCGCACGAGTGAGGACAAAGCGCGCAGAAAATACTTATGTTGCTCTATGAGAGCAGTCTTGAGGTCCCTGAGACCTGGTGCAAGCGGGTCCGGCCTCGGGGAGGCGGGATGTTACATATCACACAAAGATCTAATACGACCGCAGCAAGAAATTAAATAGATAATAATTAACTAGTAATGAAGGGAGGAGGATGCATCACCAATGGTACAATTGTCTAAGGAAATCACATAATCATGATTTATCTAGCAGGAGGAGAATTATCAGGGAAATGTTTGTTTTTCATGGTGATGTTGAGTTGTAGCAGCAACAAATTAATTGAGACTGACTGCTGAGCAAAGAGAGTCGATGAGAGGCAGAAAGATGCTATAGAGAAAGATGTTTTTGCTGCCAAGGAAAGAGAATGATCGAATAAATTTACTCTCTAAATCATCATTTGACGAGTCATTTGAGTAAAAATTATTTTCTATATCTCTATACTTTCCAACAACTTTTCTATATCTTGTGTGCAGTCTTGTTGGCTCTCCATCTTTGGCTAGCGAGAAATCCGAAATAGAGGATATCTATATTTGGATATCCAATTGCAGAGGCTGTTGGAGGGTGTTTTTTCACCAAAATCCATATTTCTGTAAGTTTAAAAAGATATAAAGAATCTCTTGAAGATGTTCTAATACTTGTATTAACTGCAGTTAAGTATGCACTTTGGTAACATATGTGTTCCTTTGCCCAGCCTGCCCCTGCTGGTGTGTATGGCCCTGTTCTTGGACCTAAGATCTTCTCATCTTTCCTCCCTTCAGCTAGGGCATTTCTCTACCTTTGATAATGTGTCAAGACATAAGTTGGCAGCATGGCTTCTTCTGTGTTACTCGTACAATCTATCCTATGAATCTTGCAAGCTGTCAGTCGGGGAAAAGGACCGGCTTTTGGTCCTCATCCCTAAAGACATGCTTCTAGGAATGTGCTGACCAAATGCCCTAGATAGTATCACTCGATCCTTGTCAAGCTCATGAGTCCTTTTTTGAGCTGACGTTGGTTCTTCCATGAGTTTCCATGAGCATTAGTCCCTACAAGACTTTCGAGACCCCGAGGGCCTCTGGGTGCTCTTTTTCTTCTCATCCTTCGGACCTTGACCCGTTCTCCCAAGACAAAGTCTTGTTTGTTTAGTGAAGTTTTCATGTGGATCCAACCATTATTTTATAATGAAAAATGGAGCAAATCAAGTGAATATAATTATTTTTACAATTAAGAAAAGGTAGATAAATAGCAAGTTTGATAAAATTAAAATAAATTCATCAAGATTGATATATACTTAGTCTATTAGCCTGTACCCTCATGGGCTAGTAATTTTGAGAGACATAAGTATTAGACAATTCTCATATAGATATGTACTTATCTTTATTAATCACATGTTATAGGCTTTAGTTTGTACTTAATATATGTACTTTTTTATCCATATTCATAGATTTTTTACTTTGCATCGCACCTCCATATATATGTGTTTGACATGGGTTTAATTGAATAATTAGTTTCAGCTTTGTGTTTACCTTGGAAATTGTTGGCACTTCTTACAGTCCACTATCAGGATTGGTAATCCCTGCAATGGTGCAAGGAGTGTTTTGTAGGTTTTTTTTATGGCTTAGTAAAATAAATGAATATTCTGGAAGCGCATAAAATTACCGATGTAGCATTTCACCAGGGAGTAATATGAGGTTTCTTAATCTATATTTTTCACGGGGAAGCTTATGACAAGAGTACTAGAAAACAAGTATTCGAGGATAGCGCAGAGGAATACACTTCTGCCAAGATGGGGATAACGGTAATGATAAGAGTGAAAGACCATGACATACAGCTCAAGGATAACTCAGGTAAGAAAGAGAAGGACTAGCTAGCTGGGAGGACAACGAGACGGGAAAAGGATTCCTAGATACTTTACCTCTTCGGGTCACTCAGGTATAGAGATAGAATGGTTGAGGAAACAACGCTTAATGGCCCAGCTTAACTCTATTACATTAACGTCGGGACAAGGCGTGTACGGTTCACAGATAACGATAAGAAGGGGAACCGCCAACTTCCTCCGGAGGTCCTACAGGCCGAGACTAACGTTGTGGACTATGTAGGCTATATAGGGCTGTCATCACCTAATGGCTACCACACGTCTGTTGAATCGGGGCCAAACCAATGTTACTATCTAGTCTAGGCACCACACCTACACTAGGCAATAACTAGTTACTCCACTAGCAAGACCAAGCAACCCTATCAATAACCCCAGTGATAATTCACCACAAGTATTGAGCAAAATCGAACTACTGGCTAAGGCAAAGACTTAAACAGGAACTAAAAGAACTCGAACTACAACCAACTATAGTCTAAACACAAAACGCTTGCAACTAGAGCAAAGTAGAAGCGAGAGATAAATCACTCGGATATAATGATAAAGATAATATATTGATAACTCAAAGTCTTAGAAAAGAAAAAGTAAAATATACAAGAGCTTATATCTGAGCTTCTGAAGACGACTCCGGAACCTCTGAGACAAGCTCGACCCGACTCTAACTCCCAAACTAAACTATCCTAACTCTACTAAAGAGAGTGACAAGTGGAGCTCCTTGGCTTGGTGTGTGTTGAACCAGGGGGTGTACCACTGTATTTATATATAGTGGCTTGAGATCGGTTGAGGAGGAGTAACCGCCAAGGGATCGAGGGGGGGGGTCCCTGGCCAGTTCGGGTGAACCGACATGGTTCGGCCGAACCAGTCCCATTCGCCCGAACCCTTGATCTTCCATCGCCTTCACTCCACGGTCCTGATCATCTCTTGGAATCAGTTTTGCATGTGGGCCACTTCGGCCGAACTGGGCCTGGCCTTTGGTCGTCCTCTACTGCACCACCTCTGGCTTAGAAACGTCCTGGATGACATCCACTTGGCGGGCTTCTGATTGGTTACGTGGTATGGCCCAGATTGGTGACATCATCGACCCACATGGCTTGCATCGTCATCGCTTGGTCATCGCTGACGTGGATCTAGTGCATGAGACCTCCTGGTTGTGCTTTGCTTCATGTAATGTATATGCCTAAGGGGGGTTGGTTCGGCCGAATTGGCCAATTCCTTCCCCTTTTACACATATTTGTCAATTATGTACCTGCACATTGGATATTCACCAAAACTCGTGGAAGTTTATTAGAAAACAAACTTAAGTGCATGGAATAATACATATAACCTCATTTATTTCCGAGAATTGGTGGTCAAAATCGTACCGTAACGACCGCCAACAGAAATCAATATTCACATTGCTTCCTGCACACATGTATATGTGGTCTACATTGTGACAAACCCCTTGCATACCTTAGGTTAGTGTTTTATATATTAACAATAGGATAGTTATGTAATTTAGAATCATATATCATTTGTTTTGGGGTATTTTTCTTATAATGACAGGTGTAGGTAGTTTAGATGCAGATTTAGAGCTACCTTAAGATATGTTTAATAATGAAAAATGTGGATAATTCAGATGCAAATTTATGGGACACTTAAGATTATTATTATTTATGATTGTTAGATTCTGCATTATTGATGACGGGTTGTTTTTCGTTTTATATATAATTTCTAGAATTTATAATTTTGTCTAACACATCACATGGGATTTACGTGGAGGCATCAAAAGAAGTCTCCAGTTAGTAATACTAGCAAATATGACGGCACGACACGCGTGCTACCTTATTTATTATTTATTATGAGAGTTATTTTAGACTACCAGCAAAGTATCAAATATGACTATAATCAAAAGATACAAGTATCTTTATGTTGCTAATAGTTACAAGATTGGGTGGAGTTTACCTTTGCATTTGGAATCTTCCATAAAAATCCAAGGCACGTTTTTAATGAATTCTCTCAGCTACTTTACATTTTATTTACTACAAAGCATTGAGTAAAAATTATATTAAAAAATATGTTCAGCCCAAAAGATTCTATGCCGAGGGAAAACCAGCCCAAAGTTGCAGGGCGATTTGTGCTCAAAATGCCTTATGTATATATGTTCTAGATTGTTAATGCAACAGAGGAACATAAATAGAGAAATAGAATAAAATATACGAGTTCGATACAAACGTGGTTGCAAATAGACGCTTTGAATAATATGAGAAACTATAATATTTTTTCAAAGTTGGTGTTTCGATAACAGGATAGGAAAATATGAATATTCATATTTCGTATATGTGGGGCCATATTATAAAAAAATGAAAAAAAAAGAAATTAACACAGCAGAATTGCATCCCCTTCCGTTATGCTGATGAACAAAATGTATGAATACCAAAAGAGCTCGTATCCCTGTCCACTCATTTCTCATCCCCTCTCGTGTCATTCTCAATCATTCATCCTCTAATCTCTCTTAAACGAAACCTGAGCCAAGCTCAGGCCAACGGATAGGGCCACGTCGCCTCCATTTCGCGGCGTTGGATCGGGCGCATCAACAGCCAAGATTCAATTTATAAAAAGGCCCTCGTACTTTACTAGAATCAACCTGCCATCCCCCTCCTCCTCCTCTCTCTGTCTCTCTCCCGCTCCGTTTCCACGCGCCGCCCCATCCCCTCCGCCGCACGCGCCGCCGCTGCCTCGCGTCGTGCCGGCCCCGCCACCCGCCGCCTCCACTCCGCCTCGCCCTCGTCGCCCCCACCTCCCTCCCATCCACCTCCCCCGTCGCCTCCTCCTCGCGTCCCCCATCCCCATGCCGCGGCCACCCCCGGCACCCTCGTCCATGCCTGTCCTTGCGGCCCCCGCTCCCATGCCGCCGCCGGCCCCGGAAGCTTGCAAGGGGCCCGTCCTACACGCGCGTTGCAAGAACCGTCGACCGGCACCCTCCTCCACGCCTCCCCTCGCCGTCCCCGTCCCCATGTCATCGCCGCCGTCGGCCCCAGAAGCTCGCAAGGGGCCCGTCCCGCGCGCTTGCAAGGGCCATCGACCGGTCCATCTCGAGCCGGTGGCTGGCGCCGGAGAAGGAGCAGGGGCCTCGCAGCCAACCCCCAACGGCGGACCTCAAGGCACGGGGGAGCAGAGGCGGGGCTTGGCGGGGCTCGAGCGCAAGGGTGGGGCCGTGCCACTTGTCGGCCCCCGTCGCCGTGTCGGCCTAGCCCAAGGTGATGGCGGCCGCGGGCATGTGCCGCCGCGAGGCGTAGCTCGCTACAACGACGACGGCGAGCCCGTGGTGCCGCCGCACGATATGGCCGTGCTCCACGCCGCAGCGGCGGCGTCGATGATGGAGGGCGCGCGGGTGGGCCGCCCTCCTCACGGCGGTGGCGGCAGCAAGAACCGCGACCACAGTGGGGCACAGTGCGCAAGGGCCTCGAGCGGCGGCAGTCGTGTTCCCACTCGAGTGCTCAAGGCGGACGATCGCGGATGGCTCCGGCAGCGGGCGGCAACGGTCGCGAATGGCTCCGGCGGCGGGCGGCAAGCGCTGTGCGGTGCGCGCGGTGGTGGCGGCATTGACGCGCGTGGCGGCAGCGAATGGCGGTTGTGGCGGAGGTGCGGCGGCCTCCAGCAGCACCGACGGGCCCCTCCTCCCTCCCTTCGGCCGGGTTCCTCCTCCCTCCCGGCGGCCGCGGGCGAGGCGGGCGGTGGCGGCGGCAGCCAGCAACGCGCGGTGGACACCCGTGTAAAAATCAGCACAACTGGTTCTCTACGCCTCAAACTCTAGCAGCGTTGTTTCTAGTTCTCTCTATCTTCCACAACATCGCAACATGAGCTAGAAGAAAGCACGCAGCTCTGGCTATTCGCACAGCCTCTTCTTCGGCGAGTTCTTCAGCGGCGCTGCCATCTTAGACCAGGCTGCGCGCGCTGGCGTACTGCTTCTGAACCACCTCAGCCATCAGCCTGCACTGCATCCTCGGGAGCCTCCGCGTCCTCCCCCATGGCTTGGCTCATCCGCAAGATCCGCAGCGGTGATACCCGTGAACTCGGTGCGTTACCAGCCATGAGGTGCCCCTGGTTGGCCTCGTCCATCACGGCATTGCCGATGATGCCATCGCGCTCGCGTCCGATAAACACACGTTTTCTACTCCAATCGCTCCACGACGCTCGGCTTGCTCCAAGGAAGAATCATAATTATTGTGGACTCTCGACTTCAGTCTCCGCAGGGAGAAATCGCAGGAGGTAAGGTAAAAGAAATCGTCGCGAGGGGAGGCTGTGACGTAATTGAAGTTATGCTGACATAGGGACGACATTCCAAACGTTATTTGCTTTATAATTAGATTAGAAAAAAGATTTGGTCGGTGGGTAAAGAAATTATATGGTAAGAAAAGTAATACCAAAACGACAGAATACGTTAGAAACATCATTTTTTTTCTTTTTTGTGAAAACTTTTTACATCTTTTCCATCGTTAGATCTGATTCATGGGTCCTCCATGAGGAGTGTATAAGAATTATTTAAATGAGAAGTGTTTTCAAAAGAACTGGATCATTTTAGTATTGATAGTAAGATAGAGCTTGGTTGTTGGATTGTTCATAATACGAAAAACCTCCACCTATTATATTTGTAATTTAACATTTCTGTTCGATTCTTCGAATGGTTCATTCTATAAACGAACTAAGGCCTTATTTAGATCCCAAATTTCACACCCAAAATTTACTATGCAAAAAGAAGATTCATATCACATCAAAATATCGGTAGATGCATGAAGTATTAAATGTAGATGAAATCAAAAACTAATTGCACAGTTTTGTTGTACTCTGTGAGACGAACATTTTGAGCCTAATTAATCAATTTTTGGATAATTTTTCATACATACAAACGAAATGCTACAATGTCGCACGCATCCCAAAAGGCTAAAGATTGACTTCCAAATTTGCGAAGGCTAGCTTCTCTTATCCTTCACAACACACACCGGCGGATCCACCGCCTGTCCAGCTGTCCGGGCTCCTCGACGAAAAACAAAAGTGATCTCTTTTATGTACAAGATAAATGTGACATTTATACCCGAATACTTGAGTTTGCCTAGACACTAAAGAAATTCTAGGTCCGCCACTGACGACACATGCACAACTTCCCAATGATGAACATAGGAATTAGCAAATTTGTGTACTTGAAATCATGTTGCTGTCCAAAATAATTACTAAATCAGAACGACCATAAAAGTTAATTAATATTTCTCTTTGCATAAACCACCCATGGATATGCATTGAATAATTATGACTAACTAGCATAATGAATGCACGTTTCTACGCTAATATAATATTGGAAGTCATGCCGAAACAACTAAAGTTTGGGCATGAAGCCTAGTAAATTTTGGCCTTAAACGCACTTATAGAATGGCCCAGAAATTTTTTTAAAGGTGTTGTCATTTGCTTCAACACCATCATCCAGTGCTATGCAACACCAACAACCAGAGAAGATCTGAGTGCATATTTGGCTATTTGTGTACCTGATCTGTTATTGTCCTGACGAAACGACCATGGCTGGGCTTTATATAAAGCAAGTTAGATATTGAGATTACCAGTTTACTGTAACGCACAAGTCCACTGACAACAACTAGAAACTTATAACTCCAAAAAGGGACCTACTAGGTGACAAGCTTGAGACAACTCGAACCTACCGAAGAAAGACCACCTAGCACGCCATGAGTCCAAGAAGGACTTGCAAGTTCGGATCGCCAGAGGCACCAACGCTTCAACACCTCGGCAGAAGGAGGCATCCAAAAATAACGCCTTTAGGAAGACAAAAGCGCTCAACTGGCGCCAACGTTCGGTTTTCACCTAGAAAACCACTGGAACCACCAAGCGGAGTGCCCGCAAAGCAACGCCCCCAACAGGGGAACAGGGTTGCCCGATCCAGCTCACCGGCGAGTTCTTCAGCGGCGCTGCCATCTTAGACCAGGCTGCGCGCGCTGGCGTACTGCTTCTGAACCACCTCAGCCATCAGCCTGCACTGCATCCTCGGGAGCCTCCGCGTCCTCCCCCATGGCTTGGCTCATCCGCAAGATCCGCAGCGGTGATACCCGTGAACTCGGTGCGTTACCAGCCATGAGGTGCCCCTGGTTGGCCTCGTCCATCACGGCATTGCCGATGATGCCATCGCGCTCGCGTCCGATAAACACACGTTTTCTACTCCAATCGCTCCACGACGCTCGGCTTGCTCCAAGGAAGAATCATAATTATTGTGGACTCTCGACTTCAGTCTCCACAGGGAGAAATCGCAGGAGGTAAGGTAAAAGAAATCGTCGCGAGGGGAGGCTGTGACGTAATTGAAGTCGGAAGGTTACGCTTGCGGGACACCAACCGAAATCGGAAGAGCCTACCCAACTCGGAAGCCACCAAACAACACCTACACGTACCAGCCACTAGAACTTTCCGACAGGATCCCATAATAACCGAAACCGCCACCAATTCTGATGAAATTAGGGGACTGGAGCTCGCTATCGATCCGGAGTCACACCGCCTCAATTGCGGCCGACCCGGGTGAGCCAGGAGCGCCTAAACCCGGAGTCACTCCCTTCTACTGGGGCAAAACGAGGCGACTCCAATTGACGCATCAATCATGGACCTTGCAGTACCGGAACCACGACACAATGGGGATGAAGCTGGGACAGCATCACCTAAGGGCCTGAACGCCGGTTACGTCGAAGCATGGATGAGCTCCCCCTCCTCCTTCCACTGCTGGCTGATGGCACAGCCCAAGGCTAGTGGAGAGGAGGAGCATGGTCGATGACACTATGGCAGCTGCAAAGCGGGATCCCGCAGCGGACAGAGCCAGCAGTCGGGCCCCATTACAGCGGGCAAGATGGTCGGCTGGCACTGGAGATGAAGGAGAAGAGTTCGTTGGCCCGTCGTGGAGGCCGATGACGAAGACGAAGGCTCGACGAAGCCATCAACGCTGCCCCGCACGGGATCCATCGGGGACACCTCCACCGCCCTGGCTAGGGGTCCCCCACCAATCTCAAGCTCCCTCGATGGCAAAGGAAGGGTATGCATGAGGCCTTGACCACCGGGTCAGCGCACGCCACCCGAGCGGAGCCGGAGCGCCGGTGGGAGCGAGCCGATGGAGAGAGTGTTGGTGATATGCCCAAGAGCCCATCATCACGATACGGTTTAAAGGCCCAAGAGGATATTGATCCAAGAGGGATTAGGGTTACTAATGGACCTATGAGATAGAAGCCCATTAGTACGCCCTATATATACGAGGGAGGGGCTAGGGGGGCAAGATGACCTAATAGTCGCGCCCACCCTAGCCGACGCCTCCTCCTCTCTCTCGGCCGCCGCCCTTGTCGTGCGTGCGGTGCTAGCACACCGACGCCCGGCGTTCCATCCCCGTACGTGTGGACTCCGTGGAGGCGCTGCTGCGACTGCTGCGCTAATCGGCTGTTGGGATCAAGGACGAGGAGCTCGGTTCATGGGACGTGATCGACTACTTCCTCTACATCGGCGCGTGACTTCTTCCGCTGCGCTGCGTGTCTAGTGGTAACGATCTATGATCTTTTACTCGTAAGTATCTTAGGTGTATACGGTAGTGATGCTAGCGTAGCCTACCTGTTTCCCTACAGAGAGGCGGCCGACGAGATCCACTCCAGATCCGCAACGAAGGAGAGGAGCCCCCTGCCGCCATCATAGCGGCTGCCCAGCCCGGCCTGCTCAGGCAGCGGCGGAGCGTCGGAGGGAGGGGGGGAGCTCAACGGCACGGTAACTAGGCGGTGCGGCGGCGGCTAGGGTTTTGCCCGTCGCCTCCGGGAGAGAGGCACGGGCAGCCCCCTACGGTCCTTGTCCTTCCAGATGTGTTATTGTCCATCGACTAAAACATGCCTTTTGGCCATTGTTTGCCTACTGGTTTGGTTAATCAACAGTTCCAGTACGACTCTTCCGTTACATCTGCCTAGTTTTACTGGAGCATATACTCCCTTTTTATGTCGTTATTCTAACTTTTAATCACAATCCCAGTCCAGTTCTACCAAAAAGCTATCTAGCGCAACTGTGACACGAAGACAAAAATCCGGAGGAGTATGCGACGACAGACGAAACAACCGCAGATGGAATGTGTGAAAAATTGTTGTTTAATTTAATATATGGTGCTACCTTCGTTATAGAGCTATTTTAGATTGAAAATCTGTCCTCGGGACGTACATGCAAACCCTCTACCAACTCTTTTTTTTATTCTTGAAAAACATAATTTTTTTGTTTCTGAAAATTTTTCATGTCTTTTCCACCGTTAGACTTCACTTGTGTTCTTTGTGGGGGAATAATTTAGGTGAGAAGTGTTTTAAAAAAATAGGTCCTTATTCAGCTCGAAACTCACGGCCCCGCGTGAGGGTCTCTGTCGGTGGCGACGGCGTGGCCGTGGGCCGCGGCCGCGTCCGGTTTGAGGTCCTCGAGGACGGCGACCCCAACCTATACTTGGAAGACCTCATGCAGCACTTTGAGACAGCCGGCCGACAATCTCGGCGCTGTTGTTTTGACGATGAGGAGTTCTGGGTTCATACTTCATAAGGCATGTCATCTTTGGTTCCTATATATTTTTACGATGAAGAGTGTTGGGTTCGGACTGTTTCGTCACGTGTAGTTTGACAAAAACAAAAGAGCATGTGGGGGTCGTAGGAGGTATAATGTTTCAATAACTGGTGGGTCCGTCGGCTGTCAAAACTCCATGTGAGGTAATTTGTTGAGTAATTCAAATTACATTTGATAACTTCCAACTGACATGTGGATACTGTATTTTTATTTACTGCAACTCACCAAAAGCTGGATAGTAACTTACTGATCATGGTAGAAACATCTATAGCAAGTTGTTAGCTGTGACTTAGCTAGACCAATTTCTATTTTGATTATCATCTTGATTCTTGCATCCAGTATGTTAAAGAAAACTCTAGCGCTTATTTTTGGCAACATGAATGCTTAAATAGTGAGGATTAATACTAACAGCTTTCTGGCCTTCAGGGTATGGCATATCAAATGAAACTGCAATGGTCAAAACTTTATTAAATTTACTAGCATCCATATTTTCTAGCAGATGCAACATCTCGATTGCAGTTTGATATCTCCAGATTTGATGGTTTACATTAGATCATTAGAAAATAATCACAAGGAGTACACTTTTGAGTATAGACTAAATTGTTATAAGCCTGCAAGGTGGATGCTTCAACATCTGATACATCCTATGTCATCTCGATACGCCAGAAGCCAGTTCCGCACGTTGTAGAAGGCGACCCGGATATGCGGCCAGGCCACCACTGGACATGCAGTTTTGATTTAGTTACAGAAGGCGGTCGAGACGAGGAAAACAATAGACTGAGATTATTTTGGCACACACTACATCGAGATGCTCTAGGCCAATCTATTTGAGTAGAGAGTACAGCCATTTAGTTCAAATGTCCTTGCTTGTGTTCGTGCCTAAGCATTTCTATAAATAATTTGTATGCAGTAGGAAGGCCACGTCAGAGCGAGCATCATATAAACATATGCACATACTGAGCTTCCCAAGGAACACAATGAAGCACCTGAAGTCCTGGAAGGAGGCCCGGCAAATATATATGTTCCTTGTGTCATCAGATAATGCACAAGGGGGAGATAAACTGATGACAACAGTAATCAAGTCTTGAATGAATAAAGAATCAAACTAATACTAGATTGAAAAATGAACAAATACGAAACCTGGATATGGCTCACATAGCAAATGATTGTTTATATACCAATGCAATCAAGTCTAATCAATGCAGATAAGAAACGTGGATATGGTTCACATAGCTGCAACGCTCTTCATCTTCAGGTGCCGCTTGCATCGGGAAGCTTTAACCGGCAGTGGCCATGGTCTGTCCCGGCCCGCTGTGCTTGTCACAGGTGCCAATGAGGGAGGTAGGCGAACAGAATTCTTGAACTTAGCACCTTGATCTTCGAACGGGTGGGTTCGTTCGTAGGTAGCAGGAGAGGCTGCTAGTCAGATATTTTGCACGGGAAGAAAAGCAAAGAATCAATACATCTGATTAGGGATGGGGGCACATAGAGTGCACTAACCCTGGAGCTCCGTTCATGGAGGTGGATGGGCCACGCTTGGTATGCAGGGGCCGATGCCCGGGGAAGCTTCGGCCGCACATCGCGTAGAGAGACGAGGACACCGTCAGGCTGGGACGGGTCCCCCAAGATCCCGTCCCCGTCACTCACCCCCGCGTGCCCGCAGTCTGTGCCCCGTCGTCTGCCTGGAGGAGCTGAGCTGGGCCACTGTCTGTGCCGCCTTCGGGCTACGAATCAGCGCAAACGGACTCAAATCAGCGGCGGACGGGCTCGAATCAGCCGGCAGCATTTGGGGTCGGGCGACACACGAGCGGCGGCATTCGACCTCCACTCTCCAGCGAATCGGCCACTGGATCTGCACGGGCAGAGGTCAGGGCGGTGCGGGCCGCGGATGCGAGCTCGGTAATCGGCACCGACACCCGCATGGCGGCGCTACTTCTACTATGGGTGATGCAGAGCCGGCGCTGGATCCGACGGTGGAGCTTGCGCAAGTGAGCGGGCGGCAGATGCGTGCTTGGCCCCTCGCCGCTCAATCGAGCAGGCGGCAGAACGGCGAGGCCAACCGATGGAAGAGCTTGTGTGGGTGCCACCGGTGGAGTCGTGTGGGATGAGCTAAGATTTCGCGGCGGTGGCGGTGGCGGCGCCGGCGATATCGAGCGCGGGGGGGGGCACGGGAGTAGATAGAGAGAGGGAGAGACACGGCCGGAGAACTGCCTTGGAACCCACGATCTCTGGAATCAGAAGCTGTTTTCGTACGACGCAAATAAAAAAAATACCGAACTGAAAAATAACCGGGACACGCGTGCCGTTCCCGTGGGGGAGGTACGGGACGGCTCAACGGTGGACTCGGGTATGGAACGGTTATTCCGTACCCAGGGTAGGGTATAGTATTACTATATATAGGATATATATATATATATAGGTATAACATTAATGTATGGGTCCATGTACACCTATTTGTAAGCCAACAATTTGTTTTGCAACGATAACAAAACAAATACGATATTTACTGTCAAATGACCGAATTTGATGTAGGAGTACCGGGAGTCCGGTTTTGATCCGGTTTTCTATAGACTAGCATATATTTACTGTCAAATGACCGAGTTTTACAGAGGAAGTACCGCTGCAAATATATATGGCAGTTTTCGCTTTTAGAGATTCGTGCAACGGTTAAGGTCGTAGTCTGGTCCGGTTTGCAGCGCGCGAGTGAAAACTGGCGGATGGGTGTATGACGGGAATCTAATTTGATTTTTAAACTTTAAATGTGATTTTCTTCTAACTCGCTAGTCCTTTTTAAAATCTGTTTGAACCACCATATTGTTTGGAATTAATACAATAAAATAAGATCCAATATGATCATATTTTTATTTTATACATGTATATTTTAGAATCAACATTTTCAATATGCTGTTTCAACAGTTTGAATTGTTGGATATGTTCCAAATTCACATCCACGATATAGGCCAGGCTTGGACCAGAGCGAAGCGGAGGCCCATTGTGCTGTGGTTTCTCTCAGGAGTGCACAGTTTAGTCCCACCTTGGCAACGCAACCAAGCACAGGGACGTGAGCAGCCTATATATATGTAAGACCTATGTAGACGGTAGGGTAAGACAAATAAACCATATATCATCCCTACTTGTAAACTCTCCTCAATAGTGATCGTCTTCCGTGGTTTTTTCCCGCAAGGGTTTTTCCACGTTAAATCGTGTCTCGTGTTCGATCTTGTTTTACGCATTATTTGCTAACAAGTGGTATCAGAGCTTGGTACGGGATCGCGTAAAAAAATAGGGTTTTACCCCTGTTATTGCGTCGCGCCGCCGCCACTGCGTTGTTCGGCAGAGGAATTAATTCTGTGTCGCTCCGTCTGCACCGGGAGAAAAAAGATTGTTGCTTGCACGCGGATCGAGAAGAGGCAGAGATTAGAAGCGAATTGTGCTAGGCGCACACATAAAGATATACCAGAAGATTTCCAGAGTTGCTCGCTGGACGTATACACGGAGTGTACCAGGCGGCAGGTTATTGATAGAGTTTCACAGTAACGTTTCTAGATTATTTATTGCAGATTATTTTCTTCCGGATATTTCTTTCATATGGCTTTTATGATATGTGATTTCCACTGCTGAGATATATTGAGATTTTGAGGAGATGTTGGGATTATTATCGGATCACTTTGAGTTAATTCATCTTGATGTTTTGACAACATCGTTCATGCCAGCCTAGTGGTTTTCTTTTACTCCAATGGAGTTGGTTAATTGAAAGTAATGGAGTTGGTTAATTGAAAGTGAAGGTTTTGCTCCGAATTGAGTTCGAGGCGGAGGATTCCAAGTGCAACAGAGGAAGTTTTGTTTGACTAGATACTACAGTGTTTTGTATTGCGGAAGCAATACGTTTATTGCTGTCTTTGCTCCTGTTGAGGGATCTAGATCAAAGTTGCTGCATAGATACTACAATGTTTTGTACTGGCCAGCATTCAGTACATTTATTGTTCAAGGTGGAGACGTCCACTCATGACTGCACTATTGCAGGGTCTATTGCAGAGGTTTATACTTCGTTGGTTGCACATTTATGCCCACATCTGAACCGTGTTTGAATGGAGCAGTAATTGAGTTCTTCACTGGATATTTATTTAATACCACAGGTGATATTGCGACTTTATGTCGTTTAATGATTGAGCATTATTGCCATTTATTGTTCCGAGGCCAGTTGCACAGACTCAGACTTTTGCTGGGATTATGAATTTGTTGAAGGCCCAGATTGTTCGTCTGCTTTGTTGATAGCTGTGTGTGTTTGAACCTATTGGTTATTTGCTCAAGTGTTGGGAGAATACTCAAGTGATCTTATTTGTCCGATGGACATTGGTATTCAAGATTTGAATATGGAGGTTTATTATTCGTCTACATGATGGAATTTGTCTCAAGGTGGAGTTTGTTGGATATGTTCCAAATTCACATCCACGATATAGGCCAGGCTTGGGCCAGAGCGAAGCGGAGGCCCATTGTGCTGTGGTTTCTCTCAGGAGTGCACAGTTTAGTCCCACCTTGGCAACGCAACCAAGCACAGGGACGTGAGCCGCCTATATATATGTAAGACCTATGTAGACGGTAGGGTAAGACAAATAAACCATGTATCATCCCTACTTGTAAACTCTCCTCAATAGTGATCGTCTTCTGTGGTTTTTTCCCGCAAGGGTTTTTCCACGTTAAATCGTGTCTCGTGTTCGATCTTGTTTTACGCATTATTTGCTAACATGAATAACTACCTCAACATCTTAGACATACTGCTTCAACAGTTCCACACAAAATGTTGATCTAGTTTTTTTGAATTGTTGAATTAAGTTTGAGAAACGTTGAACCTAGTATTTGAAAATATTGACGGCATTTGTTCAATATTTTGAGCATGTTAATTTAATTTTTATGTAAAAAATACTAAAATAGTATAATACGTTGAATCACTGTTCTCGCAAGGTTGACCGCAACATCGTACATTTCATTACTATATACTTAGTTAACGATAATTAGAAAAATAAGAAAGAAAAAAAGGCTACATGTAAGTTCTTTGGTTTGAGTAGTACTGTCTACTATTTACGCTCATAACTCACTGACCCATATTT
Organism: Echinochloa phyllopogon; assembly: GCA_033239725.1. Lineage (NCBI taxonomy): Eukaryota > Viridiplantae > Streptophyta > Magnoliopsida > Poales > Poaceae > Echinochloa > Echinochloa phyllopogon. The sequence goes on from BTCW01000014.1 coordinate 18,084,037, forward strand.
TCTATGTGGCTTTATTATCTAACCTCGTGAAACGAGGCAGGTCCGGCGGCCAGCCAGGAGGGCCACGGTAGTAAAAAAAAAATTTACGCCGTGCGATCTGGTTTCTACGGCTGGTTTTTACCGTTTGCTTGTTGTACCGTGTGGGTGTACGTGTTGGTTGGAAGTCTCCGGAGTCCTCCGGGAACTACGCGAGGGAAAATATCTCGTCTCATTCTGTATTTTTTCCTCTGATTTCTCCCGTGATCACTCTCCCATGGCCAGGTGCTTCCCCTGCTCAGCATCACCGCTGCCGCGCTAGCCTCAGCTCCGGTCATTCCTGAATGTGGCGTATTGACGGATGCATGTGTGTCACGGGCGGACAACAGCAGCGATGCGTCGCAGCGAGCGGTGGGTGGGCGGCGGCGTGTGACGGTCCTATGACAGCGACCGCGCGTGGCAGCGAGAGATGGGCCGGAGTGGATCCGCAGCTGAAGGGCAGGGAGGGCGGCCAGAGGCCACACAGCTTCAGCGTTGTCCTGGCCATTAGCCGTTGCCGGCGATGGCCTCCGTTGCAGCTACGGCCGTGCGGGCGGCAGCGGCGACACACGAGCAGACGGCAACTGCGGATGCAGTAGGGCGAGCAGAGTACGAGATGCAGGTGGTCGTTTACCTCTGTCTTTATCCTTTCTTATTACCGCTTTCTTCTTTGCTAATACGTTGCTTGTGTGGGTATTCGATCTGGATCCCTACTTTATTGTTACGGCGAGCGCCGCCGGCACCGTCCTTGGCGCCTGGCCGGCCGCAGGCGGGCGAGCGGCGGTCCCACAGGGCGGACGGCGGGACCAAGCGGCATCGGCGCGGTCCGATGTTCCGAGCGCCCCCACCCCACTAGGCGAGTGGGCGGCTGCACATGGCAGTCGGCGAGCTCATGCGGCGTGGGCATGGTCCTTGCAGGCGTGTATGGCGGCGGCAGCGGCTCGCGAATAGCAGCGGCGTGCGAAGGTACAGCAGCGAGCGCAACAACCGGTGCATGACGAGCGTGTCGCGTGAGCGAGCTGGGGAGTGGGGACGAGCAGTAAGCTGAGGCACGACAATGGATGCAGCAGTGGTCGTAGGCACAGCAGCAGCGCACGCACGTCGGCGGCAGGAGCAGTGAACCATCTCAAATTTGTGGGAGGCTGCAAGTCGCCGGTAAGCACGCATCTGCCTTTCTATTTTTCCCTTATCTACCGACAAGGATTTCGGATTTAGCACCTACTGGATGAGGCATGACGAGTGGTGTGGCTATATCCAGCTACCTGAATCTATCCATCCTGCCATAAATCTTTATTTTCTCATGGAGTTTATATAAGAATTGGCAAGTAACGTGTGACAGGTTATGCTCTGCAGTGCTCATAAGCTGCTTGCTGTAATGTGTCTAAGGGACCAGCTTGCCTATATCTCCTGGTGCGTGCACCTAAAATCACAGGGAAGTTCACCCTAAAAGGCATTGCACAAGATTAGAGCGCCTAGATAAGTCTGTTTCCACGCCTAAAGAATCTAATTGTATCTTCAGTTCAGCTGCATCTTGAGTTAATAATGAGATTCAAGGATCCACCCGTGGTGGCAAAGCTCAACTCTGGTTGCCCATGCAATGAAAGCTTGACCTTTTTCCTGCTGCTCTATTGGTCCATTCAAAATATCGATTGATGCTCTTAAGGTCATGTAAAGTAACAGCATCAGTCATGTGATATTCGAGCCAAAACTCTAGGGAAATATTTGTCCAGTAAGTTGTGCATTTGATGTGTTAAATAGATCTCAGTGTCTAAAGTGCTAACATATAAATGATAACTTCTCTGCTTACCCTTTGTTAATTAGTACCACTACTACTTGCTTATTAAAAGTAATTTCAGAATGCAGACTCATATTTCCTACTTTGGTGCAGGTTCACATAAGATTTTCCTTCAATATGAACTACTAGAATATGACTAGCCAACTTGAATATGGTGAAGAAGGTGCAACTTTGTCCCTCTCATCAGACATGGTACCGGTAAAGTAGATATAAGTTTTTTCTGGTTACTTAGCAAGCAGTTACGGTTTCTTATTTTTGTTATATGCTACCTAATCAAGTGTAGAGCAGAGCCAATTTGGAACAACTTTAAGTTGTACTAGCAAGGTGGCCCGCGCGGCACACGCGTGTTTCGTGAAGGCAGGTGGGGGATGGGTACACAACGCTGGTATAGATTTTGATGGGTGAATAAAGATGAGGGAAAACTGTCCAAACTGACTAAAAGGTATTTTTTTCAGTTGACGTCGCAAAACCATCAACATATTTTCTCTCACCATCAACGGGTATTTTCCCTTATGAAACCTATATGTGGGTCCTCTATAGGGGGTGGGGGTGGGTAGAAAATTTTTTGATAGAGTGGTTTCAATTCAGCTGGATTCTAGATGCACGTGCAACATACACGATGTCATGAAATATAATAACCAATTTTGTAGCTAAAAAATTTAGTAATCAATAGTAGTCCAATGCAAGAACAAGATACCCTCATCCGTAGCCACCAAATTGAGATCACGTCTGCATGCATATTGATGCTGTAGAAGCACGAAAGTGGTTTGGCCACACATAAAGATTTTATTTTTCTTGTTTTTCTGGTTCACGTTGAATAATTCTTTCTTATATTTGTGGGGGCGGGTCATATATGGAAACCAAGTGGGATACACTGGGTTATTTTAGGACTATTTGATTGGTGGGTACGTGGCGTGGGTAAAGAAATTTTATGGTGAGAAAAGTAATGCCAAAAAAGGTAAAAACTCTCTAGAAACATCATTTTTTAAAAACTTTCCACGTTGTTTCCACCATTGGACCTGACATGTGGGTCCTCTGTGAGGGGTGAGTATGAGTTTTTTGGGTGAGAAGTGTTTTCAATTCTACTGGATCCTTATAGTATAGATATATGTGGACCTCCGTTTTTTATGTTGGCAACAGTCAAAGTAATGCTACGTAGACAACAATTGCCAGTATTTGTAGTAAACATTGAATTGATTTTGTTTTCTTATTCTCACTTGGTATTTGCAGCTCAAAGTATTGCACCGTGAATTTTCATTTACGAGAACAGTACTTTGCGTTTATAGCTCGAGGTAAGCAAGAGCATGACTTGACTGCAGCTATAGTCTACATGCATCTTTCCTCCTATAAAATGCAATTTATACCTAGAAAGCCTTCATATTTTAGTTACTGTAGCAAGGCAAGCAAACTTAGGATTTCCAGCATTAATGATTAATGCCCATTTCTTACCACGAATTCTTACTCTCCAGTATGAATAAAAGAAAACTGCTTACATGTTATTTGATGAAGAATTCATGTTTTCCAATCACTATCTTGGGTGAATTACTGACTCAAGTTCAAAATGAAGAAAAGACTTTGATGTATTTGCATTCCCCCCATCCTATGTCCCTGCAAACCCTTGGTAGTTTAGTATTTTGAATATGGTTCTCATAAAAAGTGGCAGCAAGTTCATCATTGGCCACTGGTAAAGTGAAACATACATATCCTATACTACTGAATCACTAAACGTGTTCTGAAGGACGAACAAGCCCTATGTCCGGATGGTACCTTTCATGGGAATGTTATGGTGGCCACTTCATGACTTCATTCAGATCAATGATTAACACAAAATCTTACATACCATACAATGGCTGGTGTTTGTTGTCTTGTTTGGTGGGATGTTTTCTTTAGCAATGCTTATTTCCTTACTTTTAGGCAAATATACTGTTTGTCTTTGTGCGCAAATAATTTTCTAGCATGAAAATTATTGTGTTGGTATTATACATTTTGCCTCTTCACACACTTTTTCTAGAGGAAAAAGAATCTAATTTGAAACTTCCATATGATTATTTTTAGTGGTTCACGTTGGCTTTAGCATTTACAACTTAGTAAAGCGAATACCCAATCACGTTTGTGCCCAATTTGATTTAATCAGTGAAGTGTTCAAATGAGATGTTAGATTGTTACATGGATTCATTAGGTTAGATGGGTTATTTACTGATGACATTTTGCCATTTTAATTATATTTGATCTGACAGTAAAGGTTGATATGCTGCCACATGAGGAGCTAAAGCTAGAGATCTGACTGTAAAGGTTGATATGCTGCCACAAGAGGATCTAAAGCTAGAGCCCTGGTGCTACGGTGAGCAGAGTATTCAAGAGACTCAAGAAATTAAAGAATTATGCAGAGTCCTCTCATGTTATTGTAGACCGATCCGACGTCTTGCTATCCATTTCAACAGCAAGAATTAGAGTCTATTAGCTTTATCAATCGGTTACTGATTAGGCCGTTGTTCGGAAATGGTTGACCTACCAAGCTTACTCTATAGAAGCGTTTCTTTAGTTGTCCCTTGTTTCTTTTTCACAGTAAGAGATAGATGTAAGCAATTCTGAAATGTGGATTATCTCCATTCTAATGGATGTGACTAAGCTATTTTAGGAATCTTAGCATTATATTATTATTCCTCTAAACCCAAGCCTATTGGAGCGTCCCTGCTTGGTACAATATTTATCTGCTTTTTCTTTGTACAATATTTATCTGTTTAGGAATCCTCATGCGAAGTTCCTCGCATGATTGTAGGCTTAAAAAAATGCCAGTTGAAGAAATTATGCTACTTTTGCATCTCACGCTAATTTCAATATTGGAAGTTAAGAATCTATATTTCTCTGTGCCTTCTCGATTGCATCTCACTCTCGCATTTCGCATTGTTCCTTGTACTGTTTTGCAGTGATTCCAATCATGCTTCAAACAGCTGCAGCATCATTAGAGAGCCAGATGAAATTTATTTTGTCGAATTGTTCATTCCCTCGTAATTCTTTTTCTTTCAGATACTCCAATGCAACCGCGCGCCTTACTAGTTAGGTTTTATTGGGCATCAAAGCCATCATATTAACTGGTGCAATGGTGCAAGCAAGCTAGATAGGAGCCCCCGGGAGTACGAAGACTCCGGTTTTCCATAGACGCATATGACGGCCAAAAGGTTAGGCATACTCCCTCCGTCCCTAAATAACCGTCGCCGTTGGTTTCCGTGTCACGATTTTGCTTCGATTTGTAGAAAATACGTGTAATATTGTAATCTCCAAAAAAAATTATTAAAAAAACTAGATTCAAATATCTATCTAATGATATTTATTATGTACCATAAATATTAATATATATTTTATATATTCGGTCAAAGATGTTTCTCGGGAAGCGAAAACGACCTATATTTAGGAACGGAGGAAGTAGGTGTTACTCACTTTAATATTAAAAAATATAGGAAGAGACTAATCTAACGATATTCCTAGTCACAGGTATTCAAACAAACTCTATTATTCTAAAACCATATATAATTATGATTTATTTCAGCACGTGAACTATCCTAACTGCTTGTGTTATCATTATCAGGGCAATAATTGGATCCAACCGTAGAATTAAGAAAGCGTGCGCCTGCAGATGCCCGTCGTGGATCTGGGTTGAAGTTTTGGATGGTTGCACATGGCTCGAGTGTTCACATGGGGGAGATGAGTTTTTGTAGACAAGAGTTGGGCAGAGAGTCTAGGGTGGCAAAATAAATTCAAAAGGCGAAATGAATTTTTGTTTTTTTGAGAATTTGAATTTTTGTATCTTGGCCATCAATCACCATGACAAGTACTTAAGGACTGGACCACATGTCCACATGTCTGTAACAAAGGATCGTGACGAGAATATTATTGGTGCATTGTTCCCGGCCAGGCCCAATGGAAACGGAATGAAAGGCAGAAATCTGGGCCGTAGCCCATGACGAGGCCCAACCAAAACGACGGCCGTCCTTTGGCCCATTCCAACATCGCCCAGCTGCTGGCCGGTAATCCTATCTTCCGTAAGTTTTTTAAGTTAATCCGACTTGTGACGTAAGGTAGCTAATATTTGGACGGCGGAGAAGACGCGCGTCAGAAGTGAGAATGCCACCATGCATCGTTGTTGGAGATACGGCCGGCAATAGGATTCAACAATAGACACATGTTTTGATTCGGGTGGAAGATAGAAGAAAACTAAACCAATTGCAAACTTCAATCGATCTTTTCTTTTAAACTATACATCCGATTTAAGATCCATTTTAACTATGATATTTGTTTAACTTAATACAACTAAATGAGATCCAATATGTTATTATAAATTTTAATTTTTGCATTTCAACATTTCAATGTAGTAATTCAACATTTTTAATATATTGCTTCAACATTTATAATAAACAATTTCAACATTTCCTTAAAATGTTGAATTGACTTTTTTTCAAATTGTTGAATCCGTTTAACAAATATGTTGAATATGTTATTACAGGATTATAGTAGAAAAAAATAAAAATATAAGAAACATAAAAACAAATACACTCACTGATTAATTCTCCTTTTCCGCTGACGATGGAGCTACAACAAATGGTATGGTTGCTTGTTCTTCACTATGCACCGCTGCCTCGCTGATGTGTGCTTCTGATATGTTGTGCGCGGTTAGTGGAAGAAAGATGGGCCATGATGGGCCGTGCACTGTATGGCTTATCTAGCTTGCGGAAGCTAGAGCCCCCGCTGTTGGCCGCACATCTGATTTATGTTTGCGATTGGGCCTGTAGTCCAATGGTAGTAAAGTCCAGTGGGACACTACCCATTAGGGTTCAAATCCTAGTGCTCGTACCTTTTCATGGGATTTTCTCGTGATTTACCGGCGTTATGCGTCAAGTGGTAAGCAGCGTTCCCGTCGGCAACGAGGCGCTAATGGTGACTTCGAGAATCTCCAGATCTGCCGGGTGCTCAGTCATTCGAAGGTGCTCAAAGGGGTAGGGTTTACATATGTGTATTCATAGGGATGGGTGTGCGTACGTGTTGTGAGCATCTGCGTTGTACCGTGTAATTCTAAAAAAAATCTGATTTATGTTTGTCACGTTCCTGGCCGAGTCGTCGCCGAGGCGGCTAGCAGCCAAGAACTCCCGATTCCCCAATCGGAGGAAAACGAAATCTTTGATGCTTGGCGACGGTGCCAAGGCCACTGGGATACGGCCACGCAGATGCATGCAGCCGGCGGCCGGCGGCCGGCAGCCGGCAGCAGAAGATGCCCTGGCGCCTCGGCTAGAGTGCAGCTCCAGCAAATAAAAATCGTTATCCGGGTGCTCACATGCGCCACCACCTATCCCTAGACGCAACCAAACCCGTGGCGTGATCCTTCGGAGCCCGAGCCGACCTCCAATGGCAGGCGCCACCGATCCACTTCACATGATCTCACCCGCTGTGAGCCTGTGATTGTGAGTGAGCCCCGGGCCGTGCTACGAGCCGAGAGGCCTGCCGTCTTCCGATCCCTTGCACAGTAGCCCTGCACATGCCTCCCTGCTAGCTCTTGGCTCCTTGTCTTCCTCTCTTGCTCGCCTTCTCCTCCTCTCCCGGTTTCACACACTCGCATAGCGACAATGGCAGCGCGTCGTCTTCCACGGTCGTCGTCTTCGTCCAGGACCCATCAGCTCACCTTTGCTATGCTCCTCATCTTCTTCTTCCAGAGCTTGTGTTGCCACGCCGCGGCAGTGGGTTACAGCGAGCAGGAGCGCGACCGGGTGCGGTTCCTCCCCGGGCAGCCGCCGAGCCCGCCGGTGTCGCAGTTCGCTGGGTACGTCACCGTCAACGAGCGCAACGGGAGGGCGCTCTTCTACTGGTTCTTTGAGACCCAGGCGTCGCCGGCGAAGAAGCCTCTCCTGCTCTGGCTCAATGGAGGTTTGCTGCTTGCTTCAACTAGCGCTCTCTCTCTCCCTCCCTTTTTACGCAGAGCAAAAGAGATAGTAGTGTTCTTTGTGTCCGGTTCACTCGTAGTACTTCAGTCTTCGGTTTGTATTTGCAGCTCAAGTTCTGCAGTAGTTGTGAGTTGCCATGTGCAGAGATCATTGATAAGAGAGATTAGTAAAGCAGAGTAGCAGTGATCTTAACCTTGATAGCCTTTTTCTTTTATATTTATTTAATCTCTGCTCAATAACATTAGCTTGTCCTACGAATTCCTGTGCAAATTATCTTGTTGTGCTGCATTTAATAATACACATCTTTTTCTGCTACACTCTACGCATTCTGCAAGACAATTAGTGTAGTAATATTTCTGCCCAACATTCAGGACCTGGTTGCTCATCAGTTGGATATGGAGCTGCTTCTGAGTTGGGGCCTCTCAGGGTCACCAGCCACGGGGCAGGGCTTGAGTTCAATAAGTTTGCGTGGAACAGAGGTGCCTGCAGCTACTTTTTTTTATGTTTAAGATCAATGCAATTTCATCTAGAATAAGTATATTTTTGTTGCTGAATCCGTTATTGTTCTTGCCAGAGGCCAACTTACTCTTCTTGGAATCTCCTGTTGGGGTTGGCTTCTCCTACACCAACACGTCCTCTGACCTGACCAAACTGGATGACGCCTTTGTTGGTAATTTCAGTGATATTTTGGGCATTTATGCTTGACTCGTCTCTATTTCACAATGTTTTACATCCCTATCACATCATTCATTTTTGTAGCTGAGGATGCATACAACTTCCTTGTAAATTGGTTCAAGAGGTTTCCACAATACAAGGGCCACGAATTTTATATCTCTGGGGAGAGCTATGCAGGTACTTCTTGACATGAACTACAATGCTAAATGGTTGTTCACATATCGTCAATAAATAAAGCATTCTATATGCTTTCTCCCAAAACAAGGATAGTTCCCCTCAAGATCCTATTCTCCGAATTTCAGTATGTTACCAACTAAAATATGTAAATTGTTCTGCCGTTGAACATTCAAGCTACACACGTCTTCTACAGTTCCAAAATCTGATCATTACTAATAATCTTGTGTGTGTTTTATAAACTTAAATAAATAACAATATCATGACATTAAAAGGTATATGGGTAATGTTTTAGAAGCCATTAAAGTTGTTCATGCATATAATAGAGGACAACCTAGACAGTTATTTTGAGAACACTAATGTTGGCCTACTGAACCTCTTCCGGTTCACAGAATTTTAATCGCGGGTACACTATAACACTTGAGTTTTTGAGGAAAAATCACCTGACATCCAGGGTATCCTTTAGGCATTCAAGGATGAATATCATTTATGGTGTTCAGCTGGAGCTAAGGGATTGAAAACATTGGAACTAGGAATGATAGTGGATTTGGGTTAGTTTATCTGGGTCTGGTCAGGTCGTACACACCTCTTATCTCTGGTCCAAGATGGGGTTGGTGTTTTTTCCCCTTTTTTGTTGTTGGACCTTTTTAATTCTCTCTTAATACAAAGATACACAACTCTCCTGTGTATTGAAGTGTGCCATGTGAGTGTTACCATGCAGAAACTAATGGTTTTTGAAATCAGGAAATTGTAATCCTTATGTTAATATAATAGGCGATCTGTCTCTTTGATGTATTGCCTTGCAACCTTCTTTGACCTCCTAGTGAGGTTTTAGGGGTTGCCATGTATGGGGCTCCTTATCCTTTCTTTTCTTTCTATAATATAAATATAAGAAACTCTTCTGTGAGTTCGATAGAGAAAAATAAAATAAAACCGTCATCCTTGTAATTATTTGCAAAAGCATACTAGTTTTGGGTGGCATCTCATTTCAAAAAAAAAAAATCATTACCGCAGGTTTCAGATTCCTTGTTTTCTATCTAAAGAAAAGGGAATTTAAAGTTTCTTCATACCACTTTAGTATCCTTGTAGAATTGGTATGACATCACTGAAATGTCCACTGACCATGATATCTTTGAGGTGGCAGGAGCAAAGTATTCGTTTTTCCTATGTGCATCACTCAGAAAAAGTTTTGAATCAATGCAGGTCACTATGTACCACAACTTGTTGAACTTGTCTATGATAGGAACAGAGACAAGGCCAGCACATATATCAACCTTAAAGGTTTCATGGTGAGAATCTAAAGAAAAGCATCCCTTGACCGTTTAATTTGGCCTTGTCCTTTTCTTCGACAATTGACTGATAAGGTACTGGTATGGTAGCTAACAGCTGGACGACAATTTTATGCTTTGGATTTCGCAAAAAAAAAACAATTTTATGCTTTAGGAGAGAAACATTAACAATTTCATGAAAATGCAATTGTATCTGTAAAAGTTATTGAAAAAAGGCATTTCTGTTAGATGTGTTTGTGTTGGACATATGTCAGAGTTGTATCGGACATGACTAATAGAAATGTGTCTAATAGTTGCCACTCTTCTGTAACTGTAAACATTACTGCGCTATCATAAAACAGTTCATAAAAATGAAAAAAATGTTGTGCAGTTCTTATCAAATAAGTTCAAAACTTCACGTGTCGTAACACAGGATTGTCCCAATGTAGGTTGGTAATCCACTAACTGATGACTACTACGACTCAAAGGGGCTGGCTGAATATGCTTGGAGCCACTCAGTAGTGTCAGATGAAGTTTATGAGCACATCAAGAAGGTGTGTGACTTCAGGAACTCAAACTGGAATGATGATTGCGATAAAGCCATGAGCTCTGTATTCAGCCAGTACCATGAGATCGATATTTACAACATCTATGCACCCAGATGCAATCTTCCTCAGTCATCAGCAGCACTTGCTGTTGATCAAGCACTCACCTCTAACGATCAGGTGAGGAGCAATTAATTCAAAAGTATGTCCTGCTTCTGAAATCCTGACACCTTTTCTTATACATGGTAGGAACATTTCAGGAGGAGGATTAGGATGTTCTCAGGATATGACCCGTGCTATTCTTCTTATGCGGAGAATTACTTCAATAAGGTGGATGTGCAGAGAGCATTCCATGCAAATGTCAGTGGAACTCGGAAATGGCAAGTTTGCAGGTGAATCAGCCTCAAATTGTTGTGTCAATCTATAGATTTGTTATTTTACATTCAGAACTGAATAAATTTGTAACCAGGAAATGATTAAAATGGTTTCATATAGTTTATTAGGAGAAATTAGCCACAGTTATGCATGAGTGCGAATTTAACTTATATTTTTCATGTATCATGCAGTGACTCAATTTTAAAGTCATACAATTTTTCGGTACTTTCCATCTTACCAATCTACTCTAAGCTCATCAAAGCAGGATTGAGAGTCTGGCTCTACAGGTATGCTTCCTCTTAATCATTTTCAGTTCTCCTATCAATGCAATGTATACCTTGTTCTTACTTATCCATGTCCAGATATTTGCCCCTGAAAAGAGACTTGCTGTAACCTTTTCAAAACATAATGATTCTTATCGCTAATTGCTCAAACACTTAGTAGATCTTATAATCAGTTATGGTGACTCGATGATAACTGTGTCCATGATACATGCAGTGGAGATGCAGATGGTAGGGTCCCAGTGATCGGATCGCGGTATTGTGTGGAAGCACTGGGCCTGCCTATCAAGTCTCAGTGGCAACCTTGGTACCTGAATAAACAGGTCAGAAGTTCTGAAAAATTCCACTTCTACCGTGATACCATTTGTTAGTCTCTGATGTAATTTTGTATCCCAGTATCAGTAATTTGGAGGGTTTACAATATTGTAGGTTGCGGGAAGATTTGTGGAGTACCATGGCATGACAATGGTGACAATCAGAGGAGCTGGCCATTTGGTGCCCCTCAATAAACCAGCAGAAGGGCTCGCACTTATTGACACATTCCTTCTGGGGAAACGACTTCCCACACAAAGATGACAAGAATGTTTAGGGTTGCGACGAAGGTTATTTTTGCAAAAACAAAATGCCAAGGATTGGATGACTTGATTGTGGAAGTGGAGAACAATGAAACAGCTTTGAAAGAAGGGCTAGTTTTGATTGGAGGTTGATTATTCATATTGAACACTGAATCTTCTAGTTACATTTTGTATTTCCTACTGTCTTGTTTGGAAGTTTTCTATTGACCAGAACATTGCAATTCTCCTCTTGAATATCAGTAATTTACACCAATGAAGTGGTTATAAACGGTAAAGAAATATCAGTAGCATGAACCACTTTGCTTATACAGCCTATCTTAAATTTATTTTCTTCAGAAAAATGAGAGAGCACATCCAAAAACATCCATATAGGGACATATTAGTCGAGAAAATATTTCGAACCATATTTACCACATATGGGAAAATTATTAAGGAATTCATTTTCAGTTTCTACATAAAATTGCGTATACTGGATATATGTTACATCAATCTTAACATCAGTTATTTCTTCTCTCACTCACTCCGCGTACTTCATTCTGGTAGTGACCCTCATCAGTTATCTTTTGTTGGAAGTTGTCTATTGAAAAGGAAGGAATTGATTAGCATAAGTGCCTCTGCTGGCTTATATTGAGGAACTGTATGACCTGCTCCTCTGACAGTGGCCATTGTCAACCCTTCATACTCAACATACCTTCCAGCAACCTGAAACGATAGCGCATCCTCTTAAAATAAATGACCAATGCAAGAAAATTGAAGTATGATATTTATTTATATAAAGATTATCAAAATGAATAAATATGGAAACTTTGGGCTTCTGGTAGGATGGCCAACCTGATCTTTTAAGTACCATGGTTGCCACTGTGACTTGATAGGAAGGCCAAGTGTATCTACCCAGTATCGGGATCCAATAAATGGAACCCTGCCATCCACGTCTCCACTGTAAGAAAAAAAAAGGACAAGAATTTGATGGATATCAGAACACAGGGGAGCACAAAAATCAGGTCCTGAATGCATGTCTAGTACTTATCACATTTAGTAATATAATCCAGCAGAAGACATTACAGGGGCATACTGAGACATGATAGGAAACTGATTTTTGTTAAAACATGAAGGAACAGCAACGAATAGCATTTAGCCACAGTTAGATAATTTAACTCCTCTTTCTAATATATAGTATAACAACTGCTATGTTTTTCCAGTGTCTAAAGAAAACAGGTGAATTGCAGGAACCCCTGTACCTGTAGACCCAAATTCTTAGTCCAGCCTTGACAAGCTTAGAGTAAATAGGAAGAACGGAAAAGACCTCTACGTCATAATTGTCAAAAATTGGATCACTGAAAAAAATTGGACGATGAGATCTCATATATTCTATATGATTAGTACTATATGCATCTCAATGAACTAAAGCATTTATGTCACCTGCAAAGACTCCATTTTCTATCCTTGATCCATCCACTGGTATTCGCATGAAGTGATTTCTGAACATCCATCATGTTCATGTAAGCTTCAATGTAGTTCGAGTAGCATGGATCGTATCCTGACTACATCCTCAATCTTTTGGACTTGTTCTAAAATTTGTATTCAGTTATCTTCAGGTCCTATCTTCATATCCTCTAGTTTGCTACAGTATCACCTCAGGAATTATTGAACAACTCACTTACCTTGGCTTCCTTTTCTACCATGCTGTCGAAACTAGACGAAGATGCTGATCCATCATTGTTGCACTTGGGTGCGTAGACGTTGTAGATATCAATCTCATGATACATCTTGAATAGAAGGTTCATTACATGGCTGCACTCATTGGTGATGGGTGAAAGCCTGAAGTCACAAACATTTTTTACTCGCTCATAAAATTGATCTGAGATGACTGAGTGGCTCCAAGCAAACTCAACCATCCCCGTATAGTCATAGTAATCATTTGTCTCTGCGTTGCCAACCTATCAAGGGCAGATAAATTAATTGTTAGCTCTTAATCTTGGAGAATTTGCTGTGTGTGCAGCATATGCTTCATAATATTCCAAAATTCAGTCAATTAAAACAACTGATAAAGTAAACTACAAGAAAATAATAAACTTGTGAAAAAACAAACATGCCATCCATGGGAGCAAGGAAAAGAATATTCACTGTAAAAAAGAAAGAATAGAAACAAAATTTGCACCTTTTGTTTGACATCTGCAGTACAATAATGCAATACATGAGAACAATATAACTTTAGTATCCATCAATACTATAGTCATGACATGACAATGGTTTTGAAATCATATTTACTGAGACTAATTTAGTATTTCCCCTAAACTAAAAAATTGAAGGAGGTGTGTTTCTAAATACTTACAATAAATCCTTTCAAATTGATTTGCTGAGTCGCTTCAAGGTGCTTGTTGTGGTCATACACCACTTCTGCAAGCTGAGGAACATAATGGCCTGTTGCATCGAAGTTTGTCAGTGTCTTAATCACAAAGATGGTGTTACATGTGTTTCACACATTATAATGGTAATTGTGTTGCCGCATAGACCTCATATTTCTGTGCATGACCAGTTGGATAACCACCATACTTGAATATTCATACTTTTCCCCCTACATTTTGTTGGATTAAACACTTTCTCTATCCTTTGACCCTAAATATGATTGTTTTGGTTTTTTACCTTTGCCGTAACAAATGAAAAGAAGCATTCTGGTTCAAATAAGTCAGTCGTATTATTTAACAGAATAATTCCCATCAACTGGGTTGTGGACCTAATGAAAAGGTGGTAGTGGGATCCTTGTGTTGGCGTGGCGTGGACCGAAGACTGTACAGAATAAAGAATATGGTCTGCATGTAGTTTAGGCAACCTTTTTGACTAGAGAATAATGGATAGTGGAAAAGATAGAATTTGTTCCTGTTTTGCACGCTTACACTACTGATCATTAAAGAAAGGCAAAAGGCCATATCATTCCATTGTGTCCTCATTCAGTCTTGCAATTTATTTTGATGGAAGAAAGGGAGCTGTCTGCCTCCTTACCTGCATAGCTCTCCCCTGGTATGTAGAAGTCATGGCTTTTGTATTGTGGAAACCTGTTGAACCAGTTAACTAAGAAGGTGTACGTGTCCTTGGCTGCATCATTTCGAAAATTTAATAAACAAACCGAGATGCTCGAACAAATTTAGCCTTCTGTTTGGTGAAAATCATGATATGAAGATTAATACCAACAAAGCTGTCGTCGATGTTGTCTAGGTCAGAGGTAGTATTTGTGTATGAGAAACCAACTCCAACAGGAGATTCCAAGAACAGCAAGTTCGCCTCTGATGAAATTTAAACCAAGGAAACAAAAAAACGATTAAAAGGGGGAAAATTAAACTATACAGAACAGCGCGAACTCTGCTAATGTCAACAAAAGAAAATTAGTAAAAACAAGTTCAGTACAATCCGATTTCTCTAGGGGATTCGGGTGTGAAAAACCGAGTTACATGCTAAATACCAAAATAAACAGTAGATATGGGTTACATTATCAAAAAGAGAAGGCAGTGAAGTTACTGAAAATTCAAAACGTGAAGAGGCAACTATTATTCGAGGTTTAATTTTATTAGTACCAGAATTACTGATGTGACTCAAAGATGTAGCGCACCATCATTCTAGAGAATAAGGAGATAAACAAACCTTTATTCCATGCAAATTTGTTGAACTCCAAACCGGTTCCGTTGCCATTGACCAAGAGAGGCCCCAGCTCAGAAGCTGCTCCATAGCCCACAGAAGAGCAACCAGGACCTGAAGATAGAAAAGATTATGTTAGAAAGATCTTTTTTACAGAAAAAGGCATGGCTTGTGAGAATTAAGAATACTTCCTCCATTTTTAAATATATATTGCTTCGAACAAGTTAGTAAACTAGTTCAAAAATTATTCAAAAACAGTGGAGTACCAATCAACGAAATGGAAATGGACGTGTACCGCAATTTATAGCACCAAACACAAAAGCAAAAGAAAGAATCGAGAACAAGAGCCGCTTGCATATATACGTGCAAATTGCTCATCATCACTCTTCGTGCATGACAAGTCATGAAAGCAAAAGAAACGAACAGAAGCTAAACTTTGTAAGTGATAACCTCCATTGAGCCAGAGGAGGAGAGGTTTTTGAGCCGGCAACGTCTGAGCCTCAAAGAACCAGTAGAAGAGCGCCCTCCCGTTCTCCTTGTTCACGGTGACATAGCCCGAGAACTGTGACACTGCAGGGCTCATGGGCTGCCCCGGGAGGAAAGCCACCCGGTCTCCTTCCTGCTCGTCTCGCGCTGCGATCGCTGGCAGCAAGGAGAGAGCAACCAAGACGGTGAAGAGTGGATGCCTCCCTGCTGTAGAACAGGCCATTGGGTTTCAGTTGTGCTCCCTCCGAATGCAAACCTCTATGTGCTTGATGCCTCGCTGCTGTAGAAGACACGTGCTTGATGGCTTGGGCTATTTGTAGTAAAGGTGCCCTTCAATTGTATGTTTGACGTTTCAGGACTAGGATGCTTTACAAATATGCATCACGCATGTGAGCAAAAATCAGTGTTTGTGCTACCAAAAGATGTTGACTGGTGAGGTGATTAGTGTATTTTAGTACTGAAGCAGTTGTGACTTAAGAGCTATGTGTGTCGCTTGCTCATTTGATGATGATCTTTGTTATATAGAATTAGTTTGGTATCCTGCATGCGTTCATAGACCTGCATAATATACTTCTATAAGGAAACAATTAGCCTCCACGTTAGTCCTTTACGAGATACGCTAGAGAAAAAAACATAAATCCTAAACTACTTACAAAAATCAGAAACATTTGACCATGAATTTACTACTCAAATTATCATCGATGATAATATTCATTGGATCTATATCTAAATTACCTACATCTGTCATTATAAAAAAATATAAAGTAACCTCCTAATTTTTTATCTAATTAAATTACCCATTTCTGTCATTATAAATGAAAATATAAGATAACATCCTAAATTTATATCTGAATTGTCCACCTCTGTTATTTTGAAAATAAACTAAAACAACCGCTAATCTGCATACTAGTTACCAACATCCGCTATAATGGAAAAAAACATAAAGTAGCATATGCTCCCTAATCACCCACTTCAACCTCTGTTATATATAAAATACTAACTCAGCGTAAACATACATGTGCATACGTGCATGCATGAGGGATAAGTATATACTACATTAGTTTAACAATCACAAAAAAACAAACCTGAATGAATCACATTGCAATTACACTAACAATGTATTTTACATAACATTAATACTATGTGACAATAAATATGTTAGTTAATACTTCAAATAAATTTATACAATTTGGCTAAAACATTATTATAACCTATCTGCATTAAAAGTTTGATTGCAAGATTTTTTTTGTATAAACAAAATCTACTACAACACGCATAATGCTTCGATAGAGGAAATTCAACATATGAATTAAACACATGGACTACAACAAGAGATAAATTAATTTAAGCTAACATTTCAATTAAACACATATAAAAAAATATTGTGGTGTGATGCAATGGGGAAAACTATGAATATGGATTGGAAAAGTATATATAGTAATTAGAAACCAAATTTTATCACAGCCGAATAAAGTTCACGGGGTGTCTATATGAGTGTTTTGTTAGAGAATAAACAAAAAGGGAACAAAGGTAAGCAATTCTCATTAGTTGTGGGTTATAATTCATGGGTTAATTGGATATATGCCATTACAACTGTGATAAAACCAATATTTAGGGCCTAATTTAAAAATCATTAGAGACACAATTATGCTCTAATCACATGCAATGAACAAAGGTCAAACTCACATTTGACTTCACACCAATAAAAGTTGATCAAACTAAACTCCAAAAGTTTCTTCTAGAAAGTGATCATGATCATGGGCTTTGATCCCGAAATTTGTTAACCTAATTCAAAAACTAGGGCCCAAAAGTTAAGTAGTTCCAATTTGATTTTCAAAATAAAATTTTCAAAATAAAAGGTTCATTTAAATGACTTTAAAGATCCCTCTTTTCTGTCTAGACCAGTGCTCAAATCAAAAATCGTCCAGCATTAAAGTGGTAGACAATGAAATTATAAGAAACTTTTTTATTGATCGAAGCTCCCAGACCCACCCCTTGAGTTCCCCGGTGCTCCAAGTCACCGGAGAAACCTCGCCAGCGACCATCCGAGCTGCTCACCGTCCGCAGCCCTCTTCCAACCGTCCCAGACCGAACCAAGCACGCCAATCGCCTCGTGGTAAGCCCCTGATGCTCATAGGCTAGACCAAGTCGCCAATTAGGATCCCACCTCGCCGGAATTTGCGTGCCCGAGCCGCCCGCCGGTGAAGGACCCAATTGCAAGAAGTTTAAAGTTCTAGGGACCTATCGATAAAACATGAGTTAAGTTTTTGAGTTGAAAATAGTGAACTTATAAAATCGATTAAAAATTGTAGAAAAATCAGAAAAATGAAAACTCAATTTTGTTATGTTCTGTGAAGCCAACTATATCATTTTCACAAAGCTTGTATATACTTTGCCTGTGTATATTTCGTTCTAAAAATCAAATAAGGTTTTAGGTCTTATATGTATAACCTTAGCTATATAGAAGATATAGGTCTGATTTTTGGATATGTTGTTCCTTAGTGTATGCCTAGACCACTGTAGAGAAATCACCTAAAAATATGAAATTTAGCAATTGTTTCTTACTTGTTTTAGTTGCTAGCCTTGCTGTAGTAAAAGGTTTTTAAAATTTTATGGTAGCTCAGTAGTAG
Source organism: Echinochloa phyllopogon (assembly GCA_033239725.1). NCBI lineage: Eukaryota > Viridiplantae > Streptophyta > Magnoliopsida > Poales > Poaceae > Echinochloa > Echinochloa phyllopogon. The sequence goes on from BTCW01000014.1 coordinate 18,102,416, forward strand.
CATGAGCTAGTCCTAATAAAACGTAGAGCTTAACAAGTAAGTGTTACTAGCTGAAATGGATAAAATGTTTATAATAGCTAATGGTGCAACTATGCTTAGGGTTACAACAGTGAAACCAACTTTTTTTTTGAGAAACACAGTACAGACGCTCACAAACACGCACACAACTCTACCCCTATGAGCACCTCCAAGAGACTGAGCCCACAGATCTTGAAATTGGCGAAGTCACCATAGGCGCCTCGCTGTCAACGGAAACGTCGCCTACCACTGAAAGAATAGCGCCGGTTAAATCTTGGAATAAATCCAGGAAAAATGCGGCACCAGTGCTACATCAAGGACTCAAACCCTGGTGGGCAGGTTCCACCACAGGGGACCTTGCCAACTGATCTATGATTAATTCGCACAATGAAACCAACTTAATAACCTCGACACCGTACCCACACGCACCTCCTATTTTCTTATGAAGTTTAGCATGTTAAAGTGTTTATATGTGTACACAATCACCATAAAAAAATAAACACAATCACCACCAACCCACTCGACACTTGTTTTAATGTTGGAGAATATTTTTGTTTATGCAAGTATTTAAATAAAATCCTATGCATGTGCATTTCGTGTCAACGCTAGTCTCGCCGGCGGTTTATACGAGCTTGTGCTGGAGACCGATTGACAAGAAGGTTTTGAACGTGATCGAGGCTAATCAAGACCCGAACTTTGGAAGAGCCAAAGGCTAACCAAAGTTCGGAAGAGCCAAAGGCTAGTGTTGAGCAAGAAGGCAAGCCCCGGAGCATAACCCAATTTTCTATAAAACTTCATACAATACTTTTATGTACTTATGTTTGTGCATTTAAGTATTGGAGTTGATTGGAATCTTAGTTGCATATCCTAGTGCCTATGTTTTGAATACAAGAAGCACTATGCTATCTCATACGCTAGCAAAACGCTCAGTGGCCCCCAGCTCCACTACGCAACCACAGAGAAGGAACTCTTAGCCGTTGTGTTTGCTATAGACAAATTATGGTCCTACCTAGTTGGGGCAATGGTCATAGTCTATTCAGACCATGCTACTTTGTAGTACCTTCTGACAAAAAAGGATGCAAAACCAAGACTCATCCGCTGGGTTCTCCTACTCCAAGAGTTCGACATTGAGATAAGGGATAAGAAAGGAGTAGAGAACTTAGTAGCAAACCATTTGTCTTGGATGCAAGTCCCATCTGACCTTCCAATTGATGATTATCTACGGACGACACGCTCCTTAAGGTCACCACCTCTGATCTGTGGTACGCCAACATAGTGAATTGCATGGTGTTAGGGTATGTTCCACCTGGAGAAAATAATAAGAGACTAGCTTATGAGAGTAGACTCCACCTCTAGGATGACCCATATCTTTTCAGGATATGTAGTGACGGACCTCTCAGGAGGTGTATACCCGCACAAGAGCCATATAAAATCCTGGAGAGATGCCATGCAGCTCCATACGGATGACACTATGGTGCATTTAGAACCAATGCTAAAGTCTGGCAATGTGGTTTCTACTGGCCAAGCATGTAAGAATATGCTAAAGCATTCGTCATGAGATGTCCACGTTGCCAGAAGCATGGGAATATAAATGCTAGAGACGCATGCCACTCATCAGCAACCTCCAAGTAGAGATCTTTGATGTTTGGGGACTTGACTTCATGGGTCCTTCTGCCAACTCAGAGGGTTGCAAATTCATCCTGGTAGCAGTAGACTACGTTTCTAAGTGGGTAGAAGCCCTGCCGTGCGTAGCTGCCGACTCCAAGAATGCTAGACAGATGTTTCATGAAGTTATCTTTCCCTGTTTTGGCGTTCCAAGAATAGTCATTAGCGATGGGGGCTCCCATTTCAACGACTCAGCATTCCATAGGTATCTTTCAAGTTTGGGGGTGCAACACAATGTAGCTACTCCCTATCATCCCCAAACCAATGGTCAAGTAGAAACATCAAACAAACAAATCAAAAACATCCTACAAAAAACCGTGAATGAAATGGGCAAGCATTGGAAGGAGAAATTGCCGGATGCACTTTGGGCATACCGTACAGCTTACAAAACTACCCATTGGAATGACTCCATATCAATTAGTATACAACAAAACATTTCACTTACCAGTAGAGATGGAGTTTAAAGTTCATTCGGCCATCAAGAAATGGGGTATGGACCTCCCAGCTGTCAGCCTTAGGAGACAGATTCAGCTGGCCGAGCTAGACAAAATGAGAGAGCGTGCTTACCACAGCTCCCGGCTATACAAGGAACGAACCAAGAGATGGCATGACAAACGGATAAAGATCAAAACATTCAACATTTTTAACTCTCGCATCAAGCTTTCTGGTCGAGGAAAACTTAGAAGCAAGTGGGATGGCCCGTTCACAGTAATCAACGCTGCATCTCATGGGGCCATCACATTGCAGAACGAGGATGGGAACATTTTCAAGGTCAATGGGCAACAATTGAAAATTTTCCTAGAACCAGAGCCACCACCACTCGAGGACCTAAACGTCATCGAGTTTACAGAACTCTGAAACCGGCCCTAAATTTTAGCCCATGAGCTTTAGCGAAACCATCTATCTGGGCCAACTCCACCTCGACCACCTAAACCCTGAAAACCTTGGCACACATCACGTCCCGCACAAGTTTGGGGGACTAGGGGCCAGTTCGGCCGAACCTGTTCACCCGAATCATGGTGGTTCAGCCGAACTACCGTAATTTGCCCCACGTGTGGATATCCTCGCCCAAGTCCATCCGCAACCAAGCCTATCCAAAAATTCGTGAGGAAAACGTCGGGAGAGTCGATTTTCGATCAAAAATTCCTCGATAAAAAGAAGGAGACCCTCATCTTCTCCCATCATCTCCTCGACAGAAAACTCCTGCCTTGCTAGCCACCATGAACTCCCAATCCTTGTCCAAAGATCTATCCTTAGCGAAGGGCTCAAGCTTCATGAGTCGAATCGGTGGATCTCCTCGTCCCGAGCAGGCCATGTGCATCGCCAATGTCGACCCGCCGTCCTTGAACGGAGGGCAGAGTGGGAGAGAGTTCGCCCGCAGCCCCATGGGGCGCCCGGACTCCCCGCGCTGTTCAAGACATGATGGTTCGCCTGCGTCCCGGGCGATTGTTGGCGGTCGTTACAAACAAAATCCGACCACCAATACTCGGGAATAAATGAGGTTTTATGCAACATTCCATGTACTTAAGTTTTATTTCTAATAAAGTTCCACGAGTTTTGGTGAGTGTCACTTGTGCAGGTACAACTACGACAAATATGTGCTATCGGGGCCGGAAATGACCAAATTGGCCGAACGACTCCGTTCGGCCGGTTACCCCCCTTAGCCAAGCAGACCACCGGGAGTCGTCCACGTCAACAATGAACCAAGCGAACACATCACATGACACGTGGGCGACCGCCAACTCATCCCGGACCATGCGACACGTCACTCTTGGGCCACTACAACTCGAAGACCACATGGATCAGAACAACTACAGAGCCCAGGAGGCAGAGGCGATGCACGGGGGCAGGCCTGGGCCTCCAGGCCCGTTCGGCCGAACAGGGCGGTTCGGCCGAACCGCCCCCAGTGCACAACCGCCTTCCAGGGGTGGATCCTGGCCGTGGGAGCCAGAGGCGGCAGATCCCACGGTTCGGCCGAACTGGCCAGTTCGGCCAAACCGGGGAATTCGGCCGAAGGCCCGGCACCGCCTCCCTGGCTGCCTTGGCGGTTACCCTGCCTACAACCGCCATCAACCGCTATAAATTGGACAGCCCCAGCCCTCATTCAACACACACCAAGCCAAGGAGCTCATTTCCACTTTCATTCTAGTAGAGTTAGGATAGTTTAGTTGGGAGTTAGAGTTGAGTCGAGCTTTGCCTCGGAGGTTCCAGAGTCGTCTTCAGAAGCTCTGGTAATAGCTCTTGTATCTTTTACTTTACCTTTTGTAAGACATTGAGTATCAATATAGTTATCTTTATCACTTTGCCTTTGTCATTTATATCTTGCTTCTACTTTATTCTAGTAGCAAATATATCTTGTTTAGACTATAGTCAGTTATAGTTCTAGTGCTTGTAGTCTTGTTTAAGTCTTTGTCTTGGCTGGTTCTTCGATCTTGCTCGATACTGGAGGTGAATTGTCACCAAGAGTATTGACAAGGTTGCTTGCTCTTGCTAGCAGAGTAAGTAGTCGTTGCCTAGTGTAGGAGTGGTTCCTAGACTAGTCAGTGGCCTTAGTTTATTCCCGTCACAACGGAGGTGGTAGCCGGGAGGTGGTGACAGCCCTTTCGGTCTTCGTAGCCCATCACGTTAGTTCCGGTCCGTAGGATTCCCCGGTTGGGAAATAGTGGCACCCCTTCTCATCCCTTTCTGTGTGTTCACCGGTTCCCTTGTCCCGAAGCTAAGACATTAGAGTTATCCCAGATCTCCTAGTGCTGGCTCTGTAGCCGCTGTATCTCTAAGCTAGAGTGACATAGGTAGATAAAGAATCCAGGAGTCCTCTATCTCTTCTCGTTGTCCTCCCAGCTATCTATCTCTTCTCTCCCTTACCTGAGTATCCCTTGAGCTGTGTGTCCGGTATATCCACTCCTATCCAATACCGTTATCCCATGTCTTGTCTAGTCGTGTACCCTCCTCTGATAGTCTCGAATATCTGTTCACTAGTAATCTTGCCAAAGCTTCCCTGCAAAAATATAAATTACGATACCTCGGAATACTCCCAGGTGAAGTGCTACAGCGGTGATTCTGTGCGATTGCAGAATATTTCTATATTTTACTAAGCCATAAGGAAAACCACTGAAACACTCCTTACCCCAGTACCAGGATTCTCAATTCTGATATTGGATCGTAAGAAGTGCCAACAGCGATGTTCGACCCGTTCGCGCCAACGCGTGCGATCGGGAAGAAACCTCCACGTTCGGCCTCTCCTGTGCGCCAAACCACTGGCCAACTGCGACTGAGGCCGGCATCCACAAGAAAGTTGGACCTCGACCTACTGCTACCGGCGCCCAAGGATGAAAAGGAGAAGACGCTAGACTACACGCCTGAGAGCCCGCCTCGGTTCAGCATCAAGGGCGAACGTACCCCCACCGGGTATGGGAAAGTGTTGATCCCTCCGCTGAACCGGGACGACTTGGAGTTGGAGGAATCAACCTATTCCTCCCCGGGGTGATGGAATCCTAGGGCAAGGCACCTATCCGTGGACCTCCGGGGGAGATGGAATTCTCGGTAGACGAGGAGGAAGAAGAAAAGAAGACCACCATAGAGAGCGTGCAAGAAGAACTGGCGCAAGTGAGCCAAAAAATAAGCAACCTAGAAGAAAAGGTTGCAGAAGGCGAGTTGTTGAGGATGGAGATGGAGGACAAGATGGAAAGCCTCCAGAAAGCTCTCAGCTCCAAAATCAAGAGGCTCACCAAAGCCACGGGACAGTTGAACCTTTACGATCCCCCAACAGAATAGACGTCTCGTGGTTGTAGTCGTTTAGAGCACTGTTAGTTTAGTTTTCGAATTTATTACATTCGCTTCATTTATTTCTTAGATCAATGTTTAGGAGGTGCTCTGATTTATTTCCCTTTCCAATCATTTGTTTCCAATTTTTAGCTTGATGAATAAAAGAATGAAAGTTTGATTTCAATTAATCAAAATAATGCTCTGGCTGATGCATTTAAGCCAGCCAGAGAATGCCTAGTTTAACAGAAAGATACATGAGTACATGAATGACACAGGACGAAACACGACGAGGATGCATGCAGCAGCCAGTTCGTCCGAACCAACCCGGCTCGCCCCCTCCGCCCACCTGCACGCTGGTTTGCACTCCTTACCTCTGTCCATTTCCTGTGTTGTCACATTTCAATAATTTCACATGTGCAGATCATCTAAATGAAACACTTTCAATTTTCTTTCATGCCATGAATTATAAAACCGTACCCTGTCCTTTCACCCTTTCCATACACCTCTATACCCACTTGATATATCTCCAGGAACCAGTCTTCCGTTCGACAGAAATATATGTCTTGATAAGATCACCACATGAGAGACAAGAGAAAACATACTAAAGAGAGTGAGTGAAAGAAAGAGTGACTCTAGAGAGCATGAGAATATATAGGATGAAAGGACAATGGTCATTTATTTGTGAAAATCAGAAAACCCCGAATGCAGGATGACCAAAGATGGACCTTGCTGTCAGAGCCATTCCATTCATCAACCACCCAAGATCCAGGGACTAGCCACTTCAAATCCACAGGTATGGAGAAATGTTTGGACTAATCAATATGCATGTATTTCATAAAAGAACCCTTATTTTGGTCTAGTTCTTATTTCAATTCTTTACTCGGGACGAGCAAAGATCTAAGTTTAGGGGAGCTTGTTGGTGGTTGTTACGGCCTGATTTCTGACCTGCAACCGAGTATAAAATGAACTCAATAGAATCATGCACCATAGCTATAGGTCATATTTCTAACCATTTCCATGAGTTTTGGTGCTTATTCGATTCCAGGAGGCATATGACTAAAGTTGGAGTAAAAACCCCATGGAATGATGCGTTCGGCCGAATCCCGTCATTCAAGTGAACACCGTCCTTGGACTCGGGACGTACCACGACATGCCAACGTGTAATCCACCAGAACCCCGGGGTTGGATGGACCCTCATGATCATCTCCAACGCGAAGGCAATGGACAGAGGCCCAAGCCAGTTCGCCCGAAGCCCTGCAGTTTGCCCGAACCAAGAAACCGACCGACAATCAACCTGGGGGCTGAATCAGGGCCACATGATGCAAAGGCAGTGGATCGGGCGATTTGGCCGAACTGGGGCAGTTCGGCCGAACCGACCTAGTTCGCCCGAACCCCCAAGGTACGACCGAACTGGGGAGGGGGCATCGCCCTACGGTTCCTTGGCTGCCACTCTGCCTCCCACCGTCCTTGCTTGCTATAAATTGATGCCTCCAACACATGCACAAGGCATGATACAAGAGAGTGAGGCATTAGCGAAGCACTGCCACTGTTATACTTAGAAAATAGGGAGAGAGGGGAGGTGAACGCCCCGGAGAGGAGCCGGAGTGTCGGCCCCTCTTCCCGTTGTACCTCTACGGATGCGGCTCAGCTTCGAGTGACATCCGACCGTGTTTGGTAACTCTTGTATCTCTCTTTCTGATTAATTGAGCATTCAGTTCTTACTTCTTTATGCTTGTTGGTTCTTCGTTCAATGCTTAGTTGATTGGTATAATTGTATACTGGTTGTTTGGCTTTGGTGCTTATCTTTCTATGGGAGATAAGTATTAACTGACTAGTATAGGTGTGGTGCCTAGACTTGAGGTCAACTTAGTTTGGCCCCGATTCAGTAGAGGTGGTAGCCGTTAGGTGGTGACAGCCCTATCACATTCGTCTCGATCTGTAGGAAACCTCTCTTGACGCTGTTGGTGGTTCCCCTTCTCATCCCTTTCTGTGAACCGTTGGCTCATTATCCCGACGCAAGTGTTTAGTTGTATCTTCCGATCCGCTCAGTCAATCATTAGAGTGCACCTACCAAACCCGTACTCTCTCTGTCCTCCTATCGCTTTCCTTCCTTTTCTTTGTTGTCGTCCACTCCATTTTACCATCCCTGGACAACTTAGTTTACAATTAGTTCACTTCTCGTTCTTTGTGGAAATCAATACCTTGAAACACTCCCGGGTGAAAGCTACATTGGTATCTGTCCGCTTGCGGATTTATCTGTAGGTCGTAAGGAGTGCCAACAATGGGAACCGTTGATAATGTGTGGACCCATCGTGGTCATGCATGTTTAGGTCCACCTTGCAAGGTTACCTAATTGATTTTATTGAGACTGCTTGGCCACTATGTTGCATTGAGTAAAAAATTGAACATGAGCTTTGATATATATTGAGAAGTGCTTAAATTTCTTGTTACAACATGTTTGCTTAGAATAGGTGCTCATTTAGAATGATGGTACAACTAGAATATGAAAACTAAAACCTAAAAGTAAGGATCCACTTTTTAAGTGCTTTTGGCAAAACAAACCCCTCAGCCAAAAAGCCTTGCATGTCTAGGAGTCATAAATTACAATTCACCGCCGGGTAAATTTTGCTGAGTATTAGTATACTCAGCCTTGCTTGTGGCTTTGTTTTCAGTTAATGACTTAGAAGAAATGGTTGCTAGATGTTGGTATTTCTTAACATTCACAGATAAGTCCGCAAGTGCATGGATATACCGCTGTAGTACTTCACCCGGAGAGTATTCAGGGTATCATAATTTCATAAGGAACGGTTAGGTAACAGTCAACTAACTAGTCTACCTTGGAGGCAAAGAGATAGAGAGGCCTCGGGCGGTGAGGTTATCCAAGGGTAAACGGTCAAGAGAAGGTAAGCTAACGATACTGGTCGTTTACTTCAGGCTCTGGTCTGACCCTAGTACTGTCAGGTACCTCCGACTATGTGCACTACTTAACGTTCCCGAACATGGGGGACTTCGCTAACTATAGAAAGAGATGCTATGGTGAACCAACGGAGCTATCACCTTCCGCGGACTACCCCTGCGAGACCGTGGGGAACGTAGCAAACAAAGGTAATCTAGAGCATAAGCACCACGCTTATGTTGTCGACTACTACTCTAGCGAAGCGCAGGGTTTACCTGATCGAGCAGGGACCCTCACTAGGGGCGTGATTGGTTAGGTGTATCTGGCCTAGCCAGGCCCGCGAGATGCAAGAATCAGTTGTTTGGTTGCCTGACCAGCGAGTTGGGCTTGGCTCTACAGATGCAAAGGAGGCCTCCCAGCCTGGCTCTGCGGAAACGAAATTCAATTCCGTTTCTGGCGGGCCTGGCTCAGGTGATGCTACGCGCGCACGGGAGCAATGATTTCTATGGAGAAGAGCTCATAAACATAGCAACCAATCACTGGCCCACTACAGCCTAGCCCAAGCCACACATGCAAACCAATCACACGTCCCTGCATGAGCGGGAACAGGCCACGCTCCACCTAGCTTTGGTCCCCAGCCAGGCCCCCGCTGAGAAGACAACCAATCACGCCCTAGAGCACCCGTTACTAGAACAGATGATGATCTCGTAAACAAACAATAATGAAAGGATAACTGGCTCAAGTTCTTACCAAAGGATGAACTTGGATACTTACTCAAACGAATCGTATCCGTATAGGTACAAGGACAAAGAGTGGCCAACAAGTCCGGCTCTTCTTCTCACTTCTTCCTCACTCACTCCCTACTCTAAGAATACAAAAGTGGACTACTAGCTTCTTCTCTTCTCGCCCCCAATTGCTTCTGTTCTCAGGGGATGGAGTCCTCCTTTTATAGCCTTGAGAGGTCAGTTCTCGTGGGAATTCAAAAGGAAACATGTGGGCACCACCTTTAGGAAGATAAGGGTGATTCTCCCGCCAAAGGGCACCTGGACGAGAGCTAGTCCCGTGCGGCCGACCCTAGGGAAGCTTCCATTTCACTACCTTTCGCCCAGGACACTGCCAGGTGGGTACCCAAGTGGGTCCACGGTGGTTGGTGGTAAGTTAAGGTGGTCTCCTACCATTTGTGGGCCCTTAAATCCGTGTGACAGTCCCTTATTGGTCGGAGGTGTGTCTCTTGGCCCCTTGGGCTGATTTGCTGTGGGCCCATTGCTGGCGGTCGTTACGACACGTTTTCGACCACCAATACTCGGGAATAAAAGAGGTTATATGTGACATTCCATGCATCTAGGTTTATATCTAATAAAGTTCCATGAGCAGGTGCAATAACGAGAAATATGTGCTATAGGGGTCAAAATTGACCGATTCGGCCGGTTACCCCCTATAGCCGTACACGACGAGAAGCACAACCGGGAGGCCATCCACGTCAGCGATGACCAAGCAGTGAGCGGGCACGACACGTGGACCATCACCACCTCACATCTAAGCCAAAACAACACGAAGGACATCAAGAGGAAGCAACCCAGGACTTGAGGCAGTGCACGGGGGGTGTTCTGGGCTGAAAGCCTAGTTCGGCCGAACTCCCCAGTTCAGCCGAACCGCCCCCGGTACACCAACCGCCTCCAGGAGCTGATCAGGGTCGTGGGATGAAGGTGGTGCGGGATGGACGGTTCGGCCGAACCAATCCATTCGGCCGAAATGGCCGACAACCGCCTTGTTGTCCCTTGGCGGTTACTCCACCCAAACCTCCATCAAGATACTATAAATACAGTGTCCAAGTGCCCAGTTCAACACACACTCAAGCCAACGAGCTCCTTTTTCACTTATTTATAGTAGAGTTAGGATAGTTAGTCTGGGAGTTAGAGTTGAGTCAAGCTGTGCCTCGGAGGTTCCGGAGTCGTATTCAGAAGCTTCGGTATAAGCTCTTGTATCTTTTCCTTTCCTTTTGTAGACTTTAAGTTATCAATATAAAATATATTTATCATATTGTCCTTATCATTTATAGCTTGCTCCTACTGTATTCTAGTTGCATATATATCGTGTTTAGACTATAGTCGGTTGTAGTTTTAGTGCTTCTAGATCTTGTTTAAGTTTGTATCTTAGTTGGTACTTCGATCTTGCTCAATACTTGTGGTGATTTGTCACTGGGGTATTGACGAGGTGGCTTGCTCTTGCTAGCAGAGTAAGTAGTTGTTGACTAGTGTAGGAGTGGTTCCTAGACTAGACAATAACCTTAGATTGCCCTGATTCAACGAAGGTGGTAACCGTTAGGTGGTGTCACACCCCAAAATTTTTAGATTTTGGGATGTGATTTGTCAGCATAATTAATACAATAATTTTCTCAATTTTCTAAAATTTTCCAAGCTTTATATAATTAACACAGAATTTAGCACAGAAAAATAATTCAAAATAAAATAACATAGGTTATAATATTGAGTGCTTTGCATTCATGCCGGTTGCATTTAGTGGTTTTATGTGTGTTAAGTTTTCACAAATGCGTCTAGGAGCCTAATGGGAATTTTTTCGGATATTTCTGGAATTTTTTTCTAATTTCCTAGAGCATATTCCAATTTTGGGATGTGCTAAAATCTTTTTCATGAGCTCCAAATATTTCATTTGGGTTCCTCATGTCCAATTCTACCTCTGGATTTTTCCCGAGATTGTTGGAATTTTTAGAGTATTTTTTGTGGCTTAAACGAATTATCTAGAATTATCTGGATTTATTCTTGCCCTGGAAAATATTTTCAAAAAATAAAAAGGAAAAACAAAACCGCCAAAACCTTCTGAGCCGGATCTAGCCCACTTCCAAACCCAACCCAACCCGACCTGCTCTCTCCTGTCTCTCTCTGTTGTTGGGCCCCATTCCCCCTCGAGCCCAACCTGGCTCAATCCGGCCCAGTTCGGTTTTACTCCCTGAGCTTTTCACTTGGTCCGCTTTTGCCCCTCTTTTTTTTACTCAGCTCCGTCCCAACCCAGCTCCTCCGCAGCCCAGTCACTTCGCTCGGCCCGCCACCCACCTCCCTCCCTTCTCCTCGCGCTGCCCGCTCTGCTCCCTCGTGCCAGCCCAACGCTCGGCCCACCCCTCCTCTTTCCCCCGGCGCGACCCAGCTGGCCACCCCGCCGCTGCCTCCCGCGCGTAGTCCGTGCCGCCGCCGTCGCAATCCCCGTCGCGCCGCCGCTTTCCTTGGCGTGCGTGCTCTGTGAGCCTCGGCCTCCGTGCCCTATTTAACGCGTAGTCCAGCCGGTCGCGTGCCCTAGCCATGGGCACCCGTCTCGCCCTCACCGCGTTTCGCGTAGCGCCGCCGCCGTGAGTAGGTCGCCAAGCGCCGCCGGCCGCCCTCCGCGCCTCGATACGCCAAGCCCCATTGCCCCTAGAGCAAACGAAGGCCACCACGACGACCTCGGTGACGAGCCGCACCTCTGCATCTGCTTCTCGTCACCGTGGCGCTGCCTGAGGAGAGCGCCTGCGCAAGGACCTCGACGTCGGCCATCCCTTCCGTCGTGCGCGAGATCCCGGCCATCTCCCCCGGTGGTGAGCACCTCTACGGACTCCCCTCGACCTCCTCTCCCTGTGCTCCCCCCCTCCCCCCCCCCCCCCCCCCGCCTAGGGCCCCTGGCCACCCAAACGCCGTCGAGCATGGGCGCTAGAGCCGTCGGCCCCCATGGCCAGTTGGAGCTCTGAGCTTTTCCTCAAAGGCCCCTAAGAAATCCATCAATTGATTAGATCTTTTATGTGTCATGCGTGTTTTACAGAAAACCCCCCTATACAGATCAGTTCCTAGCAGCCCAGCCCAAGTCGTGGCCCTTTTGCAGATCAAACCCCAACCCTTCCCAGACGTCACCTGCGTCGGCCCCCTCCCCCCCTCCCCCCTCGCGCCCCTCCAACTCGCCCGACCGGCCATGCTAGCCTGCACAACAGCTCGCCCAAGCGGTTGTGCTGGCCTGCAGCGGATCTCATAGCCAGTGCTCGTGGCCCCCTTGGCCCCGGGAGCGGCAGCGGTCAGCATGGCTGCGGCACAATGACTGGTGGCGCAAAACCACTTTTGGCCCCAGACCCGGCGAGGCACGGCGACCGGCGGTGACGTGAAGGGTGGCCGGCACACGAGATGGCTGTCGGCCCCTAACGGTGCGGGTGGCTTCCTAGTAGGACGGCCGACTGGTGCAGCCCACGGCGGCGGAGTCTCCAGTAGTGGCGCCAAGGAAGCATCAAAGATCCAGCATCCTCACCGAATCGGGCCGAATCACGTCGGACGTGAGATCTGCCGCATCAGGAGCACCTTCCTCCTACAACACCTCTCGCCGTCGGTGTGGGACGCCAGGAAATAGAGCAAGCCCATGGTGCGGTCTCCATGGACGTCAAGCCGGCACCTGTGGTCGTCCTCCTCCTCCTGGGATAGCGCACGCACGTACCAACATTGAGCCTCGGCGGGTACGGTCCAACCTCATGCCATGCACGGCAACCACCTCCGCGTAGGTGAAGAAGGACCGTGCGACGGCACCACTCGCTGTTCGCGGCGTCGAGGATGGAGAAGCTCTGACGCGAGCTAGCGCGGCCGACTGAGCAAGCTGGAGAGGCGCACGGTGGCTAGCGCGGGATAGGTGCGAGGAGATGGCGGACGCCTGTGTGCAGGGGAGGATGGTAGCTTGCGCGAGGGAGGATGGCGACCGGCGCAGGGTGAGATAGGAGAGAAGAGAGAGGGAGAGGAGAGAAGAAAGAGATAGGAGAGAGGGCTGGCAGGTGGTCCCCACCACGTCCAAATCAGCAAAACCACACAATAGTTGAATATGAACGGTTTTAAGAGTTGGATGGCTAAAGATTTCTGGTTTTGCGGTTCAATGATCAAAAATAAACTGAGATGATAGTTGGATGGTCAAAAATAGACTTCTTCCTAAGAAAAATGGCCCTGTTTTCCTTGTCTTGTTTTCCTTTTTGTTTGGGCTTTTGTAAACTGCTTCTTTAATTTTTATATCTAATCAATAGGGGTGCCTCACCCCTCCTGTTCTATCAAAAAAAAAGGTCATGTTTTTAATTGTCCTTTACAAATCATGTCCTTAATGGGAAAAATCAAGTGATAAAGAAGAGACTTGTGTTATGGGTAGTATATGTGAGTATTATATGTAGTATAAGTATATTATGGAGAGAAAAACACAAATGGAATCACTACAATATAATTTTTTATATTAGCATAAAGTTATAATACTATTGACGCTGGAAGGATCGAAAGTAATTAGTAAATTATCCTTAACAATGGACGGTTAGATCTTCTGTGTACTAGTATACCAGTGAGTAGTAGTTTTTATTTTATTTTTTTGAGGAAAACCACTAAGTAGTAGTATGGAGCGCCGTAAAAAACTCTATTATTCTCTGCATACATCAGTTGTTTTTCGTTGGCAGTTGTCTGTCTGAAAGGAAAGAACTTTTTTTTTGAACGAACAAGACCCAGATTGGGCCGTTCTATTAATATAGAAGTTTACAGCGGGCCCTCAGCGGGGCAACGAACAAAAACAACAAACGAAAAGCTAAAGCCACGACTAGAGAGGATAAAGGACGTTATTAAGGGCCTTCGCCCCCGCTATACACCAAGTCCTAGCCTCCTCCTTTATTTTTTGGAAGAAGCACGGCGCCGACATCTCTTTGTGTTGGAAGATACGCATATTTCTTTCTTTCCAAATTTCCCAGCTTACAAGCAGCAAAATGGACCGTGTGGCCTTTTTTGGAGTTCCGTCAAGCGTGGCGAGAGTCTCCCACCAGTTGGCCATAGAGGCGACAGCTGGCCATCTGGAGGGGTGCAGTTGCTCTAAAGCCAACCAGTCAACAACAAGGGCCCAGACCCTCCTTGAGAAGTGACAGTTGACTAACAGATGTAGCGCCGTTTCTTGCTCTCTTCGACACAGGGGGCAGTAATCGCTTCTCGGCCAGCCCCTAACCGCGAGTCGGTCAGATGTCCATACTCTGTTGCGGGTGATCAACCATGCAAAGATTTTGCATTTGAGGGGTGCCCAAGACCTCCAGAGGATTGGCCAGAAGTGGGACTGTGTATGTCCAACGAATTGGGCGCGGTAGGCTGAGGCAGCCGAGTAGGTCCCAGAGGCGTTGAGCTTCCATTTGCAGGTGTCATCTCCGTCGCTAAGCTGTACCATCCGAGCGAGTGTCCATACTTCGACAAATTGCTGCAGGTGCTGCACGGTGAGGACATTGCGAAGACGCAAATCTTGAATCCATTGATTATTTACTAAGGCATCGGAAACCGGGCGGGCCTTTTTGCACGAGGCCGCGTATAGCAGCGGGGCAATGTCTCTGAGTCGTCGACCGCTTGCCCAGGTTGTGTTCCAGAAGGACGCTTTCTTGCCATTTCCGACGACGATCGTGGTCGTGGCGGCAAAGAGGAGTTTATCCGCTTCATTACAAGGATTTCCGAGGCCAACCCACGGCTTGCCCGGGTCGCTCCACTCTTGCCATAGCCACCGTAAGCGGAGGGCCCTGGCGAAGGACGTCATGTTCAGCAGCCCAACCCCGCCCAATTCCGTGGGGCGCCCAACCGTGGGCCAATTCACCTTGCACTTACCTCCAGTGAGGTTCTCTTGCCCTGCCCAGAAAAAACGTTTTCTGACTTTATCGATTGCCTCTAGAATTTCAGCTGGAGCTCGAATGGCCGTCAGGAGGTAGACTGGTTGCGAGCTTAGCACAGATTTTGCCAGAACGAGCCTTCCTGCCTGGGAGAGGTTTTTCCCCTTCCACTTAGACATGCTGTTGAGCGCCTTGTCGACCAAAGGCTGAAAATCCACCTTCTTAAGCCTAGTCACCGAGAGCGGTAGGCCGAGGTATTTGATTGGGAAGCGTGCTCTTTGTGCCGGGAAGGCGCAAAGGATGTCTTCCAGGTCCATATTGCTACATCTAATGGGGATGACCGAAGATTTCTGCAGATTGGTGACCAAACCCGTGACTTCACCAAAAAGCGTTAATAGTCTCGTGAACGCCTGTACTTCCGTTTTGTCCGGTGTCAGGAAGATGACTACATCATCGGCATAAAGAGAGACTTGCAATCTTTCTCTTGTGCGGCCAATCTTGCTAAGGATGCCCGCCTCTGTGGACAGGTGTAGTAGGCGCTGCAGCGGGTCGATGGCTAGGATAAATAGAAGCGGCGATAACGGATCACCCTGCCTAAGTCCTCGGCCATGCGGAATAGGCAGGCCAGGTATGCCGTTTAGTAGCACTTGCGATGTGGAGGAGGAGAACATAGCTGCAAGCCAATCCCGCCATCTGGTAGGGAAGCCCAGTTGAGTCAGTAGTGCGAGGAGATAGTCTCAGCGGACAGAGTCGAATGCCTTGGAGATATCCAGCTTAACGAGCAGCATCGGTGTTCGAGATTGATGGAAGCGCCTAGCCATTCCTCTTACATACATGAAGTTGTCATGAATGCTATGGCCTCGGATGAAGGCGCTTTGACTTGCCGAAATGATGTTCTTCATTGTCGGAGCTAATCGCAACGCGAGGAGTTTGGACAGGAGTTTCGCAAAACTGTGAATCAGGCTAATTGGCCTAAAATCCGAGATCTTTTCTGCTCCATCTTTCTTTGGAATGAGAACTACGTTTGCCGTGTTGAGCAAGTCGAAGTTTAGGCACCGGAGGTTAAAGATGGAATTTAGGGCCTGCATTATGTCACCTTTGATTATGGACCAGCAAGTGCGATAGAAGTTGCCTGTGAAGCCATCCGGACCCAGTGCTTTATCTAGCGGCATTTGCGTGATGGCCGTCCACACCTCTTGTTCTGTGAAGGGCTGTTCAAGATGGTCGAGCGGAAACCGCTGGATGCCTAGTGCCGGCCACTCAAAATCATGCAGTCGAGGTCCTGGAGGCCCCATGACCTGAGAGAAGTGCTCAAAAGCTACCGCATTTTTGGCCTCATGGGATACAGCCCAGCTGGCATCATGTTGAAGTTGGTGAATGTTATTTTTCCTTTTCCTCGCATTGGCTTTGAGATGAAAAAACCTCGTGTTGGCGTCTCCCTCTCTCAAATTCGTGACTCTAGATGCTTGTCGTTTCCTCGCCTTTTCAACCACAGCAAAGCCGAGGGCCCTTCTTTTCAGTGCTTTGCGCAACTTGAACTCAGCGTCCGAGAGCTCCCTATTCTCCTGAGCGATATCGAGTTGTTTAATAATCACATTGGCCATTTGAAGCATCATCTTAGCCTCTGAGATGATATTAGAGCCCCATTTTCGTAGCAGATTGGATGTTGTGGCTACCTTATAATGAAGGATGCTGATCGGCTGTGTATAGCTTGTTGGCATGTCCCAGATCCTCTTCACTTCATCTTTGAAACCTGGGATTTTTGTCCAAAAGTTTTCAAATCTAAACGAGCGTGGCCGCCTAGGCGTCGACATGCAGGTTAATAGCAAGGGGCAGTGGTCAGAGACTGATGTCATTAGAGCAAGCACACCGAAGTTGTCGTAGGCGACATCCCACCCCTCATTACAGAAAACTCTATCAAGCTTAACCATTGTTGGCCTTCTCCTTTCGTTGCTCCACGTGTACTTACGATTTTGTAGCTTGATCTCCTTGAAGCTGCAGTGGTTTATAGCTGCCCTAAACTGTCTCATTCTCGGAAGGTTCAGATTGCGATTGTTTTTGTCCTGGGCCTTGTAGATTAAGTTGAAATCGCCCATCATGAGCCATGGTGTGTCCTCATGTGGTTTGATACGTCGCAGTTCGTTGAGGAAGGCAGGATTTTGGGTATCTCGCGCTGGTCCGTAGACGATAGTGAGTAAGAAGGGGGTGGCGTCGTCGGCCGGTCTTACATTTGCAGTAATCGAGAAGCGGCGTATGACTACGTTTTCTAGCGTAAGTGAGCTGTCGTTCCAAAGCAGAAGGATGCCACCTCGAGAGCCAGTGGAGGGCTTATAGGCAAAACTCCTCAATTTGTACCCCCCAGGAACGCAGCTAGCTGATTATCAATATGTTGTAGCTTGGTTTCTTGTAAGCAGACAAGTGTACATGGGGTGTCAGCTACCAGGGAATTAACAGCGCAACATATGGCCGCGTTGTTTAGGCCTCTCACATTCCAGGAGATCATCTGGAGATTCGGCGTATTCATGGGGGCAACTCGAAGAACTCTACACTCTGGCTACTTGCAGTGAGGACAAGAAGCGGAAGAGAGATCGGGGCACGCAGCAAGGACGCCAATGTGATGAAATGATCAAACAGACAGACAGCAGCCAGCCTCGCGGTAACACTGAGGTTGGTATGGCAGATACAAACTAAAAGACCGGCCGCGCACAGACGGCTTCCAAACTCACAACCAGCCGCTCGTAGACGGCAACCAGACGATCGACAGTGACAATCAGACTCCCACATAGCCGCACGCAGTCGGCAAACAGATGGTCAATGATGACAAGTGAACAAACATAAGGCCGCTCGAAGATGGCTCACTGACACGATGACATGACGACGATACATAAGGGGATAGTGGTGACTCTTGAGTTCACGCCTTCGGCTAGACGGCAGCCAACGCCAATTCATCCACCATGTCTTCAACGCCCTGCCCAATGAGGTCCAGCATTGCCTCATCAAGCATCCCTGCCAGTTCTTCATTAAGGTTGAACAGCGTCGTGATCACTGCGAGGATGGGTGCCGAGAGGGGGCCATTGAACATGGCCACGAAATTCTCGATCACCTGGAAGACGGCCTCCTTTTCATCGTTGATCATCCCCAGCCTGCGGCAGAGGTTGAGCTTCGCCTTTGTTTCAGCCGGCAGTGCCGGGCACTGTGCAATGCGCGCACTGCGGCGCACATTCGTCATGTCGTACACCTTGCGCGTGCGGATCTTGGGCGGTGGGAGCTGCACGATCGCCGGTTGCTCAGGCGTGGCGAAGAAAGCGTCCAGCCTGTCGGGGGTTGGAGCTGCTGCAGGCGGGCTGGAGTCGCTCACATCTTGAGCTTGCGTTGGTGTAGCGCCGTGAACCGGGGACTGGCCCTGCTCCACCAGCAGACCAGTCTGGTCCCCGAGCAACTCCAACTGTTGCAGCGCCTCCTCCACCATCTCAATGGTAGTGTTGATTGTGTTGCCAGGTACCTGCAGATCCGTTTTGAGGCGATT
This sequence comes from Echinochloa phyllopogon, assembly GCA_033239725.1. Lineage (NCBI taxonomy): Eukaryota > Viridiplantae > Streptophyta > Magnoliopsida > Poales > Poaceae > Echinochloa > Echinochloa phyllopogon. The sequence continues at coordinate 18,120,908 of BTCW01000014.1, forward strand.
GAATGCAGCACACACAGGGATAGCAATAGCACAAACAGGTGCAGAGATGATAGCAGGTGCAGGGATGGTAGCAGTAGCAGCATCACGAGCAGAAGTAGCAGGCATGCGTTGGCGTGTAGATACCTCAGACCAGGCCTCATTCACCGCCACTGCCACAAGTTGGGCGCGCACAGGGGTGTCAGCTAGCCCCAGCTTGTCGGCGAGAGCTCCTGCCTTTAGCAGGTAGTCGTCCATTGTTGGCACCAGCAGCTCGTTGCAGACTTGGAGGGAGGGCAGGCGGGACAGGTTCTGGGCGACGTCCTGGAGGCTGGACGCTTGTGTCGCGAAGAGGAGCTGCAGGTCCACCGCCGGCCAGCTTGAAAGCTCCCGGACGGACGACAGCTTGTTGTGGCCAGGGGCCTCCTCGTTGGCCCCTGCGTCCCTATGACGCCCATGACCCGATCCCCAGAGCCGGCGGGGTGGGGAGCGGTCCCACTCCCGTCGAACCGGCTCGTAGGCAGAGGAGCGAGCCCCTGACAGCCTTGACTTGTGCTCTCCTCATGGCACGCCATCATCATCGCCATCCTGATCTTCACGCCGCTAGACATTCCAGCGAGGGTGGTCGTTGTTGTAGCGCCCGCCCCGCTACTGCTTGGTGCGGTCAGAGCGCCGTGCGTCGGGGCGCTCCAACGCGCGGTCGGCCATCCTCGCAGACGGGTCGCGGCGCGGCGGCGGCGGCAAAGGTGTTGACGGTGGCGCGGGGCGCCGAGGGCGCCGCGAAGGAGGTGGGCGACGCGGCGGCAACGGAGAGCGGCGTCTGGCTTGGTGCTGGCGGCGAGAGTAGCAGCGCGCCGCCTTGTGGCCCGACCGCCCGCACTGGAAGCAGCGCACGGGATCTCTGCAGCTGCTTGCTCTGTGGTCTGGGGTGAGGCAGATGAAGCAACGGCCGGCGGTTCTCCTTTTGAAGGCAGCGAGCGAGGCTCGATTGTCCGCCGGGTACCTCCTGTCCAATCGCCGTGTTGAATGGCCACGGCGAGTTGGTGCCTCTGGCCGGTGGCCGTGTGATGAATGCGGCTCACTACGGCGCCCCTTGCGTCTCTGAACGTGGATCCAGCCGGGATCCAGAGAGGGGCGGACATGACGGGGCGGAGTCGCAGCCCTCGAGGGGCCTCCCTACCCGTCCGGACGGGCGCCAGACGCGCTGATGGGAGAGGCAGCCAGTCCGCCGCACGTCGGAGTTACTGCTCCTCTGCCTCCTCAGAGCGGAGGCCGGCGGGCTGGAGTAATGGCGGTGTGGAGGCGCATAAGCTTCATTGAATGCCGCTGCAGGGAGGCGAGCTGCCTCCGCATAGGTGAGCGGAGTGGCGCCAGCCGAGCGGGTCGACGTTGGCGTCTCTGGAACCATCTCCACGTCGTCGAGGACCGGTCCGCCATGGCTGGGAGGGGGCGGCGGGGTGACCGGGGCCTCCAGATCCAGATCCACTTCGCAGGCCGATCCGAATCGGAGCACGCAGCGTGGGGAGCCATCCCGGCGCAGGAGGATGGGGAAGGCGGCTGAGAGCGGCGGCGGGGGTGGCGGTGGCGGTGGTGTGGCCGTGGAGCGGGAGGGCGGCGGCGGCGGCGGTGGCGGCGGCGTGGGGCGCGGGGGTCGGGGCGGGGGTCGCGGAGCTCGCGACATCGCTCCTTTCACATTAACAGCAAAGACTATTAGGTTTGGGTAACCCAAAGGAAAGAACTGATTAACACAAGCGCCTCAGCTGGCTTGTCTTGAGGCACATCGTGGCCTGCTCCTCTGACTGTAGCCAGTGTCAATCCTTCATACTCAACAAACCTTCCAGCAACCTACATTGAGTTCAACATCAAACGAACAAGAAAAGGAAGTTAGGTTTCAGTTTACAATTTTGGTAAAAATTTGATAGTGTACATACAGGAATGTGAATTTTAGGGCTTTTTTAAGCTGGCCTACCTGTTTGTTTAGGTACCATGGTTGCCATTGTGACTTGATAGGGAGGCCAAGCGCTTCTACCCAGTAACGGGATCCAATAACTGGAACCCTACCATCCATATCTCCGCTATAAAAGTAGAAGGGAAAAAACAAGTCCCAAATAACATGTACTCAGTTCAAAGGATTTTGTGGTATCAAAACTCAAATGAGCATAATAGTTGGTCCTTATGCGTTTCTGGTAGTTAAGAAATTTATTAGTAAGTTAGATGAAGAGATTAAGGGCAGCCAAATTACAACTTACAAGAGACCAAATTTAGTTAAAACATTGATGGAATATTTTAAGTGGCAATCATGTAGTTCTATTCCTCTTATGATTTCTAGTATAACACTGCTGTTACTCTGATTACAAAGGTAAATGAGCAAACTGCATGGGCCAAACCTGTAGACCCAAACTCTTAGTCCAGTCTTGACAAGCTTGGAGTAAATAGGACGAACAGTAAATATATTGTTGTCATAGTTGTCGAACACTGAGTAACTGCAACAAAGTTTATGAAGATAAGCTGTCACGCACAGTATCGAATTGCTACTGCCGCTGCATCACAGGGACGAAAAAGCACATAGCCACCTGCAGATACTCCATCTTCTATCCTTGATCCATCCACTGATATTCGCATGAAGTGATTTCTGCACATCAATTCTGTTAAAGTAATCTTCAATGTGGATTGAGTAGCATGGATCATACCCTGAGTAAATCCTCAATCTTTTGAACTTCTGAAAAATTCACATCCGGACATCTTCAGTTCATCATTCGCTTCCTTCATTTTCATCCTATTGTCATATTTATTACAGTACTTGCAGAAGTTATTGAACAGAGCAATTACCTTCACAGTCTTTTCTACTGTGCTGTCAGAGCTAGAGGAAAGTGCTGAATCATCAGTATTGCACTTGGGTGCGTACACGTTGTACATATCAATCTTCTCGTACTGAGTGTATACAAGGTTCATTGCATGGGCGCATTCCCCAGTAAAGAAGATGGTCCTGAAGTTGCAAACATTTGTTACGTGCTTGTAAATTTGATCTGAGATCACCGAGTGGCTCCAAGCAAACTCAACCAGCCCCTTTTCATCATAGTAATCATCAGTCACTGCATTGCCAACCTATCAAAGTTAGGTGAGTATTAGTGACTAAATCTTACGGCAGAACAGGCTGTATGCAGCATATGATTGACCTGTAGCTGTCTGTAGAAACCAATTAGAATGATTCACAATTCAGCCACAAAACAAATAAGCTTAAAACGAAAAAAGGTACACTACAAGGATTACTCACTGCCATTTTTTTTGTGGGAATAATTTGCGGTTGCTAAAACTAGAATATTTCTCCCTTTGTTTTCCAATAGAAGATATTCAGCAGCTATCAGAAAGAGAATCTTCCCTATGACATGCATGTAAAAGAAACTGCTTTATGTGAGAAGTCCAAAATTTATTTGTCCATACTCCATATAGATTCCTCAAGTTACAAATTTCCAATACAAATTCATTGATGGAGATTTAATGATTTTGATTTTCAACAAAACAGTACTTTTTTTCAGGAAATAGGCAGACGATATGCTTCTAAATCACAAATATGAAAAGGAGATAGTTTTTAGATACTTACAATAAATCCTTTCAAATTGATACGTTGATTCATTTCAAGATGCATGTTGTGCTCATACACTATTTCAGCAAGCTGAGGAACATAATGACCTGCTACATCAGACTTGATCAGTATCTTCCATAAAGATAGTGTTACATGTGTTTCACACATTGACTGTTGTGTCTTGCCGCATATACCCTCACGTGTTTGTGTCTGACAAGTAGGATAACCACCATACTTAAATATGGTACCTTTCCTACTATATATTCATTGGATCAACCATTTTTCTACTCTTTGATGGTCAATACGATTGTTTTATAATTTCTTTCCCAACAACAAACAAAAATAGTTGCACTAATTCCACTAAGTTGATCGCATTTTTTGAACAGAACATTAGCCATCAAGTTGCTTCAGGACCTAACGAAAGGTGGTAGTGCCATAGTGGGATCCTTGTGTAGGTTGTAGAGAATAGGAACTCCATATATTTAGGATAACCTTTTCTGACTAGAGAATAGTGGACCGTGGAAAGATACGATTTATTCCTCTTTTGCGTGCTTATTCTCCTGATCACCGAAGAAAGGCGAAAGATGGTATCCTTTCGTTGTGGACTTATTCAATCTTGCAAATTTGTTTGTTGGGAGAAAGGGAGCTGTCTGCCCACTTACCTGCATAGCTCTCTCCTGAGATGTAGAAGTCATGGCTCTTGTACTGAGGAAACCTGTTGAACCAATTCACTAAGAAGGTGTAGGTGTCCTCAGCTGGATTGTTTGTAAATTTCTGGTCAGCGATCAGAATAGCTGAAACTTGACTTTCAGTTCGGTAAAAGAATCATGAGCCGAAAATCAGTACCGACAAATGCATCATCTATGTTATCTTGGTCAGAGGTGTTGTTTGAGTATGAGAAGCCAACTCCAATAGGAGACTCCAAAAACAGCAAATTGGCCTCTGAAAGAAATTTAGACCAGGGAAATAAAAAATGAGTTACAGGCAATTTCTGAAACTATACTAAGCATCGCCTTATTTTCTGAAACTGCTATAAACACATTTGGCACCAAGCACAATCAAAAGACATGAATGACAACAATTTTCCGTACACGCTAGATTTCCTGAGGGGCTTCACACATAACAAACTGAACTACATTCTGATGCAGCGAAATATGGAAGTTTAACAGATGAAGTTTCCTTCTCCAAAATAAGGATAACAGTATAGTGGAAGCATCACCGCTGTGACCTATGGCTGTAACAAATCCGGAAGTACGTAGCAGAAATGCAGAGCAGGAAAGAGAAGCTCACCTCTGGTCCATGCAAATTTGTTGAACTCCAAACAGGTCCCGTTGCCATTGACCAAGAGAGGCCCCATCTCAGAAGCTGCTCCATAGCCCACGGATGAGCAACCAGGGCCTGAAGGTGCAAATTCGATTCATCATCAGTGCAAAGTAGGCAAAGATTAAACTAGACAAATAAAGTACAGCACCGACAAAAGGCAAGAACAAAAGTACAAGAAAGAACCAATAACCGCGTGCCCCTTGTTGTTAGGTAATTAAACTGCTCAAGGTCACTCGTTGTGGCCTGCAGAGTCATGAAGCATAAGAAATGACCATGAAGAAACCATTTTTCCCTGAACAAAACAAGTGCACGATCGACAACCTCCATTGAGCCAGAGCAGGAGAGGCTTCTGCGCCGGCGACGCCTGTGCCTCGAAGAACCAGTAGAAGAGAGCCCTCCCTTTGTGCTCGTTCACGGTGACGTACCCGGCGAACTGCGACACCGGCGGGCTAGGCGGCTGCCCGGGGAGGAACCGCACCCGATCCCCCTCCTGCTCACGGCTGGTAGCTGCGAACGCCGCCGGCAGCAACGAGAGAGCAACAACTAGGATGGTGAAGAGAGGACGCCGGCGTAGGTTCACCGCAGAGGAAGCAGCCATGGAGTTCCGTTCTGTGTGTGGACAGCGTGCAGCCGAGCACACTAGGCTCAGTGTCAGACTATCAGTGGGGAGGAAATGTGTTGCTGCATGGTTTTTGGCCATTTATAGCAAAGGTACCCTTCGGCTTGGTTTGTCGTAAAGGGTGCCTTTTCAAATTTCGAATAATGCATGTGGGCAAAATCAGTGGTGTGTGCTCGATTTCAAAAGGCGTTGACTGTTGACTGGTCAGCTGTTTGCTTCATTAGTTCCGTTGTGCAGTGACTTGTGAGCTACGCGTGTCGCTTGCTCATTAGTCGTTATGTTGCAGCCTCTCGAGCTTTAAGGACGATTATCCGAAGTTGAAAAAGGAAATTTTCCGGACACATGTCCACATATTTCTTTTATCTATACTATATAATAAGAACAAGAACAATAGAATTGAAAACAATTTTTACGCAAAATTTTTCTATCCATCCCTTTGAATGACCCATATGTCAAGTCCATGGGAGAAAATGCGTTGATGAGTTTGCGCGAACATTTTCTAGGGGATTTCCACTATTTAAAGGCTATTTTTTACACCAGCTAAAAGTCTTACCCACCTTGCATACCCATACCCCCTACCCACCCACTCTACGATCTAATCTGATTTGATCTTTAAACATTGATTTTACAATTTTTTACTGTCTATTATATAGTCTTATTTTTTATTAACGTGTGATGCACTCGGGTTCCTTGCTAATATTAAGTCACAATTACTACCCTAAATATGGATAAAGTCTACATAACATACCAAAATATGGTTTGGTATATTTTACGCCTATAACTATCTCAATCGATCAAATTAATCTGTTTGTAAGATTTATCTTTTTTATTTATCCATGCACAAATGTTACTTTAAGTTGAAATTTTATAGTATAATAGAGAGAATCATAAGTTATTTTTACAAAAATATATTATGATTTTTAAATCATTATTTTGAAAGGTTATGATCTGTATAATAAATTAACCAAAATTTTATGAGAAATAATTATGAAAAAATTATATTATATTTTTTAAAATACTATATGTGGCCCTCTATCATCTCACAAAATTTTAATTCAAAACACCATTGAAAAAAAGACAAATCTTATAAAGGAGTAGATTGGACCGATTTAAGATAGTTGTGGGTGTAAAATGAACCAAAATGTACTTTAGGAAGTTATCTAGACTTTGTCCATATTTAGGGTAGTAATTTGGACTTTTTTCTAATATTTTATAAGAAACAGTCTATTGCACATATAGTCATATCTAAAAACAATTGTGGTAAGACTAAAGAAATAAGTCGACCAACAATCTAGGCTGGGCCTTAGACAAGTGCTTTGGTGTAGTGATAGATGTTGTGAATTTTTTTTAACCTCGGTCTAAAATTCACTCCCTGTACTAAGACTAGACTCATTATCACTAAATAAATAGCCATAATGAGAATAGACATAGGACTCGAGCTAGCAATTGAACCTCGTGTGCCATACCAGCACAGCACAGCCCTGATATCGTGCTTTGTCATACCGTGTTGTGCCAACATGATGAGATGTGTCCTGAATTAGACCCATGACACGCCAAGTCATCGGTTGTGTGTTCTGCCAGCGTAAGGCCGAACCCTAATAGTATTACTTTACTATATTATCAACTGTGATTTTTTCATACAATTTGCAATTATGCATCCACAGAGTCTCTGGTACGTGGAGAAAAAAAATGAAATAGAGGAGAATAAGGCTACCATATCAGCTAACCATACAAGCGGAACACCTCTGGTCTTTATCATGTATTCATAACTATAAAATAACCGCTTTTGCTAATATTCATGGCTCCGTAAATTTGATCTTCTCGTATTTTGAGGCCATTCCTAGTGTAAGTTTTATAGAAGTTTTATGCATATTAAATAGACTAACACATTACTATAGTGACATGGGGTGTGTTTAGTTATCCGAATTCCAAACGAAAAAGTCACATCAATATCACATCGAAACATTAAATATAGCAAATAACGCATGCATGGAACGCTAAACGTAGGTAAATAAAAAAACTAATTACATAGTTTTGATGTACACGACGAGGCGAATCTTTTGAGCCTAGTTAGGTCAGAGTAGGACAATGTTTACCACAAACAAACGAAAAGTGCTACAGTGCACTACAGTGTTCGATGTGGCTTTTCTAACAGCTTTTCGCGGGAACTAAACACACCAATAATAACATAATTACGAATAGAGAGAAAGAGAAAGAGTTTCATCACAATAGAATTTGGTACACGATTTCCAAAATTATGAAACCTCTTGAGTTTTTTTTCCAAACACATAAGAGAGTTGTGTATCATTATATTAAGAAGAATAAAATAGGGTTATGGAAACTCGTACAACACCACACCCCATCAAACCCGTTGAAACTAGCACGGGGGCTAGAAAGTTTCAATTCATGCCTTGCAATTAAAAATGTATGGCTAGTATGTAAAATAATGAAAGAGTCTTTATTTCATTCGCTAGATCATACATATATTTTTTATTAATTTGTTATTTTTAGAAACCGCAAATGAAATTTGCACTGGGAATGGTGCGTAACTGTTGAATATGATCAGAATTATAATGTGAGTCTTGTAGGGACGCCTGTAGGGCCCACAGTTTGGGTTATGTGTTTAGCGGATTTGTTTCCGTATTGGACTGCAGTCAGTTTAGTCCGCCCTATATATACATCTTATAAGCCGCACAGGAAGAGTTGACGACTCATTGTATCCCCTGCGTTGTGACTCTCCCATTATAGTGAAGATCGCCGGTTGGCGCCCGTGGTTTTTTTCCGCAAGGGTTTTCCACGTTAAAATCGTGTCTCGTGTTCGATCTTGTTTTCGCATTACTTGCTAACAAGTGGTATCAAGAGCTTATCACGAGATTACGTGAAAAAAAATTAGGGTTTCAACCCTGTTCCTCGTCGCCGCCGCTTGTTCTCCGGACTCGAGGCGGAGTCGTGTAGATTGATTCCGAGGCGGATCGTTTGTTCATTCGGCAGATAAGGTTGCTGCTGCCTCACGCGGATCGAGAGAGCAGGCACAGGTGGAGGAGAGAAAAAATTGCGGCAGTGTTCTGCAGTAGCTGCACGCGGATCGAGGAAAACATAGCGCCGCAGCTTTTGCTCGCCTCCTGTCGTGAAAAACAATTCTGCAGAATTCCGCTACGTGCACACGGAGAAAGCTACCAGGAGTTTTATCTACTGCAGATTATTTTTTCTTCCTGTTATTTATTTCACATGGCTTCTATGAAGTATGATATTCCGATGCTGGATCGAGATACAAGGTTCGCATTGTGGCAAGTCAAGATGCGAGTTGTTTTAGCGTAAGCTGATTTAGATGATGCGCTTGAAAAATTCGGGAATAAAGACTCGAAAGATTGGATCGACGATGAGAAGAGGAAAGATGATAAGGCCTTGTCTCATATTCATCTTCATCTCTCAAATAATATTTTGCAAGAGGTTTTGCAGGAGAAAACTGCAACTGTTTTATGGCTCAAGTTGGAGTCAATTTGCATGTCAAAGGATTTGACAAGCAAGATGCATATGAAGATGAAGTTATATACGCACAAGTTGCAAGAAGGTGGTTCTGTGCCTAACCATCTTTCGGTCTTTAAGGAGATCGTTGCTTACCTACAGTCTATGGAGGTAAAATATGATGATGAGGACTTGGGTCTTATTCTTTTGTGCTCACTGCCTAGTTCGTTTGCAAACTTCAGAGATACTATATTATATAGCCGTGATACACTAACCATGAATGAAGTTTATGAGGCGTTGCAAGCCAAGGAAAAGATGAAACAGATGGTGTCTTCTGATGGTTCTTCTTTGCATGACGAAGGTTTGGTTGTTCGAGGCAGGACACAAAAGAAATCCAATGATGGTTATAGGGGCAAGAGCTCCAATGGTTACGAGGGTCGTTCAAAGTCAAGAGACAAGGATGAGAAATTCTGCAGATATTGTAAGAAAAACACTCATTATATTTATGAGTGTTATAAGTTGAAGAACAAAGAAAAGAGGACTGGCACATATAGACCGAAAGGTAAATCAAATGATGAAGGTAATGCTTTTGTTGCTGCTACCGATAGTAGTTCTGATGGTGCTGAGGTCCTTGTTGCTTTTGCTGGATGTGCAAATAATGGTGATGAATGGATTCTCGATTCTGCTGCTTCTTTTCACATATGCATTAATAGAGATTTGTTCATTACTTATGATTCTCTTCATGGAGGTTCTGTTCAGATTATTGGTATTGGATCTGTTCAAATTAAAATGCATGATGGTATTATCAGAACCTTGACAGATGTGAGGCATATTCCAGATATGAAAAAGAATCTTATTTCTTTGAGTACTCTTGGTGGTAAAGGGTACAAATTCTCCGGTGGAGATGGAGTTTTGAAAGTGTCAAAAGGTTCTCTTATTGTGATGAAAGGTGATTTGAAATATGCCAATCTATACCGTCTTCGTGGTGGTACTACAATTACAGGTGATGCTGCTATAATTTTTAAATCATTATCGAATTCTGATGCTACTAGCCTTTGGCATATGCGTCTTGGGCATATGAGTGAGATTGGTTTGGCAGTACTGAGTAAGAAAGGACTTCTCGATGGGCATAGCATCAGCAAGTTGGATTTCTGTGAGCATTGTGTGTTTGGCAAACACAAGAGGGTGAAATTTAATACCTCGACTCATACAAGTAAAGGTATTCTTGATTATGTGCATTCTGATTTATGGGGACCATCTCGCAAGCCTTCTCTTGGTGATGCTTGTTATATATTGACCATTATTGATGATTATTCTAGAAAGGTATGACCATATTTTTTGAAAGATAAATCAGAAGCATTTTCTGCATTTAAAGAGTGGAAGACTATGGTTGAAAATCAAACTGAAAAGAAGGTTAAGAAGCTTCGTACTGATAATGGGATGGAATTCTGTTCTAAAGCATTTAATGAATATTGTAAATCTGAAGGAATTGTCACGCATTACACTGTTCCTTACACTCCTCAACAGAATGGTGTAGCTAAGCGTACGAATAGGACTATCATCTCTAAGGCCCATTTCATGTTGTCTAATGCTGATTTGCATAAGCGTTTTTGGGCTGAAGCTACTTCCACTGCTTGCTATCTTATTAATCGTTCACCTTCTATTGCCATTGATAAGAAAACTCTAATTGAGGTATGGTCTGGTTCTCTAGCTGATTATTCACAATTGAGAGTTTTTTGTTGTACTGATTATGCTCATGTTGATAATGGTAAATTGGAGCCTAGAGCTGTTAAGTGCATCTTTCTTGGTTATCAACCTGGTGTTAAAGGTTATAAATTGCGGAATCCACAAACTCATAAGGTTGTGATTAGTAGAAACGTTATCTTTAATGAATCTGCTATGTTATCTGACAACCTATCTACTAATGCTTCTCCTGATACTCCTGTTGAGAAACAAGAGAAAATAAGTTTCGAGGTGGAGCATTTTATTAATGTTGATACACCAGTTAATGATGATAATGTTGCTGTCCAAGATGCACCTATTATTGATAATTTGCCAATTGTTGATGATATACATGTTGTTGAGCATTCTTCTCCAGTTGTGCAGCCTCCACAACGTTCTATTGCAGCTGATAGGGCCAAAAGAGGTCATAAACCACTTAAAAGGTTAATTGAAGAATGCAATATTGCTTATGCTTTGAGTGTTGCAGAAGAGATTGAAGGTAGTGCAGAACCTTCTAATTATTCTGAGGCTATTACTTCTGCTGATTGCAACAATTGGATGGCCGCTATGCAAGATGAGATGGAGTCACTTGGAAATAATGGTACTTGGGATCTAGTAAATTTACCCAAGGATAAAAAGACTGTTCGTTGCAAATGGATTTTCAAATGAAAGGAAGGTATCTCTCCAAGTGAGCCAGCAAGGTATAAAGCAAGGTTGGTTGCTAAAGGTTATAGCCAGATTCCATGTATTGATTTTAATGATGTCTTTTCCCCAGTTGTGAAGCATAGTTCTATTCGTACATTACTTAGTATTGTTGCTATGCATGATTATGAACTTGAGCAATTAGATGTTAAAATTGCATTTTTACATGGAGAGTTAGAAGAGGACATTTACATGGACCAACCTGAAGGTTTTGTTGTTCCTGGAAAAGAAAACCTTGTTTGTAAATTGAAGAAATCTCTTTATGGCTTGAAGCAATCTCCTAGACAATGGTACAAGAGATTTGACTCATTTATGCTCTCTCATGGTTTTAAGCGGTCTGATTATGCTAGTTGTGTCTATTTGAAGACAGTTAACGGTTCAGCTATTTATTTGCTTCTTTATGTTGATGATATGTTGATTGCTGCAAAAGATAAATCAGAAATAGTAAAATTGAAGGCTCGGTTAAATAAAGAATTTGAGATGAAGGACTTGGGTGCAGCTAAGAAAATTCTTGGTGTGGAAATTATTAGAGATAGAAAATCTGGTATGTTATACCTCAGTCAGCGAGGTTATATTGAAAAGGTTCTTCGTCGTTTTAACATGATGTAAAACCAGTGAGTATTCCATTAGCTGCACATTTCAGATTATCTTCAGCTTTATGTCCAGAGTCAGATGATGATATTGAGTACATGTCTAGAATTCCATATTCGAGTGCAGTTGGTTCACTTATGTATGTCATGGTTTGTTCTCGTCCTGATTTATCTCATGCATTGAGTGTTGTCAATAGATACATGGCTAATCCGGGCAAAGAGCATTGGAGGGCAGTTCAGTGGATTTTCAGATATCTGCGTGGTACTTCTAGTGCTTGTTTGCAGTTTGGAAAATCTAGAGATGGACTTGTTGGTTATGTTGATTCTGATTATGCTGGTGATTTGAATAAGAGGAGATCTCTCACAGGTTATGTGTTCACTATTGGTGGTTGTGCTGTTAGTTGGAAAGCAAGTTTGCAGGCTACTGTTGCTTTGTCCGCTACTGAAGCTGAGTATATGGCTGTTTTTGAAGCTTGTAAAGAAGCTATTTGGTTGAGAGGTTTATACTCTGAACTTTGCGGGATTTCTTCTTGCATTACTATTTATTGTGATAGTCAAAGTGCTATTTGCCTTACTAAAGATCAGATGTTTCATGAAAGAACAAAACACATTGACGTGAGATTTAAAGTATGCAAGATAAGTACTCATGATAATCCTGCTGATATGATGACTAAGCCTGTTCCTACAGCTAAGTTTGAGCTTTGCTCAAATTTAGTTGGTGTGAAAGTTTAAGTCCTAGTGACTTTTGGCGCCGGTGATTATTTATTATTGAAGTGAGTTCATTAATGATACTTCATTCCCTACAAGATGGAATTCGTCTCAAGGTGCAGTTTGTTGAATATGATCCGAATTATAATGTGAGTCTTGTAGGGACGCCTGTAGGGCCCACAGTTTGGGTTATGTGTTTAGCGGATTTGTTTCCGTATTGGACTGCAGTCAGTTTAGTCCGCCTATATATACATCTTGTAAGCCGCACGGGAAGAGTTGACTCATTGTATTCCCTGCGTTGTAACTCTCCCATTATAGTGAAGATCGCCGGTTGGCGTCCGTGGTTTTTTCCCGCAAGGGTTTTCCACGTTAAAAACGTGTCTCGTGTTCGATTTGTTTTCGCATTACTTGATAACAATAACAAGGACTTCGGTCCCTTTTCCTGCAAGTGTTTTTCTGTGAACTTGGCCCGTGCGGATCGATGCACGTGGTTCTTCCAATTTCCATAGATCTTGTATTTTTCTCAATTCTGGGAGTTGCATAGTAAATAGTAAAGACAATGGTACTATGGAACGTGCCAAACCAATTAGGCCTTGTTTAGTTTCAAAAAGCAACTCCCAAATTCACTATGTAAAAAGAAGATTTCTCGTCACATCAAAATGTCATAACATGCATGAAGTACTAAATGTAGATGAAATCAAAAACTAATTGCACCGTTTTGTTGTACTCTGCGAGACGAACATTTTAAGCCTAATTAATCAATTTTTGGATAATTTTTCGTATATACAAACGAAATGCTACATTGACTCTCAAATTTGGGATAAACAAGGCCTTAATGCACGGCGGAAAATGGTTGCGACTCTCGGTCTGCAGACCTTCAAATCTCATTTTCGTTGGTTCAGTAAAAGAACTACGCCGATTGGGACAATTTAGGGGTCAAGTTAGATGTGAACTAGTGCAAAAAAAAGCAACAAAAGGAAGCAAAATATTCTGAGTTTGTGACGGTCGATTCTTTGGAGTCTATACTATATCATTGTATAATGGAAAAGGTTCAAATTAATATTTGTTATTTTGTTGTCGTATTTTGATAGTCTAGTAGGGCCCATTTTATAGTTTGGCACAGGGCCTCGGTTTATGCCGGCGCGGCCCTGACAGTAATAAACTAAGTATCCACGGACCTGAATTAGAAGCTGTACGAGCATAAACCAAGCATCATATTTTTTTTCCCTCATACATGAAGTTTTGAGAGGCTGCTAATCAACAACAACAGTATACATAATGGCATAATGCACTAACAACTACCACGGTGAACAAGCATTTTCGTCAAGCCACTACCTACAATCTCTCTCATTCAGCAAATTTCACTCCACAGATTTATCAACATTATAATTTGTTATGTTTAGTCGTTCAAAAAATTCCATTCCCGCTAGCAGCCATCTGTTGTTGTTTTTGTTGGCAGTCGTCTGTCTGAAAGGCCTCTGCTGGCTTGTTTTGAGGCACATCATGGCCTGCTCCTCTGGCAATGGCTATTGTGTGTCCAGCAACATATTTGAAGTTGTATTTAACTTTCAGTAACCTACTTAGGTTCAGTATCAAATGAACATTGCAAAATATTTGAAGTTGTATCTTAACTTTTGTAAAGATTGCCAAAGTATATAGATATTGTAGCTTAGGTTTTTGCAAGATGGTCAACCTGATTAATTATTTAGCTACATACTACCACGGTTGCCACTGTGACTTGACAGGAAGACCAAGAACTTTCAGATGAAATAACTGGAACCCTACCATCCAAATATCGGCTGTAAGATAAGAAATAGAAAAAAACATAAATACTAAATAACCAGGATCTAGCTATTACTTGCAACAATCTGATCAGTTTCAAAACTCAAATGAGCATAAGAACAGGTCCTGAATGCAGTTGTGGCAGTTAAAAAATTCAGTAAGTCAGCTGTAAGTGAAGGCAGGCTGCTAAGCAATAAAAAAACAAATTTTAGTTAAAACATGAAGAAAGATTGACAAATAAAAGTAATGGCGATTAGAATAGTTCCACTCTTCCCGGTTTCTATAGTATTATAACTGTTGCTCTCTTGCTCTAATTTCAAAGTAAAACAAGTGTAGGAGCTAAATCTGTAGACCCAAACTCTAAGTCCAGTGTTGACAAGCTTCGAGTAAATAAGACCAACAGTAAAGACGCTGTACTCATAGTTCTTGAAAACAGAGTAACTGTAAAGAATCATATGAAAATAAGTTGTCAACATGTCATGTTCAGTATCCAAAATTCCAAATTGTTAGAAATTCTCATGTACATGAGCTTGAACTAGGTGATAGAACACTGAACACAAGAAGTTGTGCTGCTGGATCAAGAACCCCAGTTGGCTGCATCTCTACATTTATATGCAAAGGAGCTTCAAGTACACAGTACAAAAGGTTAGTGCCAAACTGCTACGGCTACCATGAGGTCATGCCCTCATGTACATGCAGCATGGCTAACTACCACTACTCCACTTGTCAGGCATGCTAGTATTTCCATGGCAAGGATCCATAGATAAACTAGAGATAAAATCAAATAGCATTACGAATGCATCACAAGGAAGCTCAAGCAAATATGTCACCTGCAGATGCCCCATCTTCTGTCCTTGATCAATCCACTGATGTTCGCAAGAAGTGATGTTTGTGGCTTTATGCATCCATCCTGTTCAAGTAGTCTTCAGTGTGGGTTGAGTAGCATGGATCGTATCCCAAGTAGATCCTTAATCTTTTGAACTTCTTCTGAGAAAATGCGCAATCAGTTATCTTCAGTTGCTTCGTTCATTTTCAATGTTCATCCTGCTGCTGATAAAAGTTATTAAACTCTGTAAAAAAAATTAACCCAATTGAACTTGTAATTAGTATTACCCTGGCATCTGTTTCTACTGTTCTGTCAGAAGTAGATGAAAGTGCTGATTCGCTAGGATTGCACTAAGGTGTGTATACGTTGATGAAGGTATCAATCTTACTATCATACTGCGCGCATACAAGGTTCATCGCATGACGACAATCCTTAGTAAAGTAATGGAGTCTGAGTGGCAAACATTTTTTACACTCTCATAAAGTTGATTGGAGATCACCGAGTGGCACACAGTAATCAACTAGCCTCTTTGTATCAAACTATCACAGTAATCATCAGTCTCATCGGATTACCGAACTGTCAAAGGTAGGTGTTTGTTAGTGATTAAATATGTCAGAGTATTTGGCAGAACTGCTGTGTGGAACCTATGCCTTCAGCTGATAGAAGTGCATATGAATTATTCAAGGAGTAAAATACGTGGTCGGTCCTCAAATTTCTCCGTTTACTTACTTAGGTCCGTTTATGTTACTTAGGTCTTTGTACTCTCAAATTGCATGTCTCCCTAAACTTGGCCTCGAGTATCATTTAGGTCTTAATACTCTCAAAATGTAGATTTGTCCCCCTAAACTTGGCTAAAGTAAAATTCACTTTATTATACTATAATTAAATGATATCAATAAAAAAAGTTTTATCTATTTAATTAGGATGCTTAAGAGTATAGGACCTAAATGACACCCGAAGCCAAATTTATGAGTGTGGACCTGTATTTTGAGAGTATAGGGACATATATGATACCCAAGACAAAGTTTAGAGAGTCAAAAATAAGCAATTTGAGAGTACAGATACCTAAGTGACACAGCTAGACAAATTTAAGGACCGATTGTGCACTTTACTCAGAAAAATAATGCCAAAGAAGCTACTGATTACTCATTTGTAGATGCGTGAGAAGTCTAAAAGTTTATTCTCCTAACAGTAAAACATTAACTTAAGGGTATTTATAAAAATGATTTTAAAAAGAATGTTTTTAGTATTTTGCTTTTTCTCAACTGCAAAGAATAAAAAGAGATGGTTTCTGAATCCTTACACTCAGTCCGTTAAGATTGACATGTTGATTTGTTCCAGGGTGATTGTCTCGACTCTTCTCACTGCGAGATGATTTTTAGTCTTGGACCTCACTATTACTGATCTGATACGGCGAGGAACTCTGGAGGTTTATTAGATGCAAAGACGATTACAAGGGCAACAGAGCAAGGTCTCCCTCCCGTGGAGGAGATCTTTGCTCTATCTTTGCCTAAGACCCTCCAAATCAAAACCCTTCAGCTTATATAACGCTGCCATTACAATCTGACTAACCCCATGAAATCTAGCTATCCTCAGCAGCAACCTGCGGGGCCGGCATAGCCGGCTCTTCACGTGGACGCCGGTGATATGTCTGACCCACAAAGGCGTCCACAACACCCCCTCCCCTCCTTAGGAAACAGCTCGTCCTCGAGCTGGAAATCCGGATAGGCCTGAGCAAACTCCTCCACCGTCTCCCCAGTAGCGTCAGAAGCAGGGCGGCTGACACATTGAACATTCACCTGCCAAACCCCTCGGTTCAAACGAGCACGCTTTCATCAGTTCCTGGGCACGCAGCCGGCGTTCACGGATGTCCACCGGGAACGTGTCATGGTCAGTCAGCTGCCGATCCACCACCGGCACCTTGGACAACCCCGGCTCATAGGACATGAGCGTAGGCGGGGGACGACCATACACCACCCCGAACGGAGTAGTCTTCAGGGCAGATTGGTAGGAGGTGTTGTAACAGTATTCAGCCCACGGCAGCCAACGAATCCAACTCTTTGGGCGATCACCGGCGAGGCAGCGGAGATAGACCCCGAGAATGCGATTTGTAACCTCCGACTGCCCGTCTGTCTGTGGGTCAAAGTCCGTGCTCTAGCGTAGCTGTACCCCCACAAGCTGGAACAACTCGGACCAGAACGTGCTCGTGAAAACCGGATCATGATCACTCACAATGGAACAGGGAAGCCATGCAGACGCACAATGTTGTCGAAGAAGGCGCAGGCAACCGAAACCGCCATGTAAGGGTAGCCCAACGCGATGAAGTGGGTGTACTTGGAGAAGCGGTCGATGACGGTGAGTACCACATATTTGTCGCCCGTGCGTGGGAAGCCCTCAACGAAGTCCATGACGATATCAGCCTATATCGAGCTCGGAACGTCCAGGGGTTGTAGCAGCCCAGCCGGATGAAGGTGTTTAGTCTTGTTGCGCTGGCAAACCGTGCACCCCTTGATGTAGTCGCGCACGAGCTTCGATACGTGGGGTTGAAGAAGGACGCACAGAGGCAGATGCAGCATTTTTTTAGACGCCCTCATGTCCAGCGTCGTGGGCCGTCTCCAAGATCTAGGGCCACAGTGAGGACGACAATGGAATGAAAACACGCCCATCATAGAGGACGAACCCCCGTCCACAACAGACTAAGCCACGGTGGCCAAGCCCTTAGCAATTTGTTCCTTGGCCGTGGCGATCTCGATGAGGAACTCTGAAGAGGTTTTATTATATGCAAAGACGATACAAGGGAAACACAACACCTCCCATGGAGATCTTTGCTCTATCTTTTCCTAAAACCCTCCAAATCTAAACCCTTCAGCTTATATAACGCTGCCATTACAATCTGACTAACTAACCCTTTAAAAAAGAGTCAAATGCATCATTAGTATACAAACTTGGCGAGTGGGTGCATTTAGGTATATCATCTCTAATTGCTCATTTAGGAGCAACAACTTGGCATGTTGGTGCAAATAAGTCACTACAATGATAAATAGCCAAAAAAAACTGCCACGTAGGCAACGTCATTTTTTTTGCAAAAGTCCTTACTCATTATGCAATTTAGGTTAGTTTAGTAGTATCTTTTTAGATTTTGTTTGTAGCATCTTTTATACAATAATATTGTAATTTTTTAAAAAAATTATATTATACAAAAATATTTATTTTTTGCGAGGTGAAATAAAATAATAGGCGCAGATAAGTCACCACGATGATAAATAGCTAAAAAAACTGACACGTAGGCAGTGTCATTTTTTTTTGCAAAAGTCCTGCCTCATGCAATTTAGGTTAGTTTATAAGTATCTTTTTAGATTTTGTTTGTAGCATTTTTTAGACAATAATATTGTAATTTTTTTAAAAATATTATATTATATAAAAAATATTTATTTTTGGTGAGGTGAAATAAAATAATATAACGAACACGATATATATTTGGCGTCGACCGAATGCATCCTATAAGCATAAAAATTAACTTTTTGATTCCTAGCTCGCTTTGCAGTCCCTGCCTCTATCAAAGTTTGAATGGTAATATAAATCCTCAAATTGTTGTGTTGTTTTGAAATATTGTTAATCATATATTAGTGTCATAAAAATTTGATGTTTGTTGGAACCGGTATATGTCAAAATGAGTCCTAATAAACAATAAAATAACATCAAATGTACACATATGTTGCATACATGGTGTTTTTTTGCCCACGTATCATGTCGGTGACCTATTTACACTCATATACCAAGTTGTTGCTTCTATATGAGCAATTAGAAAGATTATGTATCTAAACGCACTCACTCGCCAAGTTTGTGTATTAATGATGCATTTAACTCCTTAAAAAATTGTCTCAAAAAAGAACTAATCCCTTAAATCTAGCTATCCTCAGCGATATGTCTGGCCCACAAAGACGTCCACAACATGATCATATTTGACTTTTTCAGCATCAAACAAAATAGAATAATTTCAATTCCAATAAGTCGGTTGTATTTATTAACAGAATAATCCTCCGTGAACTTGATTGAGGACCTAACAAATACAGTCGCATTATATCTCTGGTGTGGGGACCAAAGACTAGAGAAAAGATCTGCATTTTTGCATCTTTTTGGCTAATGCCTTTTGACTAGAGAAAAGTGGACAGTGGAACGCTAGGATTTATTTCTATTTCGCATGCTGACGCCACTGATCATTTGGTTTCCTGGCTAAGGGGCTAGCCAGGCCCACATAGTGCACCATTGGTCAAATTGGATGACTGGCTAGGCCCTTAGCCAGTCTCCAGGCGGCCAAAAGGCCTAGTACGGCCTGCATAGCCGAAAACGTGAGAGAGTTGTGTTTCCGGCTCCACGGGGCCAGGGTGTTATGGAAGACCAGGGCGCCGAATAGATGCAAGTATTTTGGTTGGCTCATGCTAGCTGCATCGAAGATGCTGGACGGCGGAAAGACGGAAGCGGCACCAACTTCAGGACGACGACACTTATGTGTTGTGTGACCAGGGAAGTGAAACAATCACACACTTGCTTATTGGTTGCTCCTACTCGCGGGAGGTATGGTTGCAGATATTGCAGAGATGGCATTTACCCGCCAAAAAAAAAAGAGATGGCATTGGCAGCATTTGTGTTCGGCGCCGGCTGAGGATTCACTGTCTGATTGGTGGCTGCGTTCTAGAAAGAGCTTGTCTAGCGTAGCGAGGAAATCCTTCGACTCCTTGGTGTTGCTGACGGCCTGGATGATCTGAAAGGAGCGCAATTCGCGGACCGTTGAGGGTGTTCATCTGCCGGCAAGCCAACTGGTGACGCGGATCGTAGAGGAGGCTAACGCTTGGTCACGGGCAGGATGTGCCGTTTTGTCGAATTTAGAACAGAATGATGCAGGTCGCCAATAGGTGCTATGAGATGCAAACCTTTTGTATTATCTACCATGGCCTGTAACTTCTCTCTCTCTTAATGAAATATGTGCCCACGCATGTTCGTGAAAAAAAGTTGTGTTTCCGGCTTGTGCAGTCTGCACAAAGCCTCCACGGGCCAAGGCGCTGGTTTAAGTAACCTACCATGATTCACCGCTGAGTGTTCGGCGTCCATCAACACCGCCCCCTCTGCTCACCTTGCAACATCAGCGCCCATGCTACTGCCTCACCGCCGGACGTACCGCCGGACGTACCGCCGCCGCTGCATACCCTGCCTTGCCCACTCTGCCTCGTTGTACGCCAACACGTCGGATTGCTCGGATTTGGAGCTGGTAGCGGTGTACTGCTGCTCGGATTGCATAAGTCTGGCTTGAGCTAGCCATGCACAACTTGTTGCCAGGTTTAAGTCAAGCCAAGTAACCAGGCACACCCTAAGAAGATCAAGGTGTCCTCGGCTGCATCAGTTTAGAATTTAAGTTAAGAAGCAAGAGCAACTTAAACATGACATTTGTTCATGAGATTCAATACCCGACGGAGTGATCATTGTTGTTTTCTAGGTGAGAGGAGCCATTTGTGTATGACAAGCCAGCTACAGCAGGTGACTCCAAGAACAGCACAATGGCCTCTAATGATCTGATGAAAGATGAGTAACAGACAACGGGCAACTTATCACCAATAGTACGTCCAATAGGACACCTCGAATTCTTGTTTCTTAATCTTTTTAATATAGAAGATATGATACTTGTTTATCACAGTTACTATGTTGCACTGGCACATACATGCGCGTGCACCACTGCACAAGCCACAGAACACGCTTCTTTTGTACGGAGTATGCCTATAAGCACACACCCTCTACCATAAGCAACAACTTAAAATGCTACGTAAAACACTAATATGTTCAAATATGTGGCCATCCGCCCATTCCTAGTGGGTATAGTCCAATGCGGAATTGTGGCTTCATAGTACGAGTGCCTAAGGAGCTTCGTAAAAGTTTCCACACCTTAACTTTGCTGGTGGCATGGAGCCTATATAGAAGAAATTCAGAAAAGTAATAGCAGGGTTTTCAA
This sequence comes from Echinochloa phyllopogon, assembly GCA_033239725.1. Classification (NCBI taxonomy): domain Eukaryota; kingdom Viridiplantae; phylum Streptophyta; class Magnoliopsida; order Poales; family Poaceae; genus Echinochloa; species Echinochloa phyllopogon. The sequence continues at coordinate 18,142,205 of BTCW01000014.1, forward strand.
CCGATCGGCATTACAACTGATAGCGCTGGTGCAGCAAATTTGCAGGGAAACCTTCTTAATCTTATCGTGGTCACCGTGAGGGATCAATATGTGTTGTTTTACCCTATTTTATCTTTTTCTCTCTCTGGGGTTCTCGAGCTGTAATGAATTTTTCTTTTTCTTTTAATAAAATGCGTGCAAAGTATATTTGAATTATAGTCCGATCGAGTTTTGTTAACTAAAAGGATAGAGAAAAAGCCGAAAAAGAACTATTACTGTGCATAAGCCAGCTAGACAACAAAAGCAGTCTTGAGGTAGTTTGACACTAGCGTGAGCATGGTGTAAAGTTACTGTGGAGACATTAAATATTGTGAATCGGCCTCTCTCCTTGTTTAGTTCCCAACTTTAGGGGGGCAAAGTTGAGACTTTGTTATAAATGCGGCATTGTAGCATTTCGTTTGTATTTGTGAATAATTGTTCAAAAATTAATTAATTAGGCTCAAAATGTTCGTCTCACAAAGTACAACAAAACTGTGCAATAGTTTTTGATTTCATCTACATTTTAGTACTTCATGCATGTACCGACATTTTGATGTGATGGAAATCTTCTTTTTTATAGTGAAATTTGGGGGTGAAATTTAGGAACTAAACAAGGCCCTAACTAATATTCAGTGCTGGTCTTTATTTGAAGCAATCTCGGCAACACATAGCCCAATTTTTATTTCAGAAGGCACTAGCTACAAAGTGCTTTTGGTCGCTTTCTAGAGAAGTGCTCCTCTGTGAACTCACATTGACCCCATGATATTGGTTTTGTGAAAGAGAGTAAAGTCCATTTTACCCCCTTGATATTGTCACAAAATCTAAAAGACCCCCCTAATCTACAAAACCGGATATCATACACCCCTCGTATACTTCAAAGTAGTTTTGAAGGTGGTTTTGGCCTTTTTTTACTTCAAAACAAATCTAACAAACATAATAGAGATTTTTAAATCAAAAAAATTATCATTAGATATCCAAAAATATCGAGAAAATTTCTATTGATATATTGGGATACGAGGAACTTAAATAAAATAATTGAAGCTTGTGAGAATATCTCTGAAAGCTTCTAAAAATTGGATTTAACCCTTGTAAAATAGAAAAAAATTTAGAAAAATCTAGAAAAGTCCTAGATCATTACATTCAGTGTCTAAATGGATTTTAATAACTTTACATAATAAAACATGACATGCAACCAACATGAATGTAACACACATTGATCCTTGTTGCATTCATGTTGGCTGCATTAATTATGGATTAGTCTTGTATTTTCATTGTTGCAAGTTCTCAAGATGAATTTAGACATCCATTAGAATATGTTGGAAAATTTTATATATTTATATTGATATTTTTTCTATTATTTTAGTGTAGAACCCCAATTTTAGAAGCTTTTAGATACATTTTTATGAGCTCAAAATATTTTATTTTGGTTCTTCACATCCCAATATATCACTAGGATTTTTCTGGACGTTTTTAGAGGCATAAAGATAATTTTTGTGATTTATAAACCTATCTTGTATTTATCATATTTCTTTTTCAACTTAAAAATATTGAAACCACCTTCAAAACCACTTTACATTATTCAAGGGGGTAATTTGTCCGGTTTTAAAGAGTTTGGGGTGTATGATGTCCGATTTTTGAGATGAGGGGGTCTTTTAGATTCCGTAACAAGATCTCGGGAGTAAAATGGACTTTACTCTTTATGAAATGAGGTGAATATAAATCTCTCCATGCAGTGAGATTTATCATAATTTTCAGGATTGGTTTTTGGCATATACTCATTTGTTACTGCACCATTGCATAGCAAACGATGGTCTAAGGGGTGTTTCGATCCCACCTACTAAAATTTAGTCATATCATATTGGAGGTAAGAATATTAGTTCTATCACATCAAATGTAAGAATACTAATTAAAAATATTAAATATAAATTAATTAAAAACTCATTAAATAAACAAGGGTTAATTTACGAGATGAATATATTTAGTCTAATTAGTCCATGATTAGACAATGCATTGCTACGATAATTAATTATAGTTTAATTATGGTTGTTAGGTTTGTCTCGCGAAATAGACATGAGTTCATGTTAATGCGTGTAATTATCATTTATTTATGAGACTAAGCTTCCTTGTTTAGATCCCAAAATTGGGAGCCAAATTTTGGTCTTTTGGAGTGCGTGCGCTACTGTAGCATTTCGTTTGTATGTGTGAAAAATTGTCTAAAAATTGATTAATTAGACTCAAAATGTTCGTCTCGTAGAGTACAACAAAACTGTGCAATTAGTTTTTGATTTTATTTACATTTAGTACTCTATGCATGCTATGACATTTTAATGCGATGGGAATCTTCTTTTTACATAGTGAACTTTGGGGGTGAAATTTGGGATCTAAGCGAGGGCTTAGATCCAAACACTCCAGAATATGCAGCAGCAGCCGAGCCAATAAATGCGCAAGCGTGTGAATTGGGTGCGACCTGCGACGTGACGAGAGATTTTTGAGAAATGTCATTTTCCTTGGTCCAGCAAAAGCACTCCGACATCTTTGAGGTCAGATTATTGTAAGCAGAGACCAAATGGAACTGCAATTTCTTGAGTTTTCAGAAGTTTGGGCTGACAACCCCGATCAGATTTATTTAGCATAAAGACGAATCTCGGAGCGACCCAAGAGATTTTTCAGTATGAGTCATTTTTATCACGATGGCAAGATTCAGAACAAAGCATCCACAGACCTGAATTAGAAGCTACAAGCATAAAGCAAGCCTCATGTTTTGTTCACTCATACATCAAGCTCTGGGAGGCTCTTAACCCAACATTAGCAGTATGAACTAGCAACTACCACGATGAACACTGGAGACTCAAAAGTTTTAGCAGCTACAAAGACCTACCCACAGATGACAGATGTCCTAAAGCTACAACCATTTACCGACGACCTGCCAGGGAATTGTTATTTTCCATCTTTTCTAAGCACCCTCCACAAGGTCACATATCAACGACATGGGCCGAGCGACTATCGCTTCGATGGTGGCCTCCCATCATCATCGTCATCACCATCATCATCTCCGTCATCTTCGTCATCGCCTGACCTCTTCCTCTTTGCAGAGGATTGTGCCTTCACAGAATCCTCACCATCATCGGGGTCATCTTCTTCATCAATCTCCTCATCCTCCCCACCATCGCCATTTTCCTCTGGCTCAAAGTCGCTGGAGTGCTCTTCATCTTCAGCTCGACCAAGGGGCTGGACCAGATACTCGGTTCCCAGCTCCTCCTGCAAAATTTCAACAACCACTGTAAGTCCAAGGATATCTAAGCAATCAGCTTATCTTTTTTCTAAAAATAAACCAAACAAAACCCTTCTGTAAAATACAGAGTAAGTTTGTGGGATCAGACTGACGTGCAATTTTTCATCATACACATAAATCCATAAGAGGATATCTGAACTGAATTGTTCATCACTTCCCAAATACAGCACAACAGAAGTAAATCATACAGATATGCCTAAATTGCTCTTTCTACAGGAGCAACAAAGCAAAAAGAAAAAACATGGGAACCCCCAACTAGATTCAACAAAAGATGCGTGCATGTGTTAGACTCAGATCTACAGATTATGGGATCAGACTGACGTGCAAGGTATAATCAAGAGGTAGATAACATTTATCAACCCTCAGAAACAACCTCTGGAATATGTTCTCCTCATTTCCCAACAAGAGCATGGAGGATAAGATACACTCATTCTTTGAGCACATATCCTAAAGCACTGGATAGCAACAACTTTTTCCATTTGACCAGAAAACAGTCCACATGAAACAAGGCTTTATTTTTCAAAAGGGGGAAGTGCTTTAGATCAGAACGGCAGATCAGTTTTTTGCAGCACTGGGAGAGCTCTTGGCTCATCCTCAGAAACAGCCTCTGATAGATGTCATCACCTCCAAACACACAGCACAAACTACAATAACATATTACTGAGTTTCCAATTGTGCAGATTTACCAAAACAAACAAAGATATATGGACTTTTGGATAGTTATGCTAAAACAGTAAGACCGTATCCCTCAGTGAAAACATGTATCAATATGCAAGAAGTGCTTTTGATCAGAACAGCAAATCAGTTTTTTGCAACACTGGGAGAGCCTTGGCTCACCTCAGAAACAGCCTCTGATAAGAATCATCATCTCCAAAAAGCACATGATTGAGCCCAAAGTAAACACAAACAAATAATTTCTAGTTTTTGCAGTGCCATAGATCTACAGAGACTACTTTGGCAAACGTTTATAAATAGTTAGATCTACTGCAGCCGATTTGTTCATAGTCAAATTTCCAAACATAAGCTGAAAGCATTAGCAAATCGCATGGAAGCATCCCCATATTTAGAGTCAGATACTTAAAACATGATCCTAGAAAAAAAATAGCCTTGCTACATGGCACAATATACATGAACACGCAAAATCAGGCGTGAGCCGAAATTCTTTTTGTCCATTGAAACAAAAATAAACAGAAAAAAAACAGGGGAGGATGTACTGTTCTGCCCTTGGACTATTTTGGGAAACCAGATGGGCCTCTGATGGGCTACACACCACAGACCACACAAGGCAGGACAAGTGGATAAGCCAAGTAAAACCCCCGCATCTTTTCATGGCAACTGCTAACAACCAGCCAGTGAAAGGACAGGCAAACGGTGCGCGGCAGGGTATAATCCCCAGATCTAAACGAACACAAAAGCCGAAAAAGAACTCACCTTTGCTCAAAAAAAAAGAACTCGCAGAATTGGGGGAAATTCTTTTTCAAGAACAGATCCGGTTATCTAGGCCTTACAACGACATGGTTACTCTCCAGATCTAAAGGCTTGCTAATTTTTGCAATAAGAAAGTAAACAGAGCGAGATTTTTTAACCTAAAGCGGCCGAAAACGCACTCGCTTGCGGAAAAACGTAAGAATTAAACAGCTGCATCTTTTCTGGGAAGAAAATGCTACAAAAATTTGTTGTTTCATGAAAGGAGCAAGATGGATCCGAGGTATTTTTGAGGAACCAAGCGCGCGACAGAATAATCAACAAAAAAAAGATGCAAACAGAGGCACAGTGCACAGATCTATCAGTACGGGACGAGGCTAATACTATATTAACAAGAAAAAACTGATGATAAAGATTGAAATTTTACGAAATCAAGAAGGGAATTATACCTCCTGCTCGTCTTCACCGTCGACCTCGTCGTCGTCGTCGTCATCGTCGTCGTCGTCGTCGTCGTCGTCGCCACCCTCTGCCTCCCCGCCGTCCTCGTCGTCGTCCTCGTCTGAGATCTCCACGACCCCAGCCGCCTCTTTGTCCTCCCCCTCCACCTCCTCTTCGTCATCCTCCTCCTCGCCCTCTCCGTCGTCGTCCTCGTCACCGTCTTCCTCCCCATCGGCCGCCTCCTCCCCGTCTTCCTCCCCATCGACCGCCTCCTCCCCGCCTTCCTCCTCGACCTCCTCTCCCCCATCCTCGCCGTCCACCACCTCCTCCACCTCGACGGCCTCCTCCGCTTTCTTGGCCGCAGCTGCCTTCTTGCGGGCCATCTCCGCCGCACGCTCGTCCGCCTCTACCTCTACCGCCGGCTTCATGACAAATTCTTGCGGCGAGATAGGATTTGTTTAGGTTGGTGTTCTGGGGTGGAAATTGGTGCAAAATTTGGGCGAATTTGTAAGCGGGCGGGCACGAACAGGGGGCGGGGAGGGCTGGGTTTGGGCAGATGGGCTCCGGACAATCGCGACCGTCCGGTACAAGAACAGGCACGCGGATCGGTGACGTGGCAGTCAATCGGACGGCCATGAGGGATTTGTTCGTCGGGTGTGGTGGAGTCGGGACGGGTTGGGACTTGGAGAACGGCTAGGGCTGAGGTCAGCGTGGGGAAAGATTCTATTTTTCCCACGGCAAAAAATACGGCAGTATATTTTGCGGTCCTGATGTATTCTGCATGTGGGCCTGGCACCATACAGTTATACTTGTACTCTGTGTCTCCTCCCGATTATATAAATTATTGTTGCTCAAAATTAACTTTGAGCATCAACTTATGCTGTTGTACGCGTATGAATTTTTGGAAAAGCGCAGTATTCTGAATATATATTTGAAGGAAAACATATTGTATGATATGTGCAATATAGGTCATGGATGTACTATGACCCTCAAAGATGTAATATTTTATTGAAAGGAGTTTTTTTTTTGCGAAGAGAGCAATTTACTTCTTTTATATTTTAAATCTTTTTATTTGATATAGCCCAATTTTGGGCGTAAAATAATTTAGAGTTTTAGAAAATATTCTTTGGAAAGGCAAACTGTGGGGGAGTTCCTCATGGAACAAACTATATTAAAGAACGATAACAATGGGTGAGATACTTACAAAGGGGTGAGATACTTACGAGGGCGAGGGCACAGGCATGGGAGAGAAGAGTGCGGGGCACTCAAATTATAGTTTTGCAGAAAAAATGTTCTTGAAAGGCATAAGATGTTTGGATAGAATATACCTTGTATTTTTAACAGAGAAACTCTAGTTCAAACTTTTGTCTTGCACGCCCCACGCTTATAAAACTACTATATTTCCTTATACGGTACTACTAGTGCCCGAACGTCTGATAACTTGTTTTTTATCGGATGTTTCATTGCAACATTATAAATTACCTACTGCAACACAGATTACTACTTGCAACATAAAAGAAACATACATAGAAATAGGTAGGACACTACTACTTGCAACATAAAAGAAACATACATAGAAATAGGTAGGACACTAGATTCTGGAAGAGTAAATTCCCACCGCAACATGCAAATCATGTTGCATGCAACATCCATTAAAACTAACAACATGCAGAAACAAAGCTTGCAACATCAATATTTACCCTTTGCAACATGAGGATGCAAGTAGGAAGAATCTCGATGCAGAGTTGCATGAGCTTTGGCAACAGAGAAAGATGATTTATTTTTGTGTGAATTGAGATAGCGGAGATAGAAAATACCATATGCGGTATGAGATTGTGAATTTCTCACGAGGAAAAAAAGGTGAGGAGCGGTGGTATTTATGGGGCTGGTAAAGCAGCATGTTCGATACGTCGGATGCTCAGATCTAAGCATTATCGTTTTTATACTATGGTTTTTGAAACAAGGATTCTCTAAATATGCTTTGACAATTGCATTTGTTGTGAATTTGTGCATACAAACATAGAAAATGGCAAGTGTTCAAGGAGCGGTTAAGAAGTGCAATGCAGTTGGAAAAAAGATGAAGGCAAAAATATGAGTCTAGCATGCTTATCATGTCGTTGATTATGCTCAAGCAAAGTTTCTCTCTGGTTTGTTTCTGTCAAAAAGTTTCTAGCTAAGACTGAAAGTACTAAATTTGGGTTCATAAATATACATATTAATAGTTAATTTGATGCACTTATAATTTAAATATATGTCATTACTATTCGCGATATTTTGACAGTGACATTATAAATTAACAAGCATATGAGATATGCCATTACTTAGCCTTTGATGCATTTCTCAAATTTGAATCAAATTGCCCCTATCTTCTTAGTCCCCTCCTCTCTCTATTGTTCTAAGTTCCATCTTTGGACGAGTTGTCTCCTATCCAAGCTCTAGTCCATGGCCAAGCTACACTCCATGGCATATCCATGGAAAATCAACATTGGCTAAGGGGTTCGATGCACAACCCCCTTTTCCCTCCCTCCCCGCCCCTACCTAAATATCTCAACATTTTGCTCTAGCTCCCATTGCACCTTCGTCGCTCGTTGCCTAGCACATCTGACCCTCGTCATCTCCGATCTCTTTCACTTAGATCTTAAGGTGGAACTGATTCATGATAAGCTTTGCGATAGAGACTTCCATTAGACAATTGGAGAGAGCAACCACGAGCAAGCATCACTACATTGATCTTGGAGCTCTTCCTTTAATGCCTCGCATCGTTCCTCCCCATCTTCGTTCTTCCTCCTTGATGACGTGTAGCAGCAGCCAACATATAAAGATGAACAGAGAGCAGCAACACATTAGTGAGTCAGCGGCAGCTCATGTATGGGTGAGTGGCACATCGAGCGCAAAAGGGCAACATAGTGAGTGTGAGTGGGCGACCCATGGGTGTCGGTGTGGATAGAGAGGGCGGTAAGGAGGAGAGAGGGCGGTAAGGAGGAAAACATGGGTAATTTGATCCAATTTTTTTGGAGAGAAATAAAAGATAGCATATCTTATATATATGCTTGTAAAATTATAATGACACAATTACAAATAATTGAATACTAATTGTATATTTTTAAATTGCTCGAATTGTAATAGCATGAATCAAATTAAATTATAGAGAGTAATTGCGTCTGTGGTATCTACAAGCTTCTCTCATACCTAGGGAGATTTCGGTGGGAACTACAATTGATAGTTTGTTTCTTGAAAACAATAGAACTGGTAGTAATAGGGTCAAGCTAAGTATAAAATATCAACCCCAAGCAATTGACACCATAGAGTCCTGCGATGGTTTTTAGACTTTTATGTTCTATATTCATTTCCTTTTGCATTTTGTCTCATTGTGTTGTTGTTACGCAACTTCCTACGGTCAACACACAAGAGTGCTTTAACCAAGTTGAAGAATACAATTTACAACTTTCGTGAAAGAAAGTAAAATGCACAATTGCGTTAATTAAAGAGAAAAGGGAACATCATTTATAAAACACTTGGTCCATTGCAATGGATTTTTGTTAGTGCGTGTGTGTTTGGTTTGGAGACAAGATTTTTTTTAGATAATGTATAATTGTTCCGGCTTCAACCTCCTCTTTGGGAGGATGATTAGTCTAAATTTATTACAGATAGTAGTAGCATAGCTACACTAGCACTAAGTTTTAAGACAAATTGAAGTTACTCAAAAACTAATCCACAAACTAAAGGGCCATCCATTTGAACTAAAGAAGCGCAATCTCCAAGGAGCGACATGCGGCCACCAAGAACTCCTGGTCGCATTCATTTCACTGTAACTTAGCCCAGAATTGGAGCCAATATGTTCTCCCTGAATAGTACCTCTTTTATGAGGGGCTCCTCGAGATTCTTCCGAGCTTTAAGCTTGGCAGCCCTCTCCGGTGAGTATTGGTCATTTATTGTTGCGTTTCTCTTGCTGATACGGGACGGGGTGTTCTTCTCATTGGCAATGACGTGTAGTTGTTCCTCTGTTTGTGCGCGCGCTGACTGGTGTTCTGTTAACCATGGACGACACAGGGGTAGTTGTCCAAGAGTTATTTCCATCAACACATGGAGTGCTACAACCGGCACTTGTTTGCCATTGTCCCGAATGGAATTTCCAGCACCGGGTAAAGATCCGTCATCATTGGTTCCCTTACCAGTGACCAAATTATCATGACTACCCAGCTGATGTTTATTCTTTTCTCCCTCCTGATTTTCTTTTTCCTTTTCACCTTTACCACTGCCATCATTTTCAGGGTCAATGTCCATGTTAATTGGTACAGGATTGTTTGCTAATCCTTCATTCTCTACTCTGAACTGTAGCTCATATACATATTCCCCGATGACCACCTGGACCAAGTCCGGGATAAGCTCGGGATCAAGTACTGCTACACGTATCCTAGCGATGCCATACTGTTTCGTAAATCTCATGTCCACCATCTTAGTTACTCCCAGAACGGAACCAACTGCCCAGATGATAGGGACCTCATATCTTAATTCCTTAGATAATCGTCGGAATTGCACCCAACATTTTGGGATCTCATACTTGTAGACATCTGCATCTTTCTTTTCATGCACTTCCATTTTTGCTTTAACACTTTTTGTTTCCACCGTTCCCCACAACACCATGCGCGTAAGTTCGGCCCATGATGGGAATGTGGTTGTGAACAGATTTTCTCCTTTTTCCTCTATGATCCAGTTCTTACTTCCCTGTAGCAGCCTCTCAAGCTCCACTGCGATGTTCACCGCAGTGAAAGAGCCCTCAATAACTTGCATCAGGGCAGCTTTTGATTCTTGTTGTGATTTCGGTTTACTATTGTACGGGATATAGTAAAAACCCAAACCATCCACAGCATACCCACACAAGCTAGCTGTTTGCTTTAGCGCTTTTGCTTGCGGACAAGCCTTGGTGACATGCGTATGTATCAGTAACGCATAAGTCACAGCTAATTTTGGAAGTACATTCAGTATTGACATGACCCTTTGTTAGACATCTATAGCAGTAGGGCTTATTTTTACCTCCCGCTCTTGCTACTCCTTGAGCCGAAGATTCGCTTTCATGCTGCACGTCGTTGCCTTTGTGAGTTGTTTCAGCCCCTTCAGGACCCTTTCCTGTTGTCTTGTGCGCAACAGGAACATCAACCTCCACCTTGTCAGAGTTCAGGTCTGATCGGTGCTGATTAGCGCCAGCACGACCACCCTGGCCTCTCCCTCCGTGTTCCGCCCCACGTCCGTTGTAGCCACCGCACCCGGGATTGTGGCCTCCATTGCCAGAACCCCGACCGTTGTAGCCGTCGCTTCCACCGCCGCCAATGTTATGACCACCACCACCATGGCCACCGCGTCCACGGTATCCCCCGCGTTGCCCACGGTAACCATGGCGTAGGTGGCCTCTTCCTCCGTATCCACCTCGCCCTCCATCATATCTAGGGTTGAACCCTGGGTGGAATCCGGAATTATACCTGGTAGAATTTGGTCCCTGGCCATTCCCGACCCAGTAACCTGGACCACCGCCTCGAGGTGCAGCTTGCTGGTTCGCCCCTCCATGCACATTGCCGCCAGCCATGTTCTGGGTGTTCACGTTGCTAGCGCCGCCGCCCGTGCGAACTACTTCCCCGTAAGAGCGATTGCAAAGCGATGTGTGTGCCGGCCGGCCCTTGCTAGGTTTTCTGTTAGTTCCCGTTCTGGAGAACAAGGCCACTAGGCCTGGAGTCAGCCTAAACCAGCGCCCAGGCCCAATAGGCACCAATGTTGGTCCCACAGTGTTATGTGATGACGGTGGATTTGAAGCTACTACATCCGTAGATATCACATCTGTTACCGCATCATTATGGGCCTCTGATTCAAAATTCGAAAACTGAATGTTGGCCGAACCCTTCCCCTGCCGATCAGTGCGTTTCCGGGCATCTCCGGCGATCACCGACGATAGGCCCGCTGAATTATATAGGTAGCTAGGATGGGATTTCTTTGAAACCTTGGCATTGAGCGGTGCGTCTCCAAGAGTACGTACAGGAGACACCCTTGGAGGAGGGAGCGGCCCTTGCCATGGGCGCCCCTTCAAACTTCGCTGTGTCATGTAGTCCAAGATCTTCTTGGCTAATGGTGCCTTTTGAATTGGTAACATACCTCGTGATGATGTTGCCGTCAGTTCTTCCTCTGCCTGCATCAATTCTGATATTGAGAAGCCGGCCTTTCTCGCCTCCGAGATGAACTCCGGTGTCGACATGGCTTCCCCGTCCACGCCGCCTGCCTCCTGGATCGACGCCTCATCGTCATCTAACGACTCGCCGTCTGAAACTCTGGTGACCAGAACCTTGACGTCAAAGGCTCCACTCCATGGCAGGGAGAAGGCCTCCCTGAAGCCTCGACAGCTATTGCCACCGCCTCCGAGAGGGCCCTCCTCACCTTGCAGCACTCTTCATCAGTGTACTCCCGGTTCCCTGGCCCGACCTCCACTTGCTCCCTGCGTCTTGCCGCCAGCGCGCCGGGCGCCAGCGTCATCCGCCGACGCCGCGGTGGCATTGATCAGCCGGCCACCGAGCCGTCGCCGTGCGCAAGGCTCACTACTTAAGTACCTAGGGCGGTCATATATTCGTTTGGCATGCTTAGAAACACTAAGATTCGTTTGGCATGCTTTGGGTTTGGAGACAAGATAGGATATGATGGTCTCGTCCCTATTTTTTGGATGAAATCGTCCCGTTTCGTGTTTGGTTAAGAGGGACAAATTCGTTCGAGTTTTTTGTTTGGTACGAGGGATTGAGAGTATGAGATGGATGACACTTTTAACATCGTTAGATACACTACTTGGTGGGCCCACTATCATCCTCGGCAAGTTTTTCCCTTTTCCCTTTTTGGCTTATCCACATGCCAACGAGGCCGCCCACGCCATGCTCGCCCACCTCGCAGCCTCATTGCCCGCGAGCCGCCGCCGCCCGCGGCCTCCCTACCTCCTCGTGGCGTCCGCTCGTTTTGAGCGGATGGATCCATCCCGCATAATGAGGGAATATTCCTCTTTAGGGATGGATCCGTCCCACTCGCCCCTAAACTAAACACTACGAAAAAAGATGGACTCATCCCGTCTCACATCGTTCCCCAAATCAAACACACGCTACAAGAATTACACTCAAATAACAAATTAATGAGCGCAAAGCTTTCGCGGACAGTCCTAGCCATGTACGCTTCTGAGATTAGCTTATACAAACAAAAATTAGGTAGGATAAGTCGTCGGAGCCACACCATACTCGCTGAACATATTTTTAATCTCATCTCAATGTATACTTTTCTGATACCGTTAGGATTCTTTTGGTACATTTGGCCAAAACTTCACACCAATAAGCCGTACTGAACTTCGACTCAAATTTCTGGCGTAGCCGCGGCCGTCCAGAACATGCCATGCACGTTCAATCCTGGTGATTTGACCCAAAAAAAAGATCGTGGAAATGCTTGTGTGGGTGGCTGCCATCGGAAATATGCGTTTTAAAAAGCCTTTTTTAATGATACGAGTTCTAAAACACTTTAAGAGATAATTTTTACAATAATCTAGCTCTAGCATACGACTTATAATACGAATGACCCCACACATCATCACATAGGCCTGGTTTAGATCCCAAATTTAGGAGGTTAAATTTGGGAGTATAATGTCACTTCGTAATCATTGTGTCAATGTAGCATTTCGTTTGTATTTATAAAAAATTGTCCAAACATTGATTAATTAGGCTCAAAATGTTCGTCTCGTAAAGTACAACAAAACTGTGCAATTAGTTTTTGATTTCATCTATATTTAGTACTCCATGTATGTTATGACATTTTGATGGGATGTGAATCTTCTTTTTCATAGTGAATTTAGGGGTGCAAATTTGGGATCTAAACAAGGCCATAACCTCAGAGTATGTGTATGACACTGTATTTTAATTAAAAGATAACCCTTCTTTCTTCTATTATAAAATATAAGAAATTATTTTAGGAACTAGCTGAAAATAAACCACGGAAGAAGGCCTACAGAGAAATTGATGCAAAATATCACACTAATAATCACATTAACAATACTAGTGTACTCAAAAAAAAATACTAGTGGATCGATACGAGGCGTCATGTTCGATTGGTTGGTGATAGGTGGCTGTGCTGATTTACGCTGAGAGAAAAAATACTGCTGACCGGTGTCCGACGTTGATTTGTGGTGAGAGAAAAAGTACAGGTGCCTGATAACGAACACGGCTGATGCGAACTTGCGGTGTTGCGCGCAGGATCCGGAAGCAGCTGATTTCAGGTGGGATCTTCTGCGGCGCCATCGGTCTTCTCTATCTGGCCAAGAGTCGAGCGACACATGGTGGGCTACAGAGATCCCTTGCGTCGGAGGATCGGCGCCCCGGCCCAACGAGATGCTGCCCGTCCAGTACTACCGCTCTAGTCCAGCTAGGGTTTGAAGCATTCAATTCAATGGGCGTGGATTTTGCATTTACGCCCTCCACGAAGGCCCCGTTCCGCTCCGGGTCCATCGGCGTGGAAGAGGACGGAACGGAACGGCGCGGGGCCGGGGCCACACGGGCGCGCGAGGCCGGGGCATATTCCGCCGCGGTGGTCACGCCTCACGTGTCGCCCTCTAGACGATATCATTTTTCTATACTGGAGACAAAGGAGGCCGTTTAGTGTGATTCGATCAGGATTATTGTAATCGCACGCTCTGTAAACTTGGTTCTACCAAAGCAGGTTTGGGAAATATTTTTCTATTAAATAATGTTGTACTAACTACGTGCACGGTTACTCTATTTTTTCTTTATAATAATCTTTGAATAAATAAATGTTAACCAAGCACAGTTTCGCATTGTCTTCAAGTCACCGGCAAAATAATTGTTTCGTAATGAACTGTTTAAGATTTTTGGTCGAATAGTAATTCATGATCGTGTGCTGCTTTATGCTGTCTGTTTAAAATACTCCTGTTCAGTGAAAAAGAATGATTCATTTTTATAATTTTTTGGACTGCTCGGTTTTATTTGTTGAAATTAGTACTGAATTACACCCAACTAACTGAGACAGTTAATATTCTTTTTCGTAAGATGGACATGTATCTGCCCCCGTTTTAGGGCGGATGGATGTATCTCCAACATTGACCTGCAAATATTTAATTCAATCGTTTTTGAACAAATATTATCTATCTTGTGTCAGTTTTTTTTTCTTTTTGGGTTAGGGCCACAGCCACCCGTGCACTTCTCCTCAGTGGGCCTGATGGGTTGAAGAGCCTAATACAAGATCTGTATACTGGGCCTTCCCCTTTGTACCAATTTGCTTTAAGACAATAGTCGAGCCCATTGATGGTTCCTTTGCAGGCCCTAATGACCTTTTTTGGGCTTTGGGACATGGATTCCCAAACTATGAACACTTCCACATCCTGTAGGCCGTGGAGGAAAACCAAGGCACATACATGCATGTCCTGCAGTGTGTATGCGTTCCTTATGCTATTTATAATGTAGAACATTCTCACCAACAAACAGTTCAATTAATTTGATGATTAGAGTCTATCCAATTGCCGGATATATATGTGATAATTCTAACGCTAAAAATTAACATGTAAACTTCAAAATACGGCTCCAATTAGTAATTAAGATATTTTTTGAGATAAAATGTCTAATAATACGGCCCCAATTTACCTGTTTTAACAACTACTACTCAATATTAGCTGATACTTTGATTTGGAAAAAATGTCTAATAATTTAGATTCTATTAATCTTGTATATAGTTTAGCGTTTCTAATCCCAAAAGGACAAAAGATAAACCGGATGGACAACTCCACGACCCTATGTGGACACACGCGTTATCTTCCACCGTCCACTACTGCTTTAAGATTCGTGCTACCGGCCTCTCTCTTCTCCCCACGCTGCGCCTCGCCCGCCCCGCTCGCCGCCCCGCCGACCCGCTGCCACACACGCCGCCCCGCCGCTGCAGCACCCGCTCCCGCCCGTCCCCCTCGGCAGCGGCATGTGCGGCACGACATGTGCGGCAGCGGCGCGGCGGAGAGGCACGGCGGAGCAGCGGGTCGGCGGCGGCACGTCGGAGCGGCATCTCGGCGCGGCGGAGCAGCGGGTCTCGGCGGCGGCGGGGCGGGGCGGGGAGCGGCGGGGGCGGGTGCGGCGGCATCTCGACAGCGGCGGCGGCGGGGCGGGGAGCGGCGGCGGCGGGTACAACGGCATCTTAGCAGCAGCGGCGGCGGGGCGGCGGCGCGCAGGCGGGGAGGAGGGGGAGGGCGGCAGTGGGAATCGCGAAGGCGTCCGCGCCGCACGATAAGATGGACGAGCAGGTGTTCACAGCTTGATGTAGGCCAACCTGGACCATGCATGGCTCCTGCACTTTATGATTACCTTTAGATTTTTGGCTTATTACCAGTTAGGCTTGGAAAATAATCACATATTTCATTCATTGTCTATTGTGTTTTGATGTTTGGAGCCTCCTTTAATTGTTTCAGCATAAGTTCTGCCACTGCTCGGATGAGTGCTGCGTGCAATTTGCTCAATGATCGAAGGTGTGCGCTGTGCTGTTTAATTTCATCTATTGAAGGAGCTATTTATGCCTGTTAATAATTCGATGCAAGTTCACTATTTTACACAATAGCTAGCGTATATAGTTTCTCTCAATGTGTGATAGAGTCATGGAATGACTCCGATCCGCTTATCGTGGTCTAAATTTAATTTGAGCAGACTGTTCTTTAGTACCTTTTTTACACGCGTATGAGCACTTCTTGACTTCGTGTGGTACAAATCTAGTGGAAAACCAGTGCACATGCATGTGTCCTGTAGCGGTGTGTATGCATTCCCTCTAATGCTATATTTACAAATTACAATGCAGAATTTTCTCGGCAACAAACAGTTCAATTAATGGGATGGCCTTGTTAGAACATGCATGGCCTACGGCGACCAAACTTTTTACATATACGTACGGCCGATTATATTATTGGATCCTGACGATGAACTCTCAGATATTTAGCTCGTAGTTTAGAAATTTATGTCTGTGTAACACCCTGCCCTCCACGAGCCGCCCCGCACAGCCCTTCCGAGGGGCGCGCACGCGTACACATAGCACCCTGCTTACACTTTCGTCCTCGCTTCGTGTAAAAGGGTTAACCCGAAGGTGCTATGGCTGGAAGACAAGGGCTTATAAGTTGTCTCCACCCTTGCTAAACTAGCAATGTGGCACTGAACATGTGCATCCCGCACTAATGGGCCACTACCGGGCCATACAAACTGGGCCGGGTGTGACATACACCCCCCCTCAAAGAACCCGACGTCCTCGTCGGCGCACGACCGTACGTCCAGTGCCGGCGCCATAGTCCATGCCGTATGCCCTACCCGGGCCATACGCGCCATGCGCCCTATGCCCGCACACTGCGCCCGTACGCGCAACCGCGAGGGTCCTCGTCGGCGCAACTCACCCACACGGGCAAATGTCCAGGAACGTTCCGCCTTGGCGCACGACCGTACGTCCAGTGCCGGCGCCATAGTCCATGCCGTATGCCCTACCCGGGCCATACGCGCCATGCGCCCTATGCCCGCACACTGCGCCCGTACGCGCAACCGCGAGGGTCCTCGTCGGCGCAACTCACCCACACGGGCAAATGTCCAGGAACGTTCCCCCTTGGCGCACGACCGTACGTCCAGTGCCGGCGCCATAGTCCATGCCGTATGCCCTACCCGGGCCATACGCGCCATGCGCCCTATGCCCGCACACTGACCCGTACGCGCAACCGCGAGGGTCGGCTCTGATACCATTCGTAACACCCTGCCCTCCACGAGCCGCCCCGCACAGCCCTTCCGAGGGGCGCGCACGCGTACACATAGCACCCTGCTTACACTTTCGTCCTCGCTTCGTGTAAAAGGGTTAACCCGAAGGTGCTATGGCTGGAAGACAAGGGCTTATAAGTTGTCTCCACCCTTGCTAAACTAGCAATGTGGCACTGAACATGTGCATCCCGCACTAATGGGCCACTACCGGGCCATACAAACTGGGCCGGGTGTGACAGTCTGGCAAACAAATATATGTGTATGATCTCCAAATCAATTTTAATCTTAATCCCCCTAAACACATTTACTTACATATACAGGCAAAGAATCCCATCTCACATGCATACAGCTGCTCGCAGTTGTCCTAAATCTATATACTATGTTCGTGTGTGTATATGTTCGTGTGTGTGTCTATATATATATATACACACACACACGAACAAATATCGCCGATCCCACGCACTCAATACTCAACAAAGCAATGATTTGCACCCAGCCGATCCACCACCCAAAGAACCGCCGTGCAACATGCACGAAAAGAAGAAAAGAGCGAAATGAATTCACATGACCCAGAGGAGGATAAAGACATATCAATAATCCTCCGGGTGATTTAGCGCGTGGACCATGACCTGCATCACCCTGACCTGCATCTGGAGGCGCATGATGTAGCCGGCGGCGTGCAGGAGGAGCTCCTCCAGCCGGCGGCCATCATCCACGACGCGCTCCCCGTCGCCGCCGCAGGCCGGCACGAGCCGCCTCAGCGCCTCCATCTTCCTCCTGATCACCATGACGCGCTGCTTCCTCGATGTGGCGCGTTTGCCGCCGCCGGCCGCGGCCTTCCTCCGCTTCATCGCCTTCATCAGCGTCGACCTCGTAGACGGCCTTCTCGACTTGAGGCGCCTTCTCGTCGCCGCCGGTGCAGCGCCGGCAACGCCGCCGCCACCGCAGCAAGCGTGAGCTGCCATATAGCTGGATCACAACACCCCAACGACCGGCAGAGCGATGATGAAGTAATAACAGCGCGAGATTAAGCGGAGCAATGGCTGCTGCTTATATATACATATAACATATATACGGAGGTACAGATTAGTAGATGGCGTGGCGATGTCAGCATGTGCGCGCGTAGTTGGTGGCAGTGGCGGCATAATCTGGATCGCTAATAAACTAGGATGACAAGTAGTAGCGTGCAGATATATCTGCCGCGTATGTAGAGCTGTGTGGATATGGCGAACAGCTAGCAGAACAGGGGAGCGCGCACGTAAAGAGATCGAGGGGCACGTTGGGCAGCGGTTTCTCTCTGTTCTGGCTGTGATCGGGAGCACACGATCCAGAGGGCCGGGTTTTGCTTGCTTGAGCTGTTCTCCTAACTCGAGGCCACATGCCGCCACATGCGCCCGCTCTCTCTCTCTATCTATCTATCTATCTATCTGACGGCTCATTTCACGCAACATGCAGCACGCAGCAGCCGGGCGGCCGTCGGCCGCACGCCACTCGTCGGCCACTCCGGCGGCCGAGAGAGGAGAGAGCATATGCGCATGCGAGCGCCCTCCTTTTTCCTCGTCGAAACGCGCTGTCGGATTCGCGACGCCACTGGGGCTCCGATCCTCGCGCCTTCGACGTGTCCTGGGGCCCCCGGTGGCCGTGGCTCGTGGCATATGATCGATAGATGGATTATCGACTGCCGCCGGCATGATTAAGAGAAATATGTAGACGCCGGTTGCTTAATTTGGCGATCGTGGCCGCATGAGGGATAGTGTGGCAACAATCTCCTACCTTCACATGGCAAAGTTCCCACCATCCATCCGTATTTTGGTCTCTCAATCCTTTGGAGAGAAGTGGGACGGAGTGGCCACGCCGTTCAAGTGGGAGAGCCCGTCTCCTTGATTTAGAAAGATGGGATGGTTCCAGATTTAGAGGGTATATATATATTCTTTTACAGGGATGACTCTGTCCCACTAGTTTACGAACCAAACACGTAAAATTAATGGAATCAACTTGTCCCGTCTCGTCCCGTTCTTAAAACCAAACACACCCTTTGAGTTCGCGAGCACTCATGTTTTACCATTGAGTTCCCATTTAATTAAATTCTATCAAAAAAGAATCCAGCTAGCCTCCTTTCAAATGCCAAAACCATGAAAAACCCTTAATACCCATTCTATTTAAATTATTAAAAAATCTAAATTATTATCTTAAGTATGGTCAGAGTTCGGATAAGCACGTAAATTATTTTTAAAAAAATATTAATTCAACAACTCCACAATTGTGTCAATTGGTCCGATCTGTTTGTTCATAAGATTTGTCTTTTTGTTTTTCAATGCACAAGTGAAATTTTAAGTAGAAATCTTGCGGCTGGATAGTAGACATCATAAATTATTTTTTAAAAATATTTTTCACGGTTATTTTCAAATGATTTTGTATAGCTACAATTAATTTATTGTTAGATGTTGACGGGTACCCACACCCGGGATAAACACAAGGAAGGGGGAAGCACTAAGGACAAAGTCACCCGGCTGAGAGTAGACCGCGTGCCAATATGACCCGTGGCGCACTCCTGACTGCCCGAACAGCCGCCCGGCTTGAAGCCACGTGGCGCAACCCCAACAAACCAGGCGCCTGACCGGCCTGAGGCCACATGGCGTAACCCTGACCGACCAGGTGCCCAACTGGGCTGAGGCCACATGGCGTAACCCCGACCGACTAGACTGGCCCCGATCCACGTGGCTCGATCCCGACCGATCAGGCACCCGACTGTGCCCCCCGCCTCTTCGTCCAGAGTGGGTGCGTGATGAGAAGACTTAAATGTGAAGCGTCCCCTCAAAAGAGAAGACTTAAATGTGAAACAAAATATCAGTCCCAGTAGGCTGATACATATTTATCACAACAGATGGTTCATTATCGTACAAACCGTCGCGGTAGTGGGCACTCGAGCACCACTATCACTAAGGCTAGAAACAAGGCTATAAGCCAAACAATGATGCAAACTAATTCATCATCAGGGAGTTGCGCCATGCGGGTCTTCAAGCCGGTGGCCCCTAACACATAGGCAAGGCTGGGTGCAGAACAAACCTCTACACAACGTCCTCAGGCATGAAGTCTGGGTCTTCCGCTGTAACAATATTAAGCAGGGGTGAGTACAAATGTACTCAGCAAGTTCGACCGCACCCATGGAGGGGGATATAAACAGGTACATGCACATGATATAATCAAGGACAAGTTTCAGTTCATTTGTAGAAAGGCTAAGTTTTACACATGCAAGAGTTTGCTTTATAAAAGAGTTTTCGCAAACATTTCTTTCTAGGTGCATAAATAAATACAGCTGTTTGACTCACACATAGTCCAAGATTTTAACGCTACCGGACTCCCCGTTCGTCGTAGCCACTGCCAAAGTCTTTCAAAACAACTCACGCCACAAATCATTTCCAAACCGAAGGACTAGTGAAGTGAGCAAGCTGTAACTCGCCCAATACCGTGGACACGGCTACCTGAATAGATTTTAACTCTACAGAGGTGTACATAACCACAAGTAGGGTACCGAAACACGAACACCTTAGTGCCGGTGCGGATCCATCAAAGCCATTACTCACCATAGCTAACCTGACTAGTCACCACAGAACAACTAGGGGGTCAGCAACCTGCCAACGAGGTTCTACCCAGGGGCATAACTTCACATAGATCGTATCCCCGCCTCCATGGTTTTCCGCTGCTCACCAGCACACCTGACAACTAAGAGCTTAACTAGTGGGATTTACGCTAAGCCATTGCCACATACAACGGTCGAGTAGTGGTACTGTAAAATGGGATAGGCAAGATGACACATCAACATCATCCAAAACTTTGACAAGACGGACATCTCCCACCATACTCAACCACACAGGTTCGAGCTCACCTCGGCATTTCACACAGGAAACACCGTCCGTTTTATCCCACACTGATATCATTTTATTCACCAAAACCCACTCTTCCTTTTCAAAGCACACACACCATTGTTTTTGTAAACACAAAGTGATTGTAGTAGGGAATATAATGGTAACCAAGTCCTAAGCCTTTCTAGCAGTGATTAACATACAAACAGAGCTACGTCATATTTAGACATTAATCTAGGTTGTCAAGGAAACAATCATAACAATCAAGAAATGGCTATCCAACCAGGGTTTAGCAATAAATCATGCAAGTTTTATAAAGTAGGCTAATAGGTAGTATTTATAAAACTAGGACCAAAATATGCATCAAAGGATGGGATTGAACTTGCCGTTCTAAAAACCCTCGGGGAGTTCCTGCCCGGGGTACTAGTCTTCGGGCTCCTGCTCGTAACACTGCTCCTCCTCGAGTCCTTCCTCGTTCACAACATGATCTACGACGCACACACAAACAAGCACACAAATAAAGAAAAGAAAATAAAGTTTTTCTATTGAGCTCAGAGAGGGAAAACAGAGAGTGAAAGGAAAACAATGAAGGAAGGATCATTTTTGGGAATGTGCTGAATAGCTTGGCGGAAATATAGTGGGAAGGTGTGTGGTAAAGTTTGGGATCGATTTGGATTAAAATGACGTGTTAGCGAATAGGAGGGCACTTAATTAGGAGCTGGGCTGATTCGATAGAGTTCATTATACTCTAGGACTAAACTGAAAGATTCCAGGGCCTATATGAGATGGTTTTATAATGCTGGAGGGACCTATTTGTAAATACAAGAAGGTGGTGGTGTTTAGGAATAAAAAGGAGGGATATACATAGAGTTTAGGGATTGTTTTGAAAGAACGAGGACCCGTTTGCAATCATTTCAAAGGGCAGGGGCTACTGGCGAAGCCACCAGAGAGGGTGAGGAACAGGGTTTGGATGGCGGATTGATTAAGGGAGAGGGTAGGGGTTTTTTTAGAAAATGACCGGCTCCTTCTTTCTCAAGCTCAAACAGAGGAGGGGGAGGGGAGCGCGGCTGGCGGCGACAGCCGACAAGCTCGTCGATGCCTCGGGCAACCACGGCGGCCGGGGACAGGGGGAAAGCGATGGGGGGGGGGTCAAGGTAACCTATCCCCATCCTCACCTCGGGAGGAGATGGCCTAGGGCGAGCTGCCCACAGGAGGGGGCAAGCGGCGGGGGCAACCGGCGGCGGCGATGGTGTAGGCGGCGGCACTGCGGCGGGCGGGAGGAGTGATCTGGGCGTCCGATAGGCTTGGGGTGCAGGGAAGTGTGCCACAATGACCTATTTATAGGCCGGGGGTAAGGGAGAGGGGGTGACCCACGGTGTGGCCCGTCGGGTGGCATAGGAAGCCCGCCATTAATGGCGGTGGCATCGTCGGCGAGACTGGCGGCACGAGCAGAGCGCTGGTGTGGTGTTGTTGTGTGTCCCGGTGCGCGTGTCGCGATGCGGCATGCGTGCGGCGCAGGAGACGCGACGACGGGCAGTGCGGTGGGACGCTGTGGCGGAGCAGTGGCGTGGGCTGGCGTGCGCGCATCGGGCGGGCAGCGCAGCGACGGAGCGCGCGGCGGTTGGCGTGGCACACGTTGCGCGTGCACGAGCAGTGCGGGCATGCACAAGGGCGGTGTGGCGCAGCGGTGAGCGGCGTGGTCTTGCATGTGGGGTGGTGGCGCATGCGTGAGGCCAGCAGTGGGGCGCGCGGCTGGGAAAGGGGTGGGCGGCACAACGGTGGCGATGCGGCAGCGGCAGGAGCACGTGGTGGGACCGGGGAGCAGCGGGGAGTGAGGAAGCAGGTGGCGGGTGAGGCCGGCGACGGGGGAAACGACGGTTCGAGTGGGAGTGGGGCCGAGCCGGGTAGAAAGGAAGAAGGGATAAGAAGGAAAGGAAAGGAAAGAAAAGGAGAAAGGAAAAAGAAAGAAAAGAGAGAGAGAGAGAGAGGGGGGGGAGAGAGCGAGAGAGAGAGATTCGCGGCGGAATGCCGGTGACGGTCGAGCGTGAACGTTCGACCCGAGAACGGGCTGTGCGGTATGGGATGGCCAGACGGGAAAAAGGAGGAAAAGGTTCGGGTTGGAAGAAGGGAGCTCAGGCGGTAAAAATGATGTTGAAAACAAATTTTATCGGGTGATTTATTTAGCGATTTAACTTGAGATAAAAACGCAGGCGTTACAAACCTACCCCACTTAAAAGGAACCTCGTCCTCGAGATTCGGCTGGTTCCTAAAGAGGTGATGGAATTCCTTTTTCAGAGCGTCTTCGCGTTCCCATGTAGCTTCTTCTACTCCGTGTCTGCTCCATTGTACTATGCAAATCCGTACTTCGGAGCTTCTCGTCCTTTTCGTGACGGTGTCCAAAATTTTGACAGGCACTTCCTGATACCGCAGATATGTCTGTAGGTCTAATTCTTCTACTGGCACGTGATCTGTTTCGGGTACCCTCAGGAAGCTCCTCAGTTGGAAGACATGGAACACCGGGTGTATGTCTGACATTGCTTCAGGTAGCTCCAATCGATAGGCTACTTTTCCAACCTTCTTCAGAACTTGGTACGGTCCAATGTACCGAGAGGCTAATTTTCCATGGACTTGAAATCTACGGGTCCCTTGAATGGCTGAAACCTTGAGATAGACGAAATCTCCTGGATTGAAACTTATTTCTCACATCTTCTTGTCTGTGTAGCTCTTCTGTCTGGACTGAGCTGCTTTCAGCTTCGCTCTTATCTCAGCTACTTTTTCTTCGGCTTCCTTTATAAGTGCGGGTCCCACCATGGCATGCTCTCCCACTTTTGACCACATCAGGGGGGTTCTGCACTTTCTCCCATAAAGTGTTTCAAAGGGCGACATTCCTAAACTTTCCTGATAACCGTTGTTGTATGAAAACTCAGCATAGGGTAAACTTTGTTCCCAATCTTTGCCATATGTAAGGACACATGCTCTCAACATATCTTCCATAATCTGATTTACCCTTTCTGTTTGACCATCGGTCTGTGGGTGATAAGTGGAGCTAAAATCCAACTTGGTGCCCATAGCTTTATGCAAACGTTTCCAAAACTTAGAGGTGAATTGAGTTCCTCGATCTGAAACAATTTTGCTGGGCACTCTATGTAATGGTGACCTCATTTAGTGCGCGGTAATCAACGCACATCCTCATACTTCCATCTTTCTTTTTAACAAAGAGCACTAGGCTCCCCATGGGGATGAGCTAGGCTTGATAAAACCACTCTGTTGTAGCTCCTCCAATTGTTTCTTTAATTCGGCTAGCTCAGAGGCCGCCATCCTATAGGGTCTCTTGGCTATAGGGGAGATTCCTGGGACAAGTTCAATAGTAAACTCTATGTCCCGATCTGGTGGCATTCCAGGTAGTTCTTTAGGGAAAACATCTGGGTACTCATTGACTACCGGAACTTCCTCCAGGGGTTTCACCTCCATATTAAAGACCATAGGGTCTGGTCCACTTCCCTTGGTGTGGCAGGTCACTTGAACTCCATATGTGTTGGTTAGGTGCACTATCTTATCAGCACATCCTATGAGACCATTGTGTTGGCTCAACCAATCCATTCCAAGGATCACATATATTCCTTTGGACTTAAGTACTACTAGGTCCGCTAAGAATTCTACCCTACTTAAAATGATCCGCACCCGGGAACAACCTAGTTGACACTGAATGTCACCCCTAGGTGTTCGGGTTAATAGGGGTGTTTTTAGTAGCACTGTAGGTATTTTGTGTTTTTTCTACAAAGCTTGACGATAGGAAAGAATGCGATGCTCCAGAATCAAATAATACCGTTGCCAAAACTGAACTGACTAGGAACTCACCGAGTACTACTCCTTGAGCTCCCTGAGCTTCTTGCGCGTCAATGTGGTTGACGCGGGCTCGTCCATAAGTCTGCCGGTTGTTGTTGATGCCGATGTTGTTGCTGCGAACAGGAACACGGTTGGCTCCAGATAGAGCTGGCTTAGGCCCATTCACTGAGTTGGAATAGGCTGACGCAACAGGCTTATTCTTCAGATATGGGCAGTTGGTGACGTAGTGCCCTGTCTCACGGCAGTTGAAGCAATATTTTGCATTATTGTTGCTGGCAGTAACTTGGCTGACGTTGCTCTGTGGGGGCTTCATGGTGTTCTGGCTCTTGAACCGGGTGTTAGGAGCTTGGGAGCATGTAGCTTGAGACCGTGTCCCATACTGCATAGGAGTCTTGGATCTAGGTGCAGCATAGTTGGAGTTCCTTGACTTATGGAAGCGGTCCTGCTGGCGGGCCTTGCTCTCCAGGAACTTGCGTTTGCTCTCCTTTCATTCATCTGCTTTGGCCCTTTCCGTGAGGATGGCCATGTTCATCAGAGTGTTGAAGTCTTTGTAGATCTGAGGGGTAAGTAGGGTCCGAAGTTCTGGATTCAGACCTTTCTTGAACATGTCCTGCTTCTTCTCATCCTTGTTGACTTCTTCTGGAGTATAGCGGGCTAGCTCCATGAACTATTGGATGCACTCTTCCACTGTCTTGTTTCCTTGCTGCAGTTCACAGAACTCATCTGCCTTGCGCTTCATGGTGGCTACGGGAATGCGGTAGTGACAGAACTCATCCACAAATTCCTTCCAGGTGATGGTGGATGCATCCTGGACAGCAGCACAATAATTCTCCCACCAGGATAAGGCAGTTCTAGTAAGCCGGTGAGTAGCCAAGAGGACTTTGTCACGATCTTCACACCCGAAGGGCTCGAGCTTCCTCTAGATCACTCGCAGCTAGTCATCTGCTTCCAAGGGGTTGCTGGATCCCCTATATGTGGGTGGCCTGGTTCTTAGGAAGAGTGTCAGCTTGTCATTCAAGTTCTGCTTACGGGGCTCTTGGCGTTTGAGGGTTTCGGCTATGGTTTGCATGAACAGGGTCTGATTGTGTATTGCTTGTGCCAGGTCAATGGGTGGAGGTGGGGGTGGAGCATGCTGCTCTCTTGTTTGACTTCCCTCTCCATTCCGATTTACTTCCTGTTCTGATCCAACATGTTCTTGTTCTCTTCCACCCTGCGGCCTTTCTCCACCGGGAGGGACGTTCACATGGCTCTATGAAGCCCTAGCACGCGTGTTTGTCATCTACAGGTTGAGTAGGACCTTTGTGCGATTGGGTTAAGGTGATGTTTTAAGTTATTTAATTCAGATTTTTGAAAAGACAGAATTCACCTTATGCCGACAAGCACACAGAAATAATAGGCACACACGAATACAAACAACCGGGGAAAGGTACAACACTTGGGGTCCAGACAAAACACACGCTACAAGGCGGGGTACAGGGCACAATAAGGGCGATACTGCTAGGGGTACAAGGGTTCTTCTAACTTCAGACCATGGAGACTTCATTCCCATGCGAACGCTTGATATTGGGCCTACTCGTAGGGAGAAACTTCTTCTGGGGCAGAGTGCTCTCCCAACGGAATGAGCAGTTCACGCTCTTGATCTCCTAGGGTTCCATTTCCCTAGGGTTGTCCGACAGCTTCTCCTTCTGCAGCTGTGGCTGACCTTGTGGAGTTCTTAGGTGGAGCTTGTGGGGTCCCAAAGAGTTCTCCCCATGCTATGACAGGTGTTCCAAGTAGGACATGATCCTCTCCTATTGTCGGGACGGGCGTTCCAATTCTTGTCCAGTCTTGTATATGCCGGTCCCGAGCCTACCTGAGACTCTCTTGGGTGATGGCTTCGCTGCTAATGGCAGCAGCGGTCCTGGCTTCAGCTTGAGCCACTCAGATTTGATGCATCCGTACTGCGAGTTCAGCTTGCTCGGCCTGATTAATTTGCTCACCCACGACACTGGCTTGCTCGTCAAAGAGTCGGTCCAGGGAGTTGAAGTAGGTGACCACTTGGTACAAGGGGTCCTCTTCTTGACGTCACCGTTACAAGTTCCTTATGCGGGCCTGCCAAATAGGAGTCCCGATGAGCGGGAGAAAAAACCTCATTGGTGCGGGGATGTGGTGTTCTTCAAAGACGCAACACATGTAGCAGAGTGCTTTCCTGACAGCCAAGGGATAGGTATCTTGGTACCTAAACCCTGTGGCGGTCACACGCCATGGCCCGATTGCGGGGTAGCAGTCGCTTTTGGCGACGGAAATGACCACTCTGCAGTGAAGGGTGCCATGTTGCTCGTATTCCCTGCTGTAGTCCTTGGGCGTTCTGGGACACCAAGGCTTTCCAAGGAACTGATCAAAAGGCTAGGGAGACCGGGCGCTTCCTGGCAAACACCCCGGGTCCATCCCTCCTCAGCCATCTAAAACAAGGTAAGGGAAACAAGTTTGGCATGAATATAAACTGAAATGCAGTCTTTATTTCACGACAAAGTTGGGTACATGGTGCATGGATACATCG
This sequence comes from Echinochloa phyllopogon, assembly GCA_033239725.1. Lineage (NCBI taxonomy): Eukaryota > Viridiplantae > Streptophyta > Magnoliopsida > Poales > Poaceae > Echinochloa > Echinochloa phyllopogon. Next base: position 18,169,409 of record BTCW01000014.1, read on the forward strand.
ATACTAAGATGGTAGCTCTAGTTTGGGTACAATAAACTCTACTCATGGGAACTCTCCCTCAACCCAGGTATGGTGCTTCTTCGGTGGAAGACAACGCTCAATACTTTTTCCTTAGTTTGTGTATCCGCATCTCGATGGGTTTCTTCAGGTTCTTCTTACATTAACTCAGCTTCTATCATGTGGAGCTCAATTTGCTCCATTTCTTGGGCGTAGGTTTGCCACTTAGTTTGGAGAGCGGCTAGGGAGCTTATAGCTTGTCCGGCTTTTATCCGTTGTTTCTCCATTTCCCGCTTCGCCTTTTCTGCCCTATGGATTTGGTGCTTCAGTTGTGCCGCCTGCTCATGGTACAACCGGTCCAATCCGTTGAGGTAGATAGCCAAATGAGAAACAGTGTCCTCCAGTTCCTCATCTCTTCCAAGGCTCCTCATCCGGGTGATCCACGCACGTCCTCTTCCTCTGGTGGGTGGGAAAAATCCCATCGGTTTCCCTTGGAGGTGTTGCTTGTAGAGCACGCGTAGGCATATCAGGGCTTTTCTAGTGGCCTTCTGGTAGGTATCCGGGACACAAAAGCCGGTGGTTGAGACGAACCAAGGTGCCACTTCAGGGTAGAGTGTGCTTTTCCCCACAAAGATCGTCATCTCACACCGACGGGTGCCTCGGTGGTCGTACTATCTGTAGGTGTACTCAGGTGTGTCCGTGACCCCGATGCGTTCTAGGCTAAGAAGCAATAACTTGGGGAGGCCAGGCTCTGCGGGGCAGATTCCGTCACTCCATCCTTCGTTAGCCATCTGGAACAGGGTAAGAGCAAACGTTAGTGTCGGTGTGGGGAAAAGTTTTAGGTAAGGAAGGATCTAAAGTAGAAGGCCCAGAAGAGGGTCCTAATCCTAGGGGCCAACCTATCGGCTCTTAATGGTGACGGGGACCAAAATTTGCTCAAAGGATGGGATTGAACTTGCCATTCTCAAAACCCTCGGGGAGTTCCTGCCTGGGGTACTGGTCTTCAGGCTCTTGCTCGTAACACTGCTCCTCCTCGAGTCCTTCCTGGTTCACAACGTGATCTACGGCGCGCACACAAACAAGCACACATATAAATAAAAGAAAATAAAGTTTTTTCTGCTGAGCTCAGAGAGGGAAAACAAAGAGTGAAAGGAAAACGGTGAAGGAAGGATCATTTTTGGGAATGTGCTGAATAGCTTGGCGGAAATATAGTGGGAAGATGTGTGGTAAAGTTTGGGATCGATTCGGATTAAAATGACGTGTTGTTAGCGAATAGGAGGGCACTTAATTAGGAGCTGGGCTGATTGGATAGAGTTCATTATACTCTAAGGCTAAACTGAAATTTTCTAGGGCCTATATGAGATGGTTTTATAATGCTAGAGGGACCTATTTGTAAATACAAGAAGGTGGTGGGGTTTAGGAATAAAAATGAGGGATATACATAGAGTTTAGGGAATGTTTTGAAAGAACGAGGACCTGTTTGCAATTATTTCAAAGGGCAGGGGCTCCTGGCGAAGCCACCAGAGAGGGAGAGGAATAGGGTTTGGATGGCGGGTTGATTAATGGAGAGGGTAGTGGTTTTTTTGGAAAATGACCGGCTCCTTCTTTCTCAAGCTCGAACAGAGGAGGGGGAGCGGAGCGCGGCCGGCGGTGACAGCCGACAAGCTCACCGGCGCCTCAGGCGACCACGGCGGCCGGGGATAGGGGGAAAAGTGACACGGGGGCAAGGGAAACCTATCCCCATCCTCACCTTGGGCGGAGATGGCCTAGGGCGAGCTGCCCACGGGCGGGGGCAAGCGGCTGCGACGATGGTGTAGGCGGCGGCACTGCAGCGGGCGGGAGGAGTGAGCTGGGCATCTGATAGGCTTTGGGTGTGGGGAAGAGTGCCACGACGGCCTATTTATAGGCTGAGGTAAGGGACATGGGGCGACCGGCGGTGTGGCCCATCGGGCGGCACAGAAAGCCCGCCATTAGTGGCGGTGGCGTCATCGGTGAGACTGGCGGCACGGGCAGAGCACTGGGGTGGTGTTGTTGTGTGTCGTGGTGTGCGTGTCGCGACGCGGCGTGCGTGTGGCGTAGGAGACGCGACGACGGGTGGCGCGGCGGGACGCTGTGGCGTGGGCCGGCGTGCGCGCGTCGGGCGGGGCAGCGCAGCGACAGATCGTGCGACGATTGGCATGGCACGCGTTGCGGGTGCGCGAGCAGTGTGGGCGTGCACGCAGGGTGGTGTGGCGCAGTGGTGAGCGGCGCAACCTTGCACGTGGGGTGGTGGCGCGTGCGTGAGGCCAGCGGCGGGACGCGTGATTGGGAAAGGGGTGGGCAGCACATCGGCGGCGACGCGGCAGCGGCGGGAGCATGTGGTGGGACTGGGGAGCAGCGGGGAGTGAGGAAGCAGGTGGCGGGTGAGGCCGGCGATGGGGGAAACGACGGCGCGAGTGGGAGTGGGGCCGAGCTTGGAAGAAAGGAAGAAGGGAGAAGATGGAAAGGAAAGGAAAGAAAAGGACAAAAGGAAAAGAAAGAAAGAAGAGAGAGAGAGAGAGAGAGAGAGAGAGAGAGATTCACGACGGAATGGCGGTGACGGTCGAGCAAGGACGTTCGACCCAAGAATGGGTGGTGCGGGATGGGTTGGACAGGCGGAAAAAAGAGGAAAAGGTTCGGGTTGGAAGACGGGAGCTCAGACAGTAAAAATGATTTTGAAAACAAATTTTATCGGGTGATTTAATTAGCGATTTAACTTGAGATAAAAATGGGGCGTTACACCAAACAAGGCCCCACACTTCGAGATAGTAACGGGATGCACACATTCGCGCTAACAATGCCAGGACCATAGTACGGGCCAACCCCCCAAGTCGCCTCCATTTGAGCCCGTGGGACGTGCAATACTGGGTCATGTCACCCAATGACTTGAGGGCGCCATGTAATGCCCTACCGACCTTACAACAAGGGTTGGGGAGGCGGCTCCAGGATCCCGACGCACCACGAGACTGATAGGGTCACATATCGCACGACGAGCATAGGAGCGATTAGATGAACTCCATCCCTAGCAGGGAAATGACACACTAAGTCACCACCACTGTGGCAGGCATGACACACGATATGGTGACAGGGAACCTGATGCCAATGGGACACAATAAGGGGTTATACCCCACAACGGGTGTTGCAACCCATCCCAAGCTTTAAAGCAGGGACTACAGCTAGGAACCAAACCACGATCCTGACGTAAGCGTCGACTGAGCCACAATAAGGACCCTGACCGCGCCAGCCGTCGACGCGGAGGTCGGGAGGAAACATGCCACCATGACGACCCATTCGTGAAGCTAACAAGACCAGGACCTACGGGTCCCTATCTTTTCATTCCCCATGTTGCAACTATCGGTGTTTAACGATCGAGTACCTACCTAGGATACTTGAGAGAGTAGTATTCGTGGGTCTCGCCGAGTTATAAGGAACGATGGTGCACACACAAGATAACGATTTAGACAGGTTCGAGCCGCAATGTGTGTAATACCCTACGTCCTGTATGCTGTGTTGTTTTGTGTATGAGTTGAGTTCTGTAGCTTGGTCTAGTCTAGTCTCTTCTATCCTTTTCTTCTAATCTACTCTTGCTCTACCGAACTAGGGACCCCTGCCCTCCTTTATATATCCCACGGGGCAAGGTTTACATGGCAAGTTTCCTAGTCGGTTATAATATGGAGTCCTAGTAAGAGTACACGAGTAGTTCTACTAGGACTCGGTCTTCTTCCTTGAGGGTAGCCGGGGATCTATATCCCACAAGCCCCCGAGCGCTTCATAGCCAAACAACAACCTCCTTTGAAGTCTTCCAGTCATTCGCCAAGTTCTTGTGGTCAGTGAGACGCTGTGGAGAGCTTTGTAAATGTCTTGAATAAATATGCTGACCGAAAGTGAAGCATATATGCTTAACCCCCAAGCCTCGAGCTGATTAGAATAATCGGGTCGAGGGTCTTGAAAAAAATCTTCGGATATTTGTCTTGGAAAAATCTTCAAATCTTTGTCTTGAAATGATCAACAATAGGCACCAAAAAAAGTGTGGTATAGCCCCCGAGCCTCGAAGCGAATGGTTCTCCATTCGATTCGAGGGTCAAGAACATAATCCCCGAAATAGCTTTTGTGTATATATCCAAGTACCGACTAGTGTCAGTACTCAGTTAGTCATCAAGTCGTCGTAATATGCAAGCACTGACTAGTTAAAGTACTCGGCTGGCGTTGTAGTGCTGCGTCGTTTGAGTACTGATTAGTTCTAGTACTCGTCTTCATGTCTTGGTTTGCGCTGTGTAGCCCCCGAGATTCAAGCGATTGATTGGAGCACTCGACTGGTACTATGGAGCCGTATCATATGAGCACCGACAAGTGTAAGGACTCGGAAGGCTTTGTGATGCCATGGAGAGCAGAGGTGGTGCCAGGTCCCGACTGATGTGAGTACTTAGCTGGACACCCTACAATTTCAATACATAGGATGAGTAGTATCCAATAAAAAAATAATAACAAAAGAAAATAATAACACATTATAATGTATTTTTAAGCTTTCTGCTCGTTGCTCTTGTTAGACTCGTAACCACTCAAGTAGCCCCCCTGTTACGTTTAAACACTTGGTCCCTCTTAACCATAGCCCATAACGCAGAGACTTGTGTCTTCTTGGACATGTAGGTGCGTAGGTGTTGCGAATGAGCTGAAGTTTCACGGGTTAAGGTGCATGCTATCAAGCAGTGTTGATCGTTAAGAGTTAAGAGAAACAATAAAGTAGTTGGTGAGGACTTTTCTCCTATTGGAGAAATAATAAAGTAGTTATTGGGGACTTTTCTCTTGTTGGAGAGGTCGCACAAGGGTTTGTACCCATTGATAATGATTCTTGAATTTGTAGATATAGCCTCCAAGAGCCCTACGTAATTCGATGCACCAAGTCTGCAGGCTAAGCGCCGTGCATAACTCGATTTACCAAATACGTGGGCTAATATGGCATGCTCCATAGTCAACGATGGTGTAGCCCTCGAGAACTATTGTTGTCGAGGAGTGTACCCCCAAAAAGTAGTTGGCACATGGCCAAGCATGTGTAAAACAAGCTGAAGAAATTATTCTAAATAGAATAATTATTAAAAGTGAGTTAGCTTGATTCGTGTCGTAGTCGAAGTAGTCGTCACGCGCGATGATGTGGTTCTTCGATGAAGCCGACTGGTCGGGATGTGTCTCTGACTAGTTCCTGATCTTGCAAGACTCATTCCCGAGTAATTTCGGGTCGAACCGGGTAGTTGAGGTTGTCGTTCTGCGCGATGAAGTGGTCCTTTGACTAGTCGGGACTTATGCCTGACTAGTTCGTGGTCGTAGAGGACTGGTTGCCGAAGTTGTCGGCGCGCCAAGGTAGCAGTACACGTTTGGAGTTCGAGTCGAACTACAAGTCGTGGCCGTAGCTGGATTGATCTTGGAAGTCACGCAATGAGAGGATGTCGGACTCAACTTGATGAACCCGAATCAGAGTCAAAGTCGCCGTCGAGGTCACCATCGAGAGTTGCTTCTCGTTGAGTTGATCGACGAGATTGCGAAGCGGCTCTGGAGGAGTCGCCGTAATATAGGCAGGGCCTAGGCAATCCGCTAGGTAGCTTGCGAACCTGCCCTTACCTAGGACAATGAAGGTCCAAGTGCCAAAGATGAAAGTCGTGCCTTCCTTGATCTCGCGGATGAGGGTGGTTGATCCTATCACGCCTGTTGTTGAGCTTGCAGCAAGTTGCCCCACGGCGGACGCCAGATGTTGGTGTTTAACGATTGAGTATCTGCCTAGGGTACCTCAGAGAGTAGTATTCATGGGCCTCGCTGAGTTCTAGGGAACGATGGTGCACACACAGGACAACGATTTAGAAAGGTTCGGGTTGTAACGTGCGTAATACCCTACGTCATGTATGCTGTATTGCTTTGTGTATGAGTTGAGTTGTGTACCTTGGTCTAGTCTAGTCTCTTCTATCATCTTCTTCTAGTCTACTCTTGCTCTACCGAACTAGGGACCCCTGCTCTCCTTTATATATCCGAGGGGGCAAGGTTTACATGACAAGTCTCCTAGTCGGTTACAATATAGAGTCCTAGTAGGAGTACACGAGTAGTTCTACTAGGACTCAGTCTTCTTCCTTGATGGTACTTGGGGATCTATATCCCACGTTACCTACCCCGAATCTATAAAAGGGGAGTAGGCTCCCCCTTGGGAGGAGGTTGGCTAGCTTGATTCAGTAGTGCACATTTGGCACCACACACATGCCACTCTCATCTCTCCCTAGCTTACGAGCACTCCCGTTGTAAGCCTGAAACACTCTCCGCGAGGAACACGATCGACTCTCGACTGGACGTAGGGCCTCTCCTTGAACCACTATAATTCCCCGCGTTTGAGTGTTTACCATCGAGACCGAAAGTAGCACAACATAAGTAAACCATCGGTGTACAAAGCACCGACATATGTTAATAACCTATCAATTCGTAATGTATTTTTTGACATAAATTGTGATGTCATCTATCTCTCTATGAAATTTTAACTTGGAACTCCAGTCTTGCATGGAGAAAAGAAAAGGACAAATATTACCAACGATAGATTTCAACCAACTAGCATTAAACTCTAGTGGTTGGGTAGAAGATTCTTAACCTAAATGGTTGGCCATCCATTTGGGGTATTACATCTTAATATACATTGGTATCAAGACATGAACTACACATTTTGGAAAAAGAAAATATACTATATATTGATATTCAGCATGGGTCCCAATAACTTGATCGATGGTTGACAGGGATGAAGCTAGGAATCATATAATAGGAGTCTAAGATGTTAGATTTTTGCTATAAAGGGATCATACTTATTCCTATCAGTTACATGTACAAGTAAGTGTGTGCATGGACAATAACTGTATAAGGGGGCAATGGCTCCCCCTAGCCCTCCTACTAGAGTCTGTCCACATTTTTAGATAATGGATTGCAATAATCCGGCCTTGACCAAAAGGCTACGGCCAAAGCTTACAAACTAGCAGCACATCCGTCTGCTCTCACACATGTTCAAAAACAAAAGTAGCCACCATAAAACGATGAAAGAATTACAAAGAAATCCTATTGCTAAATCTCCATCCATGGTGGGCAAAGTAACGCATTGCCAAGGCCTCCAAGGTCTGACATGCCTTCTTTATTCCATCTCTTTGTTGTTCACACCTTTGTAGTTGTGCCCAGAATCGGAGCCAATATGTCCCTCTGAAGAGTACCTACAAATAAGTTTTCATTGGAGATTTGTCAAAAACCATTTCATTTCTATTGAGCCAAATTGCCCAACATAAAGCTGAGGCCCCGGCTAACAGCTGATTCTTAATCTTTCCCCCTACCCCAATCAACCAGTTATGAAACATATTGTTAAAACTATTAGGTGGTCGCAGGTTGAAAGCTATCTGCACCACTCTCCAGAGAAAACGTGCCATATGACAATCGAAAAAGAGATGCTAGATAGTTTCTTCCTTGGAACAGAAAGAGCACAGCTTACTCCCATTCCAATTCCTTCTAGCTAAGTTATCCTTTGTTAAAATCACCCCTCTTTTTAAATACCACCAAAAAACCTTAATTTTTAGTGGTATTTTTAACTTCCAAATTTTATTATGATGCTGTACATTGCCAACAGTAATCAGCACCATGTACATGGATTTAACACTAAATAGTCCCGATTGTGTTAAATTCCACCTAAAGCTATCCGCTATGTCATTAAGCTGAATGTGACAGATACGGCTAACCAGGTTGTGCCACAAATTTAGATCTTGCCCTACTAATGCCCTTCTAAAAGAAACGTTTAGAGGAATACGAGACAAAACAGTGGCAACGGTATCATTTTTCTTCCGGACAATGTTGTATAGGGACGGATATTGTTGTCTGAATGTAAAGTTACCCAACCATCTGTCTTCCCAAAACCTGACTTGCTTACCATCATTTAAATGGAAGGTCCCAAAATTGGTAAAGGTTTGCTTTACTTTCATCAATCCCAACCAAAAATGAGAGTCCCCTGGTTTACGCTCGACTTGAGTGATGGTTTGTGTTCGTAAATATTTGTTTCTTAGTAATTGTTGCCAGAGATCATCCTCATTTATCAGCTTGAATAACCACTTACTTAACAAACACTGATTCTAGACCTCTAGGTTTTTAATGCCTAACCCCCCAGTTTCTTTTGGTTGGCACAAGATAGTCCATTTGGCAAGTCTATATTTCCTTTTATGGTCGTCAGATTGCCAAAAGAATCGTGACCTAAAGTAGTCCAGTCTTTCCAAAACCCCTTTCGGCACCTCAAAGAAGGAAAGCATAAACATTGCTAGGCTGGATAAGATAGAATTAATCAACACCAGTCTACCGCCTACAGACATATGCTTTCCTTTCCAACGATAATGCAATGGAATCCCAAGATATCTAAAAGGGTAAGACCTGGATTGACAACCAAAAAGCCCTGCATACTGTTGCTCGTAATCTTTCGCTTGGCCAAAACAAAAAATCTCGCTCTTATGATAGTTTATCTTGAGCCTGGATAATTGTTCGAATGCACATAATACAAGTTTCATGTTTGTTGCCTTAGCAATATCATGGTCCATAAAGAGGATTGTGTCATCGGCATATTGTAAGATGGAGAGACCTCCATCCACTAAATGCGGCACAACCCCTGTTATCTGACCATCTTCCTTCGCTCTATTAATTATGATTGCGAGCATGTCACCAACAATATTGAAGAGGATAGGTGATAATGGGTCACCCTGTCTTAAGCCCTTCCATGTTTGAAAATGTTGCCCTACTTGATCATTTATTTTTATTCCCACATGTCCTTTCTGAATGAATTCCTCAATCCATCTACACCAAGTTTGGGAGAAACCTTTCATTCTCAAGGCCTATTGAACAAAAGGCCATTTCACCTTATCGTAAGCCTTCTCAAAATCAATCTTAAAAATCACTGCACTCTTGTTCTTCTTATGAAGTTCGTGGATTGTTTCATGTAACACCACTAATCCTTCCATAATGTTCCTTCCCGGTAAGAATGCAGTATGTGTGGGACTAATAACCTTTTGAGCTACCTGGGAGATTCTATAGGTTGCCACCTTTGTGAATATCTTAAAGCTCACATTAAGTAAGCATATGGGTCTATACTGTTGTATCTTGGTAGCATCCTTGCATTTTGGCAACAAAATAATTGTACCAAAGTTCAAACTATAAAGAGGCAGATTGCCGTTATGGAAATCATGAAACAACCACATCAAATCTATCTTGATGAATTCCCATGATGCCTAATAAAATTCAATTGGAAAACCATCCGGACCAGGTGCCTTATTATGTTCCATTTGAAAAACTGCCTCTTTCACTTCCTGCTCCGTGAACATAGACACAAGTATTTCATTCTTATCCACAGATACCTGGGGAATATCATCAATCCGAGTCCCATCCATCTGAAGATTATTCTCCTCCGGAGGACCGAATAGGCCTTGGTAATAAGTGGTTATATATGATTTTAGAGCATCATCCCCACTTATTATCTGTTCCCCGTCCTGTAGTTGATATATTCTTGACTTTCTGTGTCTACCATTCGCGATGAGTTGAAAATATTTGGTATTAGAATCCCCCTCTAACAATTCCTTTACCTTCGCTCTTTGATACCATTTGATCTCTTCCTCCCGCAACATTTCTGCTAAGCGAGTCTGAAAATACCATTTTAGGGTTACCTCGTCAGAGGATAACAGACATGATTCTGCCTTTTTATCAAGAACATCGAGCTTGTCTAATATCTCTTTCTTTTCATTCTTGTACTGACCGCTTATGTTCTTAGCCCAACCTCTTAGATGCTGGCGGACCCTCCTAATTTTCGACTGCCAACGCTCAAAGGTTGTGTTGCCCGTATTCTCATTAATCCAGATATCCTTTAACATATCCATGAAACCGTCACGAAGCAACCAACCAAGTTCAAATTTGAACACCGACTGATTAGAGACCGAAGACTGTTCATCGGTATTTAACAGTAAAGGGATATGGTCGGAGATGTCTCTAGTAAGCGCTACTATTGTAGACAATGGGAATTTTTGTTCCCACTCTGTAGCCATCAGCACACGATCCAATTTCTCATAAGTTGGGATATGTAACGAGTTAGCCCAGGTATATTGTCTACCCGACATTCACAACTCCCTTTAATCCAAACCATCAATTACGACATTAAAGAGAAAAGGCCAACAATGGTCAAAATTATCATTATTTTTCTCATTCGGGGTCCGCAGGATATTAAAATCACCACCTATGAGAATTGGGAGGCTTTCATGACTGCACATATGCACTAACTCAGTCAAAAAACTCTCCTTAAACTCACTCTGTGCAGGGCCATACACCGCTACCAGAGCCCATTTGAAACCATCATTTTTATTGCATAGGTGGAATTTGACATTATAGTCCCCTTCATCTATCGCCCCAATGTGAAACATATCTAGGTCAATGCCTAACAGAATGCCACCTGAGCGACCTTTTGGTTCTTTGCAGTGCCAAATATAATTTTTACCGCCACACAGATTTCTCAGGAAAGGATCAGAAAAATTCCTCCTTCCCGTTTCTGATATTGCAATAAAATTCAGCCCCTGCTCTTTAGTTAACTCCGACAGAAATCTATATTTTTTTGGGTCCCCAAACCCATTACTATTCCAGAAAACTCCTTTCATTTAGACTTTCTTTTATTTTTTGTTTTTGATTTGGACAGAGTCTTTCCAGTAGTACGATCCAAGTGATCACCAATGAAATCCATCACTTCAGCCATGATCTCACCACATAAATGACTCAAAATGAAACCATCAATCTCTTCTTCATCCGCTAAACCTTTCTCCTCTTTATCAAACATATCGCACACTTTATCACTAACAGGTTGTTTTGTCAATCTCTGCTATTCTGCATTTTTAATACTATCTATTGAATTTTTAATACTAGAAGCATCGGTCCCTAACTTAATACCTAGGTCACTGCAACTAGTAATAATAGACTCATCTGAAAACTGCAGAAAAGAATGCCAGAAATTATCACCTTTAGTTGGTGTCCCTGCAGCTGATATCCCAGCCTTCCTCTTCATCGCCTCATCCAGTGAGTCGCCATCGCTAGACCCAGCACGGCGCTTGCTTTGATGAAGATCAACTTCCAGAGCCTCGGGGATGGCGGCCAGCGCCTTCACCCTATCCTCTTCAGCGCCCAGTGCGCCCACCAGCAGAGTTGCCGCATGTGCTGGTGGATCCGCCTCCACCTGCTGCAGCACCCCAGACGGCGCCAGAGGAAGTCTAACCGCTCCTAGAACCGTATGGACCACCTGCTTTCCTTTCCCAGTAGCCGATCCATCGCTATGAGTTTGGGATGATTTATCCCCCGCACTCTCCTTCTTCCCATCAGACTTATCTCTAGGTCCTGTACCATCCTGATGTTCTAGGTGCCCACAAGAACCACCATCATCCCCACCCCTGGGATCCATCTCCATAGCTACACGAGTACCTCCCTCCACCTGCGCCTCTACCATGAAGAATAACCCAAACAGGCTGTCACTAACCACCACATTTACATGCTGTGGAATTATATTCGGATCAAGCACAACCACCTGAAGCCTGCACCTATCATGTTTCCTGGTGAAAATCATATCCACTTCCTTGGGTACACCTAAGATAGATCCCACTGCCCAGATAATCTCATATTCTCTCAAATCATCCGGCAGTCCGGTAAACTGTACCCAGATCTTGGGTAGCTCCACCTTTGCCACACTGCCACCTGCTTGCTCAATCTTCATTGTTATGCCGGTGAACTTTGTGTGAAGCACGCCCCACTCCTTCATCCGCTGTAACTCAGCTAGGGTCGGAAACACAACCCTGAAAATATTAGGACTCATTTCCTGCACAACCCACTTCCAGGTACCTGGGATCAACCGCTCTAGCTTAGAGGTGACCATCTGTGCTGTCAGAGAACCTCCAGTGACCATCTGTGCTGTCAGAGAACCTCCAGTGACCCTGATCATACTAGTCTTCATCTCCCCTTTCTGCTTCTAGTTAACAGGCGCTGGGATATGGTAAAATCTCAAACCATCAACCGCGTAACCACAAGTGGTTGCAAAAGGTTTTTCAGCTCTAAACCTGGGGCACCTGGCCTTGGAGTGATCCTGTTTATCACAAATCTCACAATATTGCACTGCAGTGCAATCTGCCATAATATGTCCCTTTGTATAACATCTGAAACAATAAGGAGCTTTCACCTTAGTAGCCCCCATACTGGACGACTCCGGCACTTCACCACCAGTAGCTTTATTTGCCTGCAGCACTTCCCCCTTCGGCTTTGGAACCACAGGAGGCTGTTTCGGTTGGTCAGCCTTCGCAGCTCCCGTCGCGCCGCCTTGCACAAGCGTTAGCGCCTGCTGCAGCAAGGTCACTGCCGGCGACGCCTGCTCACAAGCCGCACCGAAGACCTGTGTGAGCAGCGCTGCCGCCTGTGCCACCTGATCAGCCGGTACCGAAGATGAATTGCCTGCAGCCGCTGCTCCCTGACCAGCAGGATTTGGCGCCTGGCCCTGGTGCCCTCGCCCTCCATATGGACGCCGACCACCAGCACCCCTCTCATAAAACCGACCCCCTCCATAGCGTCCACCTCCACGTCCAGAGTAACCCCCACGTCTGGGATGGAACCCGCCATGGAAAGGCCCCTGGAAGCCACCTCGCCCAGACTGGCCGGTATGGCCATTGCTATTGTTGCCGCCCCTGTTGGCCGCCCCACCTCTCCCAGACTGCTCCATCCCTTGCGATAGCACCTGAGCGTAGGAGCAGCCGCACGACGAATCAGCAATGGCGTGGATGGCGCAGCGCGTAGGGTTTTGCCGGTGTAGGGTCCCGGTGCGAGCGAACAAGGCGACTAACCCCGGCGTAGGCCTGAACGGCACCCGTGGGCTCAACCAAATTCGTTGCGGGCCGACACTCGCTGCTGGGCCGACACTTGCAGCTGGGCCATCGCGCACCACTGGATCGTGACCATGCACACCAGATGGACTCGGCCCATTTGCGTTGGATGGGGATTCAAATTTTGAACAGCCAGTCACCCCCAAAAATCACCTCGATCCGCCGGTGACAGATCCTAACCTGCTGCATGCCATGCTCGGCTCCGGCAAACTGGCTGATGAGCACATGGACGGTGCCTTGGAACGACTAGAACAAGGAAGTGGATGAGAATTTACCTTCGCATCGGCCATGGCATCCCCCAGCGTCCGTGGCGGCGAAGCCCTTGGCGCAGGAAGTGGTCCAGACCAAGGCTTCCCCATCAAACGCCGGCGAACCATCTCCTCGGCGATCTGATTCGCCAAGCGACCTTCACCCGGTTTCCTGTTCCTAGGCCTGATCCACAGTTCTTCTTCCGCCTGCTTGATCTGCTGCATTGAGAATCCAGCATCACGTGCCCTGGACCACATCGTCGGCGTGTCCAGAGACGATACCGAGCCCAAGCTTTGGGTATCCTCCTCCTCCTCCGAATCGGATGCGTCGTCGTCAAGCGCCCAGAACCGAGACCCGGAGTTTTCCACTCCGTGGATCATCGGCGTCGAGCATCTCGCACATGCCACAGCCGCCGCGATGTCCGTAGTGCGATGCACGAACTCCCTCGCCAACACGCACGCCTCCACCGATGGCGAGCCATCAGCGCTCCTCCCCGGCGACACCCTGGTCGGAGCCAGCGTGAGCCGGCGGACGCGCAATCGTCCGGCCACCGGCGCCAGGATCAGCGTCAGCCCCACAGTATTGGATCCACGTATGTAGTATAGAATTTCTTGCCCGTCAACCAGGCAATATATAACTGGCTGATCTGATCACAATGAAGAATGGCTGCGAAGAATTGCACTATCCTCTAGAGTCTGTCCACATGGGTGTGGTACTAAACTCAAATCCATATAATTCCTATATGCCACATATTGTTGCCTCACCTTTCTTATTTCTCCTATTCATCATTTCGCTTTCGTTGTGGACCATCTAGCACAAGAAAAGAACTTCCAATGGAGGGCAATATGAGCTTTATTTGGATCCAACGTCAATATTCTTGATTCACGCAACAAGAAAATTGATTAGGGACAATTGGTTTGTGAGAAAAAAATACTTTTGAATTTGCCACACTTTGGAACGACGAGAACAATCTTTTTTTTGAAGTAACAGGAGGGGTTTCCCCCTACTGATTATAATATATTAATCAAAAGAAAGACTTAGAGGTTTATGTACAAGCAAACACTTTTAGAGGGGGGGGAGGGATTACAGTAGGGCTTCAAGCCATTGTTCTATTCTAGGAAAATAACTACCTTTTGCTCGATGCAACATAAGAGCAAAAACTCTTCGGAAGGAGGTCTTGCAGTTATGAACATTTGGAGATTCGTTTCTGAAGATATGATCATTTCTAGACGCCCAAATGCACCAGCACATTAGAACTATGATTTCCATGAAAAACGGAACTCCCAACTGTCGCCTGAAACTTTGCAACGTCCTGAAAGGATCTAAGGGGTCTTCAACCGTCAGATGGAGGAGCCTCCAGCAGTCTCGAGCAAATGGACAATCTAAGAACATGTGTTGCAGACTTTCTTCTATTCCTGATTGGCATTGTACACAATTATATGATTGTAGCTCCATGTGTCTCCTTTTCAGAACGCCCCTAGTATTTAGCCGATCATTAAGCAATAGCCAAAAGAACACCTTATGGTTGGGTTGACAGGAAGACCTCCAGAGCCAACCAAAAGCATGATTAACCTCTCTATGTCCAGTTAGAGTCTTGTAAGCCTTTGAGACTGAGAAAGATGGACTATTCCAAATGTAGGTCCAAGTGTCCAGATCATTTGTATCCCGCAAAGAAAGGATCAGTTCCTGCAGCTCAAGATACTGACCAAAAGCCTCTTCCGACAGTGGTACATGAAATATGTAATGCAGGTAGGGCAATGACTTCACCTTACTGACAGAAGCTAATTGATTCTTTGTAAAAGAGTACAACTCTAGATATGAAGTTCTTGGGATTCTATTACTCCACATATCTTCCCAAAGAAGGCAGGTTCATCCGTCTCTGATCGTGACAGTTGCCATTCCTTTGAAAGAGTCTAAAAGTTTTAGGATATCCCTCCACCAAAATGAACCCTTCATAGTGTGACCAGGTACTTTATGATTGGGGTAGTATTTCTCCCATACTAGTTTTACCCCGGGAATGTCCTCTCTGTTCATAAACTTATGCCAATTCTTCAAAAGCAATGCTTCATTCTGCCTTTTTAAATTCAGAACTCCCAATCCTCCTTCAGATTTCGGCAAGGTCACTAGTTTCCATGCTGTCTTTGGAGGCTTTCTGGCATTGATATCAGCACCCCTCCACAGACAATGCTTTCTAAATTTGTCAATCTGCTTAATAACTGTTTTCTGGAGGGAGAAGGTGCTCATGAAAAAGGTAGGAAGTGCTGAGAACACTGAATTTGTGATTTCAAGTCTGCCAGCCTGGGAAAGAAATTGTGATGTGCAAACAAGCCTCCTCTCATATCTTGTCACAAGGGGCCAGAAATCCCCTACACTTGGCTTTGATAAACCCAGAGGTAGGCCAAGATAAGTGAAGGGCAAGGAGCCCTTTGTGCACCCAAAAGCATCAGAAAGGGAGAGTAGCAGATCGTTTGTGACATTTATTGGGATCATCATGGATTTTGGATCGGTGGACAGAAAATTTGATTCCATGAAGAAAAACTGGCGCCAACTATTATATACTAATCAATGCAATAATAGTACAAAATTCTTAAATCCAATTTGCTAATTACCAATAATCATTTACTTTTTTTAGAAACACCACCTTTTATTGAATCAAGTGAGAATAGAATTACGAGTGTCTTCTGGCGGTGATACAAACCAGACTTGTCTACCTACATCAAAGTACACTGAGCTCCTTACTAAGGAGTGAGCATCTTCATTGGAGGTTCTACTCTCATGAGTGAACTCGAAAGATTCAAAAGCCTCTACCCTCCCCCTGATCTCGTGGACGATCTGCCCATAAACACTCTTACCGGCTTCCCTGAGACTTCTTACCACATTGGCACTATCACAAGCTAAACGAACCTTCTGGAGCGCTAGGTCGGTGGCTAGGGCAACTCCCTCTCGATAAGTGATTGCTTCCGTCGACTCCGGGTCCGTTATTCCTTCAACAACCAGCACTGATGCTCCCACGAAAGAGCATGTGCCGTCCCTTGCTATTGCCGCTGCAGTTGCTTTGCCCATATTCTTATAAATTGATGCATCCACATTAATCTTCATCACACACCCGACGGAGTGATCCACCTAGGCACCTTCTGCTGTGGCCCTTTTGCTTTTCTTTGCTCATGCCTGATGAGGTCTAGATCAGTGATAAACAATGAGTAAATAAAGGACTTTAGAAGGAATTTTCATGTATTGCCTTCCTCCGCACATACCAGATTGTCCACATGGTGACCGCACTACCAACAATCATTTACTAACATTGACAGCTCTAGCGTGGGGTTGGGTTGGGCCTTGTATGGGAAGGAATGAGCTCAGGAAAGGAGTAGGAAGACTAGAAGAAGTCTGAGAAGCACGTCTCGCCCAGGCAACAAGATGGGCTACAAGAAGAAATAGGGTAGAGATCGGGCCACCGAGCAATCTAGCCCATCAAACATTTATCAATTCCTTCCAACCAATCCATAGTCCATCCCCAATCCAACTCCTAGTGGATAGTTCCCAAATGGTTCTCGCGCGTAGAGGGGTGGGAATGGATCATGCCTCTCATGTTAATTTTAGTTAAAAAACTAATAGTATTTTGACACAGTCCTAATTGAGTCTAATCCTTAAATTTTCTAATAAAAAATTCAGTGCTCTTTGCTGCCCCTACCCGTAGCAGCATGATCATGCGCGGCGGCACAACACGCAGGTTTAGAAGCAAAAGACCTAGCGGCGAGCTGCGTGGTCAGGCCGGCGCAGCGGGCCTTGGGACCGTGCGGGGCCGTGGGCGTCGGAGATGGCAGCAAAGGCGGCAACTGCAGAAGCAGGGACCCTAACTCGCTCAGCCACAATACTAGTTGCCTATCTGTTTTTGTTGTTTTATCATGATATATTTCTCATTTTACCTCTTATGTTTGTGTGCCAAATTGCTTTGACCTACATGAACATCCAATCTTATGTTAAGTGGGCTGTGCAAGAAGGGGAAATACCTTGCTCAATTTAATATTAATGTCAAGGGAGATTTTGCATTGTTATTTACGTGGACCTTTTAAGAGTCGGGGACGAAGTTAACCTAAAGGCAAAAGTTCATGGACGACATTGGCTATTTTGCCAATCATGAATCAATGGTGGACCCTTTCTCAAAAAAAATAAAAATAAATCAATGGACCCCAATTCCGAGTACAAATACCTTTTAGTGTTTTTATGATTTGTGCAAGCACCTTTAATATTTGAAGTAGAATCTTTTGGGTTGCTAAATTCGATGGACAGATGATTTTTATTGGTAATTCATATTAATTTTTTATGGAAATGAAAACAAGATAATCTATACTGATTCATTGCCAAATCCAAAATTGCTCTCAAGTTTCTATTTTCTTTGGTCTCCAACAATCCGTTTCACAATCTTTTTATATGAAAGGACAAATGTTCCAGCCTTTTCCGTCGCCCATTGCATGTGGCCTTTGTTGGTTACATCATCAAACGCATGGAAAAACAACAACAGCACAGTATTGAAAAATAAATGATGGCACAGGTAAATCGAAAATGTACATCACGTGCGTACACAAAATACAAAACAACGCCGAGTCTCAACAATTCAGTAAACCATGAAGGTATTATATGCCGAAGGAAGTGCGTAGAAATTAAATGGTGGGATGCCTTGCACTGTTTGTGATAAACCATGTGGCGTGCCTCATGCCCGGAACCATAATTCCACGATGCTCTGCACAGTATTAGTAGTTCTTCCCATCCACCATGACAACGGTATGTTGATCTGGGAGGACCCTCTGAGCAGCATTCCTCACTGCATTGACAGTCGCCGTGGCGCCAGCATCATGCTTCTCAAACTCGAGGAGCACATGCTTCAGGCTCAACAGATTCTCCATGCCAGACACGCCACATGATTGATCAGCAAGACCCTTCTGGAACCTCAGTTCAAGCGCTTGGACCGTTGGCAATGCATTGGGCTCAAAGGTCACCAATGGTGAGCTGCATCGGATGCACAGTTTTTTAACACTTTGGAACCCATGGCCAGGGAACTTGACTCGCTTCTTGTTCCCAGGCGTTTCAGCAGCATCAAAATACAGTTCCAGCTCCGTCAAATTATCGTGTCCACTGATCACTTCGATGATGTCTGCAGAGCTCTTTGTGGTATCAGCACATGACAATGTCTGCAGGGCCTTCATCTTAGCGATCCCATCAGGCAGCTTGGCACTCCCAGCAAGCAAATGCATTAGCTTTTGCAGCCTGACAATACTGGAAGGCAGCTCTTCCACCTTTGTGGATCTCACATCAAGTGTCTCTAGGCACTTTAGATCCCCAATTGCTGCCGGGAGCTCACTGGCAGTGGTGCCTTTGAGGCTCAGGTACCTCAGCAGCACCAACGTGCACAGGCCGTCAAGGCACACTGGACCATCACATCCTTCGAGATCCAGCACACGCACCACTTTCAGATCAGTCAGGCAAGGCGCCGCACTAGCATGGCCAAAGATGCTGATTGAGCGAGCATGAGATAAGTCTGTAGACTCATTTCGTGCCACAGGTTTATCCTGCTTCCTATTGTTCTTCAGAGATAGCCGGCGGACAGTGCTGTTGTTGTTTGGGACATGTTGCTGCTGAGCATCCATCAGAGTGGCAAAGTTCTCTTCTATGGACTTGCAAACAATGAAATCATGTATCACTGGGTGAACTCTGCAACACCTTGGGACACCAACATGGTTCAGGTCCAATGGCTGTACCAAATTTCTGCCAATGAGCTCATTGAGGTAGCTTAATGCTGTTTCCTCAGCATTTACGTTCCGTGCGTCAGCGATGAAACCTTCAGCGGTCCATCGCCTAACTAGGCGCTCTGTGTCAACCTCAAAGTTATCAGGAAATATGCTTAAGTACAGCAAACATGTCCTGAGGTGGGACTGTAGATTGTTGTAGCTAAGATTGAGTATTTGCTTCACCCCATCTGGATCTGAATTGCACAGTGAGTTCAACCCGAGCCTCTCCCATTCACCCTTTGACTGGCTGTGTGCTAGTTTGGTAGCTATGCTGACTACAGCAAGTGGCAGGCCACCGCATTTTCTCATGATTTGGGCAAAAACATCCTCCAAATGTTGAGGACAGCCGTGCCCATTGGCCAAAGCTTTCTTCAGAAACAATTTCCTGGCATCAGCATCGCTAAGGAGTCCAATCTTGTGAACAGATTTGCTTACATCCAAAGAACATTCAGCTGCCAATGTTTCATTCCTTGTTGTGACGATTACCCTACTACCGAGATTATTGTCCAC
Organism: Echinochloa phyllopogon; assembly: GCA_033239725.1. Classification (NCBI taxonomy): domain Eukaryota; kingdom Viridiplantae; phylum Streptophyta; class Magnoliopsida; order Poales; family Poaceae; genus Echinochloa; species Echinochloa phyllopogon. Next base: position 18,188,895 of record BTCW01000014.1, read on the forward strand.
AAAACAACATTTTATGGCTGGCCAATTATCACTACTCCAAATATCATCAATTACAACGAGATACCTGTTTCGCAAAAAGGAAAAAAAAAGATGCATACATGAAGCAAAATTAGTACCAACTCAGAGTGTGGTTCAGAAGTACGGATCATGGAAATCGCCAAAATTCAGTAAATCAAACTAAGCCTACCTCTTCTTCTCCAGTGTTTCTCTGAGCCTCACGATGAGTTGGTTAATGTCCTCCCCTCCGTGTCCACGGTGCCCCGCCGCTGAGTTGCGCGAGCATATCCTTGAGAGTCCTGCCAGTGCCGGCTATGTCAGGCCTCTGCCCCATGGAGACGAAAGCCGAGCACTGGAAGCTCTCTTTGAGCCGCCGGAACACCACATTAGCGAGAGTCGTCTTCCCGGAGCCGGCCATCCCAGCAATGGAGACGAACTTGAGCTTCCCGGCGCCGGCGTCCATGAGAATCCTGGACACCTCCTCCACCTGCCCATCGAGGCCGACGAGGCTACCTGGTTCGACGAAGAGCGCGGCCATCCGGGGGTCGACGGGCCGGTGCGCGGCGGCGCCGGCCAGCGGGCCGACCCTGTAGCGCTTCCGCTGCTCGCTGAGCTCGACGACGCGCTCCTTGATGTCCTTGAGTTCGCTGGCGACGACGTGGCGGAACGGGAGCGTCGTGACCTTGTCCGCGCCGCGGCGGAACCAGCCAAGAATCCTGGAGCAGGTGGAGGCAGGGGCGGCGGCGCCGCCGCCGGCGTCGACGCGGACGGCGAAGAGGTCAACCCAGTCCTCGATGTCCAGGGCGAGCTCGCGGACGCGGCCGATCCAGGCCACGGTTTGGGAGTCCGGGTGCTCGAGGGACTCGCAGTGGTGGATGGCGGCGCGCATGCTGCTGAGCTCGTTTTGGAGGAAGCCGACATCTTCGCGGACGCCGGAGAGGAGCGCGTACTCCTGCTCCAGCAGCTCGCCGAGCTTCCCCGGCAGAGCATCCACCACGCTCGACAGAGCGCCCACCACGAGGTCCATCTCGCCGCCCGGCTGGCCGCTCCTGGTCTCCGCCGGATCTTAATTCTGCCGCCGGTGAGGAAGGGGCGTGGACTTGCAGGGTCAAGTCTTCGCTGCCTCGTCTTGGTGGAGGTGGTGTGTGCCTATGGTGAGTGGTGACGGGGCGCCTAATATTTTTGCAGTAGGTGAGCAGCTAGGAAGCCACGGCTTTCTCCGGGGAAAAGGAAAACAAGCCAAAGCCCAAAAGGCAGCAGCATCTTATCGGTCAAGCGGAGCAAATTACTATTCATCTCTTGTCGCTAATTTGTTTCTCTTTCTAGGAAAATGAACTCGATGAGTTAGATGCATAGGTTCACTTCAGTGAAAAATTAAAACGGGGTTGATGAAAAATTAACTCATGAAGATGAAGTGCTTGATTTGGCAATTTTCATGACCTTGATCCAAGGGTCTCTCCAATCCAAGATCCTTATGTAGTTTTCTCTCTTCTATGAAACTAGCTCCTAAACATTATGAGGCTGATTTTATATAAAACACAGATTCTATATTTAGAATTGGATTTGGTAAATGTATGTGAGAGGAAAAAAGAAAGAGATGGAGAAGACGTGTGAGTCCAATTTATAGATTCATCCTCTAGTCTATCTATTATATTAATACAAATAGTGTTAAAAAACCACCACAGAAGAAATTCCTACATTAATCTAAAAAAGAGAAAAAAGATATAGCGCCAGATTTTACGAAGATCTATCTATTCATGTTATTCTATTAATCTAAAAAAGAGAAGAATATATACCGTTGGGTTTTATAAAGACCTAATAGTCCATATTATTTCAAAAAATTATGATCTAACTGTCCTCATTATTATGTTAATCTAGAATGGAGAAGAATATATGCCATCATATTTTATGAAGATTAAACGGTCTATATTATTAAAAAATTCTATATTACCACGCTAAATAGGAAAATAGAAAGATATAGAACGTTGCATTCTATGAAGATCTAGCGATTTATAATAATCTGAAGAATTCATATGAAACATGATTAATAACATAAACTCAGTTGGTTAGCCAGATTGAGTAGCTAGCTCGAAGGCCTTTAGATGGGCATTATCCGGCCTAATTTGGATTCACCTAGCCAAAATGAGCTAACTAGCAATTAACCGCTAGATCTAATCAGACCCTTAACACACGTATGCCTTTTTATTCTAGAAATAAATGACATTCGTGATGACATTATCAATAAATTTTTTTACTAGTATGCATAGTTTTTTTGAGGCACCATACTTTTTACTTTAAAACACATTTGAAATATATCTAGCCACTCAGTCAGTTTTTGGAAGATATACTGGTGGTGGCCAAATAGTTTAGACGGTGTTTTTCAAAGCCATCTGTTTTATATCGCATATGATTTTCCTAAAAAGAATGTTTGAAACGGTTTTTTGATTGCCCAGGGATTTTGAAAAATACATCGGTGGCAACCAAATAATATTTCAGATGGCGCTTTTGACAAACATATGCTATACATACATTATCAATTAGTAATATGCATTAATCCATCGTTTTTTTATCTTTTTATTAATTAAGTTGAATTTGGTAATAAGACTTGATGGAGGTGGAGGTGTACATCATGTCCATCCTCATTTATTAAAATTTATAACAGGTCTACAAACATTTAGTGCTAGTGAAATAGAATATATATACCATTATTGACATATTGATTATTGGGTTGTATAGACATCTAAACTAATGTACAGCTCAATGACTTTACAAATCTGTAACATCCCACTTTTTATACAGAGCATCTCTAGTCCTGGTTGGAGCTAAGAAATCCACCCCAGCCGAACAAAAGCTTGGCCCGTTCCCGAATTTGGTAACAAACTTGGGTCTTTAGGAGTGCGTGCGTCACTGTAGCATTTCGTTTGTATGCGTGAAAAATTGTCCAAAAATTGATTAATTAGGCTCAAAATATTCGTCTCGCAGAGTACAATAAAACTGTGCAATTAGTTTTTTATTTCATCTACATTTAGTACTCCATGCATGCTATGACATTTTGACGTGATGTGAATCTTTTTTTTTACATAGTGAATTTTGGGAGTAGAATTTGATCATCAAATTTGTGGTTCCCAAAAGTAAATAAATCTACTCTATCTCTGCCCATCCTTAACTCCTTCTTGCCCAGCAGGAAATTAGACCGCGGCCATCTGCATAAGCATATTATTTTATTCAGCTGGGCGTGGCGAAGGCAGCTGAGAGTTCGGCGTGTCGGCGAGTGCCGATTTTGACCCTGCCAACAATGGTTCGATTGCTCTAGTGTGCACAGTTCAATTTGAAAAGTCCACGGTTCGCTTTTGGCACAAACAGGAGCTGCTCTCACTAATTTAAATTCACTAAAATTTGCCCCTTGATCGGGGCGGGGTTGTTGCCGGAGATGGCCTCGAAGTTGGCGGTGTACATCGATGATGGAGTCACCGAAGGTGAAGATGCGCTTGTAACACCCGCAGAAAACCAACGGGAGTTGAGCAGGACAAAGGGGACGAGGAGGATGGAACTCCCCATCTGATGATCTGGCGCACGTCCAGGAGCAGGGTAAAACACGGCGAGTTTCTACGATCCGATTCTTGTGTTGTACTCCAGATGTGATATCCTATATATGAGCATTTTTATAGTAGAAGTCTGTGACCAAGTGTATCAAGAATTACCAATTACCAAATGGGTCAAGGGATGAAATCCCTCTGTATCACGCTAAATTACCTGGCAAATGTGGTATGAATATATGGCGAGGATATTTACCTGCCATATGTGTCACACCCGGATTTACACAAAACCCGACTGTGGCCATATGTGTGCTCAGGAAGTCCACAGACACATATAGCGAACAAATATGGTGAAAATCAGAGTACAATGCTTTATTCTCATCATATAGTAGCGTTTACATCAGAGTGCTTCAGAAATAAAACCATGGACAGCGGAAGACTAATACATCTCTCTAGCGTAGCCGCAATCCCATAGGGACTCTGACTGGGAGAACGCGAGCTCAGAAGTACGGCAAATCCTCTGGAAACTCCACAACATAATCAGCCTGACTCCAATCTGTTACCCGTCCGGGATTTTGTCCAAAAATAATAATAACAACAAGTGTAAGTAATGGGATTACTTAGCAAGTATAGCACGGGTTATGAAGGCTCAAAAAGGCTAGACTCGGCTTAACTGCATTAGCACTTTTAGTTGGTTCGTTTTATCATTGTTCAAGTTACTACAAGTGAATGAATACCCGGTTGCGACCCAATTAATAAAGTGTAAGTGACATTAAGCACAAATAAATATCATATTCTAATAAAAAAGGATCCAGGCCGCTCGTGACCCTGAGCAAGGCTATCATGATAGATCGTACACTCTGCAGAGGTTTCGCCCTTTACCCACCAGTCGCGTAAAAGTTCAAAGGAACTTTGCACCCAACCACGCACATCGACACTTCCGAGGTGTGACTGCATAGGGACGCTACGAGGCTTTCACAAGACACCCTAACAAGATAGTAGCCGCTGGAGTACTACAAGGTGGTGAGTCCTTAGGCACCGAGATCGACGTACGCCCACGGAGTCACACCGTGAGGGGGTCGATGGCGTCCAGAGCGCGGGTATCCCACCCATACTGTGCAACGTGCAGAGTTCTCAATCGCTGAGACTCCTACACGGGACTGGGTCTAACGTGACCTAGCCGACGGGGCTACCGTCCTCGAACTTGCCTTCCTCGAAGTACGGCTGCTGCTGCGAGTCCTGCTCCGGCACGTCCTCAACGTACTCGAAGTCCAAAGCTACGGGCTCGCCGACTGGACACGATCATCACGCACGCAACCAAAGCAATCATTACATGCAAACACAATTAATTCTATTAGAACAGTACACCAAACAGTGAAAACAGTACAAAAACAGGAGCTAGAAATAATCTACGCTTCGCTACGAACACATTAGCGCGAGAATCACACTAATCGGAGCTAAAACGTGAAAGTTATAGCGTTTCTAAGGTTCAGGGACTTGCTGGTAAGTTTCTGAAACTTCCAGGGGCTCATTTGTGAAAAACCAAGGACCTATACGTAATTTCGTATTAAAACAGGAGGGCTAACGTGCAAAAACGCAAAGGCTGGACCGCGGGTTCAATTTTTAAAAAGACCAGGGGCCTAAACGAATAAAACAGGACCTATCTGTAATTATTTTTGAACTGGAAAGGACCGCGGGTTGATTTTGGAAAAAGTCAGGGGCTCTTTAGCAAAACCGGCTCGGCTGACCGTTGCTGACTCGGTCAGAACGTGTGGCAGCCGTTGGATCCGATCTGGACGGCTGAGATTTAAAACGCGAAGGGGTATCGGCCGATCTAATCGTGACCGTCGATCTGAGATCGGACGCCCTGGATTTAAAACGCGAAGGGGTATCCTGGGTTCTAATCTGGGCCGTTGATCTGAGATCGGACGGCGCTGGCGCTGGTGCTCGCCGGGGACGAAGGGAACGCGGCGGCGCCGCTCGGGCCGACGGCGATCTTCGCCGGACTTGAGGATAACTCGCGCTACAGGGCCCCAAACTCAACGCGGTTTGGTCCTACGGCTTCAGCGGGGAATGGCGAGTCCACTAGGGGGGTTCTAGTCGTGGGTTGGCCGGCGAGGCGGCCGGACGACGGTGCGCGGCGGAGGCGGACTCCGGTGAACCGCGGGGAGTGGGTTTTGGGTGGTTTGGGGTTCGGTTAATCGGCTCTGGAGCTGCATGGTGAGGTGGAGAGTGGGTCTGGGTGGTTCTAGGGGCGCTTCGTGCAGTGGACAGGGGTGGACGACGGCGACCGGCGGACGGCCATCGTCGGCGATCGAGGGAGTGCATGCTAGGGTGCCCAAGAGCTAAAATTGGAGGGGGAAGGGGCTTCGTTACCTCCTGGCGGTGCTCCTGGGGGGGGGGGGTTGGATTGATCAGAGCTGCACCGGAGGAGGGGGTTCGACGGATGTCGGCGATCTCGGGGGCGGCGGCGGCGGTTCCACGCGGGGAAGCTCCTCCAGCAGCAATCCCGGCAACGGGAGTCGGTCCAGGGGCTTTGGCTCCTCGCGGTGAAGCCCGTGGCGGGCTCGGATTGCTCCAGCGGCCTACGGAGGTGACGAACCGCGGCGGCGACAGAGCGACCGACGGCGGCGCTCTGCGCGAGATGCTGGGCGGCGAAGGCGAGGTGGAGGTGTGGCGGCGCTGCTAGGGTGGGGCGATGGGGTGAGAGAGGCAGCGGCGACGGGGATTAAGTAAAGGCGAGGGCGGCTGTCTCGGCGAGCGGGCCACCCGCGGCAAGCCGCGCCATTAGCGGGCGCTCGGGAAGGAAAGGGAAGGGGGGAGAAGAGGGAAGGTGACGTCGGCCTGGCGTCAGCACCTGACATGCGGGGCCCGCGCTGTCAGCGAGAGAGAGGGAGGCGGGCGCGGCTGTGAGCTGGGCCGGCCTGTCTGCATTGGGCCGAGCGGGGAGATGGGGGGGAGAGGAGATGGGCCGCGGGGTTTGGCGCGGGCCGGGGAAAAGAAAAGAGAGGGGGAGTTGGGCCGGACTGGAGTGAAAGAGGAGGGGGCAAAAGTGAACCGGGAATAAGTTTAGGGAGCAAAACCGAACTATAGGCCTAACAACTTTTCTAGAGCTCCAAACAAAGTGATTCAAATTTGAATTTAAATATATTTAAATTCTTGTTTGAATCACAAGCAATACAAAAATAAATGCAGCACCATGAATGCAACAATAATTGTTTCTATCACTTATATTCGATTTTAAATTTTAGAAAATTATTATTTAGCCTATAATAAATACGAGCAAGCTCTAAATAATTATTTAAATGCCAAAAATTTGAAATTGAGCATTTTTGGGTGTTACAATATGTGTGCCCCATGCCCCCATCGATCATCTTTCAATTTGTTGCCTTGTGTAATTAACCATACCATATATTGGCAGTGGCACCGTATTTGGACAAATCTTAAATTTTACCAAACCGATTAATTGCCTGAAACAGTACGTAACAATCTGCTGGTTTAGGAGATATCAGCGCGCGTATATATATATATATATATATATATATATATATATATATATATATATATATATATATAGGTATCTACTATTCAGCTCACAGCGTGTTGAATATTATTTAACCCTCCGGCTGTCACACCCGGATTTACACAAAACCCGAATGTGGCCATATGTGTGCCCAGGAAGTCCACAGACACATATAGCGAACAAATAAGGTAAAAATCAGAGTACAATGTTTTATTCTCCTCATAAAGTAGCGTTTACATCAGAGTGCTTCAAAAATAAAACATGGACAGCGGGAGACTAATACATCTCTCTAGCGTAGCCGCAATCCCACAGGGACTCTGACTGGGAGAACGCAAGCTCAGAAGTATGGCAAATCCTCGGGAAACTCCACAGCGTAATCAGCCTGACTCCAATCTGTTACCCGTCCGGGATTTTTGCCCAAAAGTAATAATAATAACAAGTGTAAGTAACAGAATCACTTAGCAAGTATAGCACGGGTTATGAAGGCTCAAAAAGGCTAGACACTTGGCTTAACTGCGGTAGCACTTTTAGTTGGTTCATTTTAATCACAACTACTACATTAGATGAATCCCAGTTGCACCCCAAATTAATTAATGTAAGTCATCATTAAACAGTAATAAATATCATCTTCTAATCATAAAAGGATCCAGGCCGCTCGTGACCCTGAGCCGGGCTATCATGATAGATCGTACACTCTGCAGAGGTTTCGCCCTTTTCCCACCAGTCGCGTAAAAGTTCAAAGAACTTTGCACCCAACCACGCACATCAACACTTCCGAGGTGTGACTGCATAGGGACGCTACGAGGCTTTCACAAGACACCCTAACAAGTCAGTAGCCGCTGGAGTACTATACGGCGGTGAAAACTTAGGCACCGAGATTGACTGACCCTCAGGGCGCAACGTGAGGGGGTCAATGGCGTCCACGCGCCGGCAAATCATGCCAACAAAAGTAAATGGCGCGATGTGCGGAGCTCCCGCACTCACGGGGGCTCCCAACACGGGACTGGGTCTAACGTGACCTAGCCGACGGGGCTACCGTCCTCGGTGGGATCGGAGAACACCCAGCACCGTACCTCCCACAGCGCCGTAGGCCACTCGGTAACCACTGCCAAGCTAGAGACGTACAAGCTACTCAACCAAGACCAGAGCCATTATAGTTCCGGTGGCGGCGACAGGCTCCCAGGTTGCCGCTTTTACGAACCAGTCCTTAGGGAGAGACACTGGGGCCAGGCAAAACACACAAGCCCCAGCTCCCTAAACCAAGTTGCTAAAAAGCAAGTTTTAACATTAAGATTGAAGTGGACCATTAAGTCAATATTAACAATTAAGTAAAAGTGACAGTAGTTGCGCCTAGCAAAATACTACCCATATGCAAAAACCCATAGGAGTACAAGGACAGGGAAAGTAAATGCTAGGTACAACCTTAATGGTAAACAATATTAGACACATGCGTATGTAATGAACAGTGTATTAAAAGTGAGATAAATAGCAAGGATTGTCCGTGCTATAACTTGCCTTCCTCGGAGTACGGCTGCTGCTGCAAATCCTGCTCCGGCACGCCCTCAACGTACTCGAAGTCCAAAGCTACGGGCTCGCCGACTGGACACGAACATCACGCACGCGTTCCAAAACAATCATCACATGCAAGCAAAAGTAATACTATTAGAACAGTACACCAAACAGTGAAAACAGTATAAAAATAGGAGCTAGAAATATTCTACGCTTCGCTACGAACACATGAGCGCAAAAATCACGCAAATCGGAGCTAAAACGTGAAAGTTATAGCGTTTCTAAGGTTCGGGGGCTTGCTGGCAAGGTTTTAAAATTTCCAGGGGCCTAAACGAATAAAACAGGACCTATCTGCAATTATTTTTGAATTAAAAAGGACCGCGGGTTAATTTCTGAAAAGTTCAGGGGCTCCTTTAGAAAAAGGCCAGGTTGACCGGTACACAGGGGTTTGACTCGCGACGTGGCGCGACGTGAGCCGTTGGATCTGGATCGGGCGGCTGGGATTTAAAACGCGAAGGGGTATCCGGCCGATCTAATCTCGGCCGTTGGCTGGCGATCGGACAGCCCTGATCGCCCGACTTGCCGGGGAAGACGACAGCGCGGCGGCGCGGCTCGGTCGACGGCGAAGTTCGCCGGAGTTGGCCATATCTCGCGCTACAGGGCTCGGTTTGCGACGAGGTCTGGCCCTACAGCTTCCTAAGAGGATGGTGAGTCGGCCTAGGGTGACCTAGTCGAGCATCGGCCGGTGAAAAGGTCGGACGACGGTGAGCGGCGGAGCGAAACTCCGGTGAAGTGCGGGGAAGGTGTTGTGGGGCGTTTGGGGTTCGGTTTCTCGGCTCTGGAGCTACTGGGGAGGGTCACACGTGCACCCGTGGTGAGAATGTGCAGTATGATGGGGTGTGCTGGCCGGACGGCGGTGCCCGGCGGTGAATCGCCATCGGCGGCCGAGGGGAGGGGTCCTACGGAGCAGCTACGGTAGAAATGAAGGGAGGGGGAACTGCTTTACCTCCTGAGGAAGCTTCTGGCGAACGGAATTGGCCAGAAATGGCTCGGGAGGCGGGAACGGCGGCGATCCTTCCGCGGCGGCGCTGCGGACGATGGGGAGTAATTAGCCGTGATCGAGGCATGAAGAGGAATGGGAGTTGCAAGGGAAGCTTCGGTACCTTCTGGCGATCCGATGGGTGGTGATGGCCGGCCGAGAGGCACGCCGGAGCGGCCTGGCGGCGAGCGGCGGCGCTGCGCAAGTTCGGCAGCTCGGGAGCGGCGTGGTTTGGGGAGACTGCGGCGGCTAGGGTTTGAGCAATGGGGTGAGAGGGGACTCGGGCGGCGTCGCAGGCCCAATTAAGTAGGGGCGGGGGAAGGGCCTCGGCGTGCGGGCCCGGCTGCGGCGGGCCGCGCCATCACCGGCGTTCGGGAAAGGAAAGGGAGGGAGGAGGAAGAAGGGAAGGTGGCGTCAGCGCTGGCGTCAGCACCTGACAAGCGGGGCCCGCGTGGCAGCGACTCGGGGAGGGGCGGGGCGAGCGGCTGCGGCTGGGCCGGCTTGGCTGTTGGGCCGCGCGGGGAGAAGGGGGAGGGAGAGTGGGCCGGTGGTGCAGCTGGGCCGACTCGGGGAAAAGAAGTGGGCCGGGGAAAAGAAAAAGGAGAGGGGAGCTGGGCCGCGGGAAAGAAAGAGAGGGGGCAAAGGTGGACTGGAAGAAAAGTTCAGGGAGCAAAAGTGAACTACGGGCCTAGCAACTTTTCTAGAGCTCCAAACAAAGTGATTCAAATTTGAATTTAAATAAATTTAAATTTTTGTTCGAATCACAAGCAATACAAAAATAAATGCAGCATCATGAATGCAACAATAAATGTTTCTAACACTTATATTTGATTTTAAATTTTTGAAAATTATTATTTAGCCTTTATAAAGTAGGTGAAAGCATTAAATAATTAATTAAATGCCAAAAATTTTAAATTGAGCATCTTTGGGTGTTACAAACCTACCCCCCTTAAGGTGAATCTCGTCCTCGAGATTCGGATGTAGAAGCGAAGAGCTGTGGGTACTCGGACTTGAGGTCTTCTTCCCGCTCCCAAGTCGCTTCATCTTCTGAATGCCGGCTCCACTGCACCTTGCACATCCGAATGGTCTTGTTCCTCAGCACTCTCTCTGACACCTCCAGAATCCTGATCGGATACTCCTCATATGTGAGGTCCTCCTGTACATTCAACTCCTCAATCGGGATCTGCTCTTCTGGCACCCGTAAGCACTTCTTCAACTGGGACACATGGAACACATCGTGTACTCCGGCTAATCTCTCGGGCAGATCTAGCCGATATGCCACTTCGCCCATCCGTTCCTGTATCCTGAACGGTCCGATGTAACGAGGTGCCAACTTGCCCTTGACATTGAACCGCTTTACACCTCTCATGGGTGACACCTTCAGGTACACAAAATCATCAACTTTGAAGCTGAGGTCCCTCCGTCTGATATCGGCGTAACTCTTCTGTCGGGACTGGGCCACCTTCAGGTTCTCTCTGATCACCTGCACCTGCTGCTCTGCATCTCTGAGTATCTCCGGACCAAAGACCTGACTCTCTCCAGTCTGATTCCAGAACAATGGGGTCCGACACTTCCTGCCATACAATGCCTCGAACGGTGCCATCTGCAGACTCTTCTGGTAGCTGTTATTGTAGGAGAACTCTGCATACGGCAAACTCTTATCCCAGCTGACACCATACTGCAACGCACAAGCCCTCAACATGTCCTCTAGTATCTGATTGGTCCGCTCTGTCTGACCATCTGTCTGTGGGTGATAAGCTGAGCTGAAGTGCAGCTTCGTGTCCATGGACTCATGTAACTTCCGCCAGAAGTGTGAGGTGAACTGAGTACCACGATCTGACACAATCTTCTTCGGCACCCCGTGTAAGCACACAATCCGCTCCATGTACAACTCTGCTAGTCTGGCGCCTGTGTAGGTGGTCTTCACTGGCAGAAAGTGGGCCACCTTGGTCAGACGATCAACAATCACCCAAATGGAGTCAAAACCTCTCTGAGTGCGGGGCAGACCAGTGATGAAGTCCATGCCAACTTCTTACCATTTCCACTCCGGGATCTTCAACGGCTGAAGCAATCCAGCTGGCCTCTGATGTTCTGCCTTGACTCGCTGACATGTGTCGCACAATGCCACGTGAGTCGCCACATCACGCTTCAATCCGTACCACCAGAATCTCTCCTTGATGTCTTGGTACATCTTAGTGCTGCCTGGGTGGATCGAATAAGCTGAGTCATGTGCCTCTCTCAGAATCATCTCTCTGATCTGCGCTATGTCTGGCACACATATCCTCTTTCCATGCCAAAGAGTCCCCTGATCATCAACTCAGAATCCAGGGGCCTTTCCCAATGCAACCTTTCCCACAATCTCTCTGATCTTCTCATCCTACAGCTGACCTCTCCGGATCTCCTGCTCGAGTGTGGGCTCCACTGCCATCTCGGTGATGCTGGTGACGAACCCCAGACTCATCCTCTCAAACTCTCGGCTGAGCTCCTCGGGCAAACAGTGTCCAGTGATCCTATTCACATAACTCCTCCTGCTCAGAGCATCTGCCACCAAGTTGGCCTTCCCTGGGTGATAGTGAATCTCCAGATCATAATCCTTGATCAGCTCCAACCATCTGCGCTGTCTCATGTGCAGATCTGACTGAGTGAAGACATACTTGAGGCTCTTATGATCAGTGTAGATGTCACACTTGTGCCCAATCAAGTAATGCCTCCAGATCTTTAGGGCATGTACCACAGCTGCCAACTCCAAGTCGTGCGTCGGATAGTTCTGCTCATGCTTCCTCAGCTGCCTGGACGCATAAGACACGACTTTGCCCTCCTGCATAAGGACGCAACCCAGTCCTAGACGGGATGCATCGCAGTAGATGGAGAAACTCTTAGCCAAATCTGGCAATACTAGCACTGGGGCTGTAGTCAACCTCTTCTTCAACTCTTCGAAGCTGACCTGGCAAGCCTCTGTCCATACGAACGGGGCATTCTTCTCTAGCAAAGCAGTTAACGGCTTAGCAATCTTAGAGAATCCTTCAATGAACCGTCTGTAATAACCGGCCATCCCAAGGAAACTCCTGATCTCGCTCACATCCCGTGGCGGATTCCAGCTCAACACATCGCTGACTTTCTTCGGATCAACTGCCACTCCTCCATTGGACAACACATGTCCCAGAAATGCTACTTCCTTCAGCCAGAACTCGCATTTGCTCAACTTGGCGTACAACTGATGTTCCCGAAGTCTCTGCAGCACCAATCTCAGATGTTCTTCATGTTCTTCCTCATTCTTGGAGAAGAACAGAATGTCATCAATAAATACCACCACAAACTTGTCCAGATAATCCATGAACACGCTGTTCATCAAGTACATGAAGTATGCAGGAGCGTTGGTCAATCCAAAAGACATGACCAAGAACTCGTACAACCCGTACCGAGTAGTGAAAGCGGTCTTAGGAATATCCGACTGTCGGATCCTCATCTGATAATATCCCGACCGGAGATCTATCTTGGAGAACACACAAGCTCCTCTCAACTGATCGAACAGATCATCAATTCTTGGTAGCGGGTACTTGTTCTTGATGGTTACTTCGTTGAGGGCTCGATAGTCCACACACAACCTCTGAGTACCATCCTTCTTGTCGACGAACAACACCAGTGCTCCCCACGACGAAGAGCTCGGACGAATGTACCCCTTGGCCAACAATTCGTCCAACTCCTTCTTGAGCTGCTCCAGCTCCTTCGCTCCCATCCTATACGGCCTCTTGGCTATAGGTGCAGTGCCAGGTTTTAGTTCAATAATGAATTCAACATCTCGTTCTGGAGGCATACCTGGCAACTCGTCAGGGAACACATCCGGGAACTGGCTCACCACCCTGATATCTTCAGTCATTGTCCCTTCAGCTTGATTTGCTTGGCCTTGCTCTGAGGAACTGGCTGCCTGGTACTCCACCTTGTCACCGGACTCTGCTGTCAGCTGAATGGTCCTCGTAGCACACCTGATCACTGCATCATACCTGGTCATCCAGCTCATACCCAGGATCAGATCAGATCCAAGGGTCTCCAGGACTATCGGACCTGTCTTGAATTCTACCCCCCTTATTATGATTGGGACATGGGGGCATCGTAGAGTAGCCCGCTGTTCACCCCCTGGTGAGCTTACTAGCATAGTGTTCATCATGGGTTTCAGGGCCAATAAATTCTTTTTTACAAAAGCAGCAGAAATGAAAGCATGCGAAGCTCCGAAATCAAATAAAACAGTGGCGGGGGTCGAATTGACGAGGAACGTACCCACGATCACATCAGTAGAGGCCTCCGCTATCTCTGCACCGGTGTGGTTGAGCTTGCCCCGAACCGGAGTCTGCGGAGCACGACCTCCAAGCTGCTGACCCTGCTGCTGCCCAACTCTCTGAGCACTGCTCTGACCGGGGACACCCTGAACTCTGCGAGGACAAGAATTGGCATAGTGCCCAGGCTCGTCACAGTGGAAACACCTCTGTCCTGTCACTGCGGGGCTGACTGGGCCCGAACGCTAAACTGGTCTGGGTGGCACCTGACTGCGCTGAACTGGACCCATCTGCGGTGGGCCCTGGGGACGCTGCAGCTATGGCGCCCGAGGAAACTGAGGACGCTGCTGCTGGTACTGGCCACGACTGAGCAAGCCGGACTGACCCTGGAAGCGCTGCTGGCCTCCCACCTGCTGACCCGGCGGAGGTGTGAAGCGTGGACGACTGCTGCTGCCCACCTGCTGTCCCTGGAGCTTCCTCTTCTTGTCCTCCATCTCACGGCGCTTGTGCTCCAACATCAGCGCGCCGTCTACCAGCTCGTGAAAGGTCGGGAACTTGGTGCACATAAGCTGGTACTGGAGAGCATCCTGTAGACCATCACGGAACCTGGCCTGCTTCTTCTGGTCGGTGGCCACGTCTTCCGGAGCGTAACGGGCCAACGCGACGAACTTGTCACGATAAGCCGTGACACTCATCCCTTCCTGCTTCAGTGCCAGGAACTCCTTCTTCTTCAGAACCATCAAAGCCTCCGGCACGTGGTGTGCACGAAAGCTGCTGCAGAACTGCTGCCAAGTGATCTGAGTACCGGCCGGGCGTGAGGACTGGTACGAATCCCACCAATCCGACGCCGGCCCCTGAAGCTGCCCTCCGGCGTACAGTACCTTCTCTCTATCATCGCACTGGGCGATGTCCAACTGCCTCTCCACTGCCTTGAGCCAGTCATCTGCCTCAAGGGGATCGCTGGCCTTGCTGAAGGTCGGCGGGCGTCCCTTCAGAAACTCGCCCCTCTTGTCTCTGGGCGGTGCAGCTGCCTGGGGGTGATGCTGGTTCTGCTGGATCAGTCTCATGGTCTCTGCCATCTGCTGCATCATCTGAACTTGAGCATACATCAGCTGCTCAATGGTGGGGATCTGGCGATTCGGATCGATGTTCGGGGGCGGATTCTGGTGCGGAGGCTGTCCGCCCGCATTGCCCCCGGGGTGAGCCATCTATAATCACAAGGGTCACATGTCAGATGATTAGTACGAGAAAATATATATATATACCCCTGCTATCTAAACAATAAAGTCCTTAAGCCTTATACCTATATCTAGATGGTAGCAGACAGGTGTCTGCGCCCATCACAATCATTACAAAGAACCAAATCAAACATGTGCATAATAACAATAAGTACAAGCAGGTAAAGGCATAAACTCACACAAGACTCGACTGTTAGATTTTTTTTAAAATTTTAAAACATGGGGGTCTCCTAGTAATTTGTCAACCATACTATCTAGGCTGCGTTCCTACAGTCAACACGGCTCTGATACCAATCTGTCACACCCGGATTTACACAAAACCCGAATGTGGCCATATGTGTGCCCAGGAAGTCCACAGACACATATAGCGAACAAATAAGGTAAAAATCAGAGTACAATGTTTTATTCTCCTCATAAAGTAGCGTTTACATCAGAGTGCTTCAAAAATAAAACATGGACAGCGGGAGACTAATACATCTCTCTAGCGTAGCCGCAATCCCACAGGGACTCTGACTGGGAGAACGCAAGCTCAGAAGTACGGCAAATCCTCGGGAAACTCCACAGCGTAATCAGCCTGACTCCAATCTGTTACCCGTCCGGGATTTTTGCCCAAAAGTAATAATAATAACAAGTGTAAGTAACAGAATCACTTAGCAAGTATAGCACGGGTTATGAAGGCTCAAAAAGGCTAGACACTTGGCTTAACTGTGGTAGCACTTTTAGTTGGTTCATTTTAATCACAACTACTACATTAGATGAATCCCAGTTGCACCCCAAATTAATTAATGTAAGTCATCATTAAACAGTAATAAATATCATCATCTAATCATAAAAGGATCCAGGCCGCTCGTGACCCTGAACCGGGCTATCATGATAGATCGTACACTCTGCAGAGGTTTCGCCCTTTTCCCACCAGTCACGTAAAAGTTCAAAGAACTTTGCACCCAACCACGCACATCAACACTTCCGAGGTGTGACTGCATAGGGACGCTACGAGGCTTTCACAAGACACCCTAACAAGTCAGTAGCCGCTGGAGTACTATACGGCGGTGAAAACTTAGGCACCGAGATTGAATGACCCTCAGGGCGCAACGTGAGGGGGTCAATGGCGTCCACGCGCCGGCAAATCATGCCAACAAAAGTAAATGGCGCGACGTGCGGAGCTCCCGCACTCACGGGGGCTCCCAACACGGGACTGGGTCTAACGTGACCTAGCCGACGGGGCTACCGTCCTCGGTGGGATCGGAGAACACCCAGCACCGTACCTCCCACAGCGCCGTAGGCCACTCGGTAACCACTGCCAAGCTAGAGACGTACAAGCTACTCAACCAAGACCAGAGCCATTATAGTTCCGGTGGCGGCGACAGGCTCCCAGGTTGCCGCTTTTACGAACCAGTCCTTAGGGAGAGACACTGGGGCCAGGCAAAACACACAAGCCCCAGCTCCCTAAACCAAGTTGCTAAAAAGCAAGTTTTAACATTAAGATTGAAGTGGACCATTAAGTCAATATTAACAATTAAGTAAAAGTGACAGTAGTTGCGCCTAGCAAAATACTACCCATATGCAAAAACCCATAGGAGTACAAGGACAGGGAAAGTAAATGCTAGGTACAACCTTAATGGTAAACAATATTAGACACATGCGTATGTAATGAACAGTGTATTAAAAGTGAGATAGGTAGCAAGGATTGTCCGTGCTATAACTTGCCTTCCTCGGAGTACGGCTGCTGCTGCAAATCCTGCTCCGGCACGCCCTCAACGTACTCGAAGTCCAAAGCTACGGGCTCGCCGACTGGACACGAACATCACGCACGCATTCCAAAACAATCATCACATGCAAGCAAAAGTAATACTATTAGAACAGTACACCAAACAGTGAAAACAGTATAAAAATAGGAGCTAGAAATATTCTACGCTTCGCTACGAACACATGAGCGCAAAAATCACGCAAATCGGAGCTAAAACGTGAAAGTTATAGCGTTTCTAAGGTTCGGGGGCTTGCTGGCAAGGTTTTAAAATTTCCAGGGGCCTAAACGAATAAAACAGGACCTATCTGCAATTATTTTTGAATTAAAAAGGACCGCGGGTTAATTTCTGAAAAGTTCAGGGGCTCCTTTAGAAAAAGGCCAGGCTGACCGGTACACAGGGGTTTGACTCGCGACGTGGCGCGACGTGAGCCGTTGGATCTGGATCGGGCGGCTGGGATTTAAAACGCGAAGGGGTATCCGGCCGATCTAATCTCGACCGTTGGCTGGCGATCGGACGGCCCTGATCGCCCGACTCGCCGGGGAAGACGACAGCGCGGCGGCGCGGCTCGGTCGACGGCGAAGTTCGCCGGAGTTGGCCATATCTCGCGCTACAGGGCTCGGTTTGCGACGAGGTCTGGCCCTACAGCTTCCTGAGAGGATGGTGAGTCGGCCTAGGGTGACCTAGTCGAGCATCGGCCGGTGAAAAGGTCGGACGACGGTGA
This sequence comes from Echinochloa phyllopogon, assembly GCA_033239725.1. Taxonomy (NCBI): domain Eukaryota; kingdom Viridiplantae; phylum Streptophyta; class Magnoliopsida; order Poales; family Poaceae; genus Echinochloa; species Echinochloa phyllopogon. The sequence continues at coordinate 18,206,477 of BTCW01000014.1, forward strand.
GCAGCGGAGCGAAACTCCGGTGAAGTGCGGGGAAGGTGTTGTGGGGGGTTTGGGGTTCTGTTTCTCGGCTCTGGAGCTACTGGGGAGGGTCACACGTGCACCCGTGGTGAGAATGTGCAGTATGATGGGGTGTGCTGGCCGGACGGTGGTGCCCGGCGGTGAATCGCCATCGGCGGCCGAGGGGAGGGGTCCTACGGAGCAGCTACGGTAGAAATGAAGGGAGGGGGAACTGCTTTACCTCCTGAGGAAGCTTCTGGCGAACGGAATTGGCCGGAGATGGCTCGGGAGGCGGGAACGGCGGCGATCCTTCCGCGGCGGCGCTGCGGACGATGGGGAGTAATTAGCCGTGATCGAGGCAAATAGAGGAATGGGAGTTGCAAGGGAAGCTTCGGTACCTTCTGGCGATCCGATGGGTGGTGATGGCCGGCCGGGAGGCACGCCGGAGCGGCCTGGCGGCGAGCGGCGGCGCTGCGCAAGTTCGGCAGCTCGGGAGCGGCGTGGTTTGGGGAGACTGCGGCGGCTAGGGTTTGAGCAATGGGGTGAGAGGGGACTCGGGCGGCGTCGCAGGCCCAATTAAGTAGGGGCGGGGGAAGGGCCTCGGCGTGCGGGCTCGGCTGCGGCGGGCCGCGCCATCACCGGCGTTCGGGAAAGGAAAGGGAGGGAGGAGGAAGAAGGGAAGGTGGCGTCAGCGCTGGCGTCAGCACCTGACAAGCGGGGCCCGCGTGGCAGCGACTCGGGGAGGGGCGGGGCGAGCGGCTGCGGCTGGGCCAGCTTGGCTGTTGGGCCGCGCGGGGAGAAGGGGGAGGGAGAGTGGGCCGGTGGTGCAGCTGGGCCGACTCGGGGAAAAGAAGTGGGCCGGGGAAAAGAAAAAGGAGAGGGGAGCTGGGCCGCAGGAAAGAAAGAGAGGGGGCAAAGGTGGACTGGAAGAAAAGTTCAGGGAGCAAAAGTGAACTACGGGCCTAGCAACTTTTCTAGAGCTCCAAACAAAGTGATTCAAATTTGAATTTAAATAAATTTAAATTTTTGTTCGAATCACAAGCAATACAAAAATAAATGCAGCATCATGAATGCAACAATAAATGTTTCTAGCACTTATATTTGATTTTAAATTTTTGAAAATTATTATTTAGCCTTTATAAAGTAGGTGAAAGCATTAAATAATTAATTAAATGCCAAAAATTTTAAATTGAGCATCTTTGGGTGTTACACCGGCGGAGCGCCGCCGGTCCAATCGCCCGGCCACATGGTGCGTATTTTACTCCAGCCTTCAAGCAATAGTAAAAACGTACAAGGAACCTTAAAAGCATGCATGCGAATCTCCCTGTGTGGACAGTAATGCGGAGAGAGAAAGCAACCTCCGCGTACCATCGTCAATTGGCGTAAAACATGACAGAGAGAACCTTTGCATTGCATGCGGTGCATGTTAATATAGGTGCCTTAATTGACATTAATTAGCTTTTGACGCGTTTTTTATATATATGCAAATCTTATCACCATCCGTCTTCACCATTTTTGAAGTCCTCGACCTTGCTCCACCCATTCGGAGAACCTCCGTCCCGTTTTTTCCCTACATCTTGCTTTCTAGCCTGCATGATGTGCCATGTCACACCCGGATTTACTCAAAACCCGAATGTGGCCATATGTGTGCCCAGGAAGTCCACAGACACATATAGCAAACAAATATGGTAGAAATCAGAGTACAATGCTTTATTCTCATCATAAAGTAGCGATTACATCAGAGTTTTGCATAAATGAAATACATGGACAGCGGAAGACTAATAAACTCTCTCTAAGTGTAGCCGCAATCCCACAGGGACTCTGACTGGGAGAACGCCAACTCAGAAGTACGGCAAATCCTCTGGAAACTCCTCAGCATAATCAGCCTGACTCCAATCTTTTACCCGTCCGGGATTTTGCCCAAAATGATAATAATAGCAAGTGTAAGTAACAGAATTACTTAGAAAGTATAGCACGGGTTATGAAGGCTCAAAAAGGCTAGACACTGGCTTAACTGCATTAGCACTTTTAGTTGGTTCGTTTTAACTTTGCCCAAGATTACTACAAGTGAATGAGATCCCAGTTGTAACCCAATTAATAGTGTAAGTGACATTTAAGCATGAATAAATACCATATTCTAATCGAAAAGGATCCAGGCCGCTCGTGACCCTGAGCAAGGCTATCATGATAGATCGTACACTCTGCAGAGGTTTCGCCCTTTACCCACCAGTCGCGTAAAAGTTCAGAGGAACTTTGCACCCAACCACGCACATCGACACTTCCGAGGTGTGACTGCATAGGGACGCTACGAGGCTTTCACAAGACACCCTAACAAGTCAGTAGCCGCTGGAGTACTATACGGTGGTGAAAACTTAGGCACCGAGATCGACGTACGCCCACGGAGTCACACCGTGAGGGGGTCGATGGCGTCCAGAGCGCGGGTATCCCACCCATACTGCGCAACGTGCAGAGTTCTCAATCGCTGAGACTCCTACACGGGACTGGGTCTAACGTGACCTAGCCGACGGGGCTACCGTCCTCGGTGGAATCGGAGATCACCCAGCGCCGTACCTCCCACAACGCCGTTGGCCCCTCGGTAACTACTGCCAAGCTAGAGACGTACAAGCTACTTGACCAAGACCAGAGCCATTATAGTTCCGGCGGTGGCGACAGGCTCCTGGGTTGCCGCTTTAAGAACCGGTCCTTAGAGGGAGACACTAGAGCAAAGCACACAGCACATGCTCTGGCCCCCTGGTCCATGTTGCTAAAAGCAAGTTTTAACATTAAAGTCGAAGTGGACCATTTAGTCAATATTAACAATTAAGTAAAGGTGACAGTAGTTGCGCCTAGCAAAATGCTACCCATATGCAAAAACCCATAGGAATACAAGGACAGGGAAAATAAATGCTAGGAATAACCTTAATGGTAAACAATATTAGACACATGCGTATGTAATGAACAGTGTATTAAAAGAGTGAGTAGGTAGCAAGGATTGTCCATGCTATAACTTGCCTTCCTCGGAGTACGGCTGCTGCTGCGAGTCCTGCTCTGGCACGTCCTCAACGTACTCGAAGTCCAAAGCTACGGGCTCGCCGACTGGACACGAACAACACGCACGTATTCCAAAGCAATCATCACATGCAAACAATTTAATTCTATTAGAAACAGTACACCAACAGTAAAAACTGTACAAAAACAGGAGCTAGAAATAATCTACGCTTCGCTACGAACACATGAGCACGAAAATCACGCAAATCGGAGCTAAAACGTGAAAGTTATAGCGTTTCTAAGATTCGGGGGCTTGCTGGCAAAGTTTTAAAATTTCCAGGGGCCTAAATGAATAAAACAGGACCAATTTGTAAATATTTTTGAATTAAAAAGGACCGCGGGTTAATTTTGATAAAACTCAGGGGCTCTTTAACAAAAATGCCCGCGCTGACCGGTAACCCGAGGGTTGACCCGCAACGTGGCGCGCCGTGGGCCGTCGGATCTGGATCCGAGGGTCCAGAACAGACCGGAGGGGGGGTGCTCGCCGGGGAAACAGAGGGAGGCGGCGGCGCTGAGTCGGGCGGCGGCGGAGCTCGCCGGAGTTGGCGCTAACTTGAGCTAGGAACCGCCAATGGACATGGGGTTGGGTCCTACAGCTTCGGGAGACGGCCGCGAACGTGGCTGGGGTGCCCTAGTCGTCGATTACGCAACGGGGGCGGCTGTCGACGGCGAACAGGGGCGGTGGCGCTCCGGCGAAGTGAGCGGGGGCGCTACGGGGCAACAATCGGTGCACGGTTTGGTGTAGGAGCGTCGGGAAGGGGCGGCGAGGCTACCTGAGTGGTCCAAGTCGACGGAGGAGGGGCGGGAACGACGGTCGGCGACGAGCGGCGGTTGGCGGCGCTTGGAGCGGCGGCTCCACGCGGGGAAGGTGCCTCCAGTGGTGAGAGGTCGTCGAGGACCACCGCTACGTGACCGGGTCGATGGGAGGGTGCTCGTGGTTGCTTCGGCTCGGACCGAGGGAGCTTGTCGGTGGCGAATCGGCGAAGCCGGTCGGTGGCGCTGCAAGGGGTCGGCGAGCCAAATTGGTTAAGGTGGAGCCGAAATTGGAGCTTGAGCATGACGAGGAGCTTCCATACCTCGCAGCGTTGCTACCAGGGGTGACCAGAGGGGCAGAGCGACGCTGGAGGCGATGAATCGGCGGCGGCACTTGAGTTCGAGGGGCGGCGGCGCTGCGAGGCGAGGGGGAAGGGAGCCGTGGCTCGGGATTTCTCGAAGGAGATGGGGGAGGATTCAAGGGCGCGGTTGCTGGTGTTAAAGCCCACGGGTAAGGGTTGTCTTGGCGTGCGAGCCGCGCGAATCACGGCCGGCGGTGATCACCTTCCATGTGCGGGGCGCCTTCCATGCGGGGGAGTGAGCGAAGAAAGGAAGAGAGAGGTGCAGTAGCTTCCAGGTAGGTGCGGCCGGGTCCACAAGATTCGTCCGTGCGTGCAGAGGAAGGAAATCGGCCGGCGATGCCGCTGCCCGTGTCCTCCGGCCGGGCGTCGCGGTGGGGAAGGAGGAGCTGACCGGTGGGGTCCACGCAATAGTGAGAGAGGGGGAGGGAAAAGGAGACGGGCCGGGGTGCGTGCTGGGCCGCCGGGGAAATTGGAGGAGCGAGGTCGAGCCAGGATAAAGAGTTGGGGGAGCGGAGATGGACTTGAGCGGCTGGCTGTAAGGAATGATGGGCCGGAGCGGGGCTGGGCCGCGGGGCGCGCTGGCGGGCCGAAGCGGAGGTGGAAGGGGAGGACTGGGCCGGTTCGAGAGAGAAGAGTAGGGAGCAGAAATGGACCGGGAAAAGAATTCAGGGGGCGAAAGCGAACTTTAGCCTAAACAACTTTTCTAGAGTTCCAAACAAAGTGATTCAAATTTGAATTTAAATATATTTAAATTCTTGTTTGAATCACAGGCAAAACAAAATGAATGCAGCAGCATGAATGCAACAATAAATGTTTCTAGCGCTTATATTTGATTTTAAATTGTAGAAAATTATTATTTAGCCTTTATAAAATAGGTGAGAGCATTAAATAATTAATTAAATGCCAAAAATTTTAAATTTGAGTATTTTGGGTGTTACAAACCTACCCCCCTTATGGTGAATCTCGTCCTCGAGATTCGGATGTAGAAGCGAAGAGCTGTGGGTACTCGGACTTGAGGTCTTCTTCCCGCTCCCAAGTCGCTTCATCTTCTGAATGCCGGCTCCACTGCACCTTGCACATCCGAATGGTCTTGTTCCTCAGCACTCTCTCTGACACCTCCAGGATCTTGATCGGATACTCCTCGTATGTGAGGTCCTCCTGAACGTTCAACTCCTCAATCGGGATCTGCTCTTCTGGCACCCGCAAACACTTCTTCAACTGGGACACATGGAACACATCGTGTACTCCGGCCAACCTCTCAGGCAGATCTAGCCGGTATGCCACTTCGCCCATCCGTTCCTGTATCCTGAACGGTCCGATGTAACGAGGCGCCAACTTGCCTTTGACACTGAACCGCTTTACACCTCTCATGGGTGACACCTTCAGGTACACAAAATCATCAACTCTGAAGCTGAGGTCCCTCCGTCTGACATCGGCATAACTCTTTTGTCTGGACTGGGCCACCTTCAGGTTCTCTCTGATCACCTGCACCTGCCGCTCTGCATCTCTGAGTATCTCCGGACCAAAGACCTGACTCTCTCCAGTCTGATTCCAGAACAACGGGGTCCAGCACTTCCTGCCATACAATGCCTCGAACGGTGCCATCTGCAAGCTCTTCTGATAGCTGTTATTGTAGGAGAACTCTGCATACGGCAAACTCTTGTCCCAGCTGACTCCATACTGCAATGCACAAGCTCTCAACATATCCTCCAGTATCTGGTTGGTCCGCTCTGTCTGACCATCTGTCTGTGGGTGATAAGCTGAGCTGAAATGCAGCTTCGTGTCCATAGACTCGTGTAGCTTCCGCCAGAAGTGTGAGGTGAACTGAGTACCACGATCTGACACAATCTTCTTCGGCACTCCGTGTAAGCACACAATCCGCTCCATGTACAACTCTGCTAGTCTGGCGCCTGTGTAGGTGGTCTTTACTGGCAGAAAGTGGGCCACCTTGGTCAGACGATCAACAATCACCCAAATGGAGTCGAATCCTCTCTGTGTGCGGGGCAGTCCAGTGATGAAGTCCATGCCAACTTCTTCCCATTTCCACTCCGGGATCTTCAACGGCTGAAGCAATCTAGCTGGCCGCTGATGCTCTGCCTTGACCCGCTGACATGTGTCGCACAATGCCACGTGAGTCGCCACATCACGCTTCAATCCATACCACCAGAATCTCTCCTTGATGTCCTGATACATCTTAGTGCTGCCTGGGTAGATCGAATAAGCTGAGTCATGTGCCTCTCTCAGAATCATCTCTCTGATCTGCGCTATATCTGGCACACATATCCTCTTCCCATGCCATAGAGTTCCCTGATCATCAACTCTGAATCCAGGGGCCTTCCCCAGTGCAACATTCCCCACAATCTCTCTGATCTTCTCATCCTGTAGCTGACCTCTCCGGATCTCCTGCTCGAGTGTGGGCTCCACTGCCATCTCTGTGATGCTGGAGACGAATCCCAGACTCATCCTCTCAAACTCTCGGCTGAGCTCCTCAGGCAAACAGTGTCCAGTGATCCTGTTCACATAACTCCTGCTCAGAGCATCTGCCACCAAGTTGGCCTTCCCTGGGTGATAGTGGATCTCCAGATCATAATCCTTGATCAGCTCTAACCATCTGCGCTGTCTCATATTCAGATCCGACTGAGTGAAGACATACTTGAGGCTCTTATGATCAGTGTAGATTTCACTCCTGTGCCCAATCAAGTAGTGTCTCCAGATCTTCAGAGCATGAACCACAGCTGCCAACTCCAAGTCGTGCGTCGGATAGTTCTGCTCATGCTTCCTCAGCTGCCTGGACGCATAAGACACGACTCTGCCCTCCTGCATAAGGACGCAACCCAGTCCTAGACGGGATGCATCGCAGTAGATGGAGAAACTCTTAGCCAAATCTGGCAATACTAGCACTGGGGCTGTAGTCAACCTCTTCTTCAACTCTTCGAAGCTGACCTGGCAAGCCTCTGTCCATACAAACGGGGCATTCTTCTCTAGCAAAGCGGTCAGCGGCTTAGCAATCCTGGAGAATCCTTCAATGAACCGTCTGTAATACCCGGCCATCCCAAGGAAACTCCTGATCTCGCTCACATCCCGCGGTGGATTCCAGCTCAACACATCGCTGACTTTCTTCGGATCAACTACCACTCCTCCATTGGACAACACATGTCCCAGAAATGCCACTTCCTTCAGCCAGAACTCACACTTGCTCAGCTTGGCGTACAACTGATGTTCCCGAAGTCTCTGCAGCACCAATCTCAAGTGTTCCTCATGTTCTTCCTCATTCTTGGAGAAGACCAGAATGTCATCAATGAATACCACCACAAACTTATCGAGGTAATCCATGAACACGCTGTTCATCAAGTACATGAAGTATGCAGGAGCGTTGGTCTATCCAAAAGACATGACCAAGAACTCATACAACCCGTACCGAGTAGTGAAAGCGGTCTTGGGTATGTCTGACGGGCGGATCCTCATCTGATAATAGCCCGAACGAAGATCTATCTTGGAGAACACACAAGCTCCCCTCAACTGATCGAACAGATCATCAATCCTCGGCAGCGGGTACTTGTTCTTGATGGTCACTTCGTTGAGGGCTCGATAGTCCACACACAACCTCTGCGAACCATCCTTCTTGTCGACGAACAATACGGGTGCTCCCCACGGCGAAGAACTCGGACGAATGTACCCCTTGGCCAACAACTCGTCCAACTCCTTCTTGAGCTGCTCCAGCTCCTTTGCTCCCATCCTATACGGCCTCTTGGCTATAGGTGCAGTGCCAGGTTTTAGTTCAATAACGAATTCAACATCTCGTTCTGGAGGCATACCTGGCAACTCGTCAGGGAATACATCTGGGAACTGGCTCACCACCCTGATATCTTCAGTTGTTGTCCCTTCAGCTTGATTGGCTTGGCCTTACTCTGAGGAACTGGCTGCCTGGTACTCCACCTTGTCACCGGACTCTGCTGTCAGCTGAATGGTCCTCGTAGCACACCTGATCACTGCATCATATCTGGTCATCCAGCTCATACCCAGGATCATATCAAATCCAAGGGTCTCCAGGACTATCGGACCTGCCTTGAACTCTACCCCCCTTATTATGATGGGAACATGGGGGCATCGTAGAGTAGCTCGTTGTTCACCCCCTGGTGAGCTTACTAGCATAGTGTTCTTCATGGGTTTCAGAGCTAATAAATTCTTCTTCACAAATGCAGCAGAAATGAAAGCATGCGAAGCTCCAGAATCAAATAAAACAGTGGCCGGGGTCGAATTGACGAGGAACGTACCCACGATGACATCAGTAGCGGTCTCCGCTGTCTCTGCACTGGTGTGGTTGACCTTGCCCCGAACGAGAGTCTGCGGAACACGACCTCCCTGCTGCTGACCCTGCGACTGCCCAACTCTCTGAGTGCTGCCCTGCTGGTTCTGCCCGGCGGTGTTCTGGATCTTCTTGGGGCAGACATTGGCGAAGTGTCCCTGCTCGCCACAGTGGTAGCACACTCTCGGACCCACCGGCGTAGTGTTGGCTGGACTGAGGCGCTGGACTGGACTGGGCTGCACCTGACTGCGCTGAACTGGACCCATCTGCGGCTGACCCTGCGGACGCTGCTGCTGTGGCGCCCGAGGAAACTGAGGACGCTGCTGCTGGTACTGGCCACGACTGAGCAAGCCGGACTGACCCTGGAAGCGCTGCTGGCCTCCCACCTGCTGACTCTGGGGAGGTGTGAAGCGTGGACGACTGCTGCTGCCCACCTACTGTCCCTGGAGCTTCCTCTTCTTGTCCTCCATCTCAAGGAGCTTGTGCTCCAACATCAGAGCGCCGTCCACCAGCTCGTGAAAGGTCGGGAACTTGGTGCACATCAGCTGGTACTGGAGAGCATCCTGCAGACCATCACGGAACCTGACCTGCTTCTTCTGGTCAGTGGCCACGTCTTCTGGAGCATAACGGGCCAATGCGACGAACCGGTCACGATAAGCCGTGACACTCATCCCTTCCTGCTTCAGAGCCAGGAACTCCTTCTTCTTCAGGACCATCAAAGCTTCCGGCACGTGGTGTGCACGAAAGCTGCTGCAGAACTGCTGCCAGGTGATCTGAGTACCGGCCGGGCGTGAGGACTGGTATGAATCCCACCAATCCAACGCCGGCCCCTGAAGCTGTCCTCCGGCGTACAGTACCTTCTCCCTGTCATCGCACTGGGCGATGTCCAACTGCCTCTCCACTGCCTTGAGCCAGTCATCTGCCTCAAGGGGATCGCTGGCCTTGCTGAAGGTCGGCGGGCGTCCCTTCAGAAACTCGCCCCTCTTGTCTCTGGGCGGTGCAGCTACCTGGGGGTGATGCTGGTTCTGCTGGATCAGCCTCATCGTCTCGGCCATCTGCTGCATCATCTGAACTTGAGCATACATCAGCTGCTCAATGGTGGGGATCTGATGGTTCGGATTCAGGTTCGGGGGCGGATTCTGGTGCGGAGGCTGTCCGCCCGCATTGCCCCCGGGGTGAGCCATCTATAATCACAAAGGTTAGATATCAGAGGATTAGTACGAGAAAATATATATATACCCCTGCTATCTAAACAATAAAGTCCTTAAGCCTTATACCTATATCTAGATGGTAGCAGACAGGTGTCTACGCCCATCACAATCATTACAAAGAACCAAATCAAACATATGCATAATAACAATAAGTACAAGCAGGTAAAGGCATAAACTCACACAAGACGCGACTGTTAGATTTTTAAAATTTTTAAAACATGGGGGTCTCCTAGTAATTTGTCAACCGTACTATCTAGGCTGCGTTCCTACAGTCAGCACGGCTCTGATACCAATCTGTCACACCCGGATTTACTCAAAACCCGAATGTGGCCATATGTGTGCCCAGGAAGTCCACAGACACATATAGCAAACAAATATGGTAGAAATCAGAGTACAATGCTTTATTCTCATCATAAAGTAGCGATTACATCAGAGTTTTGCATAAATGAAATACATGGACAGCGGAAGACTAATAAACTCTCTCTAAGTGTAGCCGCAATCCCACAGGGACTCTGACTGGGAGAACGCCAACTCAGAAGTACGGCAAATCCTCTGGAAACTCCTCAGCATAATCAGCCTGACTCCAATCTGTTACCCGTCCGGGATTTTGCCCAAAATGATAATAATAGCAAGTGTAAGTAACAGAATTACTTAGAAAGTATAGCACGGGTTATGAAGGCTCAAAAAGGCTAGACACTGGCTTAACTGCATTAGCACTTTTAGTTGGTTCGTTTTAACTTTGCCCAAGATTACTACAAGTGAATGAGATCCCAGTTGTAACCCAATTAATAGTGTAAGTGACATTTAAGCATGAATAAATACCATATTCTAATCGAAAAGGATCCAGGCCGCTCGTGACCCTGAGCAAGGCTATCATGATAGATCGTACACTCTGCAGAGGTTTCGCCCTTTACCCACCAGTCGCGTAAAAGTTCAGAGGAACTTTGCACCCAACCACGCACATCGACACTTCCGAGGTGTGACTGCATAGGGACGCTACGAGGCTTTCACAAGACACCCTAACAAGTCAGTAGCCGCTGGAGTACTATACGGTGGTGAAAACTTAGGCACCGAGATCGACGTACGCCCACGGAGTCACACCGTGAGGGGGTCGATGGCGTCCAGAGCGCGGGTATCCCACCCATACTGCGCAACGTGCAGAGTTCTCAATCGCTGAGACTCCTACACGGGACTGGGTCTAACGTGACCTAGCCGACGGGGCTACCGTCCTCGGTGGAATCGGAGATCACCCAGCGCCGTACCTCCCACAACGCCGTTGGCCCCTCGGTAACTACTGCCAAGCTAGAGACGTACAAGCTACTTGACCAAGACCAGAGCCATTATAGTTCCGGCGGTGGCGACAGGCTCCTGGGTTGCCGCTTTAAGAACCGGTCCTTAGAGGGAGACACTAGAGCAAAGCACACAGCACATGCTCTGGCCCCCTGGTCCATGTTGCTAAAAGCAAGTTTTAACATTAAAGTCGAAGTGGACCATTTAGTCAATATTAACAATTAAGTAAAGGTGACAGTAGTTGCGCCTAGCAAAATGCTACCCATATGCAAAAACCCATAGGAATACAAGGACAGGGAAAATAAATGCTAGGAATAACCTTAATGGTAAACAATATTAGACACATGCGTATGTAATGAACAGTGTATTAAAAGAGTGAGTAGGTAGCAAGGATTGTCCATGCTATAACTTGCCTTCCTCGGAGTACGGCTGCTGCTGCGAGTCCTGCTCTGGCACGTCCTCAACGTACTCGAAGTCCAAAGCTACGGGCTCGCCGACTGGACACGAACAACACGCACGTATTCCAAAGCAATCATCACATGCAAACAATTTAATTCTATTAGAAACAGTACACCAACAGTAAAAACAGTACAAAAACAGGAGCTAGAAATAATCTACGCTTCGCTACGAACACATGAGCGCGAAAATCACGCAAATCGGAGCTAAAACGTGAAAGTTATAGCGTTTCTAAGATTCGGGGGCTTGCTGGCAAAGTTTTAAAATTTCCAGGGGCCTAAATGAATAAAACAGGACCAATTTGTAAATATTTTTGAATTAAAAAGGACCGCGGGTTAATTTTGATAAAACTCAGGGGCTCTTTAACAAAAATGCCCGCGCTGACCGGTAACCCGAGGGTTGACCCGCAACGTGGCGCGCCGTGGGCCGTCGGATCTGGATCCGATGGTCCAGAACAGACCGGAGGGGGGGTGCTCGCCGGGGAAACAGAGGGAGGCGGCGGCGCTGAGTCGGGCGGCGGCGGAGCTCGCCGGAGTTGGCGCTAACTTGAGCTAGGAACCGCCAATGGACATGGGGTTGGGTCCTACAGCTTCGGGAGACAGCCGCGAACGTGGCTGGGGTGCCCTAGTCGTCGATTACGCAACGGGGGCGGCTGTCGACGGCGAACAGGGGCGGTGGCGCTCCGGCGAAGTGAGCGGGGGTGCTACGGGGCAACAATCGGTGCGCGGTTTGGTGTAGGAGCGTCGGGAAGGGGCGGCGAGGCTACCTGAGTGGTCCAAGTCGACGGAGGAGGGGCGGGGACGACGGTCGGCGACGAGCGGCGGTTGGCGGCGCTTGGAGCGGCGGCTCCACGCGGGGAAGGTGCCTCCAGTGGTGAGAGGTCGTCGAGGACCACCGCTACGTGACCGGGTCGATGGGAGGGTGCTCGTGGTTGCTTCGGCTCGGACCGAGGGAGCTTGTCGGCGGCGAATCGGCGAAGCCGGTCGGTGGCGCTGCAAGGGGCCGGCGAGCCAAATTGGTTAAGGTGGAGCCGAAATTGGAGCTTGAGCATGACGAGGAGCTTCCATACCTCGCAGTGTTGCTACCAGGGGTGACCAGAGGGGCAGAGCGACGCTAGAGGCGATGAATCGGCGGCGGCGCTTGAGTTCGAGGGGCGGCGGCGCTGCGAGGCGAGGGGGAAGGGAGCCGTGGCTCGGGATTTCTCGAAGGAGATGGGGGAGGATTCAAGGGCGCGGTTGCTGGTGTTAAAGCCCGCGGGTAAGGGTTGTCTTGGCGTGCGAGCCGCGCGAATCACGGCCGGCGGTGATCACCTTCCATGTGCGGGGCGCCTTCCATGCGGGGGAGTGAGCGAAGAAAGGAAGGGAGAGGTGCAGTAGCTTCCAGGTAGGTGCCGGCCGGGTCCACAAGATTCGTCCGTGCGTGCAGAGGAAGGAAATCGGCCGGCGATGCCGCTGCCCGTGTCCTCCGGCCGGGCGTCGCGGTGGGGAAGGAGGAGCTGACCGGTGGGGTCCACGCAACAGTGAGAGAGGGGGAGGGAAAAGGAGACGGGCCGGGGTGCGTGCTGGGCCGCCGGGGAAATTGGAGGAGCGAGGTCGAGCCGGGATAAAGAGTTGGGGGAGCGGAGATGGACTTGAGCGGCTGGCTGTAAGGAATGATGGGCCGGAGCGGGGCTGGGCCGCGGGGCGCGCTGGCGGGCCGAAGCGGAGGTGGAAGGGGAGGACTGGGCCGGTTCGAGAGAGAAGAGTAGGGAGCAGAAATGGACCGGGAAAAGAATTCAGGGGGCGAAAGCGAACTTTAGCCTAAACAACTTTTCTAGAGTTCCAAACAAAGTGATTCAAATTTGAATTTAAACATATTTAAATTCTTGTTTGAATCACAGGCAAAACAAAATGAATGCAGCAGCATGAATGCAACAATAAATGTTTCTAGCGCTTATATTTGATTTTAAATTGTAGAAAATTATTATTTAGCCTTTATAAAATAGTTGAGAGCATTAAATAATTAATTAAATGCCAAAAATTTTAAATTTGAGTATTTTGGGTGTTACATGCCACCCCAAAGCTCGCAAGGCGCGGCGTCCAACCTGCGGCAGCGGCAGCCTAAAAGTCTACCTGCAGCATGGTCGTTGATGTCATCGGCGTCTTCTTCACCGCACTTGACATCCTTGACTTTTGTGTCAACGCCCTCTACAGCGCCATTCCAGTGAACCTCGACATCTTCGTCTTCTCCATGCTCGAAAGGTTCTCGATTTTTCCATCCCAAGTGCATGGAGTTTTTGGCGGCGGAGCCGATCGAGCGGCTCGATCATGCATGCAAGCCTGTTATGAGCATGCCTGTGATGAGCTCCCATGTCCAAGGATTTTTCCATCTTATATTACTCTTAACCTTAGAAAATTACTCCAACGTTAGAAAATTATTGCAAGATTACTCTTCTAATGTTCCAAAATTACTCATCTAAAATTGCATGTGCGGCAGCTGCCCTGGCCGAGATTTCGTGGTGCGCCGATTTGCATGTGTGACAAGTGCGATGATAGGCTGCATGCATGCGGACGACAAATTTGGGTATTATCTGTATGCAATTACTTCATATTTTCAATCTTTCCATGTGGGAGGGGTTGAAAAATTAATGATTAGAGAAGTAAATACTGTTCAATATTACTCCCTCGGTTCACTTATCTAAGGCCCATTCCAAAACTGAAAAAATTCATCTATCTAAGGCCCATTCCCGTTTTCCACCGGTGATCAATGCGGCCACCGCTTCGTCTCTCACGCGCGCGTTAACTCGTGCCTCGTCGCTCGCGCCCCCCCTCCCGCGATCGCATCCGTTGCGGCACCCTCCCTTCTCTCTTTTAACGCGTGCCCAGCGACGCCTGTCCTCGCAGTCAGCCGCAGCGACACCCATCCTCACAGCTAGAGCGACGCCATCTTCTGTCTTCCTTCTTTCCTCCCCATCAAGCCATCGTTGAGGACTGCCGCCATGGAGGGCAAGGAGGAGTTCATCACTGGCACGGAGGACTGCTTCAGCGTGGATGCAGTGGACGGGAGCTTCTCCATCCACGGCCTGCAGGAGGTACTGGAGGAGTCCGATGAAGTCGTTTTTGTGATGGATTCTCTAGCCGGTGATACGTTTGTTGAAGACACTCAAGTTGAATTCAGTGAGGGTGAGGTCGACGCCGCTAGTGCCTTAATGCATCTACAAGCAACCAAGGTGAGCACCTTTGAGAGGGATCGGGATGTTTTCAATGTGTCAAACATCATGTTTCCTGCCATGTTCCCTGGATGGTATGGACTAGATGATCATCGCCACAATGATGCAATAACAGACCTAGTTTGGCTTAGTCATGGATATGCACCGAGCTTAGCATTATTAGGGGTTCAAGATGCAGATGTTGATAATAAAGCTTTCGAAGATGTGAGAGATTCAATGTGGAAAATTGCATATCCCTCTATGTATGGAAACAAGTAGGTTGTTTTTTGTTTAGTGAAACAGAACTGTTTTGATTAATTTCATACAAAGTTCAATTGATACATGCCCTCTCACGCATTGACAAACTGAACAGAATCATTGTAAAGATCCCTAGGACAGTGCAAGGTTATGGGTAGTTGCCCCATCAACTCTAAATGTTTCTTTCTCATATGTGGAATGTTGTAGTGCTGTCCTCCTTTATGCTTCATGATCTCCATCATGCAACTCTGTTGTGTTAAGAAAATCCGATTTGCACGATCCACCGGGTAATCAACAAATGCCTTTTCAACTGTTTGCACAATCTCCTTGATGTTGTTAGGAGTTCCTCTCTCAAACAGTGCTTGTATTGCTGCAAAAAAACCAAGATCTAGGACATTAAGGTCTGGTGAATTGGGAGGTTGACATGTGAGTTTAATGTTCCATCCATCACACTGTGCCGCTGCTACAAATTCAGGATCATTGACATCAATATGAGTCTTGGCATTGTCTTGCTGAATGAAAATTGGCAAGTGCCTCTCCTCGGCCGGCCACTTAGCTTTGATCGCAGGAAGCACTTTGTTTATAAGGAACTCACGGCTAATTGCCTTTGTCACAGACGTCATAGCTTTTGTGATTAAAGTACCTACAAGAAGAGAACAATTTCAGCATATTGTCATATCAAAATTTTAGTACCTCTAAGTATGAACAATGCATGATTTCAATACCTTTAAGTCTGTTGGGGCTATCCCTCTTTGCTGGCTCCACCATAACGAAAGGAAAGACTCCCAATTTTCCATCAAAAGTGCAATTACCATTCTCATCAAATCTAGGCCGAGTTACAACAACAAGGAACATAACCTTTTCAATGAAATTTTTGCTTTTAACTTCCCTGTGAGGTCTTTCTTCATCATTGGCAAGATAGTACTTTTGGTTACGACGGGTTCTGTAGAACCACTTCTCATCGATGTAGATGATATTGTACATAGATTTGAATATAGGATCACTAAGACCATACAATGCCTCAAGCATTGTCAAACAATACCTCACACGAGCCTTCTTGTTTTCATCTGTTAAACTAAACTTCAAATCATTAGTGTGCCTACGGAAATACCTCTCCTTATAGCGATTATAAAGAGTGGTTTTCTTCATGCCCAATGCATGGGCAAGATCTTGAAAGGTTGTTCGTTGCCTCAAAGGAATGTTTTTCATCGCTTCGGGATCTATTTCAATCCTTTTGCGACCACAATTAGCAGAGTACTTGTTTTTAACACCTGCGATCCCACCTGCATTCTGTCCATTGTGCCATATCCTTTTCACAACTCTTTCAGGTACACCAAACTTTGCTGCAACTTGTCGTGATACACCACGATGGAGGACTGGTGGATCGGTCTTCGCCAAAAACTCTAGATATATGGCAATTTTAAAGTCATCTGTGTAGTGCCTCCTTTTTTTGGTTGTTGGATCTACAGAATAGCAGGATGAATGAATAAAAGTGGCAACAAAGCATGCATCTAAACAGATTCGCTACAACATCTTTCTTTTTAAAAAGGTACATGTCCAAATAATTGCAGCTCACTCAAGTATCATGAATAATTGCATATAAAAGGAACAATTTGTACATAACTACATATAAAAGGAGTCAACAAACAGAACAAGAAAAAAGGTACTAATGTTCCTGATTTGTTGCCATGCAAAAGTGACCATGGTTAGCACTGGACTACATGCACAATAACGCTGATTTTTGCACTCATAATTTCTTGCACGACTGTCGTCCCTCTCCTAAACACATGCATGCGTGTATTTCTCACAAAAAACTGAAGCACGCTTGCATGCGCACATTTAATATGAGTATCTATCGCTGACAGCTCATAGGCGCCATGAGAAAAATACTCACTGTCTAGTATAGAGATAAAAATACTACAATTGTGGCAGCTCAGAGACGCCACCAACATACGTCTACCACGTCGTGCTGCGTAACCGCATCAATGCCGCCCTCCATGCGCACCTCTGGTTGCAAGTTCACATACCCCAAGAACTTAGGATCAGTAGGAACAACATTATTAAAAATCAGATGTAAAACGAATTGGTGCTGTTTTTACGGTTTCCGTTTGAAAAAGTTAAAATGACGTAAATTACTACTACTAGGATTTAGAAGGTACTACTAATTCTGCTACGAGTGTTTTTCCTTGTTGCATGCAATTTGTGATTTAATGTTCTATGATATCTCATCTTATGAGGGTTAAATATTCGTGAATATGGGGAATTCTTGATCCATATTCTGGCCAATGGAAGCTGTTTGAATTCCGGCCACACATGCATGGTTACTGTACATTGCAACATGAAATCTCTTCCTGGCTGCAAACCGCAAGTGTTATTAAATGCCCTTGAAATCCCTCATGCATGCAAGTATTTAACCGTGCCCTGGAATCTCTCGCTACAGCCACGTCTACTGTCGCTTGCCACCGCTCTTCATGCCTACACGACAGAATTACGATGATTGGAGGTAGCTCACTGCTGCCACCCTTCTCGCTTTGCCGTGACCGCCCAACATGCTCATCAATAGTTGCAGCACCACGTGCCTCCGTTCATGTCACTTTCCAGAATTGCCTTTACCTGTACCCGAGGAATCAAGGTGAGAGTAAAAAGGGCATTAAAAACGACCAACCCCAAGACTTTACTTCTGATCGTTAAAGGGAGTAATTTCTCAGTGGCCGGAGCTCCGACGATGGCTCCGCCGTGCGCGCTGAATATTATTCAGCACGCATGAAGCTAAATAACCAGGTCATATATAGCAGTGAGTTTATACCATGACGACACTCCGTTTTTTCTCTCATTAAGTTGTGCACAGTGTGTGCGCCCTTTCTGTCACATTATTTTCTCATAAACAGTTTTCCAGGAGCACTAATTCAACAATTTCAGTTTCAGAAAAAACCTAGTTAGATAGTGGTCAGTCACTCGATATTCAGAATGCAGAGAGTTACTTGTTCTGGCCGGTGTGTAGTAGCAGCACTACTACCACACAAAAAAAGGGGAATTCTAGCAAGGACTATATGGTTTCTTTGGAAGAACTATATGTATTTTCTTTTTTATTTTATTAGTTAGAAATAATTTAAAACATTTATTATTTTCGAAACATGTACAAACATCATTCATCTTTTTAGGGCAACAAAACATCATTCCTTTTTTGAGAATGACAAAACATCATTCCTTTGTGTGATGCGTTTTTTAAAGAGTAAAGTGCATTCACCATACATGAAGTTGCATCATTGTTTCACTTTGATCCAACAAGTTGCAAGCATTACACCCACCATACACAAAGTTGCTATTGTGTGCATATACGGTCCATTGTATAACAATAGTACGTATTTCGTGGACGTAGCATGCTAACGAGGACTTGGGAGGATCTAATCGCTTGTTGAAAGAACGGGAAGGGCTAAAACAAAAAATTGGAGAGCTGAACACGCTCGCATCTAAAACACAAAATTGGAGAGTAGAACACATTTGCAATACGCTTGCATCGTGGAACACCTATAACATAAGTTCAATTGTCGTAATGCTAAAATTATTGTGTGAACATATGCTAAGTAGAGTGCCATGTCATTTTGACAGGACCAAAACATACATCATCCCATCTGAAAGAAAGTGACATCATCTAGACTTAAAGAAATTCAGAGAAAACATGCAATAATATCATATAATCTAGGTCACTACAAGCATAATTCTAGAACAAAATGACATCAAGCCTTACAACCAAATTTAGTACTTTCCAAATCTGCGGTTCTCTACTTCAGCAATCATGCTTGATATTGTTGCTGACTCATATTATCTGTTGGGGCATCTTTGGATATGTCAACCTCCTCTATGGCTGGAATTTGGGCTAGCCCCCTTGTTATCCTTGTCGTTTGGATATTCCTCTCTTCTATTTCATTTCTTCTAGCCCTTCTTGGACCATGTGTTGTAGTGCTCTGTCCCATGTCATCTATTGTAGCCCTTGATCGACCACGCCCTCTAGTTTCCTTTGCCCTCCCACCTATTTCCTCTATTGTTGCTCTTGTTCCACGAACTCCTCTAGTGCATCTTGGTCTCCTTGTCCTGCCTCTTGTCATTGCTGTTGTGACCCTTGGAGGTGGGAGATCAGCCCTATGTTCGTCCACAAAGACGGACTCTGGAAGTGGTCCTGGGGGTTGCCTGTTTCTATTTTCCTCAAATGGATCTTGCAAGTAATAGTTAACACAATATCAATAAGGAGTATGGTAACTAGTTGGTAAATAAATTACAACTTAAGTGTGTAAGAGATGCACCTCATGCAACATGTTGAATATCATACTTCCATTTGTTTGGCTAGGATCCATGTTGGGATTTACCTCTTCGGAATATATGGCCTACAATTATAGGAAATTGAATGAGTTTGAACATGGCAAAATACAAGATTTAAGCACATCTATGACATCTATGGAACATGGAAAGGAATCCACTTCCCAAACCTACCCCTACCATCCCAATATATGCCCAATCCAAATGTCAGGCCTCCACGTCAGCACACGATGTGGCTAATAATTTTGTTACCGTATTTTGGACCGTATATCATTGTATTCGGCAACTTGGTGTATGATATTGCAATGTTTATAATTTGTTAGGCTAAAATGAAACAATGATGCAACTTCATGTACCGTGGATGCACTTTACTTAAAAATTATATTCAATTATATAATAATGAAGGAGTTCTCTAGTGTTGACACTTCTTACGGTCCACTGTCAGGATTGATAATCCCACTAATGGTGCAAGGAGTGTTTTGATGATTTTTCTTATGGATTAGTAAAATAAATTAATATTTCGCAAGCGCACAGAATTATCGATGTAGCATTTCTCTAGGGAGTAATCTGATGTATCGTAATTTATATTTTCCATAGGGAAGCTTATGGTAAGAGTACTGATAAACGAGTATTCGAGGATATCACAGAGGAATACACTATTGTTAAGACAGGGGATAACAGTAATGATAAAAGTGAAAGTCTGTGACACACAGCTCAAGGATAACTCAGAGTAAAGAGAAGTACTAGTGTTGGTATTTCTTACAGTACAGATATAAATCTGCAAGCATACGGATACCAATGTAGCATTTCATCTGGGAGTATTCCAAGGTATCGTATTTATTTCCTCAGGGAAGCAATGGATAAAGAGTATTAACTATTAACAAGGATGCAACTACTAATTAAAGTACCATCTAACAAGGTGGGGGTAAAGGATATGATAGGGGTGATATGCATTTGACACACACAATGAGAAATCTAGGATAAATAGATAGAGGAGCGGTCTAGCTAGTGGGAGGACAATGAGACAGGAAAGGATTCCCATATACTTCCAATGACTTCGAGTCATCTTCAGCAAAGACTATAACTAGCATGAAGAATGACATCTATGGTTCTTTTCTATTTCTATTATCTCAACATCGGGACACGGAACCTACAACACGCAGAAAGGGATAAGGGGTGTTGCCAATAACCGCAGAAGGATCATATGGTGCCAAGACTAATGTGGTGGACTATGTAGGCCGTATAGGACTATCACCACCTAACAGCTACCACACATCCATTGAATCAGGTGCAAACCAAGGTTACTGTCTAGTTTAGACACCACACCCGCACTAGACAATAACTACTTACTCTACTAGAAAGAGCAAGCAACCCCATCAACACCCCAATGACAATTCACGGCAACTATTGAGCAGGATTGACGAACCAGCTGAGATAAAAAACTAGGCGAAAACTTCTAGAGCCAGACTACAACAGCTATAATCTATGCTAAACATTCCACACTTATCCGTGAAATAAATGCAGAACAAATAACTCAAGTAATGTGGAAGATAATATATTGAATACTCAGAGTCTTACATAAAGAAAAGGAAAAGATACAAGAGCTTTACCAGTACTGCAGAAGATGACTCCGAAACCCCGAGCAACGCTCGACCCTGACTCTAACTCCCAACTAGACTAGCCTAACTCTACATCTTGAAAGGGAGTAATTGGAGAATTGCTCTCAAGTGGTGTGTGTTGAACCAAGGGAGGGACCACTGTATTTATAGGTGGGAAGGTCGGTTTGGGTGGACCACCGACCAAGGCACCGCTAAGGCGGTGCCCGGCCAGTTCGACCGAACCGTGGATCCTCCACCGACTTGTTTCCCACGGTCCTGATTTGCTCCTGGAGGCAGTTGGGGGTTCGGGCAAACCAAATGGTTCAGCCGAACCAGCCCCGGGGATCGGTTGCCCTTTGTTTTACTTCCTCTGCATTTGGACGTCCTGGATTGCTTCCACTTGGTCGGGGTTGTGCTTGTTTGCCTCGAATTGGTGACGCCATCAATCCATGTGGCTTGCATCGTCATTGCTGACGTGGATCTTGTGCATGAGACCTCCTGGTTGTGCTTAGCTTCATGGAATGTATACGGCAAAGGGGGTAACCGGCCAAACCAAGTGGTTCGGTTGAATTGCCCAACTTTATCCTTTTTGCACGTATTTGTCAATTATGTACCTGCACACTAGGTATTCACCAAAACTCGTGGAACTTTATTAGAATATAAACTTAAGTGTATGGAATGATGTATATAACCTCATTTATTCTCGAGAATTGGTGGTCAAAATCGTGATGTAATGACAACCAACAACTAGGGAGGACAACGAGACGAGAAAAGCATCCATAGGTACTTTATCTATTCGAGTCACTCGGGTAAAGAGATATAGTGGTTGAGGAAACAACACTTAAAGGTCAAGCTTAACTCTACTGCCTTAACGTCGGGACAAGGCGCATACAGCTCACAGAAAGGGATAAGAAGGGGAGTTGCGAATGATCTCTTAGGGCTCCTATAGACTGAGACGAACGTGGTGGACTACGTAGGCCGTATAGGACTGTCACCACCTAATGGCTATCACTCGCACGTTGAATCAGGGGTAAACCAAGGTTATTGTCTAGTCTAGGCGTCACACCTACACTAGTCAATAACGACTTACTCCACTAGCAAGAGTAAGCAACGCTGTCAATACCCCAGTGACAATTCACAACAAGTATTGAGCAGAATCGAAGAACCAGCTAAGGCAGAGACTTAAACAATAACTAGAAGGACTAGATCCACAACCAACTATAGTCTAAACATGAAATACTTGCAACTAGAATAAAGTAGAGGCAAGAGATAAATGACTCGGATATAACGATAAAGATGATATATTGATAACTGAAAGCCTTACAAAAGGAAAAGTAAAACATACAAGAGCTTATACCAGAGCTTCTGAAGACGACTCCTGAACCTCCGAGATAAGCTCGACTCGACTCTAACTCCCAAACTAAATTATCCTAAATCTACTAGAAAGAGTGACAAATGGAGCTCCTTGGCTTGGTGTGTGTTGTATTAGAGGGTGTACCACTCCCAAACTAAATTATCCTAAATCTACTAGAAAGAGTGACAAATGGAGCTCCTTGGCTTGGTGTGTGTTGTATTAGAGGGTGTACCACTGTATTTATAGTGGCTTGAGGTCAGTTGAGGAGGAGTGGCTGCCAAGGTACCGAGACGCAGTGACCGGCTGGTTCGGGCGAACCGACCTGGATCGATCGAACCAGGCAAGTTCGGCCGAACCAAAGGAGTTCGGCCAAAGTGCCATGTGGCACCGTCCTTGCTCCTACGGCCTGGATTCCCTGAGTCAGTTGGATGAGGACATGCACTTGGTCGGTTCGGCCGAACTGGGCCCAGTGCCTAGCTGCCCTCCGATGCGCCGTCTCTGCACCTGGACGTCCTGGATCGCTTCCTTTAGGCCGGGTTTGTGCTTGTTTGCCCCGGATTGGTGACGTCATCGGTCCACGTGGCTTGCATTGCCATAGCTTGGTCATCGCTGACTTCGACCTTGTGCATGAGACCTCCCGACTGTCTGACTGTGCTTTGCTTCATGAAATGTATACGGCTAAGGGGGTAACCCGGCCGAACCAAGTGGTTTGGCCGAATTGGCCAATTATTTTCCCTTTTGCATGCATTTGTCATTTATGTACCTGCACATTGGATATTCACCAAAACTCGTGGAATTTTATTATAATATAATCCTAAGTGTATGGAATGATGCATAGATACGTGTAAGCGTTGCTATTTTAGAACATTTAATGTAATTTTGTTGTTATACCTTAGATTAGATCAGACTTCTAATCATTTTGCATCTACAGGAGGTGGGACTCGGCCAATAATATGTAGCCCAAGTGAAGGAAGTGATGGGATACGCGAGGCTGCTGAATGCTGATGAGTGAACATCTTATCGAAAATCGGATGCCCAGGCACGAGGCACATACCACCGTCGGCAGCGCGAGCCCGCGACAGAAAAGAACCATTGCTCCGCCAGAATGCACCCTCCCTCCTGGTCAAGTGGAGGCGGCGCAAGGACGGGGACGGTAACGTGCGTAACCGGTAGAAGAAGATCGAGCAGCAACAAGGACGTCCGGGCGGTAGGCCTAACCCATGAACCACGACCTGTGCCGCGTGCGCTGCCGCCGCTTCCTCTGCTGCTTGCGTCGCGCCGCCACAGCTTCTTTAGCGCCTCGTCGCGCTGGCACAGTCACTGTTGCGGCATTAAGCAGCCGAACACACTCTTGAAAGGCTGGAAAGACACTAGAGCTGTAGACCTAGAGATTGGACCAGAACTCGTCGATGCCCAATAAAATGGCTGAGTTCGGGTGCAGAATTCGGTCTTCAGAAGTTTTGGATACTCCATTTAGAAAATATGATTTATTTTTTTACTACCTCCGTTTTCAAATACCGGGGCCTTGTTTAGTTCCTAAATTCTACTATGTAAAAAGAAGATTTCTATCACATCAAAATATCGGCACATGTATGGAGTACTAAATGTAGATAAAATCAAAAACTAATTACACAGTTTTGTTATACTTTGCGAGACGAACATTTTGAGCCTAATTAATCAATGTTTGAACAATTATTCACAAATACAAACAAAATGCTATAGTTGTTGGATTATTTGGGCCTTGGCCCATTTAAGTCTCAATTAATCGAAGAATTGAAGGTCCACTAATAAATGCTAGGGAGTTAAATCCCGGATGGAGAGTCAACGGGAATCCTAACCAACTTAAATGGTGGACCAGCTATGGACCACTTGTGAAGCTGGTAAAAGGAGAAGGGCGTGTCACGCGCGCTCGCTCGCCTCGCCGCCGGGCCGTGGCCGTGACGAGACGAGACGAGACGTGCCGCTCTACGTGTGCTGTGTGATGAACCTTTTGCCACAAATGACATTGATTGAGTCTTAACCATTACCAGTAACTGACGCTTTGATGGCTGAGAGTAACTGACAACGCTTAATGGCATTATGGCTGGTCAAAAGTGTCCAGGTTCATCCTCCCTCTCCTATCCTGTGCGTCTATAAAAGGAGGTGTCTCTCCCGGGACTTGAACACTCTCCCTCTCTGGTACTCCTTTCAGGAGACCTCTCTCTTTTCCCTGTTGTTTGCTGCTCTCTTGCATTCCCAACGAAAGCTTTACGCGCACTCTGCTTGCGTGAGCAGTTGCCTCCGAACCTCCCTGCCCAGTGATCCTGCTCAGGATAGGCAGGCGATAAGGTTTTTGGGAGCGGTAAGTAGGCCAGTCGAGGATGTCTATTCCTCCAGCTGGTAACGGCGCACCCGGTGCCTCCGGTACCGGTCCCGCCTCGGGGTACATCCTGACCCTCATCCTATTTCGGTATCTTCATGTTATTTAGGTTATTTAACTTGAACACCGGCACATGTTTTGTTCTCACTGGATCACTCACTATAATCATGAATTTGTTGCTGATTTTTGGAATTAAAATATACCGAATATTACCTAAATGTCTAACAACAGTGTCGCATTTATGGCTTTTTTAAAGTTTGGGTGTCCAAACTTTGGAACTAAACAAATGCTTGGTGCTCTGCTCATGGTTGCTTTTTTTGTCAAGACAGGGATGGTGCGGATCTACTCGTTGGTTCGCCGGTCCGGTTTGACCAAACCTTAGGGTCGAGCGGTTTGACCCACCCTCGACTTTGTCGTGCTCGTGCAGCGGTGGCGCCCACCAAGCCGTTGTCCCTTTCGTTGCCGGACATGAGGCCTCCGTCCTCTTCGAACCCGTTCTTGCTAGGCCTGCAACACTGAGGCACCACACCGCGCGTAGATGAGTTTGGCTGTTTAGTTCCTCCCAACTTTTCAAACTTTTTATCGTATTGACATCACATCAAAATTTTAAATATAGCAAATGACGCATGTATGGAGCATTAAATGTAGGTAAATAAAAAAAACTAATTGCATAGTTTTGATGTACACGATGAGACGAATCTTTTGAGCCTAGTTAGGTCATGGTAGGACAATAATTACCATAAACAAACGAAAAGTGTTATAGTGTGCTAAAGTGTCTAATGCGACCCTTTTTCACCTTGTTTTCACGGATCTAAACACAACATTTATCTCTTTCTTCTGTCTGTGGTTCCTGCAGCAGAGTGACGTGATCTGCGCATTCTTGAACCGTCGGCCTGTCCGTCCTGTTCGCTTGGCTTAACTAGCAGTATTTTTCTCTCTGCACAAATCAGTACCAGCCACCAGCCAGCGGTATTTTTCTCTCAGTACAAACCAGCACCAGACAACTACCACCAGCCAGCCGAACATGGCGCATCCAGTCAGTTCTTGGCAACTCAGTCCTCGTGTGAAATGAGTGGCTTCTTATCCTCCTCGATTTCCTGTACAATTTCCCAGCTGAGTGAGATTCCATAGAGACAAGGACATCTCTTTAGCTTGCAACGTTTATTGAGATAGTCGATGGTCTGGATTAGTTCTCGATGGATTCCTTGGAACTGATCTAGATTAGCTGGTTTTCTGTTTTTTTGTCCAGACCTGTATCCACCTCTGTCGCTTACGAATTGTTAGAGCCCCAGTCAATTGTTGTCTAGCTGTTGCATATTTCATCTATGAAGCGGTGCACACATTTTGTAGAAATTGTATTCCGAAAGCAGGCCATGTTCAGCTGCATTGCTTCAGCTGAACAAGCTTTGTAACTGCGCTTCAGACGCATTGCTCGAGTGACTTAGACCGCTGCTGTGGTGGAGAAGGTATTGACTTGTTTTGTAATTGTAACATGCTTCAAATGCATTGCTCCAGCGGCAGGGTAAGCAGATCACGTTCCCAGGAAAGCAACGAGCAGCAGCGAGCATAACGGTTCGACCCATAATATTCATTGGGTTACCAAGGATCAGTAGCTAACTAAGATGGATAATACAGTGCTCCTTTATACACTATATGGATTGATGTATCAAGTGCGGTTTGCTCCGTGGTTGAACCATCCCCATCTTGACTTTTTGTTTGGTAAAACTTGTCACTAAAGTTTGTTGCTCACTTTTTTTAACTGAACTTTGCTTTTCCAATTTTGCCCTTTGTAGGTCCCATGTCAGTTTTATTCGGTAACGATAAATTCCTAAAGCTTCTTAAAGAAAAGAAATTTCTAAAATATTTCACTTCTTAAAAAGCAGAAAGTTCTAGAAAGTTCTTAGAAGTACTAACAATAGAACAAAGGGGTACTAAGATAATTTTTAAATAAGATAAATATGTGTATTGGTGTGCATTGATTGGTCAATAGTATAAGAATATTTTATACACTAAATGTGGCTCATGTAATTTATAGATTAATTCTAATAATTAGTGATTAGTATGATGATTGCTAGACTAAAAAATTAGAATTATAGCGTCGTTTTTTATAGATAGACTAATTCCAATAATTTATAGACTAGTTCCAATAATTTGACACGAGTCAGAGCGTCGCTTTCTTCTTTTCTTCTTTCTAACTATATATACTAGGGAGTAGGCAGGCCCTGTCTCTCCACCAGCAGGCCCAATTATGTTCAGCCGAGCAGGCCCTGTGTCTCTCCACCAGCAGGCTCAAAGCCAAAAAAATTCTGGCCCAACTTACAGCCACACAAAGCAGCCCATCACGCAGCAACCAACAACTCCATTTGTACACACGTCACTTTTCTACAAATAAACCACATATTATACTAAAATGACAAATATACTCAATTCATTTCACATTGGACCATCTGTTGCCATTGATGAAATATGTCATCGGTGCTACGTTAAAATTTAGATATACATAATATTATGCTATATATTTGCTTTTTTCCACGACTAGTATTGTCTATCGGTTTGGCCCGGCCCCTAAGTCTAATTCCTCGCTCTTTCACTCGGTGCCATGTTTGATGAAAAATTGCACATAATCGTCGAACTCATACATCGTGAGTGCTATATAAAATCACATTTCAGGCCTAGAAATTATTGCCGGAGTGTGAACGAAAAAATTGACTAAGGACTTAAACCCTATTTGTCCATTTTACTATAAATTAAGAATTTAAATTTCAAGTGTTGTTTTTTCTGAGAATAATTTATATAAAGAGCAAAAGTCCATTGCAACTCTCGAACAAATTAAAAGTTTGAGGTTGGATATAATGTTGCATTTCCTCCAAAATGAGAAAAATGATATTTCTTTCTATATATACTATTAAATTCTTTTGAGGTGATCCTAAAATCAAACCGCCACTTGTAGGATTTTTCATTCATCTTTTTGTTTAATTCCTAAATTTTTCCTCCAAGATTTCTCTGTTCCAAGGAGGAACCACAATCCGCTTGAAATTTCGTGAACACGTAATAGCTGAGCATAAAACCTTTTCCTTTAAAGGAGCAAAAAAAAACTCTTGAATTAAACTTGCACTGGCAGGACACCGTGCGTGGTATACTTAGCTTAGTGGTATGACCAGCAAACAGCTTTGGCAACTATAATAATATATAGGAAAAGGTAGTGTACATGTCGTAAGAAACCAAAGGAACGGAATGGCAATAAGGGAAGTTCTTCACTACGTACAGTACTTGGCACCGAAGCCAGCGACCTGCTACCCGGCCCGTTACCTCCCTGCGAAGGTAGATCGCCATGTCCACGCGAATTCTATCGTCAACGTTCATGCATTCACCTATATATATATGTGTACGTAGCACGAAAGGCGCAGACCGAATCCAATCACGGAATCATTCGCGTGCCAGTGCGACGGACAACTCCGGCTCCGCGCCAATTCATGGGCGTCGTCCACCCGATCGACCCGCAACTGCTCTCTGGCGCTGGTCCTTTCAACGCCTCCCCAACAAGCAGGGCAGTTGCTCTCTTTGTCCCGCTCTGAAAAACCTCAACTTGCCACACCACGTGAGGGCAACGACGACACCACGGCGCGGGCGGCACCGGCGCCACGACCCATCCCTCCCTCGCCGCCTCCCGGCCTCTGCCGCCCGGCCTTGCATTGGGTAGTAAGTTGAGGTGAGAGGTGACCATGGGCACGGCGGCGGCGGCGGCGGACGTGTTCATCCCGGCGTGCGCGGCGGTGGGCATCGCCTTCGCGCTGTGGCAGTGGCTCCTCGTCTCCAAGGTGAAGGTGTCGGCCTACGCGCCGCCCCGCGGCAACGGCCACCACGGGGGCCCCGTCTTCCGGATGGAGGACGACGAGGAGGACGTCGGCATGGGAGGCGGCGGGGGCGACCGCGACGAGGAGGAGGAGGGCGCCGGCGACGACACCGTCGCCGTGGCGCGCTGCGCGGAGATCCAGAGCGCCATTTCGGTTGGTGAGTTGTTCAGTCTTTGTTCACATCCTTGTTGCTTACCTATTTTCTACCTATCTCTCCGTTGATCGATTCTTCTCCCGCTATGGTTATAATCAACCATATTTTGATGACTCCATTTGTGCAAAGTCAAGTTTTGTTGCTTCATGTTTCTCCCTTCCTTGCTTTTCTTCTCCCATGATGCTAACAAGCAATATGGTGTAGAAATTATATATACTCTGGGAAACATTTCTAGCCCAACTTGTTCAACCAGCATATTATAGAAGAATCTGAACAGGCTTTAAACCCTAGTGCATGAGATTCTAATAGAGGAGGAGATGATGTGCCGCATTCCGGGATCATTACTTCCCTATGATCTACTCCTGATTATTTTTGCGGTGATTTTACCACGTTATTACAGATACATATATGCTGTATTTTCGTTAGTTCATCATGTCCTCTTTCTTTAATTTTCACCAGGACCAAAATAATTAACCATCTGTTGCCAATATAAGTCAACCATGATGCAAGCTGTCTTCGAATAAAAACTTCTCCAAACTTCTATCTTTCGCTTCAACTTGCTCCTAACCTAAGGAAAGGTGCTCTGGCTGGTCAAACGGTTGAGCCAGTACAATGGCACGCAAGGGCCAAGGCCGTGCCAAGTTGCCAACTCATGTGCACACGTTTCTTCACCCTTTCCTAGGAGCGAGAGAGATCTTTCTTTTTTTTTTCTTGCTTTCTTAACTAGCAAGTAGTAGGTGTGTATAATACTAAGTCCTGCATTTGACATAAATCAGTGCCCTGTGTGACCTGCTACTCTTTTTTTTTGAACAACGTGTGACCTGCTACTAAATGTTAATGTTCTTCCGAAAGAAAGTTCAATGTTAGCTGCACTGTACGGAATGATGGATTCTATTGACGCTGTCACTGCACATATCCCTCAAACAGTGAGTCCGACATGTGGTTGCTCTACGGCGAGAAGCGAAATTCTTTTTTTTTAGACTTAGCGAGAAGCGAAATTCTGCACACATACACAATACGATAATGGATTTTTTTTTCAATACAGCGTTAGATTTTGACTCCTTACGCTTGGCAATGGTACTGATACACGATAGCGATGGGTTCTAACTATGAGTAGAAGAATAAATTATTGAATTTTGAATTGAACACATTGGAAAGACTCCAGTTGGCCAACACCGTACGATGGCCAGTATTCATTCTCAAAATACTAATATACGCACAACCGTAAAAATGGATTACTCCCTCCGTTTCAAATTATAGTTTGACCACTTTTCTTATTCAAAATTTTATGTAAATTATCATATTTTTGTGCCTTATTTTATTAATAAAAAATCTTTAAAAATATCTTAAATTTGACTATATACATAATTTTTTTGAATAAAACGAGCAGTCAAACTTTATGGTAAAAAAGTCAAACGAACTATAGTTTAGAACCACTACTGGAATCAACATGTTTCCCTAGGTTTTTTTGTTCCCTAGGATTTTTTAAGTTTTCAAAGGAAAAAAATCGTTTCCCTAGGGTTGTCTTTGAATCCGTAGGGAAATCAGGATTTCCCTAGAAAATGAACGTGTTCCTAGGAAAATATTCACTCTTTCCCTAGGAATTTATGATTTCCCTAGGGAAACAACAGACCGCCCTCTGTATTCAAATTTCCCACCTCTCTCTTATCCTCATCCCCTCCCAACTCCCTCCCTTCTCCTCCTCTCTCTCTCTCTCTCCCTCAACAGCAGGCATGGCTAGTCGGCGGGCAAGGGCCGCAGCTCGCTGGCGCAGGCGTGGCCGGCGAGCAAGGACGGCGGCGGCGCGCGGCAGCCTGCAGGTGCGGGCGTGGGCAGTCCGCAGGTGTTGCCGGTGAGCGAGGGCGGCGGAAGCGCGTGGGCGAAGGCGGCGGCCCGCAGGCGCGGGCAGCCCGCGGGCGCTACTGGCGCGCGAGGACGGCGGCGGATGGCGCGGCCGGCCAGCGACGACGGCGGTCGCGCGCGGGCGCTGCTGGCCAGGGTGGTGCGCAAGCGCGACGAACGCGGGCGCGGGAAGCTCGCATGCCGGTGGGCGAGGACGGAGGCGTGTGGACGCGGCGGGCGCACGCAGCTCGCGGGTGCGGCCGGTATTTAAGGCGACGGCGTGCGGGTGCGGCGGTCGAGGGCAGCGGTGCACAGGTGCGACGGATGAGGGCGGCGACGGTCGAGGTCGGCGGCGCACAGGCGCGACAGGCAAGGGCGGCGACGGGCTGGTGGGCACGGCGGCGTGCGGGTGTGGCCGACGGCGTTGGGAGCAGATGTGGTGTGGGACCATACTTTTTTTTGTTTTCTTCTGTCTGGTTCCCTAGGGTCCAATTTTTCCTAGGGAAAAGTTTCCCTAGGGTTTTCTCTCAAAACCATAGGGCACACCCAATTTCCCGTGGAATTTTTCCCTAGAACATTTTCCGTACCAAATTTCGTAGGGAAAGCATTTCCCTACAGTTTTTCCAGCATTTCCCTAGTGTTTTAGCTCTAGGGAAACATGATGGAGTATGTACGTTGATTTCCTAGGTTAAGACTTAAACTAAACATCTCTGAGCATATATAGGACCAAAATCTTTGTAAATATTCCCCTATTCTTATGGCAAATAATTGTGGAAACAATTGTTTGGTTCTAAATTTCTGCGAAATTCATCGTTCCAAACGTCTTTCTGTGGTTCATATCAGAAAGTTTTTTTTACGCGTCTTGTATCCAGGAGCAAACTCGTTCCTGTTCACGCAGTACAAGTACCTGGCGGCCTTCACGGCCATCTTCGCCGTGGTGATCTTCCTCTTCCTGGGCTCCGTGCACCGGTTCAGCACCGACAGCCGGCCATGCCAGTACACCACCGGCCGGACGGCCCGGACCTGCAAGCCGGCGCTGGCGAACGCGGCGTTCAGCGCCGTCGCCTTCCTCCTCGGCGCCGCCACCTCCGTCGTGTCAGGTTACCTGGGCATGCGCATCGCCACGTACGCGAACGCCCGGACCACCCTGGAGGCCCGCCGCGGCATCGGCGCGGCGTTCGCCACGGCGTTCCGGTCCGGCGCCGTCATGGGGTTCCTCCTGGCCTCCCTCGGCCTCCTCGTCCTCTACGCCACCATCAAGGCGTTCGGCCTCTACTACGGCGACGACTGGGAGGGCCTGTACGAGTCGGTCACCGGGTACGGGCTCGGCGGCTCGTCGGTGGCGCTGTTCGGGCGCGTCGGCGGCGGCATCTACACCAAGGCGGCGGACGTCGGCGCGGACCTCGTCGGGAAGGTGGAGCGCGGCATCCCCGAGGACGACCCCAGGAACCCCGCCGTGATCGCGGACAACGTCGGTGACAATGTCGGCGACATCGCCGGGATGGGGTCCGACCTCTTCGGCTCCTACGCCGAGTCCACCTGCGCGGCGCTGTTCGTCGCGGCCATCTCCTCGCTCGGCGCCGACCACGACTTCGCGGCGGTGGCATACCCGCTGCTCATCAGCGCTGCGGGGCTCCTCGTCTGCCTGGTCACCACGCTCTTCGCCACGGATGTGTTCAAGGTCAAGACCGTCCGGGCCGTCGCGCCGGCGCTGAAGCTGCAGCTCATCGTCTCCACCGTGCTGATGACCGTCGCCGCCCTCGTCGTGTCCTTCGCGGCGCTCCCCGCCAGGTTCACCATCTTCGATTTCGGGGAGGTGAAGCAGGTCAAGAACTGGTAAGAAATGGCGATCCTCGCAAATGGAAACCTTACCTAAGAAGCACATGCTTTACCAAACTAATTAAGCTATGGCAATTGGCAATGGCAGGCACCTGTTCCTCTGCGTCGCCATCGGGCTATGGGCGGGTCTCGCCATAGGGTTCACCACCGAGTACTTCACCAGCAACACTTACAGGTAATAAATTAATTTTCTTGGCAACAATGGTGCCGGATTTGCTGCGTGCCTAGTTAAATTAACAGTGTCGGAAATGCACAGCCCGGTCCGTGACGTCGCTGACTCGTGCAAGACCGGCGCGGCGACGAACGTCATCTTCGGGCTGGCCCTCGGGTACAAGTCCGTCATCGTGCCCGTGTTCGCCATCGCCGTGTCCATCTACGTCGGCTTCACGCTGGCCTCCATCTACGGCATCGCGGTCGCCGCGCTCGGGATGCTGAGCACCGTGGCCACCGGTCTGGCCATCGACGCCTACGGTCCCATCAGCGACAACGCCGGCGGGATCGCCGAGATGGCCGGCATGAGCCGCAGGATCCGCCAACGGACCGACGCGCTCGACGCCGCCGGCAACACCACCGCCGCCATCGGCAAGGTACACCATTCATAGATCATTTGTATCGATCGATCAGCGACTCAGCATTGCGATTGCGTGACCCAATCGGAATCGGCACTGAAATCATTTGCTTTGCAGGGCTTCGCAATCGGATCGGCGGCGCTGGTGTCGCTGGCTTTGTTCGGCGCGTTCGTGAGCCGTGCGGGTGTGGCGGACGTGAACGTGCTGAACCCCAAGGTGTTCGTGGGGCTGCTGGTAGGGGCGATGCTCCCGTACTGGTTCTCGGCGATGACGATGAAGAGCGTGGGCAGCGCGGCGCTCAAGATGGTGGAGGAGGTGCGCCGGCAGTTCGCCGCCATCCCGGGGCTCATGGA
The DNA here is from genome assembly GCA_033239725.1 of Echinochloa phyllopogon. Taxonomy (NCBI): domain Eukaryota; kingdom Viridiplantae; phylum Streptophyta; class Magnoliopsida; order Poales; family Poaceae; genus Echinochloa; species Echinochloa phyllopogon. The sequence goes on from BTCW01000014.1 coordinate 18,239,581, forward strand.
GGGGCGCGCCACGCCGGACTACGCGCGCTGCGTCAGGATCTCCACGGATGCGTCGCTCAGGGAGATGATGCCGCCGGGGGCGCTCGTGCTGCTCGCGCCGCTCGTCGCCGGCACATTCTTCGGCATCCGCACGCTCGCCGGGCTGCTCGCCGGCGCGCTGGTCTCTGGGGTGCAGGTACGAAAGCGTTGATGATTTTTCGTGTTGAGTCGGGTGCTTCTTTTCGTGGTTTCGTTGTGCTGTGTTCGTTATTCATTTGGTCAGTTCTCTCTTGCGTAGATCGCCATATCTGCTTCCAACAGTGGTGGAGCATGGGACAACGCCAAGAAGTACATAGAGGTACACATTGGAGAGATTGTTCATGGATTTTTACTAGGATTTTATTTAAATTTTAGGATGTCGAGTGGTCACCTGATATTTGAGACACACAGGCAGGTGCATCTGACCACGCCAAGTCGTTGGGACCCAAGGGCTCGGACGCTCACAAGGCCGCCGTGATCGGCGACACCATCGGCGACCCGCTCAAGGACACGTCCGGGCCGTCCCTCAACATCTTGATCAAGCTCATGGCCGTCGAATCGCTCGTGTTCGCGCCATTCTTCGCGGCCCATGGCGGCCTGATATTCAAGTAGACGAGGGAGAGGCTGACGAGCATGGTGAGCAACACGGAGGATCTCAATTTGCGAGTAGAATTGACCATGCCTGACCAGAATGAACCCATACCGTGCTCTCATTTCACTGGTTGTAAATTACAAGCATTTTACCGACGTGCTGGCATTTTTTCTATACCTTGCATACTTGCAACATGGCCGAAAATAATTTTTTAGGCTGCCGAAAATAAGTTACTATATACCTTTATCTAAAAAAGTTACTATATACAATCATAAAAGCGAAAAAGAAGGTTTTCGATTGGATATATAACTAGCGAATGAGGTGAGATGAAGAGTCACTAAATTTGGAGGGTCATTATTAGAAACATTTTTTTCTTTAATAATAACTAAATTTAACTTTAAAAAATAATTTGACCAGTCTTCAATCTGCGGTTCCCACCTGATTAACTTAGTAAGGCCACCTTGCATCTGTTAGAAAACTATGCATGTTTCGGTATATTTTAATTCCAGAAATTAACAATAAATTCATGATAGACAATAAGTGATCTTGTGACAACATAGCATGTGCGTGTGTTTAAGTAAATCTTTTAATTAACAAGAACATCATGAAAAACCACAACAAGGTTTGGTTGGTTTGCATTAGATGCGCCGTCAACAGCTTGAAGAATGGTGTTAACCATCCTCGACTGGCCATGCTCGAAGTAGTCGATCTAATTCGATGTAGTGGCGAGTCTATGTAGTCCCTCGAACGGCCTTCTGGAAGTAGTTGTTCTGGGTCACCGGGAAGTACTCGTTCACTTGACGAAAAGGGACGCCGCGAAGTAGTCAGTCAAGTTGTGGAAGACAGCTGTCGGGAATTAGTCATTCGTTTGGATTGAGGAAGATGGCCACCGGGAAGTAGTCATTCAGCTAAAGCGAGCAGTCGCGTACGAGTATGCTCCCTGAAAACCTTATCGCCTGCCTATCCCGAGCAGGATCGCAAGGTAGGGAGGTTCATAGGCTTCTGCTCACGCAAGCAGAGTGCGCGTAAAGCTTGTGTCAGGAATGAAACAAAGCAACAGAACAATGAGGGAGAAAGGGAGAGGTCTCCTAGAGAGGAGCACCACAGAGGGCTTGGGAGAGTGTGTGTGCCTAGGGGATAGAGCCTCCTTATATAGGCGACCAGAGGAGAACAGGGGATGCACCTGGACACTGCTGAGCTAGCAATGGTCATAATGCCTTTCAGTTACTGGTCAGCCTTCACCACTCACCACAGCCATCAAACATCGGTTACTAATCCTCGGAATACTGACATTAACGGCTATTGACTCAGTGACTGTCATTAGTGGCAAAAATGTTCACCTTTACCACAGCACGTCGCGGCTCGTCCACGACGACGAGCAACAAGCCATATCTTTAGAATAATGGCATTAACGGCTATTGACTCAGTGACTATGATCAGTGGAAAAAACGTCCACCTTCACCACGTCGTGTCGCGTCGCGGCCACGTGCCACGTGCCACGAGCCATGGCCCGGATCGGCAAGTGAGCGCGCGCGTGGCACGCCCTTCTTCTTTTGCCAACTTCACAAGCGGTCCACAGCTGGTCCACCATTTAAGTTGGTTAGAATTCTCTTTGAATCTCCATCCGGGATTTTTAAGTCCAATAACTCCTTAACATTTATCAGTGGACCTTTTAATTCTCTTGATTAATTGAGACTAAATATGGGCCAAGGCCCAATTAATCCAACAATCCCCACCAAGAATTTCAAGGTACACAAGAGAATGCTCTCATCTCAACTGTTGTTTTGATATACCAGCCTTATGGTGGAGACTGTTAAGTTAAACATCCACCTAGGGCTAAAGCTACACTTATTTACAAGTGACCAATGGACTATGCCTTGAATTGACAGTTTCGTGCAAACAAGTTTGACTGGAGCCTCTTGCTAGTACTATGCTGCCATAAGCACCCCCTCAGGTTGGAGCGTATAAGTCATACTCCGTGCCTTTCATGGGTATCTAGATATCACCGTATCTCATAGATTGTGACTAGCAATCGAACCCATATATGTGTAATCCTTTAAAATATTCTGCAGGCCAACTGCCATAAGCATCCCCTCAGGTTGGAGCGTATAAGTCATACTCCATGCCTTTCATGGGTATCTAGATGTCACCCTATCTCATAGATTGTGACTAGCAATCGAACCCATATATGTGTAATCCTTTAAGATATTCTGCAGGCCAACATCTTTGCCCTCATTGAGCCACTCGGATCACATTAAGGTTTTCACCAACCTGCCATGCAGATTTAGAAGAGAAATGCACCTCCATTAGAATGAGCCTTTTCCAAAGGTTCTTTTCTTTCAGTTAAACAATAGCTTGTTTCACCATCCTTATTCACGGGATCTCCGATCATATATATAGGACAGGTTACCACTACTGAGTAACACACACGGGTTTCAAGCCCAATTCCCTGTATGCATTGTCTATCACATTATGTGAAAGACCTTTTGTAAATTGATTTGTCAGGTTCTTAGCCGTCTGGATGTAGTCCAATGCTATCACTCCGGAGTTTCTCATTTTCCTGACAGATTTCAGCCGCCTCTTTACATGCACGGGGGACTTCATATTATCCTTTGAACTATTCACCTTGACCATCACAGTTTAATTATCACAGTTCATGAGGATAGTCAGAATCGGTTTTTTCAACTACTAGCAGACCCATAAGGAGATCACAAAGCCATTTAGCCTCAACAGTGGCGGTGTCTAATGCAGTGAGTTCTGCCTCCATAGTTGACCTCGTTAAGATGGTTTGATTGCAAGACTTCCAGGAGACAGTGCCACCTCCAAGTGTAAACACATATCCACTTGTGGTTTTAATCTCATCTGCATCAGATATCCAATTTGAATCATTGTAGCCCTCTAGTACCCTAGGGTACTCGGTATAGTGAATCCCATAGTCCATAGTACCATTCAAAAAGCGCATTTACCCATTCAAGAGCATCCCAATGAGCATCTCCCAGATTTGACACAAACCGGCTTAGTTTGCTCACAGCAAACGAGATATCGGGTCTCATAGCGCTAGCTAGGTACATCAGTGAACCAATGATTTGGGAATATCTCAGCTGATCTCTTATTATTCTTCTGTTCTTCCGTAATATTTTACTACCATCATAAGACGTCGGAGCTGGCTTGCAGTCATTGTAACCAAAACGACTCAAGACTTTCTCCACATAATGAGATTGTGTAAGGACAACCCGACCACCACCTTCTCTCACTAGTTTGATATTTATGATCACATCAGCCTCTCCCAAATCTTTCATCTCAAAATTTTGAGATAAGAACTCTTTGACCTCCTTAATCACATTCAGGTTCGTCCCAAATATCAATATGTCATCTACATACAGGCACAAGATCACTCCTTCGCCCCCACCATAGCGATAGTACACACACTTGTTAGCTTCATTCACAACAAAGCCAAATAACGTCAATGATCTGTCAAACTTCTCATGCCATTGCTTAGGTGCTTGCTTAAGGCCATACAAAGACTTTATTAAATTACACACCATTCCTTCTTGACCCTCTACAACAAACCCATCTGGCTGATCCATGTCGATCTCCTCCTCCAACTCTCAGTTTAGAAAAGTTGTCTTAACGTCCATTTGGTGAACAAGAAGACCATGAGAAGCTGCCAGGGAAAGTAGTACTCGAATGGTGGTCAATCGGGCAACCGGTGAGTAAGTATCAAAGAAGTCCTCTCCTTCTTTCTGACTATAGCCTTTAGCCACTAGCCCTGCATTGTACTTTTCAATCGTACCATCAGGCCTCAGCTTATTTACAAGTGACCAATGGACTATGCCTTGAATTGACAGTTTCGTGCAAACAAGTTTGACTGGAGCCTCTTGCTAGTACTATGCTGCCATAAGCACCCCCTCAGGTTGGAGCGTATAAGTCATACTCCGTGCCTTTCATGGGTATCTAGATATCACCGTATCTCATAGATTGTGACTAGCAATCGAACCCATATATGTGTAATCCTTTAAAATATTCTGCAGGCCAACTGCCATAAGCATCCCCTCAGGTTGGAGCGTATAAGTCATACTCCATGCCTTTCATGGGTATCTAGATGTCACCCTATCTCATAGATTGTGACTAGCAATCGAACCCATATATGTGTAATCCTTTAAGATATTCTGCAGGCCAACATCTTTGCCCTCATTGAGCCACTCGGATCACATTAAGGTTTTCACCAACCTGCCATGCAGATTTAGAAGAGAAATGCACCTCCATTAGAATGAGCCTTTTCCAAAGGTTCTTTTCTTTCAGTTAAACAATAGCTTGTTTCACCATCCTTATTCACGGGATCTCCGATCATATATATAGGACAGGTTACCACTACTGAGTAACACACACGGGTTTCAAGCCCAATTCCCTGTATGCATTGTCTATCACATTATGTGAAAGACCTTTTGTAAATTGATTTGTCAGGTTCTTAGCCGTCTGGATGTAGTCCAATGCTATCACTCCGGAGTTTCTCATTTTCCTGACAGATTTCAGCCGCCTCTTTACATGCACGGGGGACTTCATATTATCCTTTGAACTATTCACCTTGACCATCACAGTTTAATTATCACAGTTCATGAGGATAGTCAGAATCGGTTTTTTCAACTACTAGCAGACCCATAAGGAGATCACAAAGCCATTTAGCCTCAACAGTGGCGGTGTCTAATGCAGTGAGTTCTGCCTCCATAGTTGACCTCGTTAAGATGGTTTGATTGCAAGACTTCCAGGAGACAGTGCCACCTCCAAGTGTAAACACATATCCACTTGTGGTTTTAATCTCATCTGCATCAGATATCCAATTTGAATCATTGTAGCCCTCTAGTACCCTAGGGTACTCGGTATAGTGAATCCCATAGTCCATAGTACCATTCAAAAAGCGCATTTACCCATTCAAGAGCATCCCAATGAGCATCTCCCAGATTTGACACAAACCGGCTTAGTTTGCTCACAGCAAACGAGATATCGGGTCTCATAGCGCTAGCTAGGTACATCAGTGAACCAATGATTTGGGAATATCTCAGCTGATCTCTTATTATTCTTCTGTTCTTCCGTAATATTTTACTACCATCATAAGACGTCGGAGCTGGCTTGCAGTCATTGTAACCAAAACGACTCAAGACTTTCTCCACATAATGAGATTGTGTAAGGACAACCCGACCACCACCTTCTCTCACTAGTTTGATATTTATGATCACATCAGCCTCTCCCAAATCTTTCATCTCAAAATTTTGAGATAAGAACTCTTTGACCTCCTTAATCACATTCAGGTTCGTCCCAAATATCAATATGTCATCTACATACAGGCACAAGATCACTCCTTCGCCCCCACCATAGCGATAGTACACACACTTGTTAGCTTCATTCACAACAAAGCCAAATAACGTCAATGATCTGTCAAACTTCTCATGCCATTGCTTAGGTGCTTGCTTAAGGCCATACAAAGACTTTATTAAATTACACACCATTCCTTCTTGACCCTCTACAACAAACCCATCTGGCTGATCCATGTCGATCTCCTCCTCCAACTCTCAGTTTAGAAAAGTTGTCTTAACGTCCATTTGGTGAACAAGAAGACCATGAGAAGCTGCCAGGGAAAGTAGTACTCGAATGGTGGTCAATCGGGCAACCGGTGAGTAAGTATCAAAGAAGTCCTCTCCTTCTTTCTGACTATAGCCTTTAGCCACTAGCCCTGCATTGTACTTTTCAATCGTACCATCAGGCCTCAGCTTTTTCTTGAACACCCACTTACATCCTATAGGTTTGCACCCATAAGGACACTCCACAACCTCCCAAGTACCATTAGACATAATTGAATTCATCTCACCCCAAACTGCTTTCTTACAATAGTCAGCATCTGGAGAGGAATATGCCTCTTCAATGGTTCTAGGGTGTCATCCACGAGGTACACAATGAAATCATCACCAAAGAACTTTGCAATCCTCTGTCTCTTGATCTTTCTGAGAGCTTAATTGTCATCCTCCTCAGGATTTTCAACATGTGTTTGTTCATTGTGTTCTATCAAAACAGTTGGTTCTTTAGGTTCTTTATTAACAGACAATTCATTATTAGATGTGCTAGCTTCCTCTTTCATAGGAAAAATATCCTAAAAAATGTAGCATCTCTAGACTCCATAATTGTACCGATATGCATGTCAGTTACTCCATACTTCACTATTAAAAATCTATAACCCACACTGTGGATAGCATAACCAAGAAAGACACAATCTATAGTTTTGGTCCTAGTTTACGTTTCTTGGTTATGGGCACATTAACCTTGACCAAACATCCCAAGTCTGTAAGTATGAAAGGGTTAGCTTTTTCTTTTCTCATTCCTCAAATGGTGTTATCTCTTTGTTCTTCATAGGAACACGATTCAGGACATGACATGCAGTCAATATAGCCTCACCCCACCATTCCTTGGAAAGTCCCGCTGAATCTAACATGGCATTAACTAAATCATTTAGAGTGTGGTTCTTTCTTTCGGCTACCCCATTTGACTGAGGTGAATAGGGAGGCGTCCTCTGATTAATTATTCCATGTTCCTCATAGAATGCAGTGAAAACATTAGAAAAATACTCTCCACCACGATCAAACCTAACTCTTTTGATCTTTCTCTCAAATTGGTTTTCTACCACAGCTTTATAGACTTTAAAATAACTCAGTTTACGTTTCTTGGTTACGGGCACATTAACCTTGGCCAAACATCCCAAGTCCGTAAGTTTGAAAGGGTTAGCTTTTTCTTTTCCCATTCCTCAAATGGTGTTATCTCTTTGTTCTTCTTAGAAATACGTTTCAGGACATGACAAGCAGTCAATATAGCCGCACCCCACAATTCCTTGAAATGTCTCGTTGTATCTAACATGACATTAACCAAATCAGTTAGAGTGTGGTGCTTTCTTTCGGCTATCCCATTTGACTGAGGTGAATAGGGAGGCGTCCTCTGATGAATTATTTCATGTTTCTCACAAAACGCAGTAAAAACATTAGAAAAAATACTCTCCACCACGATCAGACCTAACTCTTTTGATCTTTCTCTCAAGTTGGTTTTCTACCTCAACTTTATAGACTTTAAAATATTGTAACGCTTCATCTTTAGACTTCAACAAATAAATACAGCAAAATCTAGTGCAATCATAGCAAAATCTAGTGCAATAAATATAGAAAAATCTAGTGCAAATATAGCAAAATCTAGCCTAGCAAAGTTTCCAAACTTAGAAATTACACATTTATTGGATTCAAAGACTAATTTAAAGCCGTCTCTACACAGAAGAGACCCGCTGACGAGATTCTTCTTGATGGTGGAGACATGCTGCACGTTCCTCAGCCAAATGATCTTTCCCGAAGTAAGTTTCAGATCGACCGAACCAGCACCAAGAACACGCGCATGCGATCTATTCCCCATCAACAAGGAGGAAGTCCCGCCTGTCTGATAAGAAGAAAACAAGGAAATGTCAGCACAAACATGAATATTAGCACCCGTATCAATCCACCAATCAGGTGAATGACATACTGAAAGAACTGTATGTAATAGATTATCGTACCCCAATGTTCCACCAGTCTCACTAACAACCATGTTTGCATTGTTGCCATTGTTCTTGTCCTTGCGGTGCGGACACTTTCCAGCGAAGTGATTCAGGCTACCACAGCAGTAACAATGCCCTATCTCCTGCTTCTTCTTCTTCTTGAACTGAGCCATTTGATTAGTCTTTGTTTGGTACTGTTGCGGCTTGTTCTTCTTCTTGTTGGATGCATTGAAGTTCTTCTTTTGCACCAAGTTGGCACTAGAAGATCCAACAATTTCTTTTCCACGTTGGTCTATTGCCCTCGCCTTCTCTTCCACATCAAGAGTGTCGATGAGACCGGCAATTCTAAACTCTTGTCTCTTGTGTTTCAGAGAGGTCACAAAATCCCTCCAAAAAGGTGGCAACTTGGTAATAATACCTCCAGCCACAAACTTATCGGGCAACCGACATAGAGCATCCTTGCTACGGTTCTCAAGGTCTTTAGCTAGCGACTGAATCTCATAGGCATGTTCTACCACAGAATGGTCTTCAACCATCATGTAGTCATAAAACTGTTCCATGACATACAGCTCACTATCAGCATAAGAAACCCCAAACTTAGCCTCAAGCGCATCCCAAACATCTTTGCCACTTGGCAACGTGAGGTACGTGTCCACAAGGTTTTCAGCGAGAACACTCAAGATGGCGCCTCGAAACAGGTTGTCGGTCGCCACGAAAGCCCGCTCCTCCTCTGGAGTGAACTGTTCGGGCTTCCCCAGTACAACATGCATGATATTCATCGCTGTCAACCACAGCGTAACCCTTTCGCGCCAATGCTTGCAATTTGAGCCATCGAATGCATTTGGTTTAATCGATGTAGCAAAACCAGCTGCTGAAAGCCTATTAATAACATAAGGTTTTTGGATTGTTAGAAAACTAGGCACTTTTTGGTATATTTTAATTTTAGAAATTAACAACAAATTCATGATGACAACAAGTGATCTTGTGACAATATAGCATGCGCGTGTGTTTAAGTTAAATCTTCTAATTAACAAGAACAACATGACAAACCAGAATAAGATTTGGTTTAGGATGTACCCAGGGACGGGGCCGGTACCGGAGGCACCGGATGCGCCGTCACCAGCTTGAGGAATAGTGTTAACCATCCTTGACTGGTCTTGCTCGAAATAGTCGATATAATTCAGTGTAGTGGTGAGTCGATGCAGAGTAGTCCCTCGAATGGCCTTCTAAAAGTAGTTGTTCAGGGTCACCGGGAGTATTCGTTCACTTGACGAAAAGGGACGTCGCGAAGTAGTCGTTCAAGTTGTGGAAGATGGCTTCTGGGAAGTGGTCGTTCATTCGGGTTGAGGAAGACGGCCACCGGGAAGTAGTCGTTCAGCTGAAGCGAGCAGTCGCGTACGAGTACGCTCCCAAAACACCTTATCGTCTGCCTATCCCAAGCAGGATCGCATGGCACAATGGTTCGGAGGTTTCTACTCACGCAAGCAGAGGCGGCAAAGCTTGCGTCAGGAATGCAAGAAAGCAGCAGAACAATGAGGGAGAATGGGAGAGGTCTCCTGAAGAGGAGTACTAGAGAGGGCCTGGGAGAGTGTGTGTTCTTGAGGGAGGGAGCCTCCTTATATAGGCGACCGGAGGAGAAGGGGGATGAACCTAGACACCGCTGAGCCAGCAATGGCCATAAGTTACTTATCCTCAGAATAATGGCATTAACGGCTATTGACTCAGTGACTGTCATCAGTGGCAAAAACGTTCACCTTCACCACAGCCCGTCGCGTCGGCTCGGCTCGGCACGGCACGGCCACGAGCCACGGCTCGGCAAGCGAGCGCGCGCACGTGTGGCACGCCCTTCTCCTTTTTCTAACTTCACAAGCAGTACACAGCTGGTCCACCATTTAAGTTGGTTAGAATTCTCTTTGACTCTCCATCCGGGATTTTTAAGTCCAATAACTCACTAGCATTTACTAGTGGACCTTTTAATTCTCTTGATTAATTGAGACTAAATATGGGCCAAGGCCCAATTAATCCAACAGCATCCTCCTCGCCGTGTTGATGATGCTTCTACTGCTGGTATTCCCTGGGTCCTCCTCAACTTGGAGGCCTACGTCGCCGACCACCGTAACGCCACCACCACCTATTCACATTCGGAGTCCGACAAGGAGATCCAGGTGACCTTCTTCCTCGCCCGCCCGCCGCGCGTCTCCTATTTCTATGTCTTCTGCCCTGGAAGGGATCACACAGAGATCCCCACCGAGCCTAAGATCCTTGCAGTGGAGGAGAACCTCATCCTCCTCTGCATCGTTGTCAGCCCTAAAAACCAAGCCAATGGGGCCGAGAACGAGGGGTCGTTGCTTCACCGGCTCCCCCACCCCCTTCTTCGATTACAGTAAGGTTGATCTCCTGCGCTGCAATGAGGATTATTGTGCCGGCGGTAGTTCACCCCACCGCGTCAGCAAGGATGAATTCATAGTCGCCGCGCTTTGTGGCATGTCCAAACCTGGCGTCACCTCTCAGTTCACTGATGAGGACTTCATGCCAGGACCTGGGGACTTCGCTCTTTTGGTCTACAACTCCAAGCTTGGATCCTGGAGTGCAAAAGTTGTCTCACTGGCATAGTTTTAAATAGCGGGCTAAGGCGTTTAGCGGCTGGGCTGCCATTATGGCATTTAATGGGCTATAGCCGGCATTTAGCGGGCTATAGCCGGCTTTAGCGGGCTATAACCGGCTTTAGCGGGCTAATGCCAAGCGGCTGCCTTTTCCAGTAGCTAAATCCGGCTGTAGTGGCAGCTATAGCCGGCTATTTAGAACCTTGCTCACTGGACCAACAGCAGCTACAGAAACAACCTCTCGACTGCTTCTTGCATTTCAACAGTAAAGTGATCACTATAGGAGGAGATGCTGGCACCATGGGCTTTGTTGACCTCTGGCGAGGCATCCTCCTCTGTGATGTGCTCAAAGGCAATGCCAAGCTTAGTTATGTCCCACTGCCAAATCCGATACTGCCAGACAATGTGCTCATGGGTGATGCGCGCCTTTGTCGGGACATTGCCGTCGTTGAAGGTTGCATCAAGTATGTTGAGCTGCAGATCGTCTTCAATCCTAGTCTCTTCAGGAATTGTCGCTATGCCAATGATGGTTGGATTGCCAGAAGATATAGCCGGCCAGTGGCTGCTGCTGACTCGGTGGCTGCAGCAAACTCACCTGAAGATGATTGGGGCGTACAATGTAAGATTGAGTCATCAGATCACATCAACATTGACAACAACCCTCATTTTGAACTGCTTCCTAGACCACATGACAATAAAGGCCAGCCTCTACCACCGTTTAAGAGCCTTGTCACATGCCATCCCACAATCAGCTTGAGAGGAAATGATGATGATACTGTCTACTTCATGAACAAGATCGTTCCTGGGGACGACAAGGCATGGGTGATGGCTGTTGACATGAGGACCAAAGAACTACTTGGAGTAGCTCAGTTCGCTGCAGAAAGGACTAAAGCTGCCACTTTTGCTTATGTCCACAGTAGGATCTCCAAGTATTTGACAGGAGCTTCAGGTAATTACACTTACCGGTGCATTTCTAAAAAAATTTTACATCTAAAATCCGGTGCTTGGCCTACTTTAGGAAACAAAGTAGTGCACGTGGATGCCTCTTAACATATGGGGATAATAAATTGATGTGAAGGAAACTTATCTCGTCAACTGTTTTAAGTATTGTAAGAGTCTATCCTTTTTTGGATCATGGGCTGGCAAGGGTTCCCAATTCATTTGATATTGCCATATAACATGATTGTGCACCTTTTGGAGACGTTAGCCATAGTTTATCAGCAAAAACCTTGGGATGCGGAATTGCGGATAAGCATATTACATGCCTACTGGCTGGAAGAGGACATATGACCTATAACTAGGTTAAATGCCAGTACATGTAGGACTTAGAACTTTCACTGGAGCAATTTTCTTCTGTAACACATCTACTTGTTACAGTATGTTTGGTTACTCTGCAAAATCGGTCTGTTTAGGGCTTATGGTTACCAATTGGTAGGTGACCAATGAATACTGGCTACTGATTTGTATTTCTTTTTCTGTGGATATCAAAAGGTTTTTACAGGTGCTTTTGAATAATAATATAATCCATAAATGAAACTTAATAATATGGTGATCTGCTTTGACAGAAAGAGCAGATTAATTGGGTGGGTGTTATACTGCTACTGCATTCTAGAACTGAGGTGGCACTATGTTGTTGCATATGTTCATCTTACTGATCTTTTAAATGTTCAGAAATTTGAGAACCATGAGATTAGTGATTCAAAGATCTATGTTCATGGACATATATTGTATGATTAAATCAGCGCATTCATTAGAGAGATGATATAAAATAGTTTCTGTATGGTAGCAGGCTCAGTTTCAATAGTGAGTAGAGGGGAGAGTAAGGGATGTGTGGGTCCTAAATTACTTTGTTTCGGTACTAGTATTTCTGTTTGAACATTGCTATTTTTTTGTGTTGTTGGTTGTGGACCTTTAGAGGGCCTGTTTTGAGACTTTACTGATTTATCGGATCATTCTCTATTTACTCTCACGGTTTTCACTGAAAATATGGTTGCTTCGTTTATTGTGCCGCTCAATCTCCACATCCACTAACTCTCTTCTACTCTCCCCTCTGGTATTCATTTTTTATTTCCTGTGGACAACAATTGGGGAATGCAAGGTGAAAGTGATTTGCGCCCATGGTGATTTCATATTGTTTTTCAATTTCCCTGCCCCATTTCCTTGAAACAAGGAACAACATTCAGTTAAGCGCGTCCATACAGGATATCTTGCACGCATCACCTAACATTGGCTACCCAGCAGGCTAAACACCAATGCATGAGTCCACAAAGCAGTGACGTTTTACAGACGAACTGACGCACAAACATATAAATGAGACACAGCATCGTTGTTCCTCCAAAACCAGCAGAAAGAAGTCTTACTGCTTTGTATTTGCATCTCCATCTCTTGTTCTTGTGCTATTTTTCTTTTTGTTATTTTGTCCTTTTTTTTCTCAAAAACGTTAGGGTGGTGTGGTGATTAGTGAGGATTTTGCTGTCTCCCATGGGTCACCTGCTTAAATTGATATACCAGAGGAATTTGTTAGCTTGATTTGGTAGTTGAGTCGGTTTGACAACTCTTTTGATTTATCAATTTGATCATACCATTTTCTATTGCGGTCATCGTACCTGTACAAAATTTTTATCATGTAAAATTGGTTGCACTCATTTTGTGAGTTTTATAATTGTCGTCTCAAAGTGTTTTGTTAGCTTAAGTAATCTAATAAATGAAATAATCTTCTAATAATGTATTTATTTGTACAACAAATCTGTTAGAAATTACAATAAATTCTTCTATATTGTTGAACATGTCGAAAATACCACATATGCAGCAGAAATGGTGAAGGTTCCTGTCTTTTGGCTTTTAAAAAAATAATAAGTTCCTGTCTTTCCCTTTGATTCCTTAAGCCTGAAACGTGATTTCTCATTTTAAATATACTCAATTGATGTGAACAAATCTTATGTATGTAATATTTTTTCCTTACATAAATATGTTTCATCCGTTTGTCATGGCATATTTACTTGAGCATCTATATTCTCCGTGTTCTTATTTTCCTTTTTTGTGGGCTCTGTGTTACTTGTGAGCTGTATGACAGTTATGTATCCAGGTTCAGGGCTTCGCTATCGAGCTCGGGGCTTACACTGTACTTGTTATTTGTTTCAGTAGGCCAATTTTGTATATGGCTGATTTCGTGTTTTGATATCTTTCAAGTTTTTGTTTTGGTGTTGTGGTACCTTTGGATTGGCTAAAATTTAATAGATTTTGTTAATAAATTTTGTCAACAAGCTAGATAGATCCTTTTTGTGTTGGCTAAAACATAGGCTGTTTTGCTAGGTCCAGGTATCAAGGGAAGCTTGAAAAGACCAGGGCACATGTTGATGCGATACGCAAGCAAGCAGCCTTGAACCCAACTTATATTGAGAAACTTTCTTGGACATGGATCTGAACAGGAATACAGAGATGATATGATGTTGGATTAGCGTGATAGAATAGAATATTTATCTGTCAGTGTTGAGGGTGGTTTTTTTTCTCGAATCATGTAGGAGAACTACACGTCATTTCATTAAGGTAGAAGAAGATTACAAGGGTCTAGAAGGACCTAACCCAACAACCACACAGTTGCACCAGGTACTAGAGAAGAGCTCTTTTACGGTACCTTATACCACTAATTTAAAGGACTAGTATATAAACATCCGACGGTTGAGAATAATTGTATACTAGTCTAACGTTGATCGGTGGTATAGGTAGTATATAGTGAGTAGTATAGTAGTATTAGGGCATTATTGGAAGAAAGCTAAATGGCATCACTGTAATTTAGATATATTTTAATTTTTTTCATTCGATCATATGTCTCAGGCCAACAATCGAGGCACGCCAGTGGGATGGGTCTCATGTCGGTGATGTATGCCGCCGTTAAGAACGAGAAGAAGTATGCTTAGTTAATATATTTTTGTCCAAATTACTATATTACCTATTCTCTATACCATATACCACTGGTCACTGGTATAAGGTACCGTAAAAGAGCTCACTAAAGAAACGACTAACGACCATCAGCCTGCACCACCTAGGCTCCAGGGGGCGACCTGGTCATGAGCTCCTGGAGATTGGAGGCTCCTTCCATACACCAAAGGCCACCTTTGGCGCTCGCTGAACTAAGGACTTCTTGAATGCTAGCCCTCGAGTTTTCAAACACACAACCATTACGGTGCTTCCACACCTTCCAAGCCCAAGATAATCAAAGAGTTGAGGCCCTTACACACATCCTTTGGGACCTATGAGATTGTTTTCCTCCACCCCCTAAGAAGCGAGTCACTGATGGGTCTGGTGCCAAATGTAGCAGGTCTAAACGCTGAAAATTAATGGCCCAAACTTGGCGAGTGAACACATAGCTAACCAGCAGATGATGTATTGTTTCCTTAGCTTGATAGCAGAAGGGACAAGCCACTAGATGGAACACACATCCTTTGAAGAAGTCACCATAGGCGCCTCGTTGTCGATAGGGACGTCGCCTACCACTGAAAGAATAGTGTCGGTTAAATCCTGGAATAAATCTAGGAAAATGCAACACCAGTGCCGAGTCAAGGACTCGAACCCTCGTGGCCAAGTTCCACCACAAGAAACTTTACCAACCGATCATGATCAATTCGCAACCCATCTTCTGTTTTTAAGTTCTTAAGCCACGGTCCGCTGTTTGGTAACTCATTTTGGGACGGTTTTGAACAGGTTGGGAGCTATCTCGGCCATGATATGACCATCCAACCACCTATGTGTCTAGAACAATATTTCTTTCTCGTTTCCAATGGCATCCACTGCTCTATCAAAAAGTGCACGGGCCTTGCAGAGACTGAAACCTGTAGAGCAGCCCAAGGCCTATTCGGGTTTGTCCTTTGTTCCCAAAGCCGGTGGATCCGTAGTGCATATCCAAGTAGTTATAGGTTGTGAATCCCAAGACCTCCATACTCAATGGGCCGTTGTACTTTTTCCCATGCTACCAAACAATTGTCACCATTGGCCTGTTCATGACCCTTCCAAAGGAATCCTCTCCTTTTTTTATCAATGGCCTTGAAAAACCACTTCGGTGGATCCAAAGCCAGTAAGAGAAATACTGGTGCAGCTGTCAAAACCACTCTTACCAACACCGGTCTCCCAGCTCTGTTCAAAAGAGGTGCCTTCCAGCCAGGGAGGTAATCAGCCACCTTATCAATTAAAGGCAACAACACCTCCTTGGTTGGTTTGCCAACTGTGAGCGGAAGCCCGAGGTAATACATGGGAAGGGCTTGATAGAGCAAGAAAGGACATCAGTTGTACGAGCCAAATCCTCATCGAAATAGTGGATAGGCGAAACTGAGCATTTGGTCAGATTAGTTCTAAGACCGGAAGCATGCCCAAACAAGTCCAGGAGTTGTCTAACCACAGTAAGATCCAAATGCTGAGGCCTCAAGAAGATTACAGCATCATCCGCATAGAAGGAAACCCGATGCCAGGCTTGCTGAGTAGCCAATGGATGCAGCAGCTCTTTCAAAGTGGCGTATATGACTAAAGAGTTGAGAACATCCATAATCAAAATAGTCAAGCTTCTCACGGTGGACTGGTTAGAGCGTTGAACTCTGGGAGTCGTTGAAACTCCTGTCTCGATCCGGGTTCGAAGCATGGCACCTTCTTAGAACAAAGCCTGGTGGGAGTCTCCCACCATGGAAGTTTTTTTTTATCCATAACCAAAATAAACAACATGGGCGAGAGTGGGTCCCCCTGCCTAAGGCCTCGATGAAGAACAATGGTCTCTCCTAGTTCCTCATTCAACAACACTTGTGAGATGCCGGTGGGCTCCTTGGTGATGAGCGATTGACAACACGGTGTGCGTGTGACGTGTCTCTTGGTAGGTTGTGGTTGCAGGTGACAGGTGGAGACAAGGTACATGCGGCGGCGAGTGAAGAACGAAGATAGGATGCCGCGTCGAAAAACCGCGGGGGCGGAGAAGGGCGGATCGAGGCTTGCGTTCGAGGGACAGGCGATCGTGTGGTGTACGTCTACTGTACCTGGCTACACGGTGGGAGGACGTCAAGGGAGGTTTCCAGATTACGCCACAAAATCCGGGGTTCGCTGGTTGAGCCACAAAGCCATGCATCGTACTGGGACGCTCGTGTGGCGTGCGTTGGCCGAAGATGGAAATTCTGGTGATCGCGATACGATTTCGGATGGTCGTGCGGCGACATCGCGAGGATCACATCGCGGAGATGGAGGGATCGCGGACATCGCGGAATTTGCCATGGAGGACGTAATTGGAATTTACGCCCCTACGTTGGATTTATTTAGCGTAGGGGGTCATGTGAAAATAGGTCGTGCCACCCTTTGGAGATATAAATATGTGGCACCTAGGGTTGAGAGGAAAAGCACGTTTTGGACTCCCGGCGAGTTACTATTCACGTGTGAACAGTACCCGTGAACAGTACTTGTGCCCTGGGGTTCCACGGTTCAATTTTCCTCTCTCCGGTCTAGCCTAGGGTTTGAATTCTAGTGAGAGGTTTTTGTTGATCTCTCCGATTAAGAGAGGGAGGATGTTCGGGCGGAGGCTAGATGCACTTTTGTAAGTTCAATTACTTGATTTAATCTTTCATCTATAATGATTGATCTTGTGCATCTCGATTGGTTCT
Organism: Echinochloa phyllopogon; assembly: GCA_033239725.1. Taxonomy (NCBI): domain Eukaryota; kingdom Viridiplantae; phylum Streptophyta; class Magnoliopsida; order Poales; family Poaceae; genus Echinochloa; species Echinochloa phyllopogon. Next base: position 18,256,984 of record BTCW01000014.1, read on the forward strand.
TTACAATTCTCGTCAGCATCTGACATAGTCTGCTTGTTTTATTTTTATCTCAAGATCCGTAAGTCCGATTGACGTAATTCCAGTTGGGTTAGTTTCGTAATTTCATCTAGTTTAATCTGACAAATTTTTAGGTCGATCGGAGTTACGGATTTTCGTCCACATCAGGTTTACTAGGTACAAAGAGTTCTGTCCAGATTTGAAAAACGTGATTTATCCAGGTTTTGTGTTTAGGGGAAGGGTTAGAAATTTTTGTTAGAAAGTTTTGGCTTCCGCGACCATTCACCCCCCCTTTGGTCGCCCGTTACGATCCTTCAATTGGTATCAGAGCCGGTTTAGGTTTTCTATACCTTAATCGGTGCTGAAAGCTATGGCGACCAATGAAAAGTTTGATGTTCGCGCTCCGATTTTTGATGGGACTGATTATGATTACTGGAAGGCACGTATGACCAACTATCTCAAAGGCAAGTCGCTGAAGCTATGGAAAATCACACAAAATGCCACATATGTGATTTCAGCTGAGGAACCGACTGACGCCGCTGAGATCGGGCTTCTTGAAACAAATCATCGTGCTGCTGCTATTTTACAGGCTTCTATTTGTAAAACTGAATATGATCGGGTTTCTGGTGAAGATCTCGCTTATCAGATCTGGGAGAAACTTAGAAAATATCATGAAGGCTCAAACACTGTGAAAAACCGAAAATTTGAGATTCACCGAAAAGAGTTTGATGCTTTTTGCCAATTGCCAAGTGAGTCTATTGATGACATGTTTGCACGTTTTCAAGTGATTGTTAATAAGATGAAGGCCATGAATAGCAATATGCCTTATGATGATCATGCTAGGGCTCTCAGATTATTACATTCACTTAATGATGAATGGGATATGAAAGTTGAGGCGATCGTTGAATCTGCAGGTTATGAGACTCTCACCACCGATGAGCTTTACAGTAAGCTCAAATCAAAAGAGATTGAAATTGTTTCTAAGCGTAAATTGAAAAATCCCACAGCTGCTGCTTCTTCTGACGTTCCAATGGCTTTGGTTTCTGGAAATAAGACTAACACTAATGCTAATCCAAATGTTTCCAGTTTTGCTTTGTCTTCTTTGTGTCATGTTGCAGATGAGGAGTTGGAGGTGCTAGATGATGATCAGCTTGTACTGCTCTCCAACAAGTTTAAGCGTGTGTATGACAACAGGCATAATAGAAGACGTTCAGATGGCTGCTTCAACTGTGGTGAGCGAGGACACTTTGCTGTTGATTGCCCAAACAAGCAGAGATCTTTTGAGCAGGGCAATAACTCCTCCAGGCGCCAGGAGAAGTTCAGGGAGAGGAAGAAGAAGAAGGATAAGCAATGGAAGAAAGGCGGACAAAAATACTCTGACAAGCAAGTCACTAAGGCTGCAAATGTTTTGTTATCTTCTCTTGGACAGTATGTTTCAGGTGGCTCGTCAGACTCCAGCGATTCAGATTCCGAGGATGAGACACCCAAGAAGAAGACAGACGGACTTTGCTTCATCACTGACGCTGGCATCAATGATGGGATATGTACTATGGCCTTGGAGGGTGATGCATCAACCGACAGCAACGATGAAACTTCTGATGATGAGGTAGATACTTCTGCAGAACAAAGAATAGCTAATTTAACTAAAATTGTTCATAAGCAAAATAAAGTGTTGGCTAAACTTAAAACTGATTATGATAAAACTTGTGCTGAACTAGCTACTCTCAAAAATGTTGCATCTAATCCTGCTGAACCTGATGAATGTGAAGAATGCTCAATTCATATGATTTCGCTTTCTAAATTGCAAACCAAGTATTCTTCCATTGTTGATGATCGAGATAAACTTTAAGCTGAACTAAATGAACTTCGTTCTCGGTCGAATTTGCTTGGTACTTGTGTTTCTTGCCCGCTTCTGAAAGTTGACTTGGATAATGCTTTATGTCGGGTAAAAAATTTTGAAGAACACACTTGTCCTGATTTGCCGGATTGTTTGATTTGTCCAACTTTACGATCTGAATTAAATGTTGCTAAATCACATATTGTTGAGTTGGAAAAACACACTTGTCCGGTTCTTCCTTCATGCCTAACTTGTCCTAATTTTGTTGTTGAAAATAATGATTTAAGGGCCAAACTTACTGATTTGGAAGAAGAAAATAAGCATTTGAGAACTATTCTTGGTTGGTGTTCTATTTGTGAGCCTCAAATTGGTATGGCTATTGCTCAAATTAAACGGGGTGAGCGTTTTGGTCCCAGTTATGACTTGAAACATGTTTTTGGTGAAAAAAGTGGACCGCCTGTTGATGAGAAGAATCCACCTTTGGCTAAATATACTGGACCACCTCCTAGGAAGGGTTCAGGTGTCACCTCTGATGGGTTGCTGGTTGAGACATCTAGATCTGCTCCTAAAAAGCAGGTTTGGGCGCCTAAGCCAAAACACTTCAAGGGTGTACAAAATACTAAGCCAAATGGTTCTTCTTGTGATCATTTTGCTAAGCCTGTTTTTGTTGCTTCTAGTTCTAATGCTGAGGCTTCTGTCGCTCCTGCAAGCAAGCTTTATCATTGTGATTTTTGCAGTCATGATGGTCATCTTTATGAGTTCTGTTATCGGAGGATGCGTGCTGAACGACGTGAGCAGTACCCCACACGTGGTACTCGTGATCGTCTTATTTTGAGACGTGAGCCATTTGTTTGCTCTTCTGGTTTTCGCTCACGTACTCGTGCTCTTGCACAACATCGGGATGACAGACCGCGTTTTCCCCCTCGTGGTTCTCATCGTTTTTTTTGAGAGCTTTGATTTTGCTAATGCTTCTTTTGAGCAAGTGGCTCAGCACTGGTTTTCATTACATTATCCTAACCCCAGTGTTGAGTCATTAGCTCACACTCGCTCTCGTTGTTGAGGGCAAGTTGGAGGCGAGGAGGACATATGGATAATGGACTCCGGTTGTTCGCGCCACATGACCGGAGATGATAAATGGTTCTCCAGCCTCACCCCCACGAGCGTAAAGGAAAACATCACTTTTGGGGATAAAAGTCAAGGTAAGGTAATGGCGCATGGCTGCATCAAGGTAACAGATAAATACACGTTAAAGGACGTCGCATTGGTAAAGAATTTGCATTATAATTTGCTGTCTGTTTCGCAACTTCTTGAGGATGATTTTGAGGTTCGTTTTAAGAAAGGAAATTCGCGTGTTCTTGATTCTGCTGGTAACCTTGTTTGCAAGATTTCTCCTTTTAGACGGATTTTTAAAGCTGATTTTTCTAAATCTTTTGGTGAAACTCGTTGTTTAGTTGCTCATGGTTCCCCCCTGATTTGGAAGTGGCATCGTCGATTGGGCCACTTGAGCTTTGATTTGCTTTGTCGTTTGAGTTCATTGGATTTAATTGATGGTTTACCGAAACTCAAGTTTGAAAAGGGTTTGATTTGTGCTCCCTGCAAACATGGAAAAATGGTTGCTGCTTCTCATGCACCTTTGACTCAGGTGATGACGAGACGACCGGGTGAACTATTACATATGGACACTGTTGGTCCAGCCCGTGTTCGGTCTGTTGGTGGGAAGTGGTATGTGCTCGTCGTTGTGGATGATTTTTCTCGATATTCATGGGTGTTCTTTTTGGAATCTAAGGATGAGGCTTTCTCACATGTTCATGATCTTGTTCTGAAGCTGAAAAATGAGTTGTCAAATAATGCCGTTAGAGCAATTCGCAGTGACAACGGTACGGAATTCAAGAATTCTCGCATGAAAGCTTTTTGTTCAGAACAAGGTTTAGATCATCAGTTTTCCTCACCTTACGTTCCTCCCTAGAACGGTGTTGTTGAGCATAAAAATCGTACGCTTGTTGAGATGGCTAGGACAATGCTTGATGAACATAAAACTCCTAGACGTTTTTGGGCTGAGGCTATCAACACCGCTTGCTATGTTGCTAATCGCATTTTTCTGAGAGCTTTTCTAGGAAAAACATCTTATGAGTTGAGATTTGATCGACCTCCCAAAGTTTTCCACCTTAGAGTTTTTGGCTGCAAGTGTTTTATATTGAAAAAGAGAAATTTGGATAAATTTGAATCGCGTTCTTCCGATGGGTTATTTTTGGGGTATGCCTTGCAAGGGCGAGCGTACCGTGTGCTTAATCTTGATACTAACCGCATCGATGACACATGTGAGGTCACCTTCGACGAGACAATGCCTTGTTTTTCTTCTGCTTTTGAGTGTGCAGGTGATGACGAGATCGGGCAGGATATTTTTGAGGATGAGAAAGAGGAAGATGGATGTGACGACGACGATGATGATGATGCCCAGCCTGCGATGCAGGGGGAGCCTGGCACCCAGCCTGAGCAAGCGCCCTCCACCACTTTGGAGGATGGACCATCGCCGACACGTACATCTACAACAGAGCCTGCAGCTTCACCGACTGTTGATCATGTACCGGCTGCAGTTGAGGGGGAGGCGATTTCTGAACGTACAGCACCACGACACATTCAGAATCGTCATCCTGCCAAGAACATAATAGGTAATTTGGATGAACGCACGACAAGGAACAGAGGTACGAAAAATAAAAATTATTGTGTCTTTGCGCATACTGCCTTTGTTGCCTCTTTTGAACCCCGAGATGTTGGACATGCTTTATCTGATTCTAACTGGGTCAATGCCATGCATGAGGAGTTAGAAAATTTTGCACGGAATCAGGTTTGGGTTTTGGTTGATCCTCCTCCTTCTTGTAAACCAATTGGAACTAAATGGATCTTTAAGAACAAACAAGGGGAAGATGGTCATGTTGTTAGAAATAAAGCTAGGCTGGTTGCTCAGGGCTTTTCTCAAAAAGAGGGTATTGATTATGGTGAAACTTTTGCTCCTGTTGCTCGTTTAGAAGCCATTCGTATTTTGCTTGCATTTGCTGCTTCACGTGGATATAAGCTTTATCAAATGGACGTGAAAAGTGCTTTTCTGAATGGTTTTATAGAAGAAGAAGTTTATGTTAAACAACCGCCTGGTTTTGAACATCCCAATTTTCCTGATCGTGTTTTTAAGTTGCAAAAGGCTTTATATGGTTTGAAGCAAGCACCTCGTGCTTGGTATGCTAGATTGAAAACTTTTCTGCTTAAAAACGGGTTCAAAATGGGTTCAGTTGATAAAACTCTTTTCCTCCTCAAGCAAGGCAATGACACTTTAATAGCTCAGATTTATGTGGATGATATCATTTTCGGTGGTTCCTCTCATGCTCTTGTGAAAAAGTTTGCAGATGTGATGAGTAAAGAATTTGAGATGTCTATGATGGGCGAGCTGAATTTCTTTCTTGGCTTACAAATAAAACAAACTTCGGAAGGTACATTTGTGCATCAGGGAAAGTACACGAATGATGTCCTGAAGAAGTTTGCGATGGATGATGCGAAGCCAATTTCTACGCCCATGCCGACTAGCGCTGCTTTGGATGCTGATGAGGACGGAGAGCCCATGGATCAGAAGGAATATCGAAGCATGATTGGGTCGCTGCTGTACTTGACTGCTACGAGGCCAGATATACACTTTGCTGTGTGTATGTGTGCTCATTTTCAGGCGTCCCCCAGGACTTCTCACCGTCAGGCGGTGAAGCGCATAATGAGGTATCTTCGATTTACTCCTGCATTTGGCCTTTGGTACTCTGCTGCTTCAACTCTCAGTTTGTGTGGTTATTCGGATGCTGATTTTGCTGGGTGTCGTTTGGATAGAAAGTCTACATCGGGTACTTGCCAATTTTTGGGTTCTTCGCTTGTTTCTTGGTCCTCTAGGAAACAATCTAATGTTGCTCAATCTACTACAGAGGCTGAGTATGTTGCTGCTGCTAGTTGTTGTTCTCAGCTTTTATGGATGATTGCTACCCTTCGCGATTTTGGTTTGTCGTTTTCTCGCGTTCCTCTCTTGTGTGACAGCACTAGCGCTATAAGTGTTGCAAAGAATCCTGTGCCTCACTCTAAGACGAAACACATTGAGGTTCGTCATCATTTTTTGAGGGATCATGTTGAGAAGGGTGATATTAAGCTTAAATACATTGATACTAGTCAGCAACTTGCTGATATTCTGACTAAACCACTCGATCAAACCACGTTTGCATGTTTGCGTGGTGAGTTCGGGGTGTGTTACCCATTTTAGTATCATTGTAAGTTGCTTCAGTTACATATGCCTTATACTTGTTTTGGCTAGTTTGCGATCGATGCTTTTGGAGAGGTTTGAATGCTTTGCTTGACCAATTTTCATTTTGAAAACAGCACAGATATATACTTAAAAAATTATGTTGGGCTATGCTTGCTTTTCTGGATCTAGTGACTTGTTGAATACTTGACATATATCTTGCTCATGGTTCGGTAGTCAGCTTCTTTTAATGGGTTTTCACTGCAAATGTAACTCACAATACAATTTTTAACTCGGGAGTGCATAGTATGGTTGTGAGCAAAAACTCTGAATTCCCATATCTCTGCTATTTAGCTCATGATCTGCTTGCCTTACTGAGAATTTAAATATGGGTGCAACTCTGTTTTTCCCATGTCCCTACTGGTTCTCGCTCATAAACAAAATTAAACAAACTGGCTGGGCACAACTCTTGCTTCCCATATCCCTGCTTATCATGCTCACAAAAGTCAGACTTAAATATGACAAGTGAATGCATTTGTGGGCGTTGCAGTGAACTTTGACTGAAGCTGTGTATCTGTCATGTGAGCTCGCTATATGTTTTGTCTTCAGCTTTGCACTGAGTTTGGAATGTGCATGTTTTTGCCTGGCACATTAGTTTTCAAACAGATTTCAGTTCTAAATTTTTATTGGTCATGGCATTGTATTGTTCCTTCTCTGGATAGCTAGTGTTGTTGGTTAGCTTTTATAATTATTTGGCATATGTCTCAGAAGCTTCAACTTGTGCTTTCTCACATGCTTTTCTCTAAATTGGTTCCTTGCATTTTATCTTGATGGAGTGCTTTGTCAACAAGGGGGAGAGTGAGTAGCGCACAAATTCATTCTTGCAGGGGGAGTTCGTTCATTCAGGGGGAGTTTTGCTGAAATTTGTGAGTTTTGCTGCTGAGATTGCTTTTGGGAGATTGATATGGCTTTTGATTCACTTTGGGGAGAGTGAATTTCTGTCTTGATTGTGTCGAGCCTAGCTTTTTCGCTAGCCCATGTCTTTGGGGATTAAGATCATTTCTTTTTCTTTCTTTTTATTTTTCTTTTTCAGTACGAATAAATTTGTGCGGTGTGGTGTTGTCAATGCACTCGTCAAGGGGGAGATTGAGATGCCGGTGGGCTCCTTGGTGATGAGCGATTGACAACACGGTGTGCGTGTGACGTGTCTCTTGGCAGGTTGTGGTTGCAGGTGACAGGTGGAGACAAGGTACATGCGACGACGAGTGAAGAACGAAGATAGGATGCCGCGTCGAAAAACCGCGGGGGCGGAGAAGGGAGGATCGAGGCTTGCGTTCGAGGGACAGGCGATCGTGTGGTGTACGTCAACTGTACCTGGCTACACGGTGGGAGGACGTCAAGGGAGGTTTCCAGATTACGCCACAAAATCCGGGGTTCGCTGGTTGAGCCACAAAGCCATGCATCGTACCGGGACGCTCGTGTGGCGTGCGTTGGCCGAAGATGGAAATTCTGGCGATCGCGATACGATTTCGGATGGTCGTGCGGCGACATCGCGAGGATCACATCGCGGAGATGGAGGGATCGCGGACATCGCGGAATTTGCCATGGAGGACGTAATTGGAATTTACGCCCCTACGTTGGATTTATTTAGCGTAGGGGGTCATGTGAAAATAGGTCGTGCCACCCTTTGGAGATATAAATATGTGGCACCTAGGGTTGAGAGGAAAAGCACGTTTTGGACTCCCGGCGAGTTACTATTCACGTGTGAACAGTACCCGTGAACAGTACTCATGCCCTGGGGTTCCACGGTTCAATTTTCCTCTCTCCGGTCTAGCCTAGGGTTTGAATTCTAGTGAGAGGTTTTTGTTGATCTCTCCGATTAAGAGAGGGAGGATGTTCGGGCGGAGGCTAGATGCACTTTTGTAAGTTCAATTACTTGATTTAATCTTTCATCTATAATGATTGATCTTGTGCATCTCGATTGGTTCTTTACAATTCTCGTCAGCATCTGACATAGTCTGCTTGTTTTATTTTTATCTCAAGATCCGTAAGTCCGATTGACGTACTTCCAGTTGGGTTAGTTTCGTAATTTCATCTAGTTTAATCTGACAAATTTTTAGGTCGATCGGAGTTACGGATTTTCGTCCACATCAGGTTTACTAGGTACATAGAGTTCTGTCCAGATTTGAAAAACGTGATTTATTCAGGTTTTGTGTTTAGGGGAAGGGTTAGAAATTTTTGTTAGAAAGTTTTGGCTTCCGCGACTATTCACCCCCCCTCTGGTCGCCCGTTACGATCCTTCAACTTGTGTCGAGAAGGTACACATGATGAGGCATATCGGATCCCGCCACCGCTGCCCGAACGCCACATGACATAATACCTCAAGCAGAAACGACCATGATACAGAATCAAAGGCCTTGGAGGTGTCCAACTTGAGGAGGATATGGGCCTCCTTTTGATGTAAATATTTCACCATCTGTTGTACCATAATGTAGTTGTCATGTATCTTCCTCCCACTTACTAATGCACTTTGATTTGTAGAGATCAGGGAGGGTAATACAGGAGCTAGTCGATTAGCCATAATCTTAGTTACCAACTTAGCAAAGCTATGAATTAGACTAATAGGATGAAAATCCTTTACTTCAAGTGCATCCATCTTCTTAGGCAGCAGGGTAATGAAGACTGTATTGAGTAATCTGAACTTGAACACATAACCTCGGTGAATGGTGTCCAAGGCCATCAGCACATCACCTTTGATAATACTCCAGCAGGTTTTATAAAACCACCCAGTAAAACCATCCGGTCCAGGAACCTATCTAGAGGCATATCCTTTATAGTAGCCCAAACTTCTTCCTCTGAGAATGGGGCATTCAGAATTGAACGATTACGCTGTTGAATGCCAATTTCCTCAAAATCAATAGTAAAGTCCCTCTCCTCTGCCTTTCCAAGAATGCTTTCATAGAAGTCCAACACAGCTTCCTGTTTATCATTTTGAGGGACGACAACATGATCTCCCAACTGCAGCTTGGTATGAAATTCTTCCTCCTGAATCTAGCTTGCTGATGGAAGAATGCAGTATTGGCATCCCCTCATGGAGGGTACAAAATTTGGAGCGTAACCTTGCAATGGTTCCAGCGAGGCTAAACCAAGACAATGGAGCTTGAGTTTCTTGGGCAGCCATTCCTCGCTTTCAGAAAGGTCCCTGGAATCCCTCTCAATTTCGAATCGAGGAGGACCTCCTTGGCCATCTCAAGCTGGAGTTTGATATTCCCCACCTTCCGATGTCCCCACTTTCGCAAACCCTTACTAAGCCACTGTAGCTTCAACAGCAGAATTGGATTGTATATGAGCCTCCCGATTTTGCTTGACAGCATCTAAAATGCTGAGGGTGGTGATTCTCTTCTTTCTCGCCAGTTTGGGCTCTGGTTCATGCCAGTTTTATTGTTACTAAGTTTATGATTTAATTAGGATGGACGTGGTCAACACATTCTTAAATTATCCTTTGTATGCTGGAATAGCAACCTATCAAGTGGCTCCTATCTTATAGAATAGTAAAACGTATTTCCACAAATGTGGCAAACCATATGTTTACCGTGTGTATGTGAACATTTTTATTGGTTGCAGCCGAAAATTTCAGAGCTGCTAGGCATTTCCCACCCTCCTGGAGTCCTGATTCCTGAAGCCATAGTGGACCTGACATTCTGCTGGCTCATGTTTGCCATGGCAGTGACTTATGGATGACTGTCATAATGTGCCGCTCCGCTGCCATTGTTGGCATGGTGCAATTGATCTCGCAACAAAGCTTCACATATAGGTGGTGCTTCCTTGGAGCAGCATCTGGTGGACTGTGCAATACCGTTTTATGATGCTTCTTTTTTAAAGCTGTTTTATGATGCTTCTTTTTGTGGAAACTGTATGTCTTGTTGGTTTACTAATGGTTTTGCCTTTTTCTGGTCAAAATTCTGTATGCATACGCGACAAGAAAAGAACATCACAACATATTGCTGATTAGAAGAGAGTGAAACGCTGACAAATGTAATATTTACCTTTGCCATGCCAACGCTACGGCGGTATTTGGTAATACAAACTAAACAACCAAGACAATACATGCTTTGATATTTGGTAATACAAACTAAACAACCAAAATATATGGCTATATGCTTTAATAATCAAATGTAGAATGAGATAGATTTAGTATTCACACAAAATTGTGCATTTTCAAAAGTAGCATTACAACTTTTTCAGATTTTACAATTACACCGTCAGAGGTCCTTCAGCGTCCGCACGCTCGCCGGGCTGCTCATTTTTTAGATAAAGGAATAATATTCCGACCTCTACACTCGTGAACGAGATATAGCCTCCAATTACAAACTGAGTAGTACTTAAACTACAAGATACCACATAATGGAAATGTTTCAAACATCTAGCACAATTAGAGAGAACTAAACTTCAATCCTGTTGCTAGACTTCCAACCAAATTGTTGAAAAGCTCCATGACTGTGCTCTCCAACTTCCTGCATCCCCTTTTCAAGGCATCTCTCTTCCCATTTAAATAGCAGCGACCAACTTCGGATCCAATAGGGCCCCCTGTAAATAATCTGCATGAAAGAATTAGTTGAAGTTCTATTGAAAACCATATCATTTCTACTCAACCAAATAGCCCAACAAAGAGCCGTTGCACCTACTAAAATTTGGATTCTAAGCTTTGAAGAAAAGCCTTTGAGCCAAGAGCCAAACATATTAGATGCACTGGAAGGTGGTTGAATGTTAAAAGCAATGTATATGGTATTCCAAATGAATCTAGCCATATGACAATCAAAAAATAGGTGTTGTATGCTTTCATTTGTATTGCAAAAACAGCACTTGGGACTGCCTTGCCAACCTCGCCTGACCAAGTTATCTTTAGTGAGAGTTACTCCTTTATACAAATACCAAAGGAAAATTTTAATCTTGAGAGGAACCCTTAGTTTCCATAGATTACTTTTACTTGGTATAATATCTTTCTGTATCAATGCATAATACATCGAGCGAACAGTAAAGGTTCCATACTAATGTAAATCCCACCTAAAGATATCCTCCTCCTCATTTAAATTAACAGCAGCCACCTTGGAAACCAGTTCATACCATGCTATTAGCTTGTCTCCTAATAAAGCTCTGCGAAAAGAAACATTTAGAGGGACCGAACTAAGCACACTTGCTACTGTTACAAACTTTTTCCTCACAATTATGTACAGTGTAGGATAAGCCAACATCAAAGGTTTGTCACCAATCCAAAGATCCTCCCAAAATCTAATTTGCCTCCCATTTTGAATCTTAAAAGATACAAAAGGCAAGAATTGATCCTTTACATGCATCAGGCCGGACCAAAACTGGGAGTCACCAGGTTGTTTAGTTACCTGAGTAATGGCCTTATTATATAAATACTTCTTCTTAAGTATGTCCTGCCATAGACCATCTTCACTTAATAACTTAAATAGCCACTTACTCAAGAGACATTTGTTCTGAATCTCAAAATTCAAAATCCCCAGCCCACCTCCTTTTTTATGCAAGCATAGGATACACCACTTGGCTAGTCTATATTTTTTTTCTTATGCTCATCACATTGCCAAAAAATCTGGATCTGTAGTAATCCAACCTTTTGAGAACTCCTTTAGGAGCTTCCATGAAGGAAAACGTAAACATCGGTAAACTAGAAAGGACCGAGTTTATTAAAACTAGCCTACCACCCACCGAAAGATGCTTTCCTTTCCAACTACTAAGTTTTTTCTGAACCCTTTCCTCAACGGAATACCAATCTTTATTGGAGAGTTTACGGTGATGCATAGGGATTCCTAGGTACTTAAAAGGTAGAGATCCTTCATTACATCCAAAAAGTTCAACATATTCTTTTTTAAAAGATTGTGCCTCACCATATAAAAACAATTCACTTTTATGGAAATTGATTTTGAGGCCCGATAACTGTTCGAAAGTACTTAGTACTAACTTCAAGTTCTTTGCCTTCTCTAAATCATGTTCCATAAAAAGAATAGTGTCATCTGCATACTGAAGGATTGAAAGACCCCCTTCGACCAAATGTGGTATAAGTCCTCAAAATTGCCCATGTTCTTTTGCTCTGTCAATAAGAACAGCAAGCATATCTGCTACTAAGTTAAAGAGGAATGGCGACAGAGGATCCCCTTGCCGCAAACCTTTCTTAGTTTGGAAATAATGGCCAATTTCATCATTGACTTTAATACCCACACTTCCTTTGCTAACGATTTTTTCAATCCACTGACACCAAATGGGAGAGAAGCCTTTCATTCAAAGTGTTTGTTGGAGGAAAGACCAGTTCACCTTATCATGTGCCTTTTCAAAATCCAGTTTTAGCACTACTCCACTAAGTTGTTTCCTATGCAATTCATGCAATGTTTCATGCAAAACAACCACCCCTTCAAGAATGTTCCTTCCTGACATGAAAGCTGATTGAGAAGGTCTAATAATCTTTTGAGTAACTTTAGCAATCCTATTTGCAACTACTTTCGTGAAAATCTTGAAACTCATATTTAATAAACATATTGGTCTGTACTGTTGGATTTGTTTCACTTCCTTTTGTTTTGGTAGCAAGGTAATAATTCCAAAGTTTGGACTAAAAAGGGGAAGCTTGCCATCATGGAACTCGTTAAACATTGCCATTAGGTCATCCTTAATAAGTTCCCAAAAAAAATTGGTAGAACTCGGCAGGGAAACCATCTGGTCCCGGTGCCTTGTTATGCTTCATTTGAAAAATTGCATCTCTAACCTCCTTTATAGTAAACCTGGCTGTAAGGATTTCATTTTCGGCTTCTGAAACTTGTGGGATATCAGTCCGTTGAGATTCAACCATAGAAAAATTGGTTCTCTCTGGTGGCCCAAAAAGACCTATGTAATAGTTGGTGATATACCTTTTAAGGTTATCTTCACCTTCAATTACCCCCTCCTCTTGGTCCAACTAAAAAATCCTTGTCTTTCTATGTTTACCATTAGCTACCATATGAAAATATTTTGTGTTACTATCTCCTTGGAGTAAACTGGTTGTTTTTGACCTTTGGTACCATTTTATTTCCTCTTCTCTAAGTAAAAGTGCCAATCTGTCCTTAAGCCTATGTTTTAAAATCAATCTCTTCTTGACTCAAAGGAAAAGATTCAGCCTTCTTATCTAGTTCATCCATCTTCTTAATAATCTCTTTCTTTTCTTTTTTGTAAGTACCACTCACATTCTTAGCCCACCCTTTTAGAAATTGTCTAAGTCTTCTAATTTTGTTCTGCCATATCTGCAAAGCGGTAAAGCCTCTATTCTCCTTATTCCAAACATCTGAAATCAACTCATAAAAACTATCATGTAAGAGCCAACCTAGCTCAAAACAAAACAAAGGTTGACTACTACCATGAGTCCCGGTTCCAGTATTAAGTAATAACGGGGTGTGGTCGCAGATTTCTCGGTTTAGTGCTATGACAGTTGACAGGGGAACTTCTGCTCCCACTCTGTACTTACCAAAATTCTATCAAGTCTTTCAAAAGTAGGAACAACCAACGAGTTTGCCCACGTAAATTTACGACCAGACATTTCCAACTCCCTTAAGTTAAGGCTATCAATAACAGCATTAAATAAAAAGGGCCATCTATCATCATATTTGTCATTATTTTTTCATTAGGATTCATGATTATGTTAAAATCGCCACCTATCATGAGGGGAAGTGATTCCTTGCTACAGGTATGAACCAATTCAGCAAGAAAAGCCTCCTTGAGTTCTGGTTGTGCAGCTCCATAAACTGCTACTAAAACCCATTGAAAGTCATCAGCTTTATTCCTAAGGTGAAACTTAACATAAAAGTCACCCTCATCAATGCTTCTGATATCAAAAACATCAAGGTTAACTCCTAGTAAAATTCCTCCTGATCTGCCATGAGGTTCTGTCCAGTGCCATAAGAAGTTTCTTCCACCTCAAAAAATATTAAGTGTAGTGTGGGAGAAATTCATTTTACTAGTTTCCAAAAGAGCAATAAAATCTAGTTGTTGCTCCTTCGTTGTGTCCGAAAGAAATTTAGTTTTAGCCAAGTCCTTAAGACCTCTGCTATTCCAAAAAAATCCTTTCATTTTGAACCATTTTTATTTTGTTTTTGACAAACCTCACCTTACATTTATTCTTCTTAGAAGATCATGAACTGGCCTTATTTTTTTTGAAAGCAGCCTTAAAATCACAACTTAGGTGATAGCTGTCATCATCAAAAGTCTCCTCCATGAGGTCACCACATAAGTGATCAAGGGAGTTGTTCTGTCCTAGTTCCTCTAAAAAATCATCCTCACTCTCACTGTTTTCTATGTAGTTTCCTTTTACATCTGAAACTACAACAGGAACCGATCTAGATTCTTCTACTTGAAAAATGTGGTTGATTGATGAAACTTTTTCGTTGTGAGAATTACCAAAAAAAACACCTAACTATTGAATGTTGGCAATAGAATGATCTACAGACATGGAAAGAAGTGAGTGCTTTGGAAAATTACCTTCTTTGTTCTCCAAGTTCTTCGATGCAGCTCTCCTTTCCGCAAGAACAGGAGTATGCTCGTCAGATGAGCGTACCAATCTTGGACAAGCCCGAGTAGGTGACACCAAAACTTCTGGGATGGCACCAGCAGCCTGTACCTTTGTCTTGAAATCCTCCATCAAAGACAACCCTTCCTTACTAGGGAAATTATCTTTGCAAACAGCAGCCTCCACGCCCAATACAGGAACATTATGCTCAGCTGTTTGGGACAAAACAACGCCACTAGGGGCTGTTGGACCAAGAACAAGATTCGGATCGACCACCACCTCAATGCCTTCCATGTCCATATCACTTATACACTTATCCCCAGCCACGAAAAACCCATCTCCAAGTGAGGGATTTTCAGCTAAAATCTCTTCCTCCCCACCAGAGTTAGCAGCAACCGATATCTTTGCATCATCATAAGATATGTTATCGTGGAACTGCCCTTCATTTTACTCTCCCATGACCTTGTCCACACATTCATCTAAAACTTTGTTCACCGCTGAATCTACAATCTCTTCTGCTTTCAGCCTCAAAAAAGCATTAAATTCAGATTCATTCATGTTCTTAATAGAAGCAAAAAGAGAGTTCTCAGCTCCAACGTTATCACCTGAAGAAGGAATATCATTACCATCAATTGTCATATTGTTATTCTTGATTCTTTTTGGATCTCTGTCCAGAGAATGATCCATTTCTTTGTGGAACATATCATCATCGCTATCTCCATTGCCTTCATCCTCATTGTTGTCTAGGTCCATTTCAACCTCATCACCATTTTCATCAAGGCCAACCTTTTCTACTTGGAACTTTAATTCGAAGTAGTGGTCACCAATGACAACATCCAGCTGAGGTGGGATTAGCTAGGATTTAGAACAGCAACAAAGATCCTTCCAAAATCATTTTTCGTGGTCATCTCCATATCCACAGTTTGTGTAGACCCAAGCATAGAACCCACTGCCCATAAATTCAGAAATTCCCTTAGCTTTTTCCATATCCCAAAAACTCTAACCCACACTTTAGGCAGGAGAAAACCTTCCTCTTTTTCAAACCACTCTTGAAATTGCAATCTAATTCCACTAGGCACACCTTCTTCGTTGACATCAGCCCCTCCGAAGGCAATGGACCGTTGTAACTCAGACTTTGAAGGGAATTGGTGATGTAGGACATATTTTCATGCTCCTTCAAATCCCATTGCCATTTCCCTGGTACAACCCTTTGCAACTGCACGATAATCTGATCTTTTGTGAGCTGTCCACCAACTACTGTATTAATGGTCATTTTAGAATCCTTCTTGCCTTTAGGAAGTGGGGGATGCGGTATATGATAAAAGCCAAGACCATGTACTGCATACCCCACGGCATGTGCCACCGGACGTGGCTGTTTAAGCACCGGGCATCTCAACGTGTTCTCGCCATTCTTCGCCGCCCATGGCGGCCTGGTATTCAAGTAGACGAATGAAAGGCTGACGAGCAAGGTGGGCAACACGGAGGATCACAATTTAAGAGTAGAATTGACACTGCCTCCCAGAATGAACCCATGAATCTATAATTGAACTGTGCTCTCATTTGACTGGTTGTAAATTACAAGCATTTCACCGACGTGCTGGCATTTTTTTATACCTTGCAGACTTGCACCATGGCCAAAAATAAGATATTATTCATTCACAAAAGAGAAAAAGAAAAGGGTTTTCGATTGTATAACAACCTTCAGTCAACCTGTTTCTCCTGGAGCAGTTGGATATGATTGCAATTCTCACGTGACATGATCAACGACAATTCAGTCACAAGCAAACAGGGCATCCATAACCTAGGATCCCAATGCATCCAATTGGATTCGCTTTTGAAAAGCTACCTCTTGAGTCCTCAATAACTTGTGCTAAATGCGCAAAACCACAAGTTTAGCGAAACAAATAAAACATTCTGTATAAATTATTCTACAAGTTTAGCGAAAAGAATAAAACATTCTGCATAAATTATTCTATCACATGGCTTGATTTATCCACTACAGCATGTCCAGCCAAAACTATGAATCAACAAAATTACAACCGTTCAAGGTGAGTTAGCACAAACTAGCGAAAACGCTGCTCTACCGAAACTATTTCTTCCTACTTGTTTTACAACAGTAACATCTCAGTCAATGATTGTAGAGAAATAATGGAGAAAAAGGCACGTATTCACTGCTACTCCATTAGCTCATAAACAGATACAATAGCGAGCACAGCAGCAGAAGCGAGGCCCATTCAATGTTCAAACTGACAACCATTCCAATTCTCATGTTTGTCAGATCTTTCCTTGCAGAAAATTAACTTTACAGGCTCAAAAAGGGGAAGCTGGAATTTTACTTGAGATTAAAGGAAGGTGCAACCTATGTCACCTCCGATCATGCTTCCAGCTTGAAATCAATGGATTCAGCCTTTGCAGCTAAACACATTCAGATTCCTTCCTGTCCGCCGGCGGATGGATTGGGGTACAGAGGGATAAACCAGGTCTGGAGTTGTCATCTTACTGAATAAGGCTCCGAATCACTTGTGTTTGTGGTATTTACAGTCTTCTCTGTAGACATACTGCCCACATCTTTTATACAGTCACCTCCACCTTGCCGTGAATCCTCTGTGTTCTCTACAGAATGTTGATGCTCCTCAGAGTTTCTGCCCTGCTCCCTATGAACACCATTGGCTTCAGTACTTGATGTGCTTGATGTAGGCGAGTGGGGAGCATGTTTGTTCTGTAGATCTGTGTGCTTACTAGCTGTACTAGTGACAGCAGCAATTTTAGCACAACTAATTCTGGTTTCTATCTTTTGCTTCTTGCGACCCTCCCCATCTGCATGTTTCCCATCCACTATATTCACCGGTCTCCGTTTCACGTTGGGTATATTCAATGGCACATCGTCCTCTGAAGGCCTAGCAGGCTCCTTTGGTGGTGGATTGAAGTCCTCGTCATCATCGTCGTCATAGTCCACAAGCCCAGCAGATTTAGGCCTGAAAAGACGGGAATCAAAACTAAAACAGGCAATATTAATAAATTAAACTAGAATTTTGGGAGTTCTGCATGACATGATTTCCGATATTCTCATCAAATGTAACAAGAGAAAGCAATACAACAGATAAATCATAACTACCATATGGAAACTTAGGTCACCTCAAATTGTATATGAAAAAACAATACCTAGAGGCGCCGTCAACTTCATCAGCTTCACTTCCATTGGTCGCCTTAGCCTTGCTGTGTTGGTTCTGTGCAGATTTAGCCCGCCGTCCAGAACCTGAATCTTCTTCATCACTAGAAAGAATAGATTCATGTCACGGGGGAATTCACAGTATAACTTCTGAAGATAATAGCACCCTGGAATATCTAATCAAAAGCATCACCAACCTACACTTCAATAATAAAAAAATCAATTACCAATAAGTAGACAATAGCAAACCTGTCCTCATTGAAGTAGTCTTCCTCTTCCTTCTCAAGACCTCTTTGTTCTTCCTTCTTTCTCATGTCAGGCACACCAGCACTCAACCTGGGTTCAGCACTCTCCAGGTACTTGCCAAAAGAAGAAGAAAAAAATAGAGGATATTTCATTTAGTAAATGCACACTAATAGTAAAATGGTAAGCTTTAAGGTTCTGTGTTATCCCTGTGAAAAGTATTCTCTCTTTGTAAAAAGCTCAACATGGGATGCGATAGTACACAAGAAATGGGGCAACCTGTTGATACTTGATTTTGAAGGCCTCAATACTCCCAAAGTGTTCAAATTTTTCAAGCTGATCCCAGAAAGACTCAATAACATAGACAACGAGAGCTTTTATATTTTCCTGCAGCCAATTATCCAGTGAATAAAACAGAATTCGTAGCAGCAACCAAGTAAAAGGAAGAATTCAAAGTGCCAACCAAGTAATTCTAAAAACATACCTTTCGTATGTATTCCAACAATTCGAGTACTCCTGAATGTAGCATGTTGTATTTATCCCCATTTTCAACAAAGATATCAATTATTGGTTTCAACAAGTTGAACTTGACAACATGGCGAATAAGATGCTCATCCTACAAAATATACCAGATATCAAATGGGATAAATATGATTGTTAGGTGCTTGTTTAATTTGTCACATGCAATGAGGACTGGTTTGCTAGCCATATCTCTGGATTGTAGCAGGTACAAGTGAAGATATAAATATATTTCAACCATGATAACATTGCATAACCTCAAGAGTATTTCCAATTCTCCAATAATGTAACAAAGAAAAGTTAAAAATCCATAAAACCTACATTTCTGGAGATAATTGTACGCATAAACCTAACAGCTGCTACAACCAAAAACTTCTCCCTCCGTCGAGTCAATGTAAGGACTTTCTCAATAGCATTGTTCATAAGAAAATTGCACCTACAAGATTAACAAACATTTAGAACATGCATACAGAGATGACAGAAGTCTCATGGTATAGTGGAAGAAGTTTGCATGTAGTACTTAATTCTGTAGGGATGGTGAACTACACAAAAGCACAGCAGTTCGCAAACGTTTAACAAAATCTCAGGCTTAATACGGTGTCCTTCAGCATTTCTACCAACACCAACGGAGTTAGATGTAGATCGTGAAATGCTCCTCGGAGAACAAGAGGAAGCTATTACATCAACCAAATAGTCAAGATGCCTTTCGTAGAAAATCTCAATAATGACGTCTCTCTGCAGCAAGGGAATGAAGAGTTAGTACAGCTAAGATAATTTTTATAGATTTCAGCACAACAAGATGCAGAAAAATGGCCATGATCTACCATCACATTAACAGAAAATAATGGAAATCTATACATCCGATATAAGAAAAGAGGTAGCAATGACAAATGGTAGCCTAGAAGATATAGGCAACTCATAATGTTCTATAATTCAGGTCGCATAATTAATCACTGAATCGATCAACATAGTTTACTTCAGGTATGAAGACCGAGGTGGCAAATGGTAAGGATACGCAAAATTGTAATCAGTCCACATCACGATAATTCAGTTAAAAGTTGGAAACTAACTACCATAGGAAAATCTATACCATGATTAGATAGTAGTGGACTTGCAAATAATTTAGTAAGCTAACTAAAGATCACAGATTACCAGATATATAGCCTGAATTTAAATGAATTACTCAAAGAACTGTTGTAACTTCAGAAAAGTTGGGGTGTAAACATTTCTCTAATGTAATGCATCAGTAAAAGATAATGTGCAACTTACTAAACTTATTTTGGTGGAAAATATTACTTACATGTGCTCCAGACATAGTGAAAGAATCCATCAATATACGTAGGATTTCTAGAAACTGACAATGCATTTCCTCACCAAAGTCGGTTACCATGCCTTTAACCTAAAAAGTAACACTGAAATTATGAACAAAACAAAGAAATAATAATACGGTAGTTTTGAGAAAATAAGTGAAAGTTTGGTAATCTTTCATTTCAATCTTCAAGTCAATTACAACCACGTGTGGAGGAACTCTCGGGTAACGGATGAGTGCGATACTTGTGTTTAATTATCACTAAACAAACACAGTAAGTTGTAACTGTATTTGATCATATCCCAAGCAGCCCTGTTGTTATTTCTTGTTTAAAAATATTAGAAAAGAAATGCACAGTTGGAACTCCACTCCAGCTAAACAATGAGCAGTTTCGTATATTCAAAAAATGTTACTCTTTGTGATCAGAAATATAGCTAGTTTCAGGACGTCAACACAGTCTACAAGTTGGAAATTGCAAGCTCGTGGTGAACCGGTTACAAGTTACAACGTTGAACGTCAGAGTGTCTTTGAAACTCTTGTTCCAACTCGGGTTCAAAGTACGGCACCCTCTTAGAACAAAGCCCAGGAGGAGTCTCCCCCCGTGGTCGACATTTTTGTTTTTACAAGTTGGAAATTGACCATTCACTGTATAGAATTATCACATTTAAAAAAAGGGTTATATGTTGCAGAAGTACTTCTAATGGTGAATTTACTAACATCATTCTTATGTTGAAAAGCTACCTAATTCTTCTGTATATTGATAGTCAAAGCTTAAAATCTTTTACCAAAAGAATAATAAATGATTTATAGTTTCAGTCAGAGAGTGTCAAAAAAAAACAGAACAAGAGTTGCTACAAAACCTGTACTGAATAATTCACATGCCTCAAAGAAGTTGCAACTTACCAGAAGTCCTAGAAGAGAATTTCCTTCTTGTTGGACAATATATGACCTCAATAGGTTAGGGTCCTGGTTAAGAAAAAGTATAAGGATATCTGTCCTGCATTCATCAATAAAGCAGTTAGGAGTTAGGACAAAATGTGGTGAACCAACAAAGACAGGTATTAAATGCACTCTTTGATAAAGTACCCGGCTGAAACAATTTTTCTATCTTGACTTTGCAACACATCAGAAATTATTTCAAAGACGCCTTCACCTGATAGATCCCTGAAGAAAAATGTGGTTATGGGCATGTTACTAAGAATTCCATCGATCAAATAGAATCCACAGTTATGTCAAAGAATAGCAGCAGATTTGTCTTCAAATCTGTAAGGTAAATTGGGTCCATTGTATGCATTCTATTGACCATATTGAGCACGACAAGACAAGGTTGCAGGTAACAAACACTGAATGATAACCCTGATATACCTATGACAAGATATCCTCAGCAAATCTGAAGTCAAATGATGGTGAGGCAAAGCATAGGGCTGCCCGGCAGTGTAAACAATGACAACACCAAGCTCAGCACATCAGTATTATCTGGTCGTATTTCTTTTCATTTTTGTAGTACAGGTAGCCTACAGCCATGCATTTGCACATTTGGAAAATTGATACAATACCATGGCAGTGCTGTGTTGTGCCTTTACAGTAGAAAGAAAAGAGTGACATCAAAGGACTTACCGAAACAGTCGCAACTGCTGAACAAGTGGTAGGCTCTTACTAAGAGTGCAAAATTCATGCAAGAACAGAACCTGGAAATACCAGAAACATTGTTAACAGTGCCACCAAACAAGATTCAATTTCAATCCAGATTCCAGTCATTGTAAAGCCAATAGGTAGGCAAAGCAAGCTAGCTTACTACATCTAACCGTAAGGACAAGGGAGCCTCTGAGATAGCGAAACAAGTGATAACATCTTGAACAGTGTCATTAAAAATGAGGTGAGCCTGACATGATAGCGAGTAGCACTTTTTAAGATCATGAAACTTTTATGTAGCATTAACATGAATTCCCTAAAGAGTAAAAACAACACAAAACCTAAAAAGTCCAACATCCTGGAGAGAAAACTAACTCAGGTAGTTATCAAATTTAGCAAATTATATAGTTCAAGAAGAATTAATCCAGCAGATCTTAAACAAAGCACAGCTGATCTAACAAACCCTGTTAAGAAACGCCAATAAATAGATCAACAAAAAACATGAACATTGTGACAGCCCTCAATTGTCATTTACATCAGTGCTAACAACAATGATGTAGTCTCACCTGTTAGCTGCATCTAACTTGGTTTCAGAGTAGTGATGGTAACTAATTTACAATGGTGACTTCACAAGGAAGGGTTCAAAATGAAGTCAAAAATTCATAATTAACAAGGATAAAAATGCCATCTCACCAATTCTCGTTTTGATTCCATAGAAATATCTGATGATCTCATCCTAGCAAATAATTGTCTGATAAAAAGAGCATCATCCTTTAGTAAGGAAATAACCTGCAGGCAGATCATTATATCATAAGTAACAAAAAGGAGGAAATGTGACATGGTGAGGCAGAAACACTAACAGAAGCATTATTTGTGTGTATCATTGTGTTGAGACTTGCTAGAGTTGCATCATCCAATATTCGTGGTAGTATAACATCCTGCAAATGCCCCAAAAGAAACGTTGAACTGTAGAACAAACTAAATAAAAGGAATATTAACACATACGGAACAACAACGAGGTATATAAGTTAGCCAACAATTGTGGAGAGATGATGACCTTAAGATAGCCTATTCTGTATGTTTGATGTATCTTCGAAACCACAGATGCATTTTCAATATGTATGGCCTGTGGAAGAATCATAGTCATACATTAAATAGCCATTTCTTCTCAAACAGGACAACATGTGCAAGTGCAGGAAAATTTAGAATACCTCTTTGAAAACTACATGATCCTTTAGAAAAGCACGGTGCTTTTGCACTCTTGGAACCTCGGGATCATCTGTACAGAGTATATCTAATTAAACTAAGGAAGCAGCAGCCTTCGATGCATTGTAGTTATAATCAGATCACACATAATTGCATGCTATAATGAAGGTATATGTGAAACAAGGGAAACAATGGAGATAACATACATTCAAGGGCACCTATTATGTCAAGAATAAACTCATCAGAGAAAATTTTATCAAAGATCGATGGGCTGTTCAACAATACTGCAGAATGAAAATTGATAGTCAGTACCAGTTTAAAAACACTAAAAATGGCACTTTAATACGGTATGTACTTACTTATTCCCTTGACTAATTTGAAAATCATGTGAAGATCATCTATGTTCTCTAAATCCTCGCACGTTCTGAAAACATCCACTAGCTTTGGAAAAAAGTCACGCTGCAAGAATTTGCATTTAGCATAGTTTAAGATTTCGGTCAAGACTTCAGTCAGACGAGAATAATCATGCCCATAAGATGGTGTGATCAATTCTAATCATCTGTTATTATGCAGCTTTCCAAAGTTTCAGTCACACTTCAGGATGCTGATTCACATCAAACCAACAAGAGTAACAAGAAGGAATTTCAGCATGAAAGCATCATCAATCGGTTTATTAAACCATTTTTATGATGAGTTAACAGCACTGTTAAGCATATTTGTAGAAAACGTCCAGCCACCATTGTCTATCTGTAATATCAATCATTACAGTAACTGGACTTAAGTAACATCAAATAACCCGCCAATATACATGAGGCAAAAATCATAATATACTCATACAGTTGGATCGCAACTACATATTCCAATCTAATCTTGAGCTTGAGGTCACAATGATAAGTCTGCGAAGAAATAAAAGCATGAATCATCTTGACCGGTCTAATTCCTAATATTACCCATTAGACAGCATTTGATCTCCTGTTAGATGAATGTCCAATGATAACCATATTAAATTAAAAAGTTAGATACTGGTGACAATGAGACTCAAGCAAGCATCTGTGTTTGAAATGAAGGAGATCAGTCTAACAAAACTTTTGTCAAGATAACATTTACACTACACAGGTATGAAACATGTGTAGGCAATAGTGATACTGCAATCATTTAATCAAGAAAAAAAATAGCAATTAGTCCTTAGAAGACTGCTACGCGTCCCAACACACTAGCATCGGGTGGATAATAACCTTGTTTAAACAATGCTATTTACAAACAAAACTCCAGACGAGATCTACTATTTAATCAACATCCAAGTTTCTTTACCAGAGGTAAAGTGCCCAAAAGAACAATCAACTGAGTACATTGGCCAATAATGAAGCATTTGACGTAGCATCTACCCCATTAATGACTTTTCAACTGAGGAACTAGTGGAATGCTGCAAATATCGAGAGGCATCTCCACAAAAGACACAGGAAACAGAAAGGTCAAGTTTACTAATTTTCAAATTCTCACTAATAAGGAGGCTCAAGTTTTAAAGATGCCTCTGTAGGCTTTTGTTAGAATGCACAAAGCCCATGATCCATACTTACGGAGTAGGGTGTGTTCGGTTTGATGTTTCAAACTTACGGATCTGATCCATACTTACGGAGTAGGGTGTGTTCGGTTTGATGTTTCAATGGAACTAATATCTTGCATGAGAACTAGCACAATTGCTAACAAGTAAATACATTTAGTACTACGTACATGAGATCATGACATGGCAAAGTTTCAGTGACTTACATCTTGTGTTATCAACTCTGCCACACGGATCTGATCCGTAATGCCACCCTCCAATACAGTCTGCAGATTTTCATCAATGGTACATTTATTTAAAAGTAAGCCAAACATTGAATTCTAAGCATTTAAGCTCTCAAGCATCAAAATAGCATCCCTATTGATAAAGGTAGCACTCAAATTACTTAGGTATCCCATGTGACTGTTGAGACCTCCCATAGCAAAAGGAAAAGGTATAGAAGCTGAAAAACATTTCTACAAAATAGGTAAATAAATATCAGACTTAGCAATATCAATGACGCCTTTCAATGCAGGCTTGGTTCCAAAACTGTCTCTTACAATTCACCCCTAAATATCAATGATTCATATGAAACAAATAAACAAAGATTCTTCCTTCACAGTCTTGGCAGTACTAGACATCTAGAAGAACAAGCAGCTAGTCAAACCTCAAAAGTTAGATATGAGCCTACCAAATTTCCACATATTCATCAAAGACTTCAGAAACATGATCAGGCAAGACACAAGCCTCAATTCTCAGCCCACACAGAATGCAATTACCAGTGTCACAATGAATTGATAGAGAGCATAAACATTGAACCAAAACATAAAAGAAATAAAAAATATTGTGACCAAGTCTGGGCGCAAAATAATAACATTTTCATATGAGAAGAACACAAGAAAAAATCCAACCTTTAAAATGAAAGGAAGATTAGATAACTCAACAGGGGGAAGCTCCCTGAATTCACCGTTAGCAGAGCGGAACGAATCATCTGCAGAGGGGAAGATGATTAGTAAACATAACCGTACTGAGACAAACACTAGGCGAGGTAAACATCGCATGCATATAGGCAAGAAGGTAATATGAGCTGCAGCTGAGCAAAGCTCAAGTCATAGCAGCACATGTATCGGCATAACAAAGTGTAAGAGAAAAGCTGGAGAAGAAAACAAAAGGTTCATGAACCAAAAGAAGCCGAGAAAAAGCTTGCATACAGAACTATATGAGGTCATCATGAGCTGAAAATTTTTATGAATGTTCATTCCGTTTGTGGACAATGGAACTATTAATTATCAAGCTAACAGTAAGCACAAATAGAGTAGCAAATGGTTACTAGACTACCCATGTAGAACACATTTATATCAACAATAGTGCAAGCCTTTTCACTCGCATAACACCAAATGGTTCAGGATCAGTCAGGGTGCAATTGTGCTGAACTTCAGAATCTACTTTGCTACAGACGTAACCAGTGCCAGTAAGATACTTTTCTGTTATGTCCCCCAATAGATACTTTAAGCAAATTGCTTTAAAATAATTTAAGAGGAATGCTTTTGAAAAGCCACTGCAATCTCAAGTGGACAAGCAGAGCGTAACTTGATTAAAAACTCACACACAGCAGCACATGTATCGAGCATAGTGGGATGTACCATTTGAGTGCATTATTCTAGAGGCTTCTAGAGATTCTGAAGCTTGACGAGGACCAACTTCCAGAGCTGCAGCCATGGTAAATATGAGAACAGTATGCAGGTAAGCATGGTTTGAATAAACAATCGCAGCAGACCAAAAAAATCTCACCACCAAGGTTACTGAACTGTAGGTTTCTCTGAATATCACATATGTGTTCCCTGCACAGAATCAAAAGAACACATAAATAAACCAAAGGGATTAATAATTGAGCAAAAAATGGTAACTGCGGCACGGCTCTTGCTTCTGTCTACCATATGTAGGAGCATCCTGCAGCTTCCTGAAAGCTTAGTGCTAAGTCTGTTGCTGCTTCATGATCCCTCCATGAAATGATCGTTTCTAACAAAGAAGGAAAATGGATTGGAAAGTTGTGCAGAAGATATAAATTAGCTTCAAATGGTATTATAGCGTGTTAGTTCACCTTCTTGTTTCCTGTAAATATCGTCAGATGTGATGTTGTGCACAAGTAGGGTCTCATTGTCCTCTTCATCCAAAACAGTCAAACCGAGTTCTTTTGAACCCTGGAGATCAACCCAGTATGAATTTTTTGTAAGGTCCAAAAGTTAAGCCCGCAGATCAGAAATCATAACATGATCACATAAAATCATGGTGCCATATGCTACAACTATTTTTGTGTTGGTTTTTATTTGTATTGATTTTTTTACATGAGGACACTGTTCGATGAATCACCATCACAGTGAATTATGAAAGTGGTGCCTACTTTGATAATTCTTACGGTTTCTTTGACAACGTAATTGGACCATGAAGCGAGTACAAATGAGTTTATTTTGGATGGCTACTATATGCCTAAAGGAACCAAGGTACCAATTCAAGTTAACTTTTTATGGAAAAGTAGGGACAGAAATCCAACTGAGTCGCTATGTGGTTTTCAAATTTTGGACACTTGGATGTCACCATATTACCATAAAATTGCAACTGTTATATACTTGCACGTAAGGTTCCAGAAGCAAAAATGTGCTGGGCAACAATACATGATACTAGGGTAATTAGTTTTAATTCAAACACTTGGCCTTCAAACAAAGTGTTGTGATCAGAAAAATTGTGCAATTGAAAACAAGAAGTTGACAACTTTGTTATCTGTAGAAACAGCTTGATGACCAAAACCAAACATGATGCAACAAGGTAGCAAATCTTTGGCAACTATTAAAGAAAATAAGGTGTTACAAAGTTCGAGATTCAGCTTAAGATAGCCATATAAAAGAAATAATATCACCTATTTTAGCACAGATTTTTTATACCTCAATGTACTCAATAGAAACATGCCCTGTTCCTTGATCATCCCACTTCCCACCATCAGCCAAACGGTATACTTTGACACGCTGGAACAGTTGGATATTGTAACCATCATTTATTAGAGTGAAGGAATAAACATTGTAGAAAATAGAAATGAGACAAATAAGTTTCTTAATAGATCCAAGCAGGAGTGAGCATATTGGCCAGATTTGGAAACTAAAATGGACTGGCACTGCTCATAAGAGATCATAGGTAAAACCATGCAACCAAAAAGTTCAAAACCAGGATAATGATAGTAGTGGTGCCAATTTTAGTTTACAACATATTACATCCACACAAACTAAGTAACAAATTGCATTTTTTCTACTCAATGTAGTGTTCAACTCCATCTCTATGATATCTCTATCCCAGAAATTGTGATGATGTGGTTAGACTGACACCCTGGCACTTCTGTCTCTACTACGCTTGCTCTGCCTTCTGGACTCTCCCATAATGTGCCCACTGCCCAGCTACTGCCACATTTGTTATCATGGTACCTCTGCTACAGCTCAACCTTATGATATGCTGCTGCAGGGACCTCTTATCCACAGCAAAAGTTGTCTCTACTGAAATATTCATCGCATATGCTCGAGTCCATGGGAACAATGACTTAATCATGACTATCAGCGTTTGTTTAATAGCAAAGTGACCAAAACTTGGATTGTGTAGTATAGCTACAGAAATGGATATAATCATAGATCAGTTGGCGGTATAACAAGCTGTTTTGCACAATGCGTTACTATCTTTTAGGTCAGCCTACCAAATTGCATGGTACAATGTACAGGCTTTTCAGCAGTGCAGCGAGTGCAAAGTCAATTTGATAAACAAAATCACACTGGTACATATAATCAAATGTCACAGTAAATTTAGACAGAAGCGGATTCTGCTCCTAGATGCTGACTTTATGAACATACATTGCATCCACATAAGCTGCAACTTTTTGTTGTTATAAGATTTCAGTTCGGCAGGCTTGACAGTCTCCAAAATAGAAGGATACTGCTACCAGCACAGAAATAGCCCAAAAGGTAGAAGCTTATTATGGCATTTGTATGGATATGATTCGATCATGTAAGCCCCATGTTGACATAATGATATGAGGTAGTGATTATGTCATGCTAAAGGCATTTCTTTTTGTTTAAATACGCTACAAAGTAAAGACAAGGCTAATACACGTATCCATTTCAAAACTGCTAGCTTCACAGCTATCACCAATAAATTCACTGACAGAAAGTAAGGAACTAGGTGATCAGGACTGTCTCTGCAGTTAAGCATGTCACTAGCTCCAAACCTGCAGCTGCCCAGCAACCGGTACAGATTGCACAAAAAAACAAAAAAAAACTACCCACCTATTCATCATCATCAACAAGAAAACAATTTTTTCATTGCCTCGCTCATTACTACAGTTCACCAGGAAACATGCATGTCCAATCCCCCTTGTAACACCAAATTGCCAGCTCCAAGAGCAGCCAGCTCGGATCTAACAAACGGTTGGCCCCCAGAAACTCCTCAAACCCCCACCGTCCCCATGCGTAATCCCCTACAGCTCCCTTCCAGAACTCACTGCGCCCTAACAAGCCAAAATCGCCACACACGGACGGACGCAGGGCTAGCCTATCGAGCAGCCACAGACGGATCTACCTGCCGGGAAGCTCCCGGAACCCTACAGAGCAGCAGAGAAGTAGGGAGCCGAGCCCTCACCTGCATGTTGCTGGTGTGCGTCGCCACCGCCGCGGCCGCGGCATCGCCCCCCGCCTCCGCGTCCCTTCGCTCCTGCTCCGCCATCGAGCCGCCTCACGCCGATGCCCGTCGCCTCCTCCCCCCGTATCCTTGTGGAGCGAGCGACTCGGGAGCCTCTTCCGCCGCAGGGAGGTTCTTCAGCGGGTCGAGGGCGCGGGCGTCGAAACCCTAACCACCATCAACGAGCTGCGCGGCTGCCGCTTCCCCCCCTCTTCCGCCCTCTCGCTCCTCCAGGCGGCCGTCGCCTTTCCCCTTTTACCCCTCCGGTTTTCGCCTATATTTTTGTGTGCGCGTGTTCGTTATGTTCACCCCCCTCGCAATAGAGAAGGGGAAATGGCGTGCTAAAAAACTTGAAAGCAACCCGTGGAGGGGCTGTGACTGGAGGCGGTGTGACGACGATCGGGCCGGTCCGGTACGTCAGACTCAGCGCTGGTCATCGCCTCCTCGCCACTCCCTCAGCGCTGCTTGGCTTGCAACCGAGGTGGACCAGAAACAAATCTGGTAACGCGGTTAGTGCTAGAGCCTTCTTCTTTTTTTTCTTTTTTTCTTTGTTTTTGCTACCACAAAATTGAAAACCAGCGACTATCGAGGATGTAGAGCTCAAAAACAGTCAAATTAATTGAAAATCGAAAGTTAAAAATATGTCTGGATGCAAAAGTCAGACAAATAAAAGAATAAAATAAAACACCGGCCATAAAAAGACCTTGGTGCAAAAAATCAATCTAAAAAGGGAAAAAATACAACAACATCACGAATTACCATCACACTTATTATATGAATCCAACTCCATATCTACCGTCTTATCCTAATCCTAATAACCCTATAAATAAAGACAACGTTCAATAAATCTGTTACCGGAGTGAAGATAAGTTAGGAGTAACACCTATAAGAAAACGATATAGTTGTATCCATCGTAAGACTCGCCATTGTGCTTCTTTGAAGAAAAGTGAGGTAAGGGACTTGATATGGGAATTTTGAATGCAGGGAGAGAAGATTCATGAAAAGGACCCTGATGATGAATATAATAATGGTAGTAATGTAAAACGTATTAATAGAGAGGTTTCGGTATGACCGATGCGTTAATCTAATGTGATATGTCTCTAAACTTTTATTGGATATATATTAACGAAATCATATTTCAGTTAAGAACTTTATTAATAGAAAAGAACATGCATGCATAAAATGTTATAATTGAGCTTAGGATTCAACGTGGTGCTACCTTAATTTTTTTAATTTTGAGCTTAAGCTCGAATCATCTATAATAAATTGATATCAAACTAGTATATCTAAATGTTTTTTCACAACCATAATATCTAGTTTTTGTCTTGTCAAAAAATAAGTGGCTTTATTATTTAGAATAGTTTATTTAACTGCTCTATTCTTAAAGAAGAATTTTATACTAGAAAATTATCATAATCATGAGCAACATTTTGTCCATTAGAATAAGTCTACTAGAGAGAAATGTTGTATGGTTCGCTATTTTTATATTTTTTTTTGCGCTACATCTAGAATCCCGCTAGTTTTCTCTCTTGACTGCTACATAGCTAGAAAGTGCATCTTATCCAGGTGCTGGAATTCATAAGTTTTCGGTTTTATTTGAGATTTTTCTTTAAAAGAAGGAAAAATAGCTATTAATTTTATGCTCTCATCTTCTAGCTTGTTCTACATTTTGATTAATAGCTTTCATCAATTTTTAACGGCTCATGTCTCCTTATTTTTCTAGTTTGTTTTCCATCGATGCTCCATCTAATATTCGTCTTTTATAATTATTTCTTACGTCCATATAACTTACCACTAGGGGTGATGTCAGAGGATTCATTCGTAGGGGGGGCCTGGTTGACTTCAGAGAGGGTACCCTCACTAACACCCTATGACTAGTTAGGTTTTAAAGATGTTCATTAAGGAAAATATGATCATTAGGGCAGCAAGCCCCTCCAACCCTCTTTTGTCACCCTGGGTGCGTTATGAGTTTAACCTACTCTAAAACTTGCATAATTTGATTAATTAAATAAAATGAGCCGGATCATTTCTCTCTTTCAAATATAGTTAGAGGGGGCTACCCACCTCCCTCTCTACTTACAACCTTCCCAAATTATCTTCGAATGTTGTTGTTGCACCTTCCGCTTCTCCGGCTACTATGGCCCTGTTTGTTTCCCACACGCTAAACTTTAGCGCCGTCACATCAGATATAAATATGTTAATTAGGAGTATTAAATATAGATTAATTTAAAAACCCATTACGTAAACGAGGAGTAATTTACGAGACAAATATATTAAGCCTAATTACACAATGATTAGACAATATAATGCTACAGTAAACGTATGGTGATTATGTATTAATTATAGCAAAATTAGGTTTGTTAGGTTCATCTCGCGAAATAGACATAAC
The DNA here is from genome assembly GCA_033239725.1 of Echinochloa phyllopogon. Taxonomy (NCBI): domain Eukaryota; kingdom Viridiplantae; phylum Streptophyta; class Magnoliopsida; order Poales; family Poaceae; genus Echinochloa; species Echinochloa phyllopogon. Next base: position 18,288,347 of record BTCW01000014.1, read on the forward strand.
TTATGTAATTAGTTTTATAATTAATTTATATTTAATACATCTAATTATTACTTATTTAAAGCGCTAAACTTTAGCACCTAAATTCAAACACCACCTATGTTAGGCTATCTAACTACTATGCTTCAATCATATCTTATCGAGCATCATATACCATTCAAACCGCTCGGCGATGGTTAATTGGTTAATTGCTAATTTATTTTCATCACGAATGTCTTTAGCTTTCAAGCTCGATGAAAAATCTTTATTATCGGCAAAAGTTACAGTAAGATGAATAACAGAATTGTTTTGAAAAAAAAGGGCAAGTAAAAAATTTCAAATGCCAAAAAGAAACAAAAATACCAAGAAATACCTGTTCTAAAGGTTTTCCACGCTGACCGGCTAGCGCCTACTGGCATCTGCATCATCAAAACCATCACCCCCTTCACTCCCCTGCTTCGAATCCTCCGCCTGTCGCCAAAACCCACACGGCCACACTCCCCAACCCTCGCCGCCTCCGCCTCCCTGACCTTGCCCCCTCTATTTACGCCTAGCCCTCACCGCTAGCTCCCGCACCCACCTCCTCGCGCTCCCGGCATGTACTCCACGGCCACCCTCTCCGTGGCTTCGGCGGCGGCTGTCGCCAGCGGCGCCGCCTTATCCAGGCCCAACGCGATCCAGCCGGCCGCCAGGTTCCGCTTCTGCGGCCTCCGGCGCGAGGCTCTCTGGCTCCGCTCGCTCCGGTCCTCGCAGCAGGCGGTGGCCTCACGGCGGAGCGTGTCCGCTGCGGCGACGGCGGGGAATGGCGCGGCCGGGAGCGGCGGCTTCGACTACGACCTCGTGATCATCGGGGCCGGCGTCGGCGGCCACGGCGCCACCCTCCACGCCGTCGAGAAGGTTAGTTCCACTCACGCTGCGCTGCAGGTCTTGCTAGGGGTTTGTGATGCATGGCGGGCGCAGTTGCGCTGTCGTCGTGATCTGGTCAAATTGAGATCGAGAGATAGTGGCGCACTCCCGAAGTTTCTTTGTGTAATTGTGTCCAAGTTCAGGCTAAGGAATGTACTTTTGTTGCTATACTTGCTGATACTAAAGCTAGGATTCTGTTTTAGTAAGGCAAGAGTAGCTGGCCTTCTCAAATTTAGCTGGAATCTGGTTGAGATACACGCCTTAGTTTTGTGCCTTGGTGCTAGAGCTAAGTTGCTCATAAAATCTCTCTGAATCGTTTAAGTTTTGGTGATTCTATAATTTGGTAATTTTAAGATACTTTATTTATGTGGCTTGATCTCTCTGAACTGTTAGGGCGATTCTATAATTTGATAATTTAGATCTTTCAGTAGTTTAAATAACAATGCTGTAGTAATTTTAAATTTTTTTGGATTTCTATTGGTACTTTGGTACTCACCAATTGGGCTAGTGGTTTGGCATAGCATTTTGTATGTATATACTGCTAAAAGGGTTATGCAAATTTTCTCTTCCTTTTCTTATTATGCATGATTTGTTATATTGTGTTTCTATCACTTTGGTCGATCAGACAAAATAAATAGCAACAGTATAGTTTTTGTCTGGCTCCCACTGGAGCTAGTTCTTTGAAGTTATTGGCTGATGATCTGGCATTATTTTTAAGACGTGGCAAAGGTTGATTATTCTTTCCTTTGGACATTATGCCGTTACTATCACCATAGCATTGAGTTTGCTTTGAATATATAGGAAACTGTGGTTTACTATTATTTCTATTTCCTTTAGTATTATTGATTTGCTAGTTTGATGGCTGCAGCAAGAAGTCTTGACTTAATATGTATTTGCCCAATAACGATTAACTGCTTGTCTGCTTGGGTAGCAGTAGGCGCATATAACCTATTAAACATGTCTGGATTTTTTGGAGTTATCCTGTGAATGAATTTCATCATCGGTACAAATTTCTATAGTTTACGGACATGGAGCTTTATCTGTTCTGCCAGCAATTGATAACTTCACATATTTCAAGAAGTGATGCTAATGAGTTTTGAAAAAATGGCTCATGCAGGGTTTGAAAACTGCCATAATTGAGGGAGATGTTGTAGGTGGGACTTGTGTGAACAGAGGTTGTGTTCCGTCAAAAGCTCTCCTTGCTGTAAGTGGTAGGATGCGGGAACTTCAAGATGAACAAATTTAAAGGATACAGGTGATATATTTTCGTAATCAACTACTGATTGTTGTGCATGATTTAATGTATCGGCAATGGTTTGCAAAATGCATGAAACCTCAATGGTATGCAAAACGTCTATTTGATCATCAGCCAATTAAAAAGGCTTTGGTAGATTCTATTCTTAGCTTGAAAATGGTAATAACAAATTTAAAGGACGCTCATACCATAGTAACTGCAGTTTGTAGATAATCCATAAGTTGAACTCTGTTTACTCTATTGGACTTATTTTGTTCATTTTTGGGCCTATGATGCCTTGTATTTGCTCCAAGAATATGTTGGCCTATACTGTGCATTTTATTTTGAAAAGAAATCAACCCAGAATTTACATTTTTCTCTTGGATCACTAACAATGACATGTACCCTTTTTTCCCTGGTACCGAGTTATTCTTCCCCTGATCCTATTTGTCGTGGTTGTAACAGGTCTCCTCACCAGGATATGACAGACAAGCTGTTGCCGACCATGCAAATAATCTTGCCTCTAAAATACGCAGTAACTTGACTAATTCAATGAAAGCTTTGGGCGTGGATATACTGACTGGTATAGACACAATTGTGGTACGTCATCTATACCTATTCCTTTGTTTGTCTTAAAGTCAGATACTTTCTATTGAATGTTGTGTTTGTTGCAAGTAGTAGTGTTTACATCATCTGGTCTGGATATAAACTTCACTTTCACTTGCTATTCTTAGCTATCAAGGGATTCACAGTTGGCTAAATTGTGGGGATTAACATGTATCCTAAATATAGGCCTTTCCCCATTGTTAAAAGACTTGTATATGGTTTAGGACTACAATGACTAAAATTGGTGGGCTTCTGCTGCATCTGGGCTACTTGAGTCAACTCAATTGCATATGGGTTACTTAAGGAGTCAAACACAGTAGTTATCATATCAGCCTGTTACAGGGATACAATGTATATCTTCCTGAATTGGAACGCTGAGTCAAATGTTCTACGTATTATATATGCTAAATCTGAAAGCATGTATATTCTGCTATATAAGATGTCATATATAAACATTGGATTGAGCTATGTCTGCGGTATAGTTTTCATAGAGTATCATTTGTAGTGATTAAATATTACTGTTTCTGATGTCTGTAGGGGAAGCAAAAAGTGAGATATGGAAAAGTTGGTTTTCCAGACAATGAAATCACGGCTAAAAACATCATAATTGCCACCGGATCTATTCCTTTTGTCCCTAAGGGCATTGAAATAGATGGTAATTTCTGTTTTCTCTGGAACTTCATGTCTCCAATACATCTGTCCTACTGAAATGAGAAACAATGTTGTCCAAACCCATCATACTCCAGATAGTTTGTGATTCACATTTTGTTTTGTGCCAGTGTAAATAATATTGAAGTGCATCTAGACATGCACACTAACACTACTTTGCATGATAGTAGTTCGCTGCACGGAGTGTAGGATTTCACACAACTAAGCCACCTTCTCTGTTTAAGATATTTGCATATCACTCTCTGATTTTTTTCCTATTTAATTAAGTTTGCATGGTAGTCCATTCATTTACCATCATCACTGGATGGTGTGTATTAACCTAGATGTAGAAATGTAAAAGTTGATCATAGACACTCCCTGTTAATGAGTACTGATGAAAACAGGAACTGCCTTTTGCTGTTTTAGTTGGTATAAGTCTTTTCTTTGTTCTATATACTTTCAATCAATGGACCAAGGGACCTCTGAATAACTACTGAAGAAACAAGATCTAGCTGTCCTGCTGTTGCTGTAACTGTATTTGGCACTAGAAGAGTTTATGAAGCATAAATGTACCACAAAGTGTCAATGCTTCATTATATACGTTTTGTACAGTAGCTGAAATGTATTATTGCTCATTCATATTTCATGGTAGCGTTCTTTAAAAGCTTGCACCATGTTTTTTTGCAGGTAAAACTGTATTCACTAGTGATCATGCACTAAAACTTGAGTCGGTCCCTGACTGGATAGCTATTGTTGGAAGTGGTTACATTGGACTTGAATTCAGTGATGTATACACTGCTCTGGGAAGTGAGGTATACAAACAATCATTAAATACATCATTGCCTAAATACATGCTTGGAAGAGCTAGTCGTGGTAGTTTTGCAAATATTCCTTTATCAGTTATCATGAAACCATGGTGGTGTAGTAAAGAAAAAGGCTATGCACATGTACAACGGATTCAGAGGGCATTTGATATCTTTGCATCATTAGCTAGATTTTCTTTTTCTGTTTAACCATCAAAACACTTACCTTTTATTTCTCTCGAAAAACGCAGGAGAGCCTCGTTTCATTGTATTAAAAAGAAGCTTATCTTTTATTTCTGTTTTGATGGTTCATAATGTTGATGTAATAATAGTGATCATTCTGTGCGATATATAGATGTTGACCTAAGTGACACTTGTTAAGTGTATAAAGGTCGTTTAGGTCATACATCTGCCAAGTCAATGCTTCAGATTCTCCACTTCTACCTTGAGTTTGAAGAGGGGTGTTAAGTGTATAAAGGCCCATCACATATAGCCCATGAGGTTGGCTCTCCCTCTATATGTATCTCCACTAATGGAGTTATTCATTCAGTCTAATTCCTAAGGTTAGTCACAACACTTTCTTGTATGTTACTGTGCCAGACAATCTAGCACTGGCAGGGAGGCAAGCATCTAGTGTGTTTTACCAGCTCATGAGCCACCCTTCTTTATCTGTGTGCGCGCGCCAGGTCTTCTACATATAATTGTGTGTGGCCATTTAAATATTGATGGTTTCTTGGTTGGCCACCCTGAGCCTCTGTGAAAACCATGTAGTGCAATGGATCTCATCTACTTTACATAATAGTGCACTTATTCCTTGTTTCCTGAACTAGATCGTAATGTTAAGTTCCAATATGTGGTGATTCATTTGACACATGGAATTACAATGTGAGAATGAACCGGAAATACTAGATTGTCTTTTGATCTACAATTGAATTTTGCTGTCATCGGATGAAGATTCATCTGTATACAAATTTTGATTGACCAGGTTACATTCGTTGAAGCTCTTGATCAATTAATGCCTGGGTTTGATCCTGAGATTGGGAAATTGGCGTAGAGGATTCTTATTAATCCTCGTAAAATTGACTATCACACTGGTGTTTTTGCAAGCAAGGTAAAGTTAAGCTCAACTCAACCTTTGTAATGATGTGGGATCTTCCAACATGGTTGTATAATTTATATCTCAAAGTATTCATGTCTATAGATTACCCCAGCAAAGGATGGTAAACCTGTTTTAATTGAATTGATTGATGCTAAGACGAAAGAACACAAGGAGACACTTGAGGTAAATGACAGTGGACTCTTCCTTTTTTCCCTTCGGTTCGTACTTTTAGATGGTTTCTACATATCTTTGGGGTACTTGCGGCACTATGTTCCCTTGAGCTGAATGGCTTATACTGGAAGATTGCTGCATATTTGGTGCCACTATCATAAATTAGCATTGTCAACCTAGGTATAACTGTTTTATGTACATGCTATTTATGAACTATCCAAACTGGTAGGCCAAAGTAAATGCCAGAATATTGTGGGAAGTATGTAGTAGTTTGATGCTTGTAATGCCATATAGTGTGATGCTTTGAATATGAGATAATCAGGCATTTCAAAAATCTTTATATCAGTGGACACAAATTACAATCATACTTGAATAAACAGTATTTCTGCTAGTTTCATAAATGATATGTTTTTTTACCTTGAAATTGGGTTTTCTATCCACAGGTGGATGCAGCACTAATAGCCACTGGAAGGGCACCATTCACCAAAGGACTTGGCTTGGAAAATGTAAGTACATGATAACATGAAAATGGTGGCTATCACAATTTAGAATTTTTTTAATATGGTAGTATCTAAATGATGCCCTTTTTATGCAGATCAATGTTGTTACACAGCGTGGTTTTGTTCCTGTTGATGACTGGATGCAAGTTATGGATGCAGATGGCAATGTGGTATGCTAAATATATCATGTGTCACTGTCGCTGTTTTCTTCCTTTGCAACAATTGTATCTCTGGAGCATGTTTCATTCATGTTTGCTTCATAAACATCGATTGTTGTGTAGGTTCCTAATTTGTATTGCATTGGAGATGCCAATGGTAAGCTCATGCTTGCTCATGCAGCCAGTGCACAAGGAATCTCAGGTAAATATTATCTTCACCTTTTACTTTTACGCATGCTCTTCTCCTGATCTGTATAGTTGTTTTATGAGTAAATGTTCATCTGGATATAGTTGTGGAGCAAATCAGTGGGAGGGACAACATCCTAAATCACCTAAGCATCCTGGCTGCCTGTTTCACTCATCCTGAGATCAGCATGGTTGGGTTGACAGAGGTAAGTCAGATACCTTTCTCCATTCTTAATATCCTCTGCCCAACATAGTGAAAATCGAATCTGACTAGGTCACTTTTCGTAGATTCACAACTTTTTATGAACTTGTTGCTTTTTTGGATGCAAACCTACTTTTATGACCCGATGACTCTCTAATCAAAGTTCTTCCTACTTTTGCAGACACAAGCTAGGGAGAAGGCTGACAAGGAAGGATTTGAAATAAGTGTTGTAAAGACCAGTTTTAAGGCTAACACAAAGGCTCTGGCGGAGAATGAAGGGGATGGACTTGCTAAGGTAATAGAGTACTGCTTTCCACCTTGCTGCATTCTATAAATTTATACAACGGAGATTTGCAGTGGATACAATAACCAGACTTGCTAAGGAGTTTGTTTGGCCTAACCTGTAACTTTGAAGTGATGGGACCTGTACTCTTTGGCCTCAGATGATTTACCGTCCTGACACTGGAGAAATTCTTGGAGTTCACATTTTGGGCTTGCATGCTGCTGACCTCATCCACGAGGCGTCAAATGCCATTGCCCTTGGAACCCGTGTTCAAGTGAGTTTGACGTGTATTTTGTCAGTTGTGGCATTTGTGCTGTCTGTAAAAGCCTGAATTTGCACATAACCATTGTACCCTGCAGGACATCAAGTTTGCGGTTCATGCATACCCAACCTTGTCCGAGGTTCTGGATGAGCTCTTCAAGGCTGCCAATGTACATATGACCCTTTATGCTATGCATATAATTCTTTGCCGAAAACATGAACAAACTTTAATTTTTGCTCCTTTTGCTTCCAACAGGTTAATGCAGGTGTCTTGCATTCTGTAAATGAGCCAGTTGCAGCGTAGAGGAGCAAAAGCGAAAAACCGAACCATCTGCCACAGAACCAGACTCCCGTTATGTGTCCTTTGTAGTTAACTCTACTACTCATAGAAAACGGATTTGGTAGCCATTTGCGGGCATTTTCATCATGAGCTCCAGGATTAGTGCCAACACTTATATTAGTTATCCAGGGAAAGAGAGATTCAGCGGTGTCCGTCCTATGTACGGGAGAACTGTAAATTTTGTAGTCCTTTGTAGAGAGTAAACGTACAGTGCCTTCACGTGTGTCGACTCCGCCGTTTTGAATTTGTGATTGCTTACGGTTCATGTTTTGAGAGGGGTCGAATGATCTTTTATTATTATCCTTACGCACCAAAAGAGACTAGGAAGGATGGCGCGCTTCGCTGCGTCGGTCCTTGTTATAGAGGCTAAGGTGTGGGGATACTCGTGTGCACGCACGGGAGTATTATTTGTTGTTGCTTAAATATCATGCTACTGGGCATCTTAGAAATACTCATTGCTTGTGTCAGCAAGGTAAGAGCATCATAGCTGTACATGACACATGAGAATACAAATGAGTTACACGTCCTGTACGAATGTTGACCTGAGCAAACATAACGTCGAAACAGCTAAAACTGACCGCAAACAACATTGCAAATAACATATTGATACAGTGGCACGCGCGGCAAAAATCAAATTATATTTTGATTTAATTACCACGGCGTCGTAAGCAACTAACTGATCATAGCAAATCTAGAACATTATGTAAATCATAGAAGCACACACAACAACACCTGATTTAATTAGCACGGTCTGGTTAGCAAGTAAGCAGTCCATGGAAGCACACAGATTCTGAGTTCACATGTATCCCTGAACAGATTCACCTTGAAAGTAAAAGCATTGATGGATGGATTATTTGGAAACACTAAATTTTTTTTGGAAGAACTATCAAATAACAAATGGGAAGAAGATGCCCCTTGAAGATCAGAAATCAGATGCAACTGGTGTTGCACATTTGCAAACGTCAAGATATGCCATTTTGATTAAAATGGGAATCAGGTAGTTTCACCTACCTGCATTGTGAGAAGGAAAACAACATTTAGGGGAAGAGGGTGCATAATTAATGATACCAACTGTTGTTTAGTAGTATAGGAGCAGAGGAATAGGGAAAACTCGGGAAGTACAGATAGAACTTCATATGAACCAAATAAGCAAAAATCAAATAAATCGGCATAATGTGAACAATTAGATAGTGCATTCAGACATTTTGTGTCATTCAAAGAAATAATGCATTTGGTGAAATTGTAAGTATATTTGTATGCCATCTGCAAGCAAAATGCATGACAAATATTCTGTATTGGCACCTACTCTGGCATAGCTGCTAATTTCTCTCAAACTACATTTTTCAGGACTTGTACGGTTCATGTAAGCATAATAATAAATCAATGCTGCATGCAAAACTACTTAACACACTAAGTTCATTCAAGAGAAGAGCACATAATCTTTTCCCAAAAGGAAAAATAAACATCATGGTACCTATAAAAAACCATAGTTAGTAGCAGGCAACTGAACATATCTGTTACACACATCTAGCACTACTTGGCTGGAATTGAAGAAGTTGTGAAACAACCAACCTTACCTGATTATTTTGTTTTTCCAGAGCCAGGTATGGCATGCCATGGGAGAGGTCTGAAGTCACCAAAATGTCATTTATTGTGCTACCGACATTTAGCTCGAAGAGAGACTTCACTGCCACAAGTGACGAACAGGTTAGCTTAGCAAGAAGTCCAATCAGGTCCTGCAATCACAAGACATCATTCAGCTCCCTCAACACATAATCAAGCATAAGCAAGAAGTTGTAGAACAGACATATGCTGCATGTCGATGGGCTAAGGGCCGTCAGTCCACCAGTGTGGATCAAAGGCAGGACCTTGTCTATGATGCCCTGGTGACAGAGCTGGTCGAGAATATCAACTGAACTGCTAAAAGCATCCACAATGCTTATCAAGCAAGCTGCAACCTTCTCCAGTATCTGGAAATTTACATCAGTTTAGAAACAAAAGAAGATCACTGTGCTCATGCTAAAAGAAAGCTCAATTTCATGGGGGGAAAGAAGCACCATCTTGTCCTCAGATTGCAGAAGATTACACAGTGTTGGGACCGAATCCACTACAAACTGGGAGAAATCTGGGGGACCTTTTTGCAGGCATTTGCTACAGCTGGCACTGCAACCCTCTGAACCATGGAAGCAGGTATCAAGTTAGCAAATGTACTAAATTCTGGCCACCAAAGATGAGTACTTTAAGGCCATAACCTGAATACTTGCAGAGAAGAAGTCAATATACTGTAGCACAACAGCCATCATGCCTGCCTGCAAGCACTGGGCACACTGCCTCCGTGATATGTTCTCAAATGCTTGCAGACACTGCATAAGCACGATCGAATTATCCGCCTCGAGCAAATGTCATCACCTGATCAGGCCGTAAGAGCAATTGGCTTACCTGCTCTGTGACACTGAGGTACTCGATGATGAGGAGCCGCGAGCAGAGCACGGGGAGGATGCCGTGGTGGACGACGGCGTCGGTGGCGCGCGGCATGGCGTCGCAGAGGTACGTGATAGACAATAAACAAAGAGTTACATATAGATAGATTGTATATCTGGACTGATGTACTATAATAATTTAGATCATGCATCATATTATTTTGAGGGAATTTGCAGGTATCAACAAAGAGAGTCGTTTCAGCCTTGAAATATGGCAAACAAACTTTGAACTCTTAGTTTGTACGCAAAGATGCAATACTTTTAATCTGTGATAAGTGACCTCTACCTGACATGAAAATTGCAGTCTTTCTCTTAATGGCTAAACCTAACCTAAAAGCTAAAAATGCAAGATGGCAGATATTTAGATCTGTTATCATCTTAAAGATACGTGTCAATGCCATTATACTGCAATAGTGGTATGGTGTGTCACTGCTGGCTATACCTCACTACGCACCAACTCACCCAACACATGTCATCCATAGAGGTTTAAAGAATGTTTTGTAGGAAGTCCTAATAGCATGAAGAATCATAACAGTAGTGTAAATTTATCTCTCCAATATCAAATGAGGAAGTGAAGCTAAACAAATCTAGTGTCCATCAGAAGACAACTGACGTAATATTATTGTGAGGATTTGCACATGGAAAAGCGTGCACTCATCAATACATATTTCCCTATGATTTGGCATAAACAATTATTAAAATATTTCGGATATGTAGTCACACTTCACTGTTTGTACCAAACATAAATACAATTCTTGACAACATCAACAGTGAGAAGTCCAACTCTGTGGCAGCACACAGAAGACATTAAGCACAAATGCTCACTTTCATAAAATAGAAGATGTCACCTGTTATGCTTAGGAAGCTGGCTCTCCAATGTCATTGGGTAAAATCCAATACCTGGGACCCAAACTATACATTACAAAGATAAACAATTTTGTTTGCAGTAGGCCTCAGAGTCCAAGTAGCCACAACCCTTCTCTAACTCTGCATCCAAACCAAAACTGCATAAACATACCGCACCAGGAATTAAGAACTGGACTATATTGCAATTATATGTTACCCAATAACATAAGTGCCCAAATCCACAGTTTGAGAAGATGTAAACATAGGGAAGTCAGAAGAGAAAGGCAGGGTAAAGAATGATTTTTGCATATCTTTCCTCCTAACACTAAGGTGAAAAAAAATCAAATGCACATCAATTTGCAAACATTGGGGGAGTGCATCCAAAATTATGAATTTTAAGCATAATTAAGATCATTCATTCAATCGCCACACTATTTAATACTTCAATAAAATCTATTTTGAGATTTTTCTAGCATCAGATCACATAAGAACAGCAAAGGGCAAAAGAGGTGGTGAATCTCACCAAAATAGGTAGAGGAGGGCTTCTTTGATTTAGCAATCCCCATGTCCTCTGCTCCTTTAGCACGTTGAAATCAAGAATCGCAAGAAATATATGTGCTTGGTGGCTCTATCCTTCCTTTCCCAGAAGTAGGCAGACCACAGCTGCAGCACAGGCAGAATACGGGATTGTAGCACATGAAGAACTCCCGCGGCCGTGGTTGGAGAAGGCAGCAGTGCTGCTTCCGCTGGGCCTTACAGGCTCTCTGGCCCGTTGAAGATGAGCCAGAGGACGAGGAGGACGACATGGCTGAGGCTGGGCGAGGACCAGAAGGAAGACGGCAAAGGCGAGGCGGAGAAGATGTGGCCTGACGGACCCAAGGGGGATGGATGCGACGGCCTGACATTGTCGTCAAATTTGCTACTGGCAATGAACCACCACAACCTCCACATCCGCAATAGGTTTGGTATGCAAGTTGACGGCAGCAGCTTGCCATCCTGGAGGCCAGGCTGACGACGACGCAGGAGGCGAGGTCGCAAGGGGAAGGGCGAGATGCAGTGGCGTGGGAGGCGAGGCAAGCAAGATGGAGACGGATTTCATCAGTGGGCAACGCCGACGCGTGGGCCTCCGTTTTTTCGCCGTCCGCCGCGCGGCCTCGGGCTCCCGTCCCCATCCATCCCCATCACCGTCCCCGCCCGCGAGCGCCGGCGGTGCGGCCAGGGGCACGGCTCCCGCCATGAGCGCGTGCGGAGGAGAGGGGACGGGGCCGGGCGGACGGAGGGGAGATGCCGAGGAGAAGGGCCGGTGGGGAAGGGGAGGGGCCCGCGAGAGGAGCCGCCGCGGGAGTATCCTCCGGGGATGGTGGCCGGCGTGGCCACGCAGGCCGTGTCGACGACGGCGCCGCCCTCGGCGACCGCGACCACGCGGGGGCGACGGGGGTGGGCCGGCGTGGGGGCGGAGGGGGCGGGGCGGGGCGACGCGGAGGGGAGGGGGCGGCGCGGAGGGAAGGGGCAGGTGAGAGAGAAGCGAAGAGCGACCGGCGTTTTCTTCGGCGGACACGGACAACGCCCACGCGGACGGACGGGCGGCACGCGCCACGCGCCGCACACGTCGAGCGGCAGCCGCTGGATGGGCGGCAGCGGGGCGCGGACGCCACACGTCGACTGCCGACGCGCTGAGTGGGCGGATGGCCGGGTAATTCTTCAGGGATAAGAATTTAGTTATTATTATACATGGCCTGATTGCATGGTGAAGCCCATGGCCGGTCAGAGGGAAGAAACAATTTGCACTGGGTCAAAGTCTGTGTCTAGTCTTGCTCCCGTTTCACACCTTGCGTCGGTTCATACCTGTTTCACACGCGTTCCACACCTTGTCACGCCATCCAAAGTTGTCACGACGCAGATTTTTAATTGAACCAGGGTCTCCGAGGAATATTTCAATTACAAGATTCTAAACACAAAACTTGTAAAAATATAGATTATATTGACTAGAATCATACCAGGAGGTGAGGAGAACCAGGGCTCTTTAAGAAAGATTGCAATTATAAAATATATGGAGTACTAAACAAAAAACTTGAGTAGAATTTAAGAGTGGACCAGCACATGTGAAAGTTGAGATTGATAGTCACTATAGGTGCCACGATATTGAAAACACGCTGTTTAAAAGCATTTTAGCTATAGATATCACCATACATACTGAATTATAGACTCAAACCCAAGTAGAAAAGTTTCATCACAAGAGCACATTGTGTTCTAAATCAAACAAGCACTTGAAAACATGTTTCTAAAACAAGAAACTATACAATAATTTGGCACAACTCGAACAATGTGTTGATGCTATATTAGTCCATGTCTCATACCTTTATTAATATTTTCTCTGAAAGAGGATACCTTTATTAATCCTGAGATGACAAGAATGTCACTAGGAAGGGTTAAGGGCTTCCGAGAATGTTGGCTGGGCATGAAAAGAAGGATCAGACTCCACCGAGTTACCCACCGAATTCTCAGGAGCCGTTTGTATAGGCTAAAGAGTTAGTGAGGCTGGAGGCATATGCAGATCTTCCAAAATATGCCCTAAACTTGATTTTCTTGCTTGTAGCATGATTCACATGTTTATCATGCAAATCCTTAGTTTCGACCCCGATTCATTCATTTGTTTTATTCCGTATGCGAGGAAACTGTTGCTACCAAAGTTTTAATTTGATCGATTCCCATTGCGGGTTTGATTTGCATTAAACTTTTCGCATGTGGTATGCTAGTTTGCTACACCTAGATGCAGGCAACGAAACCGTGGATTATTGACATATTGTTAAGATCATACATATAGCTGGTAGCTTACTAGACTGCATGACACCCTAAGGTTTTGGGATATTTAAGTTTTTGCCATCGTTACGAATGGACACACTTTTCAAATGCCACTTTTAGATTTATCCTAACATTTTTGTCATTGAAGAGAGAAGAATTCTTATATACTTGCCAAAATCGCATACATGACATGACACATCTACACGCCAGCGTGGACAGACCACGTGAAATGTCCCTTTTACCCCTGCCAGCCCACTACGTGAACCTTCCCCCCGGGGGCACTTGTCATCCCCGACTTCTCTCCCCGTCTCCTTCCTTTTGGTTGACCAACCACCATCGTCCTCATCTCTCAGAGCGTCGCCGCCATCGCATCGGTGGTCATCGTCGCGTGGCTCCAACCCCACCGACCATCCCTGCGCCCTCTCGTGGTTCGGCAGATCCTGCATCCCCACTGACCCCGCCCGTCACATCACCGTCCCCGTCCCAATCTCCGCCTCATCCAGCCTCCGACGCCGATGAGTCTCCCATCACCACGCTCCCCCCACGAGCTCCTCCTTGAGCGCCTCACCCGCGTACCCCCCCGCGCCTCCTTCTCGCATCTCCCCACCGTCTGCCGCCGCTTCATCGCCCTCCTCGCCTCCCGGGGCTTCCTCCACCTCCGCCGCGCCCACGACCGCCTCCACCCCTGCTTCCTCGCCATCTCCGTCTCCTCCGCCCACGGCGCCGCCACCTACGCCCGCGCGCTGCTCCAGCTCAGCGCCTCCTTCTCCACCCGCCCCGAGCTCGAGGTTGCCGCGCTGCCCCTACCCCCGCAGCTCCAGCATTGCGCAGGCTCCTTCGTGTGGGTGGCGCAGTGGACCTCTCCTTCTGGCGGCGGTGTGGCGGCGCGAATAGAGGAGGCGCGTGCGCGTGGAGGCGCCACCCGTGCCCTGGGGCTCGGTGGGTTTAGGCCGCGGTGCGTGTGGCGATGGCTGGCGTTGGCGGCGACATGGTGGCGGCGGTGGTGAACGCGGTGGCCGGGACAGAACAAGGCGGGCGGCGGTGCCGTGGAAGGGATGGTGCTTGTGTACGACATCGGTGGTGACAAGCTGTCAACCAAAAGGAAGGAGACAAGGAGGGATGTAAGGGATGACAAGTGGGTCCCGCCTGTCATAGATAGAGAGGAGGGTCACGTCTGTCATAGAGAGAGAGGAAGGGTGCGGTAGTGGGTCAGCAGGGGCAAAAGAGACACACTGCGTGGTCCGTCCACGCCGGCGTGCAGATGTGTCATGCCACGTATGCGATTTTGGTAAATATGTAAGAATCCCTCCTTCTCCAATGGCAAAAATGTTAGGGCAAATCTAAAAATGACATTTGAAGAGGTAACGATGGCAAAAAAAATAAATATCCCTAAGGTTTTGGGGCACATAAGATTCTTATGTCCCTAATGATATGACCGTGACACTTAAAAAAAGATTGGCGTTCGGTGGGCATTGGGCCAATCTTGCTACAAGCTTACTCCCTCCGTCCCTAAATATAGGTCGTTTTCGCTTCCCGAGAAACATCTTTGACTGAATATATAAAAATATATATTAATATTTATGGCATATAATAAATATCATTAGATAGATATTTGAATCTAGTTTTTTAATAAATTTTTTTGGAGATTAAAATGTTGCACATATTTTCTACAAATCGAACTAAAGTCGTGGCACGGAAACTAACGACGCCAATTATTTAGGAACCGGAGGGAGTACGTTGGACCGTGCTTGGTTGGCTCCCTAATTTGTTGGATGGTTTTTTTCTCTAACTATATGTATACACATGTAAATATACTACTTTACATGTTTATTTTGAAAGGTTTAGACTCAGTTTCATGGTGTGCACTGGTTCAGTGACGCAGCGAGACAATACGAGGACAATAGCCAAAGGTGCTGATGGTGCCGTTGGCCGTGGAGGTGGGTCCTAACCCTCAAAGAATTAGTATAGCAATGAGGAGCCATCGAAGACGAGAAAGGAAAGAGGGTGGTAGTAAAGAACATTGGCAGATGAGAGGGAAGAGGGAGGGTACATTGTCCGTCCGATCAAGATTCTCAACTTTTAATTTTGTTCAACGGCCGACATATATATATATATATATATATATATATATATATCAATGTTCTTTTTTTGGTAAGACACGTAACAGTCTTCGAGAAACATTCCAGTAGGTCAATCAGAGAGTGGTATGCCCCGGCTATTCCCTCTCTGCACCCCCTCAAAATCCCCAATTTTCTGTTTTTAGCTGCGCGGGGTCGATCGGAATTAGGCGGGGCCCGGGCCCACATGCAGCAACGCAGCTTCCCCCACACCTCGATCCCCAGCAGTTAATTTGTCTTAATGACCCTTTCTCTCCTTCCACAACGCCAACCAAAAACATACAAGGCTGGGAGCACACAAAGAGACAGAGAGATTCAGATCCACACATTCGCGTCCTCCTCCCCCTCCCCCTCCCCTCGGTTTCTTCTCCCACCACCAACCCCCCAGATCCCGGCGATCTCCGCCGCCGCCCTCTCCGTGGAGGCGCGAGCAAGGCAGGCGTAGAAGCGCCAGGAGCAGGAGGAGGAGGCGGAGGCGGCGGCGGGAGCCAAGGGGAAGATGTTCCTGTGGGATTGGTTCTACGGGGTGCTGGCCTCGCTCGGCCTGTGGCAGAAGGAGGCCAAGATCCTCTTCCTCGGCCTTGACAACGCCGGCAAGACCACGCTGCTCCACATGCTCAAGGACGAGGTACGTCGCCGGTGGACCGCTAAGCTCATGGGATCTTGTTTCGACTCGTCACCCCAGATCTGATCCGGCATCGATCGGATCCTATCCATTTCTTGGTTCCCGTGTGCGCGTCTGATCCGTGCCTGTCTCGATCGTTGCAGCGGTTGGTGCAGCACCAGCCGACGCAGCACCCGACGTCGGAGGAGCTCAGCATCGGCAAGATCAAGTTCAAGGCCTTCGACCTCGGCGGCCACCAGATCGCGCGCCGCGTCTGGAAGGATTACTACGCAAAGGTCAACCTCGAGTTATCCATCCTTCCTAGCTTTTTGTATGCGCCATGTGGTCGGGCCAGATCTACGCTTTGCGTGCTATGCTGTCACTTTGGGCACTTGATTGAAAACAACGTGTGTTGTGTTTCGATCCCGTTGTAGGTTAGAAAGGCTGTCCTTTTCTCTTTTGGGAATGTTGAAGGGACATTGGAAAATGGTGATTTGACGCAATTCATTTTTGGTTTAGGATTCTGAATTTGCTACTTTGAGAAATTGAATGGTAGCTTTCATACAGAAGTGTTTTATGTGCATCTGCATTTGTCTTTGAATTTAGTGGGAAAGATGGTGTAAAATCGAATATAAGAATTTGATAACTTTGTTTGTGATGTCGGTTGAGTTGTGCATATAGAGATCAACGTGAGGTAAAGAAGAGCTAATGATTTGAAGATCATTTGCTGAAAGGCGCATGTCATTGCATGTTCCTTTTGCAGACACTAGTAAGGTATTTTTGTACACATTACAAATTTGGGTGGTGACTGCATCGATTGTAGCTTTTTGATACACAGTACATCTTGCAAGCACTGCATGTCCTTCAATTCCCTTTTCTTGATGAATGTGTATTTGCACTGACTTTTTTAGTTTGCATTCATACATATTTGCTCGTATACCATCCCATTTCCTTGCCTTTTGTTGCCATAACATAGAGTTGTCGACAAAAATTACACTATTTTTCATACTGTAACTTGGTGTTTTAACATAAGTTTTCTGGCACTTAATAAAATAATCCAATTTGTTTGTGTAGTCAAAGCTTTAACATGTACTTCAGACTTTTAGCCACTTGGCGTGTCTAATGAGTCATTCTGCAATACATTAGTATATACCTTTGCCTTTTGTGTCATCTTGCTCTGCCCAATAACAGTATCACATCTGTTATTATCTTCTACTTATTTTGTAACGAAATGGTGTATGAATCCTTTCGTGCCGCATTTCACTGTATAAATAATAAAGGGGCATCCACATTTTGTGTTTTTCATCCTCTCAAGCTTGCCAAATCAAAAGACAAAGCACACCTGTCCTTTAAATTGGATGTTGGGCTAAATATGTATTTTGGTACATAACAATTGGCACAGGCTGATGCTTACATATATTTTTGTATGTATCCTCTTTGTTCTGTGTGCTGTCCTTATTCCTCAATAGCAAAATATGGAAAGTTGTGATTATCTGCAGACAGTTGTGGTTAGCTAATTCATTCTTATGTTTATGCTTTTCTTCTATCTGGAACAGCTTATTCATATGTTTGCCTGTTTTTTTTCACATGGCAACAGGTTGATGCTGTAGTATACCTGGTAGATGCATACGACAAGGAGCGATTTGCTGAATCAAAAAAGGAGCTTGATGCTCTCCTGTCTGATGATTCCTTGGCCAACGTTCCATTTCTCATCCTTGGCAACAAGATTGATATCCCATATGCTGCCTCTGAAGAGGAGCTGCGGTATCACCTGGGCCTTAGCAACTTCACAACTGGGAAGGGCAAGGTCAGCCTTGGTGACTCCAATGTTCGGCCTCTTGAAGTTTTCATGTGCAGTGTTGTTCGCAAGATGGGGTATGGTGACGGGTTCAAGTGGGTTTCCCAGTACATCAAGTAGGGTGCTTGCCGAGGTGCATGCTCAGCCCAGCAATTTTTTGCCTTGTCATTTGTTCTGGTTGGTTGTTTGTCACGACAATGATGATCATCATGATGGTATCGTGGAGGGTATGAAGAGAAAAACAGTGCTTAACATTGGGGAACTTGTTGAATCTTTAGCCTCAAAACAGTTTGTTATGTCAAACTCCTGAAATTCTTTTGCTTTTCCATAGGACTTTTACTAAGGATTTGATGGCGATGGATTATAAGATTATTGGTTTCTTAAATTATGTCCTGTTCATGGGTTACTGCTCAAGAGTTGTCGTTACAATTTAATGCATTTGTGATGTTTTTTTTAAATAGTCCTGTCTATACATCTGTTGCTCAGAATCACCTGCCTTTCTCAAGAGAATATTGGTCTAGTGCATATTCTGCAGGACAATCGTTTGGGGTGGAGCGCACTATTTTAGCGAGGCGAAAAATTTGGGTTGCACGTTGCAATGCTCTTCAAAATTAATGCCATATATTTTCTGTATGAGAACATTTTCCTCTGATAGCAAGCGTTATTTTCTTATATTGGATTTTGACCACTTTGACTTGGCAACTAGCAAAGCCAACCTGACACCTTTTATATTTCTGCATGTTGTTTTCGATCACCTTGGCGCTGCAAATGTATCAATAGAAATGATCCATGCCCGTCTACATACTCTTCATGCTTTACGGGAGCAGCGAAACTCGTGATCTGCTCTTAGATACAACTAAAGTTAGTAAGAATCCTGCACAATTGATGTTACATATTTGGATCCATTATATTGACATATGTGTTGTCATAGGAAGATGTCACCGTCCATGAGGTTCATCTTCCTTCCAAAAGTACATATGCTAGCCACGTGGTTATAGCTAGCGAATCCCGCTAACCTATTCGGCTGACTCAACTCACGCTACTGATCAATTTCAACTCAATCGCCGGAGCATTCATCAACTATATGTTTGCCAGCAGGAGCAGCTCAATGACTCGATCCACAAATCAACACATTTGGCCTGCCCATCTATTAGATAGATCGGCTGCCAAAAAAGAAAAGAAATGAAAAGAAGACACAGCAAAAGCAGTCTAGCCATGGCAAGGAAGCTCCACAAATGGCGGCTCATCGATCAGATAGCCATGCCGACTTCCTATCTGAACTTCCGACACGAGAGGGCTGGTTGCATCCACTAGTCCTCTACAACAACTACTGGCTACAAGCGCATTTTGCCCAGTGGAGCATCATCCTCGCTGCTAAGTGCTAACCCCAAGTGTGGAACTACTTGGTTGAAGGCTCTTGCCTTTGCAATCACCAATTGCCGCCACTTTGACTAATAACGTACTGAGATACTTTTAAACAAGGATCTCACCTATGTCGAGACACTCCACTCCCAAATGCCCCTTTTGTTGCCTCCGAAGTCCATAGAAGGCCATGGCTGCCGCAATGTGTATATTTTTCGAGGTCTCAAGGATGCCTTTGTCTCATAGTGGCATTTGTGGATTATAACATATAAGGGACATACTACTAAATTGGATTATGCATTTAATATGTTTTGAGAGAAATTCTCGTCCTATGGGCCTTTCTGGGATCATTGCCTAGAATATTGAAAAGAGAGCACCTCAAAGGGTAGGATGGTTCTTTTCTTAAGGTTAATCAAGAGGCTTGTGATGTTCCTAGGTGTTCCATTCACCAACAAGGAGGAAATTGGTGGGGTTCTTGAGGGGGCGGTGAGATTATGTAGCTTTGAGACGGTTAGTTGCTTACATGCTAACAAAAAAGGAGAAATTGTTAGAAAGGGCAACCTTGTCATTGGAAAATCCATGCTGTTTAGGAGAGGTAATATGGGAGATTGGGTGAACCATATTAGCAAAGAGATGGGGAGAAAGCTAGATTGTATCATGGAAGAGAAACTTAAGGGATTTGGCCTTATGTTTGAATATGCATGTTTTTTCTTATATTGAATTTGGTATTAATAGAAAAATTGCCTTTTAAGAGCCTTCGAATTTGGCCTTATGTTTTTTCTTATCACCGGACATGGGTGGCGGTCTGGCAGGTGACAATCGGTTGGGTGGGGAGAGGGCAATAATGAGAGGCAATCAATTGATTAAGGCATAGAACATCGAAAATTAAGCTAGGCCCCATCTAAGATAAAATATTATTGTATTTAGATCAGGAGTTCGGGACATACACGACTTTTCTGTTTAGAGGGTGGACCGCTACCCACCAAGCCTACTCATAATCAGGGGACAGGATGAGTGAACTCTTCAAGTCCCCTTCCGTTCTCCATTGTAGCAACCAACAATTTCGTTTTTAGCCTCCTTGTTCTCCCCTCTGGTGTCTCGCCGGTGGTATGAAGGAGGAGGGCCGACCCCCCAAAGCTACCTATGCATATTACTTTGTGTTCCTACGACTGTTTCCCCTAGATGGGGAGGTCCTCGCTTGGAAGTTGCATTCTTGCTTGCCAGCGCTGGGTACATTCTTTCCCATGGATCTTCCCCCTCCCATATCCACTTCACTTCACTATGATTCGTCTTGTCGTGCCTGATCTCCACCTTCATCCACTCCACTACAGCCCGCTCCTCCGAAAGAGCAGCTTTGGGTTCACATGCTTGAAGTTTTTTCTCTCCTTCGCCGCTTGTCCTACCGCAAGCCATTCTTTGGCTCTAGGGCTGCTGCTCTTCTTCCTACCGGTGACGATAACGACGGTCCTCAATTGTAGCGTCCTTATCCATAGAAGCCTTCGTGGAAGCTTCTTCACTCAGGTCCCAAGTAATCCACTCGACATTGATGACTTTGTGCTAGGCCATGTGCCCCACTTCTCGACGCTTCGGCTACATATGGAGTACATGTCTAGAGGTCTTGGGGACCTTGTTATAATTTGGCCTTTTAAGAAGGGCATTTCTATATTTCTGCTACTCTGTTAATCCTGTCTAATTTTAGAAGCAAGATTGTTTCTTCTGCCTGCCACACTATTTTGCAAAAAGGCCACTCACTTTTCTTTAAATCAATCCGCAGTACTGCCTCTCGTAAGTCGTAACCATGTCATGTATATTATGGACAAAAGCACTTACCGTCATCAACTCGCAATCCTTTTGTATAGTCCTGTCATATTTTCATGAAAGCTCCTTATGTTTATGTGAATCAACTACGATTCTATTTATTTTAGAAATTTTCATATTAGCCACTAAAATTTACTTTTATTTATATCTAATCCCTCACTGTGTTTTGAAACTCATATCTTTAACATTTTAGTCTATTTTTAACAATTCTTCACATGATTCTAATGGCACGTGCTATTGTTTAATATACTTCCATAACTAGTATAATGCTCTTAGTTTGTTTTTATGTAATTACTTGTAACTTTTGACGAAGAATATAAAGAACAACGTATGTCAATCTATTAATCAGCATATAAAATTAAACTTCAATTTTTACTGTTTGCTTATAAAAAATGTCATGACATGATCTTCATTTGTACAAAAATCATATTAAATATTATAGTGTAATAAATACATATATATTGTTCCATAGTAACATACGGATATATTTATTTATACTATAAAGCGTGAGTTATTTTAATGTAACATAAGATTCCGTGGGGCCACAATGTAAGATCCTATAGGGCCACACACACCTTCACGGCTACATTCAGGACTCTAGGTCCATATTTTCTCTATATCCGAGACTTTACGCCTAATAATTAAAACAGTCAGGTTCCGTCGTACTCTATATGACTGGAACGTACCACAAATCTTTACTAGTACTATATTTATATCGGAAAAAAGTCCGCTTACAGAAGTCAGCAGGCTTGATAGCGGTGAAACTGAGTCAGGACCACGGAGGCTCGAACTTTTTCTTCCGGATGCTCGATTTTGAAGAATCGGTAAATTAGATGACTCTTAAAATTCATAATAAAAAAATCTAAGAGTTTTAATTATTTATTATGAGAATCATCTGATTTTTAAATTTCTCAAAATCAAACCTTAAAATCGACTATAAGCTGAAATAAAGTGGAAAAAACGTAGCCCCATAGCTGATGGCACTGGTACAGTATTTCTTGACTGCCAGAAAGGCAGAGACCGTCCTGGCATCGCTCTCCCCGTGGCCCTCTCTGACCCGCGGCGGCCGCCTCGCCGCCGGCCACGCCACCGCCAGCCCGGTCCTCGCCCCTCTCACCTCCGCAACGCATCTGAGAGAGACCGAGAGCCCAGAGCTGCGACTCGCGAGCCGACTGACGCGGTTCAGGCGATTTCCCCCCGCTTGTTCTCCGAATCGAACTCCTTCCCCGTCCGGGAAGTGAAGGCCGCCGTCCTCTCCTTCCTCCCTCCCCTGCTCCCCTCGCAGTACGCCGTACCGCGGCCGCCGCAGGGATGCAGAACCCCGCCACGCCCGCCCCGGCGGCGGCCCCGTCCAACAAGGGCAAGTCGTCGGCGCAGAACCCTAGCGGGCACCACGCCGCCACGCCCGGCCCGTCGGGGACGCCGTCCAAGGGCAAGTCGGCGGCGGCGCAGGCCGCGGCCGCGGGCCAGGGCTCGTCTTCCCACCACCACCACGCCGTTGGCGGCGCCGGCGCCGACGCGTCCGCCACCACCCTCAAGCGAAAGCGCGGCGTCTTCCAGAAAGACTGTACGTGACGCGCAAACCCCTATTTGCTTATTCTTAGCCTTGCACTGTCTTTTGGGTATTCAATTCAGTTATTGCTCATTCTCAGTTTATGTGTTGTAATTTTTGTTGGTGGTCTTGCAGTGCAGCACATGATGTATGGATTTGGGGACGATCCAAATGTGAGTTTACTGAACTATTATCTGTTTAGTTCTTTAATTTATTCATCTATATGATGATATGCTGCGGACTATAATGCAGTTGGTATAGTTTAGATCAGGAATTTAGATAAAAGGCTGTATGCCGTAGTGATGATAATCTGCATTGGACCTTCAATTCACAATGCTAACACATAACGATTTGAATAACTTCCATGTAATAAGGGGCATAAAACTGTTTTTCCTTAAAACAAAATGAAAATCTGCTTTGCTCATATGTGGTGTTCTTTTGCAGCCACTTCCAGAAACCGTTGCACTAGTGGAGGATATTGTTGTGGAATATGTCACTGACCTGGTAAGCTTAATTTGGGTTCCTGTCTTCTGTGCTGTGTCTGCGGTGCTGAGATGCTGTATTCATTAATTGTAAGGCTATGTGGATGGAAGGGAAAAACAATCAATGCTCTGCATCTATGACCCTGTTTTTAATGATTCTGAATGATGATATGTTATTCCTGTTTTCACATTCATGTTTATCACATTCTTGAACTCTGTGTTCTGGTGTCCTAAGACGACAGGTTAAGTTTATAATCAGTGTATGGCCTCTAGTAGAAGCTTAGTAGATGCCGCTAGTGCATTGACTCTTTTTTGTGCTATATGCATATGCAGTATGCCTATTTTTGTATATATTTAGAAGTCAGTGTGTACTGTGTAGCTGGGTATCTAATTTTGACTAATCTGTGCTGTGCCAAATATTTTATGCCACAAATTATATCTTCCATCATAAAAGTTTGGAAATTGCTGTTGTTTGTGCATTGCTTTAGATTGGAACTTATACTGGATATGAATTTGTTCACATCAAGCAGTTGGCACCAGGCCTTTGTCGCATGATCTGTAACTTTGTTTGGCCAACTTTTATCATGAATTCCTACTTACTACTGATTACAGATTGAAAATTATTCGTGTCACATGGCCCCCTGATTTGTCCATTTGGTTACTGTCTGGACTTGCATTATGTTTATTCATGCATGATTAGTTTTGTGCTGTTTGGTTAACAGCCGGGCCTTTCCCCATTTACGGTTGACACTCCACTCTGTTTTGAGCAAATTCATGTGCTTCGATATACTGGTGTGCCCTATCAAGTGAATGTGGTGGAAATATCAACTATGTAGTACATGATTACTGTGTGCAAGTATTCCTGTGACCCAGTAGATGGATAAAATCACAGACACATCTGTCATTCCGTGGATTCATAATGTGCCTTTTCTCAGGTGCACAAGGCGCAGAACGTTGCATCAAAGAGGGGGAAGCTCTTGACAGAGGATTTTCTTTACCTTATACGCAAGGTACATCTTCTGAACCCCACATTTGATTACCTTGCATATTTGCAGTTCAGCTCACACTTTAATGCTGCCTTTTAGGACATGCGGAAGCTGCACCGTGCTACTGAACTACTCTCCATGAATGAAGAGCTCAAGCAAGCAAGGAAAGCTTTTGATGTGGATGAAGAGACGCTGGCTACAAATGCCATATGATATCTTCACAGAAGCCTCAGAAACCATCGTATAATCTGCATTAGTTTTCCTTTTCAGTTGTTTCTGCTGAAAGGATTCTATATTGTTGGTTTTTGAGGGCTTTTGCCTTGTACTGACAAGAATATCGCATCATTCTTCACTTGACACGTACATCTGTGCATTCCCATGTTCAAACTTCAGAAAGCACTTCTGGTAAGGTATTTTCGCTTAACATAAACCACACATTTTGTCCTTTTGTTTGTGATACGCATTAGTTGGCGGCAAGCCGTTCAAGAACCTACATTAAGATATTACTAAATGATGAATGCAAACTCCATCATAGGTCGATTTTACATCATAATTTTAGAGATTTTATAGCATAGTTTTATAAAGCTGACCCAGCTTTACCATAAAGTTGAGAGAACTTAAGGATTCAACTAGCCTATTACATAAACCAGGTAGCATATCACTCCACCATAAACTTTGGCACTGAAGATCGAAGAGCAGTGGAATGACTAGCCAAACTTGTTCTGAATGTCAGTGGCTTCGAGCTCACCTTCCAAGTATAACAACTTCACCATGTCCATGAGCAGCTCGGGCCATTCACAGTACAGGATCTGCTCAACGTCGACATCGTTGTACTCATGCAAATGGCTTCTTACATTTCTGTTGAGACGCAGTAGATCGGACTGAGTCTTTTTGTACCCGTTTTGTGCATTGACAACCCATTGGTTGATCTGTGCATTTGCCCTGGCAGTCTCCAACCAGTCGTTCTCGTAGGGGAGCTTAGAGAGTATCCTGTTCTTCTTTGCCCGGTTCCCACGACCAAGGTATTTGACGATCCTATCGTGTAGCATCAGGAAGACCTCAGTGCTGTGTTCAACACAAGTCACAAAAATGAGCAAATGGCAACAAACAAATGACGATAAAATAGAACAGAGTCGAAAAACATTACCGGTTTTTCATGGGCAGCAGCGCAGCATGGTTCACAATCAAGAACTCATCTCTCATTGCAAGGTTGTCATTTCCCAAGAGCGCGAGGAATCCCCTGAAGTCCGGAGGCAGTTTGGCGACATCCCCACCCGAGATTCTGATCAACGCCTGCAGGACCCTGGACAGTTGCTTGTAGTCATCTCTCACACGCTCAATGCTGAAGCCTTTGCTGGTGAAGCTGACCCCTCTCAGCTTGACACTCCCAGTTGTGCTCCCAATCCAGACGTTGGACACCTGCAGAGGAGCAGCGAGGCACTTACCAACGGAGTGCTGGCTCCTCAGTATCAATGCAAGTTTCCTGCTTATCTTGGTCGCTTGGTCGGATAATCGCCAGAATTTTCTTGTTGTTCCTAGCACCAGGACCTGGATCAGCATCGCGTTGGCCTTCGCGTAGCTCTTGGCGTCGCACAGCCCCTCGGCTGACGACTCGTCGATGTCCTCAGTGCTATGAACACAGACAGCAAAATGGGTTTGTTGCTAAAGAGGCAATAAAGCTGAATAAATCGATGGAGGCCCATCATGGAGCAGGGAGAAGTTTCTTGCGGTTATCTGACGAAGCAACAACGAGCAGTATCTCACCTGAATTGATACTGAGAAACCGCCACTCCGTTGGCAGGTACTACCCCACTGCTCCACTGCGGGTGTCCAATGTTTGGACCAGCAGCCTGCCGAAAAACCGAAAGCATTCAAGTGAAAAAATCGCACCAACTGCTCTGGTGTCAGTCACAACAGGATTGGTCCAGTCCAGGAGGATCTTGCTAATGAGTTTCTTTTCAAGAAAGAAGAATCTCGTCTTTTTTTCTTCTTTTAAAAGACATGTAAATCTCTTATCGTGGGAAGGTCGTTGAAGGCCGAGATTCCTCATGTTACCTTTGATCCTGAGATGTAAATTAAATGTCCTGATGGTGGAGCTCTAAATACATTTTCAAGGATTTCAACGTTTTACTAAATTAGACGGCGACTGTTGGAACTAATTAAGGGCCTGTTTGGGAGAGGATCACTCTAGGAATACTTAGGATTTAGTTCAAGTTTGCACTAAATCCTAGTGATTTTGGACCCCAAACTCCTCTTTTAGACACAAAATGGCGATCGAAAGCAAATGGAGGAAGAACACTGTATATATGCTACCGGCAGTATTTTGTTACCATTGATGTGGTGGATTCGAACCTGCGTCAGGGCGGCGCCGCCGCCGGTGGCCGGCGAGACGCCATAGGGGCCTAGAGCTCGCTGATGAGGCCGAGGAGCAGCGGCAGGCGGGTCATGGCCGTAGTATTGCGGCTGGTAGTAGGGGTAGTGGTCACGGCCCCCGTGATGGTCTTCTTGTCCCTCGAAGCACCTGAGGGCGTTTCCCATGGAGGAAAGCTCTCCACCTGCTCCTCCTGTTGCTTCACTAGTCCAGCAACCGAGCTGAAAGCTAGCTGCCAGAGGTGGAGGGAAGGTGAAGAGAAATGGGGCATGGGTAGTGGTGGGACCCTGGGGCCGGAGAAGAAAAACAGAGGAGACTTGACCGGAGACCTTCAGGCTGTCTTTGATCAGACTAAATTTTAGTGCCTGTGTGACAATTAGTAGCATTAAACATAAACTAATTATAAAACTAATTACATAAGTCATATCTACTCCGTGAGACAAACCTAACAAGCCTAATTAACCTATAATTAGTACATAATTATTAAATTATTACTGTAGCATTATATTAACTAATCATGGACTAATTAGGCTTAATAGATTCGTATAGTAAATTAGTCCTTACTTATGTAATGTATTTTGTAATTAATCTATATTTAATACTTCTAATTAGCCTTCTTCCATTCGATGTGACGTGTATTTTGTAATTAATCTATATTTAATACTTCTAATTAGCATTCTTTCATTCGATGTGACGGACTAAAACTTTACTCATGGGAACCAAACACCCCCTCAATAAGAGCAACTGTTCATGACATTGATAGAACCCGATTGACTTGAGATGACCATTCGGTTTGCTTTTGTTCGTGTTTAGATTCCTTAAAAACCCAAACTTTTCATCACATCTAAGTCACATCGATCTCACATCGAAACATTAAATATAGTAAATGAGGTATGCTTAAACGTGAGTAAATAAAAAAACTAATTGCATAGGTTTGATGTACACGACGAGACGAATCTTTTGAGCCTAGTTAGGTCATGGTAGGACAACGATTACCACAAACAAACGAAAACGAAAAGTGCTACAGTGCGCTACAGTGTGCGATATTACTTTTTCACCCAACTTTTCGCGGATCTAAACACACCTACGGTTGTACATGGAGACTCACATGCGCATTGTTTAGTTTCTAAAAAGCAACTCAGGCCTTGTTTAGATGGAGAACAGGGGTGGGGGTGGGGGTTTGGGGGTTTGGAGTCACTTCGTAATCACTGCGTCACTGTAGTATTTTGTTTGTATGTGCGAAAAATTATCCAAAAATTGATTAATTAGGCTCAAAATGTTCGTCTCGCAGAGTACAACAAAACCGTGCAGTTAGTTTTTGATTTCATCTACATTTAGTACTCCATGTATGGGCCGACATTTTGATGTGATGAGAATCTTCTTTTTGCATAGTAAACTTTGGGGGTTGCTTTTTGGAACTAAACAAGGGCCCAAAGTTCACTGTGCAAAAAGAAGATTTCCATCACATAAAAATGTCGGCCCATGCATGGAGTACTAAATGTAGATGAAATAAAAAACTAATTGCCCAGTTTTGTTGTACTCTGCGAGACGAATATTTTGAGCCTAATTAATCAATTTTTAGACAATTTTTCACCCATACAAACGAAATGCTACAGTGACCAAATGATTACAAAGTGACCCTAAACCCCCGAATCATCACCCCCTATTTTACATCTAAACAAGGCCATGGTTAGTTACTCTCAACTTTTCAAACTTTCTATCACATCGACGTCATATCAAAACATTAAGCCCTTGTTTAGTTCTCAAAAAGCAACCTCAAAGTTCACTACGTAAAAAGAAGATTCCCATCACATCAAAATGTCGGCCAATGTATGGAGTACTGAATGTAGATGAAATCATAAACTAACTGCACACTTTTGTGTACTCCGCGAGACGAACATTTTGAGCCTAATTAATCAATTTTTGGACATATTTTCACACATACAAATGAAATGCTACAGTGCCGCAATGATTACGAAGTGACCCCAAACCCCCAAATCTCCACCCCCTATTTTGCATCTAAACAAAGCCTTAGATCCGAAATTTCACCCCAAATTCTACTATGTAAAAAGAAGATTCTCATCACATCAAAATATCGGCACATGCATGAAGTATTAAATGTAGATGAAATCAAAAACTAATTGCACAGTTTTGTTGTACTTTGCGAGACGAACATTTTGAGCCTAATTAATCAATGTTTGGACAATTTTTACAACTACAAACGAAATGCTATAGTGACGTATTTATGGTGAAGTGACATCTTCGGGCTACATTTGGCTCCCCAGATTTACATCTAAACAAGGCCTAAATATAGCAAATAATGCATACATGGAGCATTAAATGTAGGTAAATAAAAAACTAATTGCATAGTTTTGATGTACACGACGAGACGAATCTTTTGAGCCTAGTTAGATCACGGTAGGACAACAATTATCACAAACAAATGAAAAGTGCTACAGTACGCTCCAGTATCCGATGTGATCATTTTCATCCCTTTTCACGGATCTAAACGCAGCCATGAACACATCCGCCTGTGACTCTCTGATCAACAACTGCTAACAGACAACATTGGTACTGCCATTCCCTGTTCACCTATGCTCTTGGCAATTACTAGTCCATCCAGAAAACTGATGGTGTTCAAGAGAAAAATGCTCGTCAGGTTGGCCTTCTGGTCATCGATTAGGTCTTCAGGGAAGACTCAGAAAATTTTCTCGACGAAAAAAACGAGAAAACCGATAAACGCGTTATCGTCCGATTTTGGGATTTTTTTTCTTATCGCTCAAAATTTTCAGTCATTTTGAATTCGCATTCAAAAAAAAACCCAGCCCGATCCAAAACAACACACCCTGTCTCCTCCTAACCCTAAAATTTATCATTCCATATCCCATCTCCTCCAACACTAAACACGTTTACATTACTTGTCAACTTTCTAGCTTATTTTCTATGAAAATTAAGGATTTTTTTCTAAATTTTATCCGAAAGAAAAACGGTAAGTCCGATCAGTTTTCGAGAAATAAACCCTGTTTATCGGTGACCTCCGGTTTTTTTATTACCGGTAAGTCTCCTTCCTTGTTGCTCTGGTACAGTGGCATGCCCTCACCTTTGAACTTCCTAGCCTCTTTCGGCTTGGTGATCCCCTGTAAATTCACGACGATGCAAGATTGAGCTATTGCACAGTTACCTTGGTCCCGATTTCCACTGCATGGTTGTCGAGGTGGTTGAAGTTCTTCTTGAAACCGACAAGAGCTTCGAGCTGCAAGGGAAATGGGAGCTCAGCGATTGAAAAATGACAAACAGAACTAATGGAAGAGACAGTGATGACTGCCAAAGTTGTGCTAGTCTGCCATGAGACGAATAAGCTAATGGATGGCGATGGCTACTCTGGTGGAATGAATTAGGCTAGAAGTTCAAATTTTAGCCTTCAGGAACATTGACACCAAAGAATCAACAGAAATATCAACACGACTGTTTTGCTGAATTTCTATCTTAGAACGTAACAAGAGCCCGTCAGCGTATAACCGAATGCCTTTTTGAATTCTCGGAGTCTATCTAGCAAGATATTCATCCATGAAAAAAGCACATATATCCATATTGTTCTCTCGATGCAACCGAACCTTCTTCGATCAAAGGCCCTTTGCAAAAGATCTGTCTAATTTCTGTTTAGGTAGAATTATTAGCAAGAGAACAAGATAAAAAGTGAACACTACCAGTGAAATTGTCATTGTTGCACGTAAATCATCGCCTTCTCTTCTGAAGCGTTCATGTTGTGCTGTCCGAATCTTAAACTGCCCAGAAAGTGATTTTTGTTAGGGAAGGATGCTGCCAATAAGCTGATCATCCGCCACTTTAATTTGCATAAACAAACTAGGTTAGATAACAACCTTCAAATCACCAGGCTCTCCATCAAGTTTAGGTTCACCATCCTCATAAAATAAAATTTCCTGGAAACAGAAAACATATAACCTATTAAGACCATACATAATGGAATCTACCAAAAGTTGTTCAGCAAGAAAAGGAAAAAATGTTGTTGGTTTAATTGTACAGAAATCGGGGTGTCCAGCCATATAGCTCCAAAAGGCTGCAGGATGCCAACAATTATAGATAAAGCACTGAAAGCAACAATAAGCAGATAATCAATGAATGTCTTAAGAAGAATATAAAGAGTACATGTCATTCTTGTTAAGATTATCTAGTTAGTGGTCAATTAGGATAATTAAGATTAGCATAACTTAAGGGACATGCCCCTTTATTGGCATCCCTTGGGCTTGCACCCCTAAGGAACGTGCCCTTTCGTTGTACCCCTTGGGCTTGTATATATATACTTGTAATACTGTTTAAGAGGACAATCAAATCAATCAATTCATTCGTTCTCTCATTCACTTTCACACTTAACAATTCTTTGACAAACTAGATAGATCTTTTCGAAGCAATGTAACCCACCATTTTAAATTGAAGAAAAGAGAGAATAACATCAATATATAACACAATGGAGGTTACATGTTTTTTTCGTTCTATGTCGTAAACAGTAATATAAATAGTAGTCATGATAAGATGATATATATGAAAAGAAAAACAAAACAATATGATACCATGCAGTTTTCTTCTTACTTGCTAAACACACGTTCGGTGTTCATAGCACGACCACCTCCACCGCTACGCCGGTCCTGGAATTGCATCAACCCATCCTCGCCGTACCAGTCATATAGACCTTCCTCTTCTCCTGATCCATCGAGACCTCGTAGGCTGCAAGTTGACAACTTCACTACTCAATACTGCCGGCACTCTAAGGCCCTGTTTGGCAGAGCTCCCAGAGCTAATTTTCCGGTGAATCCAGAAGGAGCTCTGCCAAACAGTTTTACAGAGAGAAGTGATTCTCTGCTGATTTTGTGAAGCAATTCTCTGAAATAAACTAAGGGGCTGGGAGCTGAAAAAAGTAGCTTCTCCTGATTCTGTGAAGTGATTCTCCATCCTGATTTCGAAAGTTTACGATAGAGAATTAAAGAGAATCACTTTCAGCCACAAAATCACTCTCTTAGAGAATCAGCTCCCATGGAGAATCAGAATCAGGTGGAGCTCTACCAAACAGACCCTAAGCTCGAGCACGAGTATATTTCCCCTTTTGTTCACCACATACCATTATTGATCTCTGCAAACCGCCTGCCGGCCTTCTCATTGTTGTGGTTCTTATCAGGGTGGTATTTCAGTGCGAGCTTGCCGTATGCCCTCTTGATTTGCTCCTCTGATGCATCCTTCGACACTTGCAGTACGTATGTCATAGTAGCTCGTTCTACTAATCCATTGGGTGCATATATGCAAAACGATTATCAGAACCATCGGCATCAATGCTTATTGTTGCATCAAAAACTGAGGGAGGGATAACTACTCATAATTTGGGCAGCCAGGACTTAAAAAACTGAGAATATATACTAGCTACCAGTTGGACAGCAAAAGGAAGGAAAATGGAGCAACTCTGAGCATCTAGCAGTAACCATCAAAATAAGCGGATTTTAGCAGCACAAGATGTACGTCGCGAAAGCTATCCGCGATCGATCGATCTGAAACCCTTGAGCAAGATGCGATTCCCCCAACAGACCGATCTGATGCAACTACACGCTGCGTGTTGCAAGTCGAAACCCCGAGAGCACGATCCAAGAAAAGATCGAGCCCCGGATAGAGAGAATCGGAATCCGGAAACCAAGCTGTGACGGATCTAGGGCCGTACCCGGAAACCGCAGAGACCGCGTGGTGCAGGAGGAGGACGGCGACGAGCAGCGCCGCTCTCCTCTGTGCCGCCATTGCCCCAATGCCCCGCCTGCCCCTCGCAACTAGACGCCTCAGCAGCTCGGCTCGGCTTGCACGGCGAGGGCAGACAAAAACGATGACATAGCTAGCGTGGATGGCGTTGTGGGTGGCGAGCCGTACGTGCGAGTCCGGGTCGGATTCCCGTTGGCACAGCCCTTCGGCGCTTCGTCTTCCTCTCGATCGACTCGATCGCCTGCCGGCCGGAGAGCTCTCTCAGGAGGAGTGACGCCTTCGCCTCTTCGGGGCAGTTCGCGTGCGTGGCAATGGTTGGGACAACGAATTGAAGGGGCTCCCGCTTTTGGCCGGTCGGGTCTCTAGCACGCTTTTTTGGCGGCTGCAGTAGTATCCGGCGACTGCACGTGCTAATCGATGTATTTTGCAGATTTTTTTTGCTCTTTTGCGAAACATTTTCTCTTCTAAGGCCTTTTCCAACAAGGCCTCTGGGGCACGATGGAACAAGTTAAACAATGACATCAAATGATATGTTTGTTCGTGTTACTGGAAGCACTGTGGCACTAATTACCCATCACTTGAAGCCGAGCATACTATGACGACAGCGGTGGGGCTTGAACTCAATATCAAAAGTGCCAGAGCCAGACCAAATTACCTCATTTAATCGAGTTATCATCCATTGATCAACCTAATTAAAGAAGAATCACTACCAGAATGCTTCACATCCGCCCGCCTCCTCCGCCTCGGCCATTTTTGGACCCGGTGCTGATAGGGCTTCAGCACCGGGTCCAACGGCTAGGAGCGGGGGCGGCGCTGCGGGGTGTCAGGGCGGACACATTAGCACCGGGTCGTGGCGAGACCCGGTGCTAATGCTCCCCCTTTAGCACCGGTTGCAGCCAGCAACCGGTGCTAATGTGCCCGAGGCCATTTAGCACCGGTTGCTGGCTGCAACCGGTGCTAATTGGTGCACATTAGCACCGGGTCTTGCCACGACCCGGTGCTAATGTCTTTTGTATATAGCACATTCTTCCTCCCCCGGCCGAGCCAGCTGAACACTTAGGCGCTGTGTTCATGCTGCTCGGCCGTGGGAGGGGAGGTGCTGCCCAAATTTTTTTCAAAATTTGTGAAGATTCTACTCATCTAAGGAGCACTACAAGGTACACTCTTTCATTCTCTAATGTTTTATTTAGCTTGTAATCCTTCTATGATTTAGAAATAGAGGGATTTGTGAATCAAAGTAAAAAGCTAGCTAGAGAGAGCTTGTGTTCTTGGAGGAGAGAGAGGAGAGAGCTTGAGTTCATGGTGGAGAGAGTGTTCATGTTGTGTTTTAAATGGAGAGAGAAGGCAAGCTAGTTAGTATTTTGTTTTGTATGACTTGTGAATAGTTATAAGGCTTATGTATTTTATTTATTAGAGAGGTTTATTTATTAAAAGTTGGAATAGTTATTTATTAATTTAATGAAATATATATTATTAGTTATTTATTAAAAGGTAGAATAGTTATTTATTTATTTAACGGAAGGTATATTTATTTATTTAATGAATATAGTAATGTAGTTTTAGAAATTCATTTATATAATGGAATATATATTATAATTTGTATTTATTTATATATTAAATTTTTTATCTTTAAATTGTATTGTATATTTGTTATTTGTTAATAATGCAGATGAATAGACAATGGATGTACGGGGACCCCCACGCTCAGGCGTTCCGTGATGGCCTTAGGACGTTTCTCGATGCCGCCGAGGCTAACAGGACGCCGTCCGGTTTCATGTTCTGCCCATGCACCCATTGTAAAAATATACAATCGTACAAACAAAGAGGTTCGTATATTGGGCCCAGTATTTCTACACAACATGTTCCCATTTGAGAGGTTCTTCGCTGTCCTAAAGAAGTATGTCCGTAATCGTTCTCGTCCAGAAGGATGCATTGCTAAGGGATACGAAACAGAAGAGGTCATTGAATTCTGTGTTGACTTTGTCGATGATCTTATGCCGATTGGTGTGCCCGAATCACATCACGAGGGGAGACTTGGTGGAAAGGGCACACTAGGGAGAAGATTGATGGTGATCAAGGACGTTGAGACATTTCGTAAAGCGCACCTCACAATGTTGCAACAATCAACCTTAGTTGCTCCGTACATCGAGGAGCACATGCAGATTCTCAGGGACGAAAACTCAACAAAGTCTGCGGCCTTCATTCAGCGTCTGCACAATAGTACTTTCGCCGATTGGTTGCGAAGACGTCTTATGGGTGTCGAGGGCATTGATTCCCAGCTAGCTTTTGTAGCTAGAGGTCCATCGAGCACGATCTTGACATTCCAAGGATACGACATCAATGGGTATACATTTTACACAAGAGCCCAGGACAAGAAAAGCACCTACCAAAACAATGGTGTCCGGATCGACGCGACAGACACCAATGGCAATACAAACTCATACTATGGAATCATAGAGGAGATATGGGAACTAGAGTACGGACCTTTGAAGATCCCACTGTTCAAGTGCCAATGGGTGAAGCTGACTGGAGGAGGTGTTAAAGTTGAAGCGGACTATGGAATGACGTTAGTGGACCTAAACAAGATTGGCTTTCTAGACGAACCGTTCGTCCTGGCCAAAGCTGTCACACAAGTTTTTTATGTGAAGGACATGGCTAGCAGACCGAAGAAAGGGGCAGATAAGAAAGGTGGGGGTAAGCAATTGGACCCATCACAAGACGAGCCAAAGCGTCATATAGTTCTTCCTCGAAAGAGAAAAATCATAGGAGTTGAGGACAAGACGGATGAAGATTATGATATGCTCGATGGCCGGCCTCCATTCTTAGTGGCTGATGACCCAAGCATCCTGTTAGCGGCGGAGGAGACACCGTATCTACGGCGTGATCACAATCAAGGAACATTTGTAAAGAGGAAGTTTATTAGTGTCCGAGTAAACGATGATGACATGTAATTTAATTGCACTATGTTCCACCCAATTTGTAATGACTATATTTGCATTTATGTTCCACCTATGTTCTAAGATTTTCTATTGATTTATAAGATTGTTTTTATTAATCTAGCATTTTATATTGATTTTCTAGTAATTTATAAGATTTTCTAGTAATTTATAAGATTTTCTAGTAATTTATAAGATTTTCTAGTAATTTATAAGATTTTCTAGTAATTTATAAGATTTTCTATTAATTTATAAGATTTTCTATTAATTTATAAGATTTTCTAGCATTTTATATTGATTTTCTAGTAATTTATAAGATTTTCTAGTAATTTATAAGATTTTCTAGTAATTTATAAGATTTTCTATTAATTTATAAGATTTTCTAGCATTTTATATTGATTTTCTAGTAATTTATAAGATTTTCTTATTTAATATATATTTTTAATAGGTATTAATAACTGAATTAAAACAAGTATTAATAACTATATATTAAAAACTATATTTATAAGATTCCCAAATAGTAGCCACCGGTGCTAAAGGCCGGTTTGGAAACTGGCGCCGAACGAAAATTTGGGGCCTTTAGCACCGGGTTGATCTAAAATCCGGTGCTAAAGGCCCCCAATTTTCGTTTGGCGCTAGTTAAATGCTAAAGGGCCTTTAGCACCGGGTCGTGGCTGCACCCGGTGCTAAAGGCCCCCACCAATTTTCGTTTGGCGCCAGTTACGGCCTTTAGCACCGGGTGTAGAAGACCCGGTGCTAAAGGGCCTTTAGCACCGGGTCGTGGCTGCACCCGGTGCTAAAGACGGGGGACCTATATAGGCCGGAGACTTCTCTCCCCTCCCTCACTTCGCGCTCATCTCACAGATCGAAACCGCCGCCGCGCGCCCCCTCGTCTCCTCAGCCGCCGCCGCCCGTCGCCGCAGCCGCGCCTCCGTCCACTGTCGTCGCCCGCGTCGTCCCCGGCCGCGCCGACGCCGACGCCCATCGTCGTCCCCGCGCCCGGGCACGCCACCGGCGCCGTCGCCCGTCGCCTCCGCCACCCATGGTCCCCGCGCCCACGCTGCCGCCGCCCGTCGTCCCCGCCGCCGTCGTCGTCCCCGCGCCCGTCGTCCCCGCGCCGGCGCCCCTCGTCCCCGCGCCGCCCATCGTCCCCGCGCCGGCGCCGCTCCTCGTCCCCTCGCCGCCGCCGCCGCTCGTCCCCACGCCGCCGTCGCCCGCCGCCCGTCACGGTGTGCCCTCTGTGAAGCTGGCCTTCGTGCCGTGCGTGCATGTTTGTGAGCCGGCCTTCGTGCCGTGTGTACGTGTTTGTGTGTGCAAGTACCCGTTGCATGGCCGAAGGCCATGCACATTTGCTTAGCGAACATGTTCGGCCATGCGCATTTGGTTAACCCATACATTGGAAATGCATTGTATTGAAATAT
This sequence comes from Echinochloa phyllopogon, assembly GCA_033239725.1. NCBI lineage: Eukaryota > Viridiplantae > Streptophyta > Magnoliopsida > Poales > Poaceae > Echinochloa > Echinochloa phyllopogon. Next base: position 18,325,049 of record BTCW01000014.1, read on the forward strand.
TAGAAATATATATGCTTCATATGTATTGAAAATATTAGAAAATATTAGAAATTTATTTTATTGGAAATGCATTGTATTGGAAATATTAGAAATATATATGCTTTATATGTATTGGAAATTTATTTTATTGAAATGCATTGTATTGAAATATTTACATTTAAATGTATATTGGAAATTTTATATCGGAAATTCTATGCTTCATTTAAATGTATATATGCTTCATTTAAATGTATATTGGAAATTCTATGTATATTAGAAATATATGTGCTTCATTTAAATGTATATTGGAAATGTTATATGTTTGTATAATGTATACTATCGAAAATGTTTATTATCGGAAATTCTATCGCGTACCCGAACCCACCGCGCACCCGAACCCCTTAGCGAATCCGTTTTTCGCGCACCGACCCCCTTAGCGAACCCGTTCGCGTCACGCACCCGAACCCTTAGCAAACCACTTCGCGTCGCGTACCCGAACCCTTAGCGAATCAATTCACACCGCGCACCCGAACCCCTTGGCGAATCCGTTTTTCACGCACCGACCCCCTTAGCGAAAATGTTAGAAATATTGGGAATATGTATGCTTTGTATATATTTCTTATCAATTATTTTTAATTCTATAGATGGCGGACAACAACAACCCCGTCCCACCCATGCAAGAGGACAACAACAGCCCTGTCCCACCCATGCAAGAGGACAACGACACGTTCTTTGCGAATCAACTTTTTAATATTGTAACCCAACCAATGTCCATGGATGATGTGTTGGGGATCATTGGAAGTGACGACAATATCCAGGGCGACAATGTTGCAAGGGCCGAAAATGTTGAAGGGGCCGCCAATGTCCAGGGCGAACGTGTCCAGGGCAGCACTATTGAAGGGGCCGGTAACGAGCCCTCGTCTAGTCAGGTGTGTATATAGATAACATAAATTTGTACTGTACATGTCAATTATGTATACCATCTCTATATCATCTCATATATATGTAATTTGTGTAGGCCGCCTCTGCTTCTACAAGTCGAGCTAAGAAATCAAAACGATCGACCACGAAGAAGCTGAAGGATGTCAAGTTTCACATCACTCGAGTGGAGGATGACGGGGAGCCAGTTGAGCCCCCAAAAGTGGCCAAGAAATTTGTATCTCAGTGCGGGGTAATTGTACGGGACAATGTGCCCATTAGTATCAGAAAATGGAAGTCCACGGACCCCACTGAGGAGTACGTGCTCCCCGATACAGAGAAGGAGATGCTATGGAGGGAATTAAAGGCAATATTCGACTGGCCTAGCACTCATGAAGCAGAACTGAGAGATTGGACAATGAAGAAGATGGCAGTTCTGTTTCAGGATTTCAAGAAGAAGTTGTACTCGCATTTTCTCAAAACCGGAGAGGCCCCGGATCCTGAGAAGTATAAGAAGATCACTGATGACGAGTGAGAAGCATTCCTTGAGTACAAAACCTCCGAAGAGGGTGCAACGGCTAGCGCTAGAAACGCTAGAAACACCGCAAATAAGAAGTACTCTCATAAGATGGGTTCGGGAGGTTACAAGGCAAGCATCGCTAAATGGGAGAAGATGGAAGAAGATCAATATGCTAGAGGCATCACTCCAGCGACACATGACTGGCCCACAAGGACCAAGCATTGGTACTATGGTCATGGAGGCACCCTAAGCCCAATCGACGGCTCCTTAGTTTTTCCCGAGGACTTGCGAGAACTAGCTCAGCGTCTCCTCGATATCCTCAGGGCATCTGAGAGGGGAGAATTTGTTGCTGATAGAGACAGAGATGAGCTAACCTATGCCTTAGGGAACAAGGAGCATCCTGGACGGACGCGCGGCGTAGGCACAAGCATCTCATGGAAGAAAGGTTTCCAAGAGCACGCCGCCACCTATAGGAGCCGTTCGAGGAAGAAGGCCGAATATGAGCAGAGGGTGAGGGACCTAGAGCAAACGGTTGCCGCCCAGGGCTCAAAGCTCCAAGAAATGGAGTCAGAGATGGAGCGACGGATGAAGGTAGCATGGCTGCAGATACAACAGGGCACAGGCGGGACCGGTTCCACAGAGCATGCACCTCTCCAACAAGCCGCAGGCGGGACCGGTTCCACAGAGCATGCACCTCTCCAAGATGCGGCCCTTATTAGCCCTCCACAACAATATCAAAGCAGTCACGCTTCCACACAGGCCGCCGAACCGGTCCGTTACCCCGTGGATGAAATAACTCAACGGACCGCGTGCGAGCTTGTCGTCAGGAAGAAGAACTTAGCTGTGGTGGTACGTATGCGACCTTAGTTCGTACTGCATACATTTCACCGTAAATACCATTCATTTACTAAATTTCTTTGTGACTACTAAATTATCAGGTCGCATACGGTATGACCAAACGTGTGGAAGAAGGGCAAAAATGGCACTGCAATGACATTCCACATGGTTACGTACCTGTTGAGGTGGAGCAAGTCGTCACCAACTTGGAAGACTTGGAACTTGACATCCCCGGAGGTGACGGAGAAACAAAACTCGGTCAGTGTTCTCAATGCATCATTCTATGGAGCAAGGCAGACGTCGTCATACCCGGTACACCTGCGGCTACCAACAAGCCTCCGTCACCTCCACCGTCTCCAAGAGATCCACCGGATCATGACGATTCTCCGGGAGCTCCTGATGCAAGCCCGTCTGCTCCGCCGAAGACGTCTCCGTCTCCTCCGCCGCGGAGGTCTCCGCCCCCTCCGCCGAAGAGGGGACGCCGCACTAAAGCCTTTGCCCCCACTCCACCAGGGAAGAAGGCGCGGAAAACCAGAGAGAAGCCCGCACCAGAGAAAAGAGCAGGTGAGAAGACTCTAGAGGAGCTCGAAGCCTCGGTCAAAGCAGACACAAAGAGGCAAATGGCCGAGTGGAGGAAAAAACCGGAGCCGGAGCCGAAGCTTGATCCCATTGTCGTCAAGTCATTCCTCGGTAATTTGAGCAAGGGTCAACAGAAGGAAGTAATAGTAACAGACTATGACCGCTCATTACTGAAATCTCGCCGGAAGCGGAAGGCTGCAGATAAGGAGGCGGGCCCATCCAAAAAGGTTCCTCAGCTCGGCGAGCAACCTCAGCGGCCCTTGGGTCCATTGCCATCTCTGGACGAGATTAACGTGCAACGAGTAATGGCCGAGACTGGACTATCCAGAGCGCAAGTCCTGGGGGAAGAAGAGGTGCCTGTAAACACAACGTTGAAGTGGCCGTTTAAGCTTGGCGAGCCTATGGTCCCTCCTGAAATGGAGAGCAAGCTACAGACGAAGATGCGCCGATTCCATGAGTGGTACTTGGAAGAATCAAGAAGGAATAAACGGCGCATGATTAAAGTAGGCGTGAAGGACCATGATTTCTACAATGGTGACGATGATTGGGTCTGGCTGAGGTTTAAGGATATATATGAGCTGTACCACCGCGACGCTATGGACGTGGATTTGATCACCTGTTGGACACTGTAAGTACTTTGTTGTTGCTTATAATTCATAGTTTGAAAACAATAATTCCAATCTATGCTGACGCGAGCTTTATTTATTGCTTAACATATGCAGAATGGAGATTCAAAAATGTCGGAGATCCTCAATATATGACGTTGGTTTCGTGGATCCTCGAAGGATAAGTGAAGAAATGATATTGATGAATCGTGAGGAAACATATGGAAACCTATACAAGTATATTAAGAAACAAAATTACTGCGACTCCATACTAATCCCGTACAACATCGAGTGAGTACATACACAGGCTTCTTCTTATACTGTCTGTGTACTATTTCATTTCTGATTATAATGTATACATGTATACAGATTCCACTCGTTCCTAATAATATTGTGTCGTGACCGGGGTGTCGTGAACGTCTTTGATTCATTGCACACTCCAAAAGAAAAACTACAGAACATCATGGACATGATGACAAGGTGATGTATATTTTCCCCTACTTAATTCACCCCTTACACTCGCAATGACTTGACTCAATTTTTTTGTTCGCAGGGCCTGGAATCAATTTCGTCAAGAACACCCGGGTATTCAACATGAAACACTAAAATGGAACATTGGCTTTCCGGTAAGCAAGTAATTTGTACATGTAGGCCTCGGCTAATATATTATATGAATTTTACTTAATTTCTTTTGGTCGACAGTGTGCCAAACAGGGGAAGGGAAATAATTTATGTGCATACTATGTTTGTGATTACATGTGGAATTGGGGACATAAAAAGCTTACACAACACGATATTATGGTACGTAATAATAAACACATTTCCATTATTATTAAGTGCACAACTATTGTCTCCAACTCGGCGGATTAAATATCTTTCAATTATTTGTAAATTATAGATGTTTAGCTTGAAGGAAGAGTCTCTAGAGCTAGAAAGAATTGACGCAATTGCAGAACAGCTCGTCGGATGGATCAAGGACGAGGTCGTCAATCCCCGAGGAATGAGCTAACGTCTTCACAAAATATAAGCAAGTCCATACACAATCATCACACACATAAAAGCGATTCAAGTTTACATCAACATATCTTAAGGTTTTACAGCGGAAAGTTCAACATCGCGCTCATACGATACATAACAAAATATGAAGGTTCGCACTACATGCCCTTTCGTACGACATAGACCATCCATTGCTCCCCTGCACCTCCGTCTGCGAGAAAGAAGTACCCAAAGACGGCCTCCGGCTGTGGCTCACCTGAAACAACTTAACGACAGCACCGTGAGTACAAAAAGGTACTCGCAGGACTTATCGAAAATATGGTTATATACTTAGACCGACTCCAAGGAGAATGCATTTGGTTTAAGTAGCAAGGACATGGCAAGGTCATTTAATTTGCATAAAAGCAACTACATTTGATCAAGTTATAATAAGCAAAAGACATAGCATGCTAACTATTCTAGTTCAAGCATCAAACAATTGTATAAATAAAAATGATCGTGAATCATGAGCTCAATCTTCCATAAGCTCGTTCCGGTAACTCTATGTCAAAGTCTAAGTACAAGAGCATGCTCAATGACCGAGAGCGCAGCTATTGCAATAGATTAAAACCCTGTAGGGGTGTACACCATTTCCCATACAAGACGCAAGACCAACGACCATACCCACGGCCAAGGATAAGTGTTAATTCATGCTCTCAACCTTTCATATACCCGCACCCGGAATTGAACTAATCTCGGAGGAAATAGATGCAACGGAACCACCGACTACACCTCATTTGACCCACACCGAAGACGCCCAAGACCCGGTGTGACTTATACTACTTGGCTTATCATTACCATATTTAGACATGTGGTCTGTACGGAATAGTGCTCAAATATCAAAGCGATGACACATTGGTCCTTAACGTTCCATTTCATTGCTCAAGTTGCTCATCTTTTACTTTTCATCATCTATTCATGATTGTCAAACATATAGTCTATAACTCACAAGTAGTGGTGCCCTTGCCACCGCTCGGCTTCTATCGTAACTAAGCACGGTTATGCAATTTATTCATGACACCTAGCAATCATACTCATCTAATGGGAGCATTCTAGTTCAAGGTTGATAATGCAACAATTAGGTTCTAAGCAATCATAGATAAATAATATAGACAATGCACAATCAAGACTCATATACACAATTGATCCAAAATAGGGAGTAAGGATACTTAGGGGCCTGCCTTGCTGCTCAAAGGAAGACTCGTCGGCAACGGGCTCCCGCTCGGGTTCACACTCCATGGTCTCCGGCGTCTCGGTCTCTACACGAGTGCAATGATGCATAATAAGTAAAATGCCATATGATGCGATGATATGCAAAAGATGAAAGTAAAATAATATTTTCATGCTTCTACTATGTCATAAATAATTAGTAACAATCATTAGAGCAATTAGCTATCAAGAATAACAAGGTTCTGTTCAAAAATAGGTCTAGTGGCAGAATCGTAAATAACTCGTCAAGTGCCCGACAATGGAGTTCCCAGTGATCCCGGTGACCAAACTCGATGGGAATTGAATCTAGAGCTTCTTTGAATGATGGGGATTCCGTTTTAGGGCTTAGCTTTGACATGCATGGGGTTTGCTTGACCTACAACTTCAATGGAGGTTAACGGAGGTAGGGAGGCTAGGCTCATGGGGCATGAGAAGGGGGACGCTTACGTAGAATAGGGAACAACAATTTTAAGAGTCACAGGTTGGAGTAGAGCAGCGAGGAAGAAGATCGGGCTTCACCTGCTTCACCGGAGTTGGGGAAGAAAATACGAAGAACAACCTGATTCTTGCAAGGATGGAGTCGAGGTTGTCGTGGGGGAAGAATGATATGCTTTTTTCGGCGCAAGTCATGTATAAAAACAAACGGATATTGGTGACATATCAATAATTAATTACACATTTGCTCCCAAAAAATAAAAATAAATAATTATACATGCCTACTAAACTAGAATAAAATATATACGATCAAAGTAAAATCATGTGCACAAATGCAGCATTTAACTATTTATATCTCTTTTCTTCACTTTTACTACAAATGCATTGGATACGATGTTTATATATATATATATATGTCAACGCTATTTCATACCCAGCTATGGAATACTTATTCGGTACCCGAGCCACCCGGCGCCTGGCGCCCAGGCTCCGCGCCCCCTCGGCGACCCCCGCGCCACTCCAAGCGCAACCCAGGGAGCCAAGGGCCTCCGCTCCGTCCGTTTCTTTTTTTCGGATTTGTCTTTCCGATGGATCTTTTCTTGGATTTTTTTTGGCGATTCGGTCAGCGTTGTTTGGTTCATTATTTTTTTCATCCAAGCTGCCGTGTCATGGAATCATGGGGACACGTCGTGTGATAGCTCTGGTCGGATTTTATTGATAGGTCCACAAAACTCATGTTCGGCGAGCACACAAAAATTAAATAACGGTATCAAAGAATTAAATAATTGGCCAAACAAACAATTGTCGGTGAAATGGCTTACTTTGCTTTAGTATTTCTTGTTAATCACCATAAATAACACATGTTCCGATCATTTTTTGTGCGGTGCACGTTGTGCACGAAATGGGCAGGCGCACGAACATGTAATTGCTCAATAAAAGGGAATAATACATACAGAAAAGGCTGCTGGTTCTTGGCAGAGCCAAATCCTTGTATTCACAAATTTGGGTTCTTGAGTGCTGGCCAACAATGATCAACAAATGGAACATGTATTTACAAGGGACGTCATACACAGGGACACAAATCTGGCTAAATACACCGCTGTAGTTGTCGTCAGTATTTAAATGAAAAAGGGGACCCTTCAAGATGGAGCTGAAGAAGTTTGTCAGGCAACTTGTCAAGTAAGCCAACATAGCATCTCATCCCTCATCTCTACTGATCTACCCTGCAAGAGATTGTATTTATAAAAATAAAACAGGAAAATGGGAGGAACATATGAAGCATCATCTCGGCCTTGCACCAAAGTTTAGCTTGGCTAATGTAGACTGCAACATTTGAATGTACTCACGAAGTCATCCATATCTGTTATCTAAGAAAAGAAACAAAATTGGCATCACACCCGGCAGCATAGTACCCAATTCTGCATTTCATCACCCAAGACTCATGAAGGCAACTTACAAATAATTGAAAACGTTGCTATCTAAACACAACAGGCCAAATCACAGTTGTCATTTAGTAGCTAGCCCAATGTAATGTGACAACCCAAAAACAAATTCCCACAATCAGGGCAATTTGATCACTGAAGACATGGGTAAAAAAATTGTCTAAAAGAACATGGTAAATGAATTGAACACAATTGCATTATAAACTGGACTATCGAATGAGCTACTGGCCTGTATTTCCTTTTAGAAGAAAATAAATTGGAGCAAGCATAAAACAAGTTTAAGCAGTGCAATCCAGATATTTACCTTCTTTGGGTGGGTCCTAGGAGTCCTTGATCACAACAATATGCACCACAGAGCTGTCTTTAGATAGGGATGGATGACAAAGTTGAAGCAGAGGATGCCGCTGCTTGTGGTGCCGGTCGTGATGACAACCCCAAAGCTTCTGTTAGGCTGCATGCTTGCTGCAATATGCCGCTAGGGTGAGTAAAAGTTAGAAAATAGGATCAAATAGATGTAAGCCTAATCCCCGTCATAAATCCCTCAATCAAACATCACAGACTAAATAAATCCACGTGGATTCTACAAATAGCAAAACTATATTCAATATTATAGTGTTACAATACATATAACATCTAGTAGCATGGAATTGTGGTTAAAGAAAATTAGGCTCATATGGGACTTGATGAAAATAGCATTAGCAGCTATACCTGTTTCCATAATCACAGACCACACTGCGGGAAACTTATGATGGTGAGACAAGTAAAGTAGCTTTTATTTTATTGGTCATGGGCTGCATCTCCTTTTGCCCTGATTATTCAAACATATGGGAAAACAAGAATCTTATGGCATATCTGAATCGCAAGGAAAATGCAATTAGCATGCATGAAAGATCCTTAAAAACAACAAAAATGCAATAGGTCGGAGCTCATCTCTGATGCCTGGAGGGTGAGTTTACTACCGAGTGTCGGGGGAACATGGACAGACGACGGCATAACAGCTTACTGCAAAGAAGTATATACAAGTACATAAGGTACTCCATTTGTCAGTAGCAAATTTAAAGAGTATGTTTGGTTTATGAATATGTCAGTCTGATGTAGCATAGCAATTAGCTAGCTACATGGAATGGAAATAAAAATAAAGCAGACATCAATTTCCATAGACGGAACTTACACAAGTGGCAGACATCCTCTTGCCAGAGAACCACACAAGCAGTAGCAGGCTAGTAATAATTGGCGAATTGTCTACTGATAGTCAACAAATTTGGTAAAATCTGCAGATAATTTGCTAGTTTTTTTTAAGAAAAGGAGTTGTCTCCGATAATTTGCTATCTAATGGAGTAATAATAGATGGTGATCTACAACAACCCACATAAATTGAAATCTGGGATTAATCAGCCAAATAAAAGAATCATCTACTGAACACATGAACCAGTGGAGTTTCACACGCAACAATATGGTGCTAGTTTACGATGGAAGAAACAACAAAGGGACAACGCACCAGAAATCAAGGGCCCCACTTTTCCTCTCTGCTAGGGGCTTGATCCTGCATCGCTGCTCGCACATATGCTCGTCGCGACTAGCTCGCCAGACGGGATGGGCTGTCTCACAGCAGGATCCATCACACACCATCCCTGCAGAGACACAAACTCACCACATCAAGGACTGAAACAACAGCCAATCGGTGAGTGATTTGAAGGCTCAGACATTGAAAATGCAGCAGATAAAAGAAATCAGAGATTTGAAGGCGCGATTTATCCCAAGAACATCTGCAACCAGACATCGAAGGAGAACAGGTCGACACAGGTAGCATTAAGACGCTGCTGGTCAGGAATCTGGACGGAAGAAACAAAAAAATTGGATCTAAATACACTCGAATGGATGAGAGCATGCAGATGGGACTTACCTGGAGGCTGGAGCTACCTTCATGGAAGCGGATGAGCCACTCCTGGGATGGAGGGGCCCGACGCCTGGAAGCTTCTACTGCATGTCACAAATAGGGAGGGAGCCGCCGTCGTGCCTGGTCCGCATGGGAGATGTTTGAACAAGCCGCCGCCGCAATCCAGGCGACGATGGGGTTGAGCCCCCCTCCCCGACCTGGCGGCGGCGCGGCGCTGCGTCCCACTTGGATGAACGCACCTTGTTCTGGGAGAGGAGGACGGCGGTGGCGCAGAGGGCTCGCAGCCGGAGCCCAGAGAATGCTTCACAGGTTTGTCGGCGCTGCGTCCGTCCTCAATCTTGAGGGCGTTGTGGGATGGCGTCGGGCCTAAATGAAGAGGGTGAATGCGGGAGCACCGAAGACGGCTTCACCAGTGAACCAAAAGCATCGGACAGGGAAGGATTGGCGCCGCCGCAGCGGCGGCTACAGCGACGGCGGCGTGGAGCCGAGCGGAGAGGGGGATTGGAAAAGGCGAAACTGGCGTGATGGTCGTAGGTAGTGGCGGAAATTACGGCGAGGTAACCGGCATCCGAGCTGAGCGAGGAAAAAAAACGGAGGGCGAACGGTGGGTCGGAGTCTGCTGGCCTGCTCGGTCGGACGGGTCGGGTACGGAACAGGTATTCTGTACCGGTAGAGTATAGTATTATTCTCTGTATATATATAGGAAAATTCCTTTCTACATGCGCATGTAGCTACCTTCACCTTATGTTAGAAGACATGTATCACCCAACGAAGAGTATGTACATGTAGTAGATGATGATACTAGACTATCTGGGTGGTATGTCGGTTGAGTATGTAAGCGTACTTTGAGTATGTAGATATACTAATTTTTATATACTAGTATAATGGTATAATCATAATAAATTTTTAAAATAGGGTTGTTTCTGAATTTTTTCGTGCAATTTACTTTATAATATCTTAGAATTAGTATACGAACATACTCAAACTGATAAATGAGTATGTGAACATACACACAATGCTATATTGATGGTGATGGTAGCTACAAGCGCTTGTAGATAAAACTCGTCCTATATATATATATATATATATATATATATATATATATATATATATATATGTCTCCCGGCGGAGACCCCGATAGGGCAAGGTATGGCTGCTGCCATACCTCATATTTTGATAGGAGTACATGCAGAAATTTGGGCTGAAGTATTTTACGAAGAGTTTAAGCCTAGGCATTAGCACAAGTGCTATACTGTAGTAATTGCTTCTTCAATCTAGCTGTGCCACACCTCAATTACGATCCGTCCTCCACCAATGCCGCTATCTCTAGAGTTTGTGCTAGACACTTAGATGTATGAAAAGCTTTATTAAAAGTTGATCTTTTAGTCTTGGAGGCATGGCATCCCTTCCTCCTCCTTTGGGGACCGTTAAAATTACGTTGGTCTATATGTCTCACAAACTATATAACTGTACAAGATAAAATATAGAGCGTACACCAAACCAGAGAATAGAGGCAATTATGGAACGAATAAAGTAAAAACTGATTCTGGAAGAAGGTCGAGGCACGATGAGATGTAACTTTCTGTAGCCAAATCTAGATTGCGATTGTCAATGATAGACATAGTAGAGCACTAGGAACAAATTTAACACAATACACTAGCAAAAGATATCAATGGCCTAGATTAGATGATGGTAGGAACCTGACGCAAGACTATATCCATGGATGTGTGGTTAGATGACAAAAAAGATGTGGATGTTTTGCATAGCATAAGCCAATAAAAGATAGTTATGACATCGAATGCATAACTCAGTGGTACTTTTTACATCAAATCCAGATAGTAAATAGGGATATGGATGGAAAAGAAGATATAGATAATGAGAAAGATTATACCTAAAAAAGGCAAACAAGTAAGATTTAAATATAATGAGACACTTTTGCACAAAAATCAAATTATATTGTAACTTTTCATATTTTCTGTCATTTGTAATGATTTTGCTCAATTGTATGTCATATATTATTCAGCAATATACCTAATGCCATGACTGTCGGACTTTAGGACCGCAATCCACGCAACCCACAAGGGGTTCCCGAGTGGTAGATTTATAGGAGGGGGATTGCCGAGTTAGTAGACTTGATGGTAATATGAGACGCAGGATTTATACAGGTTCGAGCTACCCGGAGGTATAATGTCCTACGTCCTGTGTTCGGTGATATTTATATTGCTGGTGCTCGATAAAGCTTCGTGAAGTTATGATGAGCTTTGTGGTTACAATGGTCAACGTGGTCTCATGTCCCTTGAGGGTCAACGTAGTCGGCCTTATATAGGCCGATGACCTAGCGTTTACAAATTTGTTAAGATCTAAACCTATTAAATTACATCATCATCAAACTTTACCAATAAATCGAGGATTCCTTGTGGACCACCTCGGGTCGCCCCACAACCTTAGGAGTGGACCCATGCCATCTGTCACCCCTGTCAGTGATAGGCTCAGGGTAACTATATCCCACACTAACATGCAATCTTATAATTAAACATCGCTACCATTACCGATTTTGTACTGGATGGCTATGTAATCAAGATATATATACTAGTATTTGGAAAGAAAAAATTTTTCATAAAGGTTTTCGCAAAAATAGCCAAAAAGGGTGTAAACCTTTACGGTTTTGCTAGCGCGTGGACGTCTGACAGGAATAAAAAATCAGACGGTACTGTAGCAAAAAAAAATTCCACTGCAACATGGTTACGATGTTGCATACAACATGTAAAATTTTTGCAACATCCAAGAATAGCGTATGCAACATCAAATAATAGTATCCGCAACATAAATAGTCATCGTTTACAACACAAAAACGGCGCTCTCCCAACTCTTAGTCACGTATGGCCACAGTCAAAACCTCTCGATAATAAAATGTAACATCCGGATAACACTTGCAACATACATGTGAAACATATACAACATCGCAACATTCAGATCTACTTTTACAACATTCACATAAAACAGTTGCAACATTTTTAGAAACATCTGAAACACGTGAAACATACACTTACAACATCATGCAATAAATCCTAGCAAAAAAGAGGAGAAAATGCACGGGTGTGCGCGGAGGAGAAGGATGAAGAGAACAATGAGCAGGGAGCTCCGTCGCGGCAGCTGTCGGTGTATCGAAATCTGGTCCCGACACCAACCAGAAATGCGCTGTGTTTCCTCCCCTGATGGTTGATGTAGAAGATAACACGAGACACGGGTTTATCCTGGTTCCGGTCGGAAGACCGTACTTCCAGCAAGGTGGTACGTGCGATGTATTATTCTACACCGGACTGCAAGTAGTAGGGGGTACAAGCAGGTTGGGATGAGAGGCTAGACCTCCGAGTCCCAGATGATTGAGGCGGAGTGCCAATATCGTGGTTTTTTTGATTGTGTGCGAATTTTTGATTTCTTCGTCCTCTTCGCTCTTGCTCGATCACCCCTTCCTTTTATAGGCCAAGGAGGAGTGGTTACAGGTGTGTGCTGCTGCACAGGCATAGTTGCCGCACAGTAGTAGGAGTGGCGCTGGGCGTGCTTATTTGTCCTTGTTTGCTGTCGCGCGATATTGTGATCCCTGTAGTCGATTCTTGTACTGGTGACGACGTCGAGGAGTGGTTTTGAGGATCCGAGGCGTCCTTTGTGCGATAATGGCTCGCCCGTACACCATCTCGAGGGTCTCCCATGCCTGTGCACAGCCTATTTTGTGGCAAATTATTGTGGGAGTCGGTAGCACAGGGAGTTGAAGTGACCGGCCCTGTTCGCATAGTGGCGACATGTGCGCACAGCGCCAGGGATGGTCGCATAGCACTCGGAATGGCCCGCCATGCCTCCGTCGTCCTTTCTTCTTCCCCTGCTGTATGCTCGAGGGTCTCTCCCGCCCGACGGAGGGCTTCGGGTCGTCGGAGTTGGCAGCACAGGAGCTCGGTGTGATAGGCTCTATTCGCACAGCGCCGGCTTGCCCGCACAGAGCCTCGGTTGGCAGCATAGTGACGGGAGTTGGCCGACGCGACGGGGGGGGGGGGGGGGGGTCGTGGCTGTCAGTGCGACATGGTGAGAGATTTGCCTTTTTGACTTTGGACGCACGGTGGTGGTGAGCGCCATTAATTGTCTGTTAGAGCGAGGGTCTCGATCGAGGTGGAGCTTTCCCCATTCCGTGGGTTGCTCGAGGCTCGATCTTCAGGCCTCGACCGAAGCGGAGTTCTCCGATTCGCTCGAGGGGTCGGTTCCCTCGAGCGAAGCAGAGATTATGGTTCGCGTCGAGGCACTCCACGGGGCGTCTTGACTGGGCCTTCGTTTGTTGCTGGGCCGTGGGCCTTAACTTTCGTTTCTCTTTTTCTGGTTATGCGCATGAGTTTTAATGTTTAACAAGGGTGGTTATCCCATAGGTTTGGGTACCCCTAATGATCGCCCCCAATAGTAGCCCCCGAGCCTTTGTTGGAGTATGTTTTAATCAGACAAAGGCTTTTCGTCGTGGGTGCTTCTGATAAGGTTTCCTTGAAGAATTCCGTTGGGTGCGCGCTAGCGCACCCGCGGGTGTAGCCCCGAGGCCTTGGAGGAGTAGATATACTGCTGCAAGGGTTGTCAGTGTTTTGCGCTTTCGTGAGCTATATCACGTTTTGTCTTCAAGGAACTCGACCTTGTGGTGCGAGGAGCCCCCGAGCCCTGGCCTTGGCAAGGTCGATCAGGGGTGGTCCTCGACTTTGAGTTACGAACCTCGTCGCCCCATTCGTGGGGAGGAGGGGTGACGCAATCCATGCTTCCCTCGAATGGGCCGCGAGTCATGGATGCCTCTGTGAGCTGTTAGCGGGTAATTCAAGTGGACATCTGTGTCTCGTTCGATGGAGGTCGGCTTGTGGTCCGGAGACATGTCTCATAAGAGCACTCGTGAAGGTTTGCTAGGCAGGGCTCGACCCCGTTCGTTAGGGGTCGAGGGTTCGTTGCTCTCCCTCGGTGGGATCCCTCGACTAAATGCCTTCATCTTAGCCTTGAATATAACATGGAGGGCACCCTCGAGTTTCGTGCTCGAGGATAGGCTCGATCGCGCGTGCCCTTGGTTATCCCTGACTCTGTGAGATCTGAGGTGCCTGTCGAACCCTCGAGGGGCCAGGACTTCGAACCCCTGATCAGTAGGGCCTCGAGGAGAGGTAACTTACCTCGGAAGCCTTTCGGCTGGCCTCGAGCATTTATTTTCGTAATTGTGGGCGACGTGGTGTGAAGTATGCGAAGTGGGCGTGCCTTTTTAGGCGGAGCAGAAGAGACGTGGGTAGTTACGATGCGACGTATCGTCTGTAACGCCTGGATTCTCGTGCGTAGTGGTTATCCCAACCCGTGGGGTCCGGCCGTCTGTGGCTGCGGTGCCAATCGTATTGGATGCATTTTTCACACGGCCGGGGTGCCGGTTGCGCTTCGCGTTATACTATAAATAAAGAGACAAGGGGAAAGGATTGACTTACTCAGCCCTTGCCTTCCGATTGCATCTGTTATTTCCAAGCGTCGCCGCTCTTGCCTTTCATCTTTCCTCGCACAAGACTCCGCTTTTCACCGCCGCCGTTTGCCATGGTGACGACTGTTGACCCTGCTCCGTGGAGCCCCTCCATCGCCACCGACGCCTATCTCGTCGGGCTGGTGGAGGCCGGGGTGCTGCCGGCGAACAGCGACCCGGACGAGCCAATGTGGATTGCGCCGCCATCCAATCACCACGAGCCTTCTCCGCTGGAGGGCTTCGTGGTGAGCCTGGCGAGGCTACACGAGCGGGGGTTCGGAGTCCCCGCATCGCCGTTCTTCCGTGGGTTGTGCCTCCACTACGGTGTGGAGCTCCACAACTTCGCCCCTAATGCCATCTCGCAAGCGGCGGTCTTTGTCGCCGTTTGTGAGGGGTATTTGGGGATAGAGGATAACTGGGACCTATGGGTTCACCTTTTTCGAGGTGAGGTACATACGGCCGTAGGTGAGTCTCGAGGGTTCCGCCGGGCGGTCCGCGTCGCGGGCCTTACCCTGCACGTTCGGGGGCAGCGGAGCGGGCTGTACATCCCGGCGACGATGAACTCTAACAACGCCGACTGGGACAAAGGATGGTTCTACCTCTGCAACGTCGACAACAAGCTGCCGGAGTACATCGGCAAGGTGCTTCGTGAGCGGCTAGAGTCATGGAGCTACGGTATTTCCCCCGCCGATCGTCAGGAGCGACTTCGGGTCTTCACCGACGCCTTCGCCGCGCTGTCGAGGGCAAGATTGTCTGCGGCGGGGGTGATTGCAAACTTCAATCAGCAGTATGTCTTGCCGCTGATGGAGAGGATGCTGCGCCTCGACCAGCTCAGGACGGATTCGCCCTGGCAGGGCTCGATGATGAAGGAGGGGACCCTCGTCCTCGAGTACTGCATGCATCGAGCACGGCAAGTCGTGGAGGTATCCAAGCTCGATTGCAAGGAGGATGCCCTATTTGCCGTCAAGATGCGCCCCGAAATGGGGTTTCTACAATTTGTAAGTTCTGCTTTAAGTTTGATTTAGATTCAATTATGCTTCCTACCCTCGAGATTATTTGATCGCCAATCTTGGATTTTTTTTTCTTCAGGGTTTGTCTCAAAAAGGATATCCCTCCGCTCCTTCTCTTCGCGAGGTCCGTGCGGCCAATCGCCTTTCTGCCGAGAGGCAGAAGGCGCAGAAGGATGCGGCGAAGCAGAAGAAGGAGAGGAAGTGCCAATGAAAGGCGGCGCATGAGAAGGAATGCCGCTGTCGGGTCAGGGAGGGGCGGTCCCCGCCCACTACCCCCGAGAGCACCCCGGAGGAGTCCTCCTCGGACGACCTCGTGGAGATTGTGCCACCTGCACCGGTGGCGGCTGAAGTGACTGCGCCCCCGAGGGGGCAACGCCAGGAGACCACGTCGTCCTTACGGGGTGGGGAGGCCTCGAGTGGCCCGGCGCCTTCGACGGCGGGTGCCGCACCCCCGAGTTCCGCGGCGGTTGCTATAGGGACTCGAGCTCGGAGCCCATCGGTGCCTGGGGCAGACATGGCGGCCATTGCCCCAGGGGCCACTAGGGCTCAAAGTTCCACACCTGCGGGCTTGAGGCCCGCGAGTGAGACCCCGCCGCCGAGGGGCCGTGGTTGTTCGGGGGCTCGGCGGCCCTCGAGCAGCAAGAAGCGCAAGCTGAGCAACCTCATCCGGGTTAGGTAAGTTGTTGTTCCTTTCTCGGGCTTAATTCATAAGTTGTTGATCTAATTTCGTTGACTTGGTTTCTGTCAGCCAATCCGGTCCACCGGCATCGCTTCCGTTGGCGCCAACGAAGGCGCTGAAGGTGTCGGCGCGCGCCACGCCTCGTTCGGCAGCGCCGCCCCCATCCGGGGCGCCCCAGGCGACGGGGATTGTTGCCCGGTATCGGGCGGCCCTCATGCGAGGGGCCGCCCGATCAAGGGGGGAGGCGGTGGCTGGAGAAGTGTCGGTGGTAGCGGGCGACGAGCGGGCCAGGGAGACGACCCCGGCTCTTCCTGCGGAGGATGCGGCCCATGCTGTTGCGAAGGTGACAGAGACCTCTGTGTCGGCCGAGGGCACGGGGGCGGCGGAAGGTGTGGCCCGTGCTGAAGATGTAGGTTAGACCGCGGCTGGAGGCAACGGTACAACGGAGGCCGAGGAGGTGCCCCGGGCCGGCTCCGCAATGATGACCCTCCCGGCCACCCTCGAGGGTGGTCAGGAGGATGAGGAGGAGGATGCTCCAGGATTCCGCGACGGGACCTGGAGCCCTTGGGAGGAGAGGGCCATGGACACCCTGCCTGGCGTTCCGGCCTTCGAGGCCTGGCGCAACTTTGGGCTCGGTCATTGTGGCGTCCCTCCCGGCCTGGCCAAGGCCGCTGAGGCCGAGCGCCTCTTATGGGAGGGACAGCAGGCCTTGGGGACCACGGTCCAGGAAGCTCTGAAGCAAGTCCTCGAACTCCACCTTGGTCGGGGTTTGAACGCCCACCGGATAAGTGACTTAATCACTAATTTTGTCGCACGTTTTGCGCCTCTCCCCTTTTTTCATTTTTATCAGTTGTGTTAATAACAGGACCTGAGGGAGATGGCCGGGCGAAAGGTCGCCGAACTTGCTGATGCGCACGTCGAGGTGCATCAGCTAAGGGAGGCCTTGAGCCACGCTGAGCGGGAATGTCCGCGCGAGAGGACTCTCGCCGTGGAGACGACAGAGGAGGTCCTGCGGCAGGGGATGAGCTCCATCGGCGAACGCAAGCGCTGGCGGCGCTCGAGGGCGAGGTTCAGCAGGAGCGTGCCGCCCTTGCCGAAGCCCGGGGGCAGCTGTAGCAGCGGGACTCGGCGCTTGCCGTGGCTGATGCCCAATTGAAGACCCAGGGCGAGGCTATCGACCTGCTCACCGTGACGGTGACGGAGGGAGATGTCGCCATCACGGAGCTGCGGGCCTCGGTCGAGGCCCAAGAAGGAGAGATGACAATATTCCAGCAGGAGGCCAGCACTGCCCGGGAGGCCCTCGCCGAGAAGGAAAGGCTGGTAGAAGGTAAGTCTAGTATGAACTTACCCTAAATTTGGATTGGAATTTTCGAAAACTTATCCGATTTTGGTGTTGGACTTTCAGAGGTGTGGAAGGTGGCGGAGGAGACCTCCTCACAGGCGGAGTCGCTCCAGGTAGCCTATTCGAAGGCCCAGGAGGACCTCGAGGAGCTACGGGAAGTAGCCCTTGCCGTCTGCAAGGAGGTCGAGGGACCAGACCCCCTCGAGTCCTAGTCGGGTAGCTCGGTGGCCAGTCGTCTAAGGGCCTTGGGCGGTTGCGTTACCGAACGCCTGAAGGGGCCCTTCTCCTTGTCATGCAGAAGACCCTCGGGGTGATCTCGATGTATTTTGTCATGGACCTCGAGGCGGTCAGCGGTGGCTACGTGGTGGCGGATGACCTTGACGACGACGTTGCACTGGCCGTCGTGGAAAGAGCCGATGCCGCTGCCTCTGGTCCTGCTGCCACCCTCGTGTGAATCTTCGAGAGTGACCTCCTTCCCGACGCTGAAGACGAAGAGGACGCCGCCCCCGAAGTCCCCGAAGACCCTGCTCCCTGAGTAGTTTAGGGATATTTATGTAATAAGTACTCTAGTGGTTTAAACAATTTCATGTTTTAAAATGCACATTCGAGTTTTTGTTTGAATCATGGTTTCTTTATCACGTTTATCTCACTGAATTTGCAAAGGGCTTGTCGAGGAGAGTATCGTTCATAGACTAACTTTAGCGTAGGGCGGCGAGGGGGATGCCGTATCCTTTTGAAGGCGTAGGCGGTCCCTTGACTCGTCCGGCCCTTGGCCTTAGTCATTCTATGCTTCGAACTGCCTTTTGGCAATTACAGGAGATGGACATGATGAAAGAATTTTGAAAAAAAAACTTTAAAATTGGGACAATTTTAGGAGGGGGTGCCCCCGAATTAGCCCCCGAGTGAGACTTGGCTTTTTTCGATGGTAAGCCTAGTCTTACTCATTTCTCATTTTAAGGTCCTTTATTTTTTATTGAAATAAGTACAAATGTACATGAATGCTTGAAAGCTTAAGGGTAGAAGCAACGCAGCTGTTGGATGTTCCAGGCGTTGGCGAACACTTCGCCTTTCTCGTTTGCGAGCTTGTATGTGCCTGGTTTGAGGACCTCAGCGATGATGTAGGGCCCTTCCCATGGCAGTGTGAGCTTGTGGCGTCATCGATTGTCTTGTCGCAGCCTTAGCATTAGGTCCCCCTTGTTGAGGTCTCGTCGTCGAACCTTTTGGGCTTGATATTTTCGAAGCGACTGCTGGTACCGGGCCGAATTTAAGACCGCGACGTCTCGAGCCTCATCCGCTTGGTCGAGTGAGTCTTCACGAACTTGCTTGTTCCTTTCCTCTTGGTAGGCTCTGAGCCTTGGGGACCCATATTCCAAGTCTGTGGGGAGGATAGCCTCGATGCCATAGACGAGAAAAAATGGGGTGAAACCCGTGGCCCTGCTTGGGGTTGTTCTAAGGCTCCAAATTACCGACGGCAGTTCTGACACCCATTTTCCGCCGAATCTATTCAGCTTGTTGAATATTCTTGGATTGAGGCCTTGTAGAATCATGCCGTTGGCACGTTCTACTTGGCCGTTTGTCTGAGGATGTGCTACGGCCGACCAATCCACGCGGATATGGTGGCCTTACAGAACTCCAAGAATTTCTTGCCTGTAAACTGGGTACCATTGTCAGTAATTATCGAATTGGGGACCCCGAACCTATGAATTATATCTGTGAAGAATTGGATAGCCTGTTCGGATCTGATGCTGCTGATTGGTCGAGCCTCGATCCATTTCGAGAACTTGTCGATGGCCACATGCAGATGTGTAAAGCCCCCGGGCGCTGCTCGCATTGGACCGACGAGGTCGAGCCCCCATACGGCGAATGACCATGTGATAGGAATGGTTTGCAAGACGTGGGCCGGAAGGTGAGTTTTGCGTGCGTAGAATTGACACCCTTCACAGGTGCGCACGATTTCGTTGGCGTCTGCTACAGCCGTGGGCTAGTAGAAGCCTTGGCGAAACGCGTTGCCCACGAGGGTACGGGGCGCCGCGTGGTGGCCGCATACGCCAGCGTGGATGTCTCGAATGAGCTCCCTTCCCTCAGGGATTGGAATGCACCGCTGCAAAATTCCGGAGGGGCTCCGCTTGTACAACTCCCTATCGATGATGTGGAACGACTTGGCCTTTCTCGCAATGTGTCGAGCCTCGGTTCGATCCGAGGGTAGTTCCCCTCGGCTGATCCAGGCAATGTATTGGTTGCGCCAATCGTGAGTCGATGGGGCCTCGTCGATCTCCATAATTTCACCATCGTCCGCCGAGGATATCTCCTGACTTGAGGCTTCAGGTTCCTCTTTCGAATGATCCTCGTTCATGGGCTCGATATACGCGGCCTCCGAGGGTTCGGACCTCGAGGGAGCATCAGGAGCTCTGGGAGTTGGCTTGAGGTCGATGCTTGGCTCTGTTAGGTCACGGGCGAATACGTTTGGAGGAATGGTGATCCGTCCTGACGCAATTTTTGCTAATTCATCGGCCTCCTCGTTGTATTTTTGTGCGATGTGGTTGAGCTCGAGGCCATGGAATTTGTCCTCGAGTCGGCGTACTGCATTGCAGTATGCTTGCATCTTGTCGTCGTGGCAGGTTGCCTCCTTCATAACCTGGTCAATGACTAATTGTGAATCTCCCCGGACGTCGAGGCGTTTAACGCCCAATTCAATAGCTATGCGAAGGCCACGTGCCTTATATGTTCTCCGAGAGGTGAGACGAAAAGCAGGCCCGCGCCCGCACCGCTTTTCATCACCGACCCGTCGAAGTACATAATCCAACATTCGGCTTGGATCTGAGGTGGGGGTAGCTGTGTGTCGGTCCACTCTGCTACGAAATCGACCAAGATTTGCGATTTAATTGCCTTGCGGGGGGCATAAGTGAGGGCTTCGCCCATCAACTCCATGGACCATTTGGCTATTCTACCCGAGACATCCTGGTTGCGGAGTATCTCCCCCAAGGGGAAAGATGAGACCACGGTGACAGGATGAGCTTTGAAGTAGTGGCGCAATTTGCGCCGAGCTAGCACCACTGCGTAGAGCAGCTTCTGGATTTGTGGATATTGCGTCTTGGTTTCGGTCAGTACCTCGCTGATGTAATATACCGGCCTTTGGACGGGCAGAGCGTGCCCTTCCTCGGTTCTTTCTACGACGATGACTCCGCTGACTACTTGAGTTATTGCAGCTACATAGAGGTAGAGGCGCTCGCCCTCCTTAGGTGGCGTTAAGACTGGCGCTCGTGCGAGAGACACTTTTAGCCCGTCGAGGGCTTTTTGAGCCTCGCACTTTTTTAGGAGTCGGTACAGGGGTAAGCCTTTCTCGCCGAGACGCGAGATGAACCGGCTTAGGGCTGCTAAGCATCCTAATACCCTTTGTACCCCCTTTAGGTCTCGGATCAGTCTCATCTGTTCGAGGGCCGAGACTTTTTCAGGGTTGGGCTCAATGCCTCGCTGAGAGACTATGAAACCCAAGAGCATACCTTGAGGTACCCCAAAAACGCATTTTCCCAGATTCAGTTTTACCCCGTTGGCCTGGAGACAATCAAACGCAATGCGCAAATCGTTTACCAGGTCATCCGCCTTCCTGGATTTTACTACAATATCGTCAACGTATGCTTCTACGGCTCGACCAATATGATCTCCGAAAATACGAAGCATACATCGCTGGTATGTAGCTCCGGTATTTCGAAGGCCAAACGACATCGTGACATAGCAGAAAATACCAAAAGGCGTGATAAATGAGATTGCTAGTTGGTCAGAAACTTTCATCTTAATTTGGTGGAAACCAGAATAAGCATCAAGGAAACATAACCACTCGCATCCTGCGGTTGAATCTACGATCTGATCGATACGTGGTAAATGAAAAGTGACTTTTAGACATGCTTTATTTAAACCGGTATAATCTATGCACATCCTCCACTTCCCATTCTTTTTCTTAACTAAAACAAGATTAGCGAGCAAGTTAGGGTGAAATACCTCCTTGATGAATCCGGCCTCGAGGAGCTTGCGCAGCTCCTCACCAATGGCCCTGCGCTTGTGCTCGTCGAAGCGTCGCAGGCGTTGAACCACTGGTTTGGAATGGTGCAGGATGTCAAGGGAGTGCTCGGCGACCTCCCTCGGTATGCCTGGCATATCCGAGGGGCTCCACGCGAAGATGTCGGCGTTGGCGCGGAGGAAGTCGACGATCACCACCTCCTATTTGCTGTCGAGGGTCGAGCTGACTCGCACCGTCTTGTCGCTGGGGATACCCGCGTCGAGGGGCACAGCCTTGGTGTGCTCTGCGGGCTCGAAACTGCCTGCATGCTTTGAAGTAGAGGGGATGGTTTTGTTCGCCATCTTCTCCAGGTCTGCGACGAGAGCCTCGTCCTCGGCAAGCACCTCGACGCTCTCGACGCATTCCACGTCGCATATGTAGGCATGTTCGAACGATGGGGCCACGGTGATGACGCTGTTTGGTCCCGGCATCTTCAACTTGAGGTAAGTATAGTTTGGGATTGCCATAAACTTGGCGTAGCATGGGCGGCCGAGGATGGCGTGGTACGCACCTCGAAATCCCACCACTTCAAAGGTCAGGGTCTCCCTGTGGAAGTTGTCGGGGGTACCGAAGCAAACCGGCAGATCGATCTGCCCGAGGGGCTGAACTCGCTTTCCCGGTGCAACGCCATGGAACGACGCCTTGCTGGGGCGCAGCGTGTCCCTCCCGATGCCCATGAGCTCCAAGGATGAAGCGTACATGATATTGAGGCTGCTGCCTCCATCCATGAGTACCTTGGAGAACCGGGTATTGCCGATGATAGGATCAACGACAAGCGGGTACTGCTCCGGGTTCGGGATGTAGTTGGGGTGGTGCTCTCGACCGAAGGAGATGGTTTCCTCTGACCAGTCGAGGTACGACGGCCCCGCCTTGTGTATGGAGAATACCTCTCAGTGCTCGCGCTTGCGCTGTCGAGGGGTCATGTTCGCGGTTGGCCCACCGAAAATGAAGAAGATGTTCTCCACCTCCGGGAAGCCTTGGCCACTCCCGTTGCCCATGTCTCTTTTTCCCCCTTCGTCCTTCGAAGCGGCACGGTTGAAGTATTTCTTTAGTATCCCGCACTGCTCGAGGGTGTGGGTTACGACGCCCTTGTGATAAGGGCAAGGTTTCTTGAGCATGTCATCGAAGATGCCGCCTCCTCGAGGGGGGCCTCGAGGAGCTTTGGGCGCAGGAGGATCGACTGCAAGTATTTCATCAGGGTCCTCGGTCCGCTCTTGTCGGTGCGAGGCTTTTTGGGGCTTCTTCCCTTCTTGCCTTGCCTTTGTTTCTTGGCGGATCCTTTGGACTTGCTGCCCTCCGCGAGCGTTTGCTCCGTCCGCTTCCCCCTTCCACTATCAAAGATGGCTCCAACCGCCTCCTCGCCGGAGGCAAAATTGGTGGCGACATCGAACAGTTCGTTTACACTAGTAGGAGGACTGCGTCCTAGCTCGCGCACCAAGTCCCGGCAGGTTGTGCCCTCAAGGAAAGCGTGGATGACTTTGGAGTCACCCACACTCGGGAGCTCGGTGCAACGCTTGGAGAAGCGGCGGATGAAATCACGAAGGGACTCGTTGGATGTTTGGCGACACCCTCGAAGGTCCCATGAGTTTCCTGGGCGTAGGTAGGTGCCCTGAAAGTTATCCACGAACGTCTTCACGAGGTCGTTCCAGTCGTGAATCTGGTTCGCGGGTAGGTGCTCTAGCCATGTCCGCGCAGAATCCGCCAAATGAAGCGGCAAGTTGCGGATGATCATTGCGTCATCGATTGCGCCGCCCAATAAACAGGCGAGGCGATAGTCGTTGAGCCACACCCTTGGGCCCGTCTCCCCCGAGTACTTGGTGATGGTCGTCGGCTGCCTGAATCGTGCGGGAATCGGGGCCACACGAATCTCCCGGCCAAATACCCGGGTTCCCGGGGGCTCTGGCGTTGGGCTCTTGTCTTCGTCGCTGTCGTAGTGGCCTCCACGGCGGGGGTGGAAACCGTGAGATGTGCTATCCCGCCTCTTTCTGTTGAGGGTGTTGCGAGCGTCGTCGTTGCTGGCGTCACCACGTGTGTCAAGGATCCGCTCCTTGAGAGGCTTCCGCCCGATGCGTTCGTGGACTGAAGGTGCCTTTCCCTTATTCGAGGGCGGGGGTGGCATTGGATTGTCCCTTCACGGGGTTTGTGCCGATACCTCGTGCTCCCGCATTGCTCCACCAGTTTTTGGGCCGGCGGAACTGCGGATGCGAGAGGCTGAGCTTTCGGCTTGTTGCACAGCCGCTTGCTCGATTAGGAGCTGCGCCTCTTGGCGCAGGTTTCGGCCTTCGGGCGTTGATAGCTCGGGTATGGCTCGGATCAGAGTCGCCGCGGCGATAAGCTTTTGGCTTGCCCTGGCTAACGCGAGTGGGTCGTCCACATCGTCATCAGCCTCGATGCGGGCTCGTGCTATGCGCCCGGCTTCCCTGGCACACACGCCGCGCATAGGACGATTGTCCTCAAGTGTTGCCCAGAGCTCTCGGACCTGTCGGCGTTCTTGTTCAAGCTTGGCTTCAAGTTCGCGGACTTGGGCCAGTTGTGCTTGTGCAAGCACAACGTTGTTATGCGCCTGTTCGTGATCCCTGACATGCGCTGGCTCTCCTACCCCGTCATCTCCGCCATCCTTTCCCGGAAGGACGACGAAGCATTCCCTGGCGGAATCGTAATCCCCCTCGCTTGGGTCGTCGGAGCAGGTTAGGCAATAATCTGCCGCAGCCTGGAATGATAAGAAGGCCTCGCGATTGCGAAGCCCTGAGTAATCCCATTCGGGGATCCCCCGGCCGCTCTCGGATGTCTCGCTGCCAGAATCAGGGTGGTCGTCGTCTGGTGACGTTGCTATGAGGTTGCGAATTGAGATCAGGTGGTGCCCCGGCAAATCCTCATATGTCGTCATGTCCGTGTCAACTGATGAAGAGTTGTTCATGGTTGTGGTGCGTGTCTCACCGGGGTTTCGCCACGGGTCGACCGTGGTATCCCCGGCTGGGTGTGCCGCGGTGGCAGTGTTTTTTGCCCTTGTTGTGCCGGGCTCAACCCATTCAGGGGAGCCGGCGCGGGCCGTTCCGCGTTGCTCCGC
Organism: Echinochloa phyllopogon; assembly: GCA_033239725.1. Classification (NCBI taxonomy): domain Eukaryota; kingdom Viridiplantae; phylum Streptophyta; class Magnoliopsida; order Poales; family Poaceae; genus Echinochloa; species Echinochloa phyllopogon. Next base: position 18,350,166 of record BTCW01000014.1, read on the forward strand.
GCGCGTTGACGCGAACGCCTTTTGCGTCGTGGGGATGGTGACGGGAGTGGCCGCGGCATGCTCATGCTGGCATTCCTTGTCAGAAGCTGCATGTCGTAGCCATCACCAGTTGCCCTGAAGTCAAGACTTCCGAACCGGATTTCGAATCCGGCAGGGAGTTGTCCTGATGCTGGTATCGAAAAAAGGTTGTCGCGTACGACTCGGGTCGCCATCAAGCGAGATGGTGGATGAAACAATCGATCACAGCGTGAGTCCCCTACCTGGCGCGCCACTGTCGGTGTATCGAAATCGTGGTCCCGACACCAACCAGAAATGCGCTGTGTTCCCTCCCCTGATGGTTGATGCAGAAGATAACACGAGACACGGGTTTATCCTGGTTCCGGTCGGAAGACCGTACTTCCAACAAGGTGGTATGTGCGATGTATTATTCTGCACCGGACTGCAAGTAGTAGGGGGTACAAGCAGGTTGGGATGAGAGGCTAGACCTCCAAGTCCCAGATGATTGAGGCGGAGTGCCAATATCGTGGTTTTTCTGAGTGTGTGCAAATTCTCGATTTCTTCGTCCTCTTCGCTCTTGCTCGATCACCCCTTCCTTTTATAGGCCAAGGAGGAGTGGTTACAGGTGTGTGCTGCTGCACAGGCATAGTTGCCGCACAGTAGTAGGAGTGGCGCTGGGCGTGCTTCTTTGTCCTTGTTTGCTGTCGCGCGATATTGCTATCCCTGTAGTCGATTCTTGTACTGGTGATGACGCCGAGGAGTGGTTTTGAGGATCTGAGGCGTCCTTTGTAAGATAATGGCTCGCCCGTACACCATCTCGAGGGTCTCCCATGCCTGTGCACAGCCTATTTTGTGGGAAATTGCTGTGGGAGTCGGTAGCACAAGGAGTTGAAGTGACCCGGCCCTGTTCGCATAGTGGCGACATGTGCGCACAGCGCCAGGGATGGTCGCATAGCGCTCGGAATGGCCCGCCATGCCTCCGTCGTCCTTTCTTCTTCCCCTGCTGTATGCTCGAGTGTCTCTCCCGCCCGACGGAGGGCTTCGGGTCGTCGGAGTTGGCAGCACAGGAGCTCGGAGTGACAGGCTCTATTCGCACAGCGCCGGTCTGCCCGCACAGAGCCTCAGTTGGCAGCATAGTGACGGGAGTTGGCGGACGCGAGGGGGGGGGGTGATCGTGGCTGTCAGCGCGACATGGCGAGAGATTTGCCTTTTGACTTTGGACGCACGGTGGTGGTGAGCGCCATTAATGGTCTATCGGAGCGAGGGTCTCGATCGAGGCGGAGCTCTCCCCATTCTGTGGGTTGCTCGAGGCTTGATCTTCAGGCCTCGACCGAAGCGGAGTTCTCCAATTCGCTCGAGGGGTCGGTTCCCTCGAGCGAAGTGGAGATTATGGTTCGCGTCGAGGCACTCCACGGGGCGTCTTGACTGGGCCTTCGTTCGTTGCTGGGCCGTGGGCCTTAACTTCCGTTTCTCTTTTTCTGGTTATGCGCATGAGTTTTAATGTTTAACAAGGGTGGTTATCCCATAGGTTTGGGTACCCCTAATGATCGCCCCCAACAGCAGCCATGGCGGCGCAATGGAGCCACGCAGGGCGGCGCGCGAGGCGGCACCCGCGTTGACAGGCGGGGAGGCACACGGACGGCGACGACGCGGGACGGCGATGTCCGCGACAGAGGCGACGCGGGGCGGCGCTCGGACGGCGGCGGGCGGGACGGCGTAGTCTGCGGCGGAGGTGACAGCGTCCAAGTGGATGCGCGGAGGGCCGGAGGCGACATCATCCAAGTCGACGCGTGGAGGGGTAGAGGCGGCGGCGTCCGCGTCGGCGGGCGGAGGGGCGGAAGCGGTGGCACGCGGAGGAGCGCGGCGCGGGAAGGGAGGCGGGTACGGCGACACGGAGAAGGGTAGGGATGCGGCGTCGGCGGCGTGGAGTGGCCAGGCGGCGGTGTAGGCGAAGGAGTATGCATGGCGGCGGCGGCGACGTGCGACGCACAGAGGAGCGGACGCGGTGCGAGCGTTCCGTGAATAAAAGGAAAGACGGGGAGGGAGGCGGAATGGGTGGACGAGTAGGGCCACTTTAGTTTACGATCGACCTCACTGGAGACTTCCGTGCGGTCAATTTTCAGACAACCATGGATTCCCCTCCGTCCCATACAATGGTCCCCGTGTTCCATGCACACGCTTCACAAATCCCCATCTTCGTGTTCGCCACTGACTATCCTTGTATGTATCCAAAAATAGTAAAAAAAATGTTTAGATACACAAAATGTTAAAAAACAAAAAAAATTAGAAAAGAAAGTTTCGACAGATCGGAACCAAAAATTTATGAAAAAAATTGAGAGCAAAAAATCCGTGACAAAAAGTTTGCTGAAAAAACATTTAGAAACATTAATGAAAAAAGTAACAGAAAAAACAATACAAACAGTATCTACAAAAATTTAAATCGTGTGATAAACATTATGTGTAAAAGTTATGTCAATAAAAGTTATAACAGAAATCTTTCTATTATAAAGTTTATAAAACATTATTTAGAAGCAAAAATATGGGGAAAACAACAAAAAACTAATCAATATTTTTATATAAATTATATAGAGAAAATATTTTACAGATAAAATTTAGTAATAAAAAAATATAAAAAAGTTTACTGAGCAAAAAGAAATCTAGAAGAAAGTTATACACAAACGTTTGGAAGCTAAAGTTTAGTAACAAAATGTTAAGAAAACATAAGATTATAGTAAAATAAATCTGAAAATATAAACAAAAGAAAATTTTCAAACAATTTTTTAGAAAATTTGAAGAAACAAGAAAAGAGAAGAAAAATTATGACAAAAAATATTCCAATAAATAAATAAAATATAAAAAAGAAAAAAACGGCCGAGAGAATCACCGGCCACGCCGCCTTGTGCCTCCCGGCGCCGTCACCCCAACCCCGAGCTCCCGCTCACCGGCGGACGAGCTCGCATGGAGGCCACGAACGCGCCGCCGCGTGGAGCTCACCGGGAATCCAACGCCATGGCCGAGCTTGCCGGGAAGCCGCCAACGCCATGGCCGAGTTTGCTGGGGAAGCTTCCACCGTGCCCCGAGTTTGCCAACCGAGCTCGCTACGAACCGCCACCGTGATCCGCGGGCGAGACTCGCCGTGCTGCATCACTGCCCCCGCCGGAAGAAGAGAGAGGAAAGGGAATAGAATGACCGGAGGGAGAACAAAATGATAAGTTTGTTGTGGGATCCATCCACGTGAGAGTGCCAGAGCTGACCGCACGCAAGGAAACTTCCGGTCACCCTTATAATTAGTCGTCCCATTTTTCTTTCATCGTCGGACGTCGGAATAGGAGCATTACCGAAACTTTTATATAAAAATGTAATTTTATGTCAATTTGCATATCTTCAAGGGTACATGCGCAAAAGTGACTAGGCCGGAGCCGCAATCGGCCGCAGTCCAAATGACCAATGCCAACGTGACCCAATTCATCGATTCCTTCACCGCTACCGAAGTCTACTGCCATTCCTACCCCTCCTAACCCCGCGTCGCCACGAGCTCGCCGCGCCGGCGAAGGAGGGGGACCTCGCCGGAGCAGAGGCCATGGGCCCGCCGCAGCCAGCCAGGGGCGGCGCCATCAACATCGAGGCGTGCGCGCGGCCGATCGCCGTCGACAACCGCATCAGCCTCCCCTACTACTTTCGCATCGCGGGCAGTCTCCTCCGACAGGTCTAACCCTAGCCGCCCCCCTCGGAGCCTCGCTCGGGGGATCGCTCCTGCCCCATCTAGATCTCGCCTTCTATCCATGAACTATTAGCTGCGTGTGTTTTTTTTTGGCGATTGGTTTGGGCGATGTGCTTCGACGAATTGGGGATTGTTTTTGTTACGATGCTAATGCGAGTGCAATTGAGTTTGGAATCAAATTGTGTTAAGTTTTGGTGCTTTGATGTTGTCGGCGCAGGCTAATATATATCGAAACGAGCAGAACTTCCTCGACCTGTATGTCATACTACTGAGATACTCGAGGTGGGCGGAATTCGACTGTTTGATACTCGCTTCTTGCTACTGTGTATGGTTGTTATACATGACACTTGATTTCCTGCAGCTTGTTGTGCGAGACGATACCAAAGCATCGCGATTACAATGCCTTCAAGTTGAGAGAAAAGGCATTTTTTGATGTAAGGGCTCTCTTTTCATTATTAGATATCACATCTCCAGTTTTAAATTTACTCTTTAGCAGCATAGTCTTTTCAGATTCCAACTGGGCAAGGAGAACTTTTTGCGAATAATTTTTTTGGCCTTCTTTAGTTCACTCTGAACTCTCTATTTTTTTTCCCAGATTTTTATCTAAATGAATGAGCTTTTGTTGCAGAAACTTGGTGATGTTATCAAAGAGCTCGAGTCATTGAAGCCAGTTGTGCAGCGGCAGGTTGCCGAGCATAACAGAAGAGGTGCTGTGGAATCTAGTACTAATGCTCTGAATGGAACCTATGCTGCAACTCGTAGTATAAAGCAGCATACCCCAAGCATGTATACTCCACAGGTATGCATTGCATCACACTGCATTTCCTAGCCTGTAATATTGTGAAGCATTCTGAGAAGAGTGATGGATAATGTGTAGATTCCTAATGTCATGTGCTGCACCCATGTTATAATTTTCTATTCCTTTTCTTCTTCAGCCATTTGTAGGTAGCGCTAATGGAGTACTGCAAAAATCCTTCCAAGTTGGGAGACAAGTGTTATCATTACCGAGTGTCCAACCTGATAGGCAGATTCAGAAACAGTATGTATACCTTTTGGCCATATTTATGTCTGTGGTATGTTTTGTTTCACTTGGCTTAACTAGTTATTTTCTGATTAACACTTAGTCACCACGTATGCAAAGGAGGATTACTTGACATGTTTATCTAACAAACACAATGTAGTAGCTTGACAATTGTTAAGCGGAAATGTTGGCTTATAGAAAACACATGGTCCTCATATATTAACTTAAATTCAAGGGTGATTATTTCAGAGGAACTTTGCAGGAAACAAGCGTCCTGTTTGAAAATATTTCGATTTGCTTTCATTACAAAGAAACATGGCCATATTATCCAACCAGTAGGTTTTATCGACCTGTTCAGAATTTCCTGCAATTAGACAAATGAATATAACCCTCTTTGAATAATGGTTTTCTGTTGATTAGTCATTTCACATGCTTTATATTTGTAAATTAGAGAGACAACATTCCACAGAGAGGAAAAAATACCAAGAGGCTTTACAAAGTTAGTGTTTTGGCAGAGACCGACAGCTTATGTAGTTAAGTGCTTCAGCAGAATAATAATTAAGTCCAAGAAAAAGAATCATAGTTAAGCTACTCCTTCTATTTCCATTCCTGAGTTCTATTTCCTTTTTGTTTTCTGTTTACTTCTCTGATTTTTTTCTTATCAAAATGGGCTATCCTTTCCCTGATGTTCTATAGATAGTTGTATCTTTGGTCTTTTTCTTTCTATTGGTGCTTTTATGCACTGACTAATGAATCTTCTCTTTTCCTGTCTAAACTATGCAGATTTATGAATCTGCCTTATCCAAGTGAAGAAGCACTAGCTAGACATTCCATATTAGGACCAAATGGACTTCATGGCCGATGGAATGGGCCTGTTACTGGAATTAAGGTATGACCCTTTTACTTTCGTTGTCTTAATGTATTTGGCTGAGAATTTAACCACGGGCAAGCATTGTCTAATGTTTCTCTACTGCTTTTTACAGGTTCAATATCCAAGCAATTTTGAATTAATACAAAGTGATATGATGAGGTGATAATTCATTAACTATGATAGTTTTAGCTTACTATTTGTAGAAGTATTCTTTTCCATCACTCTCATTTCTGTTGCAAACAGTTCTTGTAATCCCTTTCATTTTGAAAAACTGAGACCCCTTTCTTTCAAGTTGTTCTACCTCCATTCAACTATGCTCCTAATTGGGATATTTTTTAGGACCTGGACTGTTTCCTGTAAAATTCTTATGTTCTAAACATAATATATCGTTGAGGAGTAATAAGATCTGCTGTCTCAGTATGTAAAAGTTACAGGAAAACCAAAATAACCCAACTGTTATAGAAACTAGCAAAGAACAACGTTTTGTTAAAAATCACTGATATGGAGAAATTCCAATTTTCACTGGAACCAACCAATATATTTGTTTTTTAATCATTAACTTTTATCAATATTTTTGGAAGATTTACGATGTTTCTATCTTATATTTGTTTCTGCTTGTTTTTATTTTTAATGTCTGGGTTTATATTCTACAATATATCCACCTGTACATACCTATACGTTTTGACTTTTGAGAGTCCAAATTGTTTTAGCAATAATTATTTCATAATACATGTAGTGGAAAATAAATGTTACTGACAGTTATATTTGATAATAATTTAATATGGCTATAATAATTCACTAATGGTATATTCATAAGAGAAATTGCTGATCAAATTTCAATTTTGGAGATATTTGTAATTCTCATAGAGCCTTATTTTTTTGTTATGAAGTTTTGTTTTAATAATCTATCTGTTTTATAATTTTTGTTTTTGTTTTTTTGCAAATTTTTAGAATATTTTGAAAGGTGATGTTTTGTATCAACTATCAAGGTTGAGCCATCTGAACAGGTGGTATTGTTCAGGATGGCTCGACCGGATATAATTTTGGAAGAGGGGTAGAAGATGGAGACAGATATGAAAATGATTAGAGGAGGGACTACAAGAAGAAATTAGTCATATAATTATGCCATGTACTTTTGTTTGACATTATCCTGCTTTCTTCTGCAGTTTAGCGCCATCCATCTTGAACCAAGATGGATCAAATGGTCCCAGTACAACACCTCCAGATAGCTCCACAAGTGACAATGATGATATGAAATCTGTTCTCTCTCTTGATGACGGTCGATGGTCTGTACCAGCAGAAGAACGCACCCCACTTCCTTCCGCTAGTTTGGAAGAAGAGTTGTTCCAATTGAATATCAAACAGCCTTCTCCTCCACCAGTCCTGGCAGAGGTACAAAGACCAATTTCTCCATCAAGAGTTGCTGATCCAACTCCAGGACTTCTGACCTCAGGAACCGCCCGTTTTCAGAACTTGCATGTTGTAAGTTCAAAATGCATCTTTTCCTTTTAAAATCTGTTACAAGTTTGGTTCTTCCATCAGCATACCATGTCTAACTCATGTACTGTTTTGACTTATTCTGATTGTTTATTCCAATTTACATTGTTGTTAGCCGATCAAGTTGATGGAGTGCTTTCTAAGGGTTGCTGAATCAAACACCAAAAGAAGCTTAGAAACTTGTGGGGTTCTTGCTGGTACCCTGGTATGTACATTGCTTATAGGAAATGAGAATGGTGGTTTGGCTTAATTTCTAACACTAGTTGTATTTTCATGTAGAAAAAAAGAACTTTTTATGTGACAACCTTAATTATTCCAAAGCAGAAATCGACATCTAATACGGTAACCTGTTCGTTTTTTGTTGTATCTCCGCATTTTATGCAAGTTGCGAGTAACATATGTGTAATGCAGTACCTAAACGTACTGAATGGCATGGCTTCTCTTTTTCCAGTGTGAAGCTACAAATGAAGAAGAATTATTTGAAGTTCAGGACAAGGGCTCACTTTTCACTCTTGGTTGGATTCATGTGAGTTCAATTTAACTTGCGGCATTTTCTTTTGGTTGCTCAAGTCAATAAGGTAGATGCGCTGTATGTCTGTATCTTCCTGAAAGAAAAGAAAAATAGAAAAGCTGTGTAACTGTTTACTGAAAGAACTAATGAAGAAAAGCTGCTTCTCTGCCTTTTATAAGTGCAAAAATCTCTGCTTAAGCATGGGAAGCGCGTTACAAATGTGGATACTAGGATATCAAAAATCTTTAGCTTGCATTGACCTGCTGCAGTTGAATATAGATAGCTGGATGCCTGAAAGAAAGATTATTTATATATGCCTATGGTTTTCATACCGGCCTAACTTGCTTGGGACTAAAAGGCTTTGTTGTTATTGTTGTATGATTTTCATTGATGCTTTAATGGCTGTGTCTCGTTGTATGTTAGAGTAGTGTGTGATGCAGCGCTTTGTCTTATCTTCTTTTGGTGCTTCAGTACAGAAGAATGTGACCAACATTTAACATGTGTGCAAAGCACTGTATGTACTTACTACACTATGCATCATTAGTCAACTTAGAGCAGCATTAGTCAACTTTGTCTTATCTTCTTTTGGTGCTTCAGTACAGAAGAATGTGACCAACATTTAACATGTGTGCAAAGCACTGTATGTACTTACTACACTATGCATCATTAGTCAACTTAGAGCAGCAAGTAATGCACTTCGGCATATTTATATTATAAATGTGGCTGGTGTATTTTGGGTATTAAATATTATTCCATCCTTCCAGGAGTGATGAATCTCTGTTAAATGTCGTGTTGTTTGATGTTTTCTGTAACTACGAACAGTCTATGGTTGACTTATTGGTTTCCTCTATACTTGAGAAAATGTTATATTCCTTTTATTTTTCCAGACGCATCCAACGCAGTCCTGCTTCCTGTCTTCCATTGATCTCCACAATCATTATTCTTATCAGGTAATGCTGGTAGACTGGATCTCACAAATATGTTCCTGCTTATTTGGTGGTACATTTCTATGGTTACACTAAAGCAAATAGTGTTTGCGTTGCCTCAGCACTTATCATTTGAGTCATAACTGTTTCCTTATTGGTTAAATGTGGAAAACTTAATTCTTGCTGTTGTGAAGATGTTCTCAACAGTAATAGATGTTTTCGGTTCATTTTTCATAATTCCAGATGGAATGATCAATAGAATAGCTCAATGAGATTTGATGCATCTGTTCATCCTTGCATATTCTGTGTTAGGGAACCTACTTTATGACTTGTCGTTAATATTGTTTGATCCTATCTGTCCATACACAAAGATTAGACTTCCCAAAATGTTTTCTGATAGTTGAATTTGATATTGATTTCTTATGTGTTAAATAGTTAAGTGTTCCCTCCCCTAAAAAATGCAAGAGTGTGTCTGGCTAATTTGCTTGCGCTAATCAAATTGAAATTATTTAATGTCTAATTTGATTATGTGATCTACCTTTTTTTGTGTTTGACAGGTCATGCTACCTGAAGCAATTGCAATAGTTATGGCACCTACCGACACGAGGTATATTTTCCATCTATGCTGTTGGCATCCATTTCTTGCATTTGAAATTTAACATTTCTGTTGATAAATATACCATTTCCTGATTGACAAATTTTCTCAATCCGATTTAACTGACTTTTGTGTTGCTTGATAACTCATTTACCCTATCTCTAGTTTTTATGCCTTTTAGCATCGGAAGTCATCTGACTAATCATGGTTATTTATTCGTTTGACCAGAAAACATGGTATATTTCATCTCACGGATCCAGGTGGTATGGGTGTGATCCATGATTGCCAAGAGAGAGGTTTCCATCCTCACAAGGCACCTCTTGATGGCTCGCCAATCTACGAGCAGTGCTCCCATGTCTACATGGACACAGATATAAAGTTTGACATGATTGATCTCCGGGAACAATGACAAAACTCAACTTCATTCAGTGTATTTGGAGCCTATACTCTCGGCAGTTCAACAAATCGCCGCCTTATTTTTTTAGTTGTGCTGAAGAATTGCGAATTCTTATGTAAGCAGTTGTACATAGTTATTGCATTGTATAGAGAAAAAAATTGAATTAATGAATCATTGGTAATCTTCAAGGCCATTGAGGATTTGTTGTAATTCATCCCTCGCAAGGCACGATCAGGTGACAAGATGAGGAAGTGCTGTATTTCATTTTTGTGACAGGCCAATTGTGTAATGTTTGAGCTAAATAGCATGAAATAACATCAATTGTGTAAGCTCTATTATTTCTTGAGGCATTAGGTTTCCTTGTTATTTGCTGTGAAGGCTATTAATGGATGCTATGTGTGCCTTTTTTTAAGGTAATGTTTCTTGCATGTGACCTGAAAGGATGTCCCTTGAGACAATGCTTTTGCACTGAGGCTTGCTGTTTAGTAGACCCAACGTTTTCTTTATTTATCTCGTGTGTTGATGGAAACGTAGGATAAATGTACATTTAGGGTTTTCTGTTGGGAAAAGTCCTTATTTCAACCTTCAACTGTCATATTCGTTTGATTTTTACTCTACAACTACAGAATCAGTCATCCCACGTCACGCAACTACTGTAGCCGGACACATTACGCCCTTGAATCCAATTCATCCTGGTTTTGGGTCATGTCACCTGTCTGGACCTTGTATGATGACGCAGGCACGCAGTAGGGCTGCGGGCGACGAGGCCAGTTGCGACAGGCGGCACTGTGAAGCATGAAGAGGAGTCGAACTATGCTGAATTGTTGCCGAGGACGATGGTACCCTTGACGCAGGGGCTGCTCTAGCCTTTGGCCCCTAAAATCGCTTGGCTAATTTTGTTCAAGAGGAGTGAATTGGAGACCGAGAGCAGAAGACGACTTAACATGGTCAGGAGAAGCACGAAGAGGCTACCGTTGCAAACTGATGATGGCATTTTCGGTGGTAGGCGACGCCCCGTTGACAGCGAGACATATGTAGCGATTTTGTGAATATCAAGATATGTTTGTAGGGGTAGGATTTACGTAGGTGTATTTATAGAAAAAAATATCTCTACGTTTGTATTGGTCTTTCGTATCCTCAGTGCCTGAGAGGCATAACTCGAGCGGAGATAAACTATAGCGCAACTAAACGCTGGTAGTCGCCAGGAGGCCAACGTAACGCTTAGGAAGAGTGAAGAGGACCAGAGACGAGAGGACGATACGTGGGTCCTATTATTATGTTTTCGTTGAGTTGATAAAGTGATTGGCACCTCAGTAAAAACTACTGCCCCATCATATTAAAACCAAGGTGGTTTGAGTTTGAGAGTGCAATATATCCAGTTTCAATAATTTGATGGTCTGTGCTGTTTGGTTTTGTATTTAGATGGTGAAAATCAGACGAACGTGATAGTTGAAGGTTGAAATATGGACTTTACCTTTTGTTTTCTTCTGTTTGTACAACCTTAGGAAGAGTCTAGATCAATGGGCGACTTTTCTTTTGACCAAAATATAACTAGATATCACGAAATTCTTGCATAATCCGAACTGGATTGCTTGGGCAGAAATGCTGTCTACATACACGAATGGATTTGGCGATCCGTGGTTTGCTACTTTATAACGCTACATACGACCAGATTTGATGTAACAACTTTAGCAGTTTATTATTACGTATTGTAGGTTGGCATATGCAAATCGTTTTCTGACCAACAGCGGTAAATCCGACCTATATTTTCTGATAGTGCAAGCAACTTATAATCTTTAGGACGTGACGGTGTCTTATATAAATTCAAAATAATGGGAATGTGTATTCCTGACAATGTACATTGAATAAGTAAATGTAACTCCGAAATTAATTAAGTTGCTGGAGTAGCTCAGATGGTTAGAGCGTGTGGCTGTTATAATCTTTAGCGTCTTTTTTTTTAAATTTTTTTGTTCATTTTGCTTTGCTAATTTCATTTATTCATGCTAATTTCATTTATTCATTCTTTATAAAAAATAATCTATATTCCCAACTTTATTTATTAGTTTGTCCAGCAATTGTCTTCACTAATTTCATTTATTTTGTGCTTACTGCCATTTTAAACTTTATTTATTTACTTTTAAGTAACATATTTCCAACTTTATTTATTTATTAATTTTCAATCAATTGTCTTCACTATTTTTATTTTTTCTAAATTTGTCTTCACTAATTTTATTTATTTTTACTTACTCCCATTTTCTTTACTTTCATAATATATCCCAACAGTATTAGCAATTTTATTCACTAATTTTATCTATTTTGTACTTACTTTCATTTTCAAATTTATCTTACCTCCATTTTTCAAACTTAATTTATTTATTTTTTAGCAATTGTATTTACTGATATATTCTAGGGATATAAACTTTCCCTACAGTTCTTCAAACCTTTCTAGGAAAACTAGTGTATTCCAGTAGTGTTCTATTTTATTAATTTATATGCACTGTCTTTCACCTTTTCTAACTTTTTGTTACGTATTTCAGTTCTTTTTAATTTATTTGAAATATACAGTTAGTTCCCACTTTTGTTTACCAACCTTATCTATTCTATATCTGTAGAATCAAATCTTGTTGCATGGCTAGGGTCCCGCATCCAATGCAAATCTTATTGCACACCGGGCAGGCGCTCCGGCAGCCTTCTATCGTCGGCCAGGAAAACGATGTCCACTGCAAGCAACAGTAGCAGGTGAACTCGGTTTAGTTCCTAAGGCCTTGTTTAGATCCCAAATTTTACCTCCAAAGTTCACTATGAAAAAGAAGATTTCCATCATATCAAAATGTCATAGCATGCATGGAGTACCAAATGTAGATGAAATCAAAAACTAATTGCACAATTTTGTTGTACTCTACGAGACGAACATTTTGAGCCTAATTAATCAATTTTTGGATAATTTTTCACACATACAAACGAAATGCTACAGTGACGCACGCACCCCAAAAGACCAAAGTTTACTCCCAAATTTGGGAACTAAACAAGGGCTAAATATGGTAGCAAATTTTAGCGTTTGGGAGTGCGTGGGTTATTGTAGCATTTCGTTGGTATGTGTGAAAAATTGTCCAAAAATTGATTAATTAGGTTCAAAATGTTCGTCTTGCAGAGTACAACAAAACTGTGTAATTAATTTTTAATTTCATCTACATTTAGTACTCCATGCATGTGCCGATATTTTGATGTGATGGAAATCTTTTTTTTATAGTGAACTTTAAGGGTAGAATTTGGAATAAGCCCCTCATTACGGTCGTCGACACATTTCGACCTCTGGCAGGATCTTGCTCCCGTCTTCGCGCCCAGCCGCTGCTGCAGCCGTCCCTCTGCGGCTCTGCTGCTCCCTCCTCCGGCAACATCCAGGCCTCGTTTAATTTTCAACTTTATTGATATTTTGCTATTAATGCATCATTATAGTATTTCATTTGTATTTATGAATAATTGTCCAAACATTGATTAATTAGGCTCAAAATGTTCGTCTCGTAAAGTACAACAAAACTGTGCAATTAATTTTTAATTTAATCCACATTTAGTACTTTATGCATGTGTCGATATTTTGATGTGATGATAATTTTTTTTGTATAGTGAAATTTAGAGGTAAAGTTCGGGAAATGAACGAGGCCCCGGCAGCTGCTGCCTCGTACCTACCAGGAACAAACGAATAATCTTGTCATCGGCCAAGAAGCGCATGAATCACGGCCAAGGTAGACAAGAAATTAAATTACAGGCCTGGTTAGTTTCTAAATTTCACCTCCAAATTTCACTACGTAAAAAGAAGATTCTCATCACATTAAAATATCGGCACATACATGAAGTATAAAATATAGATGAAATTAAAACTAATTACACAATTTTGTTGTACTTTGCGAGACGAACATTTTGAGCCTAATTAATTAATACTAGTAAGAACTCACGTGTGGCACGCACGTTTATTGACGACACTTCGGTACTAAAACCGTGTCACTTGAATGTGCCATGGTAAACAGACCAGTCGTGCGAAATGCTTTTAAAAATAATTTATATTCATTCTCTCATGTATAGAAAGCTTTAGGTATTCTCAAATCTAGAAGCACATCATTTTTTTTAGATAGTTGGTCTTTATTTATATGGAGAAAAACTCTCCAATCTATTGTCTATTAGTAATATGGGGTTATTATGTATAGACGTGGTTACAAATGTGGGTATATTTAGGTGGACCCTTTTTTCTCTTTGAAGTTTTGATGTCATTGACACTTTCGCGTAAAATTGTTCCATTTTTTTTCGGGTGCTTCGTGCGACTTGTGTTGGTCTCCTCAGATTAGCTATTTCGAAGAGAAAATTTGGTGCTTGTTTCTTGCTCCTGCTTGGCTGTGGACTTTATTTTTATTGGTGCCATAACCGTGTGCTTTCCTTCTTTTAATATCTAGCAATGGCAATTAAATTTGTTTCGGCTGTAGGAGCCATACGTATCGGTTGATTCCTAAAAAAAAGCTCAGAGGAGGTTTTATGGAAGAAGAATTGTTTTTTCAATTTGGAGGTTGTTTCCTTTCCAAAAAAGGTGGGTACAAAAAACACCGGTGAAAAAAAGGGGGCTAGGGGTGAACTCACATGGGGTTTTTCGCTCTACAAAAAAACTTCCGTAATATTTCATTTTTTTCCTACATCGTGTGCACGCACATGTATAAAATAAATCACGAATACCATAAAAAAAAATATGTGAGATTTAAACTATTATCCACCGGAATATCAAGAATACCTTTTTCGGTGTACACACTGGCTTCATAATCTTCAAAAATGTTCTCGTCGCATCCTTCTAGCTCCAAACATTCCAAGTCCTCATCTGGTAAATGTTATATATAAGTGGTGTTTTATAAAGTATTATACACACAGAGTTTATAACTATCTCAAGACGGCTGAAAGACGAACGCCAATTTTCAAAAAAAAAAAACAAATGCCACCAAAAGATGTGCCATATGTATTACACTCGTATATAAAGATTATGGGATCAGACTGACGTGCAAGGTATAATCAAGAGGTAGATAACATTTATCAAACCATCAGAAATATTTTTTCGTCATTTCCCAAAGAGAATGGAGGATACAATCACTCCTTGAGCACATAATCTAAAGCACTGGATAGCAATATTTTTCGGTTATCCTGAAAAAAGCCACAGGTGGGGGGGAAGAGTGCTTTTGATCAGAACGTCAAATCAGTTTTTTTGCAGCACTGGGACAACTCTTGGTTCATCCTCAGAAACAGCCTCTGATAGACATCATCATCTCAAAAAGCACAACACCAAAGTGAAAGTTTGGATTTTCTCTGAGCTGCGTAGAATTGTTACTGTACTTGTATAATTTAAATAGTATTTAGCTGCGTAGAAACGTTTCTGTACTCGTACAATTTAAACAGTATAAAAGATGTGATTTGTTCTGTTCAGCGTAACTCTCATTCCTTAAGTATTGGGTTAAAAACTAACGATTAATTCACAATTTTTTATTTTTCCAAATCAATTTTTATTTTTTTAAAAAGACAGATCAGAACCTCGGTCGCATTGAGTGAAAAACAAATGTAGCAACTTGTTTGAGGCCGTCACAAAATAGAGTTTAATTTACGCGGCACTGAGAACTACAAAGTTTGTTATTATTGTCAACCTTCAATGCAAAGATTGCCGATTATCTGGTCTCCTTGCTCTGCAAATTGGCTTTCCTATCTTTTTTTTGAAACAGGAGTAGAAAAGATCGGTTCCATCTAAAATATCGTACAAAACGGGATTGGATTGGATCGCATGGCAGAAGGAGATGTAACAGCTTGTTCGAGGCCGTCACAAAACAGAAAAAAATCTGCGCGACACGGAGAACTGCAGGTTCGAGTTCGTTGTCGCCAACCTTCAACACAAGGATCGCCACTTTTCTGGCCCATTTGCTCTGCAAATTGGCTTCTTTGCGCCCAACAATCTTCCCATCCAAAAACAAATCGAAAACAACAGATCAAAGACAAAATCTTCCCCCTCAGATCCTCAGCAAAAAACAATGAAACCAAACAAAATCAATCCTGAGTCTACCAAACTGCAATCCGGAGGGCAAGAGGAAATCAACATCGCGCTAGAGGTGACCAGATGGATTCCAATCGAAGCATAATTGACACATATTATTGCTGATTGTGTTACACATAACGTACCGGACTGGAGAGCTATATCTGAAGAGCTAGCGATAGAGTAGGGATAAGCATGAAATAGATGGGGATGAGAAGGTTCACCGCAGTGGAAGCAGCTCCGGCCGGCATCGGCGTTGTTTTGGGCTTCTTCGTGCTCCCCTTGGCATCACCGTCCTGACAAGTTTTATCAATAAAGTGAAAAGCATTGGTGAAAGCTTAAACAAAAGCTAATGAAAATCAAGCAGATCGTATGATCTTCATGGCAATCCTATGCATTATATTGCCATGCTTGTTGCATGAAGGCGTTGTCTCCTCTCGGATTTTCCGGTCAATGCATGCATCACTTACACGCAAAGTGTGTCAAGTCATGTGGCACATGCTACATGCATATGCTTCACGTACCTTGGCTGATGTCTCTTTGATGACAATTCGCCGTCGCTGATGGCGGCCGCCACCGGAGCATCCCCTCCTTCCTCCTCTTGCATGCACAAAGCCATACTTAAATTCCTACATATTTGCATACACAAGATCAGTGCATGCCATGGATCCTCAGCTTATGTGAAAGTGATCGAGCGAACTGGCTTCTTCTTGTCATCCTCGATCGAATCACTCTCTGACGGCGCCTCCGACGAAGATGCTCCGGTGGCATTCGGCGAAGCCTCGTCCTCCAATGATGGCGCAGGCGCCGACATGGCCGTCTCTGCAGGTGCCGCCGCCTGGTGTCATGTTTCTTCGCGGCCTTGCCGGGATTGGGAGCCTTGGCTGATTCAGACGCTCCTGCTCCGACGGATGTCAGGGTGGCTGTCGGCGCTGTCTTTCCCTGCATCATGCACACACAATGCATGGCATTTATCATGAGGTTAGCAAGCGCATGCATTCGTACTACTCCAGCAAATAAGGTGAGACATTATTCTCACATCCCGTCTTTTATGAGTCTGATGTCGTACACAACTCGATCTGTTCTGTTGGTGTCGGCCGGTCAGCTCAAATTTAAAGCTAAGCAACGTCAAATAAAAGAAAATTTATATGTTAATTGTGTTTGACTCTTGGAGTAGCTAGTTTGATTAATATTACGGACGGAATAAATCCATGTTGCCTTGACTATTGGTGCGTTCCGCTCGGGAAGATCGAGATTTTTTTTCGTGCATGCGGAAAATCACGTGTTGGAATTAGTACTACTTGAGGAACCATCTGACGTGTGGATATATTCTCTCGGTGACGAGACCAGACTGGTCCAGAGGAGGAAAAAAAACTTTTCTAATAAAATTGAGGTGGGTACAAAATACATGGGTGAAAAAAACAGGGGATCAGGGGTGAACTCACATGTATTTTTTCGCTCTGTCAATTTGAACAGTTGACACGTGGGTCCAGGTGGGACCGTCGTGAGGGGTATGGAGGGTTTTCGTTGGTAACAAAAGTTTTTAAAAAAACTCGATCCTTTTAGTATAGACTAGTAGAGTGCACGCGCGACACGCGCGTGTATTAGAAAACATAGTAGACAAGAATTTTACTTCTTTTAATTTGAGGGTGAACTTAAGCCAATTTTTGACAAATTAATCGGTAACTTGGTAAAGAGTAAACTAAGGTCAAATTGATTTAAGCTTATCTGTTTTGTGTAATTTCTTTTTTTAACCAATAATGAAAATTAATGTCGATGTTTGAAGGCCTTCAATTGTCTTGAAAAACTTTGGTGGCCAACTGAAGAACTTCAACCGCCTCAGTGCCTGCGTTCTGGACCCTCGCCGTGAGCTTATCCACCTCCTCATCCGTGAACGTCGCCACATTATGCCACGCCTTGGGCAATAGAGGTAGGACGGTGCTCCCTGCCACGTGGACACCGGCGACCGGCGCATCGACGTTAGCGAGCGGGAGGCCTTTCCTCGCCGCGACGAATGCGTTGGCGTGGACCACATCAAGGGTCGTGACGCCGAACAACTTGCGAGCATCATACACGCCCTTTGGCTTCTTGAAGTCGTGCATCAGCTCGGCCGAGACCTGCACGAGCTGCTTCGCTATCCCGCAACCGATGAGAGGCCGGCGCTCACATCGTCTTCCTTTTCAACCCATGCCGCGAAGATGAAGAGGGCAACCTTGTCGTAGTTGTACCTCATGTCGTAAAGAGTAAACTGAGGTCAAATTGATTTAAGTTTATCTGTTTTGTGTAATATCTTTTTTTAACCAATAATGAAAATTAATGTCGATGTTTGAAGGCTTTCAATTGTCTCGAAGAACCTTGGTGGCCAACCGAAGAACTTCAACCACCTCAGTGCCCCGCGTTCTAGACCCTCACCGTGAGCTCATCCACCTCCTTGTTCGTGCACGTCGCCGCATTGTGCCACGCCTTGGGCGACAGTGGTAGGACGGTGCTCCCCGCCACGTGGAGACCGACGACCGACGCATCGACGTCGGTGAGTGGGAGGCCTTTCCTCGCCGCGACGAACGCGTTGGCGTGGACCACGTCAAGGATCGCGACGCCGAACAGCTTGCGAGCATCATACGCGCCCTTTGGCTTCTTGAAGTCGTGCATCAGCTCGGCCGAGACCTGTACGAGCTGCTTCGCTATCCCGCAGCCGATGAGAGGCCGGCGCTCACGTCGTCTTTCTTTTCAACCCATCCAGTGGCGGAGCTAGGACGCTAGGCCTGGGTGGTCCAACTTAAAATTTCTCACACCGGTGTTATTTGATGCGATGCCGCCGTCTCCCAGTTTCCAAGGGGATGCCAAGAGACAGCCGCAGGGGAAGTCTAGGGGAGGGGAGATTAGTGAACTCGTGAAGAAAATCAATAAGGAAAGCAATCAGACGTATACACACGACAAGCATAAAGAGATATATTTAATTACTTATTAAAGGGCCTATTATAAGGGCCAAATTCGTGAGGGATATTGGCTTTGACCCAAAATTTTAGGGTTGTCCCAGGCCCAACTGGACCACCCTCTCCCTCCGCCACTGAACCCATCCCGCGAAGATGAAGAGGGCAATCTTGTCGTAGTTGTACCTCATGTTCACGTGATCATGTCGGTGAAAGGCAGGACAGAAACAGAAAAATGCTAGATAAGGGATCACGCTATCGTGCACCTTTCTTTTCACGACGTATCTGCGCCATATCCACGTGCGAATTGTCACATATATAGTTCATGTCGTATTTGAAGATATTATTTATTAAAATGTGAATATGCTATTCATATACCTTTCATGTACTGATCGATTAGTAAGCCTGCATATATATAATTTTGGCTACAACAATCAAATCTTACAAACCATGCTTTTTTATATATTTCTTACATTCTAATACGTGTACTGAAATGGACGGAAAATTTAAAAGCAAGCGGATTGCTTAAGTTTGAATTCAAACCTCGGGAAGGTCCTCCAATGACGCCGGTCTTTTCCCAAGCGATGCTAAGGGAGCAGGAGTAGGGGTAGGTGTCAGACAAAGACGCTGCACATCGATGGAAACTGAGATCGATCCGGGATGGATATACGTTGCTTCGCTAAGATCGATCTGTGTAAAGGATAGCAAGATATAGTACACGTGTACCTTGAGACGCGAGAAGAAGAGCAGCCAGCCAACTCATGGCGGTCAAGCTTCCGGCGGCGGCGCACTTCCATGGCGCGCGGTGGCGGGGAATCGCCTCCGCGACCGCTCGATAAACAGGTCTTGGGCTTTGGCTCGCACGTGCTAGGACCTACCCGGCCAGTCGGGTGGTAATTGGACTCTAGCGTTTCATCCATCGCAACTTTCATCTATCTGTGCTATGTTGTATCCGTGCAATCTAATTGGTGGGTATATGAGGTAGGTAAAGATATTTTATGGTGAAAAAAGTAATGTCAAAAAAGGCAAAAACTCTCTAGAAACATCGTTTTTTAAAACTTTTCACGCCGTTTTTACCGTTGTACCTGACAGCAGAAGACGGCGGCGGCGGCGTCCCCGTCCTCGTCCACGATGACTACTACTACCACCGCGTCCTGCTCTGGCTCTCCGAGCAGCGGCAGCGGCACGGCCGCGTCATCGTCGGCGGTGACCGAGTCGGCGCCGCGAGAGAGTGCCGGCGCCAGCGGCGACGAGGACACCAAGCTTGATGAGGCGTCCACCACCGCGGCAAGCCAGCATCATCATCTATGTTGTATCTCGTGGAGCCCTGGATGTGATGTTCTTTTTATTTGGAAACATTATAATGGTTTTGTGTGCAGTTGAGTCCTGGCCGTGATGGCTATTATTGACGTTTCCGTTTGCTGGACGGTTAAAATTATAATGGCAGGTCGGACTGTTCTTTGATTGGTGGGTACACGAGGTGGGTAAAGAAATTTTACGGTGAGAAAAGTAGTACCCAAAACGACAAAAACTCTATAGAAACATCGTTTTTGAAAAACTTTTCACGTCGTTTCCACTGTTGGACCCGACGTGTGGGTCCTCCGTGAGGGGTGGGTAGGATTTTTTTGGGTGACAAGCGTTTTCAATTCTACTGGATCCTTATAGTATAGATAGATTTGGACAATTATTTACAAATACATACGAAATGCTACCGTACCGTATTTATGATAAAGTCTCAACTTTATATCTTTAACTTTGGGAATTAAACAAGACCTACGCAAACATGCGTCATGAGATGCGTTGTATTTACAGTGTACTGAGATGGCGAGGTTTCCGACTAGCACAACGAGCAAAATGGCCGCCGCTGCATCGGAGCTCAAACGGCCATGACCGCTGCCCATCGTTTTGTTGGCTCCCGTGCTGCTCTATTGGCTATTGCTCGATTATATGTATAGCTCCCCTAGCAGTTAACGGGGTGTCAGGTTATTTTCGATTGTTAGGGCTCGATTTTGAGAAATCTAAAAGTCAGATAATTTTCATAATCCATAATATAGAATCCAGAATCCAGCCATTATGAGAGTTATCTGACTTTTACATTCTCTATAATCAAGCATTCAAAATCAGTCATAAGCTAAACAAACACCTCCAATACCAGCATATCTTGCAAATACAAGCAATTAATTAAAGAGATAAATAGATACTCTATATAGATAAGTGCAGCGTATAAGCAGTAAGGATTTGGATGCACTTGCAATCCATGCAAGATTGCACATCCAGATTGCCTAATTAAAGATGGAAATGACACGATAAATTTGTATATAACAAAAAATGCTCCCTGGTCGTTAATACATGTTGTCGACGTGAAATCGTGCCGTGCACCTGCCACATCACACGTACGATGAACAACGGCGAAGGTAGCTGTTGCCTTTCGGTGGCAATGAATGGTTAGTTTTCCAGCAAACTGGCCAAGGGCAATCAAAATTGTTGCCAGGGAGGTCAGTATGGGATATACATCTCCGTATACTTTCATGAAAAAAGACTAAATTTTAGTAGAACTACTCGGAGAACTAATCGTATAATCCTACTAGGACTCCTATATTGTAACCGACTAGGAGACTAGCCATGTAACCTTGTCCCCTGAGATATATAAATGAGGGCAGGGTCCCTAACTCGGTAGAAACAAAGAGTAGACAAAAAAGAACACCCAACGAAAAGAATACAATATACAATACCCCATATAGGACGTAGGGTATTACGCTACACTGGCGGTCCGAACCTGTTTAAATCCTTGTGAGTTGTGTCTTCACGTTAACCATCAAGTTTAAGGTTCGACGATCCCCACAATACTACTCTATGAGATACCCTTAGACAGATTAGCGTCCACTGTGGGGCACATCGCAGGATCATTAGGTGAGCTTGATGAACAAATCATCAACAAAATCAAGGCCTTGTTTAGTTGCAAAGTTTGGACATCCAAACTTGGCACTTTGCAATAAATACGACACTGTAGCATTTCGTTTGTATTTGTGAATAATTGTCCAAATATTGATTAATTAGGCTCAAAATGTTCGTCTCGCAGAGTACAACAAAACTGCGCAATTAGTTTTTGATTTTATCTATATTATTACTCCATGCATGTGCCGGCATTTTGATGTGGGAATCTTCTTTTTACATAGTGGAATTTGGGAACTAAGGCCTGGTTTAGTTCCAAACTTTGGGGGTGTAAAGTTGGAACTTTGCCATAAATACGACACTGTAGCATTTTATTTGTATTTGTGAATAATTGTCTAAACATTGATTAATTAGGCTCAAAATGTTCGTCTTGCAAAGTAAAACAAAACTGTGTAATTAGTTTTTGATTTCATTTATATTTAGTACTTTATGTATGTGCCGACATTTTGATGTGATGAGAATCTTCTTTTTACATAGTGGAATTTGGGAACTAAACAAAACAATCCCTGTTTAGTTCCAAAGTTTGGATACCCAAACCCAAACTTTGGAAACTTTAGAAAACACCGTAAATGCGACACTGTAGCATTTCGTCTGTATCTGTGAATTTCAAACATTGATTAATTAGGCTCAAAATGTTCGTCTCGTAAAGTACAACAAAACTATGCAATTAATTTTTGATTTTATCAACATAGTGAAATTTAGGCTGAAATTTGGTAACTAAACAAACAACACCTAACCCAAGAGGCTGTTCTGCGATGATAGGAATTCAATTCTGTACTTCCGACCGATTTGGTGGGCTGTCCGGCCACTCAAAGATGGAAACACCGTCGAGTTCGAGTCCGAAGCAGAGGCGAGGAGCTTACGTGCGCTTGTGGCAATGATCGGTTAGCTGTTCTCGACGTCAAGGCCGAGGCAGAACAAATTGGCTCCATGTTGTTGTCTCTAGCGGAAAAAAAGCCAAATATGGACATCCGAGAGGAAATCGTTGTTCCGTGTGGAAATATTAATTTATGTGCCAATGCTAAATACACACGGAAGACTTACCTGAAGAATTCATGCATACATTGCAACACCAAAACGTTGCCAACAGCTTCGACTATTCGAACTGACGAACCAATCAAGGACGAGTCCCGCAAGATCAAGAATTATTCAGGTACCAACCCCGACTACTCGGCCTCACCGACAACCGCCTCATCGCGCACGCGACGACTACTTCGACGACGACATGAATCAAGCTAAATCTTATTTAATAATTATTTTCTCCATAATAATTTTATCAGTTTGTTTAAACATATGCTTGACTATGAGCCGACTACTTTTTTGGATACGCTTGATAACAACAGTTCTCAAGGGCTACATTATCACCGGCCATGGAAGCATGCCACGTTAGCCCACGTATTTGGTAATTCGAGTTACGCAGGGCACTAGCCCGCGGACCTAGTGCATCGAATTATGTAGGGCTCTCGGAGTCTATATCTACGGATTCAAGATTATTCACCAACGGGTTACAAACCCTCATATGATCTTTCGCCAATGGTGCTGGGGGCGATCATTAGGGGTACCCAAATCTATGGGATAATTACCATTGTTTAAACACTAACTCATACACATATCAGAAAAAAGGAAAGCAAATTAGGGCCCACGGCCCAGCAACGGACAAAGGCCCAGTCAAGGCACCTCACGGGGCACCTCGACGCGCACCTCAATCTCCGCTTCGCTCGAGGGAACCGACCCCTCGAGCGAATCGGAAAACTCCGTCTTGGTCGAGGCCTAAGGGTCGAGCCTCGAGCAACCCACGTAATGGGGAAAGCTCTGCCTCAATCGAGACCTCTTCCCCGACATAAAATTAATGATGCTCATCGCCGCCGTACATCCAAAGTCAAAAGGCAAATCTCTCGCCACACCGCTCTGACAGCCACGACCCCCCATCGCATCCGCCAACTCCCATCACTATGCTGCCAACCGAGGCTCTGTGCGGACAGGCCGGCGCTGTGCGAACAGAGCACGTCACTCCGAGCTCCCGTGCTACCAACTCCGACGACCCGAAGTCCTCGATCGGCCATCCCGAGCACTATGCGACCATCCCCGGCGCTGTGCGAACACGCCGCCACTATGCGAACAAGGCCGGGTCATTCCAACTCCCTGTGCTGCCGACTCCCACAGTGATTTTCCACGGAAAGGACTGTGCACAGGCATGGGAGACCCTCGAATTGGCGTACGGGCGAGTCATTACGGCACGCAGGTCAGCTCAGATCCTCGAAACCATTCCCTGGCGTCATCACCATTACAAGAATCCATCACAGGGACAGCAACACCGCGCAACAGTGGCCAAGGACAAGGAGCCCCGCCCGGCGCCACGCCAACTGCTATGCAACAATTGTGCTTGCATAGAGACACACGCCTGTAACCCCCTCCTCCTTGGTCTATAAAAGGAGAGGGCGCGCTCATGAAAGAGAGGGATGAATCGAATACAGAACAAGAAACAACACACACGCACTCTGCACTCCACGATATTGGCACTCTGCCTCAATCATCTGGGACTTGGAGGCCTAGCCTCTTCTCCCAACCTGCTTGTATCCCCTACTACTTGCAGTCCGGTGCAGGATAATACATTGCACACACCATCTTTGCTGGACGTACGGTCTTGCGACCGGAACCAGGATAATTTTGTGCCATTGCATTACCTCCTGCATCAACCATCAGGGGTGGGAACACGGCACATTTCTGGTTGGTGTCGGGACCACGATTTCCAAACACCGACAGTGGCACGCCAGGTAGGGGGAGCGTTGTGATCGACCACACCATCCACTATCTCCCTTGATGGCAACCCGTGTCGTACACGACAATCCTTTTCCGATGGGGACTTCGGACCCACTTCCCGCCGGATTCGAAATCTGGTTCGGAATTCTCGAATTCAGGGCGACTGGCAATGGCTACCACATACAGCTCCTTACGAGGAGCGCCAGTGTGGTCACGCCACCACCACTCCCGTCACAAATCCCTGGTGAGATGCGCACCACAACCATGACCAACTCTCGTCAGTTGGCACAGACATGACGACGTATGAGGATCTGCCGGGGCACCATCTGCTCTCAATTCTCAACCTCATAGCAACTTCGCCGGACGATGACTACCCCGGCTCTGACAGCGAGGCACACGATAGCGGCCATAGGGTCCCCGAACGGGATTACTCAGGGCTTCGCGATCGTGCGGCCTTTTTATCATTCCAGGCTGTAGCAGATTATTGCCTAACCTGCTCCGACGACTCTAGCGAGGGGGATTACGATCCCTCCAGGGAGTGCTTCGTCGTCCTCCCAGAAAGGGGTGGCGAAGATGACGGGGTAGGAGAACCAGCGAGAGCCAAGAATAACAAGCACGCGCCTGACAACGCTGCGTATGCGCAAGCGCAACTCGCCCAAGTCCGCGAACTTGAGGCCAAGCTCGAGGAAGAACACCAACAGGTCCAGAAGCTCCGAGCAACGCTTGAGGACAACCGCCCTGTGCGCGGCGCGTGTGCCAGGGAGGCCGGGCGTGTAGCCCGTGCCCGCATTGAGGTTGATGACGATGTGGACGACCCACTCGCGTTAGCCAGGGCTAGACAAAAGCTCATCGCTGCGACGACCCTAATTTGGGCCATGCCAGAGCCCTCAACGCCTGAAGGCCGAAACCTGCACCGAGAGGCATAGCTCCTCATTGAGCAAGCAGCTGTGCAGCAAGCCAAAAGCTCAGCCTCCCGCATACGCAACTCTGCCGGCCCGAAAACCGGTGGAGGAATGCGAGAGCACGTGGCATCGGCGCAAACCCCGTGAAGGGACGATGTGATGCCACCCCCGTCATCAAATAAGGGGAAGGCACCATCAGTGCACGAACGCATCGGGAGGAAGCCTCTCAAGGAGCGAATCCTTGACACACGCGGTGACACCAGCGACGACGATGCCCGCAACATCCTCAACTGAAAGAGGCGGGATGACACATCTCGCGGTTCCCACCCTCGCCGTGGAGGCCGCTACGACACCGACGAAGACAAAAGCCCAACACCGGAACCCCCGGGGACCCGGGTGTTTGGCCGGGAGATTCGCGCGGCCCCGATTCCCGCACGATTCCAGCAACCGACGACCATCACCAAGTACTCGGGGGAAACAGATCCAAAGGTGTGGCTCAACGACTATCGCCTCGCCTGTCTACTGGGCAGCGCGACCGACGACGCCATGATTATCCGCAACTTGCCACTCCATTTGGCGGATTCTGCGCGAACATGGCTCGAGCACCTACCCGCGAACCAAATTCAGGATTGGAATGACCTCGTGAAGACGTTCGTGTGTAATTTCCAGGGCACTTACGTCCGCCCTAGAAATTCGTGGGACCTTCGAGGGTGTCGCCAAACATCCAACGAGTCCCTTCGTGATTTCATCCGCCGCTTCTCCAAGCGCTGCACCGAGCTCCCAAGCGTGGGTGACTCCGAAGTCATCCACGTCTTCCTCGAGGGCACAACCTGCTAGGACTTGGTGCGTGAATTGGGACAAAGCCCTCCTACCAGCGTCAATGAGTTGTTCGATGTCGCCACCAACTTTGCCTCTGGCGAGGAGGCGGTTGGAGCCATCTTTGATGGCAGGAGGGGGAAACGGACGGAGGAAATGCCCGTGGAGGGCATCAAGTCCAAAGGCTCTGCAAAGAAACAAAAGCAAGGCAAGAAGGGGAAGAAGCCCCAAAAAGCCTCGCGTCGATAAGAGCGGACCGAGGACCCCGACGAAATTCTCACAGTTGACCCTACGCCCAAGGCTCCTCGAGGCCCCCCTCGAGGAGGTGGCATCTTCGATGACATGCTCAAGAAACCTTGCCCTTATCACAAGGGTGTCGTAACCCACACCCTTGAGCAATGCAGAATGTAAAGAAATACTTCAATCGCACAGGTTCTGTCACACCCAGATTTTCACAAAAACCCGAATGCGGCCATATGTGTGCCCAGGAAGTCATAGTACACATATAGTGAACAAATATGATAAACATAGAACATATGCTGGAATAAATTCTTCATTTTATAAAGTTTTCACATCAGAGTGCTTCATAAATGATCTAAGCAATAACAGCGGAAGACTAATAAACTCTCAAACTAATGGAGCCGCAATCCAAGGGACTCTGACTGGGAGACCACAACTCAGTAGTACGGTAAATATTCTAGAAACTCAGCAGCAGACTCATGCCCAACCCAATCTGTTTACCCATCCGGGATTTTGTTGAATAAAATGACAAGTGTAAGTAAACAATTACTTCGCGAGTATAGCGCGGGTATGAAGGCTCAAAATGGGCTAGACACGGCTTAACTGCAGTAGCATTTTTAGTTGGTTCATTTTAGCATTAACCAAATTACTACAGGTG
The DNA here is from genome assembly GCA_033239725.1 of Echinochloa phyllopogon. Lineage (NCBI taxonomy): Eukaryota > Viridiplantae > Streptophyta > Magnoliopsida > Poales > Poaceae > Echinochloa > Echinochloa phyllopogon. Next base: position 18,377,009 of record BTCW01000014.1, read on the forward strand.
AATGAGACCCAGTTGTAACCCAATTCATAAAGTATAAGTGACATTAAACATAAATAAACATCATCTTCTAATCAAAAAGGATTCAGGCCGCTCGTGACCCTGAGCAAGGCTATCATGATAGATTTTACACTCTGCAGAGGTTTCGCCCTTTACCCACCAGTCGCGTAAAAGCTCAAACGAACTTTAAACCCAACCACGCGGAGGTGGATCAGACCTCACAAATCACACTACCGAGGTGTGACCGCATAAGGACGCTACGAGGTTTTTCACAAGACACCATAACAAGACAGTAGCCACTGGGGGTACTACAAGGCGGTGAGACCATAGGCACCGAGATTGACGTACGCCTACGGAGTCACACCATAGGGGGGTCGATGGCGTCCAGAGCGCAGGCATCACAACCATCCATGCGCAACGTGTGGAGTTCCCCATCGCAGGGACTCCCAGCACAGGACTAGGTCTAACGTGACCTAGCCGACGGATCACTCGTCCTCGGTGGAATCCGGAAACACCCCGCACCTTGCCTCCCACAATGCCGTCATCCCGTCGGTAACCACTGGCAAGCTAGAGACGTACAAGTTACTTGACCAAGACCAGAGCCATAATAGTTCTGGCGGTGACGACAGGCTCCTGGGTTGCCGCTTTAAGAACCAGACCAAAGCACACAACACATGCTCTAGTTCCCTAAACCAAGTTGCTAAAAAGCATGTTTTATCATAAATGTTAAAGTGAACCATTAAGTCAAGATTAACAATTAAATAATAGTGACAGTAGCTGCGCATAGCAATGATTCTACCCATATGCAAAAACCCAAGGTAAACAAGGACAAGATAATCAAACTAGGTACAACCTTAATGGTACATCAATTTAGACATATGCAAGTATGAAATAATGTAGTACATAGTGGGTAGGTAGCAAGGATTGTCCGTGCTATAACTTGCCTTCCTCGAAGGGCGGCTGCTGCTGCTGCTGCTGTGAGTCCTGCTCCGGAAAGTCCTCCACGTACTCGAACTCCAAAGCGTACGGCTCACCGATTGGACACGAATCACCACACAAGCATCCATACAAGCCACTACATGCAAACAAGTATAATCTATTAGAACAGTACACCAAACAGTAGAAAGAGTACAAATAAAGCTTTTAGAAATAATCTACGCTTCACTACAAACACATGAACGTGAAAATCACGCTAATCGGAGCTAAAACGAGAAAGATATGGTGTTTCTAAAGTCCTGGGACTTGTTGGCGAGATTTAAAAGTCTCTAGGGGCTTATTTGTTAAAAACCAGGGGCGAAAACATAATTTCGTATAAAAACTGAAGGGCTAACGTGCAAATAGGCAGGGGCTTTTCTACGAAAGAGTATAGACTAAACGAATATGGTAGAAAATTACAAGATTCGTTGAGGGTCTTACTGAAAATCTTGAGGCCAAAAACGACGGAAGGCTCGGCGCGACGACGAGACGAAGAATGGGCTGTAGGGGAAGATATGGTGGAAGAAGACTACCTTAGGGAATCCCAAACAAAGGGGCCTCCCTGTAAAGGAGTCGATGATGTGACTTTTCCAGAGGAGAGGTGGTTCGTATATATAGGGAGAAAACCTCTCACTTCTAGGTTCATTAGCAATATGGGACTAAAGGTGGGCTGCCCCATTCCAATGCGAATGTGCTTTGAAATTTGGCCCAATAAAGTGATGGGATGGGTTTGGCCTAAAATTGGGTCAACTTTGGGCCCAGGCTGGTCTACTAAGATTTAGGATGATTTTAATTTTCGGAATAATTATTTTTCTGGTTATAAAATAATTCCTGAGAAGTCCAGAATTGATATTAAAACCATGAAAAATATTCTAAAAATTCTAAAAATCATAGGAAAATTTCCAGAGATAGAGTTGGACATGAGGAACCCAAATAAAATATATGGAGCTCACGAAAAGGATCTTAGCATGTTTCAAAAATTATACCTATGTTGTTTTAATTTAACTTAGAAAACAAAATTTTTGAAAACTTTACACACATAAAACCACTACAAGCAACCAGCATGAATGCAAAGCACTCAATATTATACCTATGTTGTTTTAATTTAACTTAGAAAACAAAATTTTTCTATAGTAAATTCCCTGTTAATAATTTAAAGGTTGGAAAATATTAGAAAATTGAGAAAATCATTGCATTAGTTATGCTGAAAAGTCACATCCCAAAATCCAAAAATTTTGGGGTGTGCCCATAGTAACAGGAAACGGGGTCGGTGGCTCGTTCCTCGACCCGGGAACGTCGTCCCAATTCGTGGGTCGGGGTCACCATGGGTCATCTTCCCAATTTTCGCTGGATCATCGTCCCCACTCCGTAGGGTCATGAACTCTGGATCAAGGTCCTGGAGGTCGCAATGGAGAAGCTCCAATATGAGGCAGGCACAATATTGCAGCATAGATGTAAAGCATAGTAATTGACAGCTCCAACATGATGTAAAGCATAGTAATTGGCAGCCCATCTAACCCTTTTCTTTCATCCTTTTCTTCATTTCCTTTGTTTTCCTTGACTCTTCCATACCTTGTTCCGGGGTCATCGACCCGACACTACTTGGTTCACGTACCATGTTGTGAATTTTTGTCTCAAAGAGGTATACCCCATCCGTACCACAATTTTATAAAGCATCGACCCTCGACCCTCGATCCCGTTCCTCGACCCAATCGACCCGGGAACTTTGTGACTATGGGTGTGACAGCTTCGAAGGATGATGGGGCGAAAAAGGACGCGGGTGACGAGGGAGGCCAAGGCTTCCCGGAGGTGGAGAACGTCTTCTTCATCTTCGGGGGGCCAATGACGAACATGACCCCTCAATAGCGCAAGCGTGAGTGCCGAGAGGTGTTGTCCATACATAAGGCTGGGCCCATAGTAACAGGAAACGGGGTCGGTGGCACGTTCCTCGACCCGGGAACGTCGTCCCAATTCGTGGGTCGGGGTCACCATGGGTCATCGTCCCAATTTTCGCTGGATCATCGTCCCCACTCCGTAGGGTCATGAACTCTGGATCAAGGTCCTGGAGGTCGCAATGGAGAAGCTCCAATATGAGGCAGGCACAATGTTGCAGCATAGATGTAAAGCATAGTAATTGGCAGCTCCAACATGATGTAAAGCATAGTAATTGGCAGCCCATCTAACCCTTTTCTTTCATCCTTTTCTTCATTTCCTTTGTTTTCCTTGACTCTTCCATACCTCGTTCCGGGGTCATCGACCCGACACTACTTGGTTCATGTACCATGTTGTGAATTTTTGTCTCAAAGAGGTATACCCCATCCGTACCACAATTTTATAAAGCATCGACCCTCGACCCTCGATCCCGTTCCTCGACCTAATCGACCCGGGAACTTTGTGACTATGGCCGGGCCATCCTACCTCGACTGGTCTGAGGAGACCATCTCCTTCAGTCGAGAGGATCACCCCAACTACATCCCAAACCCAGGGCAGTACCCGCTCGTCGTTGATCCCATCATCGGCAATACCCAGTTCTCCAAGGTACTCATGGATGGAGGCAGCTGCCTCAACATCATGTAAGACTCAACTTTGGAGCTCATGGGCATCGGGAGGGACAAGCTACGCCCTAGCAAGGCGCCATTCCATGGCGTTGCACAGGGAAAGCGAGTTCAGCCCCTTGGGCAAATCGATCTGCCTGTTTGCTTCGGCACGCCCAACAACTTCCGCAGGGAGATCCTGACCTTTGAAGTGGTGGGATTTCGAGGTGCCTACCATGTCATCTTTGGCCGCCCATGCTACGTGTTGGCGGTCGTTACAGCCCAATTCCGACCACGTATACTCGGGAATAAATGAGGTTATATGCAACATTCCATGCACTTAGGTTTTATTTCTAATAAAGTTCCACGAGTTTTGGTGAGTGTCACTTGTGCAGGTACAACTACGACAAATATGTGCTATTGGGGCCGGAAATGACCAAATCGGCTGAACGACTCCGTTCGGCCGGTTACCCCCCTTAGCCAAGCAGATCACCGGGAGTCGTCCACGTCAACAATGACCAAGCGAACACATCACATGACACGTGGGCGACCGACAACTCATCCCGGAGCACCAACACATCATCCTGGGCCAAATCAACGCGAAGCCAACCACCAGGAGGCAGCCCAGAAGGCCCACAGAGCAGAGGCGGTGCTGGGGAAGCCGGCCACGGGCCAGGCCCAGTTCGGCCGAACTGGGCCCTTCGGCCGAACCGCCCCTAGCTGGAAACCGACACCAGGGAGCCAATCCTGGCCGTGGGAAGCAAGGTCGGCAGATCCTCTGGTTCGGGTGAACTAGGGAGTTCGGCCGAACCGACCTGTTCGGCCGAACCGCCTCCCCTCGCTCGAAATCCCAGGGGGTACCCCCCTGGCTTCCTTGGCCGCTACCCTGCCTCAACCGCCTCGGACTCCTATAAATAGAGGGTCACTTTCACTTGTAAACACACACCAAGCCAATGAGCTCATTTCCACTTTCATTCTAGTAGAGTTAGGATAGTTTAGTTGGGAGTTAGAGTTGAATCGAGCTTTGCCTCGGAGGTTCCGGAGTCATCTTCAGAAGCTCTGGTAATAGCTCTTGTATCTTTTACTTTTCCTTTTGTAAGACATTGAGTATCAATATAGTTATCTTTATCACTTTGCCTTTGTCATTTATATCTTGCTTCTACTTTATCCTAGTTGCAACTATATCTTGTTTAGACTATAGTCAGTTATAGTTCTAGTTCTTGTAGTCTTGTTTAAGTCTTTGTCTTATCTGGTTCTTCGATCTTGCTTGATACTGGAGATGAATTGTCACCAAGAGTATTGACAAGGTTGCTTGCTCTTGCTAGCAGAGTAAGTAGTCGTTGCCTAGTGTAGGAGTGGTTCCTAGACTAGTCGGTGGCCTTAGTTTATTCCCGTCGCAACGGAGGTGGTAGTCGGGAGGTGGTGACAGCCCTTTCGGTCTTCGTAGCCCATCACGTTAGTTCCGGTCCGTAGGATTCCCCAGTTGGGAAATAGTGGCACCCCTTCTCATCCCTTTCTGTGTGTTCACCGGTTCCCTTGTCCCGACGCTAAGACATTAGAGTTATCCCAGATCTCCTAGTGCTGGCTCTGTAGCCGCTGTATCTCTAAGCTAGAGTGACATAGGTAGATAAAGTATCTAGGAGTCCTCTATCTCTTCTCGTTGTCCTCCCAGCTATCTATCTCTTCTCTCCCTTACCTGAGCCTCCCTTGAGCTGTGTGTCTGATATATCCACTCCTATCCAATACCGTTATCCCCTCGTTAGTCTCAGCTTGTAGGATCCCCCAGTGTGGAGCTGGTGGCACCCCTTCTCATCCCTTTCTGCGTGTCACTGGTGTCCATTGTTCTGATGCTAAGACATTAGAGTTAACCCAGACCTTCCAGTGCTGGCTCTTTAGCCGCTGTATCTCTAAGCCATAGTGACATAGACAGATAAAGTTCATAGGAATCCTCTATCTCTTCTCGTTGTCCTCCCAGCTATCTATACCTTCTCTCTCTTATCCGAGCCTCCCTTGAGCTGTGTGTCACGGTATATCCACTCCTATCCAATACTGTTATCCCCTGTCTTGTTTAGTTGTGTACCTTTCTATAATAGTCTTGAATACCTGTTTACTAGTACTCTTGCCAAAGCCTCCCTGCGGAAATATAAATTACGATACCTCGGGATACTCCCAGGTGAAGTGCTACAGCGGTGATTCTGTGCGCTTGCAGAATATTTCTATATTTTACTAAGCCATAAGGAAAACCACTGAAACACTCCTTACCCCAGTACCAGGATTCTCAATTCTGATATTGGATCGTAAGAAGTGCCAACAAACATTTCTGGCGCCGTTGCCGGGGAAGTCTTTGGCTAGATCACTTTTGAACTTTTATCTTGAGCTATCTTAGTTGAGTACCGCTACTCAAGAGGGTTTATCCTTGCTCTGTTCGTTGGTCTTTGTGGAACAGAGCAGTGCATGACTGGTTTCCAACTACCGTCAAACTTCCAAAAAAATCCGGAGTCATTTGTGAGGAAAGTACGACCCCGTGTTGTACCTCCTCAGAAGCAACTCCTTCCGACGAACCCAGTCCTTCCTGTCGTTGACCAGGCTACATCGAGGATGACAACCAAGACGATCCGTGAGTTCTCCGTTCCATCAAGCGAGAACATACGTGTCGGACCAGCTCCGCCAGTCGGAGATGGTAGCTTCGAGCTGAAGCCAGCCCTCATCAACATGGTACAGGCTAGCCCATTCTGTGGCAAGCCACACGAAGATGCCAATGCTCATCTCCAGCATTTCCTGGAGATTTGCAACACCTTCACCATCCGCGGAGTAAGTATCGATGCCATTCGCCTTCGTTTATTCCCATTCTCATTATTAGGCAAGGCGAAACAATGGTTTTATGCTAACCGCGAAGCAATAGATACCTGGGATAAATGCACTAGCGCTTTCTTGCTAAAATTCTTTCCGGTTGGGAAAACCAACGCCCTCCGGAACAAAATAGCTAGTTTCCAGCAGCTAAAAGATGAAACAGTCCCAGAGGCATGGGATCGCCTCCAGGACTATATTTCTGCTTGTCCTCACCATGGTATGCAGAGTTGGTTCATAATCCAAACTTTCTATCACGGGCTGAGAAATTCTGCCCGTGAGTACCTGGATGCTGCTGCTGGAGGCTCGTTCTTCTCTCTTGAGGAGAGTCGTGAGAAGGCCCTCATAGAGAAGATGGTCGAGAACCAAGGTTGGTCCGATGACCGGACTCAACCAAAGACCCGAGGAGTTCACCAAGTTGAAGCTCTGGACATGCTCGCTGCCAAGATGGACCTCCTGATGAAGAAACTGGAGGCCCCTGCTCAAGAAACGGTGCAAGTCATGGACGCTCGCATGACCTGTGAAGTCTGTGGCAACACTGGCCATTCGGGGAATGACTGCCCCGAAACGCGAGAAGATGCCCACTACGTCAACAAATCCAACAACAACGGGTACTGACCGAACAACTACGGCAACCAAGGCTGGAATCCGCGCCCAAACCTCCCTTTTGAGAGGCCTCAACAAGGTAACAATTTCAATTCCAGCAATTTCAATAATCAGCCGTCTCTTAGAGATCTTGTGTTTGGCCAGATGAAAATAACTGAAAACATCAATAAAAGGCTTGCTGCTAATGATAAAACTCTGGAAAGCATAGACTCTAGGATGGAATCATTTTCTTCTGCTATGAAAAATCAACTGAGCTTTAATAAAATGATAGAAACTCAAGTCGCTCAGTTAGCTGCTGCGGTTCCTATCACTGAATCGGGGAAGATTCCGGGGCAACCCGAGCCTTCCATCGAGACAGTGAATTCCATCACTACTAGGCATGGTAAGATGTCTCGTAGTGTCTTCCGAACTAACCACACAGGGAAGGTCGCACGCATCCAAGTGCTGACACCAAGATGGACCTACCTGCCGAGAGCTGCAAAAAGGGCGATCATCAAGACCTCTCCGGACAGGAAGGAAGATCCCGGAGTGCCCATCATTCAGTGCATGATCTGGAATCGTCGCATTGATGATGCACTCTGTGATCTGGGGGCAAGCGTCAACATCATGTCTAAGGTATTATTTAAGAAATTACGCTACCCTACTTTGTCACCTACTACTGCCCAGGTACAGCTTGCGGACTCAACATCCGCTACCCCGAGGGGGTGATCTAGAATGTACCGGTCCGGATTTGGGGACGATATGTCCCTGTGGACTTTGTTGTCCTCGACACAGGGAACGAGCATTCGTTTCCCCTTGTGTTGGGCCGACCATTCTTGAACACCACCCGGGCTAGGATCGATATGGATGCGAGAGAAATCTCGTTCCGTGTCGACGGAAGGTTGACTTACTTCAAGTTTCAACCCCGGGAAGAAAAGAAGACAGAGCCACTCACACCGGAGCAGAGGAGCGCCGAGTGTTTCCTTAAGGCTCTCATTAATGGAGAGCTGGAAATACTCGGTGGTGAGCAGCTCAATTGGAACGAGCCGAGAAAACCGACAAATGTAGAAGAAATGGATTTCCTCGTAAAGAAATACGAGGAAGAACAAGCCCTCTGGAATTCTCCAGAGACGCCGATCCCACCGCCACCGACACCGAAGAAGAAGAACAAGAAAATGTGGCAGAAGAAGGTTGCATCGTCCGAGTCTTCCACTCCGGGACCGGACGATGACAAGAGCAACTGAAGACAGGAGAAGTCCCGCTCGCGGACTTAAAAGCTGAGCTCTCGCCGCGAGGAAAACCGGTATGTATCCCATATTTCCCTTCCAATTTTTAATTTTTCAATTTCCCTTCCAATTTTTAATTTTTCAATTGCATTTGCATGTTTCCCTTTTCAAAATAAATGAACCACTTGAGAAATTAATTTGAGAGAGAGTAGAAAATTTTGCAAGCTTGGTTAGAAATAATTGGACGCCTGCTGAAATTTTACCTAGGGTGGATGTAATTGGTAACTTTTATCATTTTCATCCCTTCTAGAACATCTCCAATTATTTACAATCACCACCAACCAGCAACAAACATGTCTACCCCACTAAAAATGGCTGCACACTCACCAATTATCACAAACATGACAGCATGGGGGTGACTCCACTAATTTCCACTTTGGTCATGTCACATTTCCATCTCACCTACCACTAAAATCCACTAAAAATGTCCTTGGGAATTGGTGGCCACACAAACTTGGAGTGGAAACAAAGGCATGTGAGTACTGCACTCACATGGGAGTGCCCTGGCCACCAGGCCTGGTTCGGGCGAACCAGAGCCTTCGGGCGAACTGGCCAAGGCCCTCCCCTCGGCCTATAAATGCTGCCCTTGCTGCTTGCTTCTCCTTGCACCATTCACTCACTCTCCCATTCTGAAAATTTATATTAGGAGCTCTCTCTCTTTCTCAAGTCCTTTGCTCTAGTGCTTGCTCAAGTTCTTCCCAAGATCTTGTTCAAGTTTTGGTTCACTTGCATCACTAGAAAATCCCAAAAATATTTTGCTCTTGTTGTGATCTTTGTGCTGAAATTTTGGACGATTTTGTGGTGGTCACCGACACCCACAAGAACGACTAACCTTTTGTGGTGGTTTTCATCCCCGCAAGAATGACTAACTATCTCGGACGACTGACTTGATTTTCTTGTGCTAACCATATATATTCAGTCCTTCGGGTAGTTGTTGTTGCACTAACTTTTTGCAGGAATCATGTCAAAGTTCTTCACTTCGCTCCGTCGTTCCGCCCGGCTAGGCTGACAATCGGACGATGCTGGGAGTTCCCCAGCTCCGTCCCGAGGCTCGAGCCGGATGGACACGGACGAGCACGGAGCAGCCGGCTCGGGATGGGGCCATGCCACGCCCCCAGCCAGGCAGCTCCTGAGCGAGAGTGACATCAACCTTAGAACAGAAAGGGAGCGGAACACCTTCAACGAGCTCCGGCTGAAGGAGTTCGAGCACACCCGTGTGTTTGAGAAAGATTTGCTCAAGGAAACGGGGATGGACGTAGAGTTTACAGAAATCTTCCAGGCCATTGGCTGGGAGAATTTCTAGCACATCAACGAAGAAGGTTCGTACCTGCTCACCCTTGAATTCCTCTCGACTTTGGTTTCTGAAACTGGGGGGATTCGCTTTCGGTTCTTCAATCAAGAGTTCTTCTGCTCTTGGAGGGATTTTAGTTCGGGTCTCAGATTTTCAAGCCGTTGTTCATTAGACCCGAACAAAGCGCTTAAAAGATTTGACCGGGTGGCATTTTGGAAAAAGATTTCGGGGGATACCAACTGTCATGCGCCACGCATGAACAGCATACATAACCCCACTTTGTGTTTCATGCATCGTTGGGTGTCTATGACGGTATTCCCCTGGGCAGATTTGCGGCCTGTCAACACCATCGAGTTGCGGGTTCTTTTTGCCATGGTCAAGCAGATTCCCTATTCACCTGTGAAAGACATGGTTGGTCACTGGCTGTCTCATATTTCTCGTGCGGGTAGCATGGCGATGACTTCTCTAGTCACTCACCTTGCTAACCACCTGGGCGTCCTCCAGGGCGCCCGGCTCACATACATCGAGACAACGCGTTCCGTCGTGGATGCCGAGCACTTCGTGCAAGCCCACATGATACGGCGGACGCCTGACGCAACGCTGGCAATGATTTACCGTGGCTATACAACTGAAGTGCCTTTGCCTTGTGCAGCACTAAGGTTGTATACCACGCCGAAACTAACTCTCCAGTTGAGGACCGAGTCGGACGACTCTCCACCTTGGAGAGAGCCCGCTCGGCACAGCGTTGCAGGTGACAGACTCGTCACGAGGGGACGAGCCAGGCGTGATGCTGGGCTCGCCACCTCACAGGAGCCGGAAGATGTACCACAAATGCCGCACCGACACACTTCCGCTTTTGAGGCCACCTACGACATGTACACCGGCGCTGGGACGTCCGGAGCAGGAGGCTCCGGGCAGCATCAGGAGCCGAGCTACTTCACCTCAGGACGCTGGGACTATGGCCAGGACACGGACTCTGAGTGGTCCAAGATCCGGTATGGAGGAGGGTACGACAGTGCTTCCCAGCCATATTACCCCGGATACTCACAGTCCGCACGCTTCGACTATGGCCGGGAGATGTCCTACATCTCCGACCGAGTCGAGCTCATCGACGACCGTACCCGAGAGATTCAAGACACGCTAGCCCGCCATTCTCAGTACCATCAAGAGAATAGCGGGATGGTGGCGTCTATCCAGCACGACGTCCACGAACAAGCGGAACAGTTGAGCCAGTACCTTTCAAGGCTCAACCCCTATCAGTGAAGAGTCCAAGCTTGGGGGAGGACCCCCACCAGGTATGTCCCGATTTATCCAGCACTTTGATCTTTTAATTTCCCTTTCATTTCCCTTCATGTTAGTTTGCATTTAAAAAAAATGAAAATACCAAAAATATTTCCCTTGAATAAAATAACTCCCAACTATGCATGGAATGAATCATATGCCTCTCACCTTGGAAATGATGAATAGTTGCTTTGTCATTAATTTTGCAAGTACCTTGCTTCAACTAGTTGCTAGATTGTGCTTGAGTTATTCGGCATGAGTAAAAATGATCCTGAAAACCTTGTGGGAGCACATGCTTTATTCCAAGTCTAAGTTGTTGTGGGGATTGATATAGTGAGAATTTGGTTAAATTCTATTATGCTTTTAGTACGGGGAAAATCTCGGAAATTTATGCTTTCAAAATGAAACAAGTTCCTCATTGGTCAAAATACCTACCAGAGCCATATGATAAGCTTAGTTGAAAATTTCTACTCATATGCTGCTTGTTATCTTAGTGAGCTTTGTCAAATTGTTGTGACCTTTGAGTGAAGCTTTCATACTCTTAAAGATCGAGACCCACGTACACACACCACCTCTCACTTGCAATTCCTACACTAGGAGTTAGCAAACATTTTCCATCATCCATCCACAAAAATAAATGCTCCATGTTCTATGATTTCCCTCTACAAATATTCTTGATAGAGACATGGGCTATGCAAAAAGAAAAGCATGCCAAAGAAGCATGGCAAAAATAAGAGAAAAAGAAAAGCATACCAAAGAGCATGGCAAAGAGAAGGAGAAAAAGGAAAGCATGCCAAGTGGCATGGCAAAAATATAAGAATAAAAGATAGCCCATGTTCTCGAAAATAAATCAAGCAGAGGGAAATTCATCCAAGGAGTTCCACCATATTCCATTCCACCATTCCACCACTCCACCATATGCCACTCCACTCATATCAACACCCTTGCACGTCTCGATCTTAAGATGTGATTTGTCTCCTCTAAGATCCGGTCTTTGACTTAGCAAAATATAAGATGCATGCATGCCTTCATCCTTTGTCCCTGAGCCACACAAAAAGCCATATTAGATGTTAGGATGAAAATGAAGGCACAAGCCTTTGGTGAGGATTCAAATACACTTGAGTGATTGAGTGTGCCAATGAGGAACAATTTGTAGTTTTCAAAACTTGTGAAAAAAAATTCCGAGATGGGATCCTGAACAGAGTAGAGTGGAATAAAACTGAATTTAAACTGTTCATCCTTTCAACCGCCCAAGATAAGGAGATTGCTATAAGCCCCATAGGTAAAAAGGTGATTTGAAACTTTGCCTATGATTCAAGTATTTTTGAAGACTAGTTGTTTATAAAGTTACCTGCAAAAGAAATGACATTGTAGCAACTCCTGATCCACCGAGCCTAAGTTTATATCTTTGCTCGAGGAATAGCAAAGAGCTAAGCTTGGGGGAGCTTGTTGGCGGTCGTTACAGCCCAATTCCGACCACCAATACTCGGGAATAAATGATGTTATATGCAACATTCCATGCACTTAGGTTTTATTTCTAATAAAGTTCCACGAGTTTTGGTGAGTGTCACTTGTGCAGGTACAACTACGACAAATATGTGCTATTGGGGCCGGAAATGACCAAATCGGCCGAACGACTCCGTTCGGCCGGTTACCCCCCTTAGCCAAGCAGACCACCGGGAGTCGTCCACGTCAACAATGACCAAGCGAACACATCACATGACACGTGGGCGACCGACAACTCATCCCGGAGCACCAACACGTCATCCTGGGCCAAATCAACGCGAAGCCAACCACCAAGAGGCAGCCCAGAAGGTCCACAGAGCAGAGGCGGTGCTGGGGAAGCCGGCCACGGGCCAGGCCCAGTTCGGCCGAACTGGGCCCTTCGGCCGAACCGCCCCCAGCTGGAAACCGACACCAGGGAGCCAATCCTGGCCGTGGGAAGCATGGTCGGCAGATCCTCTGGTTCGGGCGAACTAGGGAGTTCGGCCGAACCGACCTGTTCGGCCGAACCGCCTCCCCTCGCCCGAAATCCCAGGGGGTACCCCCCAGGCTTCCTTGGCCGCTACCCTGCCTCAACCGTCTCGGACTCCTATAAATAGAGGGTCACTTTCACTTGTAAACACACACCAAGCCAAGGAGCTCATTTCCACTTTCATTCTAGTAGAGTTAGGATAGTTTAGTTGGGAGTTAGAGTTGAGTCGAGCTTTGCCTCAGAGGTTCCGGAGTCGTCTTCAGAAGCTCTGGTAATAGCTCTTGTATCTTTTACTTTTCCTTTTGTAAGACATTGAGTATCAATATAATTATCTTTATCACTTTGCCTTTGTCATTTATATCTTGCTTCTACTTTATCCTAGTTGCAACTATATCTTGTTTAGACTATAGTCAGTTATAGTTCTAGTGCTTGTAGTCTTGTTTAAGTCTTTGTCTTGGCTGGTTCTTCGATCTTGCTTGATACTGGAGGTGAATTGTCACCAAGAGTATTGACAAGGTTGCTTGCTCTTGCTAGCAGAGTAAGTAGTCGTTGCCTAGTGTAGGAGTGGTTCCTAGACTAGTCGGTGGCCTTAGTTTATTCCCGTCGCAACGGAGGTGGTAGCCGGGAGGTGGTGACAGCCCTTTCGGTCTTTGTAGCCCATCACGTTAGTTCCGGTCCGTAGGATTCCCTAGTTGGGAAATAGTGGCACCCCTTCTCATTCCTTTCTGTGTGTTCACCGGTTCCCTTGTCCCGACGCTAAGACATTAGAGTTATCCCAGATCTCCTAGTGCTGGCTCTGTAGCCGCTGTATCTCTAAGCTAGAGTGACATAGGTAGATAAAGTATCTAGGAGTCCTCTATCTCTTCTCGTTGTCCTCCCAGCTATCTATCTCTTCTCTCCCTTACCTGAGCCTCCCTTGAGCTGTGTGTCCGGTATATCCACTCCTATCCAATACCGTTATCCCCTGTCTTGTCTAGTCGTGTACCCTTCTCTGATAGTCTCGAATATCTGTTCACTAGTAATCTTGCCAAAGCTTCCCTGCGGAAATATAAATTACGATACCTCGGGATACTCCCAGGTGAAGTGCTACAGCGGTGATTCTGTGCGCTTGCAGAATATTGCTATATTTTACTAAGCCATAAGGAAAACCACTGAAACACTCCTTACCCCAGTACCAGGATTCTCAATTCTGATATTGGATCGTAAGAAGTGCCAACACTACGCCAAGTTCATGGCCATCCTGAACTACACATACCTCAAGCTGAAGATGCCGGGGCTGAAGGGCGTCATCACGGTGGCCCCATCGTTCGAGCATGCCTACATATGCGACGTGGAATGCGTTGAGAGCGCCGAGGCGCTTGCCGAGGACGAGGCTCTCATCGCGGACCTGGAGAAGATGGCGAACGAAACCATCCCATCCACATCGAAACTTGCAGGCAGTTTCGAACCCGTAGAGCACACCAAGGCTGTGCCCCTCGACCCCAGCATCTCCAACGACAAGACGGTGTGGGTCAGTTCGACCCTCCACAACAAATAGGAGGTGGTGCTCGTCGACTTTCTCCGCGCCAACGCCGACATCTTCGTGTGGAGCCCCTCGGATATGCCGGGCATACCGAGGGAGGTCGCCGAGCACTCCCTTGACATCCTGCCCCACTCCAAGCTAGTGGTTCAGCGCCTGCGACGCTTCGACGAGAAAAAGCGCCAGACCATTGGCGAAGAGCTGCGCAAGCTCCTCGAGGCTGGATCCATCAATGAGATATTTCACCCTAACTGGCTCACTAATCTTGTTTTAGTTAAGAAAAAGAATGGGAAATGGAGGATGTGTATAGATTATACTGGTTTAAATAAAGCATGTCCAAAAGTTCATTTTCCTTTACCATGTATCGATCAAATTATGGATTCAACTGCGGGATGTGAGCTATTATGTTTCCTTGATGCTTATTCTTGTTTCCACCAAATTAAGATGAAAATTTCTGACCAGCTCGCAATCTCTTTTATCACGCCTTTTGGCATTTTTTGCTATGTCACGATGCCATTTGGTCTTCGAAACGCCGGAGCCACATACCAACGGTGTATGCTTCGTGTTTTCGGGGATCATATCGGGCGGACCGTAGAGGCATACGTTGACGATATCATTGTGAAATCCAGGAAGGTGGACGACCTGGTAAACGATTTGCGCGTTGCGTTTGATTGTCTCCGGGCTAACGGGGTAAAACTAAATCCGGAGAAATTCGTCTTTGGGGTGCCTCGAGGCATGCTCTTGGGTTTCATAGTCTCTCAGCGAGGCATTGAGCCTAGCCCTGAAAAAGTCTTGGCCCTCGAGCAGATGGGACCGATCCGAGACCTAAAGGGGGTACAAAGGGTATTGGGATGCCTAGCAGCCCTGAGCCGGTTCATCTCACTTCTCGGCGAGAAAGGCTTGCCCCTGTATCGACTCCTAAAAAAGAACGAGCATTTTTCTTGGACCCCCGAGGCCCAGAAAGCCCTCGACGGGCTAAAGGCATCTCTCGCGCGAGCACCAATTTTAACGCCACCTAAGGAGGGCGAGCGCCTCTACCTCTACGTAGCCGCAATGACTCAAGTAGTCAGCAATGTCATTGTCGTAGAAAGAACGGAGGAGGGACACGCTCTTCCCGTCCAAAGGCCGGTGTATTACATTAGTGAAGTATTGACCGAAACCAAGACGTGATATCCACAAATCCAGAAGATGCTCTACGCAGTAGTGCTAGCATGACACAAGGTGCGTCACTACTTGGAGGCTCATCCTGTCACCGTGGTCTCATCTTTCCCCCTGGGGGAGATACTCCGCAACCAGGATGTCTCGGGTAGGATAGCCAAATGGTCCATGGAATTGATGGGCGAAGCCCTCACTTATGCCCCTCGAAAGGCAATAAAATCGCAGATCCTGGCCGATTTCGTAGCAGAGTGGATGGACACACAACTGCCCCCACCCCAAATCCAAGCAGAATGTTGGATCATATACTTCGATGGGTCGGTGATGAAAACTGGCGCAGGCGCGTGCCTGCTCTTCGTCTCACCTCTCGGAGAACACATAAGACACGTGGTACGCTTGCACTTTCCGGCGTCCAACAATATGGCCGAATACGAGGCTCTGCTCGCCGGGCTTCATATAGCTATAGAGTTGGGTTTCAAACGCCTTGACATCCGGGGAGATTCACAATTGGTCATCGATCAGGTTATGAAGGAGGCAAGCTGCCACGACGACAAAATGCAAGCGCACTGCAATGCGGTACGCTGGCTCGAGGACAAATTTCACGGCCTCGAGCTCAACCACATCGCGCGAAAATACAACGAGGAGGCCGATGAGTTGGCCAAAATCACGTCAGGTCGGATCACCGTTCCACCAAACGTATTCGCCCGCGACTTAGCAGAGCCGAGCATCAACCTCAAGCCAACTCCCAAAGCTCCTGACGCTCCCGCGAAGGCCGAACCCTCGGGGGCTGCGAGCGTCGATCCCATGGACGAGGATCCCTCGAGAGAGGAACCCGAAGCCTCGAGTCAGGAGATATCCTCGGCGGACAAGGGTGAAATTATGGAAATCGACGAGGCCCCATCATCTCGTGATTGGCGCGATCAGTATATCGCCTGGATCGACCGAGGGGAGCTACCCTATGTAACACCCTAAATTAGGCCTATTTAAAATTTTAGTAATTAATGTGCTTTTTATTAAACTTCCCATGCTCAACATAGGGTAAATAAATAATTTTTGGCAAAATAAAATCAAATATAAGGTTAGAAACATTTTTGTTGCATCCATGCTGCTGCATTGTGTTTTGGTTGCTTGTGAATTAGATTGGAATTTAAATCCTCTTTAAATTCAAATTTGATTCGCATGGTTTGGAGCTTTAGAAAAGTTGTTTTGGCCATAGTTCGATTTTCCTCCCTGAACTCTTTTTCCCGGGCGGGTTTCCCCCTTCTTCTTTTTCCTCAGCTCGGCCCCGCTACCCGCGCTTTCACTTGCGGCCCAGCCCACGGCCTGCTTCGCTTCCCCGCCGGCCTGTCCCCTCTCCCGCTCCCGCGCCAGCCCGCTTCACCCGCTCCGCGGCCCAACTTGGCCCAGCAGGCCCGCCGCAGCACACCCGCCTTCCCCCCCAACGCGGCCCACCAGGCCGGCCCGCCTCACGCCGCCTCCAGCCGCTGACACGCGGGACCCGCGTGTCAGGGCCCTCCCCTACCTCCCGACCGAGCCAGACTCTGGCTCGAGTCCGGTACGGCCACGGGCACGCACGCCGAGGTCCACCTAGGATCCCTGTGGCCGCCCCATAAAACCAGAGGCCCCGCCGCCTACTAACCCCCATCAATCAGCGCCGCAAACCCAAGCCGCCGCCTCCCGAGCTTGCAGCGCCGCCGCTGTTTCCAAGCCGCCCGCCGCCGTCGATCTCGCCGCCCGTCGTCGTTCCGTCCCGGCGTGCTGCTCCAGCACCGTCGCGTGGAGGTAAGGGACCTCCCGAGGCCCTCCCAGTCCTTCCCCGTGCCCTGTAGTGCCGCCACCGCGTCGCGCCGCCTTCGCCCGAGCGCCGCCGCCGCCATAGCTCGTCGCAAGCTCGCTTCGCCGCTCTCCGCTCGTCCACAACCCCGCAGCTGCACTCGCCGTCATCCCGCACATCTGTAGCACCAGGCCGCGTCCCGAACCGAGCATCCCAGCTCGTTTTCGAGCTCACGCCGGCGAAGCTCCGCCGCGGTTCGCGGACGCCGCCGCCGCCACTGACCGCCGCCGGCGACCCCCTCCCCAAGACCTATTCCGAGCCGTTCGATCCGAATCCTGTGGCCCTGATTCAACCGAGCCCGAGTCAATACCGGTCAACCCGAGTCAGCCGCGTCGTTTTGCAAAAGAACCCCTGGCCTTTTTGGAAATCAACCCGCGGTCCAGATCTATTCAAAAATAATTAGATTTAGGTCCTAAATTTTATGGAAAACCCCCTGTCTTATTTAAAATTAGCACCCGAGGTCCTGTTTAAGTTATTTTACGCTTTAGCCCTGCTGTTTTTATATAAAATTATGTTTTAGCCCCTGAGTTTTTACAAATAAGCCCCTGGAACTTTTAATACTTTGCCAGCAAGCCCCCGAACCTTAGAAAAGCCATATCCTTCTCATTTTAGCTCCGATTTGAGTGATTTTTGCGCTCACGTGTTCGTAGCGAAGCGTAGATTAGTTTTTCAGCCTTCTTTTCTTCTGTTGCTACTGTTTGGTGTACTGTTCTAATAGAATAATATTGTTTGCATGTATTGGCTTGTGTGGATGCTTGTGTGTTGCTTCGTGAGTCCAGTCGGTGAGCCGTACGCGCTTGAGTTCGAGGGTTACGAGGAGCAGGAGCAGCAGCAGCAGTAGCAGTTTGATGAAGGCAAGTATAGCACGGACAATCCTTGCTACCTAAACACACCTTTACATTATTTACTCCATACGCATGTGTCTAAATTGTTACCCTTTTAAGGTTGTACCTAGCTTTGTTTATCCTATACCTTGATTACCTTGGGTTATTGCATTTGGGTAGAACTTTGCTAGGCGCAGCTACTGTCACCTTTGCTTAACTGTTAATCTTGACTTAATGGTTCACTTCAATGTTAATGGTAAAACTTGCTTTTTAGCAACGTGGATCAGGGAGCTAGGGCGTACGGTTTGTGCTTGGCCCTAGTGTCTCTCCGTAAGGACTGGTTCTTAAAGCGGCAACCCAGGAACCTGTCGCCACTGATGGAACTATAATGGCTCTGGTCTTGGACAAGTAACATGTACGGCTCTAGCTTGACAGTAGTTACCGATGGGCCGACGGCGTTATGGGAAGCATGGGTGAGAGTATGGTTTGATCCACCGAGGACGGAGTACCGGTCGGCTATGTCCCCGTGAGGCACAGTCCCATGTGGGGAGCCACCGTATGGCGGGGGGCTCCACACGTTGCGCTATTTATTTTGTTGTTGATATTCTTTACCGCGCTTGGACGCCATTGACCCCCTCGTGTCGCTACATGAGCGTCAGTCAATCTCGGTGCCTTGGGTCATGCTGCCTAGGTTGTACCATAACGGCTACTGTTTCGTTAGGGTGTCTTGTGAAAAGCCTCGTAGTGTCCCTATGGAGTCACACCTCGGAAGTGTTGATGTGCATGGTTGGGTGCAAAGTTCCTTTGAACATTTACGCGACTGGTGGGTAAAGGGCGAAACCTCTGCAGAGTGTATAATCTATCATGATAGCCTTGCTCAGGGTCACGAGCGGCCTGGATCCTTTTTGATTAGAAGTTGATGTTTGTTATCGTTTAATGCTCACTTCTACTATACTAAATGGGTTACAACTGGGATTCATGTAAATGTAGTGATTATGAATATGTTAAAAAGAAACAACTAAAATTGCTAATGCAGTACAGCCGTGTCAAGCCTTTCTTTTAAGCCTTCATTATCCGTGTTGTACTTGCTAAGTAAGACATTTACTTACACATGCTATTCAACAAAATCCCGGATGGGTAACAGATGGATTAGATGGTACTGCTGCTGTTGAATTTCCTGAGGATCTGTCATTCTACTAGCTGTGCTCAACCAGTCAGTGTCTCCGTGGGTTATCGTTATCGGCTTCCTTTTCGTTTAGAGAGAGTTAATAATGAGACTTCCGCTGTTTTATTCATTTATTTGAGTCAAACTCTGATGTAAAACCATTTATTTTATTCGAGCATTGTATTCTGTTATCATATTTGTTCGCTATATGTGTAATGACTTCCTGGGAGCACATATGGCCGCATTTCGGGTTTCTGTGTAAATCCGGGTGTGACAGATTGGTATCAGAGCCGTGCTGACTGTAGGATCGCAGCCTAGTTAGAACGGTTGATAAATCATTAGGAGACCACCATGATTTTTGTTTCAGATCATTTAGTTACGTTCTTCAAAACCAGTGCTGTCGAGTCTTGTGTGAATCATGTCTCTGGGTGCTTGATTTTGTTGTTATTATGCTTATGTTTGATTTGGATTTTTGTAATGATTGTGATGGTCATAGACGCAAGTCTATCTCCATCTAGATGTAGGACTAAGGTTTAAGGAATATTAATGAATAAATAGTAGGGTTATCTATCCCCTTTGCACTTCCTCTGTCTTACTCTCTATATCTCTGAATCATATCCTTTCAAGTACTGCTATCTTCTTATGCACCATCTGCAAGCATGGGTTATCTATTACCGATTGACGGGAATACTGATGGGAGATATCTTGCTATGATAGATGGTTAACACCAGAGGCAACCCCGGTGGCAGTGGAAGCAACCAGAATCAGAACCCACCACCTCAACCACCGCCACTCACCATGGAGCAGATGATGCAGATGCAACTCCAGCTGACACAGCAGATGGCGCAAACCATAGCACTGATGCAGCAGAATCAGCAGAACCCGCCTCAATAGCACCACGTGCAGCCCAGAGATAAAAGGGGCGAGTTTATGAAGGGACGCCCCCTACCTTCAACAAGTCTAGCGACCCAATGCAGGCAGAGGACTGGCTCAAGGCAGTGGAAAGGCAGCTGGACATTGCACAGTGCAATGATAGGGAGAAGGTGTTATATGGAAGTGGACAGCTCCAGGGAGCAGCTTTGGATTGGTGGGATGCGTACCAATATGCTCACCCCAATCGTGATCAGATCACTTGGCAGGAGTACACGATGTGTTCCATGTGTCTCAATCGAAGAAGTGTTTGCGGGTACCGGAGGAACAGATTCCAATTGAGGATCTGAATGTTCGGGAAGATCTCACGTATGCCGAGCACCCCGTCAGAATGTTGGAAGAGTCTGAAAGAGTCACCAGAACTAAAGTGATCCGTATGTGTAAGGTGCAATGGAGCCGTCACTCCGAGGATGAAGCGACTTGGGAAAGAGAGGAAGACCTCAGAGCTGAATATCCCCAGTTGTTCCCATCCACATCCGAATCTCGAGGACGAGATTCATCTTAAGGGGGCTAGGTTTGTAACACCCTAAATTAGGCCTATTTAAAATTTTAGTAATTAATGTGCTTTTTATTAAAGTTCCCATGCTCAACATAGGGTAAATAAATAATTTTTGGCAAAATAAAATCAAATATAAGGTTAGAAACATTTTTGTTGCATCCATGCTGCTGCATTGTGTTTTGGTTGCTTGTGAATTAGATTGGAATTTAAATCCTCTTTAAATTCGAATTTGATTCGCATGGTTTGGAGCTTTAGAAAAGTTGTTTTGGCCATAGTTCGATTTTCCTCCCTGAACTCTTTTTCCCGGGCGGGTTTCCCCCTTCTTCTTTTTCCTCAGCTCGGCCCTGCTCCCCGCGCTTTCGCTTGCGGCCCAGCCCGCGGCCTGCTTCGCTTCCCCGCCGGCCTGTCCCCTCTCCCGCTCCCGCACCAGCCCGCTTCGTCCGCTCCGCGGCCCAACTTGGCCCAGCAGGCCCGCCGCAGCACACCCGCCTTCCCCCCCAACGCGGCCCACCAGGCCGGCCCGCCTCACACCGCCTCCAGCCGCTGACACGCGGGACCCGCGTGTCAGGGCCCTCCCCTACCTCCCGACCGAGCCAGACTCTGGCTCGAGTCCGGTACGGCCACGGGCACGCACGCCGAGGTCCACATGGGATCCCTGCGGCCGCCCTATAAAACCAGAGGCCCCGCCGCCTCCTAACCCCCATCAATCAGCGCCGCAAACCCAAGCCGCCGCCTCCCGAGCTTGCAGCGCCGCCGCTGTTTCCAAGCCGCCTGTCGCTGTCGATCTCGCCGCCCGTCGTTGTTTCGCCTCGACGAGCTGCTCCAGCACCGTCGCGTGGAGGTAAGGGATCTCCCGAGGCCCTCCCCGTCCTTCCCCGTGCCCTGTAGTGCCGCCACCGCTTCGCGCCGCCTTCGCCCGAGCGCCGCCACCGCCATAGCTCGTCGCAAGCTCGCTCCGCCGCTCTCCGCTCGTCCACAACCCCGCAGCTGCACTCGCCGTCGTCCCGCACATCTGTAGCACCAGGCCGCGTCCCGAACCGAGCATCCCAGCTCATTTTCGAGCTCACGCCGGCGAAGCTCCACCGCGGTTCGCGGACGCCGCCGCCGCCACTGACCGCCGCTGGCGACCCCCTCCCCAAGACCTATTCTGAGCCGTCCGATCCTGTCACATCCGGATTTACACAGAAACCCGAATGCTACTATATGTGTGCCCAGGAAGTCCACAGAACACATATAGATAACAAATATGATAAACAGAGTACATATGCTCGAATAAAATGGTTTTACATCAGAGTTTGACTCAAATAACTAAATAAAACAGCGGAAGTCTCTTTATTAACTCTCTCTAAACGAAGACGAAGATGAAGCCGATAACCATAACCGATAACCCATGGGGACACTGACTGGTTGAGCACAGCTAGTAGAATGGCAGATCCTCAGGAAATTCAACAGCAGCAGTACCATCTAATCCCTCTGTTACCCATCCGGGATTTTGTTGAATAGCAAGTGTAAGTAAATGTCTTACTTAGCAAATACAACACGGATAATGAAGGCTTAAAAGAAAGGCTTGACATGGTTGTACTGCATTAGCAATTTTAGTTGTTCCGTTTTAACTTCATCATAATCACTACATTTACATGAATCCCAGTTGTAACCCAATTAATATAGTAGAAGAGAGCATTAAACATTAATAAACATCAACTTCTAATAAAAAAGGATCCAGGCCGCTCGTGACCCTAAGCAAGGCTATCATGATAGATTATACACTCTGCAGAGGTTTCGCCCTTTACCCACCAGTCGCGTAAAAGTTCAAAGGAACTTTGCACCCAACCACGCACATCAACACTTCCGAGGTGTGACTGCATAGGGACGCTACGAGGCTTTTCACAAGACACCCTAACAAAACAGTAGCCATTATGGTACAGCCTAGGCAGCATGACCCAAGGCACCGACATTGACTGACGCTCATGTCGCAACACGAGGGGGTCAATGGCGTCCAAGCGCGGTAATAAACAACAACAACAAAATATATAGCGCAACGTGTGGAACCCCCACCATACGGAAGCTCCCAACACGGGACTGTGCCTCACGGGGACATAGCCAACGGATACTCCGTCCTCGGTGGATCAAACCATACTCTCACCCATGCTACCCATAACGCCGTTGGCCCGTCGGTAACTACTGTCAAGCTAGAGCCGTACATGTTACTTGTCCAAGACCAGAGCCATTATAGTTCCAGTGGTGGCGACAGGTTCCTGGGTTGCCGCTTTATGAACTAGTCCTTACGGAGAGACACTAGGGACAAGCATGAAGCATACGCCCTAGCTCCCTGATCCATGTTGCTAAAAAGCAAATTTTAACATTAACATTGAAGTGAACCATTAAGTCAAGATTAACAGTTAAACATTGGTGACAGTAGCTGCGCTTAGCAAAGGTCTACCCAAATGCAATAACCCAGGGTAATCAAGGTATAGGATAAACAAAGCTAGGTACAACCTTAATAGGAACAATTTAGACACATGCATATGCAGTAAATAATGTAAAGGTGTGTTTAGGTAGCAAGGATTGTCCGTGCTATACTTGCCTTCGTCCAACTGTTGCTGCTGCTCCTGCTGCTGCTGTTGATTTTGAAATAGTGGAGTTCTTTTGCAAAACGACCACGGCTGACTTAGTTGACCGGTACTGACTTGGGCCAGGGGCGCGTGGCAGCCGTTGGATCTGGATCCAACGGTCCAGATTGGATCGGGCGGGGGAAAAGGCTGCCGGCGGCGGCGGTCGGCGGCGCAGCCGTGTTCCACGGCGGCGCTTCGCCGGTGAAGCTCGGAAACGAGCTAGGAGGCTCGGTTTGGGGCGTGGCTGGGTGCTACAGACTCGGGGCGACACTGCGAACTCGACTGGGTGGGTCTCGTCGACGGCGGAGCAACGGTGGTGGCGTGCGACGAGCGGAGGCGGCGGCGGCGCTCGGGTGGTGGCGGCGGGGATGCCACAGCGCGCGAAACGGAGCTAGACCATGCTTGGGAGCGAGCTTACCTGCTGGGGAAGCTTCCCCGGCGATCAATTTGGCCGGAGCGGCGGCGGGACGGCGGATCGACGGCGACCGGCGGACAGCGGGCGTCGGGGTGTGCCGGCGATGGTGTTCCGGGGCGCGGGAGGGGTCGTGCGGGGGCTTGGCGTGCTCCTGGCGGCCTGGCGGTGCTGCTTCGTGAGTCGGCCGGGGAGGAGGGGTGTCGGAACGGCGAGATTGACAGCGGCGGCGAGCTCGGAAGCGGCGGCGGCGATGCGAGCTCGGGCGGCGGAGAATTGGCGGCGCGAGGGTGGAGATTGGGATTGAGGAGGCGGCGGCTATTTGAAGGGCGGCCGAAGGCGGCTCGGGTGGGCCTCGGCGTCCGTGCCGGGGTCGAACCGAACTCTGCGGCCGTGTCCGAGATGGACTCGTCGCGAGGTGGGAGACGGAGCTGACCTGCGGGTCCCACTCGTCAGTGGCGAGGCGGCAGGCTGCGGTGGGCTGGTGGCTGGGCCGCAAGGTGGGCCGAGGGGCTGGCGCGGGAGCGGAGCGGAGCAGGCCGGAAAGAAAAACGGAGCGGGCCGTCGGACTGGGCCGTAAGCGAGAAAGGGGGAGGTGGGTCGGCTGGCTAGCGGGCTGCGAGGTGGGCCGAGCAGGCGAAACGCGGAGGCGGAAGGCAGGCCGGCAGCGGGCCAAAAGCGGGAGCGCGGGGAGGTGGGCTGCTGCGGAAAGAAAATAGGAGGG
Organism: Echinochloa phyllopogon; assembly: GCA_033239725.1. NCBI lineage: Eukaryota > Viridiplantae > Streptophyta > Magnoliopsida > Poales > Poaceae > Echinochloa > Echinochloa phyllopogon. Next base: position 18,401,454 of record BTCW01000014.1, read on the forward strand.
GCTAAATTCGGCCGGGAAAAAAGCTCAGGGAGGGAAATCAAACTCGGGCCGCTGCAACTTTTCTAGAGCTCCAAACACAACGATTCAAATTCGAATTTAAACATAATTTAAATTCCAATTGAACCACACACAAACAAAACTCAATGCAGACAGCATGAATGCAACAAAAATGTTTCTAACCTTATATTTAATTTTATTTCTCATAAATAATTCATTTTCCTTAGATAAATATGAGCATTAAATTAAATGAAAGAAATTTACTTACTAAATTTTAAAATTGGCATTTTTAGGGTGTTACAAACCTACCCCCCTTAAGATGAATCTCGTCCTCGAGATTCGGATGTGGACGGGAATAACTGTGGATATTCAGCTCTGAGGTCTTCTTCTCTTTCCCAAGTCGCTTCATCCACTGAATGACGGCTCCACTGAACCTTACACATCCGGATCACTTTATTTCTGGTGACTCTTTCTGACTCCTCCAAAATCTTGACAGGATGCTCAGTATAGGTAAGATCTTCCTCCACATTCAGCTCATCAATCGGAATCTGGTCCTCAGGTACTCGCAAGCACTTTTTCAACTGAGACACATGGAACACATCATGTACTCCCGCTAACTTCTCTGGTAGCTCTAACTGATATGCCACCTCACCTTTCCGACCAAGTACCTTGAACGGTCCAATGTATCGAGGTGCTAACTTGCCCTTGACGTTGAACCTCTTCATGCCTCTCATGGGTGACACCTTGAGATACACGAAGTCTCCAATTTCGAAGCTGAGATCCCTCCGTCGGTTATCTGCATAGCTCTTCTGTCTGGATTGTGCCACTTTCAGATTCTGTCTGATTATCTGCACTTGTCGCTCTGCCTCTCTTAGTATCTCAGGTCCGAATACCTGACTTTCTCCCGTCTGATTCCAGAATAGTGGTGTCCTACACTTTCTGCCATACAGAGCCTCGAATGGTGCCATCTGCAAACTCTTCTGATAGCTGTTGTTGTACGAGAATTCTGCGTACGGTAAACTCCTGTCCCAACTGGCTCCATATTGTAAGGCACATGCTCTCAACATATCCTCCAATATCTGATTTGTCCGTTCTGTCTGCCCATCTGTCTGCGGATGGTAAGCTGAACTGAACTGTAGCTTAGTGTCCATATACTCATGCAGTCGTCGCCAAAAGTGCGATGTGAACTGGGTACCTCGATCAGACACTATTCTTTTCGGTACCCCATGCAAACACACAATCCTCTCCATATACAACTCCGCTAGTCTGGCTCCCGAGTAGGTGGTCTTTACTGGTAGGAAATGCGCCACCTTGGTCAGACGATCCAGGATTACCCAGATTGAGTCAAATCCCCTCTGAGTGCGAGGTAAGCGAGTGATGAAATCCATACCGACTTCTTCCCACTTCCATTCAGGTACCTTCAGGGGTTGGAGCAAACCTCCTGGCCTCTGATGTTCAGCCTTGACTCTCTGACACGTGTCACATAGAGCTACGTATGTGGCCACATCTCTCTTCAATCCGTACCACCAAAATCTCTCTTTAATATCTTGGTACATTTTGGTACTACCTGGGTGTATCGAATACGCCGATTCATGGGCTTCCCTGAGAATCGCATCCCTGATCTGCACTACATCTGGTACACAGATCCTCTTTTCATACCACAAGGTCCCTTGGTCATCCACTCGAAAACTAGGGGCTTTTCCTAATGCCACCAGTTCCACGATCTCCTTGATCTTCTCATCTGTGAGCTGTCCTTTTCGGATCTCTTGTTCCAAGGTCGGTTCTACTGCCATCTCGGTGACGCTGGTCACAAATCCCAGACTCATCCTTTCAAACTCTGAACTGAGTTCCTCTGATAAGCAATGTCCCGTGATCCTATTCACGTAACTCCTTCTACTCAGAGCATCTGCCACCAGATTGGCCTTCCCTGGATGATAATGAATCTCCAGGTCGTAGTCCTTGATCAACTCTAACCAACGACGTTGCCTCATATTCAGATCCGACTGTGTGAACACATACTTGAGACTCTTGTGGTCAGTGTAAATATCACACTTATGTCCAATCAAGTAATGCCTCCAAATCTTCAAAGCATGTACTACAGCTGCTAACTCCAGATCGTGTGTCGGGTAGTTCTTCTCATGTTTCCTCAACTGCCTTGAGGCATAAGCTACTACTTTGCCTTCCTGCATGAGTACACACCCCAGTCATAGACGGGATGCATCGCAGTAGATAGAGAAACTCTTGGCTATATCTGGCAACACTAGCACGGGTGCCGTTGTCAGCCTCTTCTTCAATTCCTCAAAGCTAGCCTGACACTCTTCAGTCCAGACAAACTTGGCATTTTTCTCCAATAACGCCGTCAGGGGTTTAGCAATCTTGGAGAATCCTTCAATAAACCTCCGATAGTATCCAGCCATTCCAAGGAAACTTCTGATTTCACTCACATCCTTAGGCGGATTCCAACTCAACACATCATTAACCTTCTTCGGATCAACTGTCACTCCACCATTGGACAATACGTGTCCCAAGAATGCTACTTCCTTCAACCAAAACTCACACTTGCTCAGCTTGGCATACAACTGATGCTCGCGAAGTCTTTGCATCACCAACCTAAGATGCTCTTCATGCTCTTCCTCATTCTTGGAGAAAACCAAAATATCGTCAATGAACACCACTACGAATTTGTCAAGATAGTCCATGAACACACTGTTCATCAAATACATGAAGTATGCCGGTGCATTTGTCAGACCAAAAGACATGACCGTGAACTCATATAGACCATATCGGGTTGTGAAGGCTGTTTTGGGGATGTCAGTCACTCGTATCCTCATCTGATGGTAACCGGATCGGAGATCGATCTTAGAGAACACACATGCTCCTTTCAACTGGTCGAAGAGATCATCAATCCTTGGCAGCGGGTACTTGTTCTTGATGGTCACTTCATTCAAAGCTCGATAATCCACACACAATCTCTGGGTCCCATCTTTCTTATCCACAAATAAAACCGGTGCTCCCCAAGGGGATGAACTAGGACGAATATACCCTTTTGCTAACAACGCCCTTAATTCCTCCTTAAGTTTCTCTAGTTCTTTTACTCCCATTCTATATGGCCTCTTAGCTATAGGTGCAGTACCAGGCTTAAGATCAATAACAAATTCAACTTCGCGGTCTGGGGGCATACCTGGTAACTCATCTGGAAACACGCCTGGGAAATCGCACACCACTCTGATGTCTTCCAGTGCTACACCCTCGGCTTGGTAGATCTGGTTGTGCCCCAAGGGACTAGCTGCTTGGTACTCCACTTTCTCACCAGTCTTTGCTGTCAGCTGCACTGTTCTTTTGGAGCATTGAATCACCCCATCATATCTGGCTAACCAGCTCATACCCAGAATCAAGTCAAACCCAAGGGTTTCTAGGACTATCGGGTTCACCACAAAGTCTACCCCCCTTATTGTGATGGTGATACAGGGGAAACGTAAAGTGGCACGCTGTTCTCCCCCGGGTGAACTAACTACCATGGGGTTCCCCATAGGTTGCAAGATCATCATGTTCTTTTTCACGAAAGCAGCAGATATGAAAGCATGCGAAGCTCCAGTATCAAACAAAACAGTTGCGAGAGTCGAGTTGACAGGGAACGTACCCACAACGACATCCGTTGCTCCTTCTGCGGTTTCCGCACCCATGTGGTTGACCTTGCCTCTCGCTGGGTTCTGCTGCTGATTCCCGTTCTGGTTCTGCATTTGCCCAACCCTCTCATTGTTGTTCTGACCAACGGCGTTCTGAGCCTTGCGAGGACAAGCGCTGGCATAGTGTCCTAGCTCACCACAACCAAAACACCTCGGAGCCGTAGGTGCATTGTTGGTCGGGTTGGGGCGTTGGACAGGACCATTCTGTGGCTGGTTTTGGGGACGCTGCTGAGGTAGTGCTGAGGGGTACTGGGGACGCGGCTGATACTGGTTGCGGTTGATCAAACCGGACTGTCCCTGGAAACGCTGTGGAGTCACCATCTGCTGGTTTCCTTGCTGAGGATTGAAGCGAGGGCGAACATTGCTTCCTGACGGTGTGCCTTGAAGCTTCCTCTTCTTTTCCTCCATCTCACGGCGCTTGTGCTCCAGCAGTAGTGCGCTATCCACCAGTTCTTGAAAAGTGGCGAACTTGGAGCATAGGAGCTGGTACTGGAGTGTATCATGCAGGCCATCACGGAATCGGGTCTGCTTCTTCCTATCCGTATTCACGTCCTCTGGAGCATAACGGGCCAACTCAATGAACTTGTCACGATAAGCGGTGACACTCATACCTTCCTGCTTCAAAGCCAGGAACTCCTTCTTCTTCAAGGTCATCAGCGCTTCCGGCACGTGGTGAGAACGGAAGCTGTCGCGGAACTCCTGCCAAGTGATCTGATCACGATTGGGGTGAGCATACTGGTACGCATCCCACCAATCCAAAGCTGCTCCCTAGAGCTGTCCACTTCCATACAACACCTTCTCCCGGTCGTTGCACTGTGCAATGTCCAGCTGTCGTTCCACTGCCTTGAGCCAGTCCTCTGCTTGCATTGGGTCGCTAGACTTGTTGAAGGTAGGAGGACGTCCCTTCATAAACTCGCCCCTTTTATCTCTGGGCTGCACGTGATGTTGTTGAAGCGGGTTCTGCTGATTCTGCTGCATCAGTGCTATGGTTTGCGCCATCTGTTGTGTCAGCTGAAGTTGCATCTGCATCATCTGCTCCATGGTGAGTGGCGGTGGTGGAGGTGGTGGGTTCTGGTTCTGGTTGCTTCCACTGCCTCCGGGGTTGCCTCTGGTGTTAACCATCTACCATAGCAAGATATCTCCCATCAGTATTCCCGTCAATCGGCAATAGATAACCCATGCTTGCAAATGGTGCATAAGAAGATAGCAGTATTTGAAAAGATATGATTCAGAGGTATAGAGAGTAAGACAGAGGAAGTGCAAAGGAGATAGATAACCCTACTATTTATTCACTAATTTTCCTTAAACCTTAGTCCTATATCTAGATGGAGATAGACTTGCGTCTATGACCCTCACAATCATTACAAAAATCCAAATCAAACATAAGCATAATAACAGCAAAATCAAGCACCCAGAGACATGATTCACACAAGACTCGACAACACTGGTTTTGAAAAACATAACTAAATGATCTGAAACAAAATCATGGTGGTCCCCTAATGATTTGTCAACCTTCTAACTAGGCTGCGATCCTACAGTCAGCACGGCTCTAATACCAATCTGTCACATCCGGATTTACACAGAAACCCGAATGCTACTATATGTGTGCCCAGGAAGTCCACAAAACACATATAGATAACAAATATGATAAACAGAGTACATATGCTCGAATAAAAGGGTTTTACATCAGAGTTTGACTCAAATAACTAAATAAAACAGCGGAAGTCTCTTTATTAACTCTCTCTAAACGAAGACGAAGACGAAGCCGATAACCATAACCGATAACCCACGGGGACACTGACTGGTTGAGCACAGCTAGTAGAATGGCAGATCCTCAGGAAATTCAACAGCAGCAGTACCATCTAATCCCTCTGTTACCCATCCGGGATTTTGTTGAATAGCAAGTGTAAGTAAATGTCTTACTTAGCAAATACAACACGGATAATGAAGGCTTAAAAGAAAGGCTTGACACGGTTGTACTGCATTAGCAATTTTAGTTGTTCCGTTTTAACTTCATCATAATCACTACATTTACATGAATCCCAGTTGTAACCCAATTAATATAGTAGAAGAGAGCATTAAACATTAATAAACATCAACTTCTAATCAAAAAGGATCCAGGCCGCTCGTGACCCTGAGCAAGGCTATCATGATAGATTATACACTCTGTAGAGGTTTCGCCCTTTACCCACCAGTCGCGTAAAAGTTCAAAGGAACTTTGCACCCAACCACGCACATCAACACTTCCAAGGTGTGACCGCATAGGGACGCTACGAGGCTTTTCACAAGACACCCTAACAAAACAGTAGCCATTATGGTACAGCCTAGGCAGCATGACCCAAGGCACCGAGATTGACTGACGCTCATGTCGCAACACGAGGGGGTCAATGGCGTCCAAGCACGGTAATAAACAACAACAACAAAATAAATAGCGCAACGTGTGGAACCCCCGCCATACGGAAGCTCCCAACACGGGACTGTGCCTCACGGGGACATAGCCAACGGATACTCCGTCCTCGGTGGATAAAACCATACTCTCACCCATGCTTCCCATAACGCCGTCGGCCCGTCGGTAACTACTGTCAAGCTAGAGCCGTACATGTTACTTGTCCAAGACCAGAGCCATTATAGTTCCAGCGGTGGCGACAGGTTCCTGGGTTGCCGCTTTATGAACCAGTCCTTACGGAGAGACACTAGGGACAAGCATGAAGCATACGCCCTAGCTCCCTGATCCATTTTGCTAAAAAGCAAATTTTAACATTAACATTGAAGTGAACCATTAAGTCAAGATTAACAGTTAAACATTGGTGACAGTAGCTGCGCTTAGCAAAGGTCTACCCAAATGCAATAACCCAGGGTAATCAAGGTATAGGATAAACAAAGCTAGGTACAACCTTAATAGGAACAATTTAGACACATGCATATGCAGTAAATAATGTAAAGGTGTGTTTAGGTAGCAAGGATTGTCCGTGCTATACTTGCCTTCGTCCAACTGTTGCTGCTGCTCCTGCTGCTGCTGTTGGTCCTGCTCCTCGTAACCCTCGAACTCAAACGCGTACGGCTCACCGACTGGACTCATACATCAACACACAAGCATCCATACAAGCCAGTACATGCAAACAAAATTAATCTATTAGAACAGTACACCAAACAATAAAAACAGATCACAAGAAGGCTGAAAAACTAATCTACGCTTCGCTACGAACACGTGAGCACGAAAATCACTCAAATCGGAGCTAAAACGAAGAAGTTATGGCTTTTCTAAGGTTCGGGGACTTGCTGGCAAAGTTTTACAAGTTCCAGGGGTTTATTTGCAAAAACTCAGGGGCTAAAACATAATTTTATATAAAACAGGAGGGTTTATTCGCAAATTAACCAAAACAGGACCTCGGGTGCTATTTTTAAATAAGGCAGGGGGTTTTCTGTAAAAATCAGGACCCAATTCTAATTATTTTTGAATTGATCCGGACTGCGGGTTGATTTTGAAATAGTGGAGGGGTTCTTTTGCAAAACGACCACGGCTGACTTGGTTGACCGGTACTGACTTGGGCCAGGGGCGCGTGGCAGCCGTTGGATTTGGATCCAACGGTCCAGATTGGATCGGGCGGGGGAAAGGCTGCCTGCGGCAGCGGTCGGCGGCGCAGCCGTGTTCCGCGGCGGCGTTTCGCCGGTGAAGCTCGGAAACGAGCTAGGACGCTCGGTTTGGGGCGTGGTCGGGTGCTACAGACTCGGGGCGACACTGCGAACTCGACTGGGTGGGTCTCGTCGACGGCGGAGCAACGGTGGTGGCGTGCGACGAGCGGAGGCGGCGGCGGCGCTCGGGTGGTGGCGGCGGGGATGCCACAGCGCGAAACGGAGCTAGACCGTGCTTGGGAGCGAGCTTACCTGCTGGGGAAGCTTCCCCGGCGATCAATTTGGCCGGAGCGGCGGTGGGACGGCGGATCGACGGCGACCGGCGGACAGCGGGCGTCGGGGTGTGCCGGCGATGGTGTTCCGGGGCGCGGGAGGGGTCGTGCGGGGGCTTGGCGTGCTCCTGGCGACCTGGCGGTGCTGCTTCGTGAGTCGGCCGGGGAGGAGGGGTGTCGGAACGGCGAGATTGACAGCGGCGGCGAGCTCGGAAGCGGCGGCGGCGATGCGAGCTCGGGCGGCGGAGAATTGGCGGCGCGAGGGTGGAGATTGGGATTGAGGGGGCGGCGGCTATTTGAAGGGCGGCCGAAGGCGGCTCGGGTGGGCCTCGGCGTCCGTGCCGGGGTCGAACCGAACTCCGCGGCCGTGTCCGGGATGGACTCGTCGCGAGGTGGGAGACGGAGCTGACCTGCGGGTCCCACTCGTCAGTGGCGAGGCGGCAGGCTGCGGTGGGTTGGTGGCTGGGCCGCAAGGTGGGCCGAGGGGCTGGCGCGGGAGCGGAGCGGAGCAGGCCAGAAAGAAAAACGGAGCGGGCCGCCGGACTGGGCTGTAAGCGAGAAAGGGGGAGGTGGGTCGGCTGGCTGGCGGGCTGTGAGGTGGGCCGAGCAGGCGAAACGCGGAGGCGGAAGGCAGGCCGGCAGCGGGCCAAAAGCGGGAGCGCGGGGAGGTGGGCTGCTGCGGAAAGAAAATAGGAGGGGCTAAATTCGGCCGGGGAAAAAGCTCAGGGAGGGAAATCAAACTCGGGCCGCTGCAACTTTTCTAGAGCTCCAAACACAACGATTCAAATTCGAATTTAAACATAATTTAAATTCCAATTGAACCACAGACAAACAAAACTCAATGCAGACAGCATGAATGCAACAAAAATGTTTCTAACCTTATATTTAATTTTATTTCTCATAAATAATTCATTTTCCTTAGATAAATATGAGCATTAAATTAAATGAAAGAAATTTACTTACTAAATTTTAAAATTGGCATTTTTAGGGTGTTACAGATCCGAATCCTGCGGCCCAGATTCAACCGAGCCCGAGTCAATACCGGTCAACCCGAGTCAACCACGTCGTTTTGCAAAAGAACCCCTGGCCTTTTTGGAAATCAACCCGCGGTCCAGATCTATTCAAAAATAATTAGATTTAGGTCCTGAATTTTATGGAAAACCCCCTGTCTTATTTAAAATTAGCACCCGAGGTCCTGTTTAATTTATTTTACACTTTAGCCCTGCTGTTTTTATATAAAATTATGTTTTAGCCCCTGAGTTTTTACAAATAAGCCCCTGGAACTTTTAAAACTTTGCCAGCAAGCCCCCGAACCTTAGAAAAGCCATATCCTTCTCGTTTTAGCTCCGATTTGAGTGATTTTCGCGCTCACGTGTTCGTAGAGAAGCGTAGATTAGTTTTTCAGCCTTCTTTTCTTCTGTTGCTACTGTTTGGTGTACTGTTCTAATAGAATAATATTGTTTGCATGTAGTGGCTTGTGTGGATGCTTGTGTGTTGCTTCGTGAGTCCAGTCGGTGAGCCGTACGCGCTTGAGTTCGAGGGTTACGAGGAGCAGCAGCAGCAGCAGCAGTAGCAGTTTGACGAAGGCAAGTATAGCACGGACAATCCTTGCTACCTAAACACACCTTTACATTATTTACTGCATACGCATGTGTCTAAATTGTTACCCTTTTAAGGTTGTACCTAGCTTTGTTTATCCTATACCTTGATTACCTTGGGTTATTGCATTTGGGTAGAACTTTGCTAGGCGCAGCTACTGTCACCTTTGCTTAACTGTTAATCTTGACTTAATGGTTCACTTCAATGTTAATGGTAAAACTTGCTTTTTAGCAACGTGGATCAGGGAGCTAGGGCGTACGCTTTGTGCTTGGCCCTAGTGTCTCTCCGTAAGGACTGGTTCTTAAAGCGGCAACCCAGGAACCGGTCGCCACCACTGGAACTATAATGGCTCTGGTCTTGGACAAGTAACATGTGCGGCTCTAGCTTGATAGTAGTTACCGACGGGTCGACGGCGTTATGGGAAGCATGGGTGAGAGTATGGTTTGATCCACCGAGGACGGAGTACCCGTCGGCTATGTCCCCGTGAGGCACAGTCCCGTGTTGGGAGCCACCGTATGGCGGGGGGCTCCACACGTTGCGCTATATATTTTGTTGTTGATATTCTTTACCGCGCTTGGACGCCATTGACCCCCTCGTGTCGCTACATGAGCGTCAGTCAATCTCGGTGCCTTGGGTTATGCTGCCTAGGTTGTACCATAACGGCTACTGTTTCGTTAGGGTGTCTTGTGAAAAGCCTCGTAGCGTCCCTATGCAGTCACACCTTGGAAGTGTTGATGTGCGTGGTTGGGTGCAAAGTTCCTTTAAACTTTTACGCGACTGGTGGGTAAAGGGCAAAACCTCTGCAGAGTGTATAATCTATCATGATAGCCTTGCTCAGGGTCACGAGCGGCCTGGATCCTTTTTTATTAGAAGTTGATGTTTATTATCGTTTAATGCTCACTTCTACTATACTAAATGGGTTACAACTGGGATTCATGTAAATGTAGTGATTATGAATATGTTAAAAAGAAACAACTAAAATTGCTAATGCAGTACAGCCGTGTCAAGCCTTTCTTTTAAGCCTTCATTATCCGTGTTGTACTTGCTAAGTAAGACATTTACTTACACTTGCTATTCAACAAAATCCCGGATGGGTAACAGATGGATTAGATGGTACTGCTGCTGTTGAATTTCCTGAGGATCTGCCATTCTACTAGCTGTGCTCAACCAGTCGGTGTCCCCGTGGGTTATCGTTATCGGCTTCGTTTTCATTTAGAAAGAGTTAATAATGAGACTTCCGCTGTTTTATTCATTTATTTGAGTCAAACTCTGATGTAAAACCATTTATTTTATTCGAGCATTGTATTCTGTTATCATATTTGTTCGCTATATGTGTAATGACTTCCTGGGAGCACATATGGCCGCATTTCGGGTTTCTGTGTAAATCCGGGTGTGACACCCTTGGATCGAACCGAGGCTCGGCGCATCGCGAGAAAGGACATGTCGTTCATCATTATCGACAGGAAATTGTATAAGCGCAGCCCCTTGGGAATTTTGCAGCAATGCATTCCAATTCCTGAGGGAAGGGAGCTCATTCGAGACATCCACGTCGGTGTCTGCGGCCACCACGCGGCGCCCCGTACCCTCGTTGGCAACGCGTTTCGCCAGGGCTTCTATTGGCCCACGGCTGTCGCCGATGCCAACGAAATCGTGCGCACCTGCGAAGGGTGTCAATTCTACGCACGCAAATCTCATCTCCCGGCCCATGTCTTGCAAACCGTCCCTATCACATGGCCATTCATTGTGTGGGGGCTCGACCTCGTCGGGCCAATGCGAGCAGCGCCCGGGGGCTTCACGCTTCTGCTGGTGGCCATCGACAAGTTCTCGAAATGGATCGAGGCTCGACCCATCAGCAGCATCAAATCTCAATAGGCCGTGCAGTTCTTCACGGATATAATTCATAGGTTCGGGGACCCTAATTCGATAATTACTAACAATGACACCCAGTTTACAAGCAAGAAATTATTGGAATTCTGTGACGACCACCATATCCGCGTGGATTGGTCGGCCGTAGCATATCCACAGACGAATGGCCAAGTAGAACGTGCCAATGGCATGATTTTACAAGGCCTCAAGCCAAGAATATTCAACAAGCTGAATAGATTTGGTGGAAAATGGGTGTCGGAGCTACCCTCAGTAATTTGGAGCCTCAGAACGACCCCGAGCAGAGCCACGGGCTTCACCCCATTTTTCCTTGTCTATGGCACTGAGGCTATCCTCCCCACAGACTTGGAATATGGATCCCGAAGGCTTAGAACCTACCAAGAAGAGCGGAACAAGCAAGCTCATGAAGACTCACTCGATCAAGCGGACGAGGCTCAAGACGTGGCGATCCTACACTCAGCACGATACCAGCAGTCCCTCCGAAAATATCAAGCCCAGAAGGTTCGACGTCGAGACCTCAACAAGGGGGACCTGGTGCTAAGGCTGCTACAACATAATCGAGGACGCCACAAGCTCACGCCGCCATGGGAAGGGCCTTACATCGTCGTCGAGGTCCTCGAACCAGGCATATACAAGCTCGCGAACGAGAAAGGCAAAGTTTTCGCCAACGCTTGGAACATTCAACAGCTACGTCGCTTCTACCCTTAAGTTTCCAAGCATTCATGTACATTTGTACTTATCTCAATAAATGTATAAAGAAAGACCTTAAATGAGTGTGACTCGGCTTACCCTCAAAAAAGCTAAGTCACACTCGGGGGCTAATTCAGGGGGCCACCCCCTCCTAAAATTTTCCAGATTTTAAGATTTTTTCTTCAAAAATTCTTTCATCATGTTCGTCTCCAGTAATTGCCAAAAGGTAGTTTGAGGCATAGATTTACTAAGGCTAAGGGCCGGCCGAGTCGAGGGACTGCCTACGCCTTCGAAAGGATACGGTATCCCCCTCGCCACCCTACGCTAAAGTTAGTCTATGAACGAAATCTTCCTCGTCAAGTCCTTTGCAAATTCAGTGAGAAAAATGTGATAAAGAAAACGATGATTCAAACAAAAAACTCGAATGTATGCTTAAAACATTACATTGTTTAACAGACATAAAAATTCCAAACCACAAAAATAATTATTACATAAATATTCCTAACTATTCAGGGAGCGGGGTCTTCGGCGTCGCGAAGGAGGTCGCCCTCGAAGATCTGCGACAAGGCGGCAGGAGGAGCAGAGGCACTGGCGTCGGCCCTCTCCACGACGGCCAGCGCAACGTCGTCGTCGAGATCATCCGCCACCACATAGCCAGCGCTTACTGCCTCGAGGTCTACGACGAAGTGCGTCGAGATAACCCCGAGGGTCTTCTGCACGCCGAGGAGGAGAGCCCCCTTCAGGCGCTCGGTGACGCAGCTGCCCAAGGCTCTTAGGTGGCTTGCCACCGAGCTGCCCGATTGGGACTCGGGGGCTTCTGGCCCCTCGACCTCCTTGCAGACGGCGAGGGCTACATCCCGTAGCGCCTCAAGGTCCTCCTGGGCCTTCGAATAGGCCACCTGGAGAGACTCCGCCTGCAAGGAAGTCTCCTCCAGCACCTTCCGCAGCTCTGAAAACCCAAAAGCAAATTCAGATAAGTTTCGAAAAGCTGAGTTTGAATTAAGGGTGAGTTTATACTGAACACACCTTCTATCAGCTTCTTCTTCTGGGCTAGATCCTCCCGGACGGCGCTGACCTCCTGCCGGAGCGTTGCCATCTCGCCTTGCTGGGCCTCGAGTGAGGCCTGCAGCTTGGTGATCACAACGTCTCCCTCTGCCACCGTCACGGTGAGCAGGTCGACGGCCTCACCCTAGGTCTTCAGCTGGGCCTCAGCCGCTGCGAGGGCCGAATCCCGTTGCTGCAGCTACCCCCGGGCTTCGGCGAGGGCGGCGCGCTCATGTTGAAGTTCGATCTCGAGCGCGGCCATCACCTCGGTACGCTGATGGAGCTCATCCCCCTGCCGGAGGACCACGTCAGCCGTCTCCACGGCGAGGGCCCTCTAGCGGTCACGCTCCCGCTCGGCATGGGCCAGAGCCTCCCTCATCTGATAAAGCCCGCTGTGCACATCAGCGAGTTCGGCGACCCTTCGGCCGGCCACCTCCCTCAAATTCAGCCATTGGCGCATCAACAGACAAAAAATAAGAGAAAGAGGAAGACACAAAACACACAATGAATTTAGTAGTTAAAGCACTTACCAGATGGAGGTCCAAGCCTGGACCGAGGTGGAGCTCGAGGACCTGCTTCAGGGACTGCTGGATCGTGGTCCCCAGGCCCTGCTGCTCCTCCCAGAGGAGTCGCTCAGCTTCGGCGGCCCTTGCTAGACCAGGGGGGATGCCACGCCGGCCGAGCCCCTGATTGCACCAGGCCTCGAAGGCCGGGATGCTAGGCAGGGCTTCCACCGTCCTCTCTTCCCAAGGGCTCCAAGACCATTCCTAGAAGCCCGGAGCCCGCTCCACCTCCTCCTCTTGGCCGCCCTCGAGGGTGGCCGGGAGGGCCACCAATTTGGTGCCCGCCCCCGGCGCCTCCTCCGTGCGGCTGCCCCTGGCCACGGTCTGAGCAGCGTCTCCAGTGCGGCCCATACCTTCTCGTTCCACCGCGCCCTCGACCGGCGTGGAGGTCTCACTTGCCCCCGCAATGGCGGGGGCCGCCTCCTCCACAAGGGGGGCCGGGGTCACCTCCCCGGTCTGGTCCTCGCCCGCTGTGGTCGATGCTTCCGTAGCCACCGCCTGCCCTCTCGACCGGGCGACCCCGCGCGCGAGGGCCGCCTGGTACCGGGCGACGATCTCCATCGCCTGGGGCACTTCTGACGGGGGCGGCGCCGCCGAACGCGGCGTGGAGTGCGTCGACACCTTCAGCGCTTTGGTGGACGCTAGCGGGAGCGATGCCGGCGGTCCGAGTTGGCTAACAGATAATCAAATCAAAAGAATTAGATTAAAGACACCAATGATCTACGACCAAGAGAAGAGAATGAAACTCACCAAACCCGAAGGAGGCCGCTCAGCTTGCGCTTCTTGCCGCTCGGGGGCTGCCGGGCCCCGAACGATCCTAGCCCCGCGGAGGTGGGGACCCGCTCGCGGGCCTCGTGGCCGCGGGTGCAGGGCTTCGTGCCCTCGTGACCCCTGGGGCCGCGGCCCCCTTGTCCACCCCAGGCGCGGGCGGGCTTCGAGCCTGAACCCTCGGGGCGGTCGCCACGGTGCTTGTGGTGGTGGCTCGCGCCGTCGAGGGCGCCGAGCTGCTCAAGGTCCCCTACCCCACGATGACACAGGGGTCTCCTGGCTTCGCCCCCTCGGGGGCGCGGTCACTTCGGCCGCTACCAGCGCAGGTGGCGGGATCTCCATGAGGTCGTCCGAGGGGGACGCCTCTGGGCTGCTCTCGGGGGTCGCAGGGGGGCTGGGGGGGAAGCCCCTCCCTTCCCCGTCGGTGGCACACTTTCTCATGCACCACTTTACGCTGGCGCCTCTGCTCCTTCTTCTACTTGGCCGCGTCCTTCCGCGCTTTCTGCCTCCCGGCAGAGAGGCGATTCGCTTCACGGATTTCGGGAAGAGGTTGGGCGGAGCGATACCCCTTATGAGATAACCCCTGGAGATGAAGATTGCGGATTAGCAATAAGCAACCCTCGAGGGTAAAAATCAGATTGAATCTAAATCAAACTAAAAAACTTACAAATTGTAAGTACCCCACATCGGGGCGCTTCTTCACGGCAAACAGGGCCGCCTCCTTGCAGTCGAGCCTGGACACCTCCACCGCTCGCCGTGCTCGGTGCATGCAGTGCTCGATGAGAAGGTTTCCCTCCTTCATCTTCGAGCCCACCCACGGCGCTTCCTCCTTGAGCTAGTCGAGGCGCAAAGCCCTCTCCATCAGCGGCAGGACATGCCACTGATTGAAGTTGGCGATTATCCCCGCTGCAGTCAGCCTGGCCCGCGACAGCGCGGCAAAGGCGTCAGTGACGACCTTCAACCGCTCCTGGTGGTCGGCGGGGGAGACGCCGTAGCTCTAGGATTTCGGCCGCTCCTGCAGCACCTTAGCAGTGTACGCCGGGAGCTTGTTGTCGATGTTGCATAGGTAGAACCACCCCTTGTCCCAGTCAGCGTTGTTGGACGTCATGGTGGCCGGGATGTAGAGCCCCCTGCGCTGCCCCCGGACTTGCAGGGTGAGGCCCCCGGTGCGCACCGCTCGGCGGACCCCTCGAGACTCACCGGCGGCCGTATGGAGCTCACCCCAAAAGAGGTGAACCCATAGATCCCAGTGGGCCTCTATGCCCAAAAACCCCTCACAAACGGCGATGAAGACCGCCGCTTGCGAGATGTTGTTGGGGGCGAAGTTGTGGAGCTCCACACCGTAGTGGAGGCACAACCCGTGGAAGAACGCTGAACCCAGGCTGACCACGAAGCCCTTCGGCGGAGAAGGCTCATGGTGGGTGGAAGGCGGCACGATCCACATGGGCTCCGTCGGGTTGCTGTTCGCCGGCAGGACCCCGGCCTCCACCAGCCCGGTGAGATAGTCGTCAGTGGCGATGGAAGGACTCCACAGGGCGGGGTTGGTGATGGTCACCATGGTGAGTGTTGGCGGCGAGAAGTGGAGCTTGTGCAGGAAGGGCGAAAGGCAAGAGCGACGGTGCTTGGAAATAGTAGATGCAATCTGAAGGCAAGGGCTTGGTAAGCCGAACCTTTCCCCTGCCTCTTTATTTATAGTCTCATACGAAGTGCAATATGCATCACAGCCGCGTGGAATCCGCATTCAATGCTGTTGGTGCCACGTCACTGACGACCGGACCCCACCGGCTGGGAAAACCACTACGCGCGAGAACCCAGGCGTCGCAGACACCACGTCCTATCCTAACTGCCCACGCCTCTGCCGCTCCGCCTAAAAAGGCGCGCCCACTTCGCATGCTCCGCGCCACGTCAGCCACGATTCCCTAAATAAACGCTCGAGGCTAGCAGGAAAGCTTCCAAGGTAAGCCACCTCCCCTCGAGGCCCTACTGATCAGAGGTTCGAAGCCCTGGCCCGTCGAGGGTTCGACAGGCACCCCAGATCAATAGAGTCAGGGACAACCGGGGGCGCGCGCAATCGAGCCTATCCTCGAACGTGGAGTTCGAGGGCACCCCCCATGTTGTATTCAATGCCACATGGAGGTAGCTAGTCGAGGGATCCCACCGAGGGAGAGCAACGAGCCCTTGACTCCTATCGAACGGGGTCGAGCCCTACCTAGCAAACCTCCGCAAGTGCTCTTATGAGATGTGTCTCCGGACCACGAGCCGACCTCTACCGAACGAGGCACGAACGTCCACTTGAATTTCCCGCTAACAGCTCAAAGAGGCATCCATGACTCGCAGCCCGCTCGAGGGAAGCATGGTTAGCATCACCCCTCCTCCCCACGAACGGGGCGACAAGGGTCGTAACTTGAAGTCGAGGATCGCCCCTGATCGACCTTGCTAGGGCCAGGGCTCGGGGGCTCCTCGCGCCACAAGATCAAATTCCTTGAACACGAAATATGTTGTAGCTCACGAAAGCGAGAAACGCTGACAGCCCTTGCAGGAGTGTATCCACTCCTCCAAGGACTCAGGGGCTACACCCGCGGATGCGCACCCAGTGGAATTCTTCGAGGAAAACCTGATCAGTAGCACCCACGACAAAAGCCTTTGCCGGATCAAACTTACTCCAACAAAGGCTCAGGGGCTACTGTTGGGGGCGATCATTAGGGGTACCCAAACCTATAGGATAATCACCCTTGTTTAAACACTAACTCATACACATATCAGAAAAAAGGAAAGCAAATTAAGGCCCACGGCCCAGCAACGGACAAAGGCCCAGTCAAGGCACCTCGCGGGGCATCTCGATCGAGGCCTAAGGGTCGAGCCTCGAGCAACCCACGAAATGGGGAAAGCTCCGCCTCGGTCGAGACCTCTACCCCGTCAAACAATTAATGATGCTCATCGCCGCCGTACATCCAAAGTCAAAAGGCAAATCTCACGCCACACTGCTCTGACAGCCACGACCCCCCGTCGCATCCGCCAACTCCCGTCACTATGCTGCCAACCGAGGCTCTGTGCGGACAGGCCGGCGCTGTGCGAACAGAGCACGTCACTCTGAGCTCCTGTGCTACCAACTCCGATGACCCGAAGTCCTCGATCGGCCATCCCGAGCACTATGCGACCATCCCCGACGTTGTGCGAACACGCCGCCACTATGCGAACAAGGCCGGGTCATTCCAACTCCCTGTGCTGCCGACTCCCACAGTGATTTTCCACGGAAAGGGCTGTGCACAGGCATGGGAGACTCTCGAATTGGCATACGGTCGAATCATTACGGCACACAGGTCAGCTCAGATCCTCGAAACCATTCTCTGGCATCATCACCAGTACAAGAATCCATCACAGGGACAACAACACCGCGCAACAGTGGCCAAGGACAAGGAGCCCTGCCCGGCGCCATGCCAACTACTGTGCAACAGTTGTGCCTGCATAGAGACACACACCTGTAATCCCCTCCTCCTTGGTCTATAAAAGGAGAGGTCACGCTCATGAAAGAGAGGGATGAATCGAATACAGAACAAGAAACAACACACACGCACTCCGCACTCCACGATATTGGCACTCTGCCTCAATCATCTGGGACATGGAACCCTAGCCTCTTCTCCCAACCTGCTTGTATCCCCTACTATTTGCAGTCCGGTGTAGGATAATACATTGCACGCACCATCTTTGCTGGACGTACGGTCTTGCGACCAGAACCAGGATAATTTCGTGCCATTACATTACCTCCTGCATCAACCATGAGGGGTGGGAACACAGCGCATTTCTGGTTGGTGTCGGGACCACGATTTCCAAACACCGACAAATGGGTTACAAACCCTCGCGCGACCTCTCCAATAAGAGAAAAGTCCTAACCGAGTACTCTATTTCTCTCCACTCTTAACGACCAGACCGCTCAGTAGCATGCACCTTAATTCGTGAAACTTTGGTTCCTTCGCAACACCTATGCACCTTAAAAGGACTGGTTAAGCAGGACCAAGTGTTTAAACGTAAGAGGGCTACTAATCGAGTGGTTACGAGTCTAACAAGAGCAACGAGCAGAAAGCTTAAAACATGCATTACAATATGTTATTATTTTGTTTTATGATTATTTTTCGATGATACTACTCATCCTTTATATTTAAATTGCAGGGTGGCCAGCTAAGTACTCATATCAGTCGGGACCTGACACCACCTCTGCTCTCTATGGCGACACGAAGCCATCCGAGTACTTTAACTAGTCATTTAAGGCTCGGGGCTATCCAAGCCGAGTACTTTAACTAGTCGGTGCTTGCATTTTTCGACGATTCGACGACTAACCAAGTAGTGGCACCAGTCGAATTTGGATATCTACACGGAAGCTACTTTGAAAATTACGTTCTTGACCCTCAGACCGAATGGAAAACCGTTCGTTTCGAGGCTCGGGGGCTATACCTAAAGGGTACACATTTTTGTGCCTATTATTGATCATTTCTAGACAAAGATTCGAAGATTTTTCCAAGACCCTCGACCTGATTATTCTAATCAACTCGAGGCTCGGGGGCTAAGCATATATGTTTCACCTTCGGTGAGCATATTTCTTCAAGACATTTATGAAGCTCTCCACAACCTCTCAGTAACCACAAGCACTTGGCGAAAGACTAGAAGACTTTAAAGAATGTTTGCTATTTGGCTATGAAGCGCTCGGGGGCTTGTGGGATATACATCCCCGGGTACCCTCATAAAAGAAGACCAATTTCTAGTAGAACTACTCGTGTAATCCTACTAGGACTCCCATATTGTAACCGACTAGGAGACTAGCCATGTAACCTTGTCTCTTCGGATATATAAAGGAGGGCAGGGGTCCCTAGCTCGGTAGAGACAAAGAGTAGATCAAAAAAGAACACCTAACGAGAAGAATACAATATACAATCCCCCATACAGGACGTAGGGTATTATGCTACATTGGTGGCCTGAACCTGTCTAAATCCTTGTGTGTTGTGTCTTCACGTTAACCATCAAGTTCCAGGTCCGGCGATCCCCACAATACTACTCTCTGAGATACCCCTAGACAGATACACTGGAGATAAATCTTTGACAGTTAGGGAGAGGCTCGCTAGAGCATGAGCGTTGGTGGCATGCCCTATGTTTAAATTCCAAATTGACTGTAGATCAGTTGGTAATATTTCTTATAGTGGAACCTACCCACTGGGTCTGAGTCCTCGACTCGACAAGAATGCCATATTTTTTTGGATTTATTTTGGGAATTAACCGCCACTATTCTTGCAGTGGTAGACGATGTCCCCATCAATAGCGAAGTGTATGTGGTGATTTCGTGAATCTTAAGATCGGATCCATCGGTAAAGTGTCTCGGAGGTACTCATGGGGGAGAGTTTGCGTACATGTATTCATCGGGGTTAGTGTGTGTGCGTATGAATGTATGCGTATGTACTGGTCTTTCTCCAAAAAAAAGAAACCCCCTAAAAACGGGCTAAGGAAACCCCAAAACTGAATGGATTTTGAAAACACGTAAAAATCCGCAAATTTAGTCGATGACCAACTCATTCGGTGATGCCTTAGGTCTAGGACCAAATCAATTGGTGCGCATCGACTCAGCTCAGTCTCAACTTTGGAATGACTGACTTATTTAGTGAAAGGGTACCAGCACATTTGCTACAACAGCACTGTATCAATCGGTCCTATTATTGGGGATCAACATTCGTGGAATACAGACTCATTCGAAAGAAAAAGAACCGAATCAAAGTGTTAGCACATGGAGCCAAGTACTCATGGATGGTGCAAAGAGAGCTAGTTTGTTTGTCGAAAGGATCACTTGAGGAGTAATGACACGGATCAAACCCTTCTCATGAGTGCCTCCTGATTCTCAGTGAATTTTTTTGGGAAATTAAAACCCGTCATACACTACCCTATTTTCACATGAAGAAAAAAAACATAGCAAGGTTATCCTGTTTGGGTAGTAACTACCAATTGAGAATATAATCAAGAACAACACTAAAAATTATGGCCAGTGCCTTAACCGACAATGACATAAAAAATGTTTGTTGCTATTTTTACGATCACAGATAAATACGCAAGCACACCGATATACTGTTGTAACATTTATCCCAAAGGAAGGCAGTGGTCAAAAGAATTATTATGTTCATGACTATATCTTAATTGATATGGCAAAGTAGAAACTGGTAAATGATAATATAGGAGGTAAGTTGACACAGAAGAACCAAACTCATATAAAAGAGGTAAACTAAACTAGGTGGAGAAAGACAAAAGAAAGTTCAAGGTTCATATGTACTTCTTATACGGTTGCAAATGTCATACAATCATACATATAAATACATGGTTAGGACTTAGTTCTAGGCATCTAGGCACTATTGTGAGAACGTCCCATGTTGGTTTGCCAGCGTAATTACGTCTTTACAAATGACATATAATGTTGTCACAACTTTTCGCCTACCCCTACAACCCATGGGGCAGCAGCATCAAATAGCACATAGTTAAACTAGGCACCATGCCTACATTACTAAATAATACTCCAGCCTTCCTAGGACTCCCACCCTCCGGTCTTCCTAGGACTCCCACCCTCCGGTCTTCCTAGGACTCCCGCCCTCCACCACCTGGCACCACCTCTGGCCACCGCCTTTAGCAGGGTAGCTGCAAGGTGGATCCTTACGACAATACTTGGTGGTTTCACGAAGTTGAGGCAGTTTAGGTCTATTTGTGGGCCCTTCAATCCATATGCTCTTCTTTGATTTGTCGAAGTTGTATTTCTTTACCTTTTAGAGTGTGTTTTCTCCTCCATTTACTGATAAACTTCTACATTCAAAATTTTCTCTAATATATAAGTGAAATTATATTATTTAAATCAAATATGCGAGTAAGAAATGTTAGTTCTCCTTAACATCCATCAACAAGGACAAACCTCAAATATCAGAATAAGCATGATTGGACCAAAAAGCTGGCAAGATTTGCCTTGCAAGTTTGAACATCTCAAGTAACAGTTTGACAACCTCAACGATTGCCTTTTATTCTAGAAAGCCCTAGAAGCCCATGTGTGCTTGATAGAAAGCTTATCGAGCTACATTCCAGTACAACGAACAATTAATCATTTGGACTCCCCGGTAAGGAATTGTGATGGACTTATTTGTAAAGCTTATTAAGTCTACTATCGAATACAATAAACGAAGCATCATTTGGACATGTTTTTACCCCTGTTTAACTTCAATATTAGCATGTTGATCATACATAATAATTAGGCTTTTATTGCATATGTGTTGTGTTTTGGAGAATGTTGTGTTTTTACAGAAATTAGGACCAATTTGGACCACAAATGAACAAGACCAAAACCAAGGACGAGCCTGGAAAAGACGATGACCTGGAGTCCCAAAAGTGCCTAGGCCAAACAGCCTAAGGTCCACATGCCACTCGGCCTGGCCCATTATGAAGCCTGATGAAGCTCAGATCTTATGCATGACAATTCTAGAAGACATGGATGCTATGTTCCTAAAGGTTTAGCAAGATGATCCTGAGATCATGATGAATCAAGCAGTGTTTTGGAAGTTGACCAAGATCCATCCAAATCATAAAGAAATAAGCATCCCAAGCCCACATGCAAGTAAAAAATGCGCAAGATATCTCATCGGAAGACTCAGAGATGATGGAGGGTGCGAGACGGTCAAAGGGAAGGCCAAGCCAATTGTTTTTACTCCTCTCAGCCACTTGGCTTTAGCAGCACTTGGATTGGCTTGCCTTCCTATTTACTCCATGGCCTCCTCATGTATAAATACCACTTTGTACCCGGGGAAGGCAATCCATTCCACTAGAACTCAGACAAAACCAAGGGACATTCACTATAGAGGGAGCTGAGAGCCGTTGCAAGTGTTCAGAGTTGTCTAGGAATGAGGGCCACTTCAAGAATTTTTCTAACAGTTGGCTTTTCACCTCCCAACATGGTGACTTCCGTTCTTACATATCTAGGAGGGTTGTTCCTAGTAATAAATAATACCTATATACTACTATAAAAACCATCTTTGATCAACTGATAAAATCTGTATGGTTTTGCATGCTGAGTGTTCCTACACACCTTTGTTCTTTCTTGTTTTTCTTGGACGTGTGAAGAGATCTCTCCGCGGTCCACTAATTCATGCTTTAGTCTTTTGGGTCTCGTGGATTAGTCCCAGATAATGGTTTTGTGGTCGTTCAAAGATCAAGTTGAAGTCCTCGAGGTTTTGGTGCCTCTATCTCGGTTGGTTGGTCGCATCCAACCTTGGCAGGTATACAAATAGTTATCCCTTTGTTGTTCACAACAACTTATCTTTGGTTCATTGACCTACTATGATGAACATTAGGCCATCCCCAAGGAGGTTCATATCACGACACCTCACAGCCTTTCTCGTGGTGCCATCGTAAGTCAGGTCTGCACAGAGATGTGTTGGTAGCAATGTGGTGGTGTGGTCACCATCAGCTTGTTTGGGTGCAGGAACCCGTGCCATGGTGTCATGACTAGCTGCAGTCAAGCAGAGGCATGCCAGCAGTGCTGTAGTAGCATGGCTGGCAGTGTGGGATGCTTCTTGCACCGGTCTACTTAAGTTGAAGATGCACCCTTCTTGGGTTTATGTCGATAGTACCATTAGCGTCCTTGGGCATTTTTGGTAGTGATGATTCACATTTACAGCTCGGCTATGGTGAGGTCTTTCTTATCTTTGTTTCTATTTCAGTTTTTCTTTTTTCCTCAAAAAGAAAAAAAAAAGAAGAAGAAAGAGTTGGTGGTTGTCGGTGTTTCGGACACCGACGAGTTTACTTATGCCTCACTCTTCTGGTC
Source organism: Echinochloa phyllopogon (assembly GCA_033239725.1). Taxonomy (NCBI): domain Eukaryota; kingdom Viridiplantae; phylum Streptophyta; class Magnoliopsida; order Poales; family Poaceae; genus Echinochloa; species Echinochloa phyllopogon. The sequence continues at coordinate 18,424,420 of BTCW01000014.1, forward strand.
TCAATGGTAAACACTCAGACATGAGGAAGTATACTGGTTCAGCCAATGGCCCTATGTCCAGCGGGGGTCGGTCGTGTTCCTCTCGATGAGTGTTTCAGGCTTACAATGGGGGTGCTCATAAGTGGGAGTGCGTGCGGGTGAGAGTGCGAGTGGATCGAACCTTTTTCTCGGAGAAACCCTACTGCCCTCATATAGTTTTGGGGGTAGGTCACAACATGGGAAAGAAAGATGAGGGGGCCTCCCGGCCCTCTGTTCTCCTGGCTATGCTAGAGGGATCAACGAGGTGACACATTGCCACCCCGACCCCCGTCGCCTGGTCACGGTCTTCACGTCGGTCATGGTCATTGTCTTGGGCGTCATGGTCATGGCCGTGGCATGGCTACAACGCTAGTCCTAGGAGCATAGCCTCGTACTATGGCCTGTCAGTGTCGGTTGTCATGACACCACTTAGCCTGACGATCCTGTCATCGTGGTGAGTCATGGCACCAGTCTTCTGGGATGGGCTTCGTCCCTGCGCTGTTGTAGTCATCGTACGATGAGGGGCCTTTACCTGGTGTGTGGCGGCTCACGGGGGCTTGGGGCCCCCTGCCCTGACCCCCATCGCTAGGTCGGGGAAATGACACATGGCGGCCCCACCTCGGGGGATTGGTGGCTCCGAACGTCTAGTGGACAAGGCAGTCCGACCAGGTCACGGAACTAGTCCACCTGGAGAGGACATGCACGTCCCGTCGGTGGCCCCGTGTGTGGGCTCCACTCAGGGTAGGCCCTTGTGGGCCTGCCTGAGCCTATACCCTTAGTACCTGGACGTGGGCTGCGGTCGCGGTCTTCGTCCCTGGCATTACCTTCCCCGGGGGTACTCCTGGTACAAGTACCTGTCAATGTTGCTATGTTGGCGGTCGTTACGGCACGTTTTCGACCACCAATACTCGGGAATAAAAGAGGATATATGTGACATTTCATGTACTTAGGTTTATTTCTAACAGAGTTCCACGAGTTTTGGTGAGTGTCACTTGTGCAGGTACAACTACGACAAATACGTGCTATAGGGGTCGGAATTGACCAATTCGGCCGAACGACACGATTCGGCCGGTTACCCCCCTTAGCCGTAAATACCACCGGGAGCCGTCCACGTCAACGATGACCAAGCAACAACAACACATGAAACGTGGACGACCGCCAACTCATCCCGGACCTGTGCCATGTCATCCGGGGCCCACACAACACGAACCCCATCAAGAGTAGGCGGCCCAGGAAATCCAGGACGCAGAGGCGGTGCACGAGAGCGGGCCTGGGCCCTGAGGCCTATTCGGCCGAACAGAGGCGGTTCGGCCGAACCGCCCGTAGCCAGCAACCGCCTCCAGGGGATGAATCCTGGCCCCTGGTGGCCAGGTCGGCGCATCCAAGGGTTCGGCCGAACCACAGGGTTCAGCTGAACCGCCCTTCTTCGCCCGAAGTCCTAGGGGGTACCCCCTGGTCCCTTGACGGTTACTCCACCTCAAACCGCCATGGACACCTATATAAATAGTGGCACACCTCTTGTATAACACACACCAAGCCAAGGAGCTCTCATTTCCGCTTCTCTCTAGTAGAGTTAGGATAGTTTAGTTGGGAGTTAGAGTCAAGTCGAGCTTTGCCTCGGAGGTTCCGGAGTCGTCTTCAGAAGCTCTAGTATAAGCTCTTGTATCTTTTCCTTTTCCTTTTGCAAGACTTGAGTTATCAATATAATTATCTTTATCATCTTGCCTTTGTCATTTATAGCTTGCTTCTACTTTATTCTAGTTGCATCTATATCGTGTTTAGACTATAGTCGGTTCTAATTCTAGTGCTTCTAGTTCTTGTTTAAGTCTTTGTCTTAGCTGGTTCTTTGACTTAGCTCAATATTTGCCAGTGGACTGTCACCGGGGGTATTGACGGGTTGCTTGCTTTTGCTAGAGAAGTAAGTAGTCGTTGGTTAGTGTGGGTGTGGTACCCAGACTAGTCAGTGGCCTTGGTTTGCCCCCGATTCGACGAACGTGTGGTAGCCGTTAGGTGGTGACAGCCCTATACGGTCTTTGTAATCCACCTCGTTAGTCTCGGCCTGTAGGATCCCCTAGTGTGGAGCTGGTGGCACCCCTTCTCATCCCTTTCTGCGTGTCACTGGTGTCCATTGTCCCGATGCTAAGACATTAGAGTTAACCCAGACCTTCCAGTGCTGGCTCTTTAGCCACTGTATCTCTAAGCACGAGTGACATAGACAGATAAAGTCCATAGGAATCCTCTATCTCTTCCCGTTGTCCTCCCAGCTATCTATACCTTCTCTCTCTTACCAGAACCTCCCTTGAGCTGTGTGTCATGGTATATCCACTCATATCCAATACCGTTATCCCCTGTCTTGTTTAGTTGTGTAACTTTCTCTGATAGTCTTGAATACCTGTTTACTAGTACTCTTGCCAAAGCTTCCCTGCGGAAATATAAATTACGATACCTCGGGATACTCCCAAGTGAAGTGTTACAGTGGTGATTCTGTGTGCTTGCAGAATATTTATATATTTTACTAAGCCATAAGGAAAACCACTGAAACACTCCTTACCCCAGTACCCGGATTCTCAATCCTGATATTGGATCGTAAGAAGTGCCAACAAGCATTTCTGGCGCCATTGCCGGGGAAGCAATTGGCTAGAGTACTTTTAAACATTTATCTCAAGTTATCTGAGTTGAGTGCACCGCTACTCAAGCGGGTCTACCTAAGCTCTGTTCGTTGGTCTTTGTGAAGCAGAGCAGTGCATGACTGGTTTCCAACTACCGACAAACTATCAAGAAAATCTTGAGTCACTTTTGAGGAAAGTACGCCCCCGTGTTGTACCTCCTCAGAGGCAACTCAGCTTGACGAGCCCAGTCTTTCCCGACGTTGACACGGCTTCAGCATCAAGGATGGCAAGCAAGACGATACGCGAATTCTTGGCTCCATCGAGCGAGAATGTGCGTACCGGTCCCACTCTGCCTGTCGGAGATGGGACTTTCGAGCTCAAGCCAGCCCTCATCAACATGGTGCAGGCTAGCCCGTTCTGCGGCAAGCCTCACGAAGATGCTAACGCTCATCTCCAACACTTCCTGGAGATCTGCAACACTTTCACCATACGCGGTGTAAGTACCGATGCTATTCGCCTTCGTTTATTCCCGTTTTCCTTATTGGGTAAGGCAAAGCAATGGTTTTATGCTAGCCGTGAAGCTATAGACTCATGGGATAAGTGCACTAGTGCCTTTATGCTAAAATTCTTTCTGGTTGGGAAAACCAATGCCCTCCGGAATAAAATTGCTAGTTTCCAGCAAGCAAAAGTTGAAACAGTCCCGGAGGCATGGGAACGCCTCCAGGACTATATTTCTGCTTGTCCTCACCATGGTATGCAGAATTGGTTCATCATCCAAACCTTTTACCACGGGCTAAAGAGCTCAGACGTGAGTATTTGGATGCTGCTGCTGGAGGAGCATTTTTCTCTCTTGAGGAGAACCGAGCTAAGGCCCTCATCGAGAAGATGGTGGAAAATCAAGGATGGGGCACTGAACGTGACCAACCACGTACCCGAGGAGTCCACCAAGTTGAAGCTTTGGATATGCTCGCTGCCAAGATGGACCTCGTTCTGAAGAAGATGGAGGCCCCTGTTCAAGAAACGGTACAAGCCATGGACGCTCGCATGACGTGCGAGGTCTGTGGCAACACAGGCCATTCGGGGAATGACAGCCCCGAAACGCGAGAAGATGCCCACTACATCAACAACTCCAACAATAATGTGTATCGTCCGAACAACTACGGCAATCAAGGCTAGAATTTGCGCCCAAATCTCGCTTTTGAGAGATCTTCACAAGGTAACAATTTCAATTCCAGTACTTTTAATAATCAGCCGTCTATTAAAGATCTTGTGCTAGGCCGGGGTAAAATCAATGAAAATATTAGCAAAAAGTCTGTTGCAACTGATAAAATCCTGGAAAGCATAGATGCAAAGCTGGAATCTTTCTCTTCTGCTATAAAAAGTCAATTGAGCTTTAATAAAATGATAGAAACACAAGTTGCTCAATTAGCTGCTTCTTTACCTTTGGGAAAAAAATTATGGGCAACCATAAAAGATCCCTTGCGGAAATGTTAAAGCGGTTACCACGAGAGGGGGTAGGACCACTCGGGATCCGCCATATCCTAATGATGCAGGTAAAAAGGCAGTAGCTCCAGAAAGTGATAGCGAAGAGGAGGAGGCTGTCAAAGAAACTCTGAAAAGCAAACCTCAGAAGGAAGCAAAGACAACCCCTCATGAGTTCTACGATACGACTGTGCTGCCATTCCCAAGAAGACTTCACAAACCGATGGTGGATGAGCAATCACAAGATTTGTTGAGGTAATTCGAAAACTCTATGTCAATATTCCATTACTTGAAGCTATGCAGGTTCCCACATATGCCAAGTATTTGAAGGACATCCTCAACAACAAAAGGGCAATACCGACCACCGAGGTAATTGAACTAACCGAAGCATGCAGCGCAGCCATTTTGAATGAATTTCTAGAGAAATAGAAGGACCCTGGATGTCCTACCATCGCGTGCTCCATCAGAAACCAACACTTCAGCAACGCCCTGTGCGACCTCGGAGCAAGCGTCAGTGTCATGCCCAAGGTAGTGTTTGATAAATTGAATCATACTTCCTTGTCCCCTACAACCATGTATTTGCAGCTGGCAGATCAATCCATCCGATATCCCGCAGGAATTGCGGAGGATATTCCGGTGAGAATCCGGGAATTCTTCGTACCCGTGGATTTCGTGGTGCTTGATATGGAGGTTGACACGAAGACCCCTCTCATTCTTGGGAGGCCATTCCTGAGCACCGCCAATGCGAACATTGACGTAGGAGCCGGAGAGATCCACCTGAACATCAATGGCAAGGAAGAAAAGTTTGCATTCAAACCCAGGGTGGAGAAATGCTCTAAGGTATATGCATCATCAATTCAAAATTTAACTAACCTAGAGCAAGTCAAGATGGTTGCACCAAAACGTCCACCGCCACCGACACCTACACCGAAGAAAATCAAGAAGGTGTGGCGGAAGAAGCAGAGTTCATCGTCCAAACCATCCACTCCGGGATCGGACGATGACAAAAATAATTGAAGACACGGAGGAGTCCCGCTCGTGGACTCAAAACTCTAGCTCTCGCCGCGAGAAAAAACCGGTATGTATCTCATGTTTCCCTTTCCAATTTTAAATTTCAATTCATCATTGCATTTGCATGTTTCCCTTCCAAAATAAATGAACCACTTGTATAATTAATTTGAAAGAGAGTAGAAAAATTGCAAGCATGGTAAAAATAAATGGACAACGTGCTGAAATTTATTTACAGTGGGTGTAAAATGTAATTCTCATCATTTTTACCCCTTCTAGAACATCTCCATTTATTTACCACCATCACCAATCAGCACAAAACATGTCTACCCCACTCAACATGGCTGCACACTCACCAATTATCACAAGACATGGCAGCATGGGGGTAACTCCACTAACTTCCACTTTGGTCATGTCAAATTTGCATCTTACCTACCACTAAAATCCACTCACATGACCAAGGCAAGTGCTGGCCACATAATTTTGCGTGCAACCAAGGCAAAGGTGAGTACTGCACTCACATGGGAGTGCCCAGGCCACTCAGTCCAAATTCGGCCGAATGGCCTGGCTGCCTCCCCTCTGCCTATAAATGCTGGGCATTGCTTGCTAGGTTCTCACACACTCACACTATAAAAAAAATTCCACCAGAAGCTCCCTCTCTCTCTCTCAAGTTCCTTGCTCAAGTTCTTCTTTAGTTATTGCTCAACTTGGTTCACTTGCATTGCTGAAAAATCCCAAAAAAAATATTTTGCCTATGTTCGATCTTTGTGCTGAAACTTGAACGTGTTTGTGGTGGTTTCCGACACCCACAAGAATGACTAGTCTTTTTTGGAGGTTTTCATCCCCGCAAGAACAACTAAATCTCTCGAACGACTGACCTAATTTACTTGTGCTAACCCCATATATTCAGTCCTTCGGGTAGTCGTTGCGCTAACCTTTTGCAGGAAGCATGTCAAAGCTCTTCTCCGCGTTCCGTCGCTCCTCCCGGCTGAGCAAACGCTCAGACGATGCTGGCAGCTCCCCAGCCCCGTCCCGTGGTTCAATTCGGATGGAGGTGGATGAGTCAGGGGCAGCTGACTTGGGGAGAGGCTTCGCCTCGCAACCAACCCGGCAGCTCTTGAACGAGAGTGACATCATTTTCCGGATGGACCGGGAGCGGAACGTCTTCAACATGCTACATCGGAAGGAGTTTGAGCATACCCATGTCTACGAGCAGGACCTGCTCGTAAGAACGGGTATGGACAAAGGGTTCCCAGAAGTCTTCGAAGCCGTTGGCTGGGGCAACTTCTGGCGTGTCGACGAACAAGGTTCGTATCTCCTCACCCTCGAATTTCTTTCGACTCTCAGATCTGGACGGGAGGGTGTTCGCTTTCGATTTTTCAACCAAGAGTATTCCTGCTCTTGGAGGGATTTGAGTACGGCTTTTGGTTTTGCTAGTCATTGTTCTTTGGAGCCTGCCAAAGCTTTGAAAAGTTTCAGTCGGGACGGGTTCTGGAAAAAGATTTCGGGAAGCACCAATTGTCCTGCACCATGCACGAACAATATTCATAACCCCACCTTGCGCTTCATGCATCGGTGGATGGCTATGACGGTGTTTCCACGTTCTGATTTGCGTCCCGTTAATACAGTCGAGTTGCGGTTCTTATACGCCATGGTTAAATGAGTTGCTATTTCTCCGGTAAAAGATTTGGTTGCCCATTGGATGTGTCATCACTCTCGCGTGGGTAGCGTGGCGATGACTTATCTAGTCACTCGCCTTGCTAACCAGTTGGGCGTTCTGGAGGGCGCCCAACTTGCGTACTTAGAGACAGCGCGACCCGTCGTGGATGCTGAGCACTTTGTGCAAGGTCACATGATACGACGGGCGCCCGAAGCAACGCTGGTTATGATCTATCGCGTTTATACATCCGAGGTGCCCTTGCCTTGTGCAGGACTGAGGTTGTATACCACCAAGAAATTAACACTCCGGTTGAGTACCGAGGCAGATGACTCTCCTCCTCGGAGAGAGCCGACTCGGCACATTGTTGCAGGAGAGGGGCCATTCACCCGGGGGCAAGCTAGGCGTGATGCCGGGCTTTTCACCGCTCAAGAACCAGAAACTTCACCGACGCAGCCACATCGACACACGTATGCATTCGAGGCAGCTTACGATGCATACAGTGGTTCTGGGACGTCCAGAGCAGGAGGCTCTAGATAACCCCAGGACCTAGACTACTTCACCTTGGGCTACTGGGACTATGCTCCGAGTACAGACTCAGAGTACTCCCAGGGATGGTAAGGAGGAGGGTACGACAATGCCTCCCGACCATACTTCCCTGGGCACTCTCAGTCCGCACGATTTGCTGCACCCAGTGGCTACGACATCGGTCAAGAGTTGTCTTACATCTCCGACCGAGTCGACCTCCTCGACGACCGTACATGGAGCATTGAAGACACCCTGGTACACCATACTCAGTATCACCAAGAGAATAGCGGTGTGCTGGACTCTCTACGGTATGACGTCCAACAGCAGACAGATCAAATGTCAGAGTACTTTTCGGAGTTTCAACCCAACCAGTGAAGAATCCAAGCTTGGGGGAGGACCCCCACAGGTATGTTCAATGTCCCTTCAGCACTTTGATCTTACATTTGCCATTTCCCTTTCAGTTTTATTTCCACCTTAAAATGAAAACACCAAAAATATTTCCCTTGAATAAAATAACTCCCAACTATGCATGGAATGAATCATATACCTCTCACCTTGGAAATGATGAATAGTTGCTCTGTCATTAATTTTGCAAGTGCCTTGTTTTCAACTAGTTCCTTTATAGTACTTGAGTTATTTGGCATGAGTAAAATGAACCTGAAAACCTCATGGGAGCACATGCTTTATTCCAAGTCTAAGTTGTTGTGAGGAATGATATAGTACGGTGAATATCTCGGATGTCTTTTGCTTTCAAAAATAAAATAAAGTTCCTCATTGGTCAAAAATACCTACCAAAGCCATATGCTAAGCTTAGTCAAAAATCTCTACTCATATGTTGCTTGTTGTCTTAGTGAGTTTTGTCAAATTGTTGTGACCTTTGGGTGAAACCTTCGTGCTTCTAAGATCGAGATTCACGTACACACCACTCTCACTTGCAATTTCTACACTGGGAGTTAGCAAATATTGCCATCATCCATCCACAAAATAAATACTCCATGTTCTATGATCTCCTCTCCAAATATCCTTGAATAGAGACATGGGCTATGCAAAAAGAAAAGCATGCCAAAGAGCATGGCAAAAAGAAAGAGAAAAAGGAAAGCATGCCAAAGAGCATGGCAAAATAAGAAATAAGAAAAGCATGCCAAGTGGCATGGCAAAAATATGAGCAAAAAAAAATAGATAGTCCATGTTCTCGAAAATAATTCAAGGGGAGGAAGAATCACCCCAAGGAGTTCCACCACATTCCACTCCACATATTCCACACACTTGCACTTCTTATTCTAAAGGCATGATTTGGTTCCCCAAAGATCCGGTCTTTGACTTAGCAAAATATAAGATGCAAGTAGGCCTTCATCCTTTGTCCCTGAGCCACACAAAAGCTCTGTTAGATTTTAGGATGAAAGAAGGCACAAGCCTTTGGTGAGGATACAAACACCACTTGAGGGATCGAGTGTACCAATTGAGGAACAAAATTTAAATTTTCAAAAATTGTGGAAACTCCGAGATGGGATCCTGAAAAGAGTAGGAGTGGAATAAAAACTAAGTTAAGCTGTTCAACCTTTCAACCGCCCAAGACAAGGATATTGCTATAAGCCCCATAGGTAAAATGGTGAGTAAAACTTTGCCAATGATTCAAGTATTTTTGAGTACTAGTTGTTTATAAAGTTACCTGCAAGAAAATTAACATTGTAGCAACTCCTGATCCACTGAGCCTAAGTCTTTATCTTTGCTCGAGGACGAGCAAAGGCCTAAGCTTGGGGGAGCTTGTTGGCGGTCGTTACGACACGTTTTCGACCACCAATACTCGGGAATAAAAGAGGATATATGTGACATTCCATGTACTTAGGTTTATTTCTAACAGAGTTCCACGAGTTTTGGTGAGTGTCACTTGTGCAGGTACAACTACGAAAAATACGTGCTATAGGGGTCGGAATTGACCAATTCTGCCAAATGACACGATTCGGCCGGTTACCCCCCTTAGCCGTAAATACCACCGGGAGCCATCCACGTCAACGATGACCAAGCAACAACAACACATGACACGTGGACGACCGCCAACTCATCCCAGACCCATGCCACGTCATCCAGGGCCCACACAACATGAACCCCATCAAGAGAAGGCGGCCCAGGACATCCAGGACGCAGAGGCGGTGCACGGGAGCGGGCCTGGGCCCCGAGGCCTATTCGGCCGAACAGAGGCGGTTCGGCCGAACCGCCCCCAGCCAGCAACCGCCTACGGGGGGTGAATCCCGGCCCTTGGTGGCCAGGTCGGCGCATCCAAGGGTTTGGCCGAACCACAGGGTTCGGCCGAACCGCCCTTCTTCGCCTGAAGTCCCAGGGGGTAGCCCCCCTGGTCCCTTGACGGTTACTCCACCTCAAACTGCCATGGACACCTATATAAATAGTGTCACACCTCTTGTATAACACACACCAAGCCAAGGAGCTCTCATTTCCACTTCTCTCTAGTAGAGTTAGGATAGTTTAGTTGGGAGTTAGAGTCGAGTCGAGCTTTTCCTCGGAGGTTCCGGAGTCATCTTCAGAAGCTCTGGTATAAGCTCTTGTATCTTTTTTTTCCTTTTGTAAGACTTGAGTTATCAATATAATTATCTTTATCATCTTGCCTTTGTCATTTATAGCTTGCTTCTACTTTATTCTAGTTGCATCTATATCATGTTTAGACTATAGTCGGTTCTAGTTCTAGTGCTTCTAGTTCTTGTTTAAGTCTTTGTCTTAGCTGGTTCTTCGACTTAGCTCAATATTTGCCGGTGAACTATCACCGGGGGTATTGACGGGTTACTTGCTTTTGCTAGTGAAGTAAGTAGTCGTTGGTTAGTGTGGGTGTGGTACCCAGACTAGTCAGTGGCCTTGGTTTGCCCCCGATTCAACGAACGTGTGGTAGCCGTTAGGTGGTGACAGCCCTATACGGTCTTTGTAATCCACCTCGTTAGTCTCAGCCTGTAGGATCCCCCAATGTGGAGCTGGTGGCACCCCTTCTCATCCCTTTCTGCGTGTCACTGGTGTCCATTGTTCTGATGCTAAGACATTAGTGTTAACCCAGACCTTCCAGTGCTGGCTCTTTAGCCGCTGTATCTCTAAGCCAGAGTGACATAGACAGATAAAGTTCATAGGAATCCTCTATCTCTTCTCGTTGTCCTCCCAGCTATCTATACCTTCTCTCTCTTATCCGAGCCTCCCTTGAGCTGTGTGTCACGGTATATCCACTCCTATCCAATACCGTTATCCCCTGTCTTGTTTAGTTGTGTACCTTTCTCTGATAGTCTTGAATACCTGTTTACTAGTACTCTTGCCAAAGCTTCCCTGCAGAAATATAAATTACGATACCTCGGGATACTCCCTGGTGAAGTGCTACAACAGTGATTCTGTGTGCTTGCAGAATATTATATATTTTACTAAGCCATAAGAAAAACCACTGAAACACTCCTTACCCTAGTACCGGGATTCTCAATCCTGATATTGGATCGTAAGAAGTGCCAACATGCTGCATGCAATATGGAGATGGTGTTCTGGTAGAGTGGCAGCCGGAGATGCAGCGGAGATGCTAAGGCCGTTAGTAGTGGAGTTGAGGAATTGCGGCAAAGCCATGGCATTGTGCAGCACGGGTCGATGTCCCAATACAACCGGCCGAATGATGTTTGTTGAGTTGAGTATTATTTTGCAGCATGTGTTGATATCATAATCCAAATAGCCGGTTGTTGTTTATTGTTCTATCTAGTTCGGCCTATTTTTGTTTTAATATAATTGGTAAATCTTTTGCGTGGTTGCAAAAGGCGCCCGTCCTATGACGGAAAACCATTGTTCTCTCTTAAAAAACATACGATGATTGACACCTACCATTATTTTTAGCTTGAAACACATTCACGAACAGAATCTGTCGGCATCGATCCCATAAGTTCACCTAAAAAATACCATTCTTTTTTCACTTGAAGGACTTGTTCTGTTGATCCTCTTCCAGAGGGATTGAAGGGTTTGAGGAGGATTTCAACTTGTATGGGATTTCATCCCTCCAAACCCCCTCCAATCCTCTTCGATCTCTTCCAATAACTGAACAAGCCCAAGAAACAAACCTACGAAGTCTACAACACATCATGACATGAAAGATAAGCTTGCACTCCCATATGAGATCAGTGATTGTTGATAGCTAGGGCAAGGACTTGAATCTCAAGTACTCTTCAACTGAAGGACACCAGCCTTGACTTCTCCTGTAGGTTCAGGCGTACATTGAAATCCCACCTGAAAATGTGGAGAGAGTCAGATTCAATTCCTTTCTCAAAGAAATGTTGTGCTACAACAGATATAATAAGATGATTTCTTCTTGGACATCTACTCCTGCAACTGCAATAAGCTTAGTAAGGTATGTCCGGTCGCCAGGACAACACTATGCCCTAAACCAAAACAGCCAGATGTGTATACAGTAAGGTATATATTTGAACAACCAGAAAACACAAGTTTTCAAACTGATAATTTATAAGGTCAAACAAATCATAGAAATGCAGACGAAACCTAGCAATTTATGGTTGGATCATGCCCCGTCACAGTTGTACTATTGCCCACATACAGACTTAACCTATACCACACCATACATTGTGTAGCGCAGAGAATTAAATTACAAAACAAAACTTGAACATAAAAGGAGAGAACTTGTTGCATTCATGTTTAACATAGGTGAGCTATATCAGTTAAGATTTTGTTGCAACTCAGTTAAAACCTAATAGCCAAATATAGCATAGATATCATATCAAATCCTTCCCATCGCCACTACTTGTGGCCATGAGCCAAAAACATCCAAAATGCTCGCTCTAGTATATATAAACCTCCAAACAATATCAACATACCTCCCTTCCAAAGATTTGGTCGAATCCAACCTAGAGCTTCAGAACCCTGCATCTTCTCGTGGAAAGGCTTCATCACTTCAGATGTGCCGGCAGCAATGTCAACGATCTCCAAACGATGGGCCAGGTCGTATGGATCCCCATACAAAGGCTCCGAGAAGTAGACCTTGTTCTTCTTGTACTTCGACACACTTGTTCCGCTGAAGCTTCCACTGAAATGCTTGGACACGAACAGTGTCAGGTCACCGACGTCCTTCACCCTAGACCACTTCGGCGCACAGTCGAGGAGGTTGCACTTGTAGACCAGGGTCCTGTAGGTCAAGCGACGTGTCTCGTGATTTGTGGGTACCATGGCGCCGACGATGTGCAGCTCGCCGTTGGACTCCAGGTAGCTGCGGTGGTAGAGCCCATCAGGTGGCGACAGCGACGGCAGCGGCGTCGCGGTTGGTGTGTCGCCGGCGGCGTTGCTGGTGAAGACAGTGATCTCTCCGGTGGCGTCGATTGCCAAGAACTTCTCTTGGCACCGGACGACGGAGGCCACGGAGAGTTCCAGCTTGGTGTCGAGCAGCGTCCACGCGCTGTCGACCCCGACCCGGCAGAACGCGACGTGGGTGGAGCACGCGAGCACGGCCATGGCCACGCACTCTCGGGCGGCCTCATCGGGCGGCGCGGAGAGCACGATCTCGTGGAAGAACACGCTCCTCATGTCTTCCAGCTTCAGGGCATCGCCGGAACGGAGCACCCACCGGCGCTGGACCTTGGACACGAGCTCCGGCGACGTCGCCGCCGCCGCGACGTGCTCGTCTGCCGGCGGGAGCTCGACGCGGGCGCCGGTGAAGGGGTTCAGCAGCGTCACGGACGCCGCCTCGTCCATCAGCGCCAGCCACCCGCACGACGCGCCGCACGGCACCTTGCCGCGGGCATCGGGGAGCGTCAGGGAGAAGGCCTTCTTCTCCGAGGCGCAGTAGAAGCTGACGCGGTCCGAGTCGGGGGCGAACGGGAGCAGCAGGAGCGGGCCGAAGGCCGCGAACGGCACGGCGGCGCGCCACGGGGAGCACGCCGACCGAAAGGACGCCGCGTCGTGGCCGGACGCGAGGCGCTTCACGATGAACTCGAGGAGCTCCTTGGGCAGCGAGCTCCAGTCCGGCAGAGACGACCTTCTCTGGTGGGGAGGCTGAGCCATGGAATCAACCAACTATGGATCGCCGGCAAGAAATGGTGTCTACTCTGACGACATGGGCGATGGATTGCAGAACGGGAGATGGGGGAAAGGATTCGAAATGGACAGATCGATCGAGGGGAAATTTTGGCAAGAAACGGCGATGGAGGGCGAAGTGCCGAACACGTGAATGTGAATCCAGATGAAACGAAACGAGGAAGAATCCGGCCTGGAATGATCTTTCCTTTGTGCAAATGCTAAGAAGGAAGTCATTGAATGTAACACCATTAAGATGTGCTCGAAATGGAGCACGCAGATTTGGCAAGGTGCTCAGAAAGGCCGAAACTAATCGCTCTGCTTTTGAACTGTTCGGAGAGTTTTTTGCTTTCTCACACTAGCATGCATCGGCTGCATGTACGTTCACCACTTCTTCATCGGCTGAAGGACGCACAGTGCCAGAAACTGCCAGATTGTCTAGTGCACTGCGAGTTATTACTTGCGTGGCGGCATTTTCTGTTAAGGTAGCTAGAGATTAACACAAGTACTATGTTTTTTGCAGTGACGAGGCAAAGCCACCTTTACTGCAAGAAACACAGAATGGCGATGGCAAAAGGTCAAAGGGTTTGTTCACTTGTTTGTCCTTTGCCATCTTACATGGAGTTAGGGTTTGTTCACTGGTTAACTCTTGTTCCCTCTGCATGCAGGCATTTGCTATTTGTTTTTTCTAAGCGACACGGCCTCGCAGGTAGTTTACTCCCATTATTTTTCTGAGTAAAATACACCGATGGCCCTTAAACTTGTCCCGGGGTGTCATCTAGATCCACGAACTCTCAAAATACACATTAACGTTCCTAAACTTGCTAAACTGTATCATCTAGGTCCAAAATTCTAAAAATACCCCTATGTTACTGAAATACACTATATTGTCTTAATCTACAATTGCATTACGGTATGATCAAATAAAGTTTTCTAAGTATTGTGATAGAAATAACCGATTTATTTAAAGAAATACTATGAAAACTCATGCTCAATTTACGGTCATGTTATCATGTCTAGGGGTATTTTTGGAACTTTGGACCTGGATGACACAGTTTAGCAAATTTAGGGACTCAAATATGCATTTTAAGAGTCCGGGGACCTAGATGATACCACGAGACAAGTTCAGAGACCGCTCGCGTATTTTACTCTTTCTTGTAGATTAAGGGATGAAAATAGTATGGATATTATCGCCCATCCTTGGACCGAAGAGGTCCAAAGATTAAATGGATAGTCCATATCCGAATCCTAATATTCAATAACCACACCGTATCTGTATCTGGATACTCTAAGTTGAATATCTAATATGCCAATAGCATAGATCTCAATACCCGACATGTATATAGCTATTCGTATCCGAATCCAAGAAAAAAAATTAATTGCTTGTATTGGTAAAGTATAAATTTGTATACGAATTCAAGAAAAAAATTAATTGCGTGCATTGGTAAAGTCTAACATATTACTGGCGCCCTCCACGCGACTTGCATGTAAGTGGTGTAGTCTGCTTTGGTTTGTCTGGGCGTGCACATAGCCTGGCTGCTAAGTGCTAACACGTGCTACGGGCCACAGCTTGCATGGCATGACAAGTTTTTGGCACAACGTGGGCCGTGTATATAGCATTCGGGCTGAGAGAGAAACAGAACCTCTGTATGATGAAGACAAGGTGGGAAGTTTTATGTTGTAGTATGAGGAAGATTTTTTACTAGTGCTAACTGTTAATGGTAGGCAACAGGGATAGAGATCGAGTACTAGCATATAAGAGTTAACTTATGTAATTGGTTTACTTTTCATTCCATTTACATTTTATAATCTTATCTATCTATCTATACTATAAGGATCCAGTAGAATTGAAAACGCTTCTCACCCAAAAAATCCTACACACCCCACGGAGGACCCACGTGTCGGGTCCAACGGTGGAAACGACGTGGAAAGTTTTTAAAAAACGATGTTTCTAGAGAGTTTTTACTGTTTTAGGCATTACTTTTCTCACCATGAAATTTCTTTACCCACCTTGTATACCCACCAATTAAATATTCTCTTCTAATATATTAAGTTTTCATAAAGGTTTTTATCGTCTGTCATCTTGTTTCCCGTTCGAGGGCACTGAATCTCCGTGCGTTGATTGGACACGCTTTCACTAGCGTGATGGAACGGGACTTCAAGGATACAGCCGCCCTGCATACATTTCCGAGGATTCGACCGAACTAGACAATCGGTCCACTCAATGAATTGATCGCCCAACCCATTGTGCACTCTGTGTCACGGGTGTCCAGCGTCCAAGACTCCTACAGCTCGTCTATGGAAGCCGCCACTAGCATGCCAAATGCCAATGCGAAGATGGGCCGCGTCCATGTCAGGTCGCAGGATGTATCGTCATGCTTGCGCTCCATGAGCCAGTCTGACCCCTTGGCGTCGCCCGTCTGCAACGTCGATGGGAACTCGAGGTGCGGCAGATCGGCGGCGAGTAGAGAGAAGACCCGCCTCGCCCAGTAGCCTGTTGATATTCTCCGTCTCGCTCCCATTGCTCTCATCCCAGCCAGCCTCCTGTCTTGCTGGCAGTGCTGTCGACGATATGTTTCCAGTGGATGCGCAGGAATAGCCTGCAGCCTGGAGAGGGCATGCGAGCCCATGTTGGTTACATACGTCTGTTCGCGAGGGCGTATATTGAGTTTTTGATGATGATGCTTGCAAGTTGCAATTTCAGTGTTCTTGGATGTGTACATGTCGTACTAAACTTTCAGCACTCAACAGTAATGAGGACTTGTCCTGTGCCTAGGTGTGCGAGCTCTTTGTGATTTAGGGGGGAAAATATTTTTTTGTTTGTTTGTTAGGCATACCTATCAATTATGTGATCATAATCAGAGGCCTATGCTAGCTCAAGTCCTTAGTGAAAATTTTGTTAGTTTTGTTTCTTATAGCCTCTTAATTATACCATTTTTTAAATTTTAGACAGAATAATTATTGCTGATACATGACGGCACGGTGGAAACATCATTTCCTTTTATGTGCGGCGCCGGCTTGCCTGATGTGAAACTATGCATTCTTGATTGAGTCTTTTTCTTCTCATTGAGTTGCATTTATTGACCACCAACATAATCTCACACGCTATACAACTGATAGTGCTTTCAAAAATATTTCAAAAATATATCAGAGATGTATGCGGATTTGTGTGGTGACAGCTAAATTGGAAGATATATGTAAGCACTGCTGATTCGATACGGTTTATTTGCTGGAAAGGGTCAGTGTAGTCTGGTACTAGAGCCCTCACAATAAACACTTGCTGGATCTGATCTTGATGAATTTTCATGCTAAAATAAAAAATATATAGAGATCCAGTGAGTACTGGAATAAAAGAAAATATATAGGTTTCATAGCAAACATGCAAAGATCCATTGAGTGGAATAGAAATAATAATGGCAGAAATAAAAAGTTCCGAGTTCTAACGGGAAACAACAGAAATTAGAATAAGATAATGTCTAAGTTATTCTCAAGCAAAGGAAGCAACACACTTAAATGATTTGATTAGATTTAAATGTCATCCGTAGCAAAGAATCAAACGCCTCATAGTGTTACGGGTATTTACATTGAAATTACTTCTTTGACTAAAGTCAAATTAGATGAACAAAATATTAAATTAGATGAAATTCTAAAGAGAATAAAAAATACAGATTGGGAGATATATTATTGATAGAGATGTAAATAATGAATGCAATACCATATACATCTAATTATTTTTTAAAAATAATTTCTATTTTAATTTTCCAAAACACGTGCGTAACGACAAACTCGCCGAGTTGTTGGAGAGAATCCTTTTCACTGGTAGGCCTCGTGAGTTCTACAATTGCCGCCACTTATAGGCCTCGTGAGTTCTGCAAGTGCAAGAATTACTTAATAATTATAGATTTGACGCACCGGCACGAATACAAGTCTGCACAAGGCGACGATCGGCACCGGCCAGGAATCAAATGCCTTACGGCCTAAACTACCTCGACAAAGGCTCTGCTTTCTCGATCAAATCACTCCCGGTTAGCCTCGCCTGCAGTCTAAGGCCGCAAGGTCCCATGCTTCGCGTAAATTAACCATGGGCAGCGCCTTTGGAGTCTCACGTCCGGGTGCACATGTAGCTCGCAGCTACATATAATTTCCTTTTTATTACAAACAATTTGACAATACTGATAGATGAACGGGATTAGATCGACTGAATCCTGATGCCATCATCATGACCATGCCGATCGGAAACCCATTGGAGATTTGGAGGGAAATAATCTAGGTTTAATTACCATTTTACGGTGGCGCTAAGGACGTTGATAATGCTCTAGAGCCCCAAGATGCTGCTGGTGCTGGGGGGACGTCGTTAGGTTCCATGGTTATTGGTTAGTAGTTTTTACATCGTCCATGCTTATTTAAGGCCAATGCTAATCTTTAGAAACCCTCAGCTTCATCTTTTGCATGCATGCTTTTATACCTACTTACTTCTTCATATCTAAATTGATTTTCTTTTAAAAATAATCTATAGTAATTTGAACAAATAATCATATATTTGCATAGCTATTCCACATAACCTATCGTGTACTTCAGTTACAAACAAAAAAATATTTTCAACACTGCGTACCAAGCTTACAATTGTAATTTTCTTTCAACACTACTAATCATAAAGAATTATTGTGTAATTGTGAGATTTTTTTATCTTCTAAATATGTTATGCAGTCTTATTTTTTATTAGAGACCTCTTTTTATTGAACGTGCGTGTCGCAGTCTAGCAGTAGTCATTCCATGATGTATGAAACTCCCTTTGGCTACAGCATTGAGGACGTTCAACCTGCCGGAGGCGTAAAGAATTCCGCTCTGTCTTTTGAGTATCTAAAAGTTTTCAGATAAAAACATTGCTAGCCCGCCATCGGGTCACCTGTCCAACTACCACCACCAAACATCTTGCTATTTGAGTTGATGTCGGTGAGTTGTGTCATTTGCTTTCCTAATATCCAACTTATAGCGAAGGATATTATTTTTTATTTCTTATTTTACCTATGTACTGAGCAATCCTAATTTGTGGCATATATTTCTTTGTATCGGATCTATAAATTAAATTACAAGTTTGTTTTGTTTCATACTGTTCATCCATTAAATTACTGTCATATTTCATTAAAAGTTTAAGAAACTATGAAATTTTTAGAATTTAACTCATTTAAAAAACTTAGGATACTCTATTTTGAAATATTTCTAACGTAAGAATGTAAAATTCAATTCAATTTTACTATGTTTTTCTAATACACGCGCGTGTCGCGCGTGCACTCTACTATTTAACAATAAAGACAATGAAATAAGATCCACTTGCACATATTTTAAAGTACTTTTACAACATAAGTTGATACAAACTCTTTATATAAGTTGGTACTGGACATAAAATACAAATTGACAAATGATATTTATGAAAATCAACACATAATCTCTACATAAGTCATTATTTTACATAAGAATAAGTTGATACACTATTTCTGCTACGTTGATACACATAAATTACTATCGAATCCAAGGAAAAAGGTTAATATCTTTTATTAGTAAATTCTAAATTCATATCCAAATCCAAGAAAATAATTAATTGCTTGTATTGGTAAAACCTAAAACGTTATTGGCGCCCTCCACGCGACTTGCAATGCATGCAAGTGGCATGGTCTGCTTTGGTTGCTAACGCGTGCCATGGGCCAGAGCTTGCATGCCAGGCCATGTTTTTGGCACAACGTGGGCCGTGTATAGCATTCGGGCTGAGAGAAAAACATAAGCTATTTATGGTAAGACAAGGTGGAAAGTTTTATGCTTTGGTACGAGGGAGACTTTTGTCTAGTGTTAACTGTTAAGAAAAAGTCTAAATTACTACCCTTAGCTATGAACAAAATCTAGATAACCCTCTAAAGTATGTTTCAGTCCATTTTACACAAACAACTATTTCCATTGATCCAATATATCCTTTTATAAGATTTGTCTTTTTTGTTTCTCCATATACAAGTGATGTTTTAAGTTAAAATTTTATCAGATGATAGAGGGCCATATATAATATTTTATTAAATATAATATGATTTTTTTATCATTGTTTCTCATATAAATTTGTATCGATATGGTTAATATATTATTACACATCATAGCCTTTTAAAATGAGGATACAAAATTATAATATATTTTTAAATATAATTTATGATTCCCTCTATATACCACAAAATTTTAATTTAAAATAATATTTATGTATGGAGAAATAAACAAAAACAAATCTTATGAAGGGGTAGATTAGACTAATTGAGATAGTTGTGGGTGTAAAATGACCCAAAAAGGTTAGAGCTTATTTCTTCGGTTCCATAGAAATTAACACGGATTCCTTCAGTGCCATAGAATTTGTAAAATTTTCCTCAGTGCCATTGAATTGAACTTTTATTTCTTCACCGTCATTTCCGTCACATTCTGTTAAAATTTTCCCCTATTGTCTATGGCATATCTCATTATGACTTGCATTTACCTTTTTGCTCCCGTTCTCTCTACACAAATCTCTAGCGGGCGCACGCCAGGGAGGAGCAAGTGCCGCCGACAGGCTACAGGCGCGTGAGGCGAACGCAGGCGAGTGCCCCTCGTCTGCGCGCCCGCAGCTCCATGCCGGGGTGCGTTCGTCCGAGGCAAGGCGCGCCCATGTGTGGAGCAAGGGCGGCAGCCTGCTCGTCCGAGGTGCCAGGGTAGGAGCCAAGGGAGGGGCAGCTCGTCTGTGCGGCGGGAGCAGGGGACCACGAGCGCGCCTTCTCGTGTACTGGAATCGGACTCCAACAGTTGGAGAAGCTAAGTCTGTGGATCAAAAAAAGTATCGTAATGCTCCGTCTAAGACGTCCGGAGGCATCCCATTATCGGACGTTGAAGACGTGGCACATACGACCACGTAATCCCTACTGCCTCATTTTACGAAACCCCCCACCTACCCTCGGTGACCAAGCAACCTTATCCTTTTAAACTTCATTCTCATCTTCTTGTCTCCGGCCTCACTTCCCTCTCAAAAGCCGCTCGCGCGCTGCCGATGCTACGCCACCCATGCGCCCGCCGCCCTACGCGTTGCCGCCGCTCCACCGCCCCACGCGCCGCCGCCAATGTGGCCGTCCGGCGCGTCGACGCGGCCGCCCCGCGCGCCGCCGACACCATGGTGGGCGAAGGCCGGGCAGTCGTGGAGGAGCCGAGGGCATGCGCAACGCTTCTGCTCGTCATCTTCTTCGTCCTTTTTCTCCATCCATCCGTGCAGTTCTACTCTTTTGTTAGATTTTGCTTCGTGTTGCAATAGCATTTTTTACGTGTTTCAGATATTTCAGAAGAATGTTGCAACTGTTTGACGTGAATTATGTAAAAGTAGATCTCGGATGTTGGATGTTGCATATGTTTCACATGCATGTTACAAGAGTTTCGTCCGGATGTTGCATTTTTATTAGGAATTTTTGACTGATGTCGTGCGTGGCTGAGAGTTGTGAGCGTCTGTTTCTAGTGTTGCAAACGGTAACTATTTATGTTGCAGATACTATTGTTTGATGTTGCATACGCTATTTTTGGATGTTGTAAAAAT
Organism: Echinochloa phyllopogon; assembly: GCA_033239725.1. Taxonomy (NCBI): domain Eukaryota; kingdom Viridiplantae; phylum Streptophyta; class Magnoliopsida; order Poales; family Poaceae; genus Echinochloa; species Echinochloa phyllopogon. The sequence goes on from BTCW01000014.1 coordinate 18,445,349, forward strand.
TTTATATGTTGCATACAACATTATACCAATGTTGCGGTGGGATTTTTTTCTGTTCTACGGTACCGTCGGAAAGGAATACTTGGCTGTGGTTGCGCCACGTTACCGTCCGATTTTTTTGTTTTCATCGGACGTCCAGGCGCTAGCAAGACCGAAAAAGTATATCTGAACTCACTGAGACATCAATTAAGTTGATTGTCAAAGTTTACAACTGCAACGAAAATGCCATTCACTAGGTGGATGACCAGTGGCGGAGCCAGCCTTTGCTCACGACTAGGACCGTCGTGTTAGAGATTTAGGCATCATTCAGTATATTTTATTCCAGAAATTAGCAACAAATTCATGACAACAGTGAGTGATCTAGTGATAACATAGCATGTGCGAGTGTTCAAGTTAAATCTCCTAAATAACATGAACAACATGAGAAACCGAAACAGAAACAAAACGATGTTCAGGATGTACCCAGAGGAGGGGCCGATACCGGAGGCACCAGATGTGCCGTCACCAGCTAAAGGAATAGTGTTAACCATCCTCGACTGGCCTTGCTCGAAGTAGTCGATCTGATTCGGTGCAGTGGCGAGTCGATGCGGTGGAGTCCCTCGAACGGCCACCGGGACGTAATCGTTCACGTGAGGTAGACGGCCACTAGGAAGTAGTCGTTCGGGTTGATGAAGTTGGCCACCAGGAAGTAGTAGTAGTATTACAGGTTGACGAAGCCGGCCACCAGGAAGTAGTCGTACGGGTGATGAAGTTAGCCGCCGGGAAGTAGTCGTTCGTAGCGGCGAGCAGGCACGTACTCGTACGCTCCCCAAAAACCCTATCGCCCGCCTATCCCAAGCAGGATCACTAGGCAGGGAGGTTCGGAGGCAACTGCTCACGCAAGCAGAGTGCGCGCAAAGCTTGCATTGGGAATGCAAGAGAGCAGCAAAAACAGGGAGAAGAGAGAGGTCTCCTGAAAGGAGTACCAGAGAGGGAGAGTCTGCTTGTGTGTTTGCCTGGGAGAGACACCTCCTTTTATAGGCGCACAGGGTAGGAGAGGGAGGATGAACCTGGACACTCTTAACCAGCCATAATGCCATTAAGTCGTCACTTACTCTCACCATCAAATCGGCAGTTACTATCAGCCATCAAATCGGCAGTTACTGGTAACGGTTAAGACTCAATCAATGTCATTTGTGGCAAAATGTTCATCACACAGCACACGCAGAGCGGCTCATCACGTCTCGACACGACACGTCCACGGCCACGGCCCGGCGTGGCGAGCGAGCGCGCGCGTGTGGCATGCCCTTCTCCTTTTACCAACTTCACAAGTGGTCCACAGTTGGTCCACCATTTAAGTTGGTTAGGATTCCCGTTGACTCTCCATCCGGGACTTAATTCCCTAGCATTTATTAGTGGACCTTTAATTCTTTGATTAATTGAGACTTAAATGGGCCAATGCCCAATTAATCTAACACGTCGCGGCTTCTCGGCGGCCAGCTGAGTCGGCGGTGGGCTAGCGCGCGCCGAGGAAGAGTGACTCGCAGCGGCGCAGCGCCGTCACAGACCAGCGAGGGTGGGCGCCGTCAGGCGGGGACGGGAGCGCCGCGCGGCAGAGCTCCGGCCTCCGGGTCGAGCGCGGCGGCGCAGCCGCGTAGGAAGCGTCGCGTGTCGGCCGTCGGGCACCAAGCGTCGCGCATGCGTCGGCAGGACGGCAGGAGCCGCAAGACGGCGACATGCGGACTGGAGGACTGCTGGGCTACTGGCTGCTTCAGTTGTTTGCCCTAATGGTTTTTAGGCCAAAAACTATTAGGGGTATGTGGGCTTTCATGGGCCACGACTAGGGCCTCGACCTGGACGGCCCTAGTCGCAGCTCCGCCTCTGGATGACGGCCAAGGGACCAGAGCACCAGGCGCCAGTGAGATCCAATCAACCCAGAACTATATTGTCTTGGTGATAAATATGCAAATAACACTGCAGCATTGAAGGAAAGAAGCCAAAATTCACATCATTCCGTGGAGGGGCAGAGTAGTCTTTTCCCTACCAACTTAACAGCAGCATAAGAGCTCCCTAATGGATGCGGCAATAATGGGATAAATGTTTGATTCAATGTCACCGAGGGAAATTTCAAAAAAATTATGGCACTGAGGGAATTGACTCAAAAGGTTATCCGAGCTTTGTCCATACTTGAGGGTAGTAATTTAGATTTTTTTCCTAACTGTTAATGGTGGGCAGCAACATGGATAGAGAGTAGCATATAAGAGTTAACTTATATAATTAGTTTACTTTTCATTCCATTTATATTTATATTCTTAAAAAAATGAGTAAGAACCACCTGCACATGTTTTAAAGGTACTTGTATACAACATAAGTTGATACAAACTCTTTATATAAGTTGGTACTGGATATAAAATATAATTGGCCCGCAATATTTATGAAAATCAACACATAATCCCCACATAAATCATTATTTTACATAAGAATAAGTTGATACACTAATACGTTGATACTCATAAATTACTATCTAGTATCTATATAAATTGGTACAAAGATAGCTATATAATTTGTTAGTAACACTACACACATAGTTAATTCATAGATAATTAGTGTGTAATGTCTAGTTTTGTAGTAATTTCTGTGTAATGTCTAGTTTTGTGGTAATTTTGATTTTTCTTCTCATTTCCTTAAGAAACAAGACTAGAAGGGACTGATCCAGTCACCTTCTAAATCTCCTTCATGTGATGAGCTTCTAATATTATCAGTTGCATTGGAGCCAGGTTGTATATATCCTTCTTCAGCCAAAAAGTACTCCCTCCTTCCTTTTTTATACGATGCTGATTAGTTTAATTTTGATAGACTTTGGATACCACTTATATATGTTGTCCATCCGCATTTCTTACTTTTCCATTTGCATCATACCTTTGTGTCTATTCGAATGTGTTTTGTGATGCCTTTATGTTGAGATATGTGAGCCCTTGGTATAGACTATCTGGAGTGACTTCACTAATCCATATACTAGCTTCCCAAATTTGATCTTACCTATTCATAAACCCAATACTTATTGCTTGTACCTATTATTGCAGGACTTCTTGTTGGATTCTATAATGATTTGTGCTCAAAATTAACCAATAAATGTATCTAGAGTAGCAACTTTTTGTTATTATTTTCATGTATCAATAGTGGAGGGGCACATAATTTAATTAGATGTAGTTTTAGATATTTTAGATGAATTTAATGATGGCAACGGTGGGTAACTTTGATGCAGAATTAGGAGCCATTTATGCTATTTTTTCATAATGGCAGGCATCGGTAATTTTGTTGCAGATTTAAGGGTTATTTTAAATTACTTTTAATGATAGATGTGGATATATAATTTAGAAACAAATAAGACCCAATAAATATTTTTTCTATTAATATTGTTATTACAATACCGATGGTCAGATGTTTTGATTTTTTGTAGGAATTTCTCTCTTTTTCTACCAAGTCCCATAATGATTAACATGAGGCTGTAAAAAGGTTCTATGATTACTAACAGTTAAGATTTGTCATGATAGGAAGAATGGCTTACTAGCAATGCCTACGACATCGAACCTATATTAAAGAATTATGTGTACCTGTATATTTTTCTAAAAGAATCGAAGCCCTCACAATTAAACTATCAATACAGCTATGTTATCCTACCTCCTGCCATCAGTACTTGACGTTTCTAATGTGTTGTCGTATTTATGTTAAACCTTAACCACTATATTTTACTACTATATAATGTAATGAAGAAATTGTGAGCGGGAGTTATAGTACTCAATTTCTCTTGATTTTGCCATGTTACTTTAATTTATGCAAACACGATTATCAAGAAATAATGTCATATTAAATATAAATTTCACAAAAAAGCCCCATCCAAAAACTCTGCTAACTTGAATAGCATTGGCACAACAATACATAAATAAACGCTTTATATGTAGCTGTATGCATTTAACAGGAGGTTGAGAGAAAACAAATATTAAACGAGAAAGGACGACACAAATACGCAGTATAATCTGCAAGAAAAGGGGTATATTGTATATAGGAAACAAACTATTATTACTTGCAGGAAGAGTATCCCTAACAAGTGCTTTATTCATTAAAATCTGCTTAAGAAAGCAAACGGGGACCATTGATGTCTGCATAGCAAACCAAGTAGTAGTGTAGTACAGGTATACAAAAGCACCACATACCAAAAGCACCTATAATTAGCAGTTTCTTGTTTATTGTTTTTAGATAATGGAAATTTTATAAATATCGGGCCTTGACCAAGATGGCTATAGCCCAAACTGTTACATAAGAACAAAAAAAGAGGAAAATCTGACAGGAAAAATTACATCCCATCAAGGGGTTTAAGTAGTCCTACGCGACAAACCAGCTTGTTCCACGGTGTCAACTCTTCAAGAATACGATCACCAACGTCAAGACAACGTCGCTTTAACACATACCTTAGAAAGGTGCTGAAGACTTTGGACACCGACCACCGAAGATTGGATGCTTTTTTCAAGGCAACAGCACAAAGACTTGGTACAGCTATAACCTACCAACCAACATCCGAGCTGCTACGCCATCAAAGGCCACCTCCGCATGGAGCTGAATGCTGAACAGGATGTCCACACGGGAGAACTGCCCCGGCCCTGATGAACAAGAACTTCAACGACGCGCCTGCACTGCCGCCGCCGGCCTGGAGGCACCAGGCTAGGTTTTCACCGAGTTCTTGAACACCCACTGATGCAGCAGGAGACGGATAAACCAACGACTTCAGCGGCGCCTTCAACAAGATGTGTGTCACAGACAGCCACCGCCGCCGGCCCGGCAAAACACGCCAGGCAAGGTTTTCACCCAAACCGCCGCCATCACCATCAACACTGCACCTGACCAACCAGAATGTCGCCTTCACCGGAAGGACATGAACAGCTTAGCTCGGGAGGCAAGGGGGAAACCCATCCCCCGCAAGATGACCCGCACGCCGGCCACCGATGACGAATCGCCCTGCCGCCGTCCGCTCGCCCTGGCAACGCGCTCGGCGTTGAACGGCGGCGTTGCGGGGGCTTCCTCATGAGGTGCCAGGACCACACGTCTCGCGGCGCCCGGCCGCCGGAAAAATTGCCGGCCTTGCCAAGCGTCCGTGTGCATTGAAGCTGCCGGCATCCACGCGCCTGGATCCTCCACGACGCCGTGGATCCGGCTGGCCTGATGCCGTGCCGCCCTCGCCGGCCGCCGCCGCCGGTGTGCCGCCCCGTGCGCCGGCCGTCGCCCGAAGCGCCCGCGCGCCGAATGTCCTCGATGGCGATAGATCCGCCGGCACAGTCTCTGGATCCGGCCATTGGGGGTCCGGATCTAGCCTCCCCAGCGGTGACGGCAAGCACCCCGCGGCGAACCCCTCCATCCACCATTGCCATCCGCATCCGCCGTGAAAGGGAAGGAAGGGGAGGGGTAGCCACGCCGCCACCATCCCGGCAGGCCACGCGGGCTTCCTGTGGCCGACTCCGGCGGCGGCGCGGCGAGAAAGAGGGAGGGAGAGGTGGCGCCGGCGGCAGCCGGGGGCAGGACCCGCCCGAGTCGCCCTATGCGGAGGCGACGCGGGGGGCGTGGGATCGTTGGGAGGCCAACGATTTAGAAAAGGAAGTGGTGATGCGTGGCCGCATCAACATTACTGTGGCCGATCACTCATGATTCATGAAGGTTCCGCAGAATCATGGGGAGACCGAACCTGGGCATCGGAGTGATCGCTTCCTTGGGTGCATGGACATACTTTGGCGAGAGCTCGAAGGAGAACCTCTGAAGTATCATGGCTATCCCAATACGCGCCTCAAGCAATGCGAAGTTCTGACCAATGCAGGCCCTAGGCCCCTGGGAGAAGGATAGAATGGCATTGGGGTGGTTGGCAGCGGCTTTGGACATGCCGTGCTCGAACCTGGCAGGGTTGAACTCGTCGGCGTCATGGCCCCAGACGTCCTTGTTCCTGTGTAGCAATGCAATTGGTATGGATACCAGCGTTCCCTTGGGAACCCTTATGCTGCCGAGCTGAATGTCTGAACCGGCAGCTGTTCTTATGAACACCACCGGGCTGTAGAGCCTCAGTGATTCAAGAAGAACCATGTTGACCTGAACAGCAAAATATATCAACGTCAGATCAGTGTAGTCAAAATTTAGGAAGAACATGGTCCAGTTTGGGAAACGAGCACTGAAAATTGTTCGAAAAGATATATGAGTTTTACCGGTTTGAGCTTGGTGACCGTGTCAGGATTTGGTACTGCATCGCCACACTCTCTCAGCACCTCGTCCCTCAATTTCTCTTGCCACTCGGGGTACCTGCTCAGCAAGAACATGGTCCAGGTGAGGAGGTGCGAGGTCGTGTCCTGCCCTGCGAAAAAGAAGGTCTTGCACTCGTCGACAATCTCATGGGTGGTGAGCATCTGGTGGCCTTCTTGCTCCAGAGCGCGGGCCTCGAGCATCAGCCCCAACAGATCGTTGCCGTATCCTCTGGTATCCTTCTCAGCAAGGCGTCCTTCGATTATCTTCATCAGCATGCTTCTCACCTTGTTGTCCACATTTTTAACTCGCAAGTTCCTCTTGCTAGTTGGCAGTTTGTATTTCCTTCATGTACGCAAGCAAGGGATTGTGAAAGATTTTTCTTGAAAAATAATCACAAAGTAACATGCATAGCAATTGATCAATAATGTACGTTACCTTAAACGACCAGGAGCCGGGATATCAAGCGTTGCCAAGAATGCCAATTCTTGTAGCTCCTTCTGCGCGGAGAAGACATCTTTGCCCTCCTTGTAGCTGCTACCGAAGGCCGTATGTGCGATCACATCAGAGGTCAGCTCGGACAACTCGCTGCTCAGTTCAATTTCAGCCTGATGGTTACTAGCCTGGTGTATCTGAGATCGTCATTGCTGCATCATCCGCTCCACCAAGTCCGCCATGACCACAGACATTGCCTGAGGCAATCAAACAAGCCATGGAAGAGACGAAGTTAGCGAGAAGAAAACACTATTATGCAGCTATAGTTAATCGCGTTATGCAATGAAGCTTTGCTTGAACATTCAGACCTTGAGCTTCTCGAGATTGAAGGCCGGGTGCACCACCTTGCGGTGGCGCTTCCAGTCTTCGCCATTGGTGAGGACGAGGCCCTTGCCAAGGAGCGCCTCCAGGTTGGCGTTCAGATAGCTCTTGGGGTAGAGGCCCGTCCTCTTCGCGAGCACCTGCTTCACCAGGTCGACGTCGGCGACGCACACGGCCGGCACGGCGCCAAACCAGTACAGAAATGTCTTCCCTGAACGACGCATATAATGCATGCGAACATCAGGAATCAGATAAGTATCTTATATGATATATGATTCTTATACGAACATGCATGATATATGATTCTTATGCGAACATGCATGGTATATGATATATATGTATGTGCATACCGTAGTCGGCGTCCCATTTGCGGTACTGCGGCTGCACGACGGGGATGAAGTCGTGGCAACCGGCGTCGAGGACGACCTCGCTCCCGGCGGCCTTCATCCGCCTGATCTCCGGCACGGAGAATTTGTAGCCCGGGCCACCGACGCCCTGGCCATTGAACCACCTGGTGATGGTGTAGGGCTTCCACACCAGAAGGAACAGCACTCTGATCAGCAGAGTCGAGATGAGCACCACCAGGAGGGCACCCAAGACTGAACCAATGGAGAGATCCATTTTTTGATCTCTTGAATTTTGCTTGTGTGTGTGTGTGAGCGAGTGAGCTGAAGATCTTTCGGTTGTGTTGAAGCGTGCTCTGATCCATGGAGAGGAGAGGTATATATAGGATTGGGAGGAGCTAAGGTTTTGTCTGATGCTGAGATCAGAACTGATGGCACTACTGAATAGTGAGTGAGCTAGGGGGCAATTAACCACGTGCACAAGCCGTCGTCAGCAGCAGCAGTGACAGATCTTCTAGAGAAAGTAAAGCACCGGCTACTACTGCTAATGGTACAACTGATCAAAGCGACTTGCCTGCAGGCTGCCGTTGAACATCCCAGTTGACTTTCTAGAAGACCAGGGCCTTGTTTAGATGGCGATTTTGGGCCCCCAAAGTTTGCTACGAGCAGGAATTCGGCCTGCTAAAGGTAGGGTGGATCTAAACAGGTTCGGCCAAATGTAGGCCCAAATCGGGCGGCTGCCAGGCCCAAGTCGGGAGAGGAGGGTATAGGTATAGGGAGGGCGTCGACAACCCTAGGCGTGACTCATTATCCTCTCGCTCGACGCCGCCTACGCCCGCTCCCCCTCGTGCGCTCTCGCCGCCGCTGCAGCAACAAAAAACCCGAGATCCCCTCCGCGTGCCTGCAGCCGCGAGCTCCTACGACCTAGATCGAGGGCCACCTCCCCCGGATCCAGCGTCGGCCAGGTCGTCCCCGATGATGGACGGCCTCAACGGGCAAGGATCGGGCTCGGAGTCCAACCCCGGGAGCGTGCAGGGGTCGGAAGAGGGGCCTGGCACGAGGAACCTCTTCTCCCAGGCGCCGCCGGGAGGAGGATTAGGGGAGTACAACCCGTACCCCGGCGCGCCTTCCCCCTCCGGATCCGGAGTATTCAACAACTTCGCCGCCGCGCCTCCGCCGTCCGGATCCGGGGGGTTCAACCCCTACGCCGCGCCGCCTCCGCCGCCCGGATCCGGAGGGGGCTACCCCTACGCAGCGGGGCCGGCCGGATCCGGCGGGTTCAAACCCTTCGGCACACCTCCGCCGGGATTCGGTGCCTCGTCGTTGAACTCCTTCATGGGCATGCCAAACAGGTACTCCTCGCCGACGGGCTCCCACCTCTGCATGTATTCCCTCGACCTCAACGCCGGTACCGCCTTCCACCGCATGAACGACTACGACGCGTACCTGCGTTCGGGCGAGTTTGCTGGAGGAGGGAGCAGCAGCAGAGACGCACCGTACGTTCGGACGACGTCGGCCGGCCGTGCTGACCTCCCGCCACCCGTGTCTCGGCCTCGCCGAAGGCAAGGCCGGGGTCGGGGTGGCCGGCGTGGTGGCGCAGGCCATGCTCAGGACGGCTCCTTCGACCTCCCTGCAGAGCCAGTAGATTTCCATGCCCCTGAACCCATTTCATGTTTTCTGCCTCTGGTACCCTAACCATCTCAGCATACATTGTGTACATGTTTATGCATGCCATGTTCCATAACCATGTGCACAGCTTGAGATGACTAGGGCCAACTAGACCCAAGCGGACACGAAGATTTTCTGTGACCTCTACTGCCACCAAATGGATGTGGGGTTATGCAAGAATGGGATCATGCACAAGGACGGCTGGAACGATGTGCAGCGCAAGTTTGTCATTGCAACAGGTAAGCTGCACAGCAGCGACCAGTTCGGTTCATGGTTCAGGGAATTGAAAAAGCTATGGGTGTTCATCGACAAGCTCAAGAACCAGTTCACCGGGCTAGGACGCAGAGAAGATGTTTCTGTGGTTGCCGACGACGCGTGGTGGGTGGACACTGTCGCCGCTGAAAGGGTATGTAAAATGTCGCCACTGTCATAGATATACATTATCACATATTTGTCGAAGCTCAAGCACTTGTGCGCTGTTGTTTTCTACTGCAGGGGAAGCAAGAATGGATGGAACTTAAGGACGGCTGGCCAGCTTACCTCGAACAGATGGACCGTATGTTTGCCAAAGTTGCTGTGACCGGCAAGTCTGCTTTTGTTCCTGGTACGAGCCACCAACTCAACTTCTGCTCAAGCGCCGAAGATGAAGAAGGAGATGCCAGTGTGACCCCTGACATCCTAGCTAGCCCACTGGTGGACTTGTCAACTCCACGCCGTGGTACCCCAGGTAGTAGTGGCAGCAAGCGGACAGCGTGCAACACTCGGAGCATGGCTTCTAGTCCAGGCAAGAAGCCGAAGAACGCAGCCCTGAAGTCAATGGACGGGAACATGAGCAAGTTCAACTCCATGTTTGAGGACATGAACCGGATGCTCAGTGACATATGGCAGCAGAAGAACCAGAAAGGTGAAGCGCGTTTGAGCAAGAGGGATGAAGAAACAAAAAAGAAGGAAGAAGCAAAAGCTGCTAGGAGAGCCTCCAAGAATTTGATTATGGAATCAGCAAAATAGCTGGGGGTCAAGGAAATGGAGAAGCATATGTGGCGTGCAGTGTTGAACATTTTGAAAGATGATGATGCCATTGAGACATTCCTCTTAGCACCGACTGAATGCAGGCTGGTCATGATTGAGACATTTGCTGATATGGTCGAGAACTAGCTCCTTCTGTCCATGCATTTCCCGTATTTAAGCAGTAGTTAGCATCATAAATAATTGGTAGCTTTTGCATAGGGTTTGTATCTGTTGTAGTACCTTTTATTGTGTTTGAACTATGTATTTAATGGTGGAGTCTGTGCGAAGTCTGTGAACCTAATGTTGTATGTTCAACTGTGACATGTTGTGTTGTTATTATCATATTCTGCTGATCTCTGTTTTGTTTTGTACCGAGGTAATGCGAAGGGTTGCAATGATGTCGTAATGTAACTTGCTGACCATATGTTGTTTGCCATGGACAAGACATTAGTGCTGCAGTTCCACCTTCTCCTGATGCAAGCACGGACAGTGAGGCCAGTGAGGACAGTGAGGCAGAGTCGGAGGAATGGTGGGAATACTTTGTCTCATCGGTGCTCCAAGACGATGACGACACACAACTCATCTATGGTATGTATGAAACTGTTACATGTGGACAAGTTTTGCAGTAAAGGGCCATATAGGATGCCACCTTTCACTGGCCTTCAGTGGGTAGAAAACAAGCTTGGTAATGCAACAGCCTACTACAACATGTTTAGGATGACACCCCAAATGTTTCATAGGCTGCATGATCTGTTGACATCCAGTTACGGCCTTACCTCATCTCCCAAGTCTAGCTCTATTGAGGCTCTAGCCATGTTCCTTTGGATATGTGGTGCACCACAATCTGTTAGGCAAGCAGAGGATAGGTTCGAGAGATCCCTAGGCACAGTCCACAATCTTTTTCACAAAGTGCTCAAATGTCTTGTGCGCCTGGCAGGAGACATCATTAAACCTAGCGATCCCACTTTTACCGATATGCATCAAAGTCTTCACAATACTAGGTTCTTCCCTGAATTCAAGGATTCGACAGGGGCAATCGATGGCACCCACATTCCAGTGGTCGTGCCTCAGCATAAGCTTGTCCAGCACATGTGTCGGAAGGGAAAGACTACACAGAATGTCATGGCCGCCTGTGACTTCGATATGTGTTTCACATTTGTCCTCGCTGGATGGCATGGGTCCGTGCATGACATGACTGTGTTTCACGATGCAATGTCGAGATACAAAGACACTTTCCCAATGCCACCAAGAGGTACTACCTGGTGCCGCTATCTGTTATCTAATTTGTCATTCGTAACTTACAGGTACTCCATCGTGCAGGGAAGTTCTACCTGGTGGACTCGGGGTACGCAAACCAGACGGGCTATGTGACTCCTTACCGACAGACGATGTATCACATCCAAGACTTTCAAAACGCCATCGAACAACCTAGAGTTATGAAGGAGACGTTCAACTATGCCCATTCATCTCTTAGAAATGTGATAGAACGGGCGTTTGGAGTGTTGAAAATGAAGTGGCGCATATTGTTGGAAATCCCGGCCTATAAAGAGAAAACACAGACACATATTATCTGTGCATGCATGGCGTTGCACAACTTCATTAGGAAGGAGGGTGGATTTGATCATGACTTTGGTTTAGTTGACAGCAACATGAACTACGTCCCCGCAGAGGCCACTTTAGAGCAGCCGGCAACAGAGGCAACGCCGGCAAGGGCCGACATAGCTAGAATGAATGCTTTCCGAGATCGAATTGCTGATCAGTTGTACAATAGGTACCATTCTTGAGTGCGGCTATGTAATTTGAGAGTGTCTGAGGAATTGTATCATTTTTTCACTGTACTTGAGTGTGTAGTAATGTCGGTGTACTTGAAAATAAGTGTCTTTGTCAGCTGAGGACCAGTGGCTCCTCAAGCTGTGGACAATATTTGCATTTGTTTCCTTTATTGAGTGAACAAGTTCAATGATTGTTTACTGACGACCTCTAATTATTGTTGTTGAGAGTATTTGTGGTGCTCCATGATCAGATTGAGGACAGGAGGGATGACGATGGCTAAAGGTACCTGCATGCACCTACAGGTAGTCTGTTAGTGACCATTCCGTCTACTTGAGTTTTTGTACATGATTTTTGATGTTATGGTTTTCATTACACCACTGCTATGTTATTGCGCATAATTATGTGTCCTCCTTGTGATATCTGAGCAAAAACAACCTACAAGTAGTCTGTTAGTGACCATTCCGTCTACTTGAGTATTTGTACATGATTTATGATGTTATGGTTTTCATTACACCTCTGTCTGCTTATGATGTTTGATAAAATATAGTTCTTGAATATGAACTGCCATGTTTTACTAGAACACCAAAAATTAAGTGTTAGTACGGTTCTGCTATGTTATTGTTCATAATTTTGTGTCCAAACTACATGTAGTCCTTGTGATATATGAGCAAAAATAAGTGTTGATGGTGCATTATTTCTAATTTTAGGTAGCAGCAATAGGAAATTGCCTGCTCCTTATCAGGTTGTTGTCTGTCTCATCTTTTTGTTCCCCTGCTCTTTATATAAAACAGCTTAATTTCCATTTGCAGCTCATGTGATTGCAATGTCTTCAGTTCCCTATCTTTGCAGCATCAATGTTAAGATTGTTATACTTGTTTGGCTGAGACATTTGGTCAGATGTTGATGTCATGTGCTCGTGGATGTCCTTTGTGGATGGGCTGTTCATGTCATGTGCTTGAGCTTATGCTTGTGGTTGTGATGTGAATGTGGATTTCATGTGCTCCTTGATGTGATGTACATTTGTTCTCTTGTATGCTTCTATGGATCATCAGCCTGACTGGATCACATCGGCTTGCATGTTGATGGTGCAGTTGTCATGTTTGGAACATCAGCCTGCTCCATCGCCATGCATGTGCATGCACATTTGCATGTCATTTACCTTGCATTTATTGTGGTGTGAACACAGTCATAGGTAGACTGCTATTGTCCAAAGTTGGAACATGTTCATGATGAATTTGACAATGCACAGTTCAATGGCAGGGCAAAATCTGCCAATCTGACTACCTACAGTGTTGTCAACAGTAAATTGTGAATTTGGGGTCCCCAATTCACCATCTAAACAAGGGCCAGGTGGGTTGCGTGCTGGGCATAAATATCTCCTCTTTTTTTATTCCGCTGCATGTCTCTCCCCAACTGACCCCACCAGTCCACCATGGCCCACGTCAGCCTTCATCGTGTTGCGTTGCGAACGTTTCGCGGACTGAATCGGGCCGAAGAGGCCGGAGTGCCTTCATGCCTTGTGCCAATGGCTATGCCGTTTACGGGCTGGGTGTCTGGGTGGGGACAAAAGGCCGGATTGCTTTTCTTCTTATAAAAAAAAGGCCGGATTGCTTTGTGCCTAGGGTCTAACCCAATGAGCATTATTAGGGGGAGGAACATGTTAATTTTGTTTATCAGCAATAAGTCAACATGAGTTGTTAAAAAAAACAAACACCCACCACCTCATCACACTACAAGATACATACATAGTATGCATCATTGTTATAAAAGAAAAAAGAAAGAAAAGAAATCAATTCAGGTTGCTTCCAATGAAATGAACCGCATTTGGCCACCACGAATCTTCTCGTAACAGTACGTGAATAGGTCTGAACCTTGTCTCACAGTTGGTGTTATCTTGTTTGATGAATGATGAGTGATGTACGTTCTTACTTTCGACTTATCTTTTCTTCAATTACTCTCACCATCCCCAAGTTACTAGTTCTTTTTTCATATCACCATGCCCAAGTTCGAAGGCATCGTCTGGTATTTTTGCTTGTTGAACGGTTCGTTCAGGCATACTGGCACCTGCAGCTTATCAGAAAAGCCGTCACAAGCTTCTGTCAACTGTCAACCAGATCTCCGGCTTGTAGGAACCGTGCTGAGGAACTTCTGGTTTTATGGGCCTCTGTGCTTTCATTTTGCAAAAAAGAAGATCAAACCTCTAAACTGCGAAACAGCTATCGGATCCAAGGAGGAAGCGATATATACCGTAGGATCGGATTGGCGCAGGCCTCTCGCCGCCCATTATTATGGTGCAAATTTGAACGCTCGTGAACTCACTCGTCTCTTTCGCCCGCCGCCCTCATCGCACCCCTCCGCCTCCAATAATGCCTGCTTCAGCTGATGGAACTTGAACATGTCGTGCTTCTCCTGCGCTGTCCAATACCCTGGTGCAGCACCTGCGCGCTCTCCTCTTCCGCACACAGGCCGGCACCACCGCTCCTCCTAGCCACTGTCATCTCGGCTCCATGGACAGCGTAGCCGAGCGGGCCAGAGTGGGCACACTGCTGCGGCCTGCTCTGGCACTACGCCCATCTTCGGCGGCCCTATCCGGCATGGTGGCTTTCTATTCTCTCTCTGTGATGGTCGCATGGCCGAGACCCAAGAGAATCTAGGCGATAGAGAAGCGCGTGTGATCACTGGCTCTGCGCTGCCCATGGTATGGGCATATAATCCTGGTCCATAGCAATTTGGTGAGCTTCGAAGGAAAAAATAGCACGAAGATGGATGAGTTGCATGTGTGCATATTTGATCGACAATTTATAAGTGCACGTACGGCATACACGTATGTTATAAAATGTAAATAATAATTAGCACGTACGAGCTTTGGTCATTTTTTAAAAAAAATTATGACATAATACCTTTAGGACAATTAATAATTGACATTACACATATAGCTTTTGATAACAAATTATTTAAACAAAACTTAGACAGTAAAAAGAGCGCGACTTTAAAATTGAAGTTGTACATCCAAACTAAAGCCATAGAATGACTTGGTGGCTCTACTCGTTGTGAACCTCATGATCAGACAACATGTTTGCATGTAGATGTGTATAACCATCTGAAAGCAGCCTAGAGTATCGAAGCCGGCAAACTGGACATGTAGGATTAACCTTGAACCAGATGAATAGGCAGCTGTAATGGAAGCGATGAGTCACAGTAGTAGAGATAATTATTAATTTGTGAAATAAGTGGACCAGTTAAGAAGGATAAAATCATACCTCATGCTTCTAATACATCACGGTATACTATATTTTTTTTTGTTCTTTTCCCGGTTGGGTCAACATCCTGATTTCGCCTAGCCAATACCCATGTACTGTTACATGACACTCCACGTGACAATGCAACATAAAGCTGCTCATGAGAGAACACAGGATCAGGAAGATATATCCCTACATTTGGAATGGTTTGTCCCTATGCTTTGTTTATTGTGATTGCAAAGCTAAGCCTTATAGGAATCTGTTTACGTTTGAATTTAAACGGAAGTGATATATCTTCGGAAGGAGACAAAGGTATTCTTGATATAAAAACCCTTTTTCCGGCATGCTGGCCATTAACAATCTCTGCATCAATTGCATTATCTTCAAAACCACGGACAACCAGCCAGGTCCCATTGCAAAGACCACTATGAGGGTCAATATTATGTAGCAAAATAACAGGACAGTTCTTCTTCACTCGAAGCTCATGTGGAGGCAACCCATTAGGAGTAATTGAGTTAAGGAAGTCAAGGGGATAACAATTGTTTGAATCATCTTCAACAGAATCATGGCTGTAGTACACCTTTTCCTGACCTGGAAACATGTCTGTCATTCTAGCATTAAGGCCATCAACATGCTCATTCCTTGTAGAAAGAATAGCACGCTCACGCATATACACTGTGTTTGAATAATTTTCAGAAAGATTGGGGAACACAACTTGGATGAGCCTGGCAACTGACTTACCATCCATGTACTCAAATCATTATATCATCAGGAAGATGCACACAGTCATTTCCATAGGTTTGTTCAGTACCATTGTCAATCCTAAGCAAAAACTGAGCAAACCAAATGTCATTTCGTGATCTCATGTTTTGCTTTAGGCATATTTTTTGTATATTGTCCCATATATAAGATCTTTGCAAGGTTGCATCAGTGATTTGGGCCCTCGTACCACGATGCACAACAGGAAGGACCTGTCTACAGTCTCCTCCAAAACACAATCACTTTACCACCAAAGGGATCAGTACAGTCCATTATATCCTGCAAGGACCGATCGAGTGTCTCAACTGCTTGTCTACGTGTCATTGCAACTTCATCCCATATTATCAATGATGTTGTGTGCAGCAAGACAGCGGTTCCACTTTGCTTTGAAAAACCACAAACAGTATTGTCAGCTAGCTTGATTGTTATCTTGAACCTCGAATATGCAGTACGACCCCAGGCATAATAGATGCAGCAATGCCTGAGGTGGCTGTAGCAATAGCAATAAGATTCATCGACCACACCTTAGCAAGTAATGCCTTGTATAGGTAGGTCTTCCCGGTGCCATCAGGACCATCGACGAAAAAAACCTTCCCTCTCCGACTAACAACAGCTTCAAGAATGTCATCGAAACCAGCCTTTTGTTCCGTGTTCAATGTTGTGATGATATTTAAATCAGCATCTTCAAATCCGATTTTCCTCTCCTCTGTTACCTCCCTATAATAGTCTCTTGAAGTATCATCTGATAGTAGGAAATGCAAAATAGGTAATGATCAGCAAACCACTCAAATACGGATATGACTTTTGAACGATATAAACAGAAACAGAAAAAGTATATAATGTTCAATTAAAATTCTATATCAGATAATCATCTTATCATTTAATACGCATGTGTTTAAGAAAATCAGCAATTATAACATGATACTATTTTTGTTATATTTACGTTTATATATCAGATAAGTATAGAATTGAATTTGAATGCAGGTAGTCAAAATTTCAGGGGTGAGGCATGGGCAATATTTCATCAAACAATAGTGAACTTAAACAATTGTACGGAATCTAACCTTGTGCATCCAACTTAGGCAGGCCATAATTTCTTATATCTTTGCCCATTGCGGCAATGATATCTGCTATGTCCCTAAGCACATATTGTTCGACACTTGCCGAATTGCCATGAGTACGAATATAATCTCCTGCCATAGATTCCTTGTGTTTTTCCCAGAGGCCTAGTAAATCTGTATACTCACAGAATACAATAATGGTTGCAGAGAGTCTTCTAAGAGCACAAGGCATCTTGAACAAGGCTCTTATCAGTCTCAACAAGTCCCAGTGCCTCACATGCATTTCTGAAGGTTGGACAAAGAATTGCCCTAACGGTACGAAGGGAAGCATAAGAGGTTGCACCTCTTACGTGATTTAGGAGAATCCTCAAGTAGTACCGCTCTCCTTCTGCCGGGTTTGCATAAACCAACCTCCCAATCTGGAACCTTTGTGTCCTTGGTTTCCAGTATTTCCCCGACTTATTCCATGTAAAATGCTCTGGAAACTCTTTGTAAAGGTACTTGGGGGCATCCTCGTCTTCGACATTCATCTTAAAGTAATCTGTCAACATAGACTTTTCAAAACGTGCACGTCGCTCAACATGTTCCAGGTTTTGTTAATCATTAAATGGAACCATATGCATACCATGTAGGTGGACCTGCATCTGCAGTACACAA
The DNA here is from genome assembly GCA_033239725.1 of Echinochloa phyllopogon. Lineage (NCBI taxonomy): Eukaryota > Viridiplantae > Streptophyta > Magnoliopsida > Poales > Poaceae > Echinochloa > Echinochloa phyllopogon. The sequence continues at coordinate 18,462,926 of BTCW01000014.1, forward strand.
GGAGACATGGAGTACAGTGGGAAGCATACAATCTATACACTGCTTCTATAGCCGTGATACATCTGGCATTTATGTACTGCTTGATCTCATTGATTTCCACATCACCATTCTCATCTGGCCCCATGGAAAAAGAAGCACAATCATGTCCCTTTTGGATGTACTTGTAAAGGTACTTCACTGATTTTATACTGGAGCAAATCTCCACATTAATATGACAGTTATAACGCATTAGTAGCTTTGGGTTGTATGGCACCACCCATCGGTTATCCAACCACTTGTTGCGGACGAGCACCTTGTGTCCATCTTCACGTTTCCTATAAATAGGGTAAGCATCCCTTCCTTGCTGAGTGGAATCACTGTATTGGCGAGGGTACTTAAAACGGTACCTGCCATCGATCATGCATGGGCACTTTGGGTTTAGAGTTCCACAAGGCCCATGCATCATGTGCCGCACAACCAGTTGATGCAGCACAAGATATATCTGTTCATCAGGGAGCTCAACTGATATATGTCTATCATAATCATCTAGTCCACTCAATTTGGCATCCATGTCCATAATCAGTAAGAAGTGTTCATGCGGCAAGCCCTTTTTTTGGAACTCGGTCACATGAGCCCAAGTTGCCACCTTACCGAAGTGCTTCTTATTAATCAAAAGATCTTGGAGGTCTAGGAGCTTTGTCCGATATACCCTTGCAACAATATCGTGTCTATCTTGAGCTGTCTATCCCGACAATAACTGTTCTGTTATCTTAGGCCAATAAGGGTTGCAAGTTATGGTTACAAAATATTCTGGCCATCCATAGCGTGCCACCAAAGTCATTCCATCCATGAACCTTGATTGAACATCTCTGTCACATCCAGGAAAGCTCTTACTTAGCACTATCCTTTTTCCGGCACATGAAGCACGAGCCTCACCAACTGCTAGGGTGTCAAGAATTCCCTGAATCGAAAGGAACGCAGAGACTCAGGCAATCATTGTACCTCGGACCAATACAGCCATATATATAACATAATAAAAAATGAACAAAATAGTACCTGGTAAAGATCTGCACGGATTGTTGCTTGATTTTCTGGCTTAGAGTGCCAATCCAACCGCATAGATTCCACCTTAACATATATATCAACAATCCATTGTTGGAAGAGTCGTCCGCCATGAAAAAATATTAAAAATACTCCACTTCTCATTTGCATAAGGTAACAATAATATTCACGAGCACTCCCGCGCAAATGTGATTTGGTATTTCCTGCATATTTTTTATGAGACAATATATATTAATTTATGATTTTAACATAAAGAAATGGCACCACGTTCAAACAACTGACCCTCATCATCACCGCCATTGTCTCCATTGCCTTCCTCGTCGTCTCCGTCAATGCCGTGATATATAGCAGGACCTATGCATCATAAGGTAATATAAAGTGGGATATTTTATATAAGGTCAAGTACACTGCAAGTTCAAAACTGCATATCTTAACCTACGGTGGGGTGGAAACCAGCGTCCCTTGAAATTTTAACCGCTTTAGTTTTAGCACCCTTGGATGTGCACGCCAATTTCGGAGCATCATCTCCTACACCAACAAATTGCACTCACGTTAAAAATACCGATTCAAAATAATATACGGTGAGAATCTTACGCAACGTACCAGGTTTTTTCTTTTTGGTGTACTTTCTCTTCTGCAGTGGCGGACCCAGAGATCGAACGGAGCCTGGGCAAAGTCTAAGACATTTTTCCTTCCATGATCAATTTTAAGCGTCAAATGTTGGAGCTGTTTCTAGTGATCGGCCCTCCTCTCTCATTCTCTAGTCTATAGTACTTATTAACTCAAACACACATGCACATGCAAGCTGTCTGGCCTCTCTTTGGTGGTGATCAACACGCACAAGCTAATAACAGCACATAATATAGCCTTTCTGGTGGTGGTCCATGCACAACAAATCTAGGTACTAGGACATATACGAAGAAGCTAACACCTAGTACATTCACGAAGAAGCATACTCTAAAAACGTACTGCTACATCACTTGTTTATGCAACTAATACATGCATGTACTGCATTATATGTATACGTTTACTATAAACAATACAGATAGTGATAAAAATTAGCGCTAATGTTATCATTCTGTAGGTGTGAAGTCTGGCCGCTGGAGCCCGAGCAGTTGCCCAGGCTCGCGGGCGCTGGATCATATCCGCCCATGCTCTTCTGCCTAGGGAAACGAACATCAGGATGATTCTCTAATAATATCTTTTTATCCTCCCACCCAGTCTCACCACAAGGATAGAACAGAGGGTACACGAGTGGATGTAACATCCATGATATGCCCGTACATATTGAGCATGTCCTGAGTTTCCGTAAATCATAATTGATCTGATAAATTTACGGGTTGCATCATTTCCATCTACCCAGATGGCAGCCACCTTATCCATTGCAGGTGCATTGTACCTCCTTTGATTAACTGAGATACTGGTATTAAGCTCAATATTATATTTTTCCAAGTTTTCTAATTGCCCTGGAGATCTGAACCCCAAGACGTAAGGATTATTGTTCTGTAATAATAAATCTAGTACCTGTCTAATGACATTAGCTTCAAGGTGGGGAGATCTTGTAGTCCGATGTGCCATATTTTCATCAGTGTCATAGAAATATAGCTGCATATGTCGAGGACCCTTAGCACCTGGCACCAAAGCATCCAGTTTGTGATAAATCTGTCCATGAACTTTGAATGTGTACACACCAGATCCTAAATAAAAGCACTACTACAGAACATAGATTTAGTAACACCAACTTGTGTTACAATAGCTTAATTAACGTGTTACTAGTTATTCTAGTAACACAACTTCTTAGTGTTCCTATTCTTGATGTTACTGTTGTTTGATCTATTGGAACACAAGACATGTGTTCTTTTATATCCAAAAAAAGTGTTACTACTCTGTAACAGAATTACTAATCTAATGTAACATTTGTTATGTGTTACAATGATTGTCTTGGGTAACATAATTTTCTGGCTTCAGTAACACTTCTAGATTGTGAGAATATTGTTTGAAATTTTAGTAACATATGGTTAGTAACATATGATTTACCTATTGGAACACACCTAAAGTTTCAGATAGATAACTATTATACACCGGCATATGCCATATAATGTTGATATGTAGTTTTCTGAGGACACGTGACACGTTGCACAAGTCATACAAACCAGAAATTTCAATAATCAAAGGAACTTGCATTCATTGCAGGGAAACATAGTGCTTGTTCACTTCATGTAATAGTATGTTTACACAGCAACATTCTAAAGAGCAAACGTACACAATACTGGACAATACAAGTCTGTACTACTGGAAGTAAATATAAATATGCAGTAATCTTCAAATTCTTCTCTTGTCTTGATCCATTCTTAGGCACATCCAAATATATGACTTCAACCATTGATCATTTCAGCCTGCATAGACAAAGCTAGCTGTAATATTTTTCATTTCAACCTATATAGAGAACCTATATAATTACATATTTACAAAGCTAAGTCTAACATACAAATATTGAAGGCCAAGCAATTGGTGCTCCTTTAGCATGGGCATCACCAATGGTGTCGTAGCCAGTCATGGGCCTTACTAATTGCTCATCTTGGACAGTAGGATGATTGACACGCACTTTGTAGAATTGTTTTCCTATCTCAACTCCACCAACAGTTGCTTTTGGACTAGTGCTCAAAATGGTCGCATAGGCTACAGTTGCCTTGTTTGGATATTTTGAAGTCTTGAGTAGAACTATCGATCCAACCTGCATTGAATTAACATAGTTAGCCATCGACCAAGAAGCATTGAACTATAAAGATAATCTAAACTGATTTCTTTTCTTTATGTTTGTTCACCTTAATTGAACAAGGTTGTGTGTATTTTGAATGCTTATGTCCTGTAGACCTATCATGAGCTGCAACTTGTGTCATAGTTGTAGTATCTTGGAGCACTCCTTGTTGAGCCTATCATTTGAAAGAAGATATGAAATCTTGTGCTAAATCAAGCAAAGTTTTGGTTAAAAATATTACTCTAATAAATGGAGAAGTGTGATTCTTACGTACCTTTCTTCTTTTTGTAATTCTAACATCACTTGAATTTTGTATATATGCATGAACCTGCAATGAAGTGAAAATGAACGTGTTTATATAGTGGTGTGAACTGCACAGTTTCTTGAATGAATGAAATATTTTATTATGAATATATTTTGTCAATGATTCAGCTCGAGTGGTTTACCTCTGTTCGCATATAATCATTACTAGAGCATTGTGGCGATGAAAGCTCTGCTTCCTCGTCCGATAACTCCATGTCATTGCCATCATCTTGACCCTGGTTCAAACATAAGTTCATGCAAATTTAAAATCTAGTCTCACATATCGATATATAATCAACTCAAAGTACAATACTATTAAACTACGAGCAACTTGATAACCTTTCTGTTAGTAAAATTAGATTGCCATCATCATTGTATTTGGATTCAGGATTGACATGTATGTTTGCTTTAGTAAACATTATATAGGGGAATAGCTTGAGTGAGATTTACCAATTCATCCATCTGCTTATTATAGATTCCATGTCCATTGTTTGGTCCATCACACTGAACTCGCTGCAATTTTCAAATATTATTAAAGCAACGAGAGACTAAATTGTGTGAAAACATGAAAAAAATACCTTTCTATTGGAATGCACTACATGATTCTGTATATTATCATCAACAGTTGATATGTAATTGGCCTGAAAAGGATATACAGGTTGAGTAAAAAGATGTTCAGTTACAGTAAAATTTGTATACAGAGTTGTAGAGAAGTCATTTGTACCTTTACTGGATCTTCATTCTCTTGGTATCTCTGCTTGTTTTTGAGTTCACCAATAACTCTGTCTTGATTTCTTACATGCTCCTTGAGTTGTTTTATTTCCTCCAACATATGAGTCTCTACTTCAGATGATGATCCATCTATTGTAGTTAGATTAATGTCCTTGAACTGACGTGTTGTTCGGCCATAAACTTGTTTAGGAATTGGAAGCAATCCCATGCCATGTACTTGTCCAGCTTTCTCTTCTCCCAATACTTGATGTAATGCATCACCTTCCCATGCAACTCTTCCCTCACTATTTTGTGCTAACTCCGGTTGTGTATTTATGAGATTTTCTAATTGAACCTATACATACAAATGCACAAACATAATATTTTGGTTACATAATGATAAAACTTGATATTTGCAAACTTGATATACACATGGTTGTGTGTGAATATCATACCACAGGCTCATCTGTTCCCTTGACCCTTTTCTTGTGAGTTGCTAAGTAAACTTGTGCTCTATGTGGCTGTTTTTTTGCAGGATCGGCTTGTCTCTATAAAATTATACAAATACCAGAATGATAAGAAAGGAGTAGAGAAACATATTGAGAAATGAAAATAAGCTCACCAAGTCCTCAGACCAACGAGCAAAACTCTTTGTACCCGCTGTATGTGTTGTCTTCTTCATTTCACGACTTACTTTGTTCTTTTCACTAAGAGCCTGCAACATAGTAAATGAATAAATATTGAATCAATATATTAAGAAAAAGAAAATAGCAAAAATAATGGCCGACTTTACCTACCTTTCCTTCTGTTGACTTCCAATATCTCACTAGGTCTTTCCATTGATCTTCTTCAATATCATCAGGACAAAGCTTGTATAAAGCTGACCTTTTCTTCTTTGGATTAAATAGCTTCTTTTTTAGTGTTGCCTTGTACTTTCTCCAATCCCTCCCGATTGATTTTAGTATCCATTTCTCACATGAGCGAGAATATAAGAACTTTGTCTGAAATCATAGACATTACGGGTAAAATTAACCATGTGTCTGCTATTGTATTTAAAACAATACCACAGGGTATTGTAAAAATTAGCATACCTGAACGAATTGAAGTATGGTTTCAGCACTGTCATTCTTGACCTTTCTCCAATCTTTGACATCCACAGGACAATAGCCACCGTTTCGTGCTATGGTGCCTAGAAATTGCCCTAAAAGACCACCTTCATTTCCAATAGGTTGTCCGAGCTGGTTGCATTTCACTAGTACTCATTTTTCCTCTGGTAGATCCCAAACATGTGTCAAAACAGTGCCCCTTCGCTTGGTTACTTCACTGGCAACACCTATAAAAAATAAGTTGGCATCACAGTCCACATGGATTAGCTTATTCAAAATAGATTTGTACCTGGTGCTTCTTGGATACCATCAGTATGCTGCTGGTAAACTTCATTGGCATATTTTGCTTCGGTTTGAATTACATTCAGCTGCTGTGTTTTCTTTGTACCCCTTTTCACTATCAACAATTGTGGGAAAAATAAAAACATGTTCAGAGTCATATATGATTCATATGCTATATAATCTTTTTTAGTGGACTACAATGATTGTATTTTCTAAATCACATAACACGATGGACTTGATCTAAATTAACTAGTGGGATGGAGAGCAAATTAATTATAGATGATAAAAGGTGCATAAGAAATAAAATATGGCAACCATACATACAAGAGATCACATATGACAACACACAAAAGAATCAATTGTAGTTTCATTGCACTACCTTTAGTTTTCTTTGCTGCAGATTTGGATGGTTCTTTGTTGGACTTGGTAGGTGCAATTGTAGCCATTCTCTGTCTCGTCACAAACAAGGTAACCTCCTTCATGCTCTCATTCTCTTTAAGCATTCCCATCACATCAGTATCCCATTCTATTGCAATCAACCCATCTCTTCTCTTGTAGTAAAGATAGTCAACCGATTTGTACCCATATTCCTCAATCAGACCAATCAAGTTGAAAAAACATATCTCATCTCTGTCCATTTCCCTTTGAACATATTCCTGACCTGGAGCTGCTCCCTCAAACTGAATATTTAGGGTCCAAATATCCGTAGCCATGGTAGCACAATCTAATTAAAACTGAGCAACAGGGGAAAATAATATGATCAGAAAAAGCTTTAGAGTACAATCGTATAGTTTCATTTTTATGTATGGGAAAAATAGAGAAATAGCTACATTGATAAAACCAACAATAACCTTAAATTATGATTTAAAGATAGATAGAGCATATTGAGAATGTTGTCTATAAAGGGAGCTTCAAGAAAATATAAATTAATGTGGATCAGATCCTTTCTCTCCTAATAGGAGACACCTCACTAACAACAGCTTGCAAGGTCAAAATGAAAAACCCAGAGGAACCCAAATCTAAACTTGTGCTTTCTATTTGTCTCTGCGCATGTCACACCTAGCTTGTGATTTTTACCCTTTTCACTGTTTGGCAGCAAAACAAACAAGTTAATAATGAATAATAAGGTAGCAAAAGAAATGTTGAAATCATTGACCACCTGTTTAAAAAATGGGAAATTGCAAGAGAGACCTCATAACACCATTATTCAAAGCTTGTAAAATAGTAATGGAAAATAAATAATGAAGCCACAGAATGGTATAATATAATACTAAATTTGATGGAAAATTGTAACTACATGATAATGTAATACAAAGGAGTCATCTATCTGTAATCCTAGGCAGTGAATTTCAAATGCACTTGCTACGGTTCCAATTCAATTGCCCACTTGAATTCTTTTAATTTACTATCACGATTGGTAAAAAAGCTGTTGTTTACATCTAAAACTCATGTCATCACTCGATATATAGACGTGATACTGAACATCACCGTGCATAAAAAATCCCGGTAATGGTGCACTGAAGAGTTATCTAAATAAGATACATGGGCTGGTGATGGTGACTGCCACTTCCAAATCACATCTTCAACAATGTTAGCAGGCAAAGATGGGGTCCATATAGTGTGGCAGGAAAACATCTACCAGATGCAATGTCATGCCTATGGATCAGACATTTGACAAAATCTCATCTGATATGCATCTGGATTGGAGTTCATAGGCTGTTTCCCTAATACATCAGATACTTCATTGTTGAAGGATACAGAAAGTCACCAAAGATGGAGGACACGATGGGGTAGGTTTAAACGGACAGCACATCATTCCAGGAAATTCGATCTAGAAGTCTAGAAGATAAAAATCGCGAGCCAAATCAATTCTCATGTGGAGAGGAATGAGAGATGGCGTACCTCTGGTGATTAGGGCGCTGGTCTGGGCCTGGACCTCGAACTCCTCTGCAGCAAAGTCAAGAGGGCACATTGGACCTGCAGGAATTGATAGCGGAAGAATCATCAGGAGCAGCAGGGTCAGATCCACGGGAAGAGTCTGTGCTTGTACTCACAATTTGGGTCGGAGGTGCTGGTGCGGATGATCTTCGGAGGCGACGTGGGAGTCGAAGGAGGAGAGGAAAGGAGGAGATGGAACCGAACTGCCTGCCTGCTTTGCCTCCCTATTGACTGATCCAGTCAAAATTGTTGCGAGGTGGGCGGTGTCGCCCAAAACAATTCGGTCAAGGGGCGGGAAATTTTGGTGGGAACAAATCATCTAGTAAAAAATGGTGGGAAACCAGTCTGGCGAAAAAATTGGTGGGAATCGAGTCCAGCGAGAAAAATGGTAGGAAACTAATTTGATGGCGAAAATAGTTGGAAAATAAAATGTTTCATATGAGGAGCTGAGGTAGTATGAAATTTTAACTATACTATTATACAATAGGGATGGAACTCACATATTCACAACATTTTGTGATCCAACAATGCTAAAAAATATGCACGCAAACTGAAATGTACTAGAAAATTAATTCATAGCAGTGCTAAATGTGATAGTGATGGTGGTAAGTATGGTTCTCTGCACATTATTTTTTTATATAAAAAAGGAATGGTTAAATTTTGATATACTTTGCCACTTATGAGGGGAAATCCTGTTTGTTCTACTTGTCCAAGAGGGTGTGGAAAACACTTACAATTCATTAGAAACAAAGAATGGAGAAATTTTCCGTAAAAAGGAATGGAGAAATTGGAAGCAACAAAAAAAAGTCTCTAAATTCGAGTTCAGATACAAAAGTTCTATGTCGAGTTCTCCGAGCCATGCACGCAAGTGCTGATACAACTCTTTTGAAAAAAATAACTATAGCAATTCCACATATTACTGAGCTAGATGAATCAAATATAACGATTTAGTCAGAAGTTTTATGCAAAAAAGGGAAAGGAAAAATATAATAGAGAAGGTGACTGCAGATCTTGGTAATTTAAAGAAGATCAAAAAAGCTAGTACGATTATGTCAAGCAAAGATAGTGACAACCTTTGGTACCTTTTCTTTTCATATGCATGGAGGAGTACATGTTTCCTACAGAGTTTGCCCTGCCATGCAAGATATTCAAAGGAGGAAAGTTCGTGACAAGGGAGAACATGTTTGCATCATCTTTTGAAGGAGTTGAGCTTATCGAAACCAGGGGTTGTATCAATTCAATCAGATATATACGAACAATAGGACACTAGGTATATGTGCGGAAGATGGTGGCCAACATGAACGGGCGAAACGCCACCATCGAGCTGAATGTGTACACAATCGCTGCATCCCGCTGGTTCGTTACCGCTTATGGTGCCGATGATGCACCTGTTTCACTGAATAATGGATCCTGCACCCGCAGAAGTTGCAGCGTAGATGCTCGCTTCCTTGCCCCTAGAATAACATTGCCTTCTGTGTCTCTCTGAAAGCGTTTACACACCATAACAATTTCCATTAGCCGTATGGCAGATATAGCATGTATGTTACACGAGAAAGGAAAAAATACAGCAGATGTTGTCCGTTGGCTGATGATGTTGCTGATTCATGCGGGACTGCGGCCATCTGGCAACACGTGCAAGTTGTGACTGCATGAGTCCTGCTGCTGTACCCGTGTATGCACGTACACAGCTAACAGACTCGAACCAGATTTGTGCGTCTGTAAAAAGTTTGGGTCCGAGTCAGCCTTATCTGACCAGGAATCCCGTCCTCTTTCTCGAACGTGGCCCTCCCCTGATGCCGTCCACTACTGTCACAACCTGAGATATCCCTAAAGGCTATGGTTTGGGAAGAGTCCATCCTTGATCCGTCCACAGTTCTGCAGCCATCAAGGAGCTCTTCTCATTCTTCATCATCTTTGCTTCTCCCTTTACTCATCTCAGACAACCACAGGTAAGGGTTATTAATCTCCCTCAGGATCTATATAATGTGCATCCAATTTAATAAGGATTTTCAGCCCCAATCTAATAATTTGATCTTATATGGGGATTTTATCTTTTTGATCCAAGTTCAATACATCGAGACCCAGGAGGGACCTTCTTGTTTGCAGGAAAATAGGTAATGATCTATTGATTTTTGAATCTCAAAGCTGTGTCTGCTTGCATATCGTGCTTCTCTAATATTTAGAACATTATAATATGATATGTAGTTGATTATCTATGCCAAAAAAATTTCAACTACATTGAAGTTTGATTGCAGAAAACTAGACCAGAATTCTAAAGCAATGTGCCTAATTAAAACAATTACAGGCCCTCAATTGCTATTTGGTCATCACATTGGATTTTTTTTCATGGGGCCAATATCTCATATGAATTAATTTGGAATTTTCTCTGGGTTAGTTTTAGATAATGATCTGTAGCTGCAGGTTGAAATATTTAAGAAGCAGAGCATACATACGTCAGAAAGTTCAGGACCCAGGAGGATATTCTTCTTTGCAGAAAAATGCCAGGTATTGACTTTTGATTCTTGTAACTCATAACACCCATATCATGTCTTATCTAATTTTTTTAATGTAATTTGTTCACTAATGTGACATATAGTAATATTATGATTGGATGCTTCTGAAAAGAAAATAGCCCTACCTGGTGATGTACTGCTACATTACTCTTTGCAGAATATTCATAATATGACATATAGTCATATTATGATCCCTTTTCTGTTTTTTTTAGAATGTACATAGCTAGTAGAAGTACTATGTTAGAATGGACATAATAGAAGAACATGGGTATTCAAGATGATCTAGTTGTGTGATTGAGACTCAATTGTTCTTTGCTGATGGCTTAAAAATTATACTGCTTAAAAATTTGTGCTAGCTCAAAAATTCAGAGAACCACATTGTCCGGTTATTTAGTGTCATGTTGGTGATGGAAAAGTAAGCTATCGACATCAACTGCATACTATATTTATACTGCTTGAGATAGTGGCCGACCCATTCTTGGGGTTTTTTCCTAATTGTATTAGTAATTCCCCATTCTTGGGTTTTTCTGCATGTCCAAACTGTGAAGTATTACATATAAATTGTTAGCTCTTGCCCTATGAATTAACAAGTGCATGGAATTTTCAATCACTATTACATATGAAAATTTTAGTGTTTTATAATGAATTTCAGGCTATGAAATTTAAGAAGCAGAGCATATGGACTTAATAGTTGTGAAGAAATTGTTACTTTCTGAAAGACCAAGTGATGACTACATAGATGGGGTAAAAGGTTTTCTTAAGTTTGCATACAGAGAGAAAAAATCCAATGCGAGGATCCGATGTCCATGTTGCATATGTGTCAACAAGCTGTTACAAAAGCAAGATACAGTGTATGATCACTTACTATGCAATGGAATGCTACGTGGATACACTATATGGGGTTGCCATGGGGAAACAGCATCATATATCTCTGCTAACAAGGATTCAGAGAAACAACTTCCAAATTTAAACAATGGTATGCGCCAGGTTGTCCATGAAGCTTTTGGTCATGTTGACAATGGACTTAACACAAATGAACCTCATGCTGAAGGTTCTTCTAAAGCTGGACCAGATGCAGAAACACAAGCTTTCTTTGATTTACTTAGAGATGTTGATCAACCTTTATGGGAAGGCTGCGAACTATCAAAACTAACTTTCCTAGTCCTCCTGTTTCACGTAAAGTCCATAAACAAGTGGAGCAATAAATCAATAAATGATTTGCTTGCAATTTTTCAGCTCGCTCTACCAAATGGTGCCAATATACCAAGAACATTTGCAGAGGCTAGAAAGATCATTGCAAAGCTTGGTCTAAGTTATGAGAAAATTCATGTATGCCCAAATAATTGTCAGCTCTATCGGAAGGAGAAGAAAGGTCATGACTTCTGTTCAAAATGTGGAGCTTCAAGGTGGAAAAATAAACCAGACAATACAAGATTAACAAAGAAGGAAAGAAGAAAAGCAACCCCACAGAAGGTGCTGCGCTACTTTCCAATCAAACCTAGGCTTAAAAGGCTTTTTTTGCACAAAGAAACAGCTAGATTAACTAGATGGCATGATGAGGAGCGCACAAAGGATGGTGCATTGCGACATCCTGCTGATTCAGATGTCTGGAAAGCCATTGATACTCACCACCCTGATTTTGCATCAGAGTCTCGGAATATGAGATTTGGGATAGCTAGTGATGGGTTTAACCCATTTGGAAAGTGTAACTCAACTCACAGCTGTTGGCCTGTTGTATTGGTTCCGTACAACCTTCCTCCGTGGTTATGCATGAAAGCTTCTTCCCTTATGCTTACTCTAATAATTCCTGGTTACCCCGGAAAGGACTTCCATACATTTATGCAGCCAGTTTATGATGAACTGAATGAGCTTTTTGACGTTGGTATGCCTACATATGATGCATCTTGAGATGAAGTGTTCCAACTTCATGCTATATCCTTGTATTCAGTGAGCGACTACCCTGGTGCTGGAATATTGGCGCAGTTCAGCACTAACAGCAAATTGGGTTGCCTTTCTTGTGAAGAAGAAACAAGTTGCATACGCTTGAAGCATGGCTACAAGCAGTCTTACATGGGACATCGACGATTCCTACCTGATGACCATGAGTTCCGATATGATGCAAATTCATTTGATGGAACCGAAGAGCATAGGTCAAAACCTGTACCCCGTTCTGGAGCAGCTGTTTTGGAGAAGATAGAATCAATTCCTGACTATGACAGGTCAAAAACATGGAAGGGTGCTGGTGGCCTTTTTTGCTTGTCCTATTGGAAGTTTAATATGCTCCGACACAACCTTGACTTTATGCATATTGAGAAGAATGTTTGTGAAAATACATATGGGACACTTCTAGAAATGGATGGCAAACCAAAGGACAATCTACAGGTTCGGAAAGACTTGCAAGAAATGAACATCCGGTCAGATCTCCATCCACAAAAAGGGCTAATGATAAGTATTACTTGCCTCCAGCTTTGTATAACATGTCTAAAGAGGAGAAACAACAATTTTGCGAGGTCCTTCGTGACATAAAAGTTCCAGATGGTTATTCCAGTAACATCTCTAGATGTGTAAATGTTGCTCAAGCAAAAATTACAGACCTCAAAAGTCATGACTGTCACATACTAATGCAACAATTACTGCCAGTTGTTTTGCGAGGTCTTCTCCGTGATGACGTTACATCTGTGTTATTTGACCTATGTGGGTATTTTAGAGAGCTAAATGCAAAAGTACTCTACAAACATGACCTTCAAAAGTTAGAGGAACGAATTATAATGACGTTATGTCGAATGGAGATGATATTCCCACCTGGATTTTTTACAATGATGGTTCATCTTGTTGTTCACTTAGCAACAGAGGCAAAAATAGGTGGTCCTGTCTGCTATAGATCAATGTATTTTGTGGAAAGGTACGCTTGTCATTATAGTTATACAAGGCCATGGTTCACCTATTGTTGTCATGATTATTCAACATTTTTGTTTATATAACGCTTGCCTCTGCAGGTACCTTGGTGAGTTGAAGTCAAATGTGAGGAACAAAGCTCGTCCAGAGGGATGTATCGCTGAAGCAATTTTAGCAAAAGAGGCTATGACACTTTGTTCAGGATTTCTCGACGGTTTCCAAAGCTTGCTCAACAAACTTTCAAGGAATGATGATGATGGTGATGAAACATTTGGGTGTTGTACTGCACAAGTGTCATGTCTTTTTCATGATGTTGGAACGACACTTGGAAAGCCACGCCGTTATGTTATCAGAGGTTTGGCCAAAGTACAAGCACATAGATATGTGTTATTCAATTGTTCTGATGTTAATCCATACCTTAGGTAATATCTCAAATTCTAAAACATAAATTCAACTTTTTATTACACAAGTTTCCTTACAAGGTACATTACAGAGCCCATGCTGAAGAGATCACGACTAAGCACAATAGACGTCGACTAAGCCATAGAGATGCCGAGAAAATTCAAAATGAGAAGTTCCATGAATGGTTTAGATGCCACGTAAGTGTCATCTCACATCCATGACACCTATAAAACTAGAGTAAAAAACTAAACTTGTATATTTCTATAGATTATGCAGATAGAGAGGGAAAATAACATTCATGGTATGAAAGATGGCATCAGATGGCTAGCCCGTGGCCCAATTGAAGCCGCAAAAAGCTATCGTGCTTTCAATTGTCGTGGTTTTCGATTTAGACCCAAACGGTTTGATGGGGTCACACAAAATAGTGGAGTAGTTCTGACTGCGAAAACTTCCTGTTATGCTAGTGCGAGTGATGCCAAACCAGTTTTGGGCGATGTGACTTACTATGGCCGGATAATTGATATTATTGAGCTGAACTACTCTGGGAGTTTTTCTGTGGTACTTTTCAAATGTGAATGGGTTGATGTGCTATCTAGAAGAGGAATAAAAAAGGACAAGTATGGCTACACACTTGTCAATTTTTCACACCTGATACATACAGGAGAAAAGATTGGGCATGAACCTTTCATTTTGCCTAACCAAGCTGACCAGGTGTTTTATGTTGAAGATAAATTAAACCCTGGGTGGTCTCTGGTTATGAAGATGAAGCCAAGAGATATATATGACACCGGTTGTGATGAATGGGAAGATGATATAGAAACCGAGCCATTCCATGTCACACACCTCGTAGAGATGTTTAATGAGACAAACACAAAGCATCAATGGGTTAGAACAGACATTGAGGGAACAACAGTGGATGCTATTACAAGTGGATTGGCTGACCAAACATAGTTTCTTCAATGGTTCGTGTTCCTATATACTATATGTTTATCTATACAAGTTTTTCACATTCTAATGATGTCATAAAAATTTACTAAGACCTGTATAGCAGCATTATTTAAAACTATTTGTATCTTAAAATTTAGTTTGGTACAGAAAGCATATGATCCAACCAACAGAAATGTGAAAATTCATTTGTATAAAAGAATCCAAAGAGGTTCCTTTATGACTTTTTACTTCCTATTTATATCTGTCAACAGTGTAGAATTTTCTTAAGCAATCTATTCCATATTTTCAAAATTCTTTAGTTGATCTGCAATAATTTATCTTGCTCAGCACGAAGTTTCCTTCAAGTGTGACCACGGGAGTTACTAATATTTCTTTTTTTAATGCAGATGAATCAGACTTGGAGATGACTTTAAATTGCAAATATATATACATCATATTTTGTTTTCATGACAGCGGGAGAGCTACATATGTAATAGAAACTAGTACAATGTACTTTATTTTCATTGGGGTTTCATGGACATTTTTTTGTACAAAGACTCCTTGCCTTATCATGATCTATTTAGCTAATCCCATATTATCTATTGTAGTATATTGTCGCCAAATTTAACAGATTTTTGTTTTCTTACATGTAATTATTTTTCTCTGATTTCTTTGACATTCCCCATCATCCACTCATGATGCTTTCTAGTGTTGCAAATTTTACGTCACCTAATGAACATGCAAATTCCAAGAAAAAGTTTAAACACTAATGGAAATATACTAATAATAATAAATATGAATAATTATATTAATGGAAACATTCTCCTATTGTGTACATAACTTAGGGGTTGTTTGGGAGAGCTCCACTCGACAGAAACCGGCTCCACCAACTCCACTTTTTCCAACTCCACTCCGCCTACTTCAATTAAACATGGAGCTGCTCAACGTGTTTGGCTACAAATACAACTCCAGCTCTAGAAAATATAGGATTTGATGCGAAATATCTCTCTTGCCCTTGAATTTGTTTTGTTGGTTTGGTGAAGTTTTTTTTTGTGTTGCTACAGTACTATGCTCCAATGATTTTTTCACTCATGTCTACGTAAATTGAAAATTGAAATATAGGGGCATCTTCCTGAAGGCCATAACCACCTTCGGATGCTCAGGCCATCTTCGGCCAGGCCATAGCCACCTTCGGCCAGGAGATGGCCACCTATAGCCAGGCCATAGCCTATTTCGGCCAGGCTGCGGCCAGCGCTGGCCAGGCTGCTGGCCAGGCCGCGGCCACCTGTGGCTAGGCTGTGGCTGCCTGTGGCTAGGCCACGGCCGGCGCTGGCCGGCACTTGGCCGCCCCTTCCTAGGCCTAGTATATGCTACTTCCCAAGCCTAGGTCATCCCTACTTAGACCCTGGCTGCATAGGGATTTGTCGCCCTTGTCATGGCCATGGGGGCCTACGCTTTGTAACACTTACGTTGTAACATTATTTTGTATGTGTTACAAAATACCACTATCTTTGTAACATTTTAGATGTAGAATTAACTTAGTGTTACTATAATCATTGCTTGTAACACAATTTTACAAAACAGGTGATATATGTTACAACACTCTCCTGTAACACATAGTTTTGTGTTCCTATGAAACTTCTTTGTAACGCATTGATGAAACTGTTACAATAGTGTGTTACAATATCTATGTTTTGTAGTAGTGAAGTCAAATAATAAGTGTATGAAATAATATGACCAACTACAATTAGATATTTAATGACAACAAACACCTGCAGCAGTAGCTAAACGACGGTCGATACTTGCTCCAAAGCTGGTAAATGAAAAATGAGAATTGAAATATCGAATTTTTTTTTGAAATATACAACAGTTTTATCCATCTGGCTGGTAAACAATTCACGTAACCGGACTGGCACTTCAGGAATGAATATATTAACCTTTCCTTTTCTACAACAGAATGCATCACCTTCGCCAGGAAATTTTACAGCACCACAAAACTCACAATTGGGAACCTTTCTCAGCAAATGGTGCGTAGTTGGCAGGTCATTACATACAAAATCATATGGATCATTTATGACGATAGGTACATCAGGGTCTCTCCGTGTCTCGTATATTAGTTCTACAAAAATCATATAGGCCTAAATCATCATATTATATATATACGATTATAAAACTGTGTAGATAAAACTGTGTAGATAAAACGGAGTTTATAAATATAAAAAAATGCAACCTCTATGATTGTACACCCTTGCCTCCTCATCCTCATAGATGTCTGTCGTGCACTGATCATGCTCATTGCACTCCAAATCCTCCTCTGCAGGATATAAAAAACATATTAGTCTTGGGCTAGTCAACAATCAGTGTCATGATACACTTCTTATTACCGTATGCTCCAAACTGAGGGTCATCTGGCTCCCATAGCGCTGAATCGAAAGTTGGTTTAATCCCTGCTGCCTTGTTAATTGCTGTTGAATGTAGAAACATGTAATCAACATGAAATGAAGACCATAAAAGAATTACTTCGACAAGTTTTACAAAACCCAAATATATACCATTACCTGCACTTCTAGTAAGAGGCCGATTCAAAATATCTATGATGTCAGCTGCTGGTGAGCCAAAACGAGGTGTAAATGGCTCTGGTGAACCTACATAAGATAACATAAATACTATGTTAGATTAAGGCAAACTTTTAACTTTGACGATAACATGGATGCCTACCAGTCATTGCAGCCGCATTAGGAGCACGACTACAAAATTCCTAATCAGTACCGGTCATGGAACCCCATTTAGTACCGGTTCCCTGACCGGTATATGCTCGCCGGCACTAATGTGCCGGCCATTTAGTACCGGTCAAGCGGACCCGTACTAAATTCTAATTTTAGTGCCGGTTGGTAACCCCAGCCGGTACTAAACTGCCCCCCTGCACAGGAGCGCAGGACACGCAGTTTAGTACCGGCTGGGCTTACCAGCCGGCACTAACCTGTTTTATTTTTTTTGTTTCATTTCTTTTTCATTTTTATTTTTATGCTTATATTCTTCGTACGCGTATATATATTATATCTGTATACGTATGCGGCTGATATTACGTTATATGATGTATAATATATTACTTTATAATATGTATATACATCATCGGTCACATATAATACTTTAAAATCAAGTATTATATTTGAATTGTTACAAGTACTTCAAAATAATCGAGATATTACAAATCAAGTGTCCTCATCAAATAACCCCCTATTAGGATCTAGTTGTGCCACGCTTACATTAAAATCGGCATGAAATTCCCCTTTGGGATTTATGATTTCATCGAGCAAGAATCCACAGAGTTGTTCTTGAATTGCCCTGACTTGTTCCGATTGGATGAGATCTTCTTTCATGCACCATTTCTGCAAATTTTAATGAAATCAAAACTTTAGCGGAATGAAAAAATAATGACTTAATAAAAAAGAATGAGCAGAACCGACATTTGCTTACGTACCTTGAATGCTTCTGACGTCATTTGCCCCCATGGACCGACAAAATGGTCGATGAACTCACACACGTAGTAACCACATAGGGTTGTCCCTTGCGCAGGTCTCATGCACTATATATATGTAGCAAAAATTATTAGAAAATATTAGGAATTACTAAAAAATAGTAGAAATGACTATAAATTTTCTAAAAATAGTAGGGTCTATTATAAAATAGCATAAATTACTATAAAATTACATTGGATCGAAGTGGGGATTATATTCTTACCGGGACATTAGTATTAATATGAAGATCGTCTCTGTTATCGGTTACTCCTATGTGTTTTTTCAGGAAGCGGGCCCATGCTTTCTTAAGCAGGTCTATGAGGTCTTGGTACTCTCATATTGGTTTCCTCATGGAGTCAAACACCGTGACCTGGGCTCGATCAACCTCGATAGAAAGCAGTATCCAATGGAATCTGTACGTACATATACATACAGAGAGGCAATGTTGATTATATTTTGTATTTATTATTAACTTGAAATGATTAAAAAAGTCAAATAACTCACTTATAGTTATACGGCAAAAGAATGAATGGACTTGTATTCTGCCGGTCCAATACGTTGAATAGAAGTGTAATAGTTTCTTTTGCTCAATCCTTTACGGTCTTCTCGTGTACAACATTGGGGTCGATGAAGCCAATGTTGTAATATCCCTTTTTCCTGCACTGTTGGACCTTCAACCTACGAGCCATAAATCAAAAGACAACATGAGACAACACACTAGTATATGTAGTGGATATTAAATAAGAAAACACTGAGGCAAGAGGCACTTACATAACTCATACAATAATGAGAGACTTGTCAAGGGCATCTTGATGGAATAAGTCATAAAGTGCATTAAACTCGATCCAAATATCATCTAGCCCTTGCTTCAGATGGTCATCTGTAATCTGAGCTGCGAGCATCGTCTAGCCCGACCGCGATTTCTCTAGGTACCATGTATGCAACTCGTGCATTCTCGTTGGTAGGAACCTCAACAACTCTTCCCAAATAAGCGGTTCACCCAGCACGAACTTTTTCTTGCCCCGGGTTTCTAGTAAGATCGCCTCTAACTCCCCTCGCAGTTGAGCTTTTGTAAGGTTCGTATCCGCTATCATTTGGGCCATTACTGCATTATTTTTTTACGCTGCATGTACCACCAACGGCTGGACTGTTTGGTTGGACTGCTCTTCGAGCTAGGGAATGGATTTTGTTGATTTACTACTACTACTGATCAGGTTATCGGGGGTGCTGTAAGACTTTCTGATTGACCGGTCGTAGTCCGATTCCCGCTCTTTCACCACTGGTTTCATCATTTTCCTAAAGAACGCCACTTTAGCCGAATCTATTGGTTTCGGTGGATCAGGCTTTTTCGGATGAAATTGGCCATGGACATGTTGAGCCACGCGAGCATCTAATTCTTCAGGGGTCAGATCACATACACGCTTCGGAGGTAGTGGCTTTTCTTTCTTCTTCCCCTGCTGCTTCGGAGCTGGAGGTGGCGGGACCGATCGTGCCTTTGTTGACTTCCTTTATTGCTTAGGAGGTGGCGTTGGATCCCGTACTGGAGGTGGCGTTGGGTCCCGTGCTGGAGGTGGTGTTGGGTCCCGTGCTGGAGGTGGCGTTGGGTCCCGTGCTTCCGGTAATACATGTGGGTCAGGCCAACTCTCACAAGCTGACGGTTGGTCTGGCGTTGTGGCTGCTTGCTGCTTCAATCTGATGTACTATTTCGGCCAATAGATCCATTGGTGGACTACTTGTAGTAGTTTTGTTTCACCGTCACCTCCAGGGATCTCAAGGGTGAGATCTTCCCATCCATCCTCCACTCAGTCAACAAAGACCTTAGCGTATCCCTCGGGAATCGGCACGTAATGAATTGTCGCACCATCGACCGGAGCCTCAACATATTTTTCATATCAACTATACCATTACTATCTAAACAATCATTAACTCCAAAATACATATCATGCTGGACTCCATAAAAATTTCTTGGCTCTCATGTGTCATAAGTATGTCGATACGACAAGGACAACAAGTAACCATCCGATCGAAGCGATTGAGGTTCATGATCAGATGGTTACTGTTGTCCCTGTACTATCAATATACTTGGTACCGTTTGGACTCATCAGGAAACTTGGCAACATCATTCCTTCATGATAGGGTGTCCCAGAGATGGGTGAACGTGCTGGCGTCATGCCAAGTCCAGACCTTGCACATAATTAGGACTTTGGCATGACACCGGTCTGGACTTTGGCATGACGCCAGCATGTTCAGCCACCTCACCATCATATATGTACAGCCGGCTCTCCCACTTACAGTCCTACATGATTAATCAAGTGTTTTCTATTAATTAATGTATAAATAAAAAATATGATCCATAATACAAAGATCAAAGTTTTTCGTGTTTTATAATCAATACTATGAATATCAAAATTTTTCTAGTGATCTCTATTATGATCCCTAAATTAATGTCTAAATAAAGAAAAATTGCACATTATTCTCCCATCCCTAAAAAACTAGAAAAAAATCTCTAAGTATGATGCATGAAACGAAGAACAAACTGAATGAAAGAGAAGAGGATGAAGTTGCTAATTACCTTTGGCGTATTTAGATGAGCGAAAATGGGCAGCACTCCCTCTAACCCGCCATGCACGAAGAGGAGAGCTCGAGCAAATGTGATGTGTGTGTTGAGCTCTCGGGGAGGAAGAGGTACGGTGGATTTATAGCCGGTAAACACATTTAGTACCGGCTGGAGAGCCTAGCCGATACTAGTTCTAGAATCTTAGTACCGGCTAGGGATACCAGCCGGTAATAAATTTCCCGGTGGCAGTTTAGTACCGGCTCGAGCCGGTACTAAACTGCCAACTAACCCGTTGGTGGCGTCGGTGCGGGGGCGTTTAGTACCGGCTGGTGGTTCCAGCCGGTACTAAACTGCCCCCGGGGGCACCGTGCTGCAGAACCGGTACTAACCGCGTGCGTTAGTACCGGTTCTGCAACGGCCGGTACTAATTGACAGCGACTAATGTGAGTTTTTGTAGTAGTGGAGGCAATGTTTGGTCAGTGATGGCAGATTGACCAGACCCATACTTGGTGTGAAGCCCTAATTGACCTATACACAGCGACAAAATTATTTAGTTACAACGATATTTAGTAAAAAACATTACCTCGTGAACAATTCAACACATTTGCATCAGCGTTCACCTTATCCATCCTAATTTTCATTGTTTTATCTATCTTTTCTTTCTTCTGTTCAGCAGTCATATTTGAGAAACGTTGTCTTTCCCTAGCCCTCTTCTTTTCTTCTGGTGTCAAATCACCCGCACATGCTTGGTCCACAGTAGCAGCGCATGTGCTCTTTCTTGTGTAGGGGCCTAGTTCAAAAAAAAAAGCAACCCCAAAGTTCACTATGTAAAAAAACGATGCCCATCATATCAAAATGTCGGCACATGTATGGAGTACTAAATATAGATAAAATTAAAAACTAATTGTACGGTTTTATTGTACTTTACGAGACGAACATTTTGAGTCTAATTAATCAATGTTTGGACAATTTTTCACAAATACAAACGAAAAGCTACAGTGAGCCTCGAAAACCCAACTCCCAAATTGGGAGTCTCAAATTTGAGAACTAAACAAGGCCTAGTGTCGTTCCGATGAAGCCAGTCATCAACAATATCGGCAACAACTTCTGGAGTTGGATTTGCTGTACAACGGTGCAAAAAATGAGCAAACATTATTGTAAAAATAGGTTTGAACACAGAAATTACGCAAAACAAACAAATATACCTCGAGAAGTTGAGTCAGTAACTCCAGTTTCAGGGCCTCCCAAGACAGTATGTTCAGCTTTCTTGCGGTGATAATGATTTCTGGATTGTTCGCGTATCTTTTCCTTGGCCTCTTCACTTAGATCGTCATATTTGGTTCTAGACTTAGTTTGCCGCATGGGCTGCTATGTAATATCACCTGCATGTTTATGGGTTGTCAATAATTATGATAGGTTTGAACACAGAAATTACGCAAAACAAACAAATATACCTCCAGAAGCTGAGTCAGTAACTCCAGTTTCAAGGCCTCCCAAGACAGTATGTTCAGCTTTCTTGCGGCGATAATGATTTCTGGATTGTTCAGGTATCTTTTCCTTGGCCTCTTCACTTAGATCGGCATATTTGGTTCTAGGCTTAGTTTGCCGCATGGGCTGCTGTGCAATATCACCTGTATGTTTATGGGTTGTCAATAATTATGATAGACGATACACGGCGATAACAAATCATACTAACCTTCTTCATCGCAACCATTGTTCTCCTTGTCATCTTGTCGTCTCCTCTTCTGAACACCGAACCCTCCACGTCCAACGCTGTTAGTCACGTCCAGCGGACGTGGTTCCATATCTAACAAGAAAAAAAAAATCAGATTCAACACAGGATCGCAACGAGCCAGTGGGCAACAAATTTGTATTACCTTGTACGCCCGCTGAAAGGGGATACGCTGGCCGCGGCCGCCGGCGGCCTGCCTGCAGGAGCCACTGGCATGACCGTAACCGCACGGCGCGGCCGTTGCTTGGCCACGATCAACGATGTAACTATCAGCGGCACATGTGGCCACTGGCCAGCAAGAAGCTAGGTACACTGCGACGGCGGCGGACGACAAGCACAAGCGCGTAGGAGCAGCGGGGAAAAGAGATTAAAAAGTATCGGGGGCTATTTTTTTGGCAAGGATGATTACCGATGGATTTTTTTTTTAGCAAGGATGATTATCGTTGGCAAGGATGATTATCGAGACGTACGGCGGCGGAGGTGACGCAAAAATGCATTAGCCACCAGGGGCTATTTTTTTTGGCGAGGATGCCAACGTAATATTTTTTTTCACCTCCGTGATTAGTGGTGCCGTGGGTACGCGGGCGGGTAGGGATTTTCACGTGAAAAAACAGCGCCAAAAAGGCAGAAACTGCGTGGAACATCCAATTTTTTCTTGGTTCACAAAACTTTGGTCTCCTGTCCCACCAAAAATTCTGACTGGTGGGACCTATGTGAGGAGTGGGTATTAACGTTTTGGGTGGAAGGTATTTTCAAAAGAATTGGATTATAGATAGAAGAAGATAGACTTGTAAAAAAAATGTTGCCTCTGATCTGAGTAACAATAAATTGAGCGCCTTCACGGGTAAATCCATTGCTTTATGTACAGTTGTAGTTACTATAACAAATTTAATGGCACATTAATGTTGTTTCGTTGGATAGTTAACCATTTTTGTGCAATTTATGAATCCATTACTTTCGTTGTGCCTTGCTGCCAAACAATTTTTCATTTCTATCATAAAAATGACATTTATGTTCATTATGTTTACTAAATCTCATATGATGGTATCAATACATGTTGCATAATTCATAGAGTAAAATACACGCGCGGTCTCTAAACTTGTATCGAGGTGTTATCTAGGTCCCTGAGCTCTCAAAATGTATTTTCATGTTACTGAACTTGTCCCAATGTGTCATTTGGGTCCCTAAACTATAAAAACATATTTTTAAGTCCTCAAACATGTACAAATGTACCATCCAGATCCGTAAACTCCTAAAAATATATTTTCATAAACTCGTCATAGCCTCATGGGGATTATTATTAGTCCAAACATACAATAAGATGAAGACTTCTCCTGATTCTAGCACTAGTTCTCTCCATTTTTCGTTGCATTACCAGAGTTTGGGGACTCGAATGACACGTTGGGATAAGTTCGGGGGCTTGAAAATATATTTTGAATGATTGTGGACCTAGATGGCACATGTGGATAAGTTCAGGATCCCAAAATTGCATTTTTGAGAGTTTGGGGACCTAAATGACACCACATGATAAGTTTGGGGACCGCCCATGTATTTTACTCTAATTCATACGAGTCTTCGTAGTTCAATTCATGCAACAAATGGCATAGAGATGTTGTTCTCCATAATTTAAACACAAATGCTTAGGAAAATGTGCCATGCTTAGGGTCTGTTTATTTGAGCTGCAGCTTTTGAAGTTTTTATAAAAAAAAATTGTTGCATGCTTTTGGTTCTGAAAAAATAAATACTAGCTTTTAAAAGATGTTTTAGCTTCATGAGCTTAGAAAGCTATGAAAAGCTCACAAAACTGAGCTTTTCAACTTCCTATATACACTTAGCTTTTCTGAGCTTCTGGCTGTCTAGAAGTTGCGTGAGAAGTTTGTTGTTTATTTGAGCTTCTGGTTTTTTAGGTTGAAAAGCTGCACAGAAGCTCAAACAAACCGGCTCTAAGATGGCTACCTCTAGACAGTGAAAGCATCTTTATTTTTATATACTACCATATCTTAATTGTATATAAGCAATCAATTTAGAAACGTGTATACAAGAGCTCGTGAATTTATTATTTGGAAGGGCGGATGTGATCTCTTTATTGTCGAGGGGAAAGTCAATTTTCTTCCTTATGTTCTGGACAAAATTAGAAAATTCCTAAGCTTGCTATCCTGGTTTTCTGTGATGTATGCCTTCTCTGTCTCATTGGCATGTCTCATTTCAAGCGAACACCATCATGTTTTCGTTACCATGCCAACTTTCATTCCATCATGTCATGAGTTTGAACCATTGACTATATTTGATGGTGTTATCTCTATCATCTCTCTTTATTTACCTCTACCTCTTCGTACCCCATGGGCCGAGGCTGTTTGGTGGATGGAGCTCTTCTTGATTGTCAGATGAGATTATTTAGATAGTGGAATATCTTAACACTTAAGATAATATGTGTTATTGTAGTAAACCATGTTATGGTATTGAGAAATGACGACTAATTTACAGCTCATGCATTATCAACAAGGTGTTCACACTTTGCCAATAAACGCTGATCCGAGTAACAACTTTCACATTATCCAAAATGTAAACTATTTTGTTTGGAAGGGTTGCTGCAATCATTCTCAAAATCTACTGGTCTGAAAGTAAACTACACAAAATATTGCATGATCTCACTCAACGTGTCTTATGAACAAGCTCTAGTCCTAGCAATTACTTTTGGATGTTAGTTGGGTATGCTCCCTTTCACCTATCCTGGACTAGTTTTAGGCACAACTAGGCCTAGGATAGAAGACTACATGCCGCTCATGGATAGAACGGAAAGATGACTCACATCAGTTTCATCTTTGCTCACTCAAGATGCAAGACTGCAACTAGTGAACTTGGTTTTGTCTTCTTTACCGACTTATGCAATCTGCGGCCTTGAGATGCCAGTTGTAGTTCTAGACTTTATTGATAGAGCTAGAAAAGATTGCCTTTGGAAACGCACATATGTCAATGCAAAGAAGAAGCACCTATTTGCATGGATTAAAATTACAAAACCTAAGGACAATGGAGGTTTAGGTGTGATAGAGCTCAGATAGCAAAATGAAGCACTACTTCTAAAACATATAGACAAATTATAAAAAAAGGAGATACATAGGTATATACGATATGGCATTCCTATTATTCTAAATGGAAAATACATGCTATTGCAAGCAGGGGATCTTTCTGGTGGAAAGATCTTCTCCACCTATGTGACAAATTGAGAGGAGTGGCCACATGTATAGTAGGCAAAGGCACTACATTTTTGTTTTGGCTAGATGTATGTGTCGGTGTTTAACGACCGAGTACCTGTCTAGGGTACCTTAGAGAGTAGTATTCGTGGGTCCCACCGAGTTCTAAGGAACGATGGTGCACACACAAGACAACGATTTAGACAGGTTTGAGCCGCAATGTGTGTAATACCCTACGTATTGTGTTCTATATTGCTTTGTGTATGAGTTGAGTTGTAGTCTAGTTCATGGTCTATCTTCTTGGTCTCTTCTTGCTCTACCGAACTAGGGATCCATGCCCTCCTTTATATATCCCAGAGGATAAGATTACATGGCTAGTCTCCTAGTCGGTTACAATACGAGAGTCCTAGTATGATTGCACAAGTAGTTCTACTAGGACTTGGTTTTCTTTCTTGAGGGTTGTTGATGATTTATATTGAGCACGTCTATCTGGGGGTACCCCAGAGAGTAGATTGGTGGCTCTCGCTGAGTTCTAGGAACGACAGTACACGAATAACACAACGATTTAGACAGGTTCGAGCCGCAAGTAGCGTAATACCCTACGTCTTGTGTGTTTGATTGTATTGTACGTGTGGTTGAGTTGCTTCGAGGGGGTTCCTGCTCCTCCTTATATATCCGGGGAGCAGAGTTAAAAATCGGTTACACAAACTACTCGTATACAGCAAGGAAGATTACAATAAGGTAATCTATCATGTATCCTATTCGAATACGAGTAGTTTCATTAATCGACTACACCATTCTATACCTTAACCGGCTAGTCCGAAGCAGTCAGATCAAAACTCTCCATATCGAGTAGTTTAATTCCTTGGATGAGTGGCCCTAGGGATCCTGGCCCCACAAGCCCCTGAGCATCTTGCGCCTTTGCTTCAAATCTTGAATCTTTTTTAATATCTTCGAGTAGTTGGAGCTAAGCCCAAGACGCTCAAATCTTCTCTGATGAGTAGTTTCATTGAAGTGCATCTTTTAGATGCACCCAATGGGTGTAGCCCCCGAGCCTCCGAGTACTCGTTAAGCAGTCGGAGATTCAAGAAACCAATCCTGAATTTCACTTGAGTAGTTTAATGGTGTGCACCGAGTAGATGCACCCATATGATGAAACCCCCGAGCTTCGAGTAGTTTTGTTAAAACTAGTCAAAGGTCTTGAATTAAACTTAATAGGCTTTAAAAGAAATTGTATTCTTCAAATGCAGCCCCCGAGCTACAAGTACTTTTAAGTAGTCGTTGGGTTGACCGCTGCTCTCTTTATTTATTCTGAGCAATGAACACTAATATATACTCAATGATTGTTACCTCTAGAGTGTGTATACTTTTCGAGCAATCGTATAAGCATAACAACCTTCGAGTTGTTTCCAAACGTATCAATTGATCAGCTATAGTTTTGTATCTACGAGTGGTTTTGTTAAAACCAGTTGAAGATCTTTTTCCACAGCTTGCCTCCTCAAATCTCGGAGGGAATCAAATCCTAGATTATCCGCTAACAGCCCCCGAGCTTTAAATCAAAAAATATCTTTGATTTGAAGATCTAAATAATGTCCAGGAATCCATTGTCATTGAATCCGAGATTTTCGCCGGCGAAAACTAACTTAGGAATGCAAAACCATTCCTTGTAACAGAATGCGATACGCCAGAGATATTGTTCCAAATAGTAACCCTAACCGAAGGTTATAAATCTGGAGTGAGACCTTCATTTGTTTCATAGCTTTGAGCACAGCACCATTGCCTTTTTGTCTTTTCATCGTAACTTCCTAAGCATTTAGAACTTTCTCTGTTTCCATCTCTTGTGAATGCGAGAAAAAAGCAAAGTCTTAACTCGATCTACAACCATGGGTCAAAAGAAAGCTGACGCCAAAAACACAGAGAAAGCCACTTCTGCTAAGCCTGCGGAGAAGAAAGCACCAAGGAAAAGGGTTTCCTTGGTAGATCCAAACACAAAGCCAGATTGCAAAACCCATCCTTCTCCCGCTGATGCTTGGAAGTATTGCACCGCGAAGGAAGGAGATCTCCATGACCTGGTGGCGCAAGGTTTGCTTTTGTCCCAGGAAACTCTTGAGTGGAGAGCTTGCTTCGATTCACAATTTCCCACTGAAAACACAAATGAAATTCCTTTATTCGTGTCTTTCTGTGAACGCGGAGTTGGCCTTCCGATCTCTTCCTTCTTCCGTGAGCTCCTTGATTTTTACAAACTCCAACTCCATCATCTGAATCCTAATGGGATTCTGAACATTGTTGTCTTTGTTCATGCTTGTGAAACATTTCTTGGCATCAATCCCAATCTTGCTTTATTTCGCACTCTTTACCATATAAAGCCCCACCCAAATTTCCAAAGGATGGAAGTGGTTGGAGGAGCGGGAATTCAATTCCGCTAAAGGATGAAAGAGCAGTGGTTTTCCATGCCACTTAAGGAGTCATGTAGAGATTGGAAGTCCGAGTGCTTCATAATTGGTGAGTAGTAAAAAAACGAGTACTTCTTCTTTAGTATTTATAATCAATGTACTTTGTTATGCACTAATCCTATTCATGTCTAATTGTAATACAACATGGAATCATGGGAAGAGCTGTCCTGTCAAAGATGAATGGTATCCAAGGGATCTATCCAATTTGTCACACCCGAAAATTTTTGGATTTCAGGATGTGATTTTAAAGAATAATTAAATAAAAAATTTCTCATAATTTTAAAATTTTTCTCAACTATATTTAATTTGCAAGGAATTTAGTACAGGAAAAACCATTTTTCTAAATTAAATTAAAACAATGTGGATTTAATGTTGTGTGCCCTGCATTCATGCCAGCTTGCATTTAGTGGTTTTATGTGTGCAAGTTTTCTAAAAATATTTTTAGAAGCCTTCCGGAATTTTCCAGAGTTTTCTGGGATTTATTCCTATTTTCCTTTAGCTAATTCCAATTTTTGGGATCTGCTAAAACCTTTTTCATGAGCTCCAAATATTTTATTTGGGTTCCTCATGTTCAAATCTATTTTCAGGATTTTTCATGGAATTTTTGGAATTTTCAGAGCATTTTTCGGGGCTTAAATGATTTATCTAGAATTTTCTAGATTTATCTTTGCAGGAAAAACAATTTCTGAAAGTAAATCCAAAATCCCTAAACGGGCTGAGCCCAACCAAACCCAGCCCAACCAGCTAGCTAGACCCGGCTGAGTCCGCTTTTACTCCCTAGAGTATTCCTCTGGCTCGTCCCCCCCCGACCTCCTCGCGCAGCCCAACGCCTTGGCCCCTTCCGCCTGGGTCGTCTCCCTCCCAGCCTGCGCCCCCCGGCCCCTCGGCCCGCCTAACGTCGCGGCCCACGCGTGCCTCCGCCTCCCTCACCCCGCGACCCACCCCGCGACGTGCGGCCCAGCTGGCCCACTCCGCAGCGCCGCCAGCCTCCCGCACAGAGCCGAGCGCCGCCGCAATCCCCGCCGCCGCGCCGCGCTTTCCTTGGCGAGCGCGCCCTGCTAGCCCCGGCGTCCGCACCCATTTAACACGCAGCCCGGCCGCCTGCGTGCCCAAGCCGACGCCCTGTCGCGCCTCGCCTCCTCGCACTAGCGCTTCCGCCGCCGCGTGAGCTCGCTGTGGAGCCAATAGCCGACAGCCACCTCCGATTCGGCCGTCTCGATGGCTAGCGGGCAAAGACGCCACGACCACGAGCTTCGTCACATCAAGCCGCGTCGACCCCGCCGCTTCAAGCCGCCGGATTGCTGCCGGAGCTGCTCCACGGCGTGAGCACCTCGCCGCCGTCCCCCTGTCTCCGATGCCGGCCATAATCCGGGCGCCTCCGCCGCCGGTGAGCGCACCCCCGCATTTCCCCCGCCCTCCTCTACCTCCGGCACTAGCTCGGTACCACCCTGGGTCGCCGGAGCGACGGTTTGGCCGGTGAGCAGTGCCGCCGGCCGCCATGGCCGAGAGCCCCCGAGCTTTTACAGGAAACCCCCTGGAAGAACCCTCCACCAAGCGATCCAGTCCAAGCCATGGTTTTTTTAAAAATCTAACCCTGAGCTCCTTCCTATTCGCGCGCGCAGTTCTCTATGTCTCGCGAATCTTACAATCTAATTCCTGCCGGCTTTGGATAATTGCATTTAGGTCCGTGCCATCCTTTTTAAACCATAGATTCCACGTTTTAGATCTGTTTAACTTCGTTCTTGTCGCGTTAGCCTCGTATCAACTTCATCTACGCGTTAGCACTATTGCTTCACATATAAATTATTCCTGAATTTTATTTATTATTAATTTGACTAAAGAATATTTAAATGTCCTTTCTAAATTAAAAGCAATTTAAGGTTTAAACTCGGTTTCTATGTTAATATTAATTTGATTAATATTTATCCAATTATTTTTATAAATAAAACATAACTAGGTAATATCTCAGTTTTGGTGAACTAATGTCAATTTGCTTGATAATTTATGAAATCAATTCTCTAATTAAAAGAAAATTAGAGTTTCACTCCGAGTATTTATAATTAAATATTAAATTGAATAATATCAAAAATAATATGTTCTAAATATAATATGGACTAGATCAACACGAAATATCTTATTCGATTAGATGCTCTCACATATTTTTATTACTTAAAGTTAAATGTTTAATTGTATAAATTCAATTCTACATAAACATTTATAAATAAAATATAATTAGTTTATTCCCAGATTTTACAAATTCAAATAAAATTTGAATTAATACCAACATAAGATGTTTCTCTGGAATATCTTTTACATTATTTATTCAATTAAAATTTATCAAGCATATAATCTTTTATTTTCTTTTATAATATAAATCTTCCCATAGTCGTATCTTTTCAACCCTAGCTCCGTTTTTAGCGATTCTTGCGCTCACGTGACCGTAGCCTCGAGCCCTATCCTTTAGCATGCTCTTTTAAAGCTTTTATTTTGATTGGTGTACTGTTCTTAGTTGTATATTGTTTGCTTGCTTGTTTAGCTGCTTGCTGCGCTCGATGATTCTGCGAGTAGAGGAACGTCATCGAGAGATTTCAAGCAGAAGAGTTTGAAGATCAAGATTTGAAGACTATGAGTAATTATAATGGATTTGAGGCAAGTTATAGCACGGACAATCCTTGCTACCTAAAGACATCCTTTACAATTATTTAAGTTATAGCGACGGGAATAAACTAAGTTAGTCTCAAGTATAGGCACCACGCCTACACTAGTCAACTAATACTTATCTCCTATAGAAAGATAAGCACCCAAGCTAAGCAACCAGTATACAGTTATACCAATCAACTAAGCATTGAACGAAGAACCAGCAAGCATATAAAAGTAAGAACTGAATGCTCAATTAATCAGAGAGAGATACAAGAGTTACCAGACAAGACCCGGATGTTACTCGAAGTGAAGTCGCATCCATAGAGGTACAGCAGGAAGAGGGGCCGACACTTCGGCTCCTCTCCGGGACGCTCACCTCTCCTCTCTCCCTATCTCTACTGATACAAGTGGAGAACTAACAGTGCTTCGCCTGCACTCTACTCTTGTGTTGTGTGTTTTGCAGGTGAAACCCGGCCTCTATTTATAGCAAGGAAGGACGGTGGAGGCAGAGTAGCGGCCAAGGCAACTGGGAGGCGGTGCCGGGCCGTTCGGGCGAAATCCCCGGTTCGGGCGAACTGGGCAGTTCGGCCGAACCGGTGGATCCACTGACTCAAGCCCCTACGGTCTGGATTGCTCCCTGGGAGGCGGTTTTCAGCCGAGGTCGGTTCGGCCGAAGGCCAGAATTCGGCCAAACTAGGCCGAAGGCCCAGGCCTGCCCCTGCTGCACCGCCTTATCCTCTGGACCTCCTGGGCTGGGTTCTGGTGCTTGGCGTTCGTGTCAAATTGGCCCAGGGTGACTTGTCGGTCCTTCGGGATGAGTTGGCGGTCGTCCACGTGTCGTATGTTGTCGTTTGGTTGACGTGGACGGCTCCCAGTGGCTTGCTCGGCTAAGGAGGGTGACCGGCCGAACAGAGTCGTTCGGCCGAAATGGTCATTTCTGACACTTATAGCACGTGTTTCTCTGTTTTATACCTGCACAATGGACAATCACCAAAACTCGTGGAAATAGTCAGTAATAAGCCCTATAGCTATGGTGTGTGTCCCCATTGTGTTTGTTTTATACTCGGTTGGAGGTCGGAAATCGGTCTGTAACGACCGCCAACAAGCTCCCCCAGACTTAGATCTTTGCTCGTCCCGAGTAAAGAATTTAAAACATGAGCAAGACTAAAGTAAGGGTTCTTTTATAATCATGAATACTTGCATATTGAATATTCAAACCTTTCTCATACCTGTGAATTTGTGGTGGCTACTTCCCGGATCTTGGGCGGTTGATGAATGGAACGACTCTTACAACAAGGTCCTCTTGCTCATCCTGCATTCGGGGTTTTCTGGTTTTCGCAATTAAATGGCTCGTCTCCCTTCATCCCTGACACTCAGCTCTCTGGAGTTCTCTCCTTTCACTCATACTCTTTTGTATTTCTCTTTGTCTCTCAGGTGGTGGCCTTGTCATGTCGAGTATTTTGGTCAAGCCAAAGATTGGCTCCTGGAGCTTCTCATCACTGCCCTTGATCATGTTGCAAGTTAACGATAGAGAGTTCATGTTGTTCCTCAGCCTTTCTGACCCCTTTTTCTTTTATTTTCCCTTTTTGGGATTTTTTTTCTTTCTTGGACTTTCATGAGTCCTTTATTTCTCCTCTCTTTTCCCTTTTTTTTCAGGGTATCATTGAGGCATGAGGGCTTCCACTACACTCCGATGATAGATTTGCTTGCAACAGACCCCAGACAATGTGATCTATTCCAAGAACACAACTTTCAACAAGACTTCATACAGAATATGACAGGTTTCAGGAGTAAACTCTCATGCATATGTGGTATTTGTGGACAGGATGAAGGGATAGAGCAGGATTTTCAACTTTTCACAAATTAGATTCTCCCGAATGTTGGTGTGAACAAGTGGTTCATTTTATCGAGTCATATCACAAACATCAACAACCTAGATCAGGGGGGGTCCTATCATGATGAATTTTTTTTTCACAAGTACTAGATACTGAGTTTGAAATAAACAACAGGCAGCAATCATGATATAAAAGAGAGACCGAGTTCGTTTCGTTTATGTGAGGCATGCATTTTCAATTTTTCGAAACAAGACAACACTGGAAAGTAAACAGGGGGAAGAAGGTGCAAACCCACGTGCAGGTGCGCGAGAGGGGGCAGCCGGGCTGGTTCGGCCCACCCGATCAGTTCGCCCGAACTGGCCAGTTCGCCCGAACTGCCTGGTTCGGCCGAACTGGCCCCCGGGGCTCGGTCCGTCGTCCCATGCGTTCATGTGTCATTCCTGTACTCGTGCAACTCTCTGTTAGACAGGGCATTCTCCGGTTGGCTCAAATGCACCGACCCGAGTGACAATTTTATTTTCTTTCTTGCAAACAATTCAAACTTTATTTATTCAACGAACTATGATTGGAAGCAAATATTTGAGGGGAAATAAATTCAGAGCACCCTAAACATTGATCTAAAGAAAATTAAAAAAATCAAGCAACTAGCAAACCAAACTAAACTGACGGTGCTCTATCTAAAAACGGGACGACCGCGGGACACTATTCTGAAGGCGGTCCATAGAGATCTTCGTGTCCCATGGCCTTGAAGAGCCTCTTGAGCTTTGCGCACAGGGCCTTGCAGAGGAGTTCCATCTTGTCCTCCCATTCCATGTGTGCGAGCTCCCCTCCGCCACCTTCTCGTCCAAGTGGTTGATCCTCTGCTTCGCCAGTGCCAGTTCCTCCTTCAGGCTCTCCACGGTGGCCGGCTTCTCCTCCTCTTCTTCATTGTCCTCCTCATCGGAGAACGCCATGTCCCCGGGCAGCCCTTTGATGGATGGGGGCTGCCTGTGGCGCCGGACTCTGGGGTGGCGCCGTGGCGGAGAGGACTGGGATGAGTTTGCCAGCCCCAGCTCGTTCCGGTTGAGCGGCGGGACGAGGACTTTTCCGTACCCTCCTCCTGGGATGCATTGTCCCTTAATGATGAAACGCGGTGGGCTTTCCGGCGTGTAGTCTGGCTCCTCTCCGGCCTTCTCCTTGGGCAGCAACAACGCCAAATCCGACACCCTCGAGGAGGATATTGACCTTGGGCGTAGCTGCCCTTCGTTCGGCCTTGGTGATGGCGAACGAGGCGGTTTCTTGATCCCTTTTAGTGGGGCGAGGAGCTCGTTGAGTGCTGAGCGGTGAGGGGAGTTGCCGCGCCTCACCGGGCTACGTCTCGACGTCCTCCCCCGGTGCACGTCTCCCGCTGCGTCGACGTCGGAGATGCGGAAGGCGTGCTCCTGCCGGGAGGAGTTGCCGTTCCGGCTACTGCTGCTCGAGCCCTGAGCCGATGATGCGCCCTTGGAGGAAAAGGAGGCCATGGTGGCTGTGTTCTATGGGATGGAGTTGGCTTAGATGAGATGGGAAACGTCGACAGAGAGTCTTTGTTTTTATCGGGGATTTTAGATCGGAAAAACGGAGTTTCCCGGCGATTCCCTCGCGACTCTCGGGATATCTCTAACTACAGAAGTATCTGGACGAGCATATCTGTTCCTGGGGCCTGGGAGGCCAATTCGCCCGAACCAGCTGGTTCGGCCGAACTGGGCCTGTTCGCCCGAACAGGTCCCTGGTCCCCCAGGTGCGTGGCCCGTGCCATGGTTCGAGGTTTTGGTCATGGGAGATTCGGGTCAAGGAGGTTTTCAAGGTTCAGGAGGTTTTGGCCCAGAAGGATTTGAAAATGACGGATTCGGGCCGAGGTTCTATGGATGGGGTTCAGAGTTCTATGAACTCAACGACGTCTAATTCGTCGAGTGTCGGAGGTTATGGTTCTAGGAAAATCTTCAACCGCTGTCCGTTAACCTTGAAGGTGTTTCCATCCTCGCTTTGCAAAGTGATGGCCCCATGAGATGCAGCATTGATTACTGTGAATGGGCCATCCCACTTGCTCCTCAATTTCCCGTGACCGAAAAGTTTGACACGGGAGTTGAAGACGAGAACCTTGTCTCCTGGCTTGAACGTTTTGACCTTGATTCTCTTATCATGCCATCTCTTGGTCCATTCTTTGTATAGCCGGGAGCTGTGGTATGCTCTCTCCCTCATCTCATCTAGCTCGGCCAGCTGGATCTTCCGTTTGAGGCCGGCAGCTGGAAGGTGCATACCCCACTTCCTAATGGCCCAGTGAGCTCTAAACTCCATTTCTACAGGTAAATGACAGGTTTTGCCATAGACTAGTTGATATGGGATCATGCCTATGGGCGTCTTATAGGCCGTGCGGTAAGCCCAGAGTGCATCTGGAAGTTTATCTTTCCATTGCTTGCCCATCTCATTTACAGTCTTTTGCAGAATGTTTTTGATTTGCTTATTGGAAGTTTCTGCTTGACCGCTAGTTTGGGGGTGATAGGGTGTGGCTACGTTATGCTGCACCCTCAAACTTGAGAGATACTTACGGAAGGCTGAATCTATGAAGTGGGAGCCGCCATCACTAATGACTATTCTAGGAACGCCAAAACGGGGGAATATAACCTCGTGAAACATTCGTCTCGCGTTCTTAGAGTGAGCAGCTAAGCAAGGCAAGACTTCTACCCACTTAGAGACGTAGTCCACTGCTACTAGGATGAATTGACAACCCTCGGAGTTTGGGAAGGGACCCATGAAGTCTACCCCCCTAGACATCGAAGATTTCTACTTGAAAATTGCTAGTGAGTGGCATTGCGTCTCTAGTATTGATGTTCCCGTGTTTCTGGCAGCGGGGGCACCGCGTGACAAATGCTCTCGCATCCTCATACATGCTGGGCCAGTAAAAACCACACTGCCAGACTTTATCATTGGTCCGGAATGCACCGTAGTGTCCTCCGTACGGGGCTGCGTGGCATCTCTCCAGGATTTTATAAGCCTCATGTGCGGGTACGCACCTTCTGAGGAGTCCGTCGCTACAAATCCTAAAGAGGTACGGGTCGTCCCAAAGGTGAAGTCGGCTCTCATAGGCTAGTCGTTTCCTATTCTCTCCAGGGGGGACATAACCCGTTACCATGTAGTTTACTATGTTGGCATACCACGGATCACCAGTGGTGACCTTAAGGAGGGTGTCATCCCGTAAGTAGTCGTCGATTGGGAAATCGGACGGGACTTGGATCCGGGACAAATGGTCAGCCACTGAGTTCTCTACTCCTTTCTTATCTTTTATCTCAATGTCAAATTCTTGGAGTAGAAGAATCCAGCGGATGAGTCTCGGTTTTGCATCCTTTTTGGTCAGAAGGTACTTCAGAGCAGCGTGATCTGAATAGACTATAACCTTGGCCCGGACTAGGTAGGACCGGAATTTGTCTATAGCAAATACGACTGCTAAGAGCTCCTTCTCCGTGGTTGCGTAGTTGAGCAGGGGGCTAGTGAGCGTTTTGCTAGCATACGAGATAGCATAATGCTTCTTGTCCTTAGTTTGGCCCAACACAGCTCCTACAGCATAGTCGCTCGCATCGCACATGATTTCGAATGGGATGCTCCAGTCGGGAGGCTGGATGATGGGAGCGGAGATGAGTGCCTTTTTGAGGGTGTGAAATGCGGCATAGCACTCCTCATCGAAAACGAAGGGGGCATCTTTGGCTAAGAGATTGGTCAAGGGCCGAGATATCTGGGAGAAGTTTTTGATGAAACGCCTATAGAATCCGGCAAGGCCAAGGAAGCTGCGGATCCCCTTAAAGTTTGTGGGAGGTGGAAGTTGCTCGATCACTTCTATCTTCGCTTTGTCTACCTCGATCCCACGTTGACACCCTATGTCCTAGGACAATCCCCTCTCGCACCATAAAATGGCACTTTTCCCAGTTCAAAACAAGGTGTTTCTCTTCACACCTCTGGAGGACCTTGTCTAGATTTTTCAGACATTCGGTAAAGGTCTTTCCGTAAACTGAGAAATCGTCCATGAACACTTCCATAATATCCTCAATCATATCGGAGAAGATAGACATCATGCAACGTTGAAAAGAGGTAGGTGCGTTACATAGCCCGAAAGACATTCGCCGGTAGGCGTACGTCCCATAGGGGCATGTGAACGTGGTTTTACTCTGGTCTTCTGGGTGGATAGGAATTTGGTGGTACCCAGAGTAACCGTCAAGGAAGTAGAAGAAAGAGTGTTTGGCTAACCGTTCAAGCATTTCGTCTATGAACGGAAGGGGGAAATGGTCTTTCTTGGTGGCCTTATTGAGTCGATGATAGTCGATGCACATACGCCAACCAGTAACAGTGCGCTGAGGGATGAGCTCATTTTTGTCATTGCGCACTACCGTCATTCCTCCCTTCTTAGGAACGACTTGAACGGGACTAACCCATTCACTATTGGGGACAGGGTAGATGATCCCCGCGTGAAGGAGTTTGAGAACTTCCTTTTTCATGACCTCTCTCATGGCATTGTTTAACCGTCGTTGAGGTTCCCGAGACGGTGTTGCTTCAGAATCGATCGGGATGCGATGAGTGCAAAGATTTGGGCTAATCCCTTTCAGGTCTTGGAGAGAATATCCTAAGACCGATCGATTTTTCTCCAGGATAGTGATGAGTTGCTGGGTTTCTACCTCGGAGAGTTTATCACTAATGATCACTGGAGTTTGCTTATCCCCAAAGAGGAAAGCATACCTAAGTCCAGGCGGAAGAGGTTTGAGCTCGATTGGAGATGGTTTTGGAGTTTCGTTTGTATCAAGCTCAATCGGAGGATGAGTTTCCTCCTCCTCCGTAAAGAATGGAATATCCTCTTCTGGAATAGGTTGTTCGAGGTCTAGCAAAGAAGCTGACCTGACTTCCTCTAACGGGTCAGGATCAGGGTCTGCCTCTATTGGAGTATTCAAAGATTGGGCATAGGAGACAGGGATAAGTTCTTTACCGATCCTAAGCTCTACTAGCTGGTTTATTGGTGCTTTTTCCAGAATCTTCAAGATTGGCCTGCCTATGAAGATGGGATGTGTGGTAGTGCTAGGTAGGTCGAAGATGTGAAAATCCATGAAGAGTTCAGGATCGTTGACCTTGACGGGTGTGACCCGTAAGATCCCCAAACAGTCCAGGATTCTTCCTGAAGTAAACTTAAGTCATTTTTGAGAAAACGACCATGAGTTATCAGGGAATTCGGTTCGCACCAAAGAGCTAGAGATTAAGTTGATTCCGAGGCTCGGGTCGTACCCAATTTCTCGGTCAAGGCCCATGATCTCACAGAATATCCTTTTGGTTTTTCTGGGCATCTTGACCATCTCGGTCGAGGCTTCGGCCTCATCTAGCCACTCCCGACTCATGATAGCAGAGAGATGTCCCAGGTACTCCCGCTGGTATTCCAATTCTTCTTTGTCGGGGGCCTGATCCTTTTGCTCTACACATCGTTCCCGTGGGAAACTTGTTGCACTCCCGATGTCTTCGAATAGATCATCGTCAAAATCATAAAGAGTGGTGTAGAGTGAATCATAATGGTCTGGGCTAGAATATGGTTGTGGTTCGAAATGAGCTTCAGGTTCTGATGGACTGGAAGAGCTAATGGATTTGGATTGGACTGGTATTGGCTCTTTAGGTTCAGGTTCAGGCTGCTTCTCTTCTTCATCGGGGAGTTCATCATAGATTCCAGTGTAGGGGGTGTTGTCTAGGATACGGTCCAGGACTACCCTCGCTTCACTAGGAACCAAACGAAAGAATGACCCTCCAGAAGCAGAGTCCAAGAAAGTGGTGGCTACGAGACAGAGGCCAAGGCTGAAGTGTTGTAAAACGACAGGTTCTGGTAGGCTTAGGTCCGGTCCTGAGGCCAGTATTTGCTTGAAACGAGCCCAGGCAGCTCCTAACGATTCTCCCTTTAATTGCTTAAAGTTAATGATTTCCGCTCGGAGACTGGCTACCTTGGAGACTGGGAAGAAGTTTAGGCAAAACTTTTCCTTGAGAACTTCCCAGCTCCTGTCCATAGTACTGATAGCCAGAGAGTACCATTTCTTTGCTCCTCCCGCTAGTGAAAACGGGAATAGCTTCCATTTGAGTGTCTCTTGTGTCATGCCCGCAATGTTCAGGCATGAGCAGAGTTGCTCAAACTCGCGCAAATGCGCGTATGGACTCTCGGCCTTCGTTCCTGAGAACGATTGCTCACGAACCATGGCTATGAAGCCGGGACGTAGCTCATAGCCGGGTGTGGATATGGGATGTGATGATGGTGGTGGCTCCAAACAATCGCCCGTTGGAGCCGAGTGTTGACGTAAGGTGAGAGTGGAATCCATATGGTGGATGGTGGTGGGGTACACGGACAACTTGGGTTCGGAATCAGAACAGCTACCGTTCCCCGGCAACGGCGCCAGAAAGCTTGTTGGCACTCCTTACGGCCTACAGATAAATCCGCAAGCGGACGGATACCGATGTAGCTTTCACCTGGGAGTATTCCAAGGTATCGATTTCCACGGAGAACGAGAAGTGGACTGATTCTAAACTAAGTTGTCCTAGGTAGATGGAATGGAGTGAATGGTATGGATGAGGTGGATGACAACAACAAAGAGAGAAGAGGACTGATAGGAGGGTAGAGAGGGTACGAGTCTGGTAGAGGTATTCTACTGATTGATCGAGCAGGTCAGAGGATACAGATAGATACTTGCTTCGGGACAAGGGAACCGGTGGACACGCAGAAAGGGATGAGAAGGGGTGCCACTATTTCCCAACTGGGGAATCCTACGGACCGGAACTAACGTGATGGGCTACAAAGACCGGAAGAGCTGTCACCACCTTACGGCTGCCACCTCCGTTGCGACGGGAATAAACTAAGTTAGTCTCAAGTATAGGCACCACGCCTACACTAGTCAACTAATACTTATCTCCTATAGAAATATAAGCACCCAAGCTAAGCAACCAGTATACAGTTATACCAATCAACTAAGCATTGAACGAAGAACCAGCAAGCATATAAAAGTAAGAACTGAATGCTCAATTAATCAGAGAGAGGTACAAGAGTTACCAGACAAGACCCGGATGTTACTCGAAGTGAAGTCGCATCCGTAGAGGTACAGCGGGAAGAGGGGCCGACACTTCGGCTCCTCTCCGGGACGCTCACCTCTCCTCTCTCCCTATCTCTACTGATACAAGTGGAGAACTAACAGTGCTTCGCCTGCACTCTACTCTTGTGTTGTGTGTTTTGCAGGTGAAACTGGGCCTCTATTTATAGCAAGGAAGGACGGTGGAGGCAGAGTAGCGGCCAAGGCAGCTGGGAGGCGGTGCCGGGCCGTTCGGGCGAAATCCCCGGTTCGGGCGAACTGGGCAGTTCGGCCGAACCGGTGAATCCACCGACTCAAGCCCCTACGGTCTGGATTGCTCCCTGGGAGGCGGTTTCCAGCCGGGGTCGGTTCGGCCGAAGGCCAGAATTCGGCCGAACTGGGCCGAAGGCCCAGGCCTGCCCCTGCTGCACCGCCTTATCCTCTGGACCTCCTGGGCTGGGTTCTGGTGCTTGGCGTTCGTGTCGAATTGGCCCAGGGTGACTTGTCGGTCCTTCGGGATGAGTTGGCGGTCGTCCACGTGTCGTATGTTGTCGTTTGGTTGACATGGACGGCTCCCGGTGGCTTGCTCGGCTAAGGAGGGTAACCGGCCGAACATAGTCGTTCGGCCGAAACGGTCATTTCTGACCCTTATAGCACGTGTTTCTCTGTTTTATACCTGCACAATGGACAATCACCAAAACTCGTGGAAATAGTTAGTAATAAGCCCTATAGCTATGGTGTGTGTCCCCATTGTGTTTGTTTTATACTCGGTTGGAGGTCAGAAATCGGTCTGTAACGACCGCCAACATATGGTTTGATCCAGCAAGGAGATGGCGGTACCGTCGGCTATGTCTTGTCAGGAACAATCCCGTGTTGGGAGTCCCTGTGGTATGGGAACTCCGCACGTCGCGCTCTTTTAATTGTTGGCATGCGTGCCCGCGCTCTGGACGCCATTGACCCTCTTATCGCTGCGCCCTGAGAGTAAGTCAATCTCGGTGCCTTGGATCATGCTGCCTGTGTTGTACCATAGTGGCTACTGTTTTGTTAGGGTGTCTTGTGAAAAGCCTCGTAGTGTCCCTATGCAGTCACACCTCGGAAGTGTTGATGTGCGTGGTTGGGTGCAAAGTTCCTTTGAACTTTTACGCGACTGGTGGGTAAAGGGCGAAACCTCTACAGAGTGTATAATCTATCATGATAGCCTTGCTCAGGGTCACTAGCGGCCTGGATCCTTTTTGATTAGAAGATGATGTTTATTTATGCTTAATGACACTTATACTTTATTAATTGGGTTACAACTGGGATTCATTCACTTGTAGTAATTTGGTTAATGTTAAAATGAACCAACTAAAAATGCTAATGCAGTTAAGCCGTGTCTAGCCTATTTTGAGCCTTCATACCCGTGCTATACTTGCTAAGTAAATGTTTTACTTACACTTGCCATTATTCAACAAAATCCCAGACGGGTATCAGATGGATCAGTAATTGAGACAGCTACTGAGTTTCCTGAGGATTTTCCATTACTTCTGAGCTGTGATCAACCAGTCGGTGTCCCTGTGGACTTGAGGCTCTACCTGTCGAGAGAGATAAACTTCCGCTGTGCTTTATTTAGGTAAACTCTGATGTAAAATGTTTTATTCGAGCATGTGTACTCTGATTTTCCATATTTGTAAGTTGTATGTGTTTTGTGGACTTCCTGGGCACACATATGGCAGCATTCGGGTTTCTGTGTAAATCCGGGTGTGACACAATTGGAACACAAAGCCAACTACTGAAGAAGCCAAGGATGTGCCTGCTTTGTTAAAGCGAGTACAATCCTTGAAGAGTAAAGGCTTGACCGGAGTAGGGATAGCGTTCAATTTCCTCAAGAGAAGAATCCAACCACTCCAAGAGCGTATCAACCTTGGATACAAGTATGAGGGGAATGCAGATCCTTCTCGGATGGTGCTGGAAGAACTATCAGATGAGACGGTGCTGATGCCCCTGTCGCGCATGTTTGCTAGTGTGAACAATAAGAAACCGTATATCACCAAGGAATTCTGTAGAGGCCAATCTCCTGGTTTTGTAAGTACTCGCAGCCTTTTAAATTTGAGTTATTATGAACATACATCTTAATGTTGATTCTTCTGGTATAGTCGGTCATTGATTCTGAGGGACCAGTTGGTGGCCTTTCTCCACAAGATTGGGAGAAGTTCGGAAAGAGTTCTTCAGACAAGTCAGAGCCATTCAATGAAGAAGTCGAGGCGATTGCTGATAGTGTAGAAGAACTCAAAGCAATATCTGAAGAAAGACAGCTGCCATGACAACCAAGTTAATCTCCAAGGTAAGAGAATTCCTCATAATAAAATCCGAGTACTTTATCCGTTCTGTCATTTGATTTTCTTGCACTATTTCTGAAAAACAGAGGATACGGAAATAGTACCAACTGTTCCTATGAGGGTAAAGCGGAAGAGAACTACTCGATCTCGATCAGAAACCCCATCAGGAGCATACGTGCCTGGAGCAGAAGAAGGTCAACGAATCAAGCTCTCCAAATTTATTACCGCCATTCAAAGCTCATCGACCACCAGTGCCATGGTGAGTGGTACCACAGGGAGCACAACCAGCTCCAAAGTGGGTGTTCTGAAGTTAAAGAAGTTCAACTCTAAGCCAAAAACCACTACACTGATAAAGTATGTTAAATCGAAAATCATTCCAACTGTGCTGTCACTCAGTTATTTAAATTGCTTCCTTTGTGAAGAGCACCATCTACCGCACTTGTGAGCGCGCTGAAAGCGCATTAAGAGCAACAATTGAAGAAAGCGGAAGAAACAAAGCATGTTGAAGAAGAAGTCGTCCCTGTTGCCATTGATGAAAGTGGCAGGGTTTCAAAATTGAGCCAATCGCCAGAAAAGAAATCGCCTGATACCAATCTGGCTCCAGAAGCAAACCCAGCAGAGATCATAAACTAGGGAGGTATTGATAGGCCGCCATCAATTGTGGAGGTAAATTATATCGCACTTGCTCTGAATTTTTCCTTGAATTCTATATGAACAATGCTTGTGAAAATCATGAAGGTTGATATGGAGACTGAAGAAGTCGTCAATGTTGTTATTAAAGAAAGTACTCCACCGCCACAGAGAAAGACTTCTGATAATGAAGCAATGAAGCTGAAACAACACTTGGAAGCCACTCTGGTAAGAGAAAAGCTTAATAGAAAGTAGTTAATAGAGTAATCATTAACTGACGTCAAATGCAGGCATTGGTAGATAAATTGGAGAAAAATAGAGATGCAAGCCTAGAGTCCCGGATAAAAGAACTCGAAGAAGATCTTGCGGCTGCCTATGAGGCGCGGGAAAAAGCTTGAGTTGATAATCAAGACTTGATTTCTCGATTACATAAACAACTCGAAGGAATGGGAGATGAGAAATCTCGAATGGACACTCGTAACCGAGCGTTAATCCGAGACAACAATAGTAAGTGAATCGAGTGTTGTACACTTAATCATTAATTTAATCATATAAAGTGTAATCATAGACTTGTCTTGTTTTTGTAGGATTGAAAAAAGAACTGGTTGAAGAGCAGAGCAGCAGCACATCATGGTACAACCTGGCGCAATCAAAACCGAAGACTGTGACCGCTTGGAGAGAGAGCTCGAAGATCTTAGCGAAAAATTTGCCAAGGAGCATCAGATCCGTGTAGACATGGAGGAATCTTGCGCCAGGGCCTTGGTTGGGCAACAAGCTAAACAACAAGAAGTGGACGATCTCCAGGCTGAGAAAAAGGCCATAGAAGAAGCAGTGCTCCCCATCATTGAGATGATAACACCCGAAAGTGTTGCTACTGCGAACCAGTCAATCTTGGAGCGGATCAGCGTGGTACCTGGGCAGATTACCGATTTTTGCAAGAGTACCATGAAGGAGTGCATCAATCAGCTGTTGGCAATGGTGAAAGCGCACAATCCAAACGTCAAGCTCGAAGTCGTAGAGCTACCAGAGGGGGTAGACATCAAAGGGTTCGAAGCTCTGGTGAAGGAAACAGAGCTAGTCGCAGATGCTTTTATTGATTCATTAGAATAGTTCTGAATTGTAATTTGAAGTACTCGTTCGTACACTCTGCTTTGGAACCAATATAAATGCTTGTCATGTATATAACATTTGCTACTTGTGTAAAGTAGTCGTTATGAAATACTACTAGTTAAGTAGTATCTTTTAAGTAGTTTGTGCGCACGCAAAGTACTACGGGTAGTAGTATATTTGATAAATGACTATTGTTTAAGTAGTCCAGTGGTCGTGTAAGGTTCACAACTAGGCTATGTAGAATAGAAATAGTTGAATCAAGCCTTGTTAAGGTCTAGCAATTTTTCTAATGCAAGGAGAAAAGTTATGCATATAGGCATAAGTATTCTGTACTTGTTAGTACTTTGAGCACCTTTAGGTGACATTTTTAGGAGAATGAGTGCAATTGGTACAACACTAATTCCCAAAGCTTTCATCGAGAAAGCCAAACAATCAAAAGAAAGGACATTATCGCCTTCGACCATGTATAGGTGAGGGTAACTCATCCAATATTTTTAGGTTTT
Source organism: Echinochloa phyllopogon (assembly GCA_033239725.1). Classification (NCBI taxonomy): domain Eukaryota; kingdom Viridiplantae; phylum Streptophyta; class Magnoliopsida; order Poales; family Poaceae; genus Echinochloa; species Echinochloa phyllopogon. Next base: position 18,507,374 of record BTCW01000014.1, read on the forward strand.
TTATACCTCCTTTTAAAAGGGAATCTTGGTTTCTCTTGAACGGGGGTAGAAGACTACCCGAATACCATACGACGACTAGTGTCGATATGCGCATGGTAGAGTTTTCTCTAATGAGATAAAAGATGTCATAACTTGTAGATGGCAGAAAAATATAACTTTATTGATTTGTAATCAAGGGTTGTTTACAACGACTCATATACAATCTCCCGTGTTACGGGTAGAATTTGCGGAGATGCTCTATGTTCCACACATTTGGCAATTCCTCTCCTTCTAGGGTTTGCAACCGATACGTACCAGATCCAATGACTGGTTTAACAAGAAAGGGACCTTTCCATTGAGACATAAGCTTGTGCAGCCCTTCAGGCTTTTGGGTTCGGCGTAGTACCAAGTCTCCTATAGTAAAGGATCGAGGTTGGACAGAGCGTTGATGAAAGCGACGCAATCCTTGAAGATAACGCGTGTTCTGGATAAGAGCTGCTACTCGAGCTTCCTCGACGCCATCAACATCCTGTGACCTTTCTTGATGAGCGAGTTGTTCATCATAGTTCTCCAGACGCGGAGCTTCCCATAAGAGATCAGCGGGCAAAACTGCTTTGGAGCCGTAAACCAGGAAATATGGTGATTGGCCGGTAGCCCTGCTGGGTTGGGTGCGTAGCCCCCAAAGCACCGCGGGCAACTCCTTTGCCCATTTACCGCCGCATTTCTTCAAAGGCTCGTACAATCTGGGTTTTAACCCTTGCCGTAACAAACCATTCGCTTTTTCAACCTGTCCGTTCGCACGACGATGAGCAACTTAAGCATAATGTATCTCAATCAAGTACCTGTCACAGTAATCTTGGAATTCTTCACTGGTGAATATAGAGCCTAGGTCTGTGATGATGTTGTGAGGAACTCCAAATCTCTGGACGATACCATCAAAGAATTTGATCAAATTACCGGCTTTAGCATTTACTAAGGGTATTGCTTCGATCCACTTAGTGAATTTATCGATGGCTACGACAAGCCACTCGAATCCACCTATAGCTTTGGTGAGCGGACCAACGAGGTCAAGACCCCAACAGGCGAAAGGCCATGATAGTGGGATAGTGTTGAGGTCGTGTGCTGGGACATGAGCTTGTCGTGCAAAGAACTGACATCCTTGAAATTTTTTGACAATGTCCTCTGCATCGTGTTTGGCTGTTGGCCAGAAGAAACCCACTCTATAAGCTTTACCGACCAAGGTTCGTGAAGCGGCATGATTACCACACACGCCGCTGTGAATTTCTTGTAGTAGGGCTTTTCCTTGATCAATTGTGATGCATTTCATCAAGACATTGGCCGAAGCCCCACGCCTATAGAGTATGTTTTCCACTACTACGTAATTAGCAGCTCGTCGTTGAATACATATTTGCTCTGGCTTCTGCTTTGGCAATTTATGATCTTTCAAGTACTCGATGAAAGGAGTCATCCAGTCAATGTCGATTACCATGATATGTGTTTCCAGTTGAGACTGGGATTGGGTGGTTTCAACTCGTGCCGGTTCGTTAATGGATGGCTGGAGTAGTTCTTGGACAAATATTTCTGCTGGGACATCGGCTCGATGTGATCCTAGTTTTGACAGGGCATCTGCTGCGACGTTGTAGTCACAAACGACGTGGTGAAACTCCAGACCAAGAAAGTTTCGTTCTAATTTACGAACCTCTTGGACATAGGCATCCATTGTCTCTTTAGAAGCATCTCAGTTTTTGTAAACTTGGTTAATGGTGACAGCCGAATCACCATAGACAACGAGTCGCTTGATACCAAGTGATGCGGCCATGCGGAGCCCGTGCAGCATAGCCTCATACTCTGCTTCATTGTTGGTGACCTGAAACAGAATTTGTAGAATGTACTTGAGTTGATCTCCTTTAGGAGATATGAGAAGTACACCTGCACCTCGTCCTTCAAGTTTAAGTGACCCATCAAAGTACATGATCCAGTGCTTAGGGCGAGTGGTTGTCGTAGAATTTTGAATTTCTGTCCATTCGACTGTGAAGTCAGCAAGAGCCTGGGACTTGACAGCTGTTTGAGATGTGAAGTCGAGGTGGTACGCTCCAATTTCAACCTTCCATTTGTAGATGCGACCTGTTGCGTCTGGATTATTGAGGATTTCGCCTAGTGGGAATTTAGTTATGACTGTGATGTGAAAAGCTTGGAAATAATGTCGTAACTTCCGCAATGTGATGAAGATGGCGTAGAGTAATTTTTGGACTTGCGGATAACGAATCTTGGATTCGGAGAGTACTTCGCTGATGTAGTAAATTGGCCGATGTACTGGGAATACATGGCCGTCCTCTTGTCTTTCGACTACCATTACAATGCTGACCACATGGGTTGTAGCTGCAATATATAAGTAGAGATGATCACTCTTCATAGGTGCTGTGAGTACTTGCGGAGTAGATAGATATGTTTTGAGTTCTTCAAATGACATGTGTGCTTCGTTCGTCCATGAGAACTTATCCTGCTTTTTAAGCAGTTTGAAGAAAGGGAGGCCCCTTTCCCCAAGTCTTGAGATGAACCTGTTTAAGGCCGCGATGCATCCTGTCAGCTTCTGGACATCTTTTATATTCTTTGGTTCTTCCATTGTAAGGATTACCGAGATCTTTGTCAGATTAGCTTCAATGCCCCTGTTGCTGACCATGAACCCCAAAAGTTTCCCTGACGGAACACCGAAGATACATTTGGTTGGGTTAAGTTTCCAACGGAATGTTCTAAGGTTGTCGAAGGTCTCTTGAAGATCACTGATGAGATGTTCTGACTACCTTGTTTTGACGACCACATCATCAACATATGCCTCTACATTGCGCCCAATTTGTTTGGATAGACACGTTTGTATGTCTCGTTGATATGTAGCGTCTGCGTTCTTCAGTCCAAAAGACATAGTTGTATAGCAGTAAGCACCGAAAGGGGTGATGAAAGATGTCTTGATCTGATCTTCTTTCTTTAGTGCTATCTGATGGTATCCTGAGTAGCAGTCCAGAAAACAGAGCAGTGCGCATCCCGCGGTGGAGTCCACGACTTGGTCAATGCGTGGGAGTCCCATGGGGTCTTTTGGACAGTGCTTGTTCAAATCTGTGTAGTCAACACACATCCGCCACTCATTGTTGTTCTTCTTCCGAACTAACACTAGATTGGCTAACCACTTGGGATGGAAGACTTCTTTGATGAAGCCTGTGACGAGTAGTTTGGCGAGTTCTTCTTTGATCGCCTCACGTCTGTCTTGTGCAAATCGTCGGAGGCGCTGTTTTTTTGGTTTTGCGTTCTTGTCAACGTTTAGTTTGTGCTCGACAAGTTCTCTAGGAACACCAGACATATCAGATGGTTTCCAAGCAAATATATCTTTATTATCACGGAGGAACTTGACGAGCGCGTCTTCCTATTTACAGTCTAAATCTGCCCCTATAAGGGCAGTTTTGGACGGATCGCCCGTCTCAAGATCTACAGTTTTGAGCTGCACTTCTTCGGACGGCTTGAAGTTGGTACTTGTCGACTTCTTGCTGGGCACTTCTAGGTCATCTTCCTTCGACTTCTTGGCCAAGGCGAGTACTTCCAGCATCTGGGTAGGGACTTGCGAGGTGGCGGCGAATTCTACTGCTTCAACGTCGCAATCATATGAGATACTTAAGTCTCCCTTTAGGGAAAGTACTCCTTTAGGAGCAGGCATATTGAGAACCAAGTATATGTAATGCGGAATCACCATAAATTTGGTGAAGGCTGGTCGCCCAAGGATCGCGTGATATGAAGTCTCGAAGTCTGCCACCTCAAACTTGATGTACTCGGTTCTGAAGTTTGCTTCCGTCCCGAAGGTGACTAGGAGTGTGACTTGACTCAGAGGGATTGTTGTATTGCCTGGAACAATGCCGTATAATGGAGAATCTGTAGGCTTGAGGTATTTTGTAATGTCTAGGCCCATCTTCTTGAACGTGTTTGCGAAGATGACGTTGAGCCCACTGCCGCCATCGATGAGTACTTTGGTCAGTGTGGCTTGCGCCACGACTGGATTTAAGACCAGGGGATATCTCCCGGGATTTGCGAAATTGGTCCATTGGTCCGTTCTAGAAAACGTGATGGGAACTTCTGACCACTTTAAGTATGTTGGAGTAGCAGGCTTTATTTCCATGATCTCTCGCAAGGTTAGCTTCTTGGCGCGCTTCGACTGGTTCAGTGTTTCTCCGCTGAATAGTACGGCTACGACGTTCTCGACATTTGGAAAGTTATTGTCAGGGTCTTTATCATATTTATCTTCCTTTTTCGTGTCGATTTTGGACACTTCTGGTGTTTGCTTGTCAAACTCCTGCTTCATGTGGAAACATTTTGCCATTGTGTGCTTGCCATTGGGATGATATGGGCAAGGACCGTTCATGACATCTGCCACTGAATGAGTCTTGCGACTAGGGTGCTGGACTGCCGCGACTCTGTTGTCTGGCTTGCGCTTCCTATTGTCGCGGTTAAAATCCCGGTTGTTTGAGCGATCATTACGTCAGTCACCATTGTCCTTGTTGTGATTGTTGGTGTTGTTATCGCGATGCCTGTCAAAGCGCTCCCGCTCGCGGTCGTCTTGGTCTGCCCATTCAGCGACAATGCATCGTAGCTCACTGATGTTTTCCGGACGACGTCGGCCGAACTCGCGGTGTAATTCCCGGGTGTAGAGGCCGTCGTGAAAGCAGTCGATTACTTCCCGATCAGAGATATCCACGATTGTAGCTCTTTTATCGAAGAATCTCTTGATGTATTTGCACAGAGTTTCCCCTTTTCCTTGCTTACAAGCTGCCAGTTCATAACGGGTTCCAGGCCGAGCCCAGGTTCCCAGGAAATTGGCAGTCAATTTCCTGGTGAGATCGTCCCAAGAGTCGATGGACCCGGGGCGGAGGCCCTCGAGCCATGTCAGGGGCGTGGTGTCTAGCATAACGGGAAAGTAACTGACTTTGATGTCGTTGGATCCCCTAGCCATCTGAATGGCGGTAGAGTAGATTCAGAGCCATTGTTCAGGGTCTTGCTTGCCCGTGAACTTTTGAATTCCTGTTCGTTTGAACTTGCTTGGCCACTGGATTTATGCGTCTGGAGAAAGCTGGGAAGCCGTCATATTTATCACTTGGTGAACGATCGCTCCGGAGGCTAGAGGTGTTGTGATCAGAGTCATATTGTCGTCCACGATTGTGGTTTTGGAGTGGTCGGTCGTCGTGATTAGATGACTCTTGGTGTCGGTGGCGATCGTTGCGGCGCTCTCCTCGACGATCGTTGCAGTGCTCTTCATGACGATCGTGATGGCGTTCTTGATCGCGTGGTCGGTTTCTGTAGTTATGATGGGGTGGAGGCCCGTAGTTGCGGTCGTAGTCTGCGCAACGACAGAGTTCAGATTCCATGCGCAGCTGTCGGCTTGACTGGATGACAAAACGAGCATCGCGGTTGTCATTAATGACGTTGCGAAGGTCTCGATCTCGTGGCCTTGCATCATCTTGGTTGTGACCGCGCTCTCTCCCCTGCTGGTGGCCGCGATCAGCATCTCGATCGCGTCTGTGCCCCCAGTAGTAGCGGTTGAGGCTTCATGTGGAGGAGGCCTCCCAGCACCCGAGCGCCTGGTACCCGATGTGTGGTGGCTAGGATTCGCTTGGTTCGTAGCCTTGTGATCTGTGTCGAGGAGCGTGAGTACTTGTCTGACGGCCGGAGTGTCGGGCATGGCCCTGACAAGTTCTGCCGTGACGGAGATGTTCAATGGCGCGTCTCGAGATACTAACTGGTCCCCGACCATGTCGAAATCGTGTGTAAGGTTTCGCATGGCGTTGGCGCATATAGCGGCGTTGATGCACCTCTGCTTACGCTTAACGTTCCTTGCTTGGCGCGAGGTTTTTGGCTCCTCTGTTTCTCCGTCAGCAGTGCGTTCCTCTTCTGATACATCGGTAATCAGCTCGCGATCATATTGAGTGCCTTGGTCTTCATTGCCAGCGATGAATACTTGACGACCCGGGTCTTGTTCGCTGAGGTTGAGGATGATCTGGGTGGCTGAGAAGTTGTCGCCTGAGCTTTCAGTTGAAGTGGTGAGCGATGCAGTCTTGCTGTCTTGGAAGGGAAGTTCCTCTAGGATGACGGCGGCAAGTCTTGACTCGTTGTCCCGGCAGGTGTCGGCTAGAATCGCTCCAGGCCAGTGGACAGCGAGTCCCCCTGGTGTTCTGGTTACGACTAGTCCGGACGGGAGGCGAACGAGTGGTTCCTCCAACACGAACTTGGTGTTGAAGTGAGTGTGATGGCGTAGGCGCGCGACGTTGTCAGGAGCGTCACTTAGCAGGATGGTGAAATCATCGTCGTTGTCCCTCGATGGCGTTGATGCCAGCTCGAGGTCATCGGGTGATCTGCCTTCGAGTGAGGCTCCTAACTCGTCCTTGCTTCTGCTTTTGTGGTACGCATCTGTTTATATGGATGCGCTACGTTGGAGAGTTCGAGCGGGAGTCGATCTGGGGGTTGTCCGATGGCGTGGCCAACTCGGAGTTCCCTGCTCTTTCTATATTTGGAGTCGAGTAGTACCCGGACTCGACTTGGGGTGTCCCGAGCGAACTTGGAGTTAGGATCGAACTGGGAGTAGTCGAGTAGGGACCGGGGTTGTTCGCAAGGTAGCTCACGAACTTGCCATTGCCTAAGGCGACGAAGGTCCACCGAAGACGAAGGTGGCTCCTGCCTCGACGTCGGCGATCTTGAAGGCGATTGATCCCATCGTCCCTGATGGTGAGCTTTCGGCGAGAGGTCCCACGGTGGGCGTCAAGTGTCGATGATTTATATCGAGCACGTCTATCTGGGGGTACCCCAGAGAGTAGATTGGTGGGTCTCACCAAGTTCTAGGAACGACAATACACGAATAACACAAAGATTTAGACAGGTTCGGGCCGCGAGTAGCGTAATACCCTACGTCCTGTGTGTTTGATTGTATTGTACGTGTGGTTGAGTTGTTTTGAAGGGGTCCTTGCTCCTCCTTATATATCCGGGGAGCAGAGTTACAAATCGGTTACACAAACTACTCGTATACAGCAAGGATGATTACAATAAGATAATCTATCATGTATCCTATTCGAATACGAGTAGTTTCATTAATCGACTACACCATCATATACCCTAATCGGCTAGTCCATATCGAGTAGTTTAATTCCTTAGATGAGTGGCCCTATGGATCCTGGCCCCACAAGGGTACCCGGGGTTCCATATCTCACAAGCCCCCAAGCGCTTCATAGCCAAACAACAACCATTCTTCGAAGTCTTCTAGTCTTTCGCCGAGTACTTGTGGTTACTCAGAGGCTGTAGGGTATTACGCTACTCGCGGCCCGAACCTGTCTAAATCTTTGTGTTGTTTGTGCACTATCGTTCCTAGAACTCGGCGAGACCCACAAATCTACTTTCTGGGGTACCCCCTAGCAGACGTGCTCGACATAAATCGTCGACACTTGGCGCCCACCGTGGGGCCTACTCGCCGAAGCCAAACATTAGGCGTGATGGGATCCAACTTCAACATCAACGGCAGATCGCAGCGATCAATGAGTGAGCTTGATGGACCTTGTCATCATCAAAAACAAGAACGCCGGGAACAAGGAGGGCGCGATATCCGTTTTCGGTGCTTGGACTTCAGTCACCAAGCGTGGAAGCGGCTTTGCTCTTTTTCTCACCGAAAGCGTCTTCTTACGAGGCAGCGTCAAGCCCGCCCTGTTCATCCAGAAAGTCGAAGTCCACCGTATCTGGGCGACTTGTGCGGACAAGATCAACATGCAAACATTCTATCCGGAGGAGATCGACAGGCACACAGCATAATTGATTTTCCATCTATCGAGAAGAACTTGGAATTTATATATTTATATATATATATATATATATTCCACCATCGACACCGATTCCGACTCGGATGATTGCAATGATGTCACAACTTTGCGGACAACCGGAAGATTATATGTTCCTATATACGCGTAGCCATGTATGGGTGTATGTACAATTATATATGCCAGCCGAAAGCAAGCATAGAATACAGTACGATGCATGCACATTCATGTACCCTTCCGTCACCAATATGGGCACACGGAAATCAAGTTAAAGAAAGAGCAGATCAAGCAAGGGCTACTGCATATCAAACGAGGACTACCAGAAAGCTCAAAGATCTCCATGTCCTAACACACCAACTAGTCGGAACCGATTTCGACTAGTCAACTTCATTGACAACATCTTCGACTCGCCGTATGACTACTTCGACTACTCATCTCGACTAGTTAAAAACTAGTCAAGATCGGCTACCGCGCCATCAACAACTAGTCGGATCCGACTCCAACTAGTCGACTTCAACAACAACCGTCGCGGCTCCATTGCCGACCGCTACGGCTTCGTCGACGCTTGTTCGCGAATTAAGCTAAGTCTTACTTAATAGTTATTTTATTTTTTTATAATAATTTTATCAGCTTGTTTGAAGACAGGCTTGGCCATGAGCCAACTATTCTAAAAGAATACCTCGCTTGACATCCCGCCAACGGGTTACAAACCCTCGCGCGGTCTCTCCTACAGGAGAAAAGTCCTAACCGACTGCTTTATTATTTCTCTGCACTCTTAACGACCAAACCGCTCAGTAGCATGCACCTTAATTCGTGAAACTTCGGTTCCTTCGTAACACCTATGCACCTTAAAAGGACCGGTTAAGCGAGACCAAGTGTTTAAATGTAACAGGGCTACTACTCGAGTGGTTACGAGTCTAACAAGAGCAATGAGCAGAAAGCTTAAACATGCATTATAATATATTATTGTTATAATTATTTCTTGATCAGATACTACTCATTCTATATATTTAAATTGCAGGGTTACCAGTTGAATATTCATAACACGACCATGAAGCCACTTGAGTACTTTTACTAGTCGGTGCTCACATGCTGAGTACTTCAAACAGTCGCTTAAAGCTTGGGGCTACACAGTACAAGCCAAGACATGAAGACAACTACTGGAGCTAGTCGGTACTCAAACGACGCGGCCTTACAATGCCAGCCGAGTACTTTAAACTAGTCGGTGCTTCCATATTACAACAACTCGAAGACTATGTTCTTGACCCTTGGACCGAATGTAAATCATTCGCTTCAAGGCTCGGGGGCTACATACACATTTTTTGTGCCTATTGTTGATCCATTCAAGATCTTCGACTAGTTTTAACAAAACTACTCGAAGCTCGGGGGCTATACCCAATGGGTGCACCTACTCGGTGCACGCCATTGAACTACTCGAGATGAAGATAGAAGACTGCTTTTGAACCTTTGATTACTTAAAAAGTAGTCGGAGGCTCGGGGGCTACACCCATTGGGTGCATCTAAAGATGTGCTCCAATGTAAACTACTCTACAGAGAAGACTTGAGCGTCTTGGGCTTAGCTCCAACTACTCGAATCGTCTAAAGATGATGCCTTGAAGATGTTAAAGTAGATTCAAGACTTGAAGCGAAGGCGCAAGATGCTCCGGGGCTTGTGGGATATGCATCCCCGGGTACCCTTAAGACAGAAGATCAAGTCCTAGTAGAACTACTCGGAACTACTCGTGTACTCCTACTATGACTCCCATATTGTAACCGAATAGGAACCTACCATGTAACATTGCCCCCTGGGATATATAAAGGAGGGCAGGGGTCCCTAGCTCGGTAGACCATACAACTCAACTCACGTGCAATACAATCAAGCATACATGACGTAGAGTATTACGCTACTCGCGGCCCAAACCTGTCTAAATCTTTGTGTTGTTCGTGCACTATCGTTCCTAGAACTCGGCGAGACCCACAAATCTACTTCCTAGGGTACCCCCTAGCAGACATGCTCGACATAAATCGTCGACAGTAGTGCCGCGTTATTTGAGTACCGACTAGTTCTAGGACTCATTTTCATGTCTTGGCTTGCGCTGTGTAGCCCCCGAGCTTCAAGCGACTAGTTGGAGTACTCGTCTGGTATCATGGAGCCGCATCATATGAGCTCCGACTAATGTAAGTACTCGGGAGGCTTTGTGACGCCATGGAGAGCAGAGGTGGTGCTAGGTCCCGACTGATGTGAGTACTTAGCTGGCCACCTTGCAATTTAAATACATAGGATGCGTAGAATCCGATCAAAATAATAACAAAAGGAAATAATAGCATATTGTAATGCATGTTTTAACCTTTCTTCTCGTTGCTCTTGTTAGACTTGTAACCACTCGAATAGCTCCCCTGTTACGTTTTAAGTGTGTTAAGGTGCATGCTATCGAGCAGTGTTGGTCGTTGTCGGTGTTTAACGACCAAGTACCTATCTAGGGCACCTTAGAGAGTAGTATTCATGGGTCTCGCCGAGTTCTAAGGAACGATGGTGCACACACAAGACAATGATTTAGACAGGTTCAGGCCGCAAATTGCGTACCCTACGTCATGTATGTTGTATTGCTTTGTGTATGAGTTTTGTTGTTTTAGAGGGGTCCCTGCTCCGCCTTATATGCACGGGGAGCAGAGTTACAAGTCGATTACATAATCCTAGTCGTATACAATAAGGAGTACTACAACAGGGTACTTTGGGGAGTCCCCTAACAGTTTACGACTAGTTCTCCTAATCAACTACGCTGTCTTGCACCATAGCTGATTGCTTTGGAGTAGTCAGACAAACTTCTCGTAGCCGAGTAGTTTAATCCCATGAGTGAGTATCCCTAGGGATCCTGATCCCACAGTCATTAAGAGTTGAGAGAAATGATAAAGTAGTCGGTTAGGACTTTTCTCCTGTTGGAGAGGTCGCGCGATGGTTTAGCATCGACAGGCGATGAATTCTTCATATGTAGGTGTAGCCTCGGAGAGCCCTACGTAATTCGATTTACCAAGTCTGCGGTCTAAGCGCCCTGCGCGACTCGATTTACCAAATACGTGGGCTAACATGGCATGCTCTATAGTCGGCAATGATGTATCCCTCGAGAATTATTGTTGTCGAGGGATGTACTCAAAAGGTGTAGTCGGCGATGGTGTAGCATGTGTAAAATGAACTAAAAAAATAATTATTAAATTGACTTAGCTTGATTCACGAATGATTGTCGATGAAGCCGTCGCAGTTGGCGATGGAGCCGCGACGGTTGTTGTTGAAGTCAACTAGTCGAAGTCGGTTCCGACTAGTTGTTGAAGGCGCGGTAGCCGATCTCGACTAGTTTTCTAGTCAAGATGAGTAGTCGAAGTAGTCATATCGCGAGTCGATGCAGCCAGATATAGTCGTCGCGCGCGATGAGGTGATCCTTCGATGAAGCTGACTAGTCGAGACTTGTGTCCGACTAGTTAATGGTTGTAGAGGATTGGTTGCCGAAGTTGTTGGTGCACCAACGTAACAGTACACGTTTGGAGTCCGAGTCGAATTGAAGTCGTGGTCGTAGTTGATGAACCTGAATCGGAGTCAAAGTCGAAGTCGAGGTTGCCGCCGAGAGTTGTTTCTCGTTATGTTGGGCGATAAGGTTGCGAAGTGGCTCTGGTGGAGTCGCCGTCAACGAGGCGGGGCCTGGGCAATCCGCAAGGTAACTTGCGAACCTGCCCTTGCCTAGGGCGATGAAGGTCCAAGTGCCGAAGACGAAAGTCGTGCCTTGCTCGATGTCACGGGTGAGGGTGGTTGATCCCATCGCGCCTGTTGTTGAGCTTGCAATGGGTTGCCCCACGGTGGGCACCAGATGTCGGTATTTAACGACCGAGTACCTGTCTAGGGTACATCATAGAGTAGTATTCATGGGTCTCACTGAGTTCTAATGAACAATGGTGCACACACAAGACAACGATTTAGACAGGTTCGGACCGCAATGTGCGCAATACCCTATGTCCTGTGTTCTGTATTGCTTTGTGTATGAGTTGAGTTGTAGTCTAGTTCAGTCTATCTTCTTGGTCTCTTCTTGCTCTACCGAACTAGGGACCCCTGTCCTCCTTTATATATCCCAGGGGGCAAGGTTACATGGCTAGTCTCCTAGTCGGTTACAGTATGGGAGTCCTAGTAGGATTACACGAGTAGTTCTATTAGGACTCGGTCTTCTTTATTGAGGGTACCTGGGTTCCATATCTCACAGTATGGAATTGTCATCATTTGCATGAGAAGCTGCCAAGACTATTCACATAAGCTCAGAATCAAAAAAAATCTCAATTGGTGTGTTTCTAATAAACTCGGGCATCATGGAACACTTCCACCTTCCTTTGTCAGAACAGGCTTATCAAGAATTTGAAGAGTTGCTGAGTATAATTCAGCACATTCAAATATAAGATGATGAGAAAGATAGGTGGCATCATATCTGGGGCTCACATGAATATTCATCCAAAAGCTTCTACAATTATGCATACAAAAACTTTTAGCCTCCTAAACCATTCCTTTAGGTATGGGACTCGAGTTGTTGTAACGAATTGAGAGTTTTCTCATGGTTGTTATTAATGAACAGGTTGAACATTAGAAACATCCTCAAAAGAAAAAACCACAAGATTGAAGGAAACAACTATAATTGTGTTATGTGTACATCTCAATGAGAAGAGTGTCATACATGTGTTCTTCACCTACCCCTTTGCGAAAAGATTTTGGCAGCTAATAAGTATGCAGTGGCAACCAGGACCACATTTCTTCCAAATGATAGAAATAACATCTAGGCTTAACTTTAATCACAACTTCTTCATGTAATGTTTTATCATACTGACTGGCAGTCCTAGAAGCAGAGAAATGGTATTATCTTTAATAACTGCCTAGCAAATATCAACACTTGGCAAAGAAATTTTAGAAACAAATGCTTTATTTGAGCTCACTGGATAAAGGAGACCTTAAAAACTCATTTCCTTACCCGGGTCAATAGACTAAACTAACTTACTGGACCTATAGTGCCTTTTGTAAATTCTTTCATGTTTATGTTTTAATAAAATTTGACAGTGGAGACCTCCCTCACTGTTTCCACATAAAAAAGAAATGATGGCCGATAACATATATTATACATACAAGAATTAAATGGGTTCAAAAGTTTGTCCAAAATATTTGACTATTCATGTACATTTCTAGCCATTGTATTCATTTGCATCCTTCTGTCTACTTTGTTTGTAGCTGCTATTTCAACTTTTGTGAAAATATTTTGTGGCAGAGACTTCGCCCCCACATGTCTTCATAAAATACTTATACCATATAGACATGAATTGCAAATATGACTTTTTCAGTTATTAGCTTGAAGTTTTACAAAATTGTGCACGTGATTGTACCCCATATAATCCAATATGGACTACGACAAACCCAGATGGGTAAGCCTGAATTTTATTGAAAACAAGAGATGGGAACACAGTTCAGACTTACAGCACAACAGAAAAAAAAAAGAAATTTACGGGACACAAATCCATATACTTACAAGTACTCACTATTTAATTAAAAAATATTACACACCAACCGACAGACAGATACTGAATTTTACACTATCTCAATCCAATATAAGCACATAAATAATGCCATGCTTACATTTCTAGTATATATACCATGTCCTCTCTCCATTACAATTATTGTTTACTCTTTATTCTAGGTTAAACCTCTTTAAATTTGATTAATTTTATAAAAAATATGTGACTTGCAATACAAGATAAATACATACTACATTATATTGTTATATATTAATGATGGAATTACTGAGATTAATTTAATATTGTAGATGCTTGACACATTTTTTATAAAAAAGTTATGACAAAATTAGACAATTATAACTTATGAAAAAGGAATAAAATGACTGATATTTTAGAAAGGAGTGAGACGCTCTATTTACTCAAGAAAACAACTGAAAGTCAGCTCACGAGTTGATGATTAAAATTGATACCCAAGAGCAGTATATATATATATATGACAATTCTATATTATCAGTCCCTGCTCATCACTTTTGGCATGCACGCAGATTTTCCTTGGCACCTGCAGAGGGCTAGCACACTAGCAGATAAGTGGCCTGACGCCAAGCATGCAAATCGCTCCACTACACCGTGCGGCCTCTTTCCGGGCACGAAGTGACACAGGCACGGCGACCCGTCGAACAGACAAAGCACCAGCGCCAGGTTTCCTTCGAAAATGTTGGATCGGAGCACATGTGCATGCACGCCCGCCGGTCTCCGGCTGCTCCGGCATTCCCTGGGGCCTGGGCCCTCCGACGCGCGCGTGCCGCGGGTGTGAATCACCGCTCCCACCAACCCAAAAATAACGTTGCACTCACGAGCAAAGCGTACGTGTCCGAACCGCCGCATTTTGTAATGCCGTCGGTGGACGACGACGATATGCCTCCGCTGGCAGCAGCGGATCGGATGGCCCACATGTCAGTCGTGGATGTAGCGAGGTTTTGTTCGATCCCGGCGAGCGGCGGGGAGAAAAGGCGGTGTTCCCGTGCGCCAAAGTTTAGGGTTTTAAATAAGTAATAATTAGATATATTAAATATAAATTAATTATAAAACTAATTATATAAGTCATGTTAATTTCGTAAGACGAACCTAACAAGTCTAATTAAATTATAATTAATACATAACATCATATATTTACTGTAGCATTATATTGTCTAACTATGATATAATTAGACTTAATAGATTCGTATTACAAATTAGTCCTCGTTTACGTAATGGATTTTTTAATTAATCTATATTTAATATTTTTAATTAATATGTTTATATCATATGTCGCGGGGCTAAAATTTAGACAAGGAAACGAACGGGCCAAAGATAGCTGCCGCGACATGCACCCGTGGCTGTCGCGGCCAGTGTGGCCACATGTGGGCTCGCGCTGCACGTACGTACGGGTGCCGCGCGCCGGCCGCCGGCCGGCCTACGGATCGATGAGCGAAAAGCTGTTGATGATGGGTGGACGAAAGCGTCGGCCCGGTAGCGCTTGTCGATTCTGCCGCTACGTGCCCTGCCACTGTCCACTGCCAGCCATGAATCGAATCGATGGAGGGTCAGATATTCACGTGAATCTTTTGAATTCCCCCCAGCACTGCACAGTGCACGGCCCCGGTATGCACATTGACGATGGAAAAACCAGTGGTTGTGTACTGCGTGCATGGGCTTACGTTGTACTGTACACGATCGTGGCGTCAACTCCTCTGAAAAGCCGCGAAAGGATGTGGCCTTTCTGTCAAAACTCTGGGAGGCTTGCCAAGCTACGAGTCGATTGCTAGCTAGCCGCTTCCTTGCACGCATGTCTCTCATGCACACACAGACAAGACAGGGCACACGTACATACCCAGCGCTCGAGTGCTCAAATTTATAAGGCCGAACAACCAACCGGCCGCAGCTCCACTCCGTCGTCGCAAAAGAAGCAGCTATCGGTTTGACTAACTGGTAATATTAAAGCTAGAAGTTTAGTCCCTCAAATCTCTATCTAATACTAAAGCACCGATTGATTCTGCGGTACGTCGTATTTTTATTAAAAATCCCTAATATTGTTATAAATAAATATGGGTCCTTCCACCCGGTAATATTTGTAAAACAAAAAACCTATTGGCCCCGGCCCTGCGCGTCTGCAGTTCGATCCGGCCGCACCTCCCCGCCCGTGCTTCCTAGGCGCGATCCCGTCGTGGTCCCTCTCCATCCCTCTATCTTCTCTTGGAGTTAGAAGGCTCGCTGCTGTTGCCGCAGCACATCGGAGCTGCTGGATGCTGGGAAGGAGTTTGAGGCCAGGCCGTGCCGCCGCCAGTGTGGGCGACGGATTTTTTCCCCCTCCTCCCTCCACTATGCTGCTAGGAGTAAATGGTCTCTACTAGCTCCCTACAGAAGTACGGTATCTCTTGCATGCTTGCAGCTGAGCCGAAGTTGCCACAGAAACGTCAAGAGAATGGAACCTGTGATTGGAACTTGGAAGCCTTATGAACTATCTAACACCGGTGCACATCTAAGTTCCAAGAATTGCTAGGGAACGAATTTGTAGCCAGTTTACCAGATTCTTTGTTGTACAAGATTTGTCAAACATGCAATTTAGGATGTAACGTACATATGCCGTTACAAGATTGCTCAATTGCTGTAAACACTAAACAGTCGGGCTGTGATAATTCTCTGCCGCTGTTATTGCCCATGAGGCATGTTGCTGCTGTGCTGGTACTTGAATTTGAAGAATAAAGCATCGCTTTGTGGTGGTGTTCTATTTCAGGGAGAAAAAAGAGAGTAAGATGGAATGGTGAGGCTCCTGGACTTGCGACGGGACCCATTATCATTGAGCACGGCCTTGAGATCTCGTGTCAGCCGGATCGGTAGTAGCGTATGGGCATTAATCTACCCGCGATGTCGCATCTCCTCTCGTCGTCCTACACCGCTGCAGGCAACCTTTCATCTTCTCATGTCGCTCGCATCCTTGTCATGTTGACTCGTCATCCTTCCGAATATAATGTCTACCGAGGATCTCTCTTTGTCACGCTCCTCATCGATGTTTAATCGGTAACATCTATGACTCCCACTAGCCTTCGCTTACGAAGTTCCCTTCACCCGTAGCAACACACCGGTATTAACAACCCACAATACATTCTCGTTGTCTCGCACCGCCGCACATACTCCTTCATCGTCTCACGTCACTTACATCCCCGTCGTGGATCCACCGTCCTTCCCGGGCGTATAGTTTGGTAAGGATCTCTCCTTTATACCGCTTCTCATCGGATGCGGAATCGGCGGTGCCTATGACTCCCTCGTGCCTTCGCTAATGAAGTTTTCTTCACCCGTAGCAACGTACGGGCACATTTGCTAGTAAGTGATAATTAGTAGTATTAAACATAAACTATTTATAAAATTAATTGCATAAGTCATATCTACTCCGCGAGACGAACCTAACAAGCCTAATTAACCTACAATTAGTACATAATTATCAAATTATTACTGTAGCATTATATTGTCTAATTATAGACTAATTAGGCTTAATAGATTCATATCGTAAATTAGTCCTCGCTTATGTAATGCATTTTGTAATTAATTTATATTTAATACTTCTAATTAGCATTCTTCCATTCGATGTGACGGGACTAAAACTTTAGTCCCTGGAACCAAACACCCCCTAAATAAAGTCAGTTTATAAAATTACGTCCGTAACCCTAAATTAATTCATAAGACAAATTTGATGAGGTATTTGACTGTACGATTAGAGGATGATTACTGTAGTATTACCGTAGTAAATTATGGATTAATTAGACTCATTAGATTCATTGCGTAAAGTACCGAGATTTCCTTTGGAAAAATATTTTCGTTTCCAACGAAACACGGGTTTCGATCACCTGAGTGCGACTGACCAAGATAAAAAGTCCAGCTCCTGAGCTTCGGCTTTCACACTTTGCAAGGCCAATCTCCTCTCTGCGACTCCAAGCTCTCCGTTTCAATTCTCGCCGGCCCTGGCCACAAGGCAAGCCTCCTACCTTCTTCGATCTTGGCTTGCTTATTAGCTCTAGCAAGGTGGACCGAGATCCATGGCGGCGTGGACGCCGGCCATCTGATCAAGCTCTGCTTGTGCCATGCATGCATAGCCAGAGATATGACCAGCCCGGCCGCCGCCGCACGCGCCCTCCTGCTCCTCTTCTTCGTCCTGCAGATCCCACCGCTGCTTGGTTCTCGTCCGGTGCATCACGCCGCTGTGGACCCCGCCGCGACCGCATCTGCCAGGCGGCGGCTCCTCCCCGTGCCCGCCGCGGTGCGCGAGCAGTCCTTCGAGGCGGTGGAGGAGAGGGTGGCGGCGTATCCACAGAGCTGGAGCATGGAGAGGAGAGCAAGAAGAAGCAGCGGCAGCTCGGCGTTCATGGACGCGGTGAGCAAGCATCAGGTGCCGAGCGGCGCCAACCCGGACTCCAATTAGCTAGCTAGCGTAGCGAAGGATCGGTTTACCCTGCCGGGGAGTACCTCGTCTCGTGTATGCTTGGCGTGTCTTGTGTAAATGTACCATGCTTTAATCTGTTGCAACAACAAAATATGGTTAAAACTATATTTTTCAGGTCTACTCTCCTCGCTTCCTTAACTTTTCTACTCATGTCTCCGTCTTCCGTTGGTTTTAGTTTCAGGATCCTATTGTGTCAATTCAAGGGAAAAAAATCTATATAACCCCTCACGTATCGAGGGTGGATCACATCACCCCCTCAACTATAAAACCGAATATTTAACCCATCAACTATAAAATCGGATATTTAACGCGCTAACCTTTTATCGGTGTTTGGAAATCGTGGTCCCGACACCAATCAGAATTGCGTTGTGTTCCCACCCTTGATGGTTGATGCAGAAGGTAATGCAATGACACGAAATTATCCTGGTTCCGGTCGCAAGACCGTACGTCCAGCAAAGAAAGAGTGTGCAATGTATTATCCTGCACCGGGAGCTGACCAGCGTACCGTAGTGACTCGTCCGTACGCCAATTCGAGGGTCCCCCGTGCCTGTGTACAGCCCCTTCCGTGGAAATTTACTGCGGGAGTTGGCAGCACAGGGAGTATGAATGACCCGGCCCTGTTCGCGTAGTGGCGGAGTGTTCGCACAACGCCGGGGATGGTCGCATAGTACGTCGCACAGTACTCGGAATGGTCCGCCATGCTTCCGCCGTCCTTCCTCCTTATCTTGCTTCGTGCTCGAGGGTCTCTTCTGCCCGACCGTGGGCTTCGGGTCGCCAGAGTTGATAGCACAGGAGCTCGGAGTGACGCGCTCTGTTCGCACAGCGCCGGCACGTCCGCAGAGCCTCGGTTGGCAGCATAGTGACGGGGGTTGGCAAATGCGACAGGGGTCGTGGCTGTTAGGGCGGCATGGCGAGAGACTTGCCTTTTTGACTTTGGACGCCAGGCGGCGACGAGCGTCATTAACTGTGTGTCTGGGCGGAGGTCTCGACCGAGGCGGAGCTTTTCCCATACGTGGGTTGCTCGAGGCTCGACCCTCAAGCCTCGACCGAGACGGAGTTTTCCGATTCGCTCGAGGGGTCACTTCCCTCGAGCGAAGCAGAGATTTGAGGTGCGCGTCGAGGCGCCCAGCGAGGTGCCTCGAATGGGCCTTTGACTGTTGCTGGGTCGTGGGCCTTAGTTTGCTTTCCTCTTTTCTGATATGTGCATGAGTTTGGCAATAGTTAGTGTTTTAACAAGGGTGATTATCCCATAGGTTTGTGTACCCCTAATGATCGCCCCCAACACCTTTGCAAAACCATTTAAATAACCTCCTAATGTGGTTTTTATAGTGGTTTTGTCATGCTAGCTCGCTCAGATGGATGGAGACAACGACGTGGATCAGCTAACACAAGGACACTTGGTACAATAGTTGATCCGTGCATAAATTTTAAGAAGTTTTTTATTTTTGTGGGACCAATAGAACTCACCAATACCAAAAAAAATATTATGCCACCCCCTTCATTCTTATCGTACATGAGCAAGTCGGCCTCTTCATTCTTCTCTGACATGAGCAACACAAGTTGCCCTTCGGTTTTTATTTACCACGCAGAAGTTTCTTAAGTGAAGGCGCTCAAGAGCGGCCGTGATGCATAGGATATGACAACGGTGAGCAGTCCAAGGTGAGTGGTCATAGGAGAAACATGGAGATAAAAAGAAGGGAGGGGCATGGCCTGTGCACTTACACGTGGAATCCATATTTTAGCCAGCTCAAATCAGTATCTTGGTACACCTCAGTACGCCAGCGGAGCAAACCCACAGTCTAAACCCACGTCAGGAGGTTCTTTAAATGGTTTTGTAAAGGTTAGGGGGGTTAAACATCCGGTTTTATAGTTGAGGAGGTGATGTAATCGATCCCCTATGCATTGGGGGTTATATAGACTTTTTCCATTTAAGGGATATATATGTAGTTAATAACAAATCTTACTAAGACATAATATAAGAAGAAAAATATATGTAACTTTTCAGCACTTTACTAAACTAGCAGAGGCACGTATACGCACGTACATGTATAAAATAAACTAGGTGATTCCCCGCGCGTTGCTGTGGGATGTGAGAGAGCTTTTGCAGCTACTTTATCAGCGAAACAAAATAGTGATTATATTTGTACATATTATCATACAAAACAACATTATAAAAATAATTTGTAAATACCTACTAATGTAGATGACTACGTCGTCTATCCCTTTGACTAAGTGCATGGATGCTATTAGCCGCAGAAAATCGGTAGAAGACATACATTGATGGCTCTAGTGGATGATGATGTGGACAACTTGCATGTTGAGAGAAATCTTTTAGTGGGGATGATCTGCCCTAGTGGATGATGATTTGTGCACCTTGTATGTTGAGAGAAGTCTTTTAGTGAAGACCAATTATATAGGTTGTATAGATAACACATAGCATATAAAATATACACATCCAAAATAAACTCACGTTTTATAGCATATGCAACATCAGCACCTCACAAACTAATATGTTATCTAGATGGGAAAAGCACAATCAGTTGTTTCTTTCTCATGGTCTCATGGAACAAAAAATATCTCTTGAGCTGCCCAATTGTTTGTAATATGCCCCAAAAAGCTCGCCATATACTAATGAAAGAAAACAATCATTACTTAGTTTGTATTCAGAACAAATTGCAAGGAAGAGTTGACTCCAATTGGAGTTCAAAGACGGGTTAAAGGTGTGGATGCTTAAGCAGTTCTGCAGCCTAAAACAAAGGGAACATGATGCATAATAAGTTCAGAATTCAGAGCGAAGTGAAAGTTACAGCCATCTCATAGGTTCAATAGCCTTCAGAAGCGGCACATGACCAGAATGACAAGTGACAAACATAGAGAAACACGCCAAATAGATTTTAGAAACATGGTGATTCAAAATGCACTTGTGACTTTATGATTGTGCAATGGCTGAAAATAGAGGCCAGGATAAAGGCGGCTACAGCCGGCCGCGGCTAGGCCAAAAGGGGCCACGGCCGGTCTCGCCTCGGCCGTGTTTCTTTAGGCTAGCAGGAATTCAATCTAGGGTTAGTGAAGCATGAGAGAGAAACTGGAGGAGATGATCAAATGTTCAATTTTCCAAAACAAGAGCAATGTTGCGTGGAAAAAAAAGAAACATGTGTCGATTTCCTAAAATACATGGTTGACGGGTAGAAAAATTATCGTGAAAAAAAGGGAGGGTGGAGGCATGGACTCATACGTCTTTTTTTCGCTCTATCAATGTAGGAAAGCTTATAGGTGAGACCAGACGGAGATGACATGAGGGGTACAAGGTATTTTTGTTGGTAAAAAAAGGTTTTCAAAAGAATTGGATACTCATAGTATAGATATGCTCATATGGATGTTCTATTTGTCGTAGTTGCCTAGAATCTACAAATTTACGTTCGTTCTTGTCACGTTTGTCCTAACTAGAACATTAAGCGCGCTTTGCGCGCCCTATCATGATTTTAATTCAGTGCCTTTTGAATGATAATGTCATTTCAGTACCTCCCAAATCATGAACTGCTCTGATGTCTGGATCAGAACAAGAGTGGCTGGAGCATTGACCTCCCTTTTTTATACTTTGACAGTCTTTGAATCCACCTTTGGTGGCAGTAAAATCAAGTCTAGGCTAAACAGATATACAAATGTAAAAGGAAACAATAACCAACAAGCTGTCCTGGCAGAGAGAATATGCAGTACAATCTCAGAACTGCTTTTACATTAATTTGCTCAACATAATAATCCATTATTTAAGAAAAATATACAACCCTACGGTACAATGGGAGGATGCATCAGTTAAGGTTCATCTACGCAGACCCATAAATGGATGTGAGTAGAACCAACAAGATGTGCAGCTGCATCTTAGGATACCAAGCTAAAAGTAAACACAAGAATTTAACTGATGAGTTGTAGCTTCCTCAACCCAAGGATGTTTGTTATGATCATCAGCATAACTATAATTTTATCTAGGATCACCATGTCATGTTCAGTTTCTTGGATCATGCGTGATCGTGAAGACATCTGCGAAATATATGAGCGTGCATGCTCATTATTGCCATTCTCTGTAGATTGGTCTCCCTTTTGAATAAGAGCATATTTGTTCTGTACATAGAAAACAGTGGCATAGATTGAGATAGTAAAACAACATGACAGTACTACTACAAACTCTGAAACAAGAAATTGTATGTACCAATGAAGTAGAGTTGATAACAAAGTATCTAATATGCTCATACAATTTTTAACTAAGGGAAAATTTATATCAATTTTCTAGTTGCACGGGTCTAATAGAGGGGGAAAATTAAACAATAGGTTAATGGGAGAGGAAAACAAACCAACCTAAGTAATAGTAAGACACACGAACATTTTGCAGCCAGTGGGAAGTAATAGACTTTTGATAACAGCTTGTAAGTGATCTAGATACTAAGATGGAAGTTAAATATAGGAAGCAAAACATACCTTGAAGTGAAACTTTGGTTGGCTTTAACCTGCTGGCCTGTGGTTCTGCTCTTCTCCATTTGTGAAAGTCTGACATTGTTGTTTCATACTTCCACCATATAGAAGATATGAAAAATATAAGAATCTTCTTAGACAATAGACATAATAGGTGCAGGTATAACCAAGTAAGATAGCAGAACTTTCCAAAAGATTGTTCACAAAAGTTTGTACAACAATTAACCTAGAGCAAGTGAGATAATATTTTTGTCAGCTAATCCTCTGCTGTAGCTCTCGACTCCTCTCTGCTCTCTTCATGGTTAAACCAGTGAACCACCTACTCACCTTCTAACCTACCCTTGTTGTCTAATAAGCTTTCCTCCATTTTCACCATCTAACTCTGGGAGTGATTAATTCTCCACAACATTTTTGTACAATGGACTTCGAGGCAATTGAAACAATTTTGTACTTGGTGATTTCTCGCAACCACACCGCAGAACAGTGGCAATTCATAATTATGAGACAAATGAAACACATGCAAGGAACATCCTAAACAAAGAAAAATAACTGAAACATGCAAACTCATTATATATGACAAAACCATACGCAGATCAAACAATGATGGTGGGCAGCTAAGATAATAGCTGTAATCCTAATATTGTAGGGACACTTATCAAGTCACGGCACAATACTTTGGAAGGCACATAGGGGGTTGGGCAGAGAGAGAAGCTAGCTACTTATACCAAATCCAGTTTTTACACGGTGCACCCAAAAATCACAAAGGAGCCAAGAATCTAAAGCAACGGAAAGGAAGGTAAACATCCTATATCTTTACTTTAATTTCAGTTGACTTGGGACATCTGTTAAAGCCCTTTTGTAGGAATGGTCCAAGAATTTGTTCCTAGTATGGCCAAAATAAGTTCTCAGTTTACTTTTCTATTTTTAACTCTGATTTTCAATTGTTCTTTTTCTACTGAAATGAGCTTCTCAACGTTGCCGCTCTCTCCCCCTCTCTATTACCTCTGACGTCTCCCATGCTGTATTCCCTCTTTTGTACCTATTTGTACCAGAGAGTAAAGTCAAACGTCTCAAGTATTTAACTGAAATAAACTATATATACTAATTATGTGACAGCATCAAACAGATAGATAGGTTAATAGAAAACCGGATTGTTATACCAGCATTCTATTAAGCGCATTAGCTCTATGAAAAATCATGAAAGTGGATTATTGCTTTCTAGTGACAATTCATCAGAAGTATATTGCTAATTTCAGAAATTGAAACTCACTTTTACCAGAAAACATCATGTCTCAATTACTGCTAAGGCTGATAAGGGGGTGGTTCAAGTAATCCAAAATCTTAACTAATTTGTAGCACACCCACAATCATTTGTATAACAGGGATAAGCAGGCCTGCTCTATAGCCAAAAGAAGACGAAAAACAAATTTTCCCAAGGAATACAAAACACCACGGTGAACAGGAAGTTAACTATAGCGCTGCACAGGCAGAAATGCACTGAATTGGCATTGCGGCACAAATGCCCTACGACATGAAAAATATTGTGTACCAGTGCTCCATTGGAGTGAAAACAAAGGACGACAGATACGCAGTGGTGGATGCAATCAAAATACCAGACCAGTTGGTGTTGATTTGGAATACAAATTAGGCAACGACTCACGTAGGACGCTGCAGGGTGCCAAGCGAGCTCCAGTGTAGCCGCCGCCGCCGCCACCCCGCGCTGTTGCCTAGCCATGGACGGCACCACGAAGTGCCGTCGATCCGCGAGGCCTCCTGGTGTCATGTAGGAGACTTATCCGCATGAGAGCTCAAGCCACCGAGTAGCTTGTCGCACGGATCTGAAGATGAGAAAGCAGGCGTCAGGCTGATATTGGACTGAGAAATACAAATTATAAAGAAAGCAGGCGTCAGGCTGATATTGAATGCTATACCTTATCAGTTCCCTTGAAAAGTCCTCATGTTTCACATATTTGGATCATCCAGTGTGCTGTAAAATGAACAGCAGAGGAGATAACCTTTTAAGTACGGGTATAATTACTATAACCCGATTGTTTTCAACTTTAGGTAAGGACCTCAGGTTAGTTAACAGGCAGCTATGCTTCCAGAAATACAATTCTTTAAGATAAAGGCTTAAGCACACTCAAATGCATGTAGGTAGGACTACTTGAATATAGTAGAGCAAAATAAGCAAAGGCGTGAGCATACACTGATACTCCATCACAGCATTTCCACCAGCATCTTGCTGCACTCGCGCAGTTTCGACCCTGCAGGTCCAAAACACTACCCAAACAGCAGCGCCATCTCAAAAGTCCTACGATCTCCAAACATTCAGAATGCCAGCATCCATAATTTCATACCATGGTTCCTACATACAGAATGCCACTTCTGGAGGTATGTTGTAGTACCGAAGCATCGTCACAGTTTTATTGGCATAAAATTTGCATAATCAAACTGGCAGTTGCTAGCTTTTGAAGAAAGAAGCATTCAGGGAAATGGGGCAGACTGCATTATTTATGGATACTCCGAAAGGGAATATATGTTTTAGCTTGTAGAATCGTTCGATCTCTACTTTTGCAATGTCTTCAAAATAGGGATTATCTGACACCTGATTATGCATATGCAGACATATGTATAAGAAATTTTTGTGCATGAAAAACATATCCTGCAGCTTGTGTAGACATACAATCAAAATCTCTAGAACCCTTTATCATAATGGATGGATTTCTCAGCGCACCTATAAAAAGAGAAGTTTCTGGGAACTTGTTTTAAAGAGTCTGTTGGAAATGTGGTGGGATGTTGTACTTATCTGACATAAGCTGAGCATGAAAGAGTTACTCGTTTGGTGTACATAGCACTCCCAGCCACAATTATTCTGCAGCAAGCATAACAAAATAGGAACTATATTTTGTTGTATATATCAGTTCCTATTGCTAAATAGCTCAATCATACTATCTGATGCTAGCTATGGAGAGTAGTGGTTTAGGCCGGCTGTTATCCTGATATTCCAATGTTGAGTATACCCGGATACAATTTTTGAATGGTGGATTACCACCCCCTATGTGATCTTGTGCTGGAAGTTAACTCCAGCAGTTTTCTAGAAAATCTTGTTATGAATACAACCTTGTTGATCTTACCTCGAGAATTTTTAAAAGCAGAAACTGCCACTGCTGAAGTGTTGAGTGCTGATAAGAGGAAGCAAGCAAAGGTTGAACAATGTTATAGTTGTTTACAGCTATCTCATAAAAATGTTCTATAATCTAGATGCAAATTGGTTCCCAGTATTGGTCTGTGATGTTTTCTAAAGTGGCCTTGCGAATTGTTGTCTGCTGCCGTAAGTTTACTTCTATATAGCAGTTACCTCTTCAATGCCTAGGACACAACCAAGATAGCACAACCCCAAGCCTCAGAAGGCAGCAAATTAATATTCTTCATCTCGCAATACGAAGAAACAGACTGTAACAAAAATTCAAAGCAATTATATCTCCTAGAACAACACTAAAAAGATGAGTATATAAGAATTAGAGTCATGCCTAACTGCATATAAGGACAGGCCATTAGTCAACTCTTTCTTCTATATTTTCTAAAAATTAGAGTCAAGCCTTTTGGTTCTTTCATGAAACTTTCTAATCAGATTTGCATGTCCTACATTGGTCAGACAGTGTTCTGGCCTATTTTTGGCATTGACTTCTTCCATACAAATCTGATAGAAAACCTTGGCAGCAAATGGATCCCACTTTGCAATGGATTTTGGTGCTTTTTTCCATCTAAGCACATCACACGGCAATGCATCAAAATTAAAAGCAGAACACACTTGTCCATACTTGCCATGAGAGAGGAGATAAAAGACAAAAAATTGCATGCGGACTGGAAGCACGAATGGCTAAAATTCTAAAATTTATCAACAATGCTTAAAATCCGTTATCAATAGCACACAGATCTATAGACACATGACCTTCTAGTGAACTAAAATATAGATCTTGGACAGGCTGCAACAAATCTTGAAGTAAATGTGAATAGAAAAATTGGATTACCTTGGACCTTCGGCTACAATGGATCTACTGCTTCGGCCGGAATGCTTCTTGGTCGCCAGGCACGGTCGCCGAGCAGAGGGCTTCTTGTTGGGACGGTTCTCGTCGCTTGGTGGAGAGGAACATGCAGAGGGGGCTCACCGGCCGGAGGGAAGAGAGGGCTCGCCGAGGGACGCGTCTGGCGGGGGCTCAGTGTAGGAGCCATGTCGACCGGTGGCGGCGCTGGGTCGGGCAAGCCGGCCAGGGGCGCACGGTCGCCCAATGCGGCGGCGTGTTTTTTCGGAGGGGGCGACAACAGGAGCGCGACAAGAGAAGAAGCGCTCTCTCATGCCTGAGCGGCGGCGGAACGGATGGAAGGGGTGCAAGCGAGCCGACTAACATGGCCGGATCTAGTGGCGGCGGTGAGGGGGAGGCGGAGGGGGCGGTCGCCCAGGGGAGGCGGAGTGGGGGCGGAGGGAGGGGGGCGGGTGTGAATGCGAAGGGGGGCGGTTAGGACCGCGGGTTGTTTTCATCAATGCTGAGGGGGTTTTTTGTAAAAGTTTCCGTGAAACCCGGCGGTGCGAGGAATGGTGTACGGAGTCGCTCTCGTGAGAGGAAGAAGGGTCTCCTTTTAAGGAACCCGATTTTGGGAAGACATTCATCGTTGGAGTGCAAGGCGTAACAGATAATTTATCTATGACCAATTTATATAGTCTAATTTATCTTTGTGGGTGGTGAGATACGAAAGCAAAAGGTATTTTCTTATTGATGTTTTCTATACAATACAATCTTGAAAAATAGCCAAGAGAATGGTGGAAGAACTAGAGAAGCAATATTCCAGCAGGACCTCTCAAATCCGGTTACTGTCTGTTTTTTTCCTATCAAACACCAATATACACTTACACTCATCATTATAAATACATATGCGTAAACCATGTCGCTATGAATAGATTCGAGAGACAGGACCAACATATTGGCTCTTGAGGCTTACAAAGTCACCACAAAAATCTTGCAACGCCTACTACTGAAGAATAGCATGTAAACCCTATCGCTATGAATACATCCGAGGGGCTAGACGGACATATCCGCTCTTGACATTGACAAAGTTAAGGATCTCACTATTGATGAGCATGTTGCCTACTAGTGAAGAATAGTGTGTGGTTAATTTATAGAATAAATCTAGAAAAAAGCGAACACCCTGCTTGAGTTAAGAACTCAAACCTTAATGGACATGTTCTACCACAAAAAACCTAACTAGTTGAGCTAAACTCAATCACCAAATTATGCACGATTAATACCATCATCTCCACATTCAGCATGTTACTCATAAAAAAGTTAATTGCTTTTCGCATTCTCTGTTCTGTGTGGCTTCGCTCTATGATCCCAAACTAACAACAAAGAATCCGTTCTCATCTCATTCGCTATCTTTTCACCACAATCCGTCCCCCACCACCACCACACAGGATCCATTGCAAATCATCGCTGAGCCAAGTTCCAGTGCAATACCCATCATCGTTGGAGCTACTCCGGTGCTACTATGTCATCTAGAAACATCGGCATCCAGTCGTTCGAGTTCGGGTGATTTCAAACAAGGAAGGGGGTGAAATGGAGCAACCTTTCATAGACTGGACGCTTGGAATGTCAGTTTCGAAGGATGTGAACGTGCCAAACAATGGCTCCAATGTGTTGGAGTCACCAATACTGGAGCATGAACATGAAAGAGGATGATGATAGTAGAGATAAGGAAAGAAGGCATATGTGGAGGAGGAAGAAGAAAAATAAAGATTGTGGCAAAGACCGAAGAAGTTGACTTCTAACTCAAAAGTGGACTTCGATCTCAAAGCCAACACAGATGATGGGTACGCTTTCTTCCTTATAAGGGTAGCTCCAGCTTGTGTGCCACGAAGATGATAGAATGAGAGAGAAGGGGAGAGATGTGCAATGCATTGGACAATAGATATTGATTAGCACTCAATTACACTCATTACATGTTTTTCATTCGGTGCAAAGATTAACAAAATAGTTATCCTCTCTTGTTCTCTCTCTACCACCAGCATGATGTATGTGTGAGAGTGAGAGATGTTAGACTTTTTTTTATTATGTGTGGGGTTCACTGGACAAGCGAAATGTTGGAGCTTTTTTAACTAGTAGAGCACCTTGTAATGCGTCAGAGCTAGTTTGCACCCTGCCAATAAAACAAACGTTGTGGCTTCCCCAAGTGATCTTGTGAAGTATTTTCTTCGTCTAAAAAAAGAATATAATTCTTGTTTTTTAAGAAGTCAACGATTTGAAGTGACCAAATTTATAAAAATATATTAACATTTATATCTCTAAATAAATTTAGTACAAAAATATATCTTGTGATTATCTAATGATACTTAGTACCATAAGTATTATAACATTTTCAAATTTAAAATTAGTTGACTTATTAGAAAGCGAGAATTGTATTCTTTTAAGATGGAGCGAGAAAATAGACGTTGTCCTCACTTCGAGATATGATCAAGGTCGTAATTATGTTGCTTGAAAAAAACTACTCATATTTTAATTTTTTCAAACAAAATACTTTTGACGCCAATCAACGTTTGATAAGTTTGATGGAATCTTAGTTCAAGCGTCGCGCATTATGATAGGAAGAGGGTATATGTGAGAATGGTATTATACTGTACTTTTAGATGTCTTATGAAAATGATATTATATTTCCTCCGTTTAAAATTATAGTTTGTTTGATTTTTTAGACTCTAAGTTTGACCATTCGTCTTGTTTAAAATTTTGTGTAAATTATCGTATTTTTTGTGGTGGCTTGCTTTATTAACAATTTTTTTAGATGCCTTAAATTTGACTATATTTACATAATTTTTTAAATAAGATGAGCGGTTAAAATTGTGGTAATAAAAGTCAAACGAACTATAATTTGAAACGGAGGTAGTAATAATCTTCTGTGTTTAAATATTTGCTGATAGGTAAGATTTTGGTAAATAATTTGGAGTCAAATCCACTCAATCGCACGTCGCAGATCTTCGCTTATGCGGTACTCTATCTAAACGTGGTAAGTAGGAGTATAAAGAAAAAGAGGTGTATTTCTGATTTATTTTTCGAGCATTATTTCTGGTTTAAAACGACAAGGGCAGGGGTAGCAGGAGACTTCCCTTCGCCAGTTTCGCCTAAACCTCGGGTCAGACCAGACACAGCCATGGCGATCTCCCAGATCTCCCGCGGGACCCTGGCCCTCCTCCTCCTCGCCGCTGCCTTCGCCGCCGCCCCGGCTGCGCTCGCGGACGGCGACGAAGTGTTGGCCCTCACCGAGTCCACCTTCGAGAAGGAGGTCGGACAGGACCGCGGCGCCCTCGTCGAGTTCTACGCCCCCTGGTTCGTCATTATCCCCTTACTCTCTCGCCGGATCGATGCGTAATTTAGATGGATCGGATCGGGCTCATGGCTGGGTTGTACAGTGGGTTGCGGAGTTTAGATCTTGACGCACCTGAGTGACGGTTTAGTTGCTGCCGCTGGGTTTGGTGGATGCCGAGGAGGCTGTAGTTCTCGAGTTGATTCAATTTGGTGGGTTCATTCTTTTGGATTTTCTTTTTAGAATTCGCCTCAATCACCGTTTGGATCCGCCTGGGGCACCCTGGATCTTTTGTTTTCCATATCTTTTGGTATGAATTTCGGATTGTGATGAACTTTCTGCATAATTCAGAGAATTAATCCTGAATTCAGTTACATTTCTTGATAATTATGCAGTCCATTTATTTTCGGTCATCAAATATGTTGCATCAGATCAGGATCTTCGCTTCCCCTAATTTGTTGTTGAAAACTGGCAGCATGCGTGTATCTGATAGATTCATATCGAGGGTGTAAGCTCTAGATGCAATTACTTGCTGTTGCTTAGACACTACACAGAGCATGCTGCTTGATTGCTAGCGAATAGTTTTTATGTTTATAAAGTTAGTGCTGCATATGAATTTTAATATTTCTGTGTACCATCATTTCAGCACCTCAAAGAGTATCTGATTTAATGATCTGCCTATTTTGTTTGTTCAGGTGTGGTCACTGCAAGAAGCTTGCTCCTGAGTACGAAAGGCTTGGCGCAAGCTTTAAGAAAGCTAAATCTGTGTTGATTGCGAAGGTACGGAGTTTTATGCCTCAATAATCATATTGGTCCTCTTCCTGATATAAAAATCCTGGCATTCGTTTTGTCATTCTATGCCACAAACAATGCACTACAAAGTGATAGCACTTGGTGTTCGCATAATCATGACAGTTAATTGACTTCTGCGGCTTTGTGGTTTGATAATATCATATGACTTGTTATTTTAACTCCAATTTATTTTTTCAGGTCGATTGTGACGAGCACAAGAGTGTCTGCAGCAAGTATGGAGTATCTGGGTATCCAACAATCCAGTGGTTCCCAAAAGGATCATTGGAGCCCAAAAAGTGAGGCTACACAACATTAAACTTTCCATGGCTTTCTCCTTTTTTAAACTTACATGAATCATTACAGAAATATCTTTGACAATTTAGGTATGAAGGACAACGCACCGCAGAAGCCCTTGCTGAATTTGTCAATACTGAAGGAGGTGGGAATGTAACTCTCTAGATTACTGTGAATTTGCTGTTTTATGAAGCACACTTCTTGATCTACGCTCTGCCTGTTGTATAGAAAGTAACAATATATATGTCGGTTCTGGCATTCAGGCACAAATGTAAAGCTGGCGACCATTCCTTCAAGTGTTGTGGTGCTCACCCCTGAGACCTTTGACTCAGTTGTCCTTGATGAAACAAAAGACGTCCTTGTTGAGTTCTATGCCCCATGGTAGGTTTCTTACACATTTATCTTCTGAACCATCAATCCCTGAATTTGACCCGGTGGATCTAATTGATTGGGTACTTTTCTGCTGTACAGGTGTGGTCACTGCAAGAGTCTTGCTCCGGTCAGTACATGGATCTAGCTTGATTTTGTGCCACATTCTATTGCAATTTTACTCTTGCAAGCATCCTTAACAATCTTTGTCATGTCTAATCGTACTCTTGTTTTTTTTTTCAGACTTACGAGAAGGTGGCTTCTGTTTTCAAGTCGGATGAGGGAGTTGTTATTGCAAACCTTGATGCTGACAAACACAGGGATTTGGCTGAGAAGTATGTTTCTCTATCTTACATCCAGATATGATTTATCTGCATATATTTCCCACTTGTTTTTATCTAGTATCAGTGCATAATATGGTTTTCCTGTGAATACAAATAACAAGTATTCAAGCACAGGGCATATAAAACTTTCATCACCTTGACTTCTTCTATATGCGGTAATATAATTCTACACAATTTTCTGTAATTTGTGATGCGACTTTCAGGTATGGAGTTACTGGATTCCCTACATTGAAGTTTTTCCCAAAGGGAAACAAAGCTGGTGAAGACTATGATGGCGGCAGGGACTTGGGTGACTTTGTCAAGTTCATTAATGAGAAGAGTGGTACCAGCCGTGATACAAAGGGTCAACTCACCTCAGAGGTTGGTTACATATGCACTATACCGCATGACTGCACATTCAGGCAAAACACTAACTCTCGACGTGCTCTGTTTGTTAATTGTTAGGCTGGCCGGATAGCAACTCTGGATGCCCTGGCGAAGGAGTACCTTGGTGCTGCCAGTGACAAGCAGAAGGAGATCCTCTCCAATATGGAGGAGGAGGTAGCTAAGCTTAGTGGTCCTGCTGCAAAGTAAACTCTCATCTCATTTAATTACTTGTTTTTGAGCTATTTAGTGATCCCAATTCATATTGTAATAATATTGTCAGTTCGGTAATTTGTATTTACTGCTAAATCAGGCATGGAAAGGTCTATGTAACCATCTCTAAGAAGATTCTAGAGAAAGGCAATGACTATACTAAGAAGGAAACCGAGAGGCTTGAACGCATGCTGGAGAAGGTGGGAAACAACTATCTCAATGCCAGCTTCTGTTGATATGTCTCATCGACAGATCCGCTTACTCATGTTTATTCTCTTTTCCTTGTTGCAGTCCATCAGCCCCGCGAAGGCGGATGAATTTATCATCAAGAAGAACGTTCTTTCAACATTCTCTTCCTAAGGCAGTGGCTCTACTCCATTTTCGTGTATCAGATATAGGCGAAGAGAACTGCAAGATTAGTGGGTGATAATGAGAGTTAATCGGTGGTAGAACTAATTTTAGGGGATTTCCCTCGAGCATACGTGATACTTTTTTACCGTTTTGCGATTCAGTTCATTTTCTATTTGCGCTTACATGGATTTATTCTGTAGCACCATAGTTTACTTTTGGATGGAGAAAAGATAGAAAACCTTGTGACTACAGGGACATGATTCAATTCCAATAATGAGGCTCATAAAGGTCTTATATATGAACTTGGAAAGTTGAATGCGGCCGGTAATCTGTTTTGATATGAGTTTGCCGCACTCATTGGAAGAACAGTGCTGTTGAAAGAAAGTGTGCCATACATAATCTCATCGAAGTTGTCGGTTGGTTGTCATCAGACAATCTAATTGGTTGATCTGTTATGGATCTCGTTGGATTTGTTCTCATTTCTGACCGCCGAACTTGGTGCCGTCCGTCCAAAAAAAGAACGTTGTTTTAGCATTTAAAATTTATTAAAAAATAATATTTTAACATGCATGCAGAATTAGATAGAAACTAATCTCATACGGAGTACGTGTATATTAACTAAAAATAGAATCTTTCTAGTTTTTGCATATAAACTCAACTAAGGATACATGTCTTTTTCATCCACCTCTAATCTATCTAAAAAACTCTAAAACATAATTCTTTTTGAGACAGAGGGAGTAGGCTAGTAGGAGTTTCGTCTCAAGATGGCAACGGGTAAAATATATCCGCAAGTCCGCGGATAGAAAACCCGATGAACACGGATACAAATTTAAGTTTGTATCCATGGGCACGGGCAAGGCCTTAAACCCGAC
This sequence comes from Echinochloa phyllopogon, assembly GCA_033239725.1. NCBI lineage: Eukaryota > Viridiplantae > Streptophyta > Magnoliopsida > Poales > Poaceae > Echinochloa > Echinochloa phyllopogon. Next base: position 18,540,606 of record BTCW01000014.1, read on the forward strand.
GAACATTTACTCGCGGGCATGAAAAAATGATATCCGTGTCTAAACCCGATGAACACGGATACAAATTTAAGTTTGTATCCATGGGCACGGGCAAGGCCTTAAACCCGACGAACATTTACTCGCGGGCATGAAAAAATGATATCCGTGCCTGCAAATCCACAAACCCGCTTCAATAGTAGACTTGATCCCTCTAGTATATAATAAAGTACCAAAGAAATGATGGTCCTCTTTAGACTAAATAACTCTTGTAGTAAGCGGATCTGTCGATGAGACATATCAACAGACCGAGCGTTAAAATCTGTTCGTAGCTATAATAGAGTTTTTGTCTGGTAAAATCTAAAGCCGTCACAGACCGAGCGTTAAAATCTGCTGGTTGGCATTCGGCATACAGCAGCCCACGAAGGATGAAACGACGAAGCGCTAGGCCCATGAATTAGATGGCCGGTTTTAAATATTTTTAGCACAAATTATTGCTAACTGTTGGAGAGAAGGGTTCTTTTAGCTCCCAATAATTTTAGCATGTCTAAAAATAAATTTTTGGTACCTTATTTTTCAGGCACTCTTAGAGATGCTCACAGAGTAGGCTTATGTGTAGTTTTCTTATGTTCCGGATGCCCAGACCTCCTTTCCTTTTTCTTGGATTTACTCATTACACACCATTTCACTAAGTGATATTTTCTTTTGTGGCCACCACTATGCCAAAAGAACCTCTTCCTTGTTTTATCTCTTCGATTGATTGTTAACTTGTTGTATGGGACAATTTAAACATTTTCGTTGAAAAAGTACAAACATAACACATTGAGTAATTCTCAGATTCTGCTGGCCATTGTTTGGGTTAATCTGTTGTGGATCTGTTCTCATTTCTGACTGCCCAACCTCGTATTTTCCATCTCTGCGGAAGTTCCATCGTGGCTTCAAAATTCAAACGATCGTGCAACTTTTTTGAAATAAAACTCAACAGCGTCCGATGCGCAAGCTCCGAAGATCAAATTTAATTTCTGAACTGCCAAAAGTCGGAGTCAGCGTCCAAATGGCCTCGACGAACAAATTAGGGAAGCTGAGCTATTAGACGTTCTTGCAGATCGAGACAAGGAAGCTTCCTCAACCTCCATTGCGATCCCGCCAGGCGCAGCAAAATTGGGAAGCAGATCACATAGACGCCGCTGCATTTGGAAAGGTTCCCACGCGATCGATCCGACCATATCCCCACGCATTAACTGCGAGCAATCCAGCCAGCCTCCGATCACAGCTCGGACGTCCGATTGCGCCGGCGCCGTAGGCTGCCTTGGCAATCATCATTGCAATCGCAATCTCGTTAAATGATCCTGAGATCAAACGGCAGTTTGCATCGGGCTAGCCACCGGAATATGGAAGCCTACGAGGCCTAGCTAGCCGTAGCTAGCTAGCCGCCGCCGTGCGCGTCCAACCCCCACCGCCGCCGTGTCGCGTCCGGTCCGTGGCACGCGCCGCCTCCTATATATAAACCGCCTCACGCCCTTGCCTGCCCTCGCCAACAACAACCAATTGCTTGCACGGCGAAGGAAGAGCAGCAAGCTCTAGCGTGCGGAGGAAGGAGGAGCCCGCAGAAAGCCAGCGAGAGCGCGATGGGGAGGCGCAAGGTCTCCATGGGGCTGGTCCCGAACCGGCGGGTGCGCGCCGCCACGTTCGGCAAGCGGAAGGAGGGGCTGAAGAAGAAGGCGGTCGAACTCAGCGTGCTCTGCGGCGTCGACGTCGCGCTCGTCGTCGCCGGTGCCGCCGCGGATGCCGGCGCCGGCGCGGCGGACGTGTGGGAGTCGAGGGAGGGCGTGCTGGCGCGGTACCGCGCGCTGGACCCGGAGGCGCGCGCGCGGCACACGCACCGCGGGTACCTCCACGCCGAGCTTGGCAAGGAGGAGGCCAAGCTCGCCCGGGTGCGCCAGGGCGGGCCCGACGGCCTCGCGCGCTGGGACAAGGCGCTGGACGGCATCGCCACGGCGGAGGAGGCGCGGCGGCTGCTCGACGCCGTCGACGCCGCGATACGGGCCGCGGAGGGCAGGCGGAGGGCGCTCGGCATGCCGGCGGCCGACGACGAGGACGCCGGGGTCGTGATCGAGGGGGTCGCGCCGCTCAGCTTCGCCGCCGACGACTACCTGCTGCCCGCGCCCGCCGGAGGCGCCGACGACCAGGCGGCCATGTGGGCCGGTAACAGCTTCCCGTTCCAGCAGGGCGGCGCCGCCAACAACATGCAGCAAGCTGGTGGGTACGGATTCCAGCAATGCACCAGCGGCGCCGCCGCGGGCATGGAGGGCTACCACCTGCAGATGGCGCCGGACATGTACGGTGGCGGCGGCGGCAGCAGCAGCAGCGGCGGCCATCTCCAGGACGCCTACCAGCACTACCACCAGCAGCCCGACGCCGGCACAATGCAGCACGGCTACGGCTTCCAGCGCGCCCCCTCCAGTTACTTCGCCGTGCCCTCCGGCTACCAGCCCAATCTGGGCATGTGGAGCGCCGACGAGCCGCGCCTCGCCATGGTGCCGTTCGAGTACGCCTCCGTCGACGCCGGCCTCGCCTACATGGACACGCCGGTGGCGAGCGGTGACCACGGCAGCGGCAGCGGGTCCTTCGTCATGGGCGCCAGCGGCAACTTCATCAACTCGACACCAGCGCTCAACCTCGCCATGGGCACCGGCGGCAACTTCATCAACGCGCCACCAGCAGGGCCCTCCCATAATACCATGAACAGCAGCGGCGACAACTTCACCAACGCAACGCCGGTACAGCCCATGCCCCTCGCCATGTGCTACGGTGCCGACCTCACAAATGCCGGCAGGTACGCGGCGCAGTGGCAGCAGGCGGCTCCGCAGCCCCAGCGCGCCGGCGGCGAGCAGCATCCTGGCATTGAGCAGCTGCATTACCTCAGTGACCTGGAAGACACGCAGCTGCACCTCTGGGGAAACTAACCTTTCCTTCCAGCAGTTAGCTCTGCAATTCAGTAAGTAGTAGTAGCGTCTAGCGTCATATAGGAGTCAATTCTATGGTCACCAGGTGGTGAAGAGCCGGAGCAGTTCAGTTTCTCAGCTAGGTAGAAATCGGGCAAAATTCTGTCAGATTTGTACCATCTGCTTGGTTTATACGATGGAGTAGTTTTTGTTAGCATTTAGGAGATTGGGCAATTTTAAGAATCAGGAGTTTTTTTTGTTAGCCTGGGCAAGTTGCAGCAATTTTGTATCCTTCTTTGGAGTCTAGCCTGGCAATCGTTGAAATATACCACATAAAACCATGCCCTATTACCCTCTCTTTTTCTCTCTTTAAGAATTTAATCGAGCATCATCAGACTAAAAAATACAGTACAGCAGTTAGTCCGGAACATGCAAACTATATGCGAACCTTGACAATGCCAGTGATGCAGAACTTAGTTAGATTCTTGCTCTTATATCAAATAATGATACAGCAACATGATCCACATCACATTGCATTCCTAGAGGAGCCCAGATTAATTAGTCTCACAACTGTGTTTCATAAGTCGATCACAACAGGGCAGGCACAATGCCATTAGAAGATTGTCAATACTTGTTCCTAAATTAACATAGGAGGCGCAACATAACATGTATGCTCATCCACGTCGACTCAAGGTTCAACAGAGATGTCATGGTTAATCTCGGGATGTGTCACACCGTAATCTGATCCTTGACAAAATCCACATCACGGTTCGGACATCGGCTGCAGTTTGTAGGGCTTTGGTACTCAGCATCCTGGATTGGCTCTGGACAAGAGCTCCTTTCATCCAGTTCAACAACACCCACAGCTTGTTTCTGATCATGGTGAAGCTCATCAGCATTTGCATGACCTCGTTCTTGTTCTTGTTCATTGCTGGACAACTCCACCCTCATTTGCAGTGATCTCAGAAGCGCAGTTCGCCTCAGGTCTCCACCATGGCACATGTCATTAGGTGAAGATGGGATCCGGCCTTCATGTTCAGTGCCACTGCCATGGCGAGCTTGTGAGCAGACTACTGCTGAGAGGGAGCAGGTTGGGAGAGGGTATGGAATTGCAGAAGAAAACCAAGTTTGTGGCTTCTGGAATCGACGTGGAGATGAAATCGGACTAGCTGAGGGGCTGCTCGTTGCATCAGATTGATTCCCATTGGTATTTACTTGTGTGTCATTGTACCGGCAATCATCTGACTCTTCTGACATTGGAGAGTACTGTGTAATCATTTCATCCCTGAAAGGATGCAAATAAAACAGTCATGACATGGTGTAATCCAGAAAAGTATAATAGAAAGTGGTAGGGTGTATAACAAATAAAAATGCTATTGGAGTGAAAAGGGTTGGCGTGCAAAGTCCAGATAATTTAATGTCGCTAACATGATTTGCGATACATTCCTAGGATATTTTGAAATATGATTTGCATAGTAATCAAGATCCATTTGGTTTTTAAGTATTGGTAGAAATGACAGTGTGATCTAAGTAAGCACTGCAAAATTACCACATGACTTTCAATTTTTACCAGGGATGATTTACAGTTCCAGATGGCTGATGGTTTATTGTTTTCCTTAACAATTTTTTTGGATGAACAAGGGTGTTTCTAGTGCAATCTGGATAATTTCCTGATGGTGAAAACAAATCAACAATGAAATGCTATCAAGAAAGAATTAGCGATAAGGAAATTTTAATACCATTATGCAACACTATGGAAATCTCGGATATGTTGTAGTGTGTACTGCTGATAGGTGCTTCTCAATTTGAGGATTTGAATGCAACTTTTATACTAAGCTACCGTAAGGAGTGCAAACTAGTAACAATTAATAATGATGTGGTCCTTGCCCTGCAACATATTTAACATAGAAATGCAGAGTTAAATTACAGAGTTATTAAAATAACACCCCTTTATATTTTAATAACTCTGTAATTTAACTCTGCATTTCTATGTTAAATATGTTGCAGGGGTTTAGAGCCCATACAACACCACACGCACACACACTCCACTTCACTTAGCAAACGTTATCTCTCGCCTAACCAGAACTTGACCCTAGACCTCTAACAGAGAGAATTCAGACATTGGTCGGCTCTAGAGCAAGGAGATGAGATACTCCTCTAGCTCTGGCCATACTCCAAAGGTGCAATTCATCTCTAGTCGTGACAAGGAATCCATCAAGGCTAGGCTGAATTCCAGCAAACACACACTGGTTACAATACTTCCAAAGAGCCGAAGCCCCCAAAATGATGATAGAGTTGAGACGCTTTCTTGCTTGCCCATCAAACACACACCGGTCCTCTAGCTTGTTATCACAGTTGCTTGCTCTATTGGTGAGGTGATTCTATGACCCAATTAATACGGGTCTCAATCACAAATCTACACACAGCAGTTTAAATCCTACCATCCAAATGAAGTTTTAAACTAACTGAAGAATTGTCCTTTAATGGCAGGCATTTTACTTCTTTCTGATAAAATTTCTTGTGAAATTCACAGCAACCAATATACGAATTGGATGACCTAGCACATGTTTTGCAACAGAATGGCAGAAGCTCTAGAATTCACATTAGAAGCACAAATTAATCAGTTATAAAACAGAGAGATCAGTTCAAGGCAACATCCCAAGATCAGTTCAAAGCAAAACCAATCCAAATGAAGTTTTAAACAAACTGAAGAATTGTCCTTCAATGGCAGGCGTTTTACTTCTTTCTGATAAAATTTCTTGTGAAATTCACAGCAACCAATATAAGAATTGGATGACCTAGCACATGTTTTTGCAACAAAACGGCAGAATTCACATTAGAAACATAAATTAATCAGTTACTCCCTCCGTTTTTATTTAAATGCCACGTTAGGTTTGTCCTAAGTCAAATCCACTTAACTTTGACCAAATTTATAGAGAAATATAATAGCATCTATAACATCAAATATATGGATTATTAAAGTATAGTCCATGATAGATCCAATGAAACAAATTTTGTATTGTAGATGTTTTTATATTTTTTAATAAACTTGGTCAAAGTTGTGTAGATTTGACTTAGGACAAACCTAATATGACATGTAAATAAAAACAGAGGGAGTATAAAACAGAGAGATCAGTTCAAAGAAACATCCATCTGACACCATGCTAAAAGAAGGCCCGCACAACAAAATATGAGACAGCAGAGATTATATAAAACAAACAATACAACTGGGAGGAAGGTGGATAGTAGCACATTGACCTGACTGAATCATCTGCTTTTGCAATTGGAAATAATCATAAGTTTTGTAAAGTTACAGGAGTTGAAGAAACCACCAAAGAAATAAAGCATGTTATGTTGCAATATAGTTATCATAAGATGTAACTTCCCATGCATATGAACGTATATGGACAATGCACGTGAAACGATGTATGGTGAATTAAGGTATGGATACCTAAAGCAAGAAGCATTCTCCAGCTTCGTTGGGGAAACCATGATATTATCAGCAACTGAATCTCCAACAGACAATCCGTTCATGCTGGATGCCATTATCTGCAAGAGCCTATTCAACAGTTACCAGATGAAAACTAAACTCTGAAAGTATGGGAGAAACAGATGATGTTTATTGCAAGTAAAATACATATAAGTAGGTAAAGTGTGTCATCAGGACCTAAAAGATCTCTTGCCAGGGAAAAAAAGGAATCATATATAGTTAATGGACACGTATAGCTGCTGCCTCCAGAAATTTGATCTTTGTTCATTTCTAGTGATGCCACGACATACATACCTCTTTATATAAGCTAAATTTATCTAGAAACATATGCCTATTCTATGGTATTCTCAGCATGACACTCCCCTTCATTGGTGATTTAAAAACAGTATATCATGACACTCCCCATCCTTCCTCTCAACCTAATTAGTATATGGTACAATGTCCAATCAGTGCCATGTGCAGTAATATAATGTGAGATACTCGATACAAAAGCATTTCACCATCTCCAATCATTCAGGATACTGGCACAAAATTACATGACAAGAATGATGCAAGCGCAAACAAAGCACATGTTGCTCAACTGAGAGGACCAGAATCAAATGCAACATTCTTTCCTTCCCCAAAACCTTAAAAGAACAATGGACAGACTAAAAGACCCTCAAATTTAGGAATTCAGTAACCCCCTTGAACTAGAGAAACCAAGTACACACACATCCGGGCGTGTTCTGCCAATTCTGATCAAACACAAAGTCGATTGAGACCCGACAGAATAGTCTTAGATCGCTCAATAGGAAAGGAAACCAGGATTCCGAATCACCCGTCCACGGAGCTATCCTACATCCATTTCTTGTCAAAATATGCTCAAATCAGAACAATCTCTTAAGTTGGCTGTGCATCTTCATGCACTAAGACAGTCAGTTCTCCCTGCCTTATATCAAAAAAAAAAAGAAAACCTTAACCTTAATTATGCATCACATATTCACAAGCAAACGAGTCCACGGACCACGGCCCATGCTAATCCAAGAACATCTTTCCGCATTACTTCCAACTGAGCCACCCCTCCACCCGGTTCAGATGGAAACTAACCACGGAGTCAACAACTGTGTGTGTAACAGGGAGTAAGAGAGACGGACCTCGGTGAGGTAGCGCTTGTGGGAGTGGAGGTTGTCGACGTAGACGTCCTCCTCGGGGCCCCTCCCGCGCTTCCCGGCGCCGGGCGCCGGAGACATTGAGGCGGCCTGGCCTCCTCGTCCGCCGCCGCCGACCATCTGTGCAGTGGGAGCTGTGCGGAAGTGAAAACTCCCGGACCGGGGGAGTTAATGCGGGGGCAGGGGAAAGTGATGCAATGCAAGCAAAAGCGCGGCGCCGCGCTAGCGAGCTCTCTCCTGCTCCCGCTCGGCTTTTCTATCCTGTCCCCTCGACGTGTCGACCCGCGTGGGGGTCGAGTCGAGAAGAATCAACCAGGCTCGCCTCGCTTTCGCTTTTCTTTTGCATCCAGAGTGTGTTTGGATCGAGCGAGTTCCTCAAATAAATAATAATTAGAAGTATTAAATATAAATTAATTATAAAACTAATTGTATAAATTATATCTAGAGACGAACCTAACCAGTCTAATTAATCTATAATTAGTATATAATTATTAAAATATTATTGTAGCATTATATTATCTAATTATAAACTAATTAGGCTTAATAGATTCATATAGTAAATTAGTTCTCGCTTATGTAATATATTTTTAATTAATTTATATTTAATACTTCTAATTAACATTCTTTTATTTGATGTGATGGGATTAAAACTTAGCCCCCGGAAGGTCGAGCAGACGAGCAGCTTTTATTTTGCCTTCGGGAAAGACCGCAGCTTCGAAAGTCTAAATCACCCCCAGCCCGCCGTGGGATACATCACAAAACCGGGTAAATTACCCCCTAAACTTTCCAAAACCGAACAAATTACCTCCTAAAACGATTTTGGATAGCGCTTTTGTTAAAGTAAACCTTTAAAAAATTCTAGTAAATCATAAAAAAATCATAAAATATAAAATCTAATTTTGTTGGACTCCGCATGAGTAGATCTACATAGTGAACATATAATACAATATTCTTTATTACAATTTCTTACAGCTATAAATTAATTACAGAAAAACATAGATCTAAAGCTACAGAAAAAAGTATTAAAACATACCATATTATATGTTCATTGTGTAGATCTACTCACATGAAGTCCAACAAAATTGAATTTTCTATTTTATGATTTTTCTGTGATTTACTATGATTTTCCAAAAGTTCAGTCGAAATATAAAAAAAAGGCAAAACAGCTTCATAGAAAAATCATAAAATACTGAATCTTTAAAAAATCACACTAAATCACAGAAAAAAATCATAAAATAGAAAATCTAATTTTACTTGACTCCATGTAAGTAGATCTACACAATGAACATATAATATGGTATAATTTGTTTCTGTATCTTTAGATCTATGTTTTTTCTGTAATTAATTCATAGCTGTAAAACATTTTAATAAAGTATACTGTATTATATGTTCACTGTGCAGATATACTCATGTGGAGTCCAATAAAATTAGATTTTCTATTTTATAATTTTTCTGTGATTTATTATGATTTTTTAAAGGTTTACTGTAGCAAACTGCTGTTCAAAATCGTTTTAGGGGGTAATTTATCCGGTTCCATAGGTTGTGGGGTAATACCCCACGCCTCATAGATGGGGGTGATTTAGACTTTTCCCTTTGACGATTGTTTAAGCGTCCAGAATTCCAGGATCTGAATGAAATTCCTTGTCCGGCGCCGGGACCAGAATCAAACTTTGACCAGACGACGTCCTTGGGCAACGGCCAACTGACCCATTCCAACCTTAACGAGATTGTGCGATGTCTGATCCGGCGTCCACGCGTGAGCGTTGTTAACTGTCTCGGGGGTATGTCAGATAATACAAAGTGTCGTGCAAACTCCTTTTTCTATATATGAGAGTCATGCACGAATTTAGCGAGAGAAGAAAACAAAGAGAAATCTCATCTAAAGTTACAAACGCCGGGGGGGAGGGGGGGGGGGGGGGGGGGGCGGTGAGAGGGACAATGGACTGTAAAGGATGGATCTACACAAAAACCTTGAGCGTGGTACAAACAGTTCTTGGAGTGATGATCGAGAATAATGCGAACTATAGCAGAGTTTATTCAACCTCTTTTAATTTTCTGATATGTTATTTCTCTATCCCTCCACAGTATCTTGATTCCCCGTCACTGCTACCTCAATCACACCCTTTCTTCTAGTTTTGGCCCGACTTCTTTATCTTCAACGAGCTATGAACAAAAGTAGGGCATTAGTTCGTCGGCGTCCATTGCTTAAAAATTAGTCTGTTGTTTCTCGATGTTTGAATGCCAATTAAAAAGATAAACATAAACCAATTGCGAATCTAATTGTATTAGTAAAGGTAAATTAGTGTACAGATCCATTGGTCCTAAATAACTCTTAGTTTCCCATGTCTATTATAGCATATGAGGAACAGGTGTGTCCGAGGACCGGTGGATGGTCGCTTCTCAGTGTGATGAGTGATTGACAACGTTGTGTGGATTGACTCTTCACCTAGTATTGCAGGTGTTCGATGCGACTTGGTTTACGTCGGTGCAGGTGAAGAACAAGCGCGAAAGGTCTAAGCTAGAGTGGCCTCCGAGGAGTGGAGAGACAAGTAGGCTTGGTTCGAGGGACCCAGTGGCCAAACGAGATCGAGTGTGGTCGGCATGGTGCAAGAAGAGCAAGACGAAGTCGTGTGAAAGCATCTAGGCCCCTAATTATATTTTGGTAATTAATGACAACCCTTGTGGACTAACAATTTTATTTGAGATAATGAGATTAGGTTAGTCCCGAGAGTTGGAATGAGCTTCAAAAGACAATGTGTGGATAGCATGTGTGCTATGGGATTATGGAAGCTCAAGGCAAAGGTATATGATAGGGCTTTTAAATTTGACTGGTCATGAGGCGATTAGTGGGTGAAAAATGACCGGATTGATAGGTTACATAGCCGTACTATCAAGAGGGATCAACGTCGTTGGTTCGATGAAATATTAGTGCCACAATGGTCTTTGATGTGCATGTAGTGCATTTAGAATTTGTGGTGACTAACTTGGAAGGGTGCACTCTGAAATTCTGTTGAAAATCCAGCCCTGTCGTGGCTGGCGGACGGTCCGCCTGGTTCTGGCGGACGGTCCGCGGCAGTTACGGACGTTCCGTGGTCCTGGCGGACTGTCCACTGTGCTTGCTGTACCAGGGCCCACGCGCGTTGACTTGGTGTGATCGCGCGGACGGTCCGTGATGCGTCACGGACGGTCCGTAATTTCGCTCAAATTCTCCAGGAGCTAGAGCTGTTTCGAGTAGACGGTCCGGCCTTCTCTGGCGGACTGTCCGTGGGATGGCGGACGGTCCGCAGGTGCTTGGCGGACGGTCCGCCAAGCCCCAACGGTCGACTCTGACACACTCTGACAGCGCTTCATAGCCGTTGTAATTCAAACGCGGACGGTCCGCGTGGACCATGCGGACAGTCCGCCGTGCACGATCCAGAACGGGTTTTTCCCCAACGGCTAGTTTTGGGGAGAGGGCTATATATACTCACCCCTCACGGGCATGGGGGGTCTCTTGGCACTTTGAAAAGCTGAACACTCATTCTAGAGCCCTTGTTTCTCCCCTCTCTCACTCACTTGCTTTGGGATTGCATTTCTTTGTGAGATTGAGAAACTCTAGTGCATTACATCAAGGATTTGATCATTGTGGCACTAGGATTGCATCGAGCTCGTGGTTGATTTGTTACTCTTGGAGGTTGCCGCCTCCTAGCCGGCTCGGAGCTCGTGATTCCACCGAGCACTTCAAGAAGATTGTGAAGTTGCCGTGGAAATTGATTGTGAGAGGTTCTTGTACTCACCTTGCCGGAGCGGTGAAGAGAAACTTTAGTGGAATCGAGATTTGGAGCGGTTCATTGGTTCTAGCCGGCTCATACATCAAGTGGAGACTTGATAGAGGAGCGGTTGAACATTGAATCCATCTCAACGTGGATTAGGGGTGACCGGCAAGTCATCGACACCACGGGATAAGTCTTTGTGTCTCTTTGCTTTTGTTACGTGCTTATATCTTGATTTATTTATTTGAAGCAAGTTAAAATTCATAGAGATTGATCTTTATCTTGTCACCCTAGGTTGCAAAACCATCAACATAGGCATAGTTTAGCTAGAGAATTTATTCACCTTGTGATTCTAATTAAATTTATCTAGTGTTGTGGTTGAAGTTTTTAAAACTGCCTATTCACCCCCCTCTAGTCGGTAATCCTAGATCCTACATCGTGGACTTTGAGCCAGTGTAGGGTAGCGGCTAACAACCAAAGCTTGTACGCGGGGTTTAATGGTTGGGCCACAAAACTATCGGAGGAGGGTTTTTCGGTTTGGGCCTCAAAACCGAGCCCGAAGGCCCAACATGATGGAGACGGTGATCCGGGTGCGTTCGGGAAGCTTCGAAGCGGTGGACACGCGACGGGATCCTGGAGCTTGCGTCGGAGGGAAGCAAGGTCGGATGGACGGCGTGCCCAGCCGGAGGAAATATCTCCGAGTTTCAAGATTGCCCCTGAGGGGTGTGTATGTTAGGTTTAGTGTGTAGGGGTACTGTGGTCTTTTCCCCCACCAGGTGACTCAATATAAATAGAAGGTGGAGGGGATGACAAGGTATCTGTTCGAAACCCTAGTTCATTTGCTCTTTCTTCCGGTAGGCTAGCCAAGCGTAGATCGAGTAATCTTAGCGGGTGGATGAAGGGTGGAGGTTAGCCACTGTTGTATAGATTGTGATCTCTGGTTGTATGGAAGATTTGTTCTAGAGTTGTTTTGCTTGTCTTCCTTCCCGAGATTATTTTGTGCTATTTTCGTGCTTGGCTTGATTCTTCGTTTCTAGGCCGTTTGCTCTCGGATTTCTTTGTGGGGATCATGGGTGAGTGTCTTGTGCCTCTTTGTGGATGATCTTGACCCATCAAACGCCGGGTTTTGGGTTAGATTTGAAGATTTTGGGATGAACTCGTGGTGGTTGTGTTCTTCCGTGCGATCCGCGATTCCTCGAGTTGTAGGGAGTTAGAGGCTGAGATTTTTGGGACATAGCATCCCCTTGGGTTGCTTCTCATCTCCCCAAAGTTTCGTCTCAAGAGCTCTGGCCGTTTGAGAGATCCGGTGATGGATTTGGGAGGTTTGACCCGCGGGTTACTGTAGCTGTTCTTCCTGTTCGTCCGTCGGGATTCTTGGACAGTCCGACTTGGGGTCACGGACAGTCCGCGAGTGTCTCGAACAGTTCGCATGTGATTGACAGAAGGTCCGAGGCTTGGTTGCTTGTCTAAGTTTTCCTCGTTTTGGCTAAGTGTTTTCTCGAACGGTCCGCGTGACCACATCGGACGGTCCGTAGTAGTGGATCGGACAGTCCGTATAGGACCCAAAGTTTCTGGAGATTAGATTTGATTTTACGGACCGTCCGTCCTCTTATGTCGGACAGTCCGTCTGCCTCACGGACAGTCCGAGCCCTCTGTGCGGACAGTCTGACCAGGCCGGCAGACAACTGTTTCTCTTTGCTTCTTGAGCTGTGCTTCCGCTTCGTTTCTCATCTTTGCTTGTTCCTAGGGTTGGTAGTTCCGTTGTGACTACGCTACCTTGGCAAGCTCGCGAGGAATCATTGGATAGGCCGGGTTTCGATCCTTCAGCATTCACTCCCCCTCTCTGGTCGCCATTGGATAGGCCGAGGTTTCGATCCTTCAGCATTCACTCCCCCTTCACCATTCACTCCCCCTCTCTGGTCGCCATTTCGATCCTTCAGCATCATATGGGCTAATTAGGGTCAATGGGATCTACTCCTCGGTTAATCATGACTTGTGTAATTAGTTTTATAATTAATCTATTATTATTCTTAATTAGTATGTAAACATGAAACTAATTTTTAGTTTTAAGCTTCAGACATAGGTCTCTATTGCATCGTGTCTTTTGATTAGAGAGAGGGCCGCGCGTGGCCGGGAAAGGCAAAGCCAGGGTCAATACCTGGAGCGATTGAGTCGACAACATTGAGTGAAAGAGAGAATCATTTTAATGATGGTACATTACTACGTATAAGTGGTCTTATAGGCCGTTTTATACAGCGTTATGTGAGATTTTTGCTAATGCGAATGAAAGAAAGCGAAGTGAGAAAAGAATATCGTTGTTTTACGAAACAACTATTTATGAGGTAAATTTTAGGAGTATGAAATAGGTTATCTAATAAATTTTTAAAGTTATATGTCAATACATGGGACCATCTATTGTCTATTAAATGACTTAAAGAACTTGCTGAGGAGGAAGAAACTTTGATGTAAAAAGATGCATGTGGGTGCCACATCTTTGGTCAGATCAGCTGTGAAAAAAAAAACAGTGGTGTGGCACCACGACGCTGGAGAAACGAACAAAAACACAGTTGTACTGTACATTCCTATTAATATGAGCCTGGATTATTAGGATGGGCCTAGACGGCTAAACCATAATGGCTCGCTATACACAGCACACAGCAGCAACCTTCTTGGGCCTGGATCACACGGATGGATACCTCTCTGTTCAGACCCAAGGCCAAGCCTATGTTCTTTCCTGTGGCCTGCTATTGTGAAATCTGAATATCTGATAGGTGTACTGTTCAAGAAAATATTAAATCATTTTGCGTGTGTCGGCAAACGGCAGCTGGGTTTCAGTCCTTCATTGCCACTGGCAACCATATCTGTTTTTCTAAGGGAAAAAGAGGGACGCGGTTAAAGCGCGACGGTCACGCGTTAAGAAAGCACCGCCGTCGCCGCCATCGCAAGCCCCGCTGCTGCCACCACCTCCGACTTCGACGGCCTCCGCCACTGTTCACCACCATGACCGGCCCTGTTCACCGTCACCTCCTCCGTCCCCACTGCCTGCACCTCCCATCTCTGACTGCCGCGACCACCGCTAACCTCGTCATCCCACCGGGGGTTCCTCACTGCTCGGTTGGCGGCACCCTCGCCGCTCGGCCCTCCGTCCAGCGACCATCACCATCGCAGGGCCGGTCGTCGCCCCGGCCACCTTTTCTACGGCCGCCGGTGATCTCCACCCCCGGCAAGCCCGAGCCCCTAACCCCGGGCACTAACCTGGCCGGCGACGGCCGTCGCCGTATAGAGTTACAGAAAAAGAGATGGGACACTTTTCGGAAGGGGAATGCCAAGGAAGAAGGGGAAGTTTTTTTAATAACGATAAGTGAGACTGATTAGTGAAACATTGGATTGACACGGTTTCGTAACCGTGAGACAATTTCCATTACTTATAACCCATTTGTGATTTATCTCACACGTCAAGGCCGTCTTTTATTTGCATGTGCATTTCCATGCTTTGACCCAACGACCTCATGAGCATGATCCTTTGGTTCTTAGTTCTTACCATCCTCATTGTAATTCATTATTGATAGCAATGAGGATTTTGTTTCTTTTAATCCTTGTCAAAGGAAGCTTAGGATGACCATTTAGGCTTCTATATGATTCAAAATTAAAAAACTCTACTCCATCTGCTTCGTCAAAATGTAAAGATGTTATAGTTTCGTACCAAGGCAAACTTCTCTAATTTTGACCATTTTATTTAATAATGCGCCAACATCTATAATATTAAATTAATTTAGTTAAATCGAAAATATGTTTAGCTAGTTTTTAGGCGTTTGTAAATTTTCATATAGCTGGTGGAAGTTAGAAATAAATTACTCCGGATAAAAACAAAATACGTTACACTTTAGAATGGATGGAGTACGAAGTTTCTCATTCGATTAACTATGAATATTTTATTTACTTTTAGTATCTCAATACAAACTCATAGATAAATGCTTGTTTTCTCGACTTCTTTCATAACAAACTAAAAACGTCGAATAGATCGAATTTGTAAAACAAAAAGCAGTTTATAACACAGGAAGTATGCGTTTTGACGACAACTTTCCTTCGGCAAAATAAACCGATCTACTGACTGCTATAAAACAGCAATACACAGCAGCTAACGTTGCAAGGAGTAACTCTTCCCCGTGAACGCCTGGAACTTGGGCTCGTCCTTCTTCGGGGGTTCCTGCGCCTGTTTGACAGGAGCCTTTTGTGCTTCCTTACCGTCGCTTAACTTGCTTGCGCTTGAGCCACCAAAAACAAGCTTCCCTGTCTTCTGACGACTGGAACTGCAGCTCGCTCCAGAAGCTGCTGCCGATGCAGCAGACATTTGCTGCTTTGCTCTCCCGTTTGAATCTGAAGATGCAGACGACCCTGCAGCGGTCGAAGGAGCCTCCGATGCTTGTGGTTCCTCCGAGGCTTTACGACCATCCAATCTCTTCCCACAACCAGTAAAAGGTTTGAACTTTTGTTCATCTTTACCTAGAGTAATGTCGTCTCCACCTTGAGCAGCAGGTGCCTGTGCCCTGTTGTTGCTCGTTGCAGCAGGTTGCTGCGGCTTCTTCTCAGGCTCCTTGTAGTCAAGCGGAGGCGCAAAATCCACCTCACAATCCGTATCAATGATGCTGACAGCCGAACCCGGCTTCGTCTCGACGATGTCGATGCAGTACCTCCTGCCGTTGTAGTTCACCACGATGGTGTCCCCCACGGTGAAGCACGAGAAGCTCCGGAGCGTCTTCTCCAGCACGGCCTTGGGGTTGGACACGTCGAGGAAGTCCGACGTGTGCGGCTGCAGCTTCACGTACGTGCCCTTGGGGAGCGCGGCGCTCCGCACGCGGACGGCGTCGCCCGGCTGGAGGCGCATGTTCTCCATCATCCAGTCCGGCATGAGGACGGTGCCCTCGCCGGCGACGAACTCCAGCACGCCGCAGTGGGAGGTGCGCTGGGGCTGGGCGGCGCCGTTGGTGAGCTCGAAGAGCATGGGGTACTGGATGTGGAAGGAGGACAAGATGTGGAGCGCGGACGCCGGCAGGATCACCTTGTCGCCGGCTTCGAGCTGCGGCCGGCCGGAGGAGGACGCCGGGTAGCAGCGGTAGGTCTGCTCGAACCTGCCGCCATGGAAAGCGTCGTATGCGAATCGTCGCGCGAAACTGGAAAACATCTTCGCTCGTTCTCCTTGGAGCTTTGGACGACACTCAGCCAAGAGAAGAACTCGATCGATTGGATGGATCAGAGCTGCTTCGAGGTTGCAAGTCTTCGGCTTGCAGGCGCATATATATATCACGGCCAGTCCGATGCCGATACTGATGCCATGCCGAGCCGGAGACTGGAATCTTTGATTAGATCGGGACAAGCTAGAGTGGATGCAGCCACCGAGTCCGATCGCCAAATCGCTAAAAAACGTGTTTTTTTTTTTCGGGGCCGGGCGCGTGGACGACCGGCGGGTGGTGCTGCTACCGTAGCTTGGTTGGGTAACGAGTTGGGCCAAAGAGTTGTGTTCCGGCTTGGACCTGCGTGCCTATCTCTCTACTGGGCTGAGCTCACTTACTACCTACGTATACCGGTAGCAATTAGGAGAGGAAGGATATAGATAAACTTACGAACATTACTCCTCCTCCTTCGAGTAACCTGATCGACCTGGTTGCACGTCTGATCTCCTCTTGTTTTCCAATTTTTTTTTCTTCCTGTCCCTGCTCCAATCCTTCCCCTCAATCTCCGCTACCCTGCTGCTAACAATCGGTACTCAGAGCCGTCGTTCAAGTTTCTTGGATTTTTTTCCCGCATCAATCCCTTTTGTTCATCGCCACGGCGCCATGTCTCTCGATGCCGAGCTCATCATCAATGCGCTCAGGAACCACTTCACGAGCTGGACTCGAAGATGGATCGTTTGTTCAACGCTCAGGATGCCAAGTGGAACCGGTGGTTCACCTCCAGTGTTGATGCCGTTCCCGTCAAGGAGGCCGTGGGCGAGCTGCCTGCTGCGGCCTCCGCCATGACATTCAACAACACCATCCCCGCTGGTCCCTGCAGCGAGCATTCCACGGCGCAGCACATCAGTGCTGAGGACAACGTCAACACTACTCCGCCCACAAGGTGTTCGACCCCATGTCGCAACCACAGCGCGCGTGTATCCGTGTACCTGACGACGTCCACATCGGATCCACCACAACCCACTACGGGAAACCCGGAGTTTACCGAGTGCCCGGGGCACTCGACAAACCCACAAATACACTCGACAAAGCCTTTACCGAGTGTAACACTCGGTAAAGAAAACTCGACAAAAAGGGTGACGGCAAAGCCCTGTTTGTCGAGTGTTTTTCTTCGGGCACTCAGCAAACCTTTGTTTAGTGCCAAAACAACACTCGGCAAACATATTTTGAGAAAATAAAAAAAGAGGCGGCGACACTCGGCAAAAAAATTTTGAAAAAATAAAAAAAGTGCCGCGCCGCCCGTCCGGCCGCGCCGGTCGCGCCCGGCCGCCGGCGCCGGGGCCGCGCTGCCCCTCCGCCTACCCGCCCGCCTGGTCGCGCTTGACCGCTGCCGCGCCTCCAGCCGGTAGTCCGCCCGACCGCCCTCGCCGCGCCTCCACCCGGCTGGCCGCCCGCCCGGCCGCCGATGTCGGGGCTGCGCCGCCCCTCCACCCGGCCGGCTGCCCGCCTGGCCGCCGGCGCCGGGGCCCCGCTCGGTCGCGGCGCGCCGGGGCCCCGCTCGGTCGCGGCGCTCCGGGGCCGCGCCGCGCCTCTGCCTGGCCTGCCGCCCACCCGGCCGCCGGCGCCGGGGCCCCGCCCGCCCGCCCGGTCGCACCGCGCCAGTCCCGCGCCGCGCCCGGCTGGCCACCCTCGCCGGGGGCCTCGCCCGGCCGCGTCGCGCCTTCGCTTGGCCGGCCGCCCGGCCGGCCGCCGGCGCCGGGGCTCCACCCGCCCGCCTTGGGCCCTGGTGAGAGGGAGAGAGAGATGAGAGAGAGCTGCCGTGAGGGAGAGAAAGACGAGAGAGAGGGAGTGAGATATTTTATTTAGATGTTGGAGGGGTGATCCATGTGCTCATGGTGGACCAATAGGAGCTCTCCATTTTGATGGGTTGGATCGCTGACGTGGTGGGTCTCCATTTTGATGGGTTGGATCGCTGACATGGTGCTGACTTGGCGATTTGTGTTTCTTCTATGTGTTTATAATAAAGTTTTGGATAGCTAAACAATTTCAAATGAAAAAGTTGTAAACTACAAACTTTTACATCTCTTCGACACCTACAACTTTGATTTAGAATATATTTACATCCGAGATCATTTGAAAAATTTAAAAATTTAAGATTTTAAATTAGATACATTATAAGAATATTTTTAAGTATTAAACAATCTTAAATTAAAAAGGACAACTACAAAGTTTTATATTTCATGGATCTGTACAGCTTTGATATAGAACATATATACATTCGAGGTCATCTGAAAAGTTTAAAATTTCAAATTAGACAACTTATAATAACATTTTGAGTTATTGAATAATCTCACATACAAAAGTTGTCAACTACAAAGTTTTATATTTTGTAAAGGTGTACGACTTTCATATAAAGAGTTTTTTATATGAGATCATATAAAAAAGTTTGTATTCAAAAAATACATTCGCTAACCCTCTCATATACAATCACACATACTTCTTGTGAGTTGTTTCGATTTTGTAAATATCGTTATGAAAAAATGTGCGAAATGTTCTCAACTTTTTATCAGAGCCTCTATATGTGATACCATCACTTCATGACAAATTTCATGATTTTAGACTTAACTTGCTTGTTTTAGAATTTAAAAATCATTTGGACTAACATCTTTGCCGAGTGTCAAAGAACATACACTCGGTAAACTACCTCTTTGCCGAGTGCCTACAAAAAACACTCGGCAAACAAGCTCTTCCGAGTGTTTTTTTGCACTCGACAAATAACATGCATATAATTTTTCTACTCCTTATATTTTATTATTTGAATCACTTGCGGTTCAAAAATGAAAAAAAAACTTACTTCTTTGCCTAGTGTCAATTATAATACACTCGGTAAAGTGCTTTTTTGTCGAGTGTATTTTGTTTGCACTCGGCAAATAACATGCATATAATTTTTCTAGTCTTCGTATTTTATTATTTGAATCACTTGCGGTTAAAAAAGAAAAAAACTTAATTCTTTGCCGAGTGTCAAATATAATACACTCGGCAAAGAGCTTCTTTGCCGAGTGTTTTTTACTTAACACTCGACAAACACCTCTTTACCGAGTGTTTTTTACTTGACACTCGGCAAACACCTCTTTACCGAGTGTTTTTTGTTTGCCGAGTGTTGTTTTTTTATCACTCGGTGAGGAGGTTGTTTGCCGAGTGCCCGTAAAAAAACACTCGGCAAAGGTGTCGACACTCGACATATACGGGGTTTCCCGTAGTGACCTATGCTTCAACCAGCCCCACTGCAGGACGTCAACTTGGCCATTGTCATCAACTCTGTTGGGCTCGCCGATGAAACACACACCAGGCTGAGCAAACCACGGTGTCCTGAAGTCACCTCCATGGATGCTCAAGTGGTGTTCGGTGAAATGCAGCAAAGGTATATCACCAGCTTTGTCCCTGCTTATTTGGTGGGTATAGTTCTGTTCGGTAGTGCCATCGAGGTGTCGGAGGGCATGACAAATCAGAGTACACTAACATTAGGTCCATCACCTATTTGTGTGTTTGACAAAGAACAATGGGCACCTCCTCTATTCATTGTGCTTTTCTCAAACAATTCAGCTTGACTTTAGTTTATGCCTGCCATTCAGTAATTGGGTTACTGTACAGCAAAAACCACCATGGCCACCACCTACGAAGTTTGTTATGCAAAGCACTTATATTCAACTCAGACCATCACCTTGGGCATCCTTTGGTTGTCATACAATTGTTGTGCAATTGGAGGGCTTATGGTCACTAGTGCTTAGTTGTTTAGAGAGCAAAGGCAAGATGAGTTTACTTGGGATCAGTTGGTTTCATATGCTCTGCTACTCTGTTAGTAACATTTCTTGGCCTGCATCTTCATGGGTCCGCTGGATGGGAGAAGAACCGACAGTCACCACAAGTTTGCAGCTATTGTGGCTGGGATACACAAGTGGAGCCAAATTAGTGGTATTCAGTGAAAGTGCTTGTCAAGCGCTTGCCTTGAGAGGGAGTTTAAGCTTGATTCAATTCGTCGTGTTATTTGTTTCACAACATACTTTGGAAGGCATATTGGTGATAAATGCACATGGTGTTCATATGTATTGGATAGCAGGTTTCATACTGAAAATTTACCGTTGTTTATCTGATGTGGTATTTCATGAACCATCATTTATATCTTGGCAAGGTTTGGCATGCATGTCTTTGGCCAGTTCAGGAAAAGTTCTACTACTGGATCATGGTTTTTCTCCATTGGCTTTCTATTTACTGATTCAGTCCAGCAGCAGTGTGTTTTGTGATTCAGTGAGTAAGTGCTTGAGGAGATCTCTGAATTGTGAGTTCAGTATGGAGTATTGGCAACAACGGCTTGCGTTCCTTGAAAATGCACCGCAAGCGGATGGGTTCATCAGGGAACCCATGCCACCTATACAGCCAGACATGCACAGTGCTGGTGCTCACCTAAGGCCAGTACCTTGGCCATCCTTCAATTGTCATATGTTAGTTGTGCAGTGGGAAAAGTTGTTGCCAATGGTGTTTTCTTGTTCAGTTAGTGACTGCATAATCAGTGAGCTTATTATGCACATCTGTTTAGTTGGCGTGCCTCCATCACCTCCTGATGTTATTTTGTTTGAAGTCGAGGTTTCCAAGTTGAGTTACAAATGGATCCTAGCAAGGCTCACCCGCATTTATGGGAAATTACATTGTGCTAGTTGCATGCAGTGGCACATCATTTACGCATCATTTGCATCCTTCAGCATCCTTACAGTTGTAGTACAGTTGGAAAAAATTGCTACCAGTGGTGTTTCTGTTGTGTCATTGCTACTCAAGTGGTGTGAAATTATTAATATTCAGTGGTGAGCATTTCAAGATTTTTGCAGGTTCAGAATTCCATGTTGAGCTGCCTGTCAGTAGTTATTCAGTGGGAAGCTCTTTTCAAGCCTTTGTTTTGAGATGGCTCTTAGGCTATGTGTTGTCTGTTGGCAAGAGCAAGAGGTGTTGGAAAGCTCGGAATTGGGATCCAAGGTTTTCTGTTAAACTCTGTGTGAAGTACAGTCAATATGTTGCTAGTGAGATCATACTTCAGAATTCTATTTGGAGCATATGGGTAGGATAGTACATGATCCTACCTTCAGCATCACCACATTACCGAATCAGTTCAACACTACTGTAGTGATGGCATACTCTATACATATTGGTTAGTGCTGGATACTCAATTATCTGTTACATATGCTGGGGCACGAAAACTGCACCGGTTGGTCAGTTTGGCTTTGATACCACACCAGAAGGTCAGAGAACATTAGGAGGTGGATCTTTATTATACAGGGCTTTGCTAAGTAGGAAGCACCAGCAAATCTGTAAGCTATATGATCTTCTGATGCTTCACCACCACATGCTCGATGCTGGGTTTATTTTACCTCCTTGGACGCCATCTGCTCCAGTGACATTTCAAGAGGTTTGGGTGTTTTTGGACAGCATCGACTCAATGGACTTGCTGGACTGTTCCTCTTGTACTTTTGATGGCAAATCACCTTCGTCTCAAGCAGTTATACCTAGCGAGCCCGCTACTACTTTGTTTGTGGTACCACATATTCTTCAGCTTCACGAATGTACAAGACAACACTCGACAACTATTGAAGCCATCTATAAATCATTGACTGATGCTGCCCTCCTGTTACTTCATTTCTACAATGTGATAATTGAAGACTCGTGAAGACCATGGTTTCAGAGGAAGGTGTACTGTTATGATCTGGGCCATGAAGAATCAATGCTCATTCCTGTTAATAGCTTGAGGGCAAGCTGTTGCTTAACGAAGGGGGAATGTCAGGATCACTACTGTAGCTTGGTTGTGTGACGAGCTGGGCCAAAGAGTTGTGTTCCGGCTTGGGCCTACGTGCCTATCTCTCTACTGGGCTGAGCCCACTTACTAGCTACATATACCAGTAGGTTTAGGAGAGGAAGGATATTGATAAACTTGTATGAACATTACTCCTCCTTCAAGTAAACTGACCTGGTTGCATCTCTGATCTCCTCTTGTTTCCCAATTTCTTGCTTCCAATCCCTGCTCCAATCCTTCCCCTCAATCCCCGTGCCTTGCTCCCTTCCTCCTCCAGTGGTCCGACGCGGCCCGCCTTGCTCCCTGGAGTACGCTTGTCGGCGCAACGGCTCTACGCGGTGGCGGGGGTGGGTAGCCACGGATCCGACGACGCTAGATCCGTTGGCTGCGTGGCGGGGACGTGCGCCTTGCATTGGAGGTGGCGGCCGGCGCTCGGTGATAGCAACGGCGACGGCCGGTACGGGCTGGTTGGCGCCACAGTTGGCTGCGGTGCGACTGCGGGCCGTCGACTGCCTGTGCGATGTGCGGGCGACGGGTGCTGTGGTGCGGTGGCTGGTGCTCCTCTGTCGGTTCTCCTTTGGAGATATTGGTTCGACACCATCTTGGTGGTGGGTTTAGGGTGCTGGTTTTGGCTTGCTGGTGGCGCCGTGGTGGTGCTTTGGGTGGTGCCGGACACCTTCTGGTTGAGGCGTTGTGGAGGCGACAAGGAGTGGGTCAAGTACATGTAGCAGGCATGGTGTCGAGTCGGGCGAAAGCCTTCACTGGCGATGTCGGTGGCGATGGTGGCGGCACCCTTGTGGTGTCGTTCTTCCCGT
Source organism: Echinochloa phyllopogon (assembly GCA_033239725.1). Classification (NCBI taxonomy): domain Eukaryota; kingdom Viridiplantae; phylum Streptophyta; class Magnoliopsida; order Poales; family Poaceae; genus Echinochloa; species Echinochloa phyllopogon. The sequence goes on from BTCW01000014.1 coordinate 18,563,739, forward strand.
TGGGGGCACCATGTTCCTACTACATTGGGATCTCAAGGGTGAAAACCTCGCGACGGCGGCGCCATTGGCGTCTTGCCTTCCTTGGAGTCATTGCATTGGAGACCTGACTTGGCTAGGCGGTGGTTGGTGGTGTTGCCCGTGCGCAGCGGCGCAGGAGGTGCGCGTGGTCCGTGCTGGCAGGAAGATGCGGAGGAACTATGGATGTTGGAGGTTTTGTGCTGGCGTGCATGGTGTGGTGGAGTTTCCGGTGCCGGCTGGGCGGAGGTTTCGCTCTCATAGTGGTTCTCAGGTATCTTCATCCTTGGCAGAGTGTGAGGCGGTGGGTGAGGCGAGACCCCCACGCAGAGTGGCCATGATCAGTGATCTTTATTGGTGCCGCAACGGGAGTGTTCTACCGACGCTTCATCGGACCAGGGGCTTCGACGATCATGTGTATGCGGTTTGAGGGTGATAGCCCATGGTAGAGGTGTTCGAGCTACCGCTCAGACTTACTGCGGGCTGCGGCTTTTGGCGTAGCACAGCGTTGGCAACGACGGCACAGTTTGTGATGGTTAACTTTTAATTTCTCTCTTGTTTGGGTGGTGGTGGTGTTTTCGCTTCGGCTCATGATATAATTTTATTACCTTCTTAAATGCCATGACAGTGCTATGCCTTTACTTAAAAAAAACGTGTTTTTGTTGCCGACGGACACGGCCAATCGCATCACATGTCACGACCATCCGAGGTGTACAGCGGAATTCTCTGCGGTCCGGGCGTCATTGGCCACAAAACATTGTCCAAAAATACCCTGCGCGCAAATGCATTTCCCACTGTCTCCGTGGTGATGTATATGAGACTCCTTCCTATCAGTTCTCGTTGCTTTGGAGAAGAGAGGAGGGCCTTACCTCTCGAAGGCGAAGGCCTTGTGCCTTCCCTTCCTGTCTCGGATCTTCCTCCTCCCATGGAGGAAGTTGCCGTTTCGCCTACAGTCGCCGCCGACAACAATGGCGCCGCCGCCGTCTCCGACATCGTGATCCCTAGCGTAATAAGCGTAGAGGAGACACACCGGATCAATGGGGACGTAGACAACGACGTCGATGGGCTGAATAATGTAGAATCCACAAAGAATGGCGACCACGGCACGGTGGAATGCACCAGTCCCGTCTGCAGGAGTCCTTCGTCCACCCGCAAGAAGCGCGGTGCGTTCAGCCTCTTCCGGGCCATGTTCGTATCCTTCGGCCGGAGCGACAGCACGAAGAAGGCAGACTACAACACCACGAGCCCCAAGAAGAAGAAGCAGGCCATCGCGGCCGCTGACGAGGACGGCGGCAGCGGCAGGGCTGCCGGCGACTCGCCGTCGTGGACGAGCCTCGTGGACGGCGTGCGCCCGCTCCGCCTCCGCGGGCAGGAGCTGGAGTACTACCCGCCGCCGCCGCCGCTGGGGCACGCCGACGTGTACCACGACGTGCTCCTCCCGCCGCCGTCGCCGGCGCGGTCGGCTGGCCTCGAGGAGGTGGGCATGACCAGCCGCTACGCCTCCACGCAGGACCTGCACCAGATGGACGACAGCGTCGAGGAGGATGCTCCAGCGGCGGACGGCGGCGGCTGCTGCCCCCACGCCATCGACATGCAGGCGGAGGAGTTCATTGCCAAGTTCTACGAGCAGTTCAAGTCGGAGTCGTTCGACGGCCGTGCCGCCGAGTAATCTGTCCATTGATCGATCCGCTTCTTCACCGATTGCATGCATGTAACATCTTTGATCCTGGATTGCAATTGCATTTGTCTCGGATGAGAAAATTCAATGTGGATCACGTTCGCCCAACTGCTCAGTTGCCCCATTTTATCCTTTTTTTTCATGGAAAAACTTCCTTCAATACTGTTAGCATGTAGCATCAATCTCTCGTCTTTTCTCGGAAATATATAATGCTAGCATGTAGCATCAATCTCTCATCTTTTCTCGAAAACTTCCTTCAATACTGTTAGCATGTAGCATCAATCTCTCATCTTTTCTCGGAAATATATACCGCTAGCATGTAGCATCAATCTCTCGTCTTTTCTCGAAAATATTAATATTTTAGGCTGTGTAGACATCTCTCTAGATTGAGAGGCTGAAAGTTTCATTATTTTTTTGACCGAAGTCTGCAGGGGAAGCCCCTATCTATATTTTTATATTTTTTAATTTCAAAACCAATTAATTTGCTTCCACAGGGAGTCGAATCTGGATCTACTTGGTGCTCTAACCACTAGACTGGAGGTCCTAAAAGATAGCCTACATCTTGAACACCTTTCCCTTTTGAGGTGGAATTAGCATGGGTGGATAAATAAAATATTCTTTAGTATTGTCAAATGTTTTATGCTGTTTTTACCCAACACAAATTTTTGACCAGCCTTCAACTTAAGTAAAGGACAAACAGGTTGAATCCTTCCGGATAATTTTGAAAGAAAATTCCTAATAAATTTGTCTTGCCGCTCAATGATTGCAGTTCTATCTTGTTCGTAGGTGGGACTGTCTCATTAATAGCCTTAACACTTTTTTTTGACCCACTTCCATCCCTCTTTCATGGACCATAACTCCCAACAACTATCTAAGGATACTCCAAAAGCACACTTGTTTGGATTCACCATGCTTTCTAGTGCATTCTAGGGTTTCTCGCAAATTGGCCAAATGCTCCTTATAGCCCTTCGATTTTACCACAACATCATATATGTAAGTTTGGACCACCATGTCAATGAGCCCATGAAAAATACAATTCATTGCACGCTGGTATGTGGCGTTGCCACTTTTCAACCTAAAAGTCATCACAACCCACTCATATAGTCCGATGACTCCATGACACCGTTGGCACTTCCTACAGTCGCAATCAGGATTTGTGATTCCGGTAACAACGCAAGGAGTGTTTTTTTAGTTTTTATGGCTCAATAAAATATATAAGTATTTCACAAGCGCACAAAATCACCGCTGTAGCATTTCACCCGGAAGTATCGTAGAGTATCATAATTTATATTTTCCACGGGAACCACTATGACAAAATTACTAGTAATTTATATTTTCTAATTCTTTTTGCCCCCTAGTCCATGTTTGCACAATTATATACCTGCACATCACATATTGACCAAAACTCGTGAAACTTTATTAGAAATAAACTAAAGTGCTTGAATTAAACCATATGTCTTCATTTATTCCCGAGAATTGGTGGTCGAAATTGCGCCGCAACGACCGCCAAAACACCCCCAAGCTTAGACTTTTGCTTGTCCTTGAGCAAAGACAAATACTTAGGCTTGGTGGATCAGGAGTTGCTACAATGTTAGTATCTTGCAAGTAGTCTATGTGCGCAACTAGAAGTCCATAGTAACTTGATAACTTACCTTCTTACTTATGAGGCGTATAGTAATCTCCTTGTCTTGGGCAGTTGAAATGTTGATCAGCTTGACTTAGTGTCATTCCATCCCTACTCTTTTCAAGGTTCCATCTCGAAGTTTAAAAAATTTTGTAAGGTAAAACAAAGTTTCACTTCTTATGGTTGATATCAGGATTTGAGCTCCCGATAATGACGTAAGGAGTGTTTGATTGGTTTTTATTATGGCTCAATAAATATATAAATATTCTGCAAGCGCATAGAATCACGGTTGTAGCATTTTACGGGGGAGTATTCTAGAGTATTGTACTTTATATTTTCCATGGGGAAGCACTTTGGAAATATAACTAGTAAACAAAGATTCAAATGATATCACAGAGGAATACACTACCATCAAGACGGAGGATAACGATAATGATATGAGTGATAGACTGTGATGCTCAGCTCAAGGATAACTCATATAAGTTAAGAGAGAGGACTAGCTACTAGGAAGGACAAAGAGACAAGATAAAATTTCTAGGTACTTTATTTATTCGGGTCACTCGGGGGTCACTCGGGGAAAGAGATACAACAACTGTAGAATGACGTCTATAAATAAATTCTAACTCTATTGTCTCAACGTCGGGACAGGGGATCAGTATCATGGGAAGGGATGAGAAGGGCATCCGAGTCTCCCTGGGGGTGGCCTTACAAGGCCAAGACTAACATAGTGGAATACATAGGCCGATAGGGCTAACACCACCTAGCGGCTACCAAAACTATCCGTTGAATTGGGTGCACTTTAAGCTTGCCCTCAAGTCTAGGCACCGCACCTATACTAGTAAGGTTCTACTTACTCTCCTAAAAAGAGCAAGCAACCCTATCAGTGCCCAAGTGACATTCACCTCAAGCAGTTGACCAGGATCGAAGTGACTGGCAAAGACAAAGACTTAAGGAAGAACTAATAGAACTGGAGCTATACATCTACTATACTCTAATCACGATATATGATAGCTAGAATAAAGTAGATGCTGAATATAAATGACTCGAAGGATAAGATAAAAATGATATATTAATAACTCAAAGTCTTAAAAAAGAAAAAATAAAAGATACAAGAGCTTATACCAAAGCTTCTAAAGACGACTCCGGAACCTCGATGCAAAGCTCGACTCAACTCTAACTCCAAACTAAATGATCCTAACTCTACTGAACAAAGTGAATGGGAGCTCCTTGGTTTGGAATGTCTTGAAATAAAGGATGAACACCTCTATTCATAGGTGGATGATGGCCGCAAGGTGGAGCACCATCCAAGGCACGGTAGTGTGGTGCTCGGACAGTTCAACCGAACCAACTAGTTTGGCTGAATCGTCTCTGCTCCATCGCATCATCTCCCACAGCTCAGATTCACTCTTGGATGGTGGTTTGCATGTCAGTTGCATGTCTGCACGTGGGGATTGGCTTCACCCGAATTGGGCCACTTCGACCGAAGTGGGCACGTCCCATTGTTGCCCTCTAATCCGCCATCATTGCTTCAGGGACGTCCAGGACCGTTCCCCCCCGGATGGGTTCGGTCAACTTGTGTTTCTTTGCCCTGGATTGATGACATCAGCGATCCGTGTGAGCTCGCCGGGTAACCACTTGATCATGCTGACCTGGAACCAATGCTTTGGACCTTCCCTGAATGTGTTCTTATGCATGAGACTATGCCACATATGAATGGGCTAGGGGGGGGGGGGGTGATTCGGCCGAACCAGGTGGTTCGGCCGAATTGGCCATTTTGCCCACTTAGTCCATGTTTGCTTAATTGTGTACTTGCACATCACATGTCCACGAAAACTCATGGAAGTTTATTTAGAAATAAACCTAAGTGCATGAATCAAATCATATAACCTCATTTATTCCTGAGAATCATGCCGTAACGACCGCCAACACTCATTTTGTACACTCGATCTCTCAAGTTGTATTTCCATCCTCTCCGAAGGCTTTGCCTTATTTTCATCCTAGTTCTAATAAGGCTTTTGTGTAGCTTATGTAGGAAACTGGAGAAAGGCATACCTGCATCTTATATGGGGAGCTCATTGTGTGTGCATGCATGTGAACATTGTACTCTTTGCATTTTCTTTTGCACTTTATTTATGTGTGGCTATGCATAAACTTATTTATTTGTGTGTAAACTTAAATCTTATCTCATGTGGGTTATGAGGTTTGTTCAAATTGCTATCTAGAGTTGAGGCTAGCAAAATTATCATTGGATATATATGCGTATTGTTGCCTTTATCTCAAATCTTGTAGGGGAAACTCCGCTAAAACTTTCATATCTATGCATGTGTGAGAAAATAAAATGCAAAAGTTAATGCACACATGTAGGGGGAGTTATTATCTTTCTTTGAAGTTGGAAGCCATCTACTCTATTTCAATATTATGTTTATCGCCATGAGTAAGTGACTTCAAATTTCACCCTCAATTAAATCACTCCTTGATTTGGTTGTCATCAATTACCAAAAAGGGGGAGATTGAAGGCATCTAGGCTCCTAATTTGTGTTTTGGTAATTAATGACAATCGTAGTGGACTAACAATTTCATTGAGAAGATGAGAATAGGTTACTCCTGGGGTTGATGTGAGCTTCATATGTTAATGTGGAAATAACATGGATGATTTACATCAAGGGAAGCTCAAGGCAAAGGTGTACGATAGGGATTTTATTTAACATGTCATGAGGTGATTAGAGGATGAAATATGATAGGGTTGATAAGCTAGATAGCCGTACTATCAAAAGGGATCAACGCCATTAGCTTGATGTTCTTATAGTGCCACTTTGATCAAAGACTTGCATGATTTGCATTTAGATGAGTGGCGATTGAAAAGATGTGAAAAAAGTTCATTGAAAATCTTTGAGAAAAATAGTTCGGACCTTGGGTCGGACTGTCCAAACCATGTGCTCGGATAGTCCTTGGCTTATGGGATATAGATAGGACCGAGTAGGAACTGGGGTTGGACAGTCCGTAGCATGAGCTCGGACAGTCCGTGACCCATGTGAAGTGGTAGGGCCCACTCTACCAAATTTGCGCAATCTAATGCTGTTGTTGAGCTAAAGGTCAGACAATCCGTGGGGAAGGACAGATTGCCCATATAAAATCAACCAAATTTAGACAGAGACGATTTCTAGCATTACAGGGGGTCAGACAGTCTGTCCGTACCATTCAGACAGTCCGTGAAGGCCGATCGGACAGTTCGATAGGCTCCAATGGCTAACTCTGACACATGTTTGACTTCGTATTTTTTCTGTTGGAATTTGAACTCGGACAGTCCATGAGTGAGGTTGGACAGTCCGTGAGAGCCGTGTTTTTCACCGTTTTGAACATAGTGGCTAGTTCCGAGGAGAGGGGCTATATATACTTCACCCCCGTGGTTGGATGAGCTCTCTTGGTACTCTTGAAAGCTTCCTTGATATATTTGAGCTCTTCCTCTCCTCTCTCTCTCACTCACTTTGCTTTGAGGTTGCATTCTTATGAGATTGAGAGCATCTAGTGCATTGCATCAAGGATTTGATCATTGTGGCACTAGGGATTCATCAAGTGAGCCGGTTGATTTGTTACTCTTGGAGGTTGCCACCTCCTAGACGGCTTGGAGCTCGAGATTCCATTGAGCACTTCAAGAAGATTGTGAAGTTGCCGTGGAAGATTGGTGTGAGAGGTCTTGTGCTCACCTTTCCGGGGCGGTGAAGAGCAACTCTAGTGGAATCGTGGTTTGGAGAGGTTCATTGGTTCTAGCCGGCTCATACATCAAGCGGAGTCTTGATAGAGGAGCGGTTGGACATTGAATCCACCTCAACGTGGATTAGGGGTGACCGGAAAGTCATCGATACCACGAGATAAATTCATCTCTTGTGCTCGGTTACCTTCTTGCTCATTTCCTTTCAAGCAAAATACTTTGAGCATTTAATTTCTAGAGATTGAATTATATCTTATCTTTCTAGGCTGCAAACCTTCAACATAGGCATAGAGTATCTAGAAATTTAATCCTCCTAGTGTTTCTAATTAAATTTCTCTTGTGTTGTGCTTTTAGTTTGAAACCGCCTATCTCAAGGAATGAGGCTTTAAGGTTATGCAAATTTTGCAAAATCTTATCTCATCCTAGCCTTAGTTTTTGACCATTAGCAAGTGAAATAGCAACCTATGGACAGCTAGCAAGTTTTATTGATCTTGCCCAAACCCACCTCATGTTTTAGCGATTTAACATATACAACATCATAGTTGGCGGTCGTTATGGACCGATTTTCGACCTCCAACCCAGTATAAAATAAACATAATGGAATCACACATCATAGCTATAGGACTTATTTCTAACCATTTCCACGAGTTTTGGTGATTATCCATTGTGCATGTATAAAATGGAGAAATACAGGCTACAACGGGCGGAGTTGATCAATTCGGCCGAATGACACGATACGAATGATTACCTCCCTTAGCCGTACCCAACATGCCATGTGGACTACCGCCACATCACCTCTGGGCCAAAGACAACACGACGAACACCAAGTACCAGCAGCCCAAGGGTCCAGGAGAGAGAGGCGGTGCAGGGGAGCGTCGCTGGGCCAAAAGCCCAGTTCGGCCGAACCATACATTTCGGCCGAACCGCCCCCAGCAGAGCACCGCCTCCCAGCAGCTGATCCAGGCCGTAGGGAGCTAAGGCGGTGCACGTGGCAGTTCGGCCGAACTCTCTGGTTCGGCCGAACTGGAGGATTCGGTCGAACAGCCTGGCACCGCCTCCCAGCTGCCTTGGCTGCCACTCTGCCTCCCACCATCCTTGCTTGCTATAAATTAAAGCCTCCCTTCACCTACAAAACACACAACACAAGAGGAGAGTCCCTTAGTGAAGCTCTACCACTTTCATACTTAGAAGATAGGGAGAGAGGAGAGGTGAGTGTCCCGGAGAGGAGCCGGAGTGTCGGCCCCTCTTCCCGTTGTACCCCTATGGATGCGGCTCAGCTTCGAGTGACATCCGGTTTGTGTCTGGTAACTCTTGTATCTCTCTCTTATTAATTGAGCATTCAGTTCTACTTTTATATGCTTGCTGGTTTTTCATTCAATGCTTAGTTGATTGGTATAACTGCATACTGGCTGCTTGGCTTGTGTGCTTGTCTTTCCATAGGAGATACGTATTAGTTGACTAGTGGAGGCATGGTTCCTAGACTTGAGGCGAACTTAGTTTGCCCCTGAGTCTGCGGAGGTGGTAGTCGTTAGGTGGTGACAACCTTATACGGCCTTTGTAGCCCATCACGTTCGTCTCGGCTTGTAGGATCCCCCAATGTAGGATAGATCACACCCCTCTCTCATCCCTTTTCGTGTGTGGTAGGTTCTGCTATCCCAAAGCAAGTATCTAGCTGTACCTTTTGACCCGCTCAGTTAATCGATAGAGTGCTTCTACCAGGCTCGTGCCCTCTCTACCCTCTCATCGCTTCTCTTCCATATTTGTTGTTGTCATCCAATTCATCCAATCCATCCCATTACCCTTGGACAACTTAGTTTAGAATTAGCCCACTTCTCGTTCCCCGTGGAAATCGATACCTTGGAATACTCCCGGGTGAAAGCTACATCGGTATCTGTTCTCTTGCGGATTTATCTGTAGGCCGTAAGGAGTGCCAACAAGCTTTCTGGCGCCGTTGCCGGGGAACGGTAGCTGTTCTGATTCCGAACCCAAGTTGTCCATGTATCCCCATCATCCACCATCCATATGGATTCTATTCTTACCTTACGTCAACATTCGGCTCCAAAGGGCGATTGTTTGGAGCCACCACCATCATCACATCCCATCCACACACTCGGCTATGAGCTGCATCCCGGCTTCATAGCCATGGTTCGAGAGCAAACGTTCTCAGGAACGAATGCTGAGACTCCATACGCCCATTTGCGCGAGTTTGAGCAACTCTGTTCGTGTCTCGTCATTGTGGGCATGACACAAGAGACGCTTAAATGGAAGCTATTCCCATTCTCATTAACGGGAGGAGCAAAGAAATGGTACTCTCTAGCTGTCAGAAATATGGAAGGGAGTTGGGAAACTCTTAGAGAGAAATTCTGCCTAAATTTCTTCCCAGCTTCCAAGGTAGCCAGCCTCCGAATCGAAATTCTTACCTTTAAACAATTAGAGGGAGAATAGTTAGGAGCTGCGTGGGATCATTTCAAGCAAATTCTGACCACAGGACCGTACCTAAGCCTTCCAGAACCTATTGTTCTACAACACTTCAGCCTTGGCCTCTGTCCCGTAGCCACCACTTTCTTGAACTCCGCTTCAGGAGGGTCGTTCTCTCATCTGATGTATAGTGAAGCGAGGGTAATCCTGGATCGTATCCTGGACGACACTCCCTACACTGGAATCTATGATGAACTCCCCGATGAAGAGAAGCAGCCTGAGCCTGAACCTGAAGAGCCTATACACCCACAATCTAAATCAATCAGCTCTTCCATTCTATTAGAACCCGAAGCTTATTTCGAACCACAACCATACTCTAGCCAGGACCATTATGATCCACTCTACACCACTCCCTATGATTTTGACGATGATCTATTCGATGACATCGGGAGTGCAGCAAGTTTCCCATTGGAACAACGTGTAGAGCAAAAAGATCAACCTCCCGACAAGGAAGAACTCGAATATCAGAGAGAGTACGTAGGACGTCTCTCTGCTATCATGAGTCGGGAATGGCTAGAAGAGGCTGAAGCCTTGACCGAGGTCGTTAAAATGCCCAAAAGGATCCGAATGATGTTTTGCGAAGTCATGGGCATAGACAAGGAAATCGGGTATGACCTGAGCCTCGGAATCAACATAATCACTAGCTCTTTGGTGCGAGCTCAATTCCCCGATGAACCATGGTCATCATCTCAGAAATTTTTAAGGTTCACATCGGGAAGAATCCTTGACTGTTTGGGGATCTTGTGGTTACACCCGTTCAGATTAGCGACCCTAAACTGTTCCTGGATTTCCATATCTTTGACCTACCCAAAAATTCCACTCATTCTATTTTTATCGGGAGGCCAATTTTGAAAATACTGCAAAAAGCAGCAATGAATCAGCTAGTAGAGCTCAGGATCGAGAAAGAACTTGTCCCTGTCTCTTACTCTCATTCTCTCAACACCCCAGTAGAGATAGATGCTGATCCTGATCCTATGGAGGAGGTCATGTCAACAGCCTTGACGAACTTAGAGCCTAGCATCCAGAGGAAGATATCCAATTCTTTACGGAGGAAGAGGAAACTCAACCTCCAATCAAGCTCAATCCAACTGAAACTCCAAAACCATCTCCAATCGAGCTGAAACCTCTTCCTCCTGGATTAAAGTACGCTTTCCTCCTCGGGGACAAGCAAACTCCAGTGATTATTAGTGACAAGCTATCAGACCTGGAAACCCAACAACTGCTCACTATCCTGGAGAAGAATTGAGCAATCTTAGGATATTCACTCCAAGATCTGAAAGGGATTAGTCCTAACCTCTGTACCCATCGTATCCCAATCGATTATGAAGCGACACCATCTCGGGAACCTCAAAGATAGTTGAACAATGCCATGAGGGAGGTCATGAAAAAGGAAGTTCTCAAACTCCTTCACGCAGGGATCATTTATCCTGTCCCTAATAGTGAATGGGTTAGTCCTGTTCAAGTTGTTGCTAAGAAGGGAGGAATGACGGTTGTGCGCAATGACAAAAATGAGCTCATCCCACAACACACCGTCGCTGGTTGGCGTATGTGTATCGACTATCGTCGACTCAAGAAGGCCACCAAGAAAGATCATTTCCCCCTTCCATTCATAGACGAGATGCTTGAATGGTTAGCAAAACACTCTTTCTTCTGCTTCCTTGACGGTTACTCTGGATATCACCAAATTCCAATCCATCCAGATGACCAGAGTAAAACCACGTTCACATGCCCCTATGGGACGTATGCCTATTGGCGAATGTCCTTCGGCTATGTAACGCACCTGCCTCTTTTCAACGTTGAATGATGTCCATCTTCTCTGATATGATCGAAGAGATTATGGAAGTGTTCATGGATGATTTCTCAATTTATGGGAAGACCTTTACCGAGTGTCTAAAAAATCTGCACAAGGTCCTCCAGAGATGCTAAGAAAAACACCTCGTCCTAAACTGGGAAAAGTGTCACTTCATGGTGAGAGAAGGGATTGTCTTAGGACATAGGGTGTCGGAACGTGGAATCGAAGTAGATAGAGCAAAGATAGAGGTCATTGAGCAACTTCCACCTCCCACCAACGTTAAAGGGATCCACAGTTTCCTTGGCCATGCCGGATTCTATAGGCATTTCATCAAAAACTTCTCCCAGATCTCTAGGCCTTTGACCAATCTCTTAGCCAAGGACGCCCCATTCGTTTTCGATGAAGAGTGTTGTGCAGCCTTTCACACTCTCAAGAAAGCACTCATTACCGCTCCCATCATCCAGCCTCCTGACTAGAGCATTCAATTTGAAATCATGTGTGATGCAAGCGATTTTGCCGTAGGAGCTATGTTGGGCCAAACTAAGGACAAGAAGCACTATGCTATCTCATATGCTAGTAAAATGCTTACTGGCCCCCAGCTCAACTACGCAACCACGGAGAAGGAACTCTTAGCGGTCGTGTTTGCTATAGACAAATTCCGGTCCTACCTAGTTGGGGCCAAGGTCATAGTCTATTCATACCACGCCGCTCTGAAGTACCTTTTGACTAGAAAGAATGCGAAACTGAGACTCATCCGCTGGGCAAGTATTGGAAGACCGTGAACAATCAAAAACATTCAACAAAAGACCGTGAACGAGATGGGCAAGTATTGGAAGGACAAGCTCCCAGGTGCACTCTGGGCATACTGCACAGCTTATAAAAAAACCCATAGGAATGACCCCATATCAACTAGTCTATGGCAAGACCTGCCACCTACCAGTAGAAATAGAGTTCAAAGCTCACTGGGCCATCAGGAAGTGGGGTATGGACCTTCCAGCAGCCGACCTTAAAAGGTGGATTCAGCTGGCAAAGTTAGATGAGATGAGAGACCAAGCATATCATAGCTCCTGGCTATACAAGGAACGGACCAAGAGATGGCATGAAAAGAGGATCAAGGTCAAAATGTTCAAGCCGGGACACAAGGTCCTCATCTTCAATTCTCGTGTCAAGCTTTTCGGTCATGGGAAGCTTAGAAGCAAATGGGATAGCCCGTTCACAGTAGTTAACGCTGCACCTCACAGGGCCGTCACATTGCAAAGTGACGACGGAAATACCTTCAAGATCAATGGACATCGGTTGAAAATCTTCCTAGAACCAGAACCTCCACCACTCGATGACTTAGACGTCATCGAGTTCGTGGAGCTCTGAAACCCGTCCATGAAATTCGGCCCAAATTCTTCAAATCGAAACCTTTCTGGGCCAAAACCACTCGCACCCACGACCAAAGACACAAGACTTGACTTAGCCCACACACTAGGAGGCCCAGGGGCCAGTTCGGACGAACCAGGCCGTTTTGGGCGAATTGGCCAATTCGCCCGAACCCTAGGGTTCGGCCGAATCAGACCTCTGGCCCCACGTGCGGATAATTGCTCCCAAACTCATCTACGGTTCATCCCATCCCGAGTCTTGCAAGGAAAACGTCGGGGAGGTTGTTTTTCGATCGGGAATTCTTCGATAAAAATAGATAGACCCCCGTCGTCTCTTAGCACTCCCTCGATAGAAACAAACTCCTACCTCCTAGCCACCATGGCCACGTCATCATCCTCCAAGGATCAGTCCTCAGCCAAGCGCTCAAGCCTAGCAAGCCGGATCAGTGGATCCCCGAAAGTTGAGCAGGCCATGTGCCTCGCCACTGTCGACCCATTCTCTCTGAACGGAGGATGGCACGGGAGGACGCCCACGCACAGCCTGATGGGTCGAGCTGACTCGCCAGGCCGGTCGCCTGCGAACCGGTCGATGTTTGACCCGTTTGCGCCCACCGGTGCGATCGTTAAGGTGAAGCCGCCTCGTTCGGCCTCGCCGGTGCGTCCCAGCACGGGACAGCTGCGGCTGAGGTCGACATTCACGAGGAGGCTGAACCTCGATGTGCTGCTACCGGTGTCCAAGGAAGAAGGGGCAAAGATGCCGGATTACACGCCTGAGAGCCCGCCCCGGTTCAGCATCAAGGGTGAACGTACCCCCACCGGATACGGAAAGGTGTTGATCCCGCCACTGAATCGAGATGAGCTGGGACTGGAAGAGTCCTCCCAGTCTACTCCTCCTCGGCGGCACCTGAAGTTGAGGCGCCACAGGCAGCCTCCACCCATCAAGGGTCGGCCGGGACAGATGGAGTTCTCCGAGGAGGAGGACGAGGAGGATGAAGAAGAAGAGAAGCCGCTCATTCTTGAGGGCCTAAATGAAGAACTGGCGCAAACGCACCAGAAAATAAACAACCTGGAGGAGAAGGTTGTAGAGTGCGAGCTGGGACGGATGGAGACGGAGGACAAGATGGAAGTCCTCCGCAAAGGCATGTCCGCTAAAATCAAGCGGTTCGCCAACGCCACAGGACACATGGACCTTTACGACCCACCTGCAGAATAGTGTCCTGTGGTCGTTTCGTTTTAGATAGAGCACCATTAGTTTAGTTCGTTAGTTTGATTTAGTTTCATTCAGTTGCTTTCCTTAGAATAATGTTTAGGGTGCTCTGATTTATTTCCCTTCCAATCATTTTGTTTTCAATAGTTTGATTAATAAAATAAAGTTTGAGTTGAATGAATGAAAGTGACGCTCCGGTTGGTGCAATTGAGCCATCCGGAGTATGCCCTGCTTAACAAAAAGAGTACATGAGCACAGGATGACACAAGAGCGACACGGGACAAGGAAGCACGCCCCGAGTCAATTCGGCTGAACCAGTTAGTTCGGGCGAATTGGGCAATTCGGCCGAACCAACCTTCAGCCAAACCAGCCCGGCTCATCCCCATCGCGCACCTACACGCTGGTTTGCACTCTTTACTCCTGTCCATTTTTTCTGTGTTGTCACGTTTCAAATTCTAAACTTGCACACATCATCTAAACGAAACGTTCTCGGTTTTTCTTTCATGCCATGAACTCTATTTACTGTTCTTTTCAAATTAAGTATCCACGTGCCTATGAAATCTTTCATGATAGGATCCCCTGGTCTAAGTTGTTGATGTTTGTGATATGTCTTGATAAAACAAACCACCTGTTCATTCCATCATTCAGGAGAATTTATTTTGAAAACTTAAAACTATACCATATCCTGTCATCCTATACATACAATCTACCTTCTTCCACTTCACACATTTGCTTGAGAGATCATCCCCTGAAAAAGCTTGTCTTGACCAGTATAAAGTCTTGTCGAATTTTGAGTCCCTGGAGACTGTCTTGTTGCCCAGATCATTTGCAAGCATATATCTATCATCAGAGTTGCATTAGAAGCCCTCATGCCTTGGTGATACCCTGAAAATAATAATAACCAAGGACTCATGAAAGTCCAATGATTCGAAAGAAAGAATTCCCAAGAAGGGAAAGAAGAAAAAAGAAAGGGGTCACGAGGCTGAGGACCAACAGTGAACCCTTCATCTCAAACTTGCAAATTGATCGAAGGCAATTGACACACCTCTAGGAACCAGTCTTCGACTCGACAGAAATATATGTCTTGATAAGATCACCACCTGAGAGACAAAGAGAAAACACATAAAGAGAGAGTGAGTGAAAGAGAGTGACTCCAGAGAGTGTGAGAATACTAAGGAAGAAAGGACAAGGGTCATTTATTTGCAAAATTTAGAAAACCCCGAATGCAGGATGACCAAGATGGATCTTGTTGTCAGAGCCGTTCCGTTCATCAACCGCCCAAAACCCAGGGAGTAGCCACTTCAAATCCACAGGTATGGAGAAAGGTTTGAAATAAACAATATACATTTGTTCATATCATGAAAGAATCCCTACCTTAGTCTTGCTCCCATTTCAATTTCTTTACTTGGGACGAGCAAAGATCTAAGTTTGGGGGAGGTTGTTGGTGGTCGTTACGGACCGATTTTCGACCTCCAATACAGTATAAAATAAACACAATGGAATCACACACCATAGCTATAGCATTTATTTCTAACCATTTCCATGAGTTTTTGTGATTATTCATTGTGCAGGTATAAAATGGAGAAATACAGGCTACAAGGGGCGGAGTTGATCAATTTGGCCGAACGCCACGATACGGCCGATTACCCCCCTTAGCCGTACCCGACGCGGAGCACGATCGGAAGGTCATCTATGTCGGGGACGACCAAGCATGCCATGTGGACCACCGCCACGTCACCTCTGGCCAAAGACAACACGATGAACACCAAGGAGCAGCAGCCCAAGGGTCCAGGAGAGAGAGGCGGTGCAGGGGAGCGTTGCTGGGCCAAAAGCCCAGTTCGGCCGAACCCTACAATTCGGCCGAACCGCCCCCAGCAGAGCACCGCCTCCCAACAGCTGATCCCGGCCGTAGGGAGCTAAGGCGGTGCACGTGGCACTTCGGCCGAACTCCCTGGTTCGGCCAAACCGGACAGCCCGGCACCGCCTCCCAGCTGCCTTGGCTGCCACTCTGCCTCCCACCATCCTTGCTTTCTATAAATTGAAGCATCCCTTCACCTGCAAAACACACAACACAAGAGGAGAGTTCCTTAGCAAAGCTCTGCCACTTTCATACTTAGAAGATAGGGAGATAGGAGAGGTGAGCGTCCCGGAGAGGAGCCGGAGTGTCGGCCCCTCTTCCCGCTGTACCTCTACAGATGCGGCTCTGATTCGAGTGACATCCGGGTTGTATCTGGTAACTCTTGTATCTCTCTCTGATTAATTAAGCATTCAGTTCTACTTTTATATGCTTGCTGGTTCTTCATTCAATCCTTAGTTGATTGGTATAACTGTATACTGGTTGCTTGGCTTGGGTGCTTGTCTTTCTATAGGGGATAAGTATTAGTTGACTAGTGCAGGCGCGGTGCCTAGACTTGAGGCTAACTTAGTTTTCCCTTGAGTCTGCGGAGGTGGTAGTCGTTAGGTGGTGACAGCCCTATACGGCCGTTGTAGCCCATCATGTTCGTCTCGGCTTGTAGGATTGTAACACCCAAAAATAGCCTATTTAAAATTTTTAGTAATTTATTTGCTTTTATTTAAGTTGTTCATAAGTAATATAGGTTAAATAAATTATTTATGAATATTAAAATCAAATATAAGTTGTAGAAACATTTTTGTTGCATTCATGCTGCTGCATTGGGTTTTGTTTGGTAGTAAGTTATAGTAGAATTTAAATTCTGTTTAAATTCAAGTTTAACTTGCAAATGCTTGAACCCTAGAAAAGTTATTCTAGCCCGAGTTCATTTTTGCTCCCTAGACTCTTCCTCCGGTCTACTTCTGCTCCCCTACTTTTTTCCCAGCTCAGCCCAGCACCCTCCCTTTCTCTTTCACCGAGCCGGCCCACACTCCCACTTCCCGCTCGGCCCAGCTGCTTCGCCCGCGAGCTAACCCAAATCCCCGCTGATCCGGCCCAGCGCCCACGCTCTCACTCCCTCCCCCACCCACTAACAGCGGGCCCCACCCGTCAGATCCGTCCCCCACCTCTCGCCCGAGCCCCCTCCTACCCGGCGCGATTCGCGCCGCCTCGGCCGGCCACCCTGGCCCCGCCCTGCGCCCGTGGACCACTCAGAAGCTTCCCTGCACCTTCCCCGACCCACCCTTCCTTTCTTGGAGCCATCCCTCGCACGGAAGGTGCACCCCCCGCAAGGAAGGGGATCACCAGCCGCCACCGCCGATCCCGTGGCTCGCACGCCAAGGGGACCCCCTACGACCTATAAAAGCCGCACCGCAGCCCCCCAAACTTTCACCAACTCTCCCCCGAGCTCTCCAGCGCCTCCACGCCCTGCTCCGACGCCGCCCGCGAAGCTCCGCCGACCATCGTCATCGTCCGGCCGCTGCGCCACCCCACTGTCATCGTGGAGCCCTTGGGTGGCCTCCCCGTGTCCCCAGCTCCCTCCCCATCTAGATCCCGCCGCCAATGGCGCCCGGGAACGCCGGAATGGCATCGCTTCAGCGAAGCTCCGCCGTGAACGAGCGGCGCCGCCATCATCTCCTCCCCGCCGGTGACCCAACTCCCCCGATCCACCCTGGCCCTTGGATTCGGATCCAACGGCCGGATCTAAACTCCGCCCCGAGTCAAACAGCCGCGTACCTGTCAGCGCCTGTACATTTTGCTAAAGAGCCCTCCAAGTTTTCCCAAACCAACCCGCAGTCCACTGCCATTAGAAAGTAATTACGATTAGGTCCTGATTTTATGGAAAGCCCCCTGAGCTTTTAAATAATAGAACCCGCAGTCCTGTTTAGTTGTTTTTACACGTAGGCCCCTATAGTTTTAAGTATAATTATGTTTTAGCCCCTAGGTTTTCACAAATAAGCCCCTGGAAACTTTTAAAACTTGCCAGCAGGTCTTTGTAACTTAGAAACGTCATATCTTTTCCGTTTTAGCTCCGATTAGAGTAATTTTCACGCTCATGTGTTCGTAGTAAAGTGTAGATTATTTATAATGCCTTTATTTGTATTGTTTCTATTGTTTGGTGTACTTTTCTAATAGAATATCATTTGTTTGCATATATTGGATTGCGTGGATGCTTGTGTGGTGGTTCGTGTCCAGTCGGTGAGCCTTTCGCGTTGGACTTCAAGTACGAGGAGGACTTCCAGGGACAGGACTCACAGCAGCAGCCACCTTTTGAGGAAGGCAAGTTATAGCATGGGCAATCATTGTTACCTATGCACTTGTATTAAATTAATTCATAAATGGATGTGTCTAATTTGATGTACCATTAAGGTTGTACCTAGTTTGATTATCATGTCCTTTGATTATCTCGGGTTTATGCATACGGGTAGATCTTTGCTATGTGGAGCTACTATCATCATTATTTAACTGTTAATTTTGACTTTATGGTTCACTTTAACATTAATGATAAAACTTGCTTTTTAGCAACATGGTTTAGGGAGCTAGAGCATGTGCTTCGTGCTTTGTTCTAGTGTCCCTCCATAAGGTCCGGTTCTTAAAGCGGCAACCCAGGAGCCTGTCGCCACCGCTAGAACTATTATGGCTCTGGTCTTGGTCAAGTAGCATGTACGTCTCTAGCTTGTCAGTGGTTACCGGAGTGGGCGACGGCGTTATGAGAAACATGGGTGAGAGTATGTATTGATCCACTGAGGACGGGTGATCCGTCGGCTATGCCCCCGTGAGGCACAGTCCCGTGCTGGGAGTCCCTGCGATGGATAACTCCACACGTTGCGCATTGTTGGGTGTGATGCCTGCGCTCTGGACGCCATTGACCCCCCTATAGTTTGACTCCATAGGCGTACGTCAATATTGGTGCCTGGGCCATGCTGCCTGCGCTGTATCATAATCGGCTATTGTCTTGTTAGGGTGTCTTGTGAAAAACCTCGTAGCATCCCTATGCGATCACACCTTAGAAGTGTGATTTGTGAGGTCTGATCCACCTCCACGTGGTTCGGTGCTCATTTGAGCTTTTACACGACTAGTGGGTGAAGGGCGAAACCTCTGCAGAGTGTAAAATCTATCATGATAGCCTTGCTCAGGGTCACTGTTGGCGGTCGTTACAGCCCAAATCCGACCACCAATACTCAGGAATAAATGAGGTTTTATGCAACATTCCATGTACTTAGGTTTTATTTCTAATAAAGTTCCACGAGTTTTGGTGAGTGTCACTTGTGCAGGTACAACTATGACAAATACGCGCTATTGGGGCCGAAAATGACCAAATCGGCCGAACGACTCCGTTCGGCCGGTTATCCCCCTTAGCCGTGCATGCCACCGGTTGTCGTCCACATCAACAACGACCAAGCGAACACATCACATGGCACGTGGGCGATAGCCAACTCATCCTGGACCATGCCACGTCTAACTGGGTCAGATCAACATGAAGTCATGCATCAGGAGGAAGCCCAGGGGGGTCCAGGCACCAGAAGCGGTGCTGGGGAGGCCGGCCACGGGCCAGGCCCAGTTCGGCCGAACTGGGCCCTTCGGCCGAACCGCCCCCAGCTGGAAACCGACACCAGGGAGCCAATCCTGGCCGTGGGAAGCAAGGTCGGCAGATCCTCTGGTTCGAGCGAACTAGGGAGTTCGGCCGAACCGACCTGTTCGGCCGAACCGCCTCCCCTAGCCCGAAATCCCAGGGGGTACCCCCCTGGCTTCCTTGGCCGCTACCCTACCTCAACCGCCTTGGACTCCTATAAATAGAGGGTCACTTTCACTTGTAAACACACACCACTTGGGAGCAAGTCTCCAATTCTCCACTTTCAAGATGTAGAGTTAGGCTAGTCCAGTTGGGAGTTAGAGTCAGGGTCGAGCTTCGCTCGGGATTCTGGAGTCGTCTTCTGGAGTTCTGGTAAAGCTCTTGTATCTTTTCCTTTTCTTTATGTTCGACTCTGAGTAATCAATATATTTCCTCTGCATTTACTTGAGCTATTTGTTCTGCATTTATTTCGCGAGTAATTGTGGAATGTCTAGCCTTGGTTATAAGCTGTTGTAGTCTGGTTCTATAAGTTCTCTCTTAGTCCTTTGTCTTAGCTGGTTCCTCGTTTCTGCTCAATACTTGCGGTGAATTGTCACTGGGGTATTGACAGGATTGCTTGCTCTTTCTAGAAGAGTGAGTAGTTATTGTCTAGTGTAGGTGTGGTACCTAGTCTGGATGGTAACCTTGGTTTATTCCCGTCGCAACGGAGGTGGTAGCCGTGAGGTGGTGACAGCCCTTTCGGTCTTCGTAGCCCATCACGTTAGTTCCGGTCCGTAGGATTCCCCAGTTGAGAAATAGTGGCACCCCTTCTCATCCCTTTCTGTGTGTTCACCGGTTCCCTTGTCCCGAAGCTAAGACAATAGAACTAGGAAAAGGACCATAGAAGTCATTCTTCATGCTAGCCGTAACCCTTGCCAGAGGTATCTCAAGGCCAGTGGAAGTATATAGGAATCCTTTCCTGTCTCGTTGTTCTCCCACTAGCTAGACCGCTCTTCTATCTCTATCCTGAACTTCTCCTTGTGTGTGTCAACTGAATATCACTCCTATCCTATCCTTTACCCCCGCCTTGTTAGCCGGTACTTTAATTAGTAGTTACATCCTTGTCAATAGTCGATACTCTTTATCCAATGCTTCCCTGCGGAAATATAAATATGATACCTAGGAATACTCCCGGGTGAAATGCTACATCGGTATCCGTGCGCTTGCGGATTTATATCTGTATCATAAGAATACCAATGAACACTACTTGCACCATTACTGGGATTGACAATCCTAATAGTGGACCGTAAGAAGTGTCAACAAGCATTTCTGGCGCCGTTGCCGGGGAAGCAATTGGCGAAAGATATTGATGATTGACATTGGTGTCTACTAATTTAATCTACCGCTAGCATTAGCGGATCACCCCTGTTTGCTTGAGTTTGTTTCAAACAGGAGGAAAGCAGAGAGCCCAGGGTGCCCGATCATGCAGGATTCATCAATGTATGCCCCTGTCTACTGCAATGAGTACCGTACGGAAGCTTCTGAAGAAAATTTGCACAGTTATGTGTTCATACATATACATATTTTATCATAACCACGTGCAGAATGGAAGAAAGATCGTCGTCAAGGAAAAAAAAGGAAGTCAAATGTGACGGACGAATGACGTTGCATCACCGCAGTTCCGTCTCAAATTGTTGGTAATGGCGAGAAAAATCAAGGTATGTGAGATAGTCCAGCTCTTAGACTTTAAATTTTGAGCTTTATCCTTTAAATTGTTGCATTATCCACTGCATGATTGCATTGAATCACTTAATTTAGTAATTCATGCATACTATTACCCCATTTTTTTCCCAATTTACTGCATATTTCCCATTCTTGCATTTGCATTCATTCGCCCCATCACTGTTTTGCATAAAAAAAAACTAAAAGAAAAATAAAATAAATATCCAGTGACCACTAGTGTTAGGCCAAGGTGTCTGTATGTCTGCAAGCCTTAATCCAAGGCTAGTGGCCAAACATAACCTGGCCTGGCCAGTTTTCGCTTGTCCTTTGCGCTTCGCGCGAGAGAGGAGGCAAACTCTATGCCTCCACTCTTTATCCAATGCTTCCCTGCGGAAATATAAATACGATACCTAGGAATACTCCCGGGTGAAATGCTACATCGGTATCCGTGCGCTTGCGGATTTATATCTGTATCGTAAGAATACCAATGAACACTACTTGCACCATTACTGGGATTGGCAATCCTAATAGTGGATCGTAAGAAGTGTCAACAGTCACGAGCGGCCTGGATACTTTTTGATTAGAAGATGATGTTTATTTATGTTTAATGTCACTTATGCTTTATTAATTGGGTTACAACTGGGATTCATCCACCTGTAGTAACTTGGTTGATGATAAAACGAACCAACTAAAAATGCTAATGTAGTTAAGCCGTGTCTAGCCTTATTTTGAGCCTTCATATACCGTGCTGTACTTGCTAAGTAAATGTTTTACTTGCACTTGTCATTATTCAACGAAATCCCAGATGGGTAACAGATAGAGTAAATGAGTCTGCTGCTACTGAGTTTCTTGAGCATCTTCTATACTTCTGAGCTGTGGTCAACCAGTCGGTGTCCATGTGGACTTGAGGCTCTACCCGTTGAGAGAGTTAGACTTCCGCTGTGTTTTATTTAGGTAAACTCCAATGTAAACTATTTTATTCCAGCATATGTACTCTGATTTCCATATTTGTAAGCTGTATGTGTTCTGTGGACATCCTAGGCACACATATGGCAGCATTCGGGTTTCTGTGTAAATCCGGGTGTGACAAGGATCCCCCAGTGCAGGATAGATCAGACCCCTCTCTCATCCCTTTCTGTGTGTCGTAGGTTCTGCTGTCCTGAAGCAAGTATCTAGCTGTACTTTCTGACTCGCTCAGTTAATCAGTAGAGTGCTTCTACCAGGCTCGTGCCCTCTCTACCCTCTCATCGCTTCTCTTCCCTCTTTGTTGTTGTCATCCATTTCATCCACTCCATCCCATTACCCTTGGACAACTTAGTTTAGAATTAGCTCACTTCTCGTTCCCCATGAATATCGATATCTTGGAATACTCCCGGGTGAAAGCTACATCGGTATCCGTTCGCTTGCGGATTTATCTGTAGGCCGTAAGGAGTGCCAACAATCATCTCAACATAGAGCATGAACATTCAGCATTGTACCTCAAGAATCTGATGTTTTGAGCTGCTCATAGCCGAGAGCCCGACAATTCAAATTGATTTAACCTTGCAAGGGTGTACTTATTTTGTCCACCCGACACGAGAACCATGCGGCTCGCCCACCCGACCAAAGGTGGACAAGAGGGTACTCATGACAACACTTCCCAAAGAGCCCCAAACTTTTGAGAACACGCCCAGCTTATGCGGAGGACACCTAGGTCCACCGGGGACACCCCTAGGTTCCTCTACAAAGTTCAACGACCACATATCTAGGACCATGCCCCAAATGAACAAGACACCTAAGATAATGGGCTCATCTTTACCATCATTTAGATATGTGGTAGCACGAAAAGGTGCTCAAAACACTGTCATCAACGGACGGGACCTAATCAACTCAAGCTGTTTTATTTCACCGATACTCCTTTCTGGTGACCCTACAATCCGCCCAAGTCTCGCAACCAACTTTTAACCTCATGTTCCATTATCCATCATTATCAAAAGAACCCATCCTAACCATATTTGTAAAATCTCCAACTCCCTTCCCTTGACCCACATAACTTTACTCTAACTCTAAGCATGTATGAGCCATTGACAAGTTAAGTTAACATTAACCCAACTATACAAGCGACAATGCATTGGTAGGAAATTCAAGGAAGGTAAGTGCATCAAAGACATAGGTGCTACCCAATAATACATAAATAGATATACCCACATGCAACCCATAAATATAGCATAATAAACAAGTCATATTGTAAAAAGAGGGTTTGGAAGATGCTTAGCGCCTTGCCTTGGTTGTCCTCGGGTTCGACGACCACTTCAACACCTAGCTCTAACGCGGGCTCAACGACTTCGCTCTCTGGCATTTCGTTCTCTAGAATGTATGAATGTATGCATGCATTAGGAGTGATGCAAATGAAAATGCTTATGGAAATGCATCAACTAGAGAACACAACCATGGCAAGGCAATTATGAACAATAACAAGCACGATTTAAGAGGAAACAAATACTCAACATAGAAGACTAGCTATCAAGATATTGCTCAAATAAAATCATACATAGCATAATCATTTGATGGAGTTGGATTTAACATAAAAACTATTTTTATTTCATAGCAGCATATAATTCAAAATAAGCATTCCTAAAGCATATAAATATTGAAACACATTCAAATAGAGGAGAAAAATGACAAAGCCATTTTTCTCATAAACTAGACAGTGAGAGCAGATTATCAAAGTTAGATTCACCATTTTATCAATTTTTCACTATTTATAAAAAATAAAGCAAGTTCCAGCCCTAGAAAGGTAGATTAAGCTAAAATAGTGGTAAAAAGTTAACAACGGTGAACTTGATCTATAGATCTAGACAGAAAACAAGTCAAGGAGTCTAACAAAGTTGGATTTGCAATTTTGGAGCAACATAAAATTTATCATGCATTTTTATTCCCTAGAACAAATAAATCCATAGCTCAAAACATACAATAGTAGCATAGCAGTTTCATATTTTTATATCACAAAGCAACATCACATGAACCTAAGAAAACTGTAGATCTACACAATTTTATAAAAAGTTAACATCACACGGAGTTTTTCTGAGGCTTATTTATTGATGATAGATGGTGAACACAAGGAGCAACGCCGGTGCCAGCGGAGTGCCACTGCCGCCACCACCTCCCACCATTGAGCAGATGATGCTCACGCAGACCCAGCTGATGCAGTAGATGGCCCAGACTATGGCGTTGATGCAGCAGAACCAGCCGCAGCAGCCCAACATGCCGCCCCGGGACAAGAGGGGTGAATTTCCGAAGGGTCGCCCTCCCATCTTCAGCAAGGCCAGCGACCCCCTGCAGGCAGATGACTGGCTCAAGGCCGCCGGAAGCCGTCCACATCACCGATGACCAAGCGGACACAACATATGACAAGTGGACGACCGCCAACTCAACCCGGACCCATGCCAAGTCATCCTGGGCCCACACAACTCAATCCCACGCATCAGAGGCCGGTCCAGGAGCACCACACAGCAGAGGCGGTGCTGGGGGGTGGGCCTGGGCTCCCAGCCTAGTTCGGCCGAACTGGGGGGTTCGCCTGAACCGCCCCCAGTTGCCAAACCGACTCCCAGCACTGCATCTCGGCCCTTGGTGCAGATGGCGGTGGATCCTGCGTTCGGCCGAACGCCAGGGTTCGGCCGAACCGACGTCCCCGGCCGAAATCCCAGGGGGTACCCCCCTGGTCCCTTGGCGGCTACTGCAGCCCCAACCGTCCTATGCAACTATAAATAGGACCCCATACCCCCTCTTGTAAGACACACCTAGCCAAGGAGCTCATTTCCACTTTCATTCTAGTAGAGTTAGGATAGTTTAGTTGGAAGTTAGAGTTGAGTCGAGCTGTGCCTCGGAGGTTCCGGAGTCGTCTTCAGAAGCTCTGGTATAAGCTCTTGTATCTTTTACCTTTTCCTTTTGCAAGACTTTGAGTATCAATATAGTTATCTTTATCACTTTGCCTTTGTCATTTATGTCTTACTTCTACTTTATCCTAGTTGCAGCATATATCTTGTTTAGACTATAGTTAGTTATAGTTCTAGTGCTTGTAGTCTTGTTTAAGTCTTTGTCTTGGCTGGTTCTTCGATCTTGCTTGATACTGGAGGTGAATTGTCACCAAGAGTATTGACAAGGTTGCTTGCTCTTGCTAGCAGAGTAAGTAGTCGTTGCCTAGTGTAGGAGTGGTTCCTAGACTAGTCGGTGGCCTTAGTTTATTCCCGTCGCAACGGAGGTGGTAGCCGGGAGGTGGTGACAGCCCTTTCGGTCTTCGTAGCCCATCACGTTAGTTCCGGTCCGTAGGATCCCCCAGTTGGGAAATAGTGGCACCCATTCTCATCCCTTTCTGTGTGTTCACCGGTTCCCTTGTCCCGATGCTAAGACATTAGAGTTATCCCAGATCTCCTAGTGCCGGCCCTGTAGCCGCTGTATCTCTAAGCTAGAGTGACATAGGTAGATAAAGTATCCAGGAGTCCTCTATCTCTTCTCGTTGTCCTCCCAGCTATCTATCTCTTCTCTCCCTTACCTGAGTATCCCTTGAGCTGTGTGTCCGGTATATCCACTCCTATCCAATACCGTTATCCCCTGTCTTGTCTAGTCGTGTACCCTCCTCTGATAGTCTCGAATATCTGTTCACTAGTAATCTTGCCAAAGCTTCCCTGCGGAAATATAAATTACGATACCTCGGGATACTCCCAGGTGAAGTGCTATAGCGGTGATTCTGTGCGCTTGCAGAATATTTCTATATTTTACTAAGCCATAAGGAAAACCACTGAAACACTCCTTACCCCAGTACCAGGATTCTAAATTCTGATATTGGATTGTAAGAAGTGCCAACAAGCATTTCTGGCGCCGTTGCCGGGGAAGTCTTTGGCTAGATTATTTTTGAACTTTTATCTTGAGCTATCTTAGTTGAGTACCGCTACTCAAGCGGGTTTATCCTTGCTCTGTTCATTGGTCCTTGTGGAACAGAGCAGTGCATGACTGGTTTCCAACTACCGTCAAACTTCCAAGAAAATCCGGAGTCACTTGTGAGGACAGTACGACCCCGTGTTGTACCTCCTCAGAAGCAACTCCTTCCGACGAACCCAGTCTTTCCCGTCGTTGACCAGGCTACATCGAGGATGGCAACCAAGACGATACGTGAGTTCTCCGCTCCATCAAGCGAGAACGTACGTATCGGACTAGCTCCGCCAGTCGGAGATGGTAGCTTCGAGCTGAAGCCAGCCCTCATTAACATGGTACAGGCTAGCCCATTCTGCGGCAAGCCACATGAAGATGCCAATGCTCATCTCCAGCATTTCCTGGAGATTTGCAACACCTTCACCATCCGCGGAGTAAGTATCGATGCCATTCGCCTTCGTTTATTCCCATTCTTATTATTAGGCAAGGCGAAACAATGGTTTTATGCTAACCGCGAAGCAATAAATACCTGGGATAAATGCACTAGCGCGTTCTTGCTAAAATTCTTTCCGGTTGGGAAAACCAACGCCCTCCGGAACAAAATAGCTAGTTTCCAGCAGTTAAAAGATGAAACAGTCCCGGAGGCATGGGATCGCCTCCAGGACTATATTTCTGCTTGTCCTCACCATGGTATGCAGAGTTGGTTCATAATCCAAACTTTCTATCACGGGCTGAGAAATTCCGCCCGTGAGTACATGGATGCTGCTGCTGGAGGCTCGTTCTTCTCTCTTGAGGAGAGTCGTGCGAAGGCCCTCATAGAGAAGATGGTCGAGAACCAAGTTTGGTCCGACGACCGGACTCAACCAAAGACCCGAGGAGTTCACCAAGTTGAAGCTCTGGACATGCTCGCTGCCAAGATGGACCTCCTGATGAAGAAACTGGAGGCCCCTGCTCAAGAAACGGTGCAAGCCATGGACGCTCGCATGACCTGCGAAGTTTGTGGCAACACTTGCCATTCGGGGAATGACTGCCCCGAAACGCGAGAAGATGCCCACTACGTCAACAACTCCAACAACAACGGGTACCGACCGAACAACTACGGCAACCAAGGCTGGAATCCGCGCCCAAACCTCCCTTTTGAGAGGCCTCAACAAGGTAACAATTTCAATTCCAGCAATTTCAATAATCAGCCGTCTCTTAGAGATCTTGTGTTTGGCTAGATGAAAATAACTGAAAACATCAATAAAAAGCTTGCTGCTAATGATAAAACTCTGGAAAGCATAGACTCTAGGATGGAATCTTTTTCTTCTGCTATGAAAAGTCAACTGAGCTTTAATAAAATGATAGAAACTCAAGTCGCTCAGTTAGCTGCAGCTGTTCCTGTCACTGAATCGGGGAAGATTCTGGGGCAACCCGAGCCTTCCATCGAGACAGTGAATTCCATCACTACCAGGCAGGGTAAGATGTCTCGTAGTGTATTCCACACTAACCACGCAGGGAAGGTCGCACGTATCCAAGTGCTGACACCAAGATGGACCTACCTGCCAAGAGCTGCAAAAAGGGCAATCATCAAGACCTCTCCGGACAGGAAGGAAGATCCCGGAGTTCCCATCATTCAGTGCTCGATCTGGAATCGTCGCATTGATGATGCACTCTACGATCTAGGGGCAAGCGTAAACATCATGTCTAAGGTATTATTTAAGAAATTACGCTACCCTACTTTGTCACCTACTACTGCCCAGGTACAGCTTGCGGACTCAACCATCCGCTACCCCGAGGGGGTGATCGAGAATGTACCGGTCCGGATCTGGGGACGATATGTCCCTGTGGACTTTGTTGTCCTCGACACAGGGAACGAGCATTCGTTTCCCCTTGTGTTGGGCCGACCATTCTTGAACACCACCCGGGCTAGGATCGATATGGATGCGAGAGAAATCTCGTTCCGTATCGACGGAAGGTTGACTTACTTCAAGTTTCAACCCCGGGAAGTAAAGAAGACAGAGCCACTCACACCGGAGCAGAGGAGCGCCGAGTGTTTCCTTAAGGCTCTCATTAATGGAGAGCTGGAAATACTCGGTGGTGAGCAGCTCAAGTGGAACGAGCCGACAAAACCGACAAGTGCAGAAGAAATGGATTTCCTCGTAAAGAAATATGAGGAAGAACAAGCCCTCTGGAATTCTCCAGAGACGTCGATCCCACCGCCACCAACACCGAAGAAGAAGAACAAGAAAATGTGGCAGAAGAAGGTTGCATCGTCCGAGTCATCCACTCCGAGACCGGACGATGACAAAAGCAACTGAAGACAGGAGAAGTCCCGCTCGCGGACTTAAAAGCTGAGCTCTCGCCGCGAGGAAAACCGGTATGTATCCCATATTTCCCTTCCAATTTTTAAATTTCCAATTGCATTTGCATGCTTCCCTTTTCCAAATACTGAACCACTTGAGTAATTAATTTGAGAAAGAGTAGAAAATTTTGCAAGCTTGGTTTAAATAATTGGACACATGCTGAAATTTTAACTAGGGTGGATGTAATTGGTAATTTTTATCATTTTCATCCCTTCTAGAACATCCCCAATTATTTACCATCACCACCAACCAGCAACAAACATGTCTACCCCACCAAAAATGGCTGCACACTCACCAATTATCACAAACATGGCAGCATGGGGGTGACTCCACTAAAATCCACGAAAAATGTCCTTGGAAATTGATGGCCACACAAACTTGGAGTGGAAACAAAGGCATGTGAGTGCTGCACTCACATGGGAGTGCCCCGGCCACCAGGCCTGGTTCGGGCGAACCAGAGCCTTCGGGCGAACTGGCCAAGGCCCTCCCCTCGGCCTATAAATTGCTGGCCAAGCTTCCTTGCTTCCTTGTCCCATTCACACACTCATACATTCTAAAAATTCTGCTAGGAAGCTCTCTCTCTCTCTCACCTCTTTGCTCAAGTGCTTGCTCAAGTTCTTCCCCAAGTTCTTGCTCAAGTTTTGGTTCACTTGCATCACTAGAAAATCCCAAAAATATTTTGCTGTGATCTTTGTGCTGAATTTCTGGACGATTTTGTGGTGGTCACCGATACCCACAAGAACGACTAACCTTTTGTGGTGGTTTTCATCCCCGCAAGAACGACTAACTATCTCGGACAACTGACTTGATTTTCTTGTGCTAACCATATATATATTCAGTCCTTCGGGTAGTTGTTGTTGCACTAACTTTTTGCAGGAATCAAGTCGAAGTTCTTCACTTCGCTCCGTCGTTCCGCCCGGCTAGGCCGACGATCGGACCATGCTGGGAGTTCCCCAGCTCCGTCTCGAGGCTCGAGCCGGATGGATACGGACGAGTACGGAGCAGCCGGCTCGGGATGGGGCCATGCCACGCCCCCAGCCAGGCAGCTCCTGAGCGAGAATGACATCAACCTTAGAACAGAAAGGGAGTGGAACACCTTCAACGAGCTTCGACTGAAGGAGTTCGAGCACACCCGTGTGTTTGAGCAAGATTTGCTCAAGGACACGGGGATGGACGTAGAGTTTACAGAAATCTTCCAGGCCATTGGCTGGGAGAATTTCTGGCACATCAACAAAGAAGGTTCGTACCTGCTCACCCTTGAATTCCTCTCGACTTTGGTTTCTGAAACTGGAGGGATTCGTTTTCGGTTCTTCAACCAAGAGTTCTTCTGCTCTTGGAGGGATTTTAGTTCGGGTCTCGAATTTTCCAGTCATTGTTCATTAGACCCGAACAAAGCACTTAAAAGATTTGACCGGGTGGCATTTTGGAAAAAGATTTCGGGGGATACCAACTGTCATGCGCCACGCACGAACAGCATTCATAACCCCACTTTGTGTTTCATGCATCGTTGGGTGTCTATGACGGTATTCCCCCGGGCAGATTTGCGCCCTGTCAATACCATCGAGTTGCGGGTTCTTTTTGCCATGGTCAAGCAGATTCCCTATTCACCTGTGAAAGACATGGTTGGTCACTGGCTGTCTCATATTTCTCGTACGGGTGGCATGGCGATGACTTCTCTAGTCACTCGCCTCGCTAACCACCTAGCGTCCTCCAAGGCGCCCGGCTCACGTACATCGAGACAGCGCGTTCCGTCGTGGATGCCGAGCACTTCGTGCAAGCCCACATGATACGGCGGACGCCTGACGCAACGCTGGCAATGATTTACCATGGCTATACAACTGAAGTGCCTTTGCCTTGTGCAGCACTAAGGTTGTATACCACGCCGAGACTAACTCTTCAGTTGAGGACCGAGTCGGACGACTCTCCACCTTGGAGAGAGCCCGCTCGGCACAGTGTTGCAGGTGACGGACCCGACACGAGGGGACGAGCCAGGCGTGATGCTGGGCTCGCCACCTCACAGGAGCCGGAAGATGCACCACAAATGCCGCATCGACACACTTTCGCTTTTGAGGCCACCTACGACATGTACACCGGCGCTGGGACGTCCGGAGCAGGAGGCTCCGGGCAACACCAGGAGCCGAACTACTTCACCTCAGGACGCTGGGACTACGGCCAGGACACGGACTCTGAGTGTTCCGGGAGTCGGTATGGAGGGGGATACGACGGTGCCTCCCAGCCATACTACCCCGGATACTCACAGTCCGCACGCTTCGACTACGGCCGGGAGTTGTCCTACATCTCCGACCGAGTCGAGCTCATCGACGACCGTACCCGAGAGATCCAGGACACACTAGCCCGCCATTCTCAGTAACATCAAGAGAATAGCGGGATGGTGGCGTCCATCCAGAACGACGTCCACGAACAAGCGGAACAGCTGAGCCTGTACCTCTCAAGGCTCAACCCCTACCAGCGAAAAGTCCAAGCTTGGGGGAGGACCCCCACCAGGTATGTCCCGATTTATCCAGCACTTTGATCATTTAATTTCCCTTTCATTTCCCTTCATGATAGGTTGCATTCAAAAAAAATGAAAATACCAAAAATATTTCCCTTAAACAAAGTTTCCCTTGAATTAAATAACTCCCAACTATGCATGGAATGAATCATATGCCTCTCACCTTGGAAATGATGAATAGTTGCTCTGTCATTAATTTTGCAAGTACTTTGTTTCAACTAGTTGCTAGATTGTGCTTGAGTTATATGGCATGAGTAAAAATGATCCTGAAAACCTTGTGGGAGCACATGCTTTATTCCAAGTCTAAGTTGTTGTGGGGATTGATGTAGTGAGAATTTGGTTAAATTCTATTCTGCTTTTAGTACGGGGAAAATCTCAGAGATTTATGCTTTCAAAATGAAACAAGTTCCTCATTGGTCAAAATAACTACCAGAGCCATATGATAAGCCTAGTTGAATATTTCTACTCATATGCTGCCTGTTATCTTAGTGAGCTTTGTCAAATTGTTGTGACCTTTGAGTGAAGCTTTCATATTCTTAAAGATCGAGACCCACGTACACACACCACCTCTCACTTGCAATTCCTACACTGGGAGTTAGCAAATATTTTCCATCATCCATCCACAAAAATAAATGCTCCATGTTCTATGATTTCCCTCTACAAATATTCTTGATAGAGACATGGGCTATGCAAAAAGAAAAGCATGCCAAAGAAGCATGGCAAAAATAAGAGAAAAAGAAAAGCATGCCAAAGAAGTATGGCAAAAATAAGAGAAAAAGAAAAGCATGCCAAGTGGCATGGCAAAAAAAAAGATAGCCCATGTTCTCGAAAATAAATCAAGGAGAGGGAAATTCATCCAAGGAGTTCCACCATATTTCATTCCACCATTCCACCATATTCCATTCCATCATTCCACCATATTCCACTCCACTCATATCCACACACTTGCACGTCTCGATCTTAAGATGTGATTTGTCTCCTCAGAGATCCGGTCTTTGACTTAGCAAAATATAAGATGCATGCATGCTTTCATCCTTTGTCCCTGAGCCACACAAAAAGCCATATTAGATGTTAGGATGAAAAAGAAAGCACAAGCCTTTGGTGAGGATTCAAATACACTTGAGTGATTGAGTGTGCCAATGAGGAACAATTTATAGTTTTCAAAACTTATGAAAAACTCCGAGATGGGATCCTGAAAAGAGTAGAATGGAATAAAACTAAGTTTAAACTGTTCATCCTTTCAACCGCCCAAGATAAGGAGATTGCTATAAGGCGCATAGGTAAAGAGGTGATTTGAAACTTTGCCTATGATTCAAGTATTTTTTAAGATTAGTTGTTTATAAAGTTACCTGCAAAAGAAATGACATTGTAGCAACTCCTGATCCACCGAGCCTAAGTTTATATCTTTGCTCGAGAACGAGCAAAGAGCTAAGCTTGGGGGAGCTTGTTGGCGGTCGTTACAGCCCAAATCTGACCACCAATACTCGGGAATAAACGAGGTTATATGCAACATTCCATGTACTTAGGTTTTATTTCTAATAAAGTTCCACGAGTTTTGGTGAGTGTCACTTGTGCAGGTACAATTACGACAAATATGTGCTATTGGGGCCGAAAATGACCGAATCGGCCGAACGACTCCGTTCGGCCGGTTATCCCCCTTAGCCGTACAGGCCGCCGGAAGCCGTCCACATCACCGATGACCAAGAGGACACAACATATGACAAGTGGACGACCGCCAACTCAACCCGGACCCATGCCAAGTCATCCTGGGCCCACACAACTCAATCCCACGCATCAGAGGCCGGTCCAGGAGCACCACACAGCAGAGGCGGTGCTGGGGGGTGCGCCTGTGCTCCCCGCCCAGTTCGGCCGAACTGGGGGGTTCGCCCGAACCGCCCCCAGTTGCCAAACCGACTCCCAGCACTGCATCTCGGCCCTTGGTGCAGATGGCGGTGGATCCTGCGTTCGGCCGAACCGACGTCCCCGGCCGAAATCCCAGGGGGTACCCCCCTGGTCCCTTGGCGGCTACTCCAACCCCAACCGTCCAATGCAACTATAAATAGGACCCCATACCCCCTCTTGTAAGACACACCTAGCCAAGGATGACTGGTTTCCAACTACCGTCAAACTTCCAAGAAAATCCGGAGTCACTTGTGAGGACAGTACGACCCCGTGTTGTACCTCCTCAGAAGCAACTCCTTCCGACGAACCCAGTCCTTCCCGTCGTTGACCAGGCTACATCGAGGATGGCAACCAAGACGATACGTGAGTTCTCCGCTCCATCAAGCGAGAACGTACGTATCGGACTAGCTCCGCCAGTCGGAGATGGTAGCTTCGAGCTGAAGCCAGCCCTCATTAACATGGTACAGGCTAGCCCATTCTGCGGCAAGCCACATGAAGATGCCAATGCTCATCTCCAGCATTTCCTGGAGATTTGCAACACCTTCACCATCCGCGGAGTAAGTATCGATGTCATTCGCCTTCGTTTATTCCCATTCTCATTATTAGGCAAGGCGAAACAATGGTTTTATGCTAACCGCGAAGCAATAAATACCTGGGATAAATGCACTAGCGTGTTCTTGCTAAAATTCTTTCCGGTTGGGAAAACCAACGCCCTCCGGAACAAAATAGCTAGTTTCCAGCAGTTAAAAGATGAAACAGTCCCGGAGGCATGGGATCGCCTCCAGGACTATATTTCTGCTTGTCCTCACCATGGTATGCAGAGTTGGTTCATAATCCAAACTTTCTATCACGGGCTGAGAAATTCCGCCCGTGAGTACATGGATGCTGCTGCTGGAGGCTCGTTCTTCTCTCTTGAGGAGAGTCGTGCGAAGGCCCTCATAGAGAAGATGGTCGAGAACCAAGGTTGGTCCGACGACCGGACTCAACCAAAGACCCGAGGAGTTCACCAAGTTGAAGCTCTGGACATACTCGCTGCCAAGATGGACCTCCTGATGAAGAAACTGGAGGCCCCTGCTCAAGAAACGGTGCAAGCCATGGACGCTCGCATGACCTGCGAAGTCTGTGGCAACACTGGCCATTCGGGGAATGACTGCCCCGAAACGCGAGAAGATGCCCACTACATCAACAACTCCAACAACAACGGGTACCGACCGAACAACTACGGCAACCAAGGCTGGAATCCGCGCCCAAACCTCCCTTTTGAGAGGCCTCAACAAGGTAACAATTTCAATTCCAGCAACTTTAATAATCAGCCGTCTTTTAGAGATCTTGTGTTTGGTCAGATGAAAATAACTGAAAACATCAATAAAAAGCTTGCTACTAATGATAAAACACTGGAAAGCATAGACTCTAGGATGGAATCATTTTCTTCTGCTATGAAAAGTCAACTGAGCTTTAATAAAATGATAGAAACTCAAGTTGCTCAGTTAGCTGCTGCTGTTCCTGTCATTGAATCGGGGAAGATTCCGGGGCAACCCGAGCCTTCCATCGAGACAGTGAATTCCATCACTACCAGGCATGGTAAGATGTCTCGTAGTGTCTTCCGAACTAACCACGCAGGGAAGGTCGCACGCATCCAAGTGCTGACACCAAGATGGACCTACCTGCCGAGAGCTGCAAAAAGGGCGATCATCAAGACCTCTCCGGACAGGAAGGAAGATCCCGGAGTGCCCATCATTCAGTGCACGATCTGGAATCGTCGCATTGATGATGCACTCTGCGATCTAGGGGCAAGCGTAAACATCATGTCTAAGGTATTATTTAAGAAATTACGCTACCCTACTTTGTCACCTACTACTGCCCAGGTACAGCTTGCGGACTCAACCATCCGCTACCCCGAGGGGGTGATCGAGAATGTACCGGTCCGGATCTGGGGACGATATGTCCCTGTGGACTTTGTTGTCCTCGACACGGGGAACGAGCATTCGTTTGCCCTTGTGTTGGGCCCACCATTCTTGAGCACCACCCGGGCTAGGATCGATATGGATGCGAGAGAAATCTCGTTCCGTATCGACGGACGGTTGACTTACTTCAAGTTTCAACCCCGGGAAGAGAAGAAGGCAAAGCCATTCACACTGGAGCAGAAGAACGCCGAGTGTTTCCTTAAGGCTCTCATTAATGGAGAGCTGGAAATACTCGGTGGTGAACAGCTCAAGTGGAACGAGCCGACAAAACCGACAAGTGCAGAAGAAATGGACTTCCTCGTAAAGAAATACGAGGAAGAACAAGCCCTCTGGAATTCTCCAGAGACACCGATCCCACCGCCACCAACACCGAAGAAGAAGAACAAGAAAATGTGGCGGAAGAAGGTTGCATCGTCCGAGTCATCCACTCCGAGACCGGACGATGACAAAAGCAACTGAAGACAGGAGAAGTCCCGCTCGCGGACTTAAAAGCTGAGCTCTCGCCGCGAGGAAAACCGGTATGTATCCCATATTTCCCTTCCAATTTTTAAATTTCCAATTGCATTTGCATGTTTCACTTTCCAAAATAAATGAACCACTTGAGTAATTAATTTGAGAGAGAGTAGAAAATTTTGCAAGCTTGGTTAGAAATAATTGGACACATGCTGAAATTTTACCTAGGGTGGATGTAATTGGTAACTTTTATCATTTTCATCCCTTCTAGAACATCTCCAATTATTTACCATCACCACCAACCAGCACCAAACATGTCTACCCCACTAAAAATGGCTGCACACTCACCAATTATCACAAACATGGCAGCATGGGGGTGACTACACTAAAACCAACTTTGGTCATGTCAAGTTTGCATCTTACCTACCACTAAAATCCACTAAAAAAGTCCTTGGGAATTGGTGGCCACACAAACTTGGAGTGGAAACAAAGGCATGTGAGTGCTGCACTCACATGGGAGTGCCCCGGCCACCAGGCCTGGTTCGGGCGAACCAGAGCCTTCGGGCGAACTGGCCAAGGCCCTCCCCTCGGCCTAATTGCTGGCCAAGCTTCCTTGCTTCCTTGCACCATTCACACACTCATACATTCTGAAAATTCTGCTAGGAAGCTCTCTCTCCCTCTCAAGATTCTTTGCTCTAGTGCTTGCTCAAGTTCTCCCCAAGTTCTTGCTCAAGTTTTGGTTCACTTGCATCACTAGAAAATCCCAAAAATATTTTGCTTTTGTTGTGATCTTTGTGCTGAATTTTGGACGATTTTGTGGTGGTCACCGACACGCACAAGAACGACTAACCTTTTGTGGTGGTTTTCATCCCCGCAAGAACGACTAACTATCTCGAACGACTGACTTGATTTTCTTGTGCTAACCATATATATATTCAGTCCTTCGGGTAGTTGTTGTTGCACTAACTTTTTGCAGGAATCATGTCGAAGTTCTTCACGTCGCTCTGTCGTTCCACCCGGCTAGGCCGACGATCGGACGATGCTGGGAGCTCCCCAGCTCCGTCCCGAGGCTCGAGCCGGATGGACACGGATGAGCATGGAGCAGCCGGCTCGGGATGGGGCCATGCCACGCCCCCATCCAGGCAGCTCCTAAGCGAGAGTGACATCAACCTTAGAACAGAAAGGGAGCGGAACACCTTCAACGAGCTTCGGCTGAAGGAGTTCGAGCATACCCGTGTGTTTGAGCAAGATTTGCTCAGGGACACGGGGATGGACGTAGAGTTTACAGAAATCTTCCAGGCTATTGGCTGGGAGAATTTCTGGCACATCAACGAAGAAGGTTCGTACCTGCTCACCCTTGAATTCCTTTCGACTTTGGTTTCTGAAACTGGGGGGATTCGTTTTCGGTTCTTCAACCAAGAGTTCTTCTGCTCTTGGGGGAATTTTAGTTCGGGTCTCGGATTTTGAAACCGTTGTTCATTAGACCCGAACAAAGCGCTTAAAAGATTTGACCGGGTGGCATTTTGGAAAAAGATTTTTGGGGATACCAACTGTCATGCGCCACGCACGAACAGCATACATAACCCCACTTTGCGTTTCATGCATTGTTGGGTGTCTATGACGGTATTCCCCCGGGCAGATTTGCGCAATGTCAACACCATCGAGTTGCGGGTTCTTTTTGCCATGGTCAAGCAGATTCCCTATTCACCTGTGAAAGACATGGTTGGTCACTGGCTGTCTCATATTTCTCGTGCGGGTAGCATGGCGATGACTTCTCTAGTCACTCGCCTCACTAACCACCTGGGCGGCCTTCAAGGCACTAAGGTTGTATACCACGCCGAAACTAACTCTTCAGTTGAGGACCGAGTCGGACGACTCTCCACCTTGGAGAGAGCCCGCTCGGCACAGCGTTGCAGGTGACGGACCCTTCACGAGGGGACGAGCCAGGCGTGATGCTGGGCTCGCCACCTCATAGGAGCCGGAAGATGCACCACAAATGCCGCACCGACACACTTCCACTTTTGAGGCCACCTACGACATGTACACCAGCGCTGGGACGTCCGGAGCAGGAGGCTCCGGGCAACACCAGGAGCCGAACTACTTCACCTCAGGACGCTGGGACTACGGCCAGGACACGGACTCTGAGTGGTCCGGGAGTCGGTATGGAGGAGGGTACGACAGTGCCTCCCAGCCATATTACCCCGGATACTCACAGTCCGCACGCTTCGACTACGGCCGGGAGTTGTCCTACATCTCCGACCGAGTCGAGCTCATCGACGACCGTACCCGAGAGATTCAAGACACGCTAGCCCGCCATTCTCAGTACCATCAAGAGAATAGCGGGATGGTGGCGTCTATCCTGCACGATGTCCATGAACAAGCGGAACAGCTGAGCCAGTACCTTTCAAGGCTCAACCCCTACCAGTGAAAGTCCAAGCTTGGGGGAGGACCCCCACCAGGTATGTCCCGATTTATCCAGCACTTTGATCTTTTAAATTCCCTTTCATTTCCCTTCATGCTAGTTTGCATTTAAAAAAAATGAAAATACCAAAAATATTTCCCTTAAACAATATTTCCCTTGAATAAAATAACTCCCACTATGCATGGAATGAATCATATGCCTCTCACCTTGGAAATGATGAATAGTTGCTCTGTCATTAATTTTGCAAGTATCTTGCTTCAACTAGTTGCTAGATTATGCTTGTGTTATTTGGCATGAGTAAAAATGATCCTGAAAACCTTGTGGGAGCACACACTTTATTCCAAGTCTAAGTTGTTGTGGGCATTGATATAGTGAGAGTTTGGTTAAATTCTATTCTGCTTTTAGTACGGGGAAAATCTCAGAAATTTATGCTTTCAAAATAAAACAAGTTCCTCATTGGTCAAAATACCTACCAGAGCCATATGATAAGCTTAGTTGAAAATCTCTACTCATATGCTGCTTGTTATCTTAGGGAGCTTTGTCAAATTGTTGTGACTTTTGAGTGAAGCTTTCATATTCTTAAAGATCGAGACCCACGTACACTCACCACCTCTCACTTGCAATTCCTACACTGGGAGTTAGCAGACATTTTCTATGATCCATCCACAAAAATAAATGCTCCATGTTCTATGATCTTCCTCTCCAAATATTCTTGATAGAGACATGGGCTATGCAAAAAGAAAAGCATGCCAAAGAAGCATGGCAAAAATAAGAGAAAAAGGAAAGCATGCCAAAGAGCATGGCAAAAAGAAAGAGAAAAAGAAAAGCATGCCAAGTGGCATGGCAAAAATATGAGAATAAAAGATAGCTCATATTCTCGAAAATAAATCAAGGAGAGGGAGTTTCATCCAAGGAGTTCCACCATATTCCACTCCACCACTCCACCATATGCCACTCCATTCATATCCACACACTTGCACGTCTCGATCTTAAGATGTGATTTGTCTCCTCAGAGATCCGGTCTTTGACTTAGCAAAATATAAGATGCATGCATGCCTTCATCCTTTGTCCCTGAGCCACACAAAAAGTCATATTAGATGTTAGGATGAAAAGAAGGCACAAGCCTTTGGTGAGGATTCAAATACACTTGAGTGATTGAGTGTGCCAATGAGGAACAATTTGTAGTTTTCAAAACTTATGAAAAACTCCGAGATGGGATCCTGAAAAGAGTAGAGTGGAATAAAACTGAATTTAAATTGTTCATCCTTTCAACCGCCCAAGATAAGGAGATTGCTATAAGCCCCATAGGTAAAAAGGTGATTTGAAACTTTGCCTATGATTCAAGTATTTTTGAAGACTAGTTGTTTATAAGTTACCTGCAAAAGAAATGACATTGTAGCAACTCCTGATCCACCGAGCCTAAGTTTATATCTTTGCTCGAGGACGAGCAAAGAGCTAAGCTTGGGGGAGCTTGTTGGCGGTCGTTACAGCCCAAATCCGACCACCAATACTCGGGAATAAATAAGGTTTTATGCAACATTCCATGCACTTAGGTTTTATTTCTAATAAAGTTCCACGAGTTTTGGTGAGTGTCACTTGTGCAGGTACAACTACGACAAATATGTGCTATTGGGGCCGAAAATGACCGAATCGGCCGAACGACTCCGTTCGGCCGGTTATCCCCCTTAGTCGTGCATGCCACCGGGAGTCGTCCACATCAACGAGCACCAAATGAACACAACAAACGATACATGGACGACACCAACTCATCCCGGAGCACCGCCACATCAACCTGGGCCCACACTGCACGAAGTACACCACTAGAGGCCGGCCCAGGGAGTCCACAGAGCAGAGGCGGTGCAGGGGGGCGGGCCTGGGCCTCCGGCCCAGTTCGGGCGAACTGGAGGGTTCGGCCGAACCGCCCCCAGCTGCCAAACCGACCCTGGGGCTGCATCCTGGCCCTTGGTGGCTGAGGCGGTGCATCCCTCGGTTCGGGCGAACTGGGTAGTTCGGCCGAACCGAGGAATTCGGCCGAACCGCCTCTCTGCCGCCTCTGGTTGCCTTGGCGGCTACCCTGCCTACAACCGACCTTTGAAGCTATAAATAGAGGGTCGCACTTCACTTGTAAACACACACCAAGCCAAGGAGCTCATTTCCACTTTCATTCTAGTAGAGTTAGGATAGTTTAGTTGGGAGTTAGAGTTGAGTCGAGCTTTGCCTCGGAGGTTCCGGAGTCGTCTTCAGAAGCTCTGGTAATAGCTCTTGTATCTTTTACTTTTCCTTTTGGAAGACATTGAGTATCAATATAGTTATCTTTATCACTTTGCCTTTGTCATTTATATCCTGCTTCTACTTTATCCTAGTTGCAGCATATATCTTGTTTAGACTATAGTCAGTTATAGTTCTAGTGCTTGTAGTCTTATTTAAGTCTTTGTCTTAGCTGGTTCTTCGATCTTGCTTCATACTGGAGGTGAATTGTCACCAAGAGTATTGACAAGGTTGCTTGCTCTTGCTAGTAGAGTAAGTAGTCGTTGCCTAGTGTAGGAGTGGTTCCTAGACTAGTCGGTGGCCTTACTTTATTCCCGTCGCAACGGAGGTGGTAGCCGGGAGGTGGTGACAGCCCTTTCGGTCTTCGTAGCCCATCACGTTAGTTCCGGTCCGTAGGATTCCCCAGTTGGGAAATAGTGGCACCCCTTCTCATCCCTTTCTGTGTGTTCACCGGTTCCCTTGTCCTGAAGCTAAGACATTAGAGTTATCCCAGATCTCCTAGTGCTGGCTCTGTAGCCGATGTATCTCTAAGCTAGAGTGACATAGGTAGATAAAGAATCCAGGAGTCCTCTATCTCTTCTCGTTGTCCTCCCAGCTATCTATCTCTTCTCTCCCTTACCTGAGTATCCCTTGAGCTGTGTGTCCGGTATATCCACTCCTATCCAATACCGTTATCCCCTGTCTTGTCTAGTCGTGTACCCTCCTCTGATAGTCTCGAATATCTGTTCACTAGTAATCTTGCCAAAGCTTCCCCGCGGAAATATAAATTACGATACCTTGGGATACTCCCAGGTGAAGTGCTACAGCGGTGATTCTGTGCGCTTGCAGAATATTTCTATATTTTACTAAGCCATAAGGAAAACCACTGAAACACTCCTTACCCCAGTACCAGGATTCTTAATTCTGATATTGGATCGTAAGAAGTGCCAACAATCACAACTGATCAAGGAAAAGCCCTACTACAAGAAATTCATAGCGGTGTATGTGGTAATCATGCCGCTTCATGAACCTTGGTCGGTAAAGCTTACAGAGCAGGTTTCTACTGGCCTACAGCCAAAGCTGATGCAGAGGATATTGTCAAGAAGTGTCAAGGTTGTCAATTCTTCGCTCGA
The DNA here is from genome assembly GCA_033239725.1 of Echinochloa phyllopogon. Classification (NCBI taxonomy): domain Eukaryota; kingdom Viridiplantae; phylum Streptophyta; class Magnoliopsida; order Poales; family Poaceae; genus Echinochloa; species Echinochloa phyllopogon. The sequence goes on from BTCW01000014.1 coordinate 18,604,661, forward strand.
CAAGCTCGCGTCCCAGCACACGACCTCAACACTATCCCCCTATCATGGCCTTTCGCCTGTTGGGGTCTTAACCTCGTCGGTCCGCTCACCAAAGCTCCAGGTGGATTCGAGTGGCTTATCGTAGCCATCGATAAATTCACCAAGTGGATTGAAGCAGTACCCTTAGTGAACGCCAAAGCCGGTAATTTGATCAAATTCTTCGATGGTATCGTCCAGAGATTTGGAGTTCCTCACAACATCATCACAGACCTAAGCTCTGTATTCCCCAGTGAAGAATTCCAAGACTATTGCGACAGGTACTCGATTGAGATACATTATGCTTCAGTCGCTCATCCTCGTGCCAATGGGCAGGTTGAAAAGGCCAACGGCTTATTACTGCAAGGGTTCAAACCCAGATTGTATGAGCCTTTGAAGAAATACGGCAGTAAATGGGCCAAAGAGTTGCCCACGGTGCTTTGGGGGCTATGCACCCAGCCCAGCAGGGCTACCGGACAGTCACCGTACTTCCTGGTGTATGGCTTCGAAGCAGTTTTACCTGCTGATCTCCTATGGGAAGCTCCACATCTGGAGAACTATGATGAACAACTCGCTCATCAAGAAAGGTCTCAGGATGTTGATGGCATCGAAGAAGCTCGAGTAGCAGCTCTTATCCAGAACACGCGTTATCTCCAAGGATTGCGCCGCTTTCATCAGCGCTCTATCCAACCTCGATCCTTTACCATAGGTGACTTGGTACTACGTCGAATCCAAAAGCTTGACGGGTTGCACAAGCTTATGTCACGGTGGGAAGGTCCCTTTCTTGTAAAACAAGTCATTGGACCCGGGGCATATCAATTGCAAACTCTAGAAGGCGAATAATTCCCAAATGTATGGAACATAGAGCATCTCCGCAAATTCTACTCGTAACACGGGAAATTGTATATTCTTCGATGTAAAAGAACTTTGATTACAAATCAATAAAGTTATCTTTCTCCGCCATCTACAAGTTGTGGCATTTTTTATCAAACCATATCTCATTAGAGAAAACTTTACCGTATGCATATCGACACTAGTCGTAGCATGGTACTCAGGTAGTCTTCTACCCTCGCTCAAAATAAACCAAGACTCCCTTTTAAAAGGAGGTATAAAAACCTAAGAATCTTGGATGAGCTACCCTCACCTATACACGGTCGAAGGCGATAGTCTCGTTTCTTTTGATTGTTTGGCTTTCTCAACGAAAGCTTTGAGGAATTAGTGTTGTACCAACTACACTCATTTCCCTAAAGTATCACCTAAAGGTGCTCAAAGTACTAAGAAGTACAAAAAACTCATGCGTATACGCACAACTCTCTCTCCTTGCATTAGCAAAATTGATAGGCCTTAACAAGGCTTGATACAACTATTTCTATTCTACATAGCCTAGTTGTGAACCTTACACGACCACTGGACTACTTAAACAGTAGCAATTTATCAGATAGACTACTACCCGTAGTACCTTGAGTTTGCATAAACTACTCGAAAGATACTACTTAACTAGTAGTATTTCATAACGACTACTTTAAACAAGTAGCAAAGGTTATATACAGGACAAGCATTCAATATGGCTTACAAAGCAGAGTGTTCAAACGAGTACTTAAAATTACAACTTAGAACTACTCTAATGAATTGATAAAAGTATTAGCTACTGGCTCTGTTTTCTTCACCAGAGCCTCGAATTCCTCGATGTTTCCTCCTTCTGGTAGCTCCACGACTTTGAGCTTGGCGTTTGGATTGTGCGTCTTGCCAGCAGCTGATTGATGCACTCCTTCATGGTACTCTTGCAAAAGTTGGTGATCTGCTCAGGTACTGCGCTGATCTACTGCAGGATTGACTGGTTCACAGCGGAAGAACCTTCAGGTGTTACCATCTCAATGATGGGAAGGACTGCTTCTTCTATGGCTTTTTTCTCGGCCTGGAGATCCTCCACTTCTTGTTGTTTCGCTTGTTGGCCAGCCAAAGCCTTGGCGTAGAACCGCTCCATATCGACACAGATTTGATGCTCCTTGGTAAATTTCTCGCTAAGCCTTTCGAGTTCTTTCTCCAAGCGGGCACAATCTTCGGTCTTTGATTGCACCAGGTTGTACCACGATGTACTGTTGCTTTGCTCTTCCACCAATTCCTTCTTCAACCCTACAGAAACAAGACAAGTCTAAGATTATACTTCATGCGACTAATTTAGTGGTCCAAGTGTACAACATTGGCTTAACTTACTGTTATTGTCTCAAATCAATGCTTGGTTATGAGTGTCTAACCGAGATTTCTCATCTCCTATTCCTTCGAGTTGTTTGTGTAAGTGAGAAATCAGGTTCTGAGCATCAACTTGGGCTTTCTCCCACGCCTCATAAGTAGCTACAAGGTCTTCTTTTAGTTCCTTTATCCGGGACTCTAGGCTTGCATCTTTGGTCTTTTCCAACTTATCTACCAGCACCTGCACTTGACTTCAGTTAATGATTACTCTATTAACTACTCGCTACTAAGCTTTTCTCTTACCAGAGCAGCTTCCAAGTGTTGTTTCAACAGCATTGCTTCATTATCAGGTTCTTCTGCTGATAATTGACCCTGCATTTAGTACTATAATCATTAACAGATTCATATGGCATGGATACTACTCAAAAGGACAAGTTCTTTCCAAGTACTACTTACTGGTGCGGAAGCTTCTCCCTGTGGTTGCGGAGTATTTTCTTCAATAATAATGTTGGCGACTTCTTTAGTCGCCATATCAACCTTCAAGATTTGCACAAGTGTTATTCATATACAATTCAAGGATAACAAATTCAAAGCAAATGCAATATGACCTACCTCCACAATTGACGGCGGCCCGTCAGTGCCTCCTTGATTTGTGGTTTCCGCTGGGCCTGCTTCTAAAGCCAGATTGGTGTCAGTCGAGTTCTTTTCTGGCGATTGGTTCAACTCTAGAACTCCGGCACCTTCATCAGCGGCAACAGGGGTTACGTCCTCTTCGACGTGCTCTGTTTCTTCCGCTCTCTTCAACTGTTGCTCTTGTTGCGCTTGCATCGCGCCACAAGTGCAGTGGATGGTGCTCTTCACAAAGGAAGCAATCTAAGTATCCGAATGACAGCGCAAATGGAATAATATTTGATTCAATATACTTACTTTATAAGCGCGGTGGTTTTCGGCTTGAAGTTGAACTTCTTCAACTTCAGAGCACCCAACTTGGAGCTGGTTGTGCTCCCTGTGGTACCACTCGCCATAGCACTTGTGGTCGATGAGCTTTGCGGGGCGGTAATGAATTTGGAGAGTTTGATTCGCTGACCCTCCTCTGATCGAGATCGAGCAGTTCTCTTCCGCTTTACCCCCGCAGGAAGAGCTGATACTATTTTTGTACTCTCTGTTTTTCAGAAATAGAACAAGAAAATCAATTGGCGGAAGGGAAAAAGTACTCAGATTCAATTATGAAGATCACTAAAAGAAATCTTTTACCTTGAGGATTCACTTGACTGTCATCTAGGGCAGCTATGTATTCCTCTGATTATGCTTCGAGTTCTTCTTTACTGTCAGCGACTGCTTCGATGTCTTCATTGGATGGCTTTGACTTTTCTGAAGAACTCTTTCCAAAATTTTCCCATTCTTGTGGGGAAAGACCACCAATTGGCCCATCAGAATCAGTTGACGACTATATCAGAGGAGTCAACATCAAGATGCATGTTTATAACAACTCAAATTTAAATTACAAAGGCCGCGAGTACTTACAGAACTAGGAGATTGACCTTTGCAGAACTCCTTGTCGATGAATGGCTTCTTGTTGCTCACACCAGAGAACATGCGCGACAGGCACATCAGAACTGTCTCATCCGACAACTCTTCAGACACCATCCGAGAGGGGTCTGCATTCCCCTCGTACTTGTACCCAAGGTTGATGCGCTCTTGGAGTGGTTGGATTCTCCGCTTGAGGAAACTGAATGCTATCCCTACTCCGGTCAAGCCTTTATTCTTCAAGGATTATACTCGCTTTAACAAAGCAGGTACATCCTTAGCTTCTTTAGCAGTTGGCTTCGTATTCCAGTTCGATAGATCCCTGGGATACCATACATCCTTCACAGGGCAGCTTTTTCCATGATTCCCTGCTGTATTACAATTACACAGGAACAGGATTAGTGTATAACAAAGTACACTGATTATAAATATCAAAGAAGAAGTACTTGTTTTCGACTACTCACCGATTATGAACCACTCGGACTTCCAATCTCCACATGAATCCTTGAGCGGCATGGAAAACCACTGCTCCTTCATCCTCTGGTGGAATTGAATTCCCGCTCCACCGACCACCTCCATCCTTTGGAAATTTGGGTGTGGCTTTATATGGTAGAGGGTGCGGAATAGAGCAAGATTAGGTTTGATGCCAAGGAATGTTTCGCAAGCATAAACAAAAACAACAATGTTCAAAATCCCATTGGGATTCAGATGATGTAGTTGGAGCTTATAAAAGTCAAGGAGCTCGCAAAAAATGGAGGAAATTGGAAGACCAACTCCACATTCACAGAAAGATACGAACAAAGGAATCTCATTTGTGTTTTCAGTAGGAAATTGCAAATCAAAGCAAGCTTTCCACTCAAGAGTTTCTTGGGATAAAAGCAAACCTTGCGCCACCAGGTTATGGAGATCTCCCTCTTTCACGGTAGAATATTTCCAAGCATCGGCTGGAGAAGGATGGGTCTTGGAATTTGGCTTTGTGTTTGCATCCACCAAGGAAACCCTTTTCCTTGGTGTTTTCTTCTCCGCAGGCTTGGCAGAGGTGGTCTCCTCGGTGTTTTTTGCGGCAGCTTTCTTTTGGCCCATGGTTGCAGAGCGGGTTAAGACTTTGCTTTTTTCTCGCATTCACAAGAGATGGGAACAGAGGGAACCCTAAACGCTCAGGAAGCTACGATGTGAAGAAGAAAGGCGATAGTGTTGCGCTCAAAGCTATGAAACGAATGAAGGTCGCACTCCAGATTTATAATCTCCGGTTAGGGTTACTGTTTGGAACAGTATCCCCGGCGTATCGCATTCTGTTACAAGGAATGGTTTGTTCGCGAGAACATCCCTAAGTTAGTTTTTGCCGGCGAAAATCTCGGATTCAATGACAACGGATTCCTGGATATTATTTAGATCTTTAAATCAAAGATATTTTTTGATTTAAAGCTCGGGGGCTGTTAGCGGATAATCCGGGATTTGATTTCCTCTGAGATTTGAGGAGACAAGTGTTGGCACTCCTTACGACCTACAGATAAATCTACAAGCGGACAGATACCGATGTAGCTTTCACCCAGGAGTATTCCAGGGTATCGATTTCCATGAGGAACGAGAAGTGAACTAATTCTAAACTAAGTTGTCCTAGGTAGATGGAGTGGAATGAATGGAATGGATGGAGTGGATGACAACAACAAAGAGATAGGAAGGGCACTAGGAGGGTAGAGAGGGTACGAGTCTGAAAACGGTACTCTACTAATTGATCGAGCAGATCAGAGGATGCAGATAGATACTTGCTTCGGGACAATGGACAGCAGTGACACGCAGACAGGGATGAGAAGGGGTGCCACCAGCTCCACACTGGGGGATCCTACAGGCCGAGACTAACGAGATAGATTACAAAGGCCGTATAGGGCTGTCACCACCTAACGGCTACCACACGTTCGTTGAATCGGGGGCAAACTAAGTTAGCCTCAAGTCTAGGCACCGCGCCTACACTAGTCGACTAATACTTATCTCCTATAGAAAGATAAGCACCCAAGCTAAGCAACCAGTATATAGTTATACCAATCAACTAAGCATTGAACGAAGAACCAGCAAGCATATAAAAGTAAGAACTGAATGCTCAATTAATCAGAAAGAGATACAAGAGTTACCAGACACGACCCGGATGTCACTCGAAGCGGAGCCGCATCCATAGAGGTACAGCGGGAAGAGGGGCCGACACTCCGGCTCCTCTCCGGGACGCTCACCTCTCCTCTCTCCCTATCTTCTATTGATACAAGTGGCAGAGCTTCGCTAATGCCTAATCTCAAGTGTTGTGTCCTTTTGCAGGTGTTGGAGGCCTCCTTTTATAGCAAGGAAGGGCGGTGGAAGAAGGAGTAGTGGCCACGGGACCTCAGGGGCGGTTCCGGGCCATTCGTGCGAAGATGTCGGGTTCGGCCGAAGGAGATTGGTTCGGCCGAACTCCCCAGTTCGGCCGAACCACCCATTTGCACCGCCTCGGCCTCCAACGCTCCAGATTTCGTCCCCAGGTCGGTTGTGGGTCGGTTGGGCTTCGGCCGAATCCTAGAAGTTCGGCCGAATGGGTCCGGGTGCCCGTCTGACCTTGGATCCACCGCCTTTGTGCTGAGGTTGATCCTGATGGTCCACATATGCCCCGGGTCTTGGTAAATCACGTGTGTTCAGGTCCTGGTACGCTCCGGGAATGAGGGTGGTGTTCGGTCGAGTCATGAGACTCGACCGAACGCACCATTTTGGGTGGTTTTACCCCGACATTGGCAACCTGCATCCTAGAATCACATAAACACCAAAACTTGTGGAAATGATCAGAAATAATCCCTATATGTATGGTGTGTTATTCCATTGTGTTTGTATTATACTCGGTTGGAGGTCAGAAATCGGTCTGTAACGACCGCCAACAAGCTCCCCCAAACTTAGATCTTTGCTCGTCCCGAGTAAAGAAATTGAAATGTGAGCAAGACTAAGGTAAGGGTTCTTTCATGACATGAACAATTGCATATTGAATATTCCAAACTTTTCTCCATACATGTGAAATTGTAGTGGCTATTCCCTGGGTCTTGGGCGGTTGATAGTCGAAATGGCTCTTACAACAAGATCCTCTTGCTCATCCTGCATTCGGGGTTTTTCTGATTTTCGCAAATAAATAACCTTTGTCCCTTCATCCCTGATGCTCTCAGCTCTCTGGAGTCACTCCTTTTCACTCACTCTCTTTTGTGTTTTTCTTTGTCTCTTAGATGGTGGCCTTGTCAAGTCATGTACTTATGTCGAGTCGAAGATTGCTTCCCGGAGTTTCTCATCGTTGCCCTTGGTCAGATTGCAAGATAACGATGAAGAGTTCATGTCGGTCCTCAGCTTTGTGACCCCTTTCTTTTCTCTTCCCTTTTTGGGGGATTTTTTTTCTTTTCTTTCTCTCTTTTTTTTCATTTGGACTTTCATGAGTCCTTTATTTTCTCTCTTTTTTTTCAGGGTATCACCAAAGCATGAGGACTTCTACTACACTCTGATGATAGTATACTTGCAATAAACCTTGGGCAAACATGATTATCTCTAGGGACATCAAAATTCAACAAGACTTTGTACTAGCCATAACAAGTTCTTAGGAATAAACTCTCAAGTATATGTGTATGTTGGAAGTAGTGGACAGGATGAAGGGATAGGGTATAGTTTTATGTTTTCAAAATTTAAATTCTCCCGAATGGTGGAGTGAACAAGTGGTTTGTTTTATCGAGACATATCACAATCATCAACAACCTAGATCAGGGGGGTCCTACCATGAAATATTTCACAGGAAAAAGATACTAGGTTTGAAATAAGCAATAGGCAAGTTCATGGTATAAAAGAAAAACCGAGAACGTTTCGTTTATGTGAGGCATGCATTGATCAAAATTTCGAAACGTGGCAACACAGAAAGAGTGGTCAGGGGGGTGAGTGCAAACCAGCGTGTAGGTGCGCGAGCGGGACGAGCCGGGCTGGTTCGGCCGAACTGGTGGGTTCGGCCGAATTGCCCAATTCGCCCGAACCAGCTGGTTCGGCCGAAGTGACTCGGTGCGTGCTCCGTCGTGTCGGGTTGCTCTTGTGTCATCATGTACTCATGTATCTTTTTCGTTAAACAGGGCAATCTCCGGTTGGCTCAAATGCACCAACCGGAGCAATAATTTTATTCTTTTTGCAATCAACTCTAATTCTTTTTATTCATCAAGCTAAGATTGGAAACAAAATATTTGGGAAGGGAAATAGTTCAGAGCACCCTAAACAATATTCTAAAGGAAATAAATGAAATAAACAAATGGGTCCGGGTGCCCGTCTGACCTTGGATCCACCGCCTTTGTGCTGAGGTTGATCCTGATGGTCCACATATGCCCAGGGTCTTGGTAAATCACGTGTGTTTAGGTCCTGGTACGCTCCGGGAATGAGGGTGGTGTTCGGTCGAGTCATGTGACTCGACCGAACGCACCATTTTGGGTGGTTTTACCCCGACATTGGCAACCCGCCTCCTGAAATCACATAAACACCAAAACTTGTGGAAATGATCAAAAATAATCCCTATATCTATGGTGTGTGATTCCATTGTGTTTGTTTTATACTCGGTTGGAGGTCGGAAATCGGTCCGTAACGACCGCCAACAACAAGCTGTGAAAAAAGATCTTCGACTGGTTTTAACAAAACCACTCGCAGACACAAAACTATAGCTGATCAATTTATACATTTGGAAACAACTCGAAGATTGTTATGCTTATGCAATTGCTTAAAAAGTATACGCACTCTGGGGGCTACAATTATTGAGTATATATTAGCGTTAACTGCTCAGAATAAATAAAGAGAGCAGCGTTCGACCCAACGACTACTTAAAAGTACTTGTAAGCCCGGGGGCTGCATTTGAAGGATACACTTTCTTTTGGGCCTATTATGTTTAATTCAAGACCTTTGACTAGTTTTAACAAAACTACTCGAAGCTTGGGGGCTATACCCAATGGGTGCACCTACTCGGTGCACATCATTAAACTACTCAAGTAAAATTCAAGATTGATATTTTGAACCTCCGACTGCTTAAAGAGTACTTGGAGGCTCGGGGGCTATACCTATTGGGTGCATCTAAAAGATGCACTCCAATGAAACTACTCATCAGAGAAGATTTGAGCGTCTTGGGCTTAGCTCCAACTACTCGAAGATGTTAAAATAGATTCAAGATTTGAAGCAAAGGCGCAAGATGCTCGTGGGCTTGTGGGGACAGGATCCCTAGGGCCACTCATCCAAGGGATTAAACTACTCGATATGGAGAGTTTTAATCCGACTACTTTTGACTAGCCGGTTAGGGTACAAGACGGTGTAGTTGATTAATGAAACTACTCGTATTCGAACAGGATACATAATAGATTACCCTATTGTAATAATCATTGTTGTATACGAGTAGTTTGTGTAACCGACTTGTAACTCTGCTCCCCGAATATATAAGGAGGAGCAGGGACCCCCTCAAAACAACTCAACCCACGTGCAATACAATCAAGCACACATGACGTATGGTATTACGCTACTCGCGGCCCAAACCTGTCTAAATCTTTGTGTTGTTCGTGTACTATCGTTTTAGAACTCGGCGAGACCCACAAATCTACTCCCTGGGGTACCCCAGGCAGACGTGCTCGACATAAATCGTCGACAAACTCCACACTGGGGGATCCTACAAGCCGAGACGAACGTGATGGGCTACATAGGCCGTATAGGGTTGTCACCACCTAACGGCTACCACCTCCGCAGACTCAGGGGCAAACCAATGTTACCATCTAGTCTGGGCACCACGCCTACACTAGACAATAACTACTTACTCTACTAGAAAGAGCAAGCAACCCTGTCAATACCCCAGTGATAATTCACCGCAAGCATTGAGCAAAATCGAGGAACCAGCTGAGACAAAGAACTAAGGAGAGAACTTATAGAGCCAGACTACAACAGCTTATAACCAAGGCTAGACATTCCACAATTATCCTAGAAATAAATGCAGAATAAATAACTCTAGAAGACGACTCCGGAACCCCGAGCGAAGCTCGACCCTGACTCTAACTCCCAGTAGGCTAGCCTAACTCTACATCTTGAAAAAGAGTAATGCAGACTTGCTCTCAAGTAGTGTGTTACCAGTGAAGAGATGTGGAGTATTTATAGCTTGAGGTGACTTGGAGATGTGGAGATGCTGCAGGAATATTCCTCTCGAGTCTCTCCCTCGATCCCAAGTGTCGCATTGAGAAGAGGAGGCTTGCATGCGCATGTGCCGAATTCCCTTGGCTGATCTTCGTGATGGCCCCTCGGCCAACAGGCATGTGCCATGTGTCCTTGGCGCGCCGCCTTCCTGCATGCGGGCGCATGCAGCACCGCCTTGGCTAGCGGGCCCGCTTGCACCTGCGCCGCCTTGCGCCTGGCCTGGCCCCACCGCACTGCGCCTGCCGCTGGCTCGTGCCTGCACGCTGTCTGCGCGTGAGCGCTACGCGCTGCCGTTGTGCGTTGCTCTGTGTGTGGGCCCGCCTGGGCACATGCGACCCACCTGTCCCCTGGAGCGCCAGGGCTCCCGCGCGTGCATGTGCGGCTTGCATGCATGGGCCACATTCCCAGCGGGGCCCGCCTTGATTCAGCGCCTGGCAGCCTGTCTGCTGCCGCTGCTGCGCTCCTGCTGCCTGCGCTGCGCGAGACACGCGTAGCGCGTTGGCCCGTGTGAGGCCCGGTGGACCTCGGCTGCTCCCACGGCCACGAGGCCACGCGCACGCCTGGCTGCTGCCGCTTCTGTGTTGCGCTGCACGCGTGTGGGACCGGCTGCTAGGTCCGTCTGTGGGACCCACTTGGATGATGAAGTCAGCGCCATTCCGACTTTAATATCTCTTTGTTCCCAGCTCCAAATGGTGCCAAGAATATATCCATCGGATACTCCAACTTAGTATCTGAGACTGTTTGTCCTCAACATAATTTTATAGTCCATTTCTAGCCCAAACAACGGATCGTCCATTTAATGTCGATTTTGGGTATAATCCCGCAAAGCACGTAGAGACACCGAGACTCGTGGAAATGGTTAGTATAAGCCTAATAATGCATAGGACTATGCTCATAAGCCTTTTATTTACCGAGACTTTGGTGGTCAAATACAGTCAAAATTAGGTTGTAACGACCGCCAACAGATACCACGAGCCCATGTATGCGTCCGCCAAGGAAGTCATAGCCAAGCCAATTAGCCTCCCTTGCCTCTTGCTACCACCTCTGTTACAACGGGGGCAAACTAAGCTAACCTCAAGTCTAGGCACCACGCCTACACTAGTCAGTTAATACCTATCTCCTATAGAAAGATAAGCACCAAAGCAAAGCAACCAGTATACAGTTATACCAATCAACTAAGCATTGAACGAAGAACCAGCAAGCATAAAGAAGTAAGAACTGAATGCTCAATTAATCAGAAAGAGATATAAGAGTTACTAGACATGACCCGGATGTTACTCGAAGCAGAGCCGCATCCGTAGAGGTACAACTAGAAGAGGGGACGACACTCCGGCTCCTCTCCGGGATGCTCACCTCTCCTCTTTCCCTATCCTCTAAGTATAAAAGTGGCAAGACTTCGCTAATGTACTCTTCTTTTGTGTTGTGTTTGATGTAGGGGTCGAGGACCTTCGGTTATAGGTGGATCAATGCGGTGGAAGGCAGAGTGGCATGCAAGGAAGCTCAAGGAAGTTCCCCCTTGATTCGGCCGAACCTTGGGGGTTCGGGCGAATGGGATGGTTCGCCGAACGCCATGTGTTCGGCCGAACCGTCCTTCGCACCGCCTCAGCTCCCCCACGTGTTGGTTCAGCTCTTGGTCAGTTAAAAGGTTGGTTTGTCGATCGGCTCCTAGTCT